>CM060889.1:26077500-28477500 GCA_030762935.1 Hymenopus coronatus
TGGGGCACTGAAGCCACTGAACATAGAACTTATGTTTATATACTATGAAAACAAACAATGTATAAAGTTCTAGTGCTAAAACACGGATTACAAATACAACAGAATAGACATATAATCATACCATTTGCTTTTGAGGACTGTACGCCACTGCACTATACTTAATATGCTCTATAAAAGCATATGTACTTCCCTTTTTTTTTTTTTTTGTATGCACACAAAAACAAAGAGTATAGAAATTAGTGTTAAAATGTATGAATAAATATAATTTCATTATATGTAACACTGATGTAATGTCAGATGATAGTTTTCTCATTATCGACATAATAGTTACTACTAGTAATAATACATATTTACAAATATGTTATAGAATTTCCAATGCAAAGATTTACAATTATGTACAAGAATGTAAGATATCAAAGCATCAGGCTTTACAGACCTTGTGTCATTGCTAAATACTAAAAAATTCATTTGACACATTTGTGCAAGTCAAAGTATATATCAGTTTAATTTTAATATAAAACACTTACTCACTAATATACACAAAATGCAATACATTATGATACTTATAAATACAATGATTGTTAACGGTGTTGTCAGACAGATTTGTCGCTTAAATATCCATCTACAGAGTAAAATTATTTATTGCAAATGTACTCCTTAAAAGAGACCTTAAAAGCCCTGAACATTTTCTTTGAGATTGCTGGGGAGAGCATTAAATATTTTGACTGTTACATAATATACAACTTTCTGAAAGCAACAAAAATTGGCATATGGATATATTGGATGTATATATCCCTTAAGATGATTCAAGAAAAGTTCCTTTAAAGCGTTAGGTATACCAATCAGTCTGTGCATAAAGACAAATATTAAACGTAAGATATGGTTTATAGAAAGAGAAAACCGTAAAGTTTTTGCATGTATTTCCAAACTGCATCTATTTTAATTTCGTTGGGATCATTTAGTAATTTGTACAGGCAGTGTATTAATTGGCAGTGTCCTCAATAATGATATTTATCCTTCTCTGCTCCAGATGATGGGTTGAGTCCTCATAATATTGATGGTTCATTCTATATAAGATAGTTAAATGCAGCAGCAATTGTGGGGATTCTAGTTGGATCAAAGTTTAAGGTTAGTTTTTCTTACAAAATCAAAGTTATATACATCAATGTGAACAGAATTACATTTTCAATGCTCATGATATTCACACAACCCACAAGTGACAATTTCGCTGTCTATTCTATATAACTATATGAGTGTTGGTGGCTGCGTGGTGATCTAGCGCTGAGATGAACTATCAACCCAATCGTTAGGGACTTTGCGTTAATTCTGTCGCCAGTCTGAACCAGGCATTTGGTTCGCTCCCTTCAGGCCTTCCTTCTGTGGTGTGTTAACGTAATCTCACGCACTGTTGTCTGCACTTTACCGTTACCTTTTATTGTTGTTGTTTTTTCTTGTAAATGACTCTTTTATTATATTACATGTGTAGAATACATTAATGAAATGGTATCTTGAATTTTCTGGTAATAACCTCTGAAGTTATTTTCATTGTGAACGACTTTTGCCTGTCTGTTAAACCTTAAGAGGTAGATACAATCTTATTGAAACATAGTTTTTCTCCTTAAACGACAAATTATTTACGTTTTTTTTTTTTTTTTTTTTTTTTTGTAAAGTTAACCATTTCCAAGAGATTCCACGTTACTGGTCTAAATTTGTTCATACTTATATTTTTCTCGAATGAGATATCCTTCGTTTCTCTCGCTCATTCGCTTTCTGTTTATTTATTTATTTATTTCTCTCTCTCTCTCCTCTTGCATGCAAGGACAACACTAGAGAAAATCTTATTTACATTTGAAATTTGTTGTCATTTTTCAGTTTTCGGTTTAACTTTCCTTAGAGCTGGAAAAAGTGAACGGTGAAAACCATGTGAAAGTTAAGTACGTACTTGGCCAGAAAGTCTTAATTTAAAATTGCTAAACATTTGTCACAAAATAATTAGTTAAATCTTCCAGCTTAACTCACAGTCCGGCATTCAATTTAACTTTTGTTAAAGGTTGGAAAACTGAATGGTGAAAACCAGTAAAAGCTAAAAAGAAATCGGCCAAACGTACTTAATTTTAAATTTCCAAAACCTGACGCGAGAAAATTTGGTTAATCTTTCCAGCTTAACGCACTGTACAATTTTTCTTAAAGCTTGAAAGAGTGAGTGGCGAAAACCATGTGAAAGTTAAGTACGTGTTTGGCCGGACAGTCGCAGTTTAAATTGCCGAAAACTTGACACTAGATAATTAGTTGAACCTTCCAGCTTAACACACAGACCAGCATTCATTTAAACTTTCCTCAAAGCTTTAAAAACTGAATTGTGAAAACCCTGTGAAATTTAAGTACTGGCTTGGTCATCAGACAGACTTAATTTAAATTGACAAAAACTTGTTAAACCTTGCAGCTTAACACATAGTGCAGCTCTCAGTTTAGGTTACCTTAAGGCTGGGAAAAGTGAAAGGTGAAAACCATGTAAAACTTAAGTACGTGCTAGAACACGCTCTTAATTTACATTGTCAAAAACTTGGTCCAAGAAAATTAGTTAAACCTTCCGGATTAATTCACCATCTAGCTCTCAGTTTAACTTTTCTTAAAGCTGGGAAAAATGATTGGTGAATATCTTGTGAAGGTTAAGTACGTGCTTGGCCAGACATCCTTAATTTAAATTGACAAAAACTTGACACAAAATAATTAGTTAAGCCTTCCACTTAAAATCTTCTCTTAAAACATGAAAAAGTGAATAGTGAAAACCATGTGAAAGTTAATTAAATTTCCGCCACACACCTTTAATTTTAAATTGCCAAAAACAGACACAAGAAAGTTAGTTAAACCTTCCAGCTTAAAACACAGCACAACTTTCATTTAAACTATTGTTAAAGCCTGACAAAATGAGTGGTGAAAACCATGTGAAAGTTAAGTAGTGCTTGTCCAGATACCATTAATTTAAATTATCAAAAATTTGACACAAAATGATTAGTTAAACCTTCCAGTTTAACACACAGTCCAGCATTTAGTTTAACTTTTCGCAAACCGTGATGAAGTTACTGGTGAAAACCACATGAAAGTTAATTACGTGCTGGACCAGACAGACTTAATTTAAATTGCCAAAAACTTATCACAAAATAATATGGTTAAACTTTCCAGCTTAACACACGGCCCAGTTTTCAGTTTAAGTTTCTTAAAGCTGGAAAAAGTGAACGGTGAGAGGCATATGAAGGTTAAGTACGTGACCAAAAATAGTTAAACCTTCCAGCTTAACAGGCAGTCCAACTTTAGTTTAACTTCGGCAATGAATAAATGAAACACACGTACACTAAGTGTGCATATTACAGGTGTTCTTTGTCTAAAATCTGACGTCAACATTGCTTCGCACTCACCGGAACCTTCTCGCCTTTTAAGCTATACAGTAAACTGGCTATTGTACTTGATAAATACCATATAAGACTCCACAGTGAAGACAACGTGAACTTTGGAATAAAAGCAGAATACACCTAATAATATAGAATTGGGGTGATATTTATGCACGCTATTTAACTACTGCTGTTCTCAACGTCTGGGCGTAAAAGACCGTTTAATTTTGCTCAGAGGCATCTATGTTTTTTTACGTGCTGTAAATCTATGACACGGGATCAATGGTTTTACTTCCACCAAGGGAAGCCATGCCCGATAAAATCCATCGTCCTTCGCCGGGTGCGATTTTACTAATAACTCGCTTTCAAGCCAGCAACTTTTGAGTGCTATGTTTATTTTCTCCAGCAGTTTACGCACAACTCCAGTGAGAGCAATTGACCTATAACTTTGGTTCTTTATTGGGGTTCAGTAGGGGGACAATTATATGAGAATCCCATTGGTCAGCAAAAGATGTTTTCTATCTGGAGAGAATGACACATTACGAGAACATAATCCATACCAAATTCAGGAGGGTGACAAACATTTGTAAGCATATCAGACAATGGACGGAACTTTTGAAATATCAAAGCGCCTTCTTAAAGTTCAAATAAATGATTATACTTATAGATTTCGCTCAAATTGGTTTAATGGGTCACATGAGAGCAATAGTCAATATTGGGGATGCTTTTTAGGAATTATTTGTCATTGTTGCAGGTGAAAGAAGAGATGGAAGCAGATAGGAAATGTATCCCCAACCGTGTCTCTATTATGTAGTTACTCAGTCTTGGATGTTGCAGTGATCTGGGGCCAGAAGTTTAGGGCAATCTCTACCTTTCCTGGTATCCCAAACTAAAAATTAGAAAATTTACAAGTTGCAAGAGGCTAAGAATTCTGGCCACGAATCCCTTTTGCTCTGCTTAATCGTTATCCGAGTCTTGAGTACATTGTTGGACACAGCTGAACGTCCTTTTGTCGGTATTAACTTTATTCTTCGCACTCAAGTCGCTCTAACATTGTCCATTCCGCTGTCTAGTTTTATGGGATGTTCTTTAAATTTGGAATACATTTAGTGATACTATTCAAATGTATTATTTGATTAGTTTCAACCAAGATAAAACTTTGAGTTGAAGTAAGATATTCTATTTTTCCTTCTGCACGGTGGAAGTGAATTATCCTGCAAACTTTTAGAGCGAAATCGTCCTATTCTGAATAACAAAGTTTAGTCAAAGCCAAAAGTTAAGATCAAAGCAATTAAAAGTATGATGAATACAAAACCAAAGTACGGAAAATTTGATTACGGAACAACATACAGACTGACGCGATTTTCAGCGTCCAAATATTTGGAAGAGATTTTAACTTACAGAGAGGTGCAGTGCAATTCTCATTCTATTCACAGAAAGATTTCATAACAGGATCCTGTCAAGTACAGAACATATTTTGCCGTTTGCTTCGTGTTACAGGCAATGTAATTCCGAGTTGTCGTAATCGAGGGCAAGAATATAGAAGAGGAAGTATTAAATGTTGTTCATGAAAATCCTGATCAAAGGAGCCGCAATATCAATCTCATAGCAAGGTTGTCGCACAGGACTGTATTTAAAGCACTTTTAAAGAATAGCTGTTGTGAGCATATCACATCCAGCAAGTACAGTGTTTATCACCAAATAACTTTCTTTCACGCGTTGTATTTTCCGAGTAGCTGCTTTGTCAGTTTGCACAAAATCCAGATTTTGTAAGAAATGTGTTGGTGACGGACAAGGCCTGTTTCATGCGTAATGGTGTTTCGAACTTTCACTACACACATACCCACCCACATACACACACACAAAGATTCTCGATTAACGTTTGGGCCGGCATCATCTTATTGAGCCATCCGCCTTCCACCGCTCTTGACTGGTATAGGGTATCGGAGGTTTTTGAAGTTCCAATTGTTTAATCTGTTGGAGAATATCCCGTTGGGGATAAGGAGGAAGATGTGGCTCCTTCATGAACAGTACACGACACCACATTACTCCTGCAGTCCTCGTCACCTGAAGAGGACTTTCCCAAACCGTTGGAATCAGAGATCGGTTGATCGATAATCATTGGATCGATCAATTTGCGCCTGTGGCTTGACCTTTCAGATCGCCAGACTTTAATCCTCTATATTTTTATTTCTGAGAAACAGAGGTGAAATGGAAACTGCGGACAGCTGTATCAGCGCATTTTCTTAGCAGCTGAGGAAATTAGAAACAACACAGGGTTCTTCGTCAGAAGTAGTTAAGAAGGTATGCAGCCTGTCTACAAACAAATGGTGGATCACTGCTCCAAACCATTACTTCGAATGTATATCTTGGGGGAGAGTTCAGATGTTTTAAGTTAATCAAAATGTTTTCCCATTTTTTTAAATGCTAGTGATTAGGTTATGCTCTTTGTTTCTAAAGATACCAAGTAAATAATAGTAGTCAGTGACTGTGGAATTAATTATGAACGAAGATCGGTGTAAATTCGGTTTACCTGTGCTTTTTGAAGTACTTTGATATCTATAACAAGTACTCGCGCACACAAATCTTATCTGTAACGTTAGGGTTGCAAATGTCCGTAACTTTTTATGCGCTCATAAACTTGTTGTTAAGTCGCATTGAAGTAACTATTGGTAAAACTGCTTCTAAAAGCTTCTGCATCGTGTTATACAGATTCCTTTTATCAGATCCATAATTAGATGTAGGTTTTGACATGAAGCACTTCAGTCCCATTTTAAAAGGGTATATTGAAAAGTAAGTAGAACCCTTCCCGGTTGTCCAGAAGTATAAACAGTTGCACATAAATTTTCTTTTAGCATATTGTAGTGGAGTGCAACTTCACATTATAAGTTATGCTTTCAAAAGGTTTAATTATTAATTATTGTTTAAATTGTAAGAGAGTAATGGTGTTAATAACGTAAGAGATGTTTCACATAAGAGTGCCATAACGTTTGGAATGGTTAATTTCATTTTAAGTATAGCATTGCAGTGTCACATAGTTATCACTGCAGTATGGCACTGGCTAATAATTAAAATGCACCTTTTAAACTACGCACATAGGTATTACTGAGGCGTCTGTACGTCCCTTTTTCTTTATTACTCCATGCTAAAGTTTCCCTTTCTCACCTCTTGATTGCGATCGTGGTCTCTTTCATCAGATTGGATGCTGCCGCCATGAGGATCAGCATTACCTGGTTTTGGGCTGGGGAGTTGGATTTTGCTGGGGAGACAGAGAGAGTACAGGACAGGCTACGAGGTTTGTTTTCACTGCTGTACGGCTATCGAGTTGGCGTGCCGTAGTATGGGGTAGTGGAGTTGCCACAGAAATGAGACATCTGGCATATGAAGTAAGGTGCACCCCATATCTGTTGTTTAACATTTCCTTTATACGTATTGCTTGGGACACTGAACGTTCCTTTCCACCAATTAGTTTTAACCTGTGAGTTACACTTCTGCTCCCTTGCTTTTCAATTGGGCGACATATTTTTACTTTCTCTATAGGCACTACGTACATAGTGTATAGAGAATGTATTGCACTCCACCAAAAATTTCGATACCGAGATTTCACCGGAAATACAAGTTTTAGGACCCCCTGTATCCATAAAAAGTATTTTCAGAAAAAGGTCCGTGTGTGTCCGTGTACCCGTGTGTCCGTGTGTCCGTGTGCCTGTGAGCACGATAACTCAAAAACGAAAAGAAGCTAAAATATACCAAACTTGGTATTTAAGTTTAATATCTTCCAGGGATGCGACACGAAGGTTTTGAAAAAAATCCCCCACCCCAAACTACCCTTTACATGGAACTTTTTTCGAAAATTTCGATTTTCTCAAAAATGGCTCTAACGATTTTGATTAAAATATCATATATTAAGGACATTTACCTGACAAATAAAATGTATATCTTTCATTTTCTGGGAGTAGCCTCTGAAGAGTACTTTATTCGGGATAAATTTTACTAAATTTTGAATAACTGCTAAACCGTAAGAGATGGACAAAAACTTACGACACAAAAAATGTAGAGTACATTAAAACACACAATTTATGTTATATACATTTTTTTCGTGGAGTTCGTCGTTTTTGTGACATTCCTTATTTTTGGTTTCTGCTATTAAAAACGTATACTTTTCTCATCCAGGAACTTGTCAACTCCTATCCATATAGACAAAGGAACTTCATTGACATAGCAAACAGCTTTTGACTATCACTTTAACCTACAGTTGCCCCTTATTTCGCTTCTACTTACAAGGAAGCGAGTAATTAAACTATTTCTGCTATTTTTTCTGACGGGCATTAAGTAAATAAAAGTATAAGCTTTTTAAGAATAATTTGTTGCAGGGATATGGAGAAAGTCATGTGAATAGTACACATCAGATGTTTACTTTCTCTATAGGCACTATGTACATAGTGTATAGAGAATGTATTGCACTCCACCAAAAAATTCGATACCGAGATTTCACCGGAAATACGTGTTTTAGGACCCCCTGTATCAATAAAAAGTATTTTCAGAAAAAGGTCAGTGTGTGTGTCCGTGTGTCCGTATGTCTGTGAACACGATAACTCAAAAACGAAAAGAAGCTAAAATACCAAACTTGGTATTTAAGTTTAGTATCTTCCAGGGATGCGACGCGAAGGTTTTGAAAAAAAATCCCCCACACCAAACTACCCTTTACATAGAAATTTTTTCGAAAATTTCGATTTTCTCAAAAATGGCTCTAACGATTTTGATTAAAATATCATATATTAAAGACATTTACCTGACAAATAAAATGTATATCTTTAATTTTCTGGGAATAGCCTCTGAAGAGTACTTTAATCCTGGATGAATTTTACGTAATTTTGAATAACTGCTAAACCATAAGAGATGTACAAAAACTCACTCCCCAAAAAATGTAGAGCACGTTAAAACACACAATTTATGTTACATACAATATTTTCGTGGAGTTCATCGTTTTTGAGACATTCTTTATTTTTGGTTTCTGCTATGAAAAACTTATATTTTTCTCATACAGGAACTTATCAACTCCGATCCTTATAAACAAAGGAACTTCATTGACATAGCAACCAGCTTTTGACTATCACTTTAACCCATGGTACTCCCTTATTTCGCTTCTACTTACAAGGATGCAAGTAATAAGACTATTTCTGCTAATGTTTTCTGATTAGCATAAAGTAAAGAGAAGTATAAGCTTTTTAACAATAATTTGTTGCAGGGATATAGAGAAAGTTATGTGAATGGAACACATCAGAGTTTTTACTTACTCTACACGTACTATGTACAGAGTGTATAGAGAAGGTATTGTAATGCACCCAAAAATTCGATACCGAGAATTCACCGGAAATATATGTTTTTACCCTTTATATGGAAAAATTTTCGAAAATTTTGATTTTCTAAAAAATGGCTCTAACGATTTTGATTAAAATATCGTATATTAAAGATATATACCTGACAAACAAAATTTGTATCTTCAATTTTCTGGGAATAGCCTCTGAAGACTACTTTATTCTGGATGAATTTTACGGAATTGTGTACAACTGTTAAACCATAAGAGGTAGACAAATACCGACCACACAAAAATTGTAGAGCACATTAAAACACACAATTTATGTTAAATACTTTTTTTGGTGGAGTTGACCGTTTTTTAGATATTCCTTGCTTTTGGTTTTAGCCTTGAAAAACTTATACTTTTCTCATACAGGAATTTGTCAACTCGTGTCCATACAAACAAAGGAAATTCAGTCACATAGCAACCAGCTTTTGACTATCACCTTAACCTATGGTACTCCCTTTTTTCGCTTCTACTTACAGGGAAGCAAGTAATAAGACTATTTCTGCTAGTTTTTTTCTCGGTGAGCATGAAGCAAATAGAAGCATAAACTTTTTAACAATACTTTGTTGCAGAGATGTAGAGAAAGTTGTGTGAATGGAACACATCAGATTTTTGTAATTAGTTTTCTGTAGACGAAGGCAGTCGAGTCATATTAGGAGCTCTAGATATTCGAACTGTGTATAGAAAACATTAATGTTCCACCCTAAAAGATTCGATGTCGTTTATTTATACTGACTGATCTGCAGGAGGACAATTTGTTGAAGAAACGGAATTTGTTCCTATTTGTTTAATATAGGCGAATGGGTTTTACTGGATGTGACTGATTCTTACTGTATTCTATGATCAGTGTAGTGGGAGGAGGTCTAAAACACATTAAAAGGGTTTTGAGGTCACATGTATATAGGAAAACAAAGATGATTTTAGCGGCAGTGCCTCAGTATTTTCAGCAAAACAGTTTAGTTGCAGGCAAGTTAGTCTGAAGGTATGAAATTCTTTTTTCCTGACCATTTTCAATAGCTGAGGTAGGCCTGTGTTTTGATGATACTGTCTCAGTTATCTTTGTGTTTTAGATGGGACTGTGGTTTGTCATCAACATCACAGCTGTCATACATGCCTTCTGTTGATACACAGGAATATGTTAGAATTAGGGTTTCTGTAGTGTTCTGTAGCTGATGTGTGCAAAGGGAAGTAGGAACAGAAGCTACTTGCTTCTTTAGGTACACTGCGTAATTCGGAGTGATTTTCTGGTGCCGAAGTATTTTCTTTTGCGATAGGGTCAACGGTGCAGTTTTGTGAAGGTTATCCGGTTGGATACATTTTCGAGGCAAATCTGCAAATTGAGTTTAAAGCCATGTTGCGAGTGAGGGTTTCGTGTATGGAGGATTTAGCTAAGTGTCCTTCTGTTTTACAAATAAAGCATGTAGGTAGAAAGTCGAAAGTGGCTTAGATCCAATAATTTGTGCTCTGGTAGTTTATAATAAAGATTGATGATGGCTTGTTGAACTATCTCAGAATATGTACATTTCCCTGCTAAAGCTGAGGATACGAGAGGCGTTCAATAAGTCCTTAGAAAGTCCATGAAATTAGACTCGTAGCATCGAAAACGTTTGTATTAATAAGCGTCGTCTCTTACTAGATGGCAGTTAAAGTTTAAGCTATATCCATCATGTGGTTTCGTTGCCATAGGCGATTGAATAACAATCTTGTGCTCCTTAGAAAGATGGGTGAAAAAACGAGTTTCGTGGGGTAATTAAACACTTATATTTAAAAGGCTTAACACTGAAAGAGATGAAAGAAGAGTTGCATGAAGTTCATGGCACATATGTTCCTGAGTTTGCAACAATTTACAGTTGGCTAAATGAGTTTAAACGTGGCCGTACATTCACAAAATCCAGGATATGGTTTTGAGTGATCGATAAATCAAAATTCGCGACGTAGTAGAGCCCAGAGGCATATCACAAGGTACAGTGTTCTCAGTTTCGCGCCAAAATTAGGTCTGACAAAGGTCTCAGCAAGATGGGTGCTTCGTTTACTCTCAATGGAGAATAAACGCAATTGTGTGATCGATTCTGAAACTGGTTTGGCATTTTTCCGTCGCAACCCTGAGGAGCTTCTTCGTCGATACTGAACTGTAGATGAAACATGGATACATTACTACACTGCAGAGACAAAAGTGTGGATGGGTTCCGAAGGGTGGTGAAATCTGCAGGCACGGTAATGGCCTTGGTTTTTTGGCATGCACGCGGAAGAATCATCTTACCAGTATTCAGACTATGTGAACAAGATAACAAAATTGCTCTCGTATAATTTTCAAATTGAAGCGTTATGTAGGAAGAGGTATTAAATACTGGGGTAATAAATACACATTATAATCATGTTAGGAGAACTTTAGCTGATAACTTGCGGTCCCTAATTAATGGGGCAGAGCTTATATAGTTAGAATGATAAAGGAAGGAGGATATTTGACTATCGTTTGAACTTTAGCCGCTTGCTTTTTGATCACTATTTCAGGGAGGAATTTTACATAATTCCGAACAAAGGGGTTACTGACCAGCAATATGCCGTTAACATTGCAACCAGCTTTTAATTAGGCTTTCCAGGTAAGTTTAGTAAGCTTACTAATAATATCTTAAATTGTTTTTCATATTAAAACATTATACGCACATTTGAAATATCCTTTAGAGATCATATAAATATTATTAAACTGTGGCACAGCTGTTTGTTATTATATGAGGTAGCGCCGGTAGCCAACGGAGCACGCCTCTAGTATTGCCAGGCTGCTCTACTGGAAACTATGCTCTTTAGGCATGTATTGATAAACACGATGAAATGACGTAAAAATCCTTGCTGATGCAAAGCGATTCCATAAACTGGCTCTTGGCGATATGCTGAACAACGACTATAACGAAAACAGCTACACTATTTACCAAGCTAGACAGCTCCGCGGTAAAGCGTGAGGAAGGTCTCAAGTTGGAGATCGCCACTCTGACTTGCACTTTTCTAGTCGGCATGCGAATGCTGCGGTGGCTCCTTGTCAATCATGATATCCAATTCATTTCCCTTTCATTCCGTTTCCATATCATTTATTCTTCATGTACTTCTAGGCTTCTATGCGTGGAGCGGTGCCTGTCGATGCAACAGATGCTTGCTGCAATTAACACGAAAGAGTTGCTGTTTTATTTTCTCTAACCCGTATGTACAATGTACATAGGGATAGAGAAGTATTATATTCCACCCAAAATTTCTATGCCCAGATTTCACGGGAAATACATGTTTTAGGACCCCCTGAGTCCAAAAACAGTATTTTCAGAAACAGGTCCGTGTGTGTGTATGTGTTTGTGTGATTTGGTTAAATACCAAACTTGGTATTTGAGTTTGGTATCTTCCAAGGATGCGACACGAAGATTTTCAAGAAAATCCTCCCACCCCTAACTACCCTTTACGTGAAAATTTTTTCGAAAATTTTGTTTTTCTTAAAAATGACTCTAACGATTTTGATTAAAACACCACATATTATAGCTATTTCTATCACAAATAAAATATATATCTTGAATTTTCTGGAAATAGCTTTTAAAGACATGTTTATTCTGGATGAATTTTGCTTAATTTGGCATAAATAGTAAACCGTAAGAGACAGACAAAAACTTACTGTACAAAAAATGTAGATCTTGTTAAAATACACAAGTTATGTCATATACATTTTTTTCGTGGAGCCTACCGTTTTCGAGGTATTCCTTGTTATTAGTTTCAATTGTGAAGTACTTACTTTTCTCAGACGGAAGTGTCCGTTTTTCTTTTGTTCTGCTCCTTGCCAAGCAAAGAAGACATTTGCAATGAGAATCGCATAACGACAGCTTTTAAAAATTTTGACTATCCCTTTAGCATATTGCTACTACTTGTGTAACCACAGGCGATGCCAATGGTGATAAATGGAATGCAGATGGAGCACCGATGGAATGCGATGCCGGGAGAAACCGGGGAATCCGGAGAAAACACAAATCTCACATGCTGTTGCTTGGGATCGAATCCGGGCTGTCTAGGTGACAGGCGAGTAGCTTAACCACTCGACCACGGCGCAGCTACTGCTTGGTTGAATGGATCGACCAACTGTATTGGGGGGACGGATCCTCTGGCTGGAAACCATTCTGGACTTCCGCGCGTCTCCGTCAACTATGTACCAGCCTGTTGTGGGGGCCGCGCCGTGGCTGGGGATCGCGCCGTGGCTGAGTGGTTATATTACTCACCTCTCATCTAGGTGGTCCGGGTTCTATCCCAATCGACCAAATGCGGGATTTGTGGTGGACAAAGCGGCGTAGGGGCGGGTTTTCTCCGCGTTCTCCGCCATCGCATTTCACCGGTGCTGCGTCTTCATTTCATGTATCATCAGTGTCATCGCCTGCGATGCTAATTTTAGTTAAAGCAGATGTTAACAAAACAAAACAAAAAATCTGATGTGTTCCATTCACATGATTTTCTCTACATCTCTACAGCAAATTGTTGTTAAAAAGCTTATGTTTCTATTTACTTCATTCTTATCGAGAAACAAATAGCAGAAATAGTCTTATTACTTGCTTCCATGCAAGTAGAAGCGAAATAAGGGAGTACCATAGATAGTCAAAAGTTAGTTGCTATGTGATTGAAGTTCCTTTATTTGTATGGATAGGAGTTGACAAATTCCTGTATGAGAAAAGTATAAGTTTTTCAAAGCTGAAACCAAAAACAAGGAATATCTCAAAAATGATCAACTCCACGAAAAAAAATTTATGACATAAATTGTGCGTTTTAACGTACTCTACATTTTTTGTGTGCTAAGTTTGTGTCCATCTCATACGGTTTAGCAGTGATATAAAATTCCGTAAAATTCATCTAAAATAAAGTAGTCTTCAGAGGCTTTCCAAGAAAATTAAAGATATAAATTTTATTTGACAAGTAAATATCTAAATATGACATTTTAATCAAAATCGTTAAAGCCATTTTCGAAAAAATAAAATTTTCGAAAAAAGTTCCATCTAAAGGGTATTTGGGTGTGGGAGATTTTCTTGAAAATCTTCGTGTCGCATCCTTGAAATATATAAAACCTAAATACCAAGTTTAATATTTAACGGTCTTTTCGTTTTTGAGCTATGCTCTCCACAGACACACACACACCCGCGGACGTTTTTTCAAAAATGCGTTTTTTGGATTCAGATGGACCCAAAACATGTATTTTAGGTGAAATCTCGCTATCGAATTTTTCGGTGGAATGCAATACGTTCTCTATACACTATGTGCACAGTATGTGTAGAGAAAATAAAAACCTCTTGTGGTTGATCTAATTCATTCTTTCCTTCTGAGGGTGATAGCTCAATAAAGCTCCATGGGTCTCAGTGCGCGAGGTGCCGCACCGTTGTATATTCTACACCCAACTGTAGTACATTGAATGACACAGTGTAGTTACATTCGATGCGAAAAGATCTAACTGAAACTAGTTGTATCCAATTACATCTTGAAGACTCGATGCAACTCACTGCAACATAGCAAATATGTCCTTTCGTTATGCCAACTTTAATCTTCTGGTAACAGCTTAGTAAAAGTACCGCAAGTGACGCCTGAACATTTTATACCATTAGAATCTATTGGAGATTCACAAGAAAGAGGATTGGTTCAAGCGAAACAAACATGCGAAGATTAAAAGAAGCTGAAATGATAACTAATAAAATGGAAGTTGAAGCACTTTGTACCTGTAAAACACATTTTAAAACGGACCATAGAGAAATTACATCTAATTTTTTAGAAAATAGGAGATAAAAGGAAAAAAAGAAAAAGAAACAGGTAAGTATGGAAGAGGTATTAAAGCAAGCGAAAGAATCAAATAGATAATATCAAGAAGAAGAAACAGAACTATTCAATAATAACATTTTATCAAAAAGTTAATGGTGACGAAGAATCTATCTATCAAAAGAATAGTTTAATTAAAAAAAAAACTTACGTGTTCCATATATATTCATTTTGCTACCTTTTCTACATCAGTTATGTGAATGTAAACACGTAAGAGTTTTTAAACCATTCTTACCTCATCTATAACTACGAATATGTTTAACCTGTTTTCAATTAATGATTGATGCAATATAAGATACATACATTTTACTACGAGAGCGATCCAGAAAGTAACGAACGTTTTGGCATAACTAAATAATAACGAAACATATGAACATAAAACATTATTCACAAAGTTACAATACCTTACTCTATTTCTCAACGTAATCGCTATTACCATCAGGGTATTTATGGTCACGTGGAACCGGTGTTTCGATGCCTCTGTTATACTCTTCCACCGCTAAACATCTGAGCCATGGTGTTGAGGTTTTCACCGGTTGCGAAATCTTTTCCATCCAAAAAGTGAAGTATAGAAACTAAAGTGAAATATCAACATTTGCTTTCAATTCTTTCATAAGATTGATGAACTTCCACTCTAATCTTTGTAGTGCACACTGGTTCCTCCTTGATTACTGGTAAATTATACGCCATTTCCTCACTGAAGACTCGTTCATTGCATTATCACTATACCCTTGCGTTATTTGCCTATAAAATTCGATTGGTCGAACATTTTATAAATTTCACAAAATAAATAAAAGGAATAAGTTTTTTGGCTGTAGAAAAGTATAACATCGGCATTGAAAAACTGGTACCTTGTGACAATAAATATCTTGAAAGAATGGACACTGCTTGACAAATAGAATAAGACACAGTAACTTTGTAAATAAAGTTTTGTGTTGATATATTTTGTTATTATTTCGCCATGCCAAATCGTCTGTCACTTTCTACCTGGTACATAGGTAGAAAAGTTATTGCATTCCAAGAATTCTACACCAGATTTTACTGGAGATGTACATTTTAAAGCCCCTTGAATAAAAACAGCATTTATAGAAAAAGGTCCATGTGCCTGTGAGCACGATAACTCATAAACGAAAAGCGATTAAACATCAAACTTTATATTTAAGTTCTGCATCTTCCACGAAGATTTTCAGGCCAAACCCCCTACCCTTTACATATAAAAAATTCGAAAATTTTGATTTTATAAAAACATGATCTAACGATTTTGGTTAAAATTCCACACATTAAAGATACTTAAATGAGAAATAAAATGTATATCTTGAATTTTCTACAAATATCCTCTGAAGACCTCTTTCTTCTGGGTGGCATTTGTATAACTGGTAAATAATAAGAGATGAATGAACTTTTACTACACAGGAAACATAGACCTGTTAAATCACACAATTTATGTCAAATATATATTTTTACTCTGTGTACCTAAGGGGAGTCGAAATGCCCTACCTTGCTATTGTTAAAATTTGACCCATTATCTCAGTAACTATTTAAGACAATGAGCTAAATTTTTCGAGCTATTTTCAGCAATACCTTTTCTATTTATTGATGGAAAATTGAATACCTCTGTTCATTAGAAGGAAAGGTGATTTTTAAATTTTAAAATGGATATACAGAAAAAAATTTTCTTTAAAATAAAGCAAATGTTCGGTAAAAATTTAAACTCGAGGTATTAATAATAATTAGTTTCTGAGATAATAGGGTATTTTATAGCCAATTTTACTTCTTCAGAAATTGTTTTCAAACACAACGTCTAAAAAAATCTGATGTGTTACACTCACATGACTTTCTCTAGCTGCTCTACAAAACTCCTACAAAAGATTATTCTTCTTTGTACACAATGCTAATCAATATAAATGTTAGCAGAATGTTATTACTTAGTTCCTTATAAGTAGAAGGGAATAAGGGAATGCACCATGCTAAAATGATTGTCAAATATTTTAAAAGCTATCGTTATGCGATTGTCATTTCAAATCACTTCTTTGCTTGGCCAGGAGTAGAACAAAAGAAAAACAGACACAATTGAAACCAATAACAAGGAATATCTTGAAAACGGTTATCTCCACAACAAAAACGTAGAGGACAAAAATTGTGTGTTTTATCATGAGGTACATTTTTGTGTAGTACGTTTTTTTTTTCTATCTCTTACGGTTTAGCAGTTAAGCAAAATTCAGCAAAATTCATCCAGAATAAAGAGGTCTTCACAGGCTGTTCCCAAAAAATTCGAGATATACACTTTATTTTGGACACAAATAGTTTAAATTACGGGATTTTCATCAAAATCGTTAGAGCCATTTTTATGAAAATCAAAATTTTCGAAATTTTTTCCATGTAAATGGTAGTTTGTGGTGAGGGATTTTTTTTGAAAATCTTCGTGTCGCATCCTTGGAAGATACTAAACCTAAATACAAAGTTTGGTATTTAACGGTCTTTTTGTTTTGGGGCTATGCTGTCCATAGACACACACACACATACTCACACAGACACACACACGGACCTTTTTTTAAAAATGCTTTTTTCGGACTCAGGGGATCCCAAAACATATATTTCCGGTGAAATCTCGGTATCGAATTTTTGGGTGCATTACAATACTTTCTCTATCCCTATGTACATTGTACATATGGGGCTAGAGTAAGTAAAAAGATCTCTTCTTAACACTAATATTTACAAAGTTATTGACCAAGTGAGCGTATTAACATTTTCTAAAAAATATTGCGCAGGATTATATTCAACAATATTTAAAACTATTTACAATTAGCGTACCTCTATAAAAGATATTCCAAAATTAGCGGGAGATTTGAAATATTCATATGCAATTAAAACATGAAAATAGAAAAAAAGAAATGAAAATTCCAATTCGACTCCCCTTAACACTGCACGCACTATGTGTTGGCTGAGAATTGTTGCCTTGCCGGAAGGAAGCACCTGTGAGGCTGGATCCAGGCCAGCTGCGGGTGTATCGTCGAGCGACGGACCGAACAGCCAGCACCGTAGGACATGGAGTCCCGGCTGAAAGACTTGGTCAAAAGTGCGGCTGACCATCTGACTGCTTCACAATGAAAGGGGGTCCGGCGTCTGCTTAGCCGATACCAGACTGTATTCAGTGAAGTGAACTGCGAGTACTTCGCAATATCAACACCGGAAACATCCAGCCTATCCGGCACCAAGCGAAGCAAGCAGAAGTACGGGACATGCTGTGGGGCCTGAAATCTAAGGGAATCATTGAAGTGTCCGACAGCCCATGGTACTCCCTTGTAGTCTTGGTGAAGAAGAAGAAGTGCGGTGAACTACGCCTCTGCGTATACTACCGGAAGCTGAATTCCGTCACCAAAAAGGGCTGTTTCCCCTTGTCATTGATTGACACATCCTAGGCGCGCTTACAGTTTCTCGACTTTGTACTTAAAATCGGGATACTGCTAGAGGACCTAGGTCCCAGAGAGAAGGAGAAGACCGCATTCTCGAATGGCCAAGGTCTTTGGCAACAGGTTATTGTACACAGGTGTCCCAGAATCCAACGGCACACGTTGGCAGGATTGTAGAGGAGTCATATAGGGAACTTATGAGCTATGAGTTGCTAATTGCTACAGCATAAAATGTATTAAGGGTTATCACCCCAGTGATCAAACCGCTATGGGTCTTAATCGAACTTTGGATAGCGTGGATGTAGTGGTATTATTTAGCGCGGTGGTTAACGTATGGCCATCGAGTTGAAATGTTGAGGGAATTGGAGGGAATTATTCGTACTAATAAATAAATTAAAGTGCTGTAACATAAGCATCTGGGTGCAACGGAGAACAGATGAACAACAGTTGCATTAAGCACCTGATGGAGTACACTTCTCGGTACCTCCCGAAGGAGTTTTAAAAATAAGCATATCACATTTTGTCAGGTTATGTACGTACACATCACAGTCGTAGGCACACTTCAAAATTTATGAAACAACACACCATTGTGTCAAATGAACTTCAAATGAAATTCGAAATGAACAACCATCTCCATAGTAAAACAGGTACCTACTTAAAGCTATGCACTAGAAGAAAATATGTACTAGAAAGGAAAGTGGATTCTAGCTTTCAATCTCGGCATGAAAGCAAATAAAAAGAGACTTTGAAGAATAATATAATATCCGAAGTACAAAATACAACAGGTTACGAGAAGAACAGTTGACAACTTGCAACATCCGTGCAGAGATGTAACTCGAAGGGCCAGTAGCTGAAGTGTTAAAGCGACATCATGCCTACCTAGACAAAACAAAACTACACAGGGTTCGAATCCTAGTAATAGCAGAGGTTTTGCTTGTTCCACCGCTCAAATCATAGTTTAGTTTCTACGTTTCAAAGCATAATTCACAAATGTTATCAACAAAATTAACTGATTTATTAGATTAATCTGCTGCACTGAAGTTTGAACTGTAAATTTCATTCAGTTTTTTGAAAGTAATGTGTTCGGGAGAGTTTATCGTCAAAATGCAAACTAAGCATATTAGTGCTGGCCAAAAGTGTATGATTCTTTGAGAGAAAAAAAAATTAAAAATGTGTACAATGAAAGCTTCAGAGAGCGATCGGTCTTACAATTGTGTGATTCGATGACCAGCGCTATACAGACATCATCCTACCAGTGTATTATAGAGGGGCGCTCTAGCTACATATGATCTGAAATCAACCGAACCTTATCAGTGACGTGCAAACCCTAAAAGAACAGGCAATTTTTCCAAATTTACAAGTCCTATAATTTTAAATATCGCATTCCTTCGACTACTAGCATACAGATGATGCGTTCTGAACGAATATAGAACACACACGTCCAGTCCTTTCGTTTTAGTGATGTGCGATCCGGAATACAAGCCATAACTTTAACATTTGGTAAATGGAAATGGAGGTTTATTTATGGACGCTGTTTAACTGCTGTGGTTCTCAGGGTCCCATTTTTATTCGGCGTGAAAGACTGCTTATATTTGCTCAGAGACCTCTTTTATCAGGCTTGAGGTTCTCTTAAGTGCCATAAATCTTCGACACCTCCGCCGGGTTTGAACCCGCGTTGGCAAAAGGGACAATAGGCTTTTTATCTCAAGGTGTTAATCTAGGATCCTTCTATAAACCCCCTGCTTTGTGAGGTTGAATTCTGGGACACCCTATATATATGCCTTCAGGTGTAATTTACTTGCTACTTAGCCAGGTGGAAAATAGAATGACTTAGATAGGACACAAATGCAGAAACATATACTCCTAAACATCCACCTCCCATAGCGGAATTCGAAGTCACGAGCCTTTCGCAGCAAAAGGTCCGCGCCAACGACCGCGGCTACCGGGATCGGCCCACAACTAGATTGTAAACATTTTGTTTGATATTAGAGAGAGATTCGATGACCATATTCATGCGATTTAGCTCTCTACTGCTTTCCCCGCAAGGGTGAGACCAGCAACAAATGTTTGGGCTCAGGCAGAACTGAATGACCACATCAATAATTTTATTTATACGGCCATTTACAATGTGCTATGCGCTGTGTTACTCATTTTTACTTTCTCTATATGCACTATGTACATAGTGTATAGATAAGGTGTTGCACTCCACCCAAAAATTCGATACCGAGATTTCACCGGAAATATATGTTTTAGGGTCCCCAATATCCAAAAAAAGCATTTTCACAAAAAGGTCCGTGTGTGTGTATGTGTGTGTGTGTGTCGGTGTCCGTGTGTCCGATAACTCAAAAACGAAAAGTCGGTAAAATACCAAACGTGGTATTTAAGTTTAGTATCTTCCAGGGATGCGACATGAAGATTTTGAGAAAAATCCCCCACCCCCAACTACCCTTTACATGGAACTTTTTTCGAAAATTGTGGTTTTCTCAAAAATGGCTCTAACGATTTTGATTAAAATTTCGTATATTAAAGATATTTACCTGAAAATTAAAATGTATATCTTGAATTTTCAGGGAATAGCCCCTGAAGAGTAGTTTATTCTGGATAAATTTTACTGAATTTTAAATAACTGCTAAACCATAAGAGATGGACAAAAACTGACTGCACAAAAAGTGTAGAGCACATTAAAACACACAATTTACTTTATGTACATTTTTTCATGGAGTTCGTCGTTTTTGAGACATTCCTTATTT
Organism: Hymenopus coronatus; assembly: GCA_030762935.1. Classification (NCBI taxonomy): domain Eukaryota; kingdom Metazoa; phylum Arthropoda; class Insecta; order Mantodea; family Hymenopodidae; genus Hymenopus; species Hymenopus coronatus. The sequence continues at coordinate 26,098,232 of CM060889.1, forward strand.
TTGGTTTCTGCTATGAAAAACGAATGCTTTTCTCATACAGGAACTTGTCAACTCCTATCCATATAAACAAAGGAACTTCATTGACATAGCAACCAGCTTTTGACTATCACTTTAACCTATGGTAGTCCCTTATTTCGCTTCTACTTACAAGGAGGCAAGTAATACGACTATTTCTGCTATTTTTTTCTGATTAGCATAAAGTAAATAGAAGTATAAGCTTTTTAAGAATAATTTGTTGCAGGGATATAGAGAAAGTCATGTGAATGGTAACATCAGATTTTTACTTTCTTTATACGTACTATGTACATAGTGTATAGAGAAGGTATTGATTGCACTTTACCAAAACATTCGATACCGAGAATTCACCGGAAATATATGTTTTAGGATCCCCTGTATCCAAAAACGTATTTTCAGAAAAAGGTCCGTGTGTGTATATGTGTGTATGTGTGTCCGTGTGTCTGTGAACACGATAACTCAAAAACGAAAACTCGGTAAAATACCAAACTTGGTATTTAGGTTTAGTATCTTCCAGGGATGCGACACGAAGATTTTGAGAAAAATTCTCCCACTCCAAACTATCCTTTACATGGAACTTTTTTCAAGAATTTTGATTTTCTAAAAAATGGCTGTAACGATTTTGATTAAAATGTCGTATATTAAAGATATTTAGCTGACAAATAAAATTTATATTTTGAATTTTCTGGGAATAGCTTCTGAAGACTACTTTATTCGGGGTCAATTTTACGGAATTTTCCATAACTGCTAAACCGTAAGAGATGGACAAAAACTTACCACACAACAAATGTAGAACACCTTAAAACACACAATTTATGTTATATACATTTTTTCCTGGAGTTGATTGTTTTTTTAGATATTCCTTGTTTTTGATATCAGCAATAAAAACTTATACTTTTCTCATATAGGACTTTGTGAAATCGTGTCCATACAAACAAAGGAACTTCAGTCACATAGCAACCAGCTTTTGACTATCACTTTAACCTATGGTACTCCCTTATTTCGCTTCTACTTACAAGGAAGCAAGTAATAAGACCATTTCTACTAATTTTTTCTCGATTAGCATGAAGTAAATGGAAGTATAAGCTTTTTAAAAATGATTTCTTGCAGAGATATAGAGAAAGTCATGTGAATGCAACGCATCAGATTTTTACTTTCTCTAGCCCCATATGTACAATGTACATAGGGATAGAGAAGGTATTGTAATGCACCCACAAATTCGATACCGAGATTTCACCGGAAATATATGTTTTGGGATCCCTGAGTCCGAAAAAAACATTTTTAAAACAAGGTCCGTGTGTGTGTGTCTTTCTGCCTGTCTGAATGTGTGACTGTGGACAGCATAGCCCCAAAACGAAAAGATCATTAAATACCAAACTTGGTATTTAGGTTTATTATTTTCCAAGGCTGCGACACGAAGATTTTCAATAAAATCCCCCCACCACAAACTACCCTTTACATGGCAAAAGTTTCGAAAATTTTGAGTTTCTTAAAAATGGCTCTAACGATTTTGATTAAAACCCGTATATTAAAACTATTTATGTCCGAAATAAAATGTATATCTCGAATTTTTGGGGAATAGCCTCTTAAGACCTGTTTATTCTGGGTGAATTTTGCTTAACTGCTAAACCTTAAGAGATAGAAAAAAATTCACTGCACAAAAAATGTACATCACGACAAAACACACAATTTATGTCCTTTACGTTTTTGTTGTGGAGGTAACCGTTTCTGAGATATTCCTTGTTATTGGTTTCAATTGTGAAGTACTTAAACTTTTCTCAGACAGGAAGTGTGCGCTTTTCTTTTGTCCTACTCCTGGCCAAGCAAAGAAGTGATTTGCAATGACAATCGCATAACGATAGCTTTTAAAACATTTGACAATCATTTTAGCATAGCGCATTTCCCTTATTCTCTTCTACTTATTAGGAACTAAGTAATAACATGCTGCTAATATTTATCTCGATTAGCATTGTGTACAAAGAAGAGTAATCTTTTGTAAGAGATTTGTAGAGCAGCTAGAGAAAGTCATGTGAGTGTAACACATCAATTTTTATCTTTGTGATTTGGGCATAATGTAAGATAATGTAAACACAGTGACTTCAAAAACAATCTACTAGCTAAATTAAAGGGCAAACATTCTAACTTTTAATAAGTGCAAACAGCAAACAATTTTGCATTTTTCGTGTTATAGGATTTTTAATATTTTCATTTTTTAGGTTTGAACCGTTGGTTCCGTGTCGTAGATTTGCGGCACAAAAGAATCTCAAGCCAGATACAGAGGCCCCTGAACAAAATTTAACTCTTTCACGAGCAATATAGAACGGAACGCTTAGAACCGCCAACATTTAAGAGCGTTCATAAATAAAGTTCAGTTTAATTTAATTTTATCCAGAGTCTGTCTGTCTGGGCCAAGTTGTATGTCTGCTCATTTCCATAGTTTCACCAAATCTGGCAAACTAAGTTCTTACCTGTTCCTATAGGTTGGTGTTAAATTAAACGTATGTTTTAACCATCGTGACTAACGAAATTAAAGGGCGCAATGTATTCTTCATACAAGAGAACTGGTTTTAAACACACGTATTGAACTGCATAGTTCTTCCTAATTTCCATATGTGCAACCAGATGCCTCTAACAGGAAAGTTGAGTATTATGGATATCGTAGAGGACACTATACATTAACTTCTAAGATATATCCAAGAGGTTCAACTTCTTTAATGTTTCTTGTCAATCTGTTTGGAGAAATCTAGTGGAATGAACCATAACGAAGAGGATGCGTGAATATGCTGTTTATTTGCGACTTCATATGAGTTAAATCGAAAAGGTTTCTGAGGATCACATTACTTCATGTAGCTTTTGGCTTCAGCGTATCTATAAGTTCGCTTTCTATACCCGATCATACTGCTTCTTCATAAGTGATAAATGGAGAAGGTTTCTGAGGATCAAACTTCTCCGTGTGGAGATTAATTTCAGCATACACAAACACATACACACTCACACCTCTAAGAGAAGCTGATGATAATCCAGTAATCCATCGCAAAACTTGTACATGGTGGAATCTCGATATGTAAAGAAATGTGGAGATTAACTTTGTGAGTTTTCAGCCTTCTATCACTGAATACTTCAACACATTTGCGAGGAGGATGAGGAGGAGGAGCTGGTGTGGAGGGGAAGAAGGTGAAGGATTAAGAATAGGACATCCAAAGTTAGATAAATTTCATATGTCCATCTAAAAAGTTTAACATTAAACATTTCACATTTAGAGACATAGGGAAAGTATTTGAAAAAGTGGCATCTAGGATGCTTTAGAGACGTAATGTATACCCAAAAAATTGAAAGAATGTATAAATACTTATATTTTCATACAATTTATATGCTGAATCCTCCAAAACACTCAGAAACAACTTTATTTTATATAACTCAGAGAATACACCAAGGACATTCTCTTCCCCCATAGTAAAATAGAGAAAAATAGTATTACAAATGAGGAAATTTTAGTTGGTAATCATTTAAGGTTAAATATATAACGTTTGCAGGTAATGTTCTGCTGGTAGAAAATGAAAATGATCTCCAAAACTATATGTCCAAATACCAAATAACATGTGAAAGCTATGATTGCCAAATATACAAAAAAAAACTAAAGTTATGACATTTAAGGGAAATTCCGAATTAGATCAATAAGAAGAAGAAGAAAATAAGAAAAGAAAAAGAAATAAATTGAACGGATATCACAATTCAATTATCTAGGATGTAATAGGGTTATATGAAAGATGAAGACATCCAGAAAAAATATCAAAATACCAAGCTATATGTAAAACAACAAGAAGAATACTAAACAGAAAAGTTAGAACTGAAACCAAAATAAAATTATTTAAATCGGTTGCAGTATGCACCCCCTCAATGGTGGTGAGGCATGAACAATTTGAAATAAACCGCTCTGCCAGGAACTGAAGATTCAATGTATAAACATCATAAAAATTGGACGGAACATTTCATTTAACAATATATGGTAGATGTTTATCGGAAAAGACGTAGTTCGCCTGCGGTGCTACACGTAGTTAAAGCGGGCGTTAAGTACTATACAAAAAGAAGACGTATCAAGAGGAAGAAGAATGATGGGAAGGCCGTGGAAGAGATGAACGCCTGTTGATACATCGCCGGTATGGACTGAACCCAGTCCATGCTGTTGATGGTGAGGAGGATGATGATTAACTGATTCCCTACACTTACAGCATATTCACAGGTTCATTGACCCTTCTGATGTAATCATAGTGGTCGTATGTGGTAGCAAGGGAAAGTCATGACGATCCTTTTAAACTTTAAAGGAACTGAAGTTCATCACATTCATATACATTCATTGATGTTCCATTACGTTTTGTAATTCCCATATACAAAGTGGTTCACCTGTCCATTATTTTCTGGTTTTATACAGCCCGGAGATTACGGACTAACCTGAAAACATCGTTCCCGAAACCCATCTTCTGCAAACTAACATTATATTCTTTGGCACTACAAGTTATAGCTAAACATACCGTATTCGGTTAACGCTGTGTTAGCATGAGTTCCAAGATGCTCGATTCAGGTTCGAATCTTACCAAAGCGTTGACAGTTTTTCTTCCCCCACTTTCTTTCTTCCTGATTTGACACAAAGCTAGATGGGAAATCATAACATATTTTTAACTTGTTTATTTGTTTCTTTTATTGTTGTTCTCTTTATTTATGTTTATTCTAACTTTATCAGTCCAATTATGAGAAATACAAATGAAAAGGAACTTTCTGAGGCACATTTTTTCAGTGCTTCTAAATATGCAGGTATTATTACAATTGTTTAAAACTAACATAGGTATTTCAGATAATACTACAGAACCACCCACTTTCAGGTTCTTTCTAAAACGAAAAATACCCAAAATACCTAGGTTTACAATCATATATTGTGCCAAACACCTAGATATTCAGCAATACCTTCAGTTGAAAAGAAAACTAGGATTAATCCCCATAACCTAACAAACTTCTCAATATCCACTAGATAAAGCGTTTCCGACATGAAACTTCTTCATTTAGCGCAGCAACTGTTTGAAATGATGACCAACTTCGTTGATACAGAGCTGTGCGCGATGTTGCAATGACAACCTGGCACATAGTAACATCTGGGTTGTAACGGACCTGCAGACCTCCTTTTTTTTTTGTAGTGTTTAACGTCCACTTTTACTACTTGTGTCACCGCTGGCGAACAGACCTTCCTGATTAATTGCTGAAGAGGATTAAGGTTGTGTGGTCGTTGGCTGTACACCGGTTGTTTTAAATTATCCCATAGGAAGTAATCAAGTGCGTAAGATCAAGAGATCTGGCAGGTCACGAGACAGGTCCTCGCCTACCAATCCATCTTTGAGGATGTGTGCCGTGAAGATAATTTACGATGATCCTGGAGCACCATCATGCTGAAATCACATCCATAATCTTTCCTTTAATGGTACATGCTCCAGCAATGGAGGGAGATCGTTTTGGAGAAAGTGAGGGTAGCGTGCTCCTGTAAGTTGATCTTCGAAAAAATGTGGCCCGATTAGATGATCACCCAAAATGCCACACCATGCATTAATTCCCCACTGGTCTTGAAAACCTATCCATCTTGCCCAAAGAGGGTTATTGACACTCCAGTAGTGCATGTGGTGGCGATTCACAGTGCCATTGTTGTGAAATCAGAACTTTGGATAAAAATACTGCATCACGCTTCTAACTGTGTAATACCCACTGGCAGAAATTTACTTCAGCTTCAAAGTCACGACTATAGAGTTCCTGGTGTAGCTGCAAGCGGTAAGGGTGAGTGTATTGTTATGTAGTATTCACATAACTGATTATCTACTTATGTTTGTGTATTGTGCCAGTGCCCACGTGCTAATGTGGGGACTATTTAAGACAGTGTCTAAAGGTATATCATCACTGTGTTTAGAGGCAATTGGTGCCTCCCTAACAGGACCTGTCCTTTCAAATGCTCCCGTTCAGCATTCCGAAAAATGTTGTGTGTAGGTTGTCATCTTTCTGGAAATCGGTTTCCATACAGACGTTTAGCCTGTAATGCGCTCCGTTGAGCTTCTCCGTAAATAAGTAACATGTCAACGTACACATCACTGGAATACATCGCGAGTTCACGATCGACTGAGTCTACCTATTTAATGGGCTGTGAGGTTCACAGGAGATAACCTTAGCTGTTGGCATAACACATACCTACAATTTCACTCACATGGATGTAATAGTCTGTTTTACTGTTGCAACTGCAAATCACCAGCTTCCCCACAGTCAGAGCTTCGATGTAAAGTACTCGCCGATTGCACACTTTTTCACTCGCATAGGTGTAATAGTGCAATGATAAATGAAAGGAAGCCAATGATTGAACGCAAAAATCATATATGCTCTTGCTCCTACCTGTAAATACGGTGACTCTACACAAAATAGTTGAAATTGGTGTATTGAGTTGACCAAACATTATTAATTATATTAAAGACTTCCACAAACTTACTTTAGGAATGAAGGTTTTTTTTTTTTAGAATGTAAGCTTTGCAAGCTATAGTTTACAAGTCGGAACCTGGTGAACAGTAATTTTAAGAGCTGTGTTGTTGTAAGCATCGAGATTTTCTATTTTAATCAGGCAACTTGCGTGTATTTTAGTATTAGTGATTGTGATATGATAGAAACGTCCGAACAAACTAATTTTATTATAACATTACAAACACAACCCTCATGTTGGGTATAAATTCCAAATGTATAAGTCAGCATCATATAACATATTAACATTGCCCATATTTAATGTCTTTCTTTCTTTTTCTTCTTTGTCGTTTTAACTTTGGCCTTCCATATTTTTAACTCACGAGTGGCTCAGAATTAAACACGCCCAATAATACAATTTTGAAGCTATTGAAGTGAACTTCTGAAAATAGTTTTCCCAATACAACTGACTAAAAATTGCTGTGCAGTAAGGCACATGCATTATATCACCAAGCTCATTAATTTTTGTTTGTTTATTTGGTTTTCTTTGTAGCAAAACTTTAAATTTATAATTGATTGAAAAGAAATTTTAAGGATTATTTATTGGCAAATCTATTTAGCCCAATAAGAAACGCAAATCTGAAAAAATATGAAAACTGCTGTACTACTCCTCTGACCTCGCCGAAGGTTATCACAAAATATTAAAATGTAATTCAGATGTTCCTCCTAATTATTGTAAAGTAAAAATCTCGTCATAATCACGATAGAGGTTTATTAACAATAACAAATTTAAGTTTTAACAGTAAAAATTTACATTAGTTTTCAAAATACACAATAGTTGCTCCTCGCAAAAATATGAAGTATAACCATGAATAAACTCTATAATAAATTTAACCGTTCAGTACAGCGAAAGTAAAACTTGCCTGGTATCCATAAAAGTATGCCATAACAGTTTTAAATAAAATTTGGAAATGTCCTTGTATATATTCTTTTTGAAATGCAAGACTTTTATAATTTTACAAAAGTAGCAACTGGTGATGTTCTCGTCCCAAACCATTCACCAATCAAGAGCCAATAATCCTTTTTATTGTCTCAGAAGTATTTTTCTTCGTTTCATTCTTTTGAACATTCTATCAAATTATAATTATCCTTTCTGCATTTATTGGAGCAATTGGAGGATTTAACCAAATTTCCATCCGAAAAATCTTATCCTAAATTAAATCTCTTAAATTCGAGACAAAAAAAATTTATAATTTATTTAGCGTTACAGTGATTTTTCTAAGGAGTCCACATCTAGTGCTGGCCGAAAAGCTGCATGCTGAAAAAATGTCCGGGATGAGATACTGCAGTGAATGCCCATTTGCTCCCAAGCGTAAATCGCTCCATCCATTGCAGCCTGCTCTTCACCATTAGGCTTCTTCCAACACAGCCTCCTCCACCAGTGTGTGTGTGTGTGCGCCACCAGCTGTCCCTCATTTAGCCCTCACAATAGTAGTAAGGAACGCCACTGAAACATGAAGCAATGGGCGAGAGAAACGGAACAACTAAACAACAAGCTTTACATTATAAGAAATATAGGTCAAAAGCAGCATAATTCCAATTGATGAACATTAAAATATACATGAAGTTTCATATAAGACAGTAAAACTAATCTTTAAATTGTGACATTTAAAACATTTCTCAATAAATACACATTCATAATATGTATATAACACAGTCAGCAACTTAATAATCATTGCATTCGTGTAACACAGATCCTAAACAAAGCATTCGGTCTACAAAGGGCACCAGAATAAAGTATTTAACAGAATTAAATTTAGTAGTTGCAATGGTTTGATTAGTGTGACAATCACAGTAGTAAAAGAAAAGCTTACACCTCTTAGAGAATGAATATTACAGTACACTGTATTACTGTATAATCACCCTTCTGATTTTAAATTCTTATATTTGAAGTATGGAAATGCTGGTCCCTTATAAGTTGCCCTTTCAGCTTTACTTTTCTTCTTTTGCACAAAAAGAGTGACCTACAGACAGAAACCCACTCTGGCCAGAGACAAACAAATACATAGAGTAACAAAAAACATAAATTATCGCAATTGCTGTACTCATTTTCTCTCACTCAAACACACGCGCGCGCACACACACACACACACACATGCGCGCGCATTAGTGCCAGCACCACCCCCGCCGCTGAATCCTTGCACTTGACAGTTGGGAGTTTAGCTGGTACATCAGCTCAAAACAGATGAAAAGCTTTACCCGTTTAACTTTCTGAACCAATCACAAAGCAGCATTTCGGTCGGTCGGTCAGACAACAGAAACGGATCTAGATACCGCACCGTTGCAATATCTGGCACGTGGTCAGTTTGTAAAATCCTAACACGTGCCTCGAGCGGTTCTGTGCAAGCTACGTATTATTCGTTGTTATTTATATTTGTTAATATTGTTGGTGTTTGTTTGTACGTGAGGGAGCATAACAAGACTTTCACAATTGTAGAGGTGAATAGACTTTTGCGGGAAGGTGTGGTGAGGGTGGACGCGGCTTCTTGGAAGAAGAAAGTGAACCATGTTCACAAAATAATACGAAAAGCACAGGAATTAGACGAAATCATCAGTGAATGTGAACCACTAATGATTTTGACAATGACGATAATGCTTCCGAGAATGACGACGACTGAGACTTGGATGAGATTTAGCCATTAAAGTTCTAAACTGGTGAAACTCACTTTGTTATACCTTTCTCTCATTGTAACAAGCTATTTTGCATTCATTTGTTCTATATTGTCGTAAATAAGTAATGTATGCTACATAAGTTATAGTATCACTGTTATTTTAAATTAACATCAATAATAAGGAATTACTTTCATTATTCATCGGCATTCATTTACTATGTACACTTTTACCACTATAGAGGCATTTGTAATCAGCTGTTGTTTACTAGTTACTCTGGCAACGCCGCAAAGGCAGCATAGCCAACCTTACGCGAAAATACCCGAACTGTCAAGTACAAGGATTCAGCGGCAGGGGTATAGGAACAAATCACACACCGTAGCACACTCTTATCACATGTTGTGCGCGCAGGCATCCAATACCTCTGTGCTAGTAGGTAACCAGAAGGAGATTACTACTACTACTACTGCTACTACTACTACTACTACTACTACTACTACTCCTACTACTACTAATACTACTACTACTACTACTACTACTACTACTACTACTACTACTACTACTACTACTACTACTACTACTACCACCACCACCACCACCACCACCACCACCACCACTACCACTACTACCACCACTACTACCACTACTACTACCACCACTACTACCATACTATTACCACCACTACTACCACCACCACTACCACCACCACCTACACCCCACCACTTACACCCCATCACCACCACCACCACCACCACCACTACAAGCCCATCGCCAAAAAAAAAACCAATCTATATCAACAATAGAAAATAAACAAATAAACATAACTAAACCTTAACATTCAAGATAAGAGCTTTAATTGCGAAATGTGCGCCCTTCTCTCTCTTCCAGTAGCCAGAACTCTGAGGCGGACAGATACATTCCTGCACACTTTTACTATCTCAGCCAACTTTGCTGAGTATTAGTTTACTTTGGAGCTCAGCGGGTGGAATCTACACATCGCCATTTGCCCCAAACGCTGCAAATTATGAAACGCCTATTACGAACTCCTACGTATATTTTCTGCAGAAAACTGTTGAGGAAGAAGACGATCTATATTCCAAAGATTTGAAAGTGGCGATTTGGGTGCATTAGAGAACAAGAAACAAAATGGCGTGGTAGATTTGCGCTTCGTGACCTCGTGACGAGCTGTATTGAAGGCAAACTGTAATTCGTCTCTCTAAAATCCCAGTTAAAAATCCGGACATTTGTATTTAATCCACTGACCTATCCATTAGCGGAGCTTTTGTAAGTCAACTACAGCAGAGTGTAATTTAGAAAAAAGGGGTAGAGAAAAATATAACTTCAATATTTTTGTCCTAAACATACTTTTTATATCAGTTGAAAATTATGCTATTTGAAAACAAACCTTAATGTAATATTGAACAGTGTCTGTTAAGTGAATTAACTTATGGTCCCGGATTGGAATTCCGGTGGGGGCGTGAAGAAGTATTTATTTTCTGGAAACTTTCTATGCGTTTCCCAGATCTAGGTGTTGTACTTATTATAAATACATCTATATATTCCGTTTTAAAATACGTATATCCGTAGATAATGCCAAAATACCGTAGATCGAAAGTTAAATCCGTAGAATTGAAAGACTGAATGAACAATATACAAATACTAATCAAAACCTTGTTTTCACTATTGAGGATTGTGTTACCATTCAAACGAAGGTGAATATCTCGGAAAAGTTATATTGCGAAATTGCATAAATATAGGCTTTTTACAAAGTTTGCAGAGGTCTACCACTTTTAAATACGATTTTCGCTACCGTTTATTGTTTCTGAAATATAATAATAAAAAAAAATACAGCAGTGAATAGCTCAGAAATAGTTAAAGCTAGGGGGAAAAGCTTATATAGTATAATCGTGTGCCTCACCGACATCAACATATTCAGTAGTATTTCCTCTATCGTGTGCTTTACTATATTATACAGAATTATTACAGGTGAAAAATGTTACAATTCCATAAATCTTAAGGTATACTTTTTGTTTGTGGTCTTAACACCAGCAATATATAACAATTTAATACAAATCTAGTGTGCCGTTTTGAGAAAAACATTTTTTGTATATAAAAACTAGTTTTAGATGGTGAGATTTATTTGAGAAAGTTCGCCTTGTGCCCATAGCGGATACCTAATTTAAGAATGAGATTTAATATTTAGTTGTTGAGCTAATCTATCACAAACGTGGAGACACACACACACACACACACACACACACACACACACACACACTTACACACACAATAGACCTTTTGCAAAATTTCTTTTTTACTTTCACTAGCACATATATCTTTTACAAAATTCCTTTTTTACTTTTACTAGCACATATGTACAATGTACATAGTGGATAGAGACAGTATTGTATTTCACCCAAAAACATGCATCGCAAATACATGTTTTGAGATCCCTGAATCAAAGAATACACGCTTTTTAAAACAGGACCGCGCGCGCGCGTGTGTGTGTGTGTGTCTCTGTGTCTGTGGGCAGCATAGCTAAAAAACAAATATAGCGTTAAAGAATAATCCTTTGCAGAAAATGTTTGTGGAACGGAATGGAATGCATCAGATTTTATTCAGGGGCCTCAAAACGTGTATATATGATAAATTCTTGACATCAAATTTGTGTGTGAATGTAATACTTTCTCTGTCTAAGGTCCATTTGGACCGGAAACGTTGAATGCCAATATTCCAGTTTTAAACAAAAGTAACAATCTTAACAATTTCGAATCAATAAATAAAATTACAATTAAATAATTTGACAAACACTTTATTGTAATGCCTTATCATGTACAATTTTCCTTCCGGAGAGAAAAAAAAATAGCGCCGATAGTTTGCCGACTCTCGAGCACGCAATGCACAACATGCGAAGAACATAATTCAAGGTATATTACACACACTTCTAACGATTGACCTTGGGATTTATTGTCATTGCGAATGCAAGGCGCGCTTAAATTAAAAAAAAAAAGTCGGTTGACATTAGTGGTATTCTTGGAATAAGTATATCCTCGCCTTTGAACTTTCCTATGTTATAGTAACTTAAATCAACATTTTCATAATTTTTTTTAACAGTGAGTTTTGTTCCACTGCATAATTTTAGTTGATTGATATTACGTAGTATAATTATTACCGAGTCAAGCTTCGGCTGTAAATTGTGTGGCGGGAATCCTGGCAAATCCAATGAATTTAGGCATTCAGTTAGGTAATTGACTTCATTTGGATTGGTAATGGAATTGATCAACTTAAATGAATACATTGTTGGAAGGTTTGGGCTGCGTTGCGCACTGTAAAGAACATATAAGGGAACTCATAGAGACCAAAGGGAGTAGTAATTGTTGGTTTTGGAATATTATTAGGATGGATGATGATTTGGTGATACGCACGGACGAGGTTGATAATAGAGAAAACAGTGCAACCAGAAAGGTTCTGCGAGTAATCAAGGATTTGGCGGACAGGGTACTGGTCTGGGATCATGCGGGCGTCGAGAGCCCAATATTCTCAACATGGACGCCAACCTTCTGACTTCTTAGGCACAAGATAGAGAGCAGAAGACCACGGACCCTCTCATCGTCGTGCAGTGCCATCTCGTACCAGTGCCTCAAACTCAGCCTTGGCAATGCGCAGATGGTCTGGGGAAAGTCGTCTGCAAGACACTTGTGGTCCAGATGTGGTGTTGATGTGGTGAACGGTATTGTTCTCTGTGCTCCGTGGAGTACACCAAGGTTTCAAGAGGTCAGGAAAATTCCCTGAGGAGGTCAGAGTCCATCGCGGAAGATATGGCCTTGATGCTGAGTAGATGTGTTCCAGCTTGAAAACCTGGGGATGAAAGGTTCGTGGTGCGTCTAGAAGACACGGATGGTGGCAATCCACTAACACCTTATAAAATGATAGAAAATTGGCCCGAATATTGGCATGTGGACATCAGCGATAATAAAGCACCATGTAAAGGCTCTACGTAGCTTCAGGCCCAGAGTTAGAGGTGGGAATGACGGTCCTATTAGCCGCGTTTAGGTCATAGTCCACACGTTCTCGTCGTCCAGGGAGTAGCCAGGGGTATACTGTTCATCCTGTACCTGCTCCTCTATCAACAGTTCTTCTAATAATTAATAGAATAATAGAAGGAGGTAAAAGTTAAAAGCTTATATTATTTATTCGAGGGAATGCTATGTCTGGTGCTCCTAATATTAAAGGTACTAATCAATTACCAAACCCTCCAATTATGGGTACACACATACAGCTGACCCCGTAACAATGAAATACTGGGTTCTTGTGATTTGGTCTATTACAAAGAGGTGGCCGGTGTTTCCAGGGCAACCATTTTCCGCCACTAACGGCTGCTGTACGGGATTTTCCGATGACTGGAACAAGCAGGGCGGTGCATAATTGTTAGCTCAATCCCCGAGGCGATGATGTTGCCTTGCCAGCACATAGCATCCATATGAAAGGCTGTACGTGTAGAGATGTGCATCGATATGAACTGTCGCTACGGAATGAGAACGTTGGCGATGCTGCATACGGTTTGACAACAACGCGGCTACTTCCGAGACAACTCCTCGGTATGTTGCAGTAAAAATGTATTGTTGGGTTGACTGGCTACTAGTGGTGGCGTGGCCAAGGCGGCGGGTCTGTCCACAGCTGCAAAAGATAGACTGGGGGCCACGTCATAATATCTATCAGCGAGGTCTGAGATAGCTTCTAAACTTACTGCGGATTGGCCTGCCAAGATGGTTTGTAGCTGTGAGGGAAGACGGCTGGCCCAGATGCTTCGTAGGAAGTCGTCAGGTACAGCTGGGGCTAGGCATTTTAGGTGACGCAAAAATTACGAAGGCTAGCGGTCCCCCATCTCTCCATGTGTTTGCAATTGGCGCACTCGCTGCCCCTTCGAAGTTGAAAGACGTCACACGAGATCCTCTTTCAGTCTTTGGTATGGCTGCTCCCCTGGCGAAGTTATTAAGTCTTCGACATCCGCCGCGTAGCGGTGATCCAGCTGCAATATTATGGCTGATTTGGTCTTCTCAGCAGTGATGCCAGCCAATTCAAGTTATGCCTCGGCCTACGCGAACCACAACGCGGGACGATCGGGCCAAAACGTGCATGGCCACGCGGTAAAGTGCTGCACCGTTTCCCGTACCCGACTTTTGCTGCGCCATCGCAAACCATGTCGGGTCACCAATGTGGATAATTACTGGAACACTGTATACAATTTAAATAACTTTATTTACGCATAGATTGACAATAAACATACTTGGTAACTACAATAGTCGCGAGCACATAAACGACTCACATGTTACATTGTTTGCAGACCGAGCGGAACTAACTTCTCCGGACATCTGGAAGTGAGTCTTTTAAAAGGTTACCACAGGAATAGCTGCTGATCTTGATGTGTGTGAGGTAAAAATGTAGTTTGCTGCCCCTTGCGGTAGCCAACTGTACCAGAGCGATGAGTAGTGAGAATTCTCCCCGCAATGCTATAACCGTTACTACAGCGTTATGCAATTGCACATTTACGGCTGTTGCTTCTAGACGGTGTAGCTGTGGCACTTATTTTGGATGGTGTGTTATTGAGTTTTCGATGGCCACCGCGGAACCTCCGCCTCTACGATGTCTGTAATTTCTATAGATATTGCATTCGGGTACCATGAAGGGGTCTACTGTTCCTAACTGTGTCTCATTAAGAAATGCAATTTGCACTGCAATTTTGATTAAGAAGTCTGCTAGTTCTTTACGTTTAAATCGGAGGTTATTGCAGTTCCAGTATATTACGTTTACTGCTGATGAGCTATCCATGACGACAATCCGACAGTACAAGGAGATATCTGGCGAGGTGATCGAACACATACAGGGTCTGAGTCTTTGTACGTTATTAAATCTAGGACCCATTTGCTATATTCTAAGAATTTTAGGTAGGATATTTCTGTTGTGCCCCCTAGGTATGCTAGGACTTCTTTCAAGGGCAAACCATTGAGAAAAGCGTCCCGGGTGGCGAGCGCAGTTGGAAAGAAGACTCAGTCTCCCAACGGTGAGGTTGGCTTGTGTGTTCGTGTCTGTGTAGTTACTTGAGTGGGCTGTTGATGTTTGTGTTGTGTCGCGATTGGGGCGCGCTCTTGTTGTGCTTGTGGTAGACCGGTCGTAACTAGGTCTCCATCAGCTCCATCAGGGTTCGGGGGCTTGCCGGTTTCTATTGCGACGGTGCTGAATAAACCATTGCTCTTCTCTCTGTGTGTGTATGTGTGTGTGTGTGTGTGTGTGTGGGGGGGGGAGCAATCATAATTCTGTTTTGCTGTTCTGGTTGTTGGAATCGGGGGGCCCAGATGGCTGCTCCCTTGGCCTTGAGTTTAGTGCCGCCTGGTACTTCGGGCAACGCTCTTAATGCAATGGAATCCTGGTTCACCAAATGGCGGGTTAAACTAAATTTAAGAAAATGCCAAGACATCATTTTTATCAGAAGAAAACTATATAGAGTATTTTTTTCACACAAGCAATGTGTAGAACAGGAGTTGGGTAGGTAAAGTCAGACTGAAAAATTCAATGCCATGGCCGGGATTTGGTTCAAATTTGCCTTTGCATTGAATTTTTCAGTCTGGCTCTACCTATCCAAACTACATAGACACAGGAAGCGAGTCCTCCCTCCCGCCAACTACAGATAGGAACCAATAGAGTGGGAGACAAGAGTCACATACCTAGGTGTTAAGATGGATGAATATCTCCCCTGGAAACACCAAATCAAAGGCCAATGCTCAACTCAACAACTCTACCCACTTATAAATCTTAACAGCAGCCTTAAACTGCTGTTAGACATGCGTATTGTACGCACAGGGACTTGCGCTGTACAAGACGCTAATCTGTCCCATTTTAACTTATACCAACCCGTATGGGGATATGCGGCAAAAACACACATGAATCGCCTCCAAACAATGCAAAACAGAATACTGCGAATAATTTCCAAACTACAGAAGAAATCTCCCGCGTTTGAAATGCACGAAGAGCTGCAAATACTCACATTTGAGCAATTCATCAAACTTTTAGCCTACAATCTATATGGGAAAAATAATAAACACAACAATGATCACATTGGAATGCTAGGAGAATACGAAATTGCACACGACAAGCACCTCCGCCCTCTGTCACTCTTTAATCGCACTATTGGCGTTGGCGAACCGGAGATTAATAAAGAAGAATACTTAGACACCCTAATGCACTAGCCATGGTGCAGGACGCAGGAACTCACACACTCACACACCAACAATCTAATCCGCAGCCCTCTCAAGTCCTTGTGTTACACAACCAATGCGATCCAGGGGGACCTCCCCCCTCCCTAGGTGACACAGGCTTGCTCCTGCACTAAAGCAGATATCCCACCATGTGTGCACCAAATGTGACCTTGCTACCCACTGGTATATGAGATGATGACAATTGATGGAGCCGGCACTTAACATGGAATTATTTACTAGCAATAGGTACTTGAATTCAAGATAAAGCCTTTAGGAGGGTCCTTACACAAATACACCCAAACTAATTAGAATAAGCGCCCCTTAAATTACTTAAACATAGTTATTAAGGAAAATAAGATGAAGGCATCAGCGGATCATTACATGCACAGTAACTACTAAGGAATAATTACCTATATCTAATTTCATACTTAATTAGTCATGATTGCAAGATGTAGCCACCAGGTGCATCATTGTATGAATATACTTAACTACTTAGTAATATGCACATCTTAAATTTAATTAAACTAATCACTCGTGAATTCAAGATGCGGCCATAAGTCGGATCAATAACTGTTACTTTAGGATAGACACGAACTGTATCACAGGGCCAGCAGGCCGAAATGCACAATGACATTATCAACTTACATACACAATCCACTAAAAACACATATCACCACCAACTTCCCCCTGGGAGCACTCAGAGTTCGAGTCAAGTGTGTCCCTGGCACTTCAGCAATACACCTCCTATTACTGCCATTGACAGGCAGCATTCAATGATCACCAGAAATGCGCAGGTGCTTTATGCAGTACTGCACAGGTGAGGCACGGGCCTCCTATTTCCAATGGAGGCTTTTCGTGGGCAGTGCCTGGTTCGAATTCAGAACGGGGAGCCTCACACTCCCAGGCTTGCCTGGGGTTAGGGCGTCAGTAGCCTTTTCCCCCACCACAAAAGAAGCAGATCTTCATTACGCCAGATTGCTTCTAGTACATCAGCTTCTCTTAGCGAAGCTAGGTATTAATAACGACAAGAACGTGTGAAGGTGAGACAAACTCTGCCCTTTTAATCATGCTTAGAAGGATTTTTCAGATTGGAGAGAGCAGAAAGCTACATTCAGCGAATTATCTACGAACTCTACTTCTGGCACCAGTTGTATTAAGTGTGGCAAAAACTTCCTAAGAAACTATAACAAGAGATGCATGAAATGAGCTCCGAGCAACTCCTCAAATGTAAACTTTGTGCTCCATCCTTCAGCGGTGGATACAATGGAATTCGTTGTGAAGAGCATTGCGGAGCAAGCATGCCCCTGAGGAAAACAAAAAGCCGAGCCTACCAGACATCAAATAGTGACTACAAAGGAAAATGAGGGTGGCATTAAAGACTTTGAGATATCGTTTAAAGGGCGTCTGAAATTTTACTTCATCCGATGTAATTGGAGCAAGAGCATGAAGACTTACTTTCCTGCAGGAAACTAAGCAGAGGACTATACATTCTGTCCAAAAAGAGCTTTCCATAAATAAAGCTGTGAAGATTAACCTGTTAGTGGATTGCCGATTTGTAAATAGAGAAACCGCTGACAAAAGCTTCAAAACCAGGAATCAGGCACTGTTTTTAGTAACTGGCTTTAAACACCGTGTTTGAGTTTGAAATTCAAGAAACTAGCTGCTGAAATGGAGAAATCATAACTTAAAGGAAACAAGTGGGCTCTGCTTGCTGTTTGGGGGGGGGGGGATACACCTGAAAATTAACAAGTACAACCACCTTCTTTGGAACAGTTATATTCCCCTACCTGCACCTAGAGAAGCAAAATAAGCATATATCAACCCTCTGAACTACCATGATGAGCTGTCCTTGCTAAATTCGTCGAACAATCCCCGACGTGTCAGCAAATACAAGGAGTTGGAAAATAAAAACAACCTCTCGTGTATCCTCAACATTTGAAAAGAAAAAAAAAAGTATATCTATCAATGTGTTTTGGCTGAATGAAAAGCAGTAATTGTTTCCAATAAAGGTTGTGGAGGAAGAACTACCTGATCATCGTGACTTTCTTCTGTTGAGTGACGGAAATGGAACATCTATAAACACTTCTGCTTTTACTTTGATAATCGATATGGACGAATAGGAGTAGAAAAATTATAGGAACATACTACCATCTGCATCCAGTATACTAACGCTGGAATGGTAATGCCCACTTGGGAAAGCCTAATCATTCAGTTTAAAAATGTGTAAAGGATATTAAAACTTCCGTATTTCATCTGTACGCATTCTCAGCCCGATTTACTCATACGAGTCTAATCCAGAAGCTTACTATACATCGTTTACGGAAAACTAGCGACATCATTTGAGCAACTACTAAATGATCTACCTACTAGCCCTTATGTATACAGAGGATGTGATGCTGCAGAGAAGTTTATGGACAATCTAATATCTCTCGCAGAGAAGATTAGCAGCATATACAACAAAGCCAAACCACTGAAACTGACAATGAGCAACAGGAGAATTTTGAGACTTCTACCGAATGACACTTGTGTAATAAAAAATGCACAAAAGAACACTGAAAGGTTAGGGGTCATGATCATTTGACTGGCGAGTATTGAAGAGGTCTTCTTAATGAGTGCAATCTAGCCTGCAAAACACCGAAATATGCTCCTGTCTTCATGTACAACCTAAGCGGCTGTGATTCTCATTTTGTCGTTAAACACTTAGGTTGTACAAGTGAAAAAGTGGAGGCAATTATGTGCTCAGAAGGAAAATATATTTCATTCTCGAAGTATAATGGATATATTAAGCGTCGGTTTGTGGATACGTAGCATTTTCTGAGTTAAAGTTTGGATAAACTAACAAAAAGCTAACATCCTTTCCTGAAACATGGACATACTTTGATAAGAGAGGATTGGTTTGACGACACACAAAAGAGCATTCACCTACGATTACATCGCGTCATGGGATGTTTTGAAAGAAACCTGCTTACCACGAAAAGAAGCGTTCTACAATAAATTAAATGATGAGGAAATCAACGATGAGGACTACGAGCATGCTAAAAATGTATGGGTGCAGTTTAATATCCTACATTTGGGAGAATACAGCAACGTATACTTAACCTTGGATGTGCTGCTACTCGCAGATGTTTTGAAGCCTTCAGAGAGCAAACATTGAATACTCATAAAGTTGATCCTGCACATTTCTTTGCATCTCCAGGGCTTACCTGCTTCAGCATTCCGGAATTGAGCTAGAATTATTATTGGATTATGTATAACTTCTCCTGGTAGCGTCTAGCATAAGTAGAGGGTTATGTCAGGTTTCTCATCGGTATGCCTAGTCTAACAACACATACACGGAGGAGTTCGATCCTAATAAATTAACTCAATTTATCGTATACGAAGACGCAAATAACCAATATGGATGGGCTATGCAGCATTCACTACCATGGAGGTTTTCAGTGGGTTTCTCCTAACAGTATTAATATAGAAACACTAAATGGAGATGCTTCTCTTGGACATATATTCGAAGTTGTTGTTGATTATCCTACTGAGCTTCACGCTCTTCATAGTGATTTGTCATTCTTGCCTGAATGTCTGAAGCCACAGAATGCGAGTTTAAAGAAACTAATTCCGCATCTTGGGCGAAGAGGGAGGGATGTTGCTCATTACATGACGTTAAAACAAGTGCTCTCACACGGACTACGATTGGTAAAATTGTCGTGAGCTACAATTTCAGTAATCGTATTGGCTAAAATCTTTCACAGTATTTAATAACAAACTTCGGCAAGAGGCTAGAAATGTCTTTGGAAAGGATCTATACCAACTCTTCAACAATGCTATGTTTGGAAATTCCATGGAGAAAATACGAAATGGAATGTATATACGCCTTGTGACAAACAAGGAAACAGGAAAAGCTGATTGCTAAGCTTAATTTCACTGATAGAGGTATATATGGACCTAACCTGGCAGCTGTTCATATTGCATCGCAACAGATTGTATTCAAAGAGCCTATATACATAGTAATGAGCGTGCTAGATATTTAAAAAAAACTCTCATGTACTCCTACCAATATGATGTGCTATTATCGTATTATGGGATTGAAAACCCTAAGTTGGTGTACATGGATGTACCGAAACAAACGTCAATATCTTGAACATTTAAATACATCTGATTACCCTGTAAGCCACATGTGTCACTCCAAACAAAACAAAAAAGTGTTGGGAAAGTTTAAAGATGAAGCTAGTGGAAAAATCATCCAGCGGTTTGTCGAACCGAGGTCTAAGATGTATGCTCTGGATATTGATGAAGGAATGATAAAAAATATTAAAAACATAAAACGAAGCGCTATTAAGTAGTACATTGCACTCGACAATTATGTAGATTGTCTTAAAAACAGCGAAATAATTACTCCTATGAATTTGATCATGTCACAACAGCATAACGCAACGTCTGTAAAAGTCAGCAAAATCCCTCGATTGCCTCATGGTGATAAAATAATGATTGGAATATCAACCTATGCATATGTCATTACAAACTTGTGAACGTATAATGAGGGAGTGCTATATCCATTGTTCATCATCGGTAGCGTGGTAAAAGAAAATTGAAGCTTAGACTACAAACACTGCCATGCACCTAACAAAGAGAGAAGAATAAGAATGAGGGGAGGCGTG
This sequence comes from Hymenopus coronatus, assembly GCA_030762935.1. NCBI lineage: Eukaryota > Metazoa > Arthropoda > Insecta > Mantodea > Hymenopodidae > Hymenopus > Hymenopus coronatus. The sequence goes on from CM060889.1 coordinate 26,119,293, forward strand.
AACTCTTCCATTAGTATACATTTCTAATGCTGGCCTCAAGCCCAGATAAAAGAGGAGGGACATCTAACCTTTTATTCAAATTATCTTTATGTAAAAACAAATAGAAATAAAAAAGCTAAAAATACTGTCTGGAACTCAGAAAATATGCCCAACGCTTCAACATTAACAGCAACAATAATAAAAATATTCGGAATCTTTATCCTAGAGAAAAACATTGATTAAAAGAAAACAGGCTGTAAAAAACAACAAAAGACGAATAAAACTTGAAGAATAATAATGTTCACGAAATAATAAACATTCAACAAAAAAAGCTTAAACCCTTCTTCTTGTGTCAAAAAGAGAGACAACATACAAAAAAGACAAACAAAAATATGGAGAAACGGAAAGTTAGGTTATGTTAGATTTACAACCAAAGAAATGCTGGAAATCATGCAAACACACCCAGTCGCTTCACAAGTTACTATATGAACGTGCAGTAGTATGCAAAAAAGTATGTCACATGGGTATTAAGGACTGCAAAATATTGAAACAGAATACTAAATGACCATAAAGGATCCAAACAATGGAAAAATATCAGAAAAATAAAAATACTGAATAGGCAGTAAAATTGATCAGATCTTTCTGGAACATATGGACATATAAAATGCAATAGGTAGCGTGAAAACGTGCAGAAACACTGGAACGATGACAGACATTATTGTACAAATGTAGAAAATGGTTGCAAAAATAACGACATAACTGACATGAAATATCATAAATTAATTTCAAACAAAAGAAAGGGGCTACCAGTTATTATTAAAAGGACCTGGCCTCAAATACGCTTAAAGCATTCTTAAAGGTACTTAAAAATATCTTAGTACACCTTCGTCGCTGCCACGAAGTCCTTAAAGAGCTTCCATAAAATGCACTCAAAGTGCGTTGAAATTAATATCTCCTGAGGGTTAAACACTATCCTATAGTTTTGAATGCCTTAAAATTCGTAAATGATCTTAAAGGAGAATAAAGTACTACAAAATAAAACAAAATACTGCAAATTAGTCTCAAAATGTGCTCAAATTTCTATATAAGTGATAAAAACATTATAAAGCACTGCAAAATACTGTAAAATAACAGTAAAATATCTGAACAGGGCTAAAATATTTGTTTTAGAGACCTATACACCAACAAAACTGTTCGAGATGTATGGAAAAGAGCTAAAAAGTCTGATCAATACCCTGAATCTAGCTGCCCAACAGCCCTAAACACCCTCCCCAAATGGCCTGGCGGGACATTAGAAGCATACTAAAAGACAACAAGGGCAACGCTAAAAATCACCTTTAAAATCCTGAAAAATGTATGTAAAATATAACAATCATTGAAAAAAGTATCAACACATACAAAAATGATTCTAAAAGCCCTAAAAGACATTGGAAAGCACTACAAAATAATGTAAAATTTGAATACAAACTTCTGTAGATGCCTAAAGTACCTGTTTATATAGCTCTAAGTACCCTCATTATATAATGTAAAATGAGATAAAAAGAGTTAAAAATGCCTGATGAATACACCACATCTAGCTGTCCTTGAGTCCTAAATATCCTTTAAATGACATGGAATTTCATTAAAAGCATTCAAACCATTGTAGCAACACTAAAATCATCTCAGAAATCCCGAAAAATGGCTACAAATGCACTAATATAGCTGAAAAATGGTCCTAAAATGTGCTAAATTATTATAGAAAAGTAAAAAATCAATCGAAAAAACTGTAAAACAATGTAAAATATGAGCAGAATATCCCAAAATTACTACATTAGAGCCCTAAATGCCCAACAATGTTTTTGAAATCTGTTGAAAAGAGCTCACATGTACGATGACTACCCTGATACTTCCTGAGATCTAAATACCCTCCAAATGGTATGAAATGTCATTGACAGTATTCGAAACAGCTGTGCTAGCACACGAAAAACCTACAAGGGGCCTATAAATGATATACAAGTAGTCAAAAGCAGTGCAAAACACTCCATAATAATAATAATAATAATAATAATAATAATAATAATAATAATAATAATAATAATAATAATAATAATAACAAGAACAAGAACAACAACAACAACAAAGTCTTCAAACATATCTCCATAAAACTCATTAAACTCGTAAAATTCTGGAAAAGAACAAAAATAAATGTAAAACAAAGGAAATGCCTTGAAAGGGACCATAAAGGACTGAAAAAGTACACATTATACTCTGAGCCTAGATTAAGTACATCCTCCTTCTAGCATGGCTCCTTGAATTCCCTATTTTTCCCATAAATGCCTCATACTAGGGTATACACCCTCCTTGAATTCCCATGTATGCTTACTTGGCCCTGAACGAAGATCCCTCTATCTTAACTACGTTCCTTGAATTCCCCATCTTTTTCATGTATGCTCACTTGCCCCCGTTCCAAGATACCTCTATCTTAACTATTGTCTGTCCAGCCTTAGCTCACCGGTAATATTAACAAAAGCAGCAGGTTGCAACGGTTCTGATTGGTTGCCGAACGTTTTACCGCTTTTCTCTGTAAAAATAGTTCCTCTTAATTTGCAGAAAGTACATAAATATTATATAAGATTCAAAATCTTCTCGGGCTTCTAGCCAGGTAAAAACTTGGCTTCTTCGAAACGTTGGTGTCAAGCCAAGTTTTTACCTGGCTAGAAGCCCGAGAAGATTTTGAATTAACACGTCGCCAGGAAAGCTTCAGTTCTTATTATATAAGATTATGCAATGTTGTCGAAATAACATAGTAAGCGGAATCAATAAACGGAAATTGGTTGAATTTTAATCATTATTCCCGTTCGCAACAATGCACATGTGTTGTGCAATTCTTACATTGCAACGGGCGATTTTCAGTTACCAGATAGAGAACGTAGTGTACGTACGTAAGCAATGGCGGAGGCGTGTGATACCAGTGTAGTGAAACATAAGTGAGGTAGACCTCTAAAAAGTGGCAAGAAAAGAATTATTCTTAATGTGTATAATACGTTTTGAGAAAAGCATCTTACTTTTGCGTTAAAGAATATTCTCAGCTTAATGGTGGAAGTTACAAGTATTTTACAAAACAGCATACAGCGAGCAGAAATGTTAAATCATCCGAGATGCGACATTGCAGTAAACATATATCGCAAATTGTTCGGGAAGAGCAAACAAAGTGAGATTTGGAGGAATGAACGACAGCCGAAAATGCAGTAAATGTATATTGCACATCATTGTTTGGGAGCAAATCAAAGTGAGATTTAGAGGGAGTGGTGGACATGTCGTTAACCGACTAATTATCAATTTCGGTGCCACTGTTCGAGTGCAACTCGAGTGACTTGTATCTTGGAATGGAATTCCTTCCATCTTCAGATTAGCTGTTCTGGGTAAGTCAGTGCATTATGAAGTGTATTAAAGAAATGTGCAATGTAGGGTTGTTCATTTATGAGTGCTAAAATACGCAAAAACTGTTCGAGTGATACACGTATGCAATACACCAGCAAACTTTCAAAACAACATGTCTTCATTTTTTAATTTTACGGGAGAATTTTGCATTTCATACTGAACAACGACTCACTTACCTACTGTATTGTGTTTTATTTATTATACATTTCATAGAAATAATAATTATCTGTGAACAGTGAAAGTAGTAAGCCATTTCTTTTCCTGCCAAACGTAGGTTGGCGATTTTACAATTGTACAGCAGACAAACACAGCTTAGCACCACGTGGTATGTACACGTGCGTTCGCGAAAAAATTAATTCTAGTTTGTTTACATCGGCGGTGAAGTTATGATGTACAGATAATACTTGTTTCCAAACAACAGTAGTCCTCTCTGGTGTAATGGTTTCCACGCTAACTTCATATACCAAAGGTTCAAACCCAGCGGAGGACGATGCAATTTTTTCGGGTGTAAAAATCCTTAGTATGGCTTACTTGGGAAGGAAAGTAATGCCGTTGGTCCCGTGTCGTAGATTTATGGCACGTAGAAGAACCTCAAGCCTGATAGAGAGGTATCTGAGTAAAATTGAGCGGTTTTTCACACCCAATTTAGAATGGGACGCTGAGAATCACAATAGTTAAAGAGCGTCCATAAATAAGAGGCGACATCCGATTTCATTTTGATCCTACTTTCTAATAGGATTGGATACATGATTTAATACGATCTGAATCGGCACTTATATGCAGTATTAAATACGGTAATTTAAATGGCCCATGGAAGCATGATAAATGACAGCTGCTGTTCTCGCTTACGCAGTAGGTCATTTAGTGTGTACAATTGAAGATAATAAGCCATGCAGATCTGTATTAACAATGTCAGTAGAATATAATGACTTTCTCCATTAATACTTTTTTTTTAGGACAGAGACAGCGGTGTATGGTATTCAGACATATTTTATTATCCTCCTTATAGAACCATAAGGTGCAGTTAATGGAGCAATGGAGTCTATGATAAATCTAAAATAATGCAGAAAATATAGAGATGATGCTGTTTTATTTTTTAAAAAAAAAATACAACTTCAGTTTACGATGTAAAAGAGGACATTTGGAGAAAAAAGCAAAATTAATTTGAAAAACTATTTGCAGTAATATTATATCAATAAAATCACAAATAAATTCCGCACTGTATTCTTTCTAAAAGAAAAAGAACATTTCGAGAAAAGACTCCCCAGGAAAAGCGTCAAAACTGTTTCTTCTAGTTAGTAATAAATTAATCCGACAGGATGGAAAAAATTAATCTAACAATTTTTCCACAATACTTTTCATGTTTATACAACAAAGAGCAGCATAGAAAATTATGAAGAATGTAAGATCCTTCAAATGAGGAGGGCTAGTAGCGATTCCAAGCGGAGAAGCTGTTCACCGCAACGTCACTATTTCTCGCAAGGTTTAGTAACAATGAACAGATCGGCTCCAAGATACCCTGGAATTGAGGTTTAGATGGCGCAGGCGCGGAAGCAGCAGTTTCTCTTGTTTTCGTAATTTCCTTTCTGTTCTGCCACTCTTCAGTCACGAAAGTTTCCTTGAGATAAATGTGTGAGAGTGAATCATTGACGTGAAAGTGAGTTTTTGAGGTGTGTAAAATGCTTTTTGTAGACATATTAATGGATGGGTTTTCATAGCCTATGACTTCTGCAGTTGCAAATGAAGATGGAATCTATACGAAAATGGTTCTACAAACCTAAGGTAAATAAACAAAATAAGACACCATTTCACGAAACCCGTAAGGGCATTTAGGTATTCAACTTTTGTAAAAACATTTCTTTGGCTGTCATTCTTTTTTTCTTTTTTAATTATGAGAGACGATTAATTAAATTCTTTGACTAACCAAATTTTTAAAACAATATTACTTAAAGTACTTGTCAGTGTCCTTGAGCTAAATGCTGAAATTTTATCACAAAAATTATTGCGACCAAACTGTTGCCCTTGGCAAAACAATTGGCGTGGATTACGGTTCAGTAATTCAGTGGACGCTGCTACCAAGGAAGTATTTTTAAGTAAAGGGATAACCTCTACCTCGTAGGCTGCTGTTTTCTTGCTCAGAACATTTTTCGTGGTTTGAGGAAACTCGAGCGTTAATTACATCGCTTGTTCATGTTATTATAGCTCAAACTCAGAATATTAAGTGGGCGGATCTAATCAAGCTAGTGTATTATATATTATAATGAACCATGGCAAATTTCTTGAAAGCATATGCTGCAAACACTAATGAGTATTTTGTATTTGCATGTAATGGCATATACTTTTCCAAAGTTTCTCTTTGAGGATCTAATTTTGTCAGTTTGCTTTATTAGGCTTTGTAATATAAACAAGACAATTCGGTAGTTATGCAGAAGTTGGATCTTTAATTCTCTATGCCACAACATCAGCCAGTTTTGAGCTCTTACGGAGCCGGCGTGGGTATAGGGGTTTATGGATGGGGAGATGGTTTAAAAACTAAGTGGGCGACTTCTTCCTATTATCCTCCTGACACAGGCTTATATATCACGTCAAGGAAAGAGAAATCCTATGATTACTGTCAGTATCTATGTGTAGTTGAATGTAAAATGAAAGGTATGGGGTTCCACACTTGTGATGGCTATATATTTACTGGAACTGTATTTATCCAAATTGTGTCAGAGATGCAAACATTAAGGGAGTTTTTGATAAATCACAGTGTCCTGTCGAACGTTTGCATTTGTCCTAACTGGGCATTGCTCTCACGAAGATTTTACTAATTACAATATCATTTCTTGTATTAATTTGAGATATAATATTCAGATGCAAATAATGGCTGAGTTTGTTTTATCAGAACTTTTGAGGTTGTTGGTTTCCATTATTAATTTGTGTAAATGGAAACAGTACAAAAATAAGTGCTAATTAGGACTTGCAAATTGTATCTAAAATATAAAAAAAAAAAAAACAATCAAGAGAGATTACACCACAGTAAAACCTGTACTTTTTGTACTTTTCATTAAGGTAACATATAAGAAAAATCTGATGTGTTTGATTCGCGACTTTCTCTAGATGTTTCACAAACTTTTCATATAAAAGATTCTTTTATGTGCATCATACTTGTCAAGATAAACACTACTTGGTCTTATTACTTGCATTTTTGTAAGTAGAAGGGAAATGAGGGAATACACTAGGCTAAAGCAATAGTCAATCTTATAAGAGTTGGTTGATAAGTGAAACAATTGAAATGTTATTCTCTTTGCTTGCTACGAGTAAATAAAAGAGAGATTGAAAAGAAAAAAAGCTTCCTGCCAAAGAAAATTTTTAAGTACCTTAAAACAGAAACCAATAACTCAAAATATTTCGAAAACAGTTACTCTACAAAAATGTGGGTAAAGCTATACGATGGTTCCACTACACATACAGAGATGTGCGCATATGCCAAATTGTGTTTTTTTATTGAGATCTACATTTTGTAGTAGTAAGTATTTGTCTGTCTCTTACGGCGTACCAGTTGTGCAAAATGTATACAGAAGTCATCCAGAATGAAGAGGTCTTCAGAAGCTATTCTCAGAAAATTCAAGATACACCTAGATTGTGTTTTTATGAAACTATCTTAAACTGATAGCATTTTGATAAAAATCGTTTGCCAATTTTTGCGAAAATCAAAACTTTTGAAAAATGTTTCATGTAAAGAGTAGTTTGGAGTATGGGGATTTTATTGAAAACCTTCATGTTTCATCCTTAGAAGACACTGAAGTTAAATACCAATGTGGTTGTTAACAGACTTTTCACTTTTGAGTTAAGCTGCCCACAGACACACACATAAGACATGTTTCTAAAAATGTTTTTTTTTAGATTCAGAGGTCTTCAGAGGCTGTTCCCAGAAAATTCAAGACATACATTTTGTGTGTCACGAAAATATCGTAAACATGTAACATTTTAAATTGTTAGAACAATTTTTTGGACAAATCACAATTTTCGAAAAATGTTCCTTGTAAAGGGTAGTTGGGGGTTGTGCGGATTTTATTGAAAACCTTTGTGTCGCATCCTTAGACGATACCAAAGTTTAATAGCAAGTTTAGTTGGTACTAACTTTTCATTTTTGAGCTATGCTGCCCACAAATTGCACACACATGCACAGACACTCGTGGATGTGATTCAAAAATGCTTTTTGTTTTGTTTTAGTGGGTCTAAATCATGTATTTCTAATGAAATTGCAGTATCAAAGTGTTGGGTTGAATACAGTACCCTCTCTGTACACTGTATACATTGCACATATATGCTAGAAAAATTAAAAAAAAACACTTATACCATACACTACATACTTATGATTGTTGACTGCTACTTGTTTTTGTTTGGTCCCACCACCAGCAACACTCAAACATTGGGCATCTCATACAATTGTGACATATGCAACGTAACTAATAACACCTAAAAGCAATTGTTTGTTTGTTTTTCTATGTGCAACATGTAGCACCACCACCATTTCAAAATTGAATTCTCAGCATACATTAATGTAAAAGAAACAATAATAAATGAGTGTAAACATCAATACATGCAGTCTGCCCCATAGATGAAATATTTACTCCTTCCATGACATTTTAAAAAACCCTGTAAAGCACATGAGGAGTGAACATATAAGAATTATTTTAAATATTTATTGAATATTTTATGTTAATTAAGATTTTCTAATTTGGAAGTTTATTGTGAATTGTGTATTTTAGTATTTAGTAATCTGTCTCATACAAGAATATTCTTAATCCCAGTATATGGGGAGGAAGAAACATAAAGATAGTGATGTGGAACGCTGCTAATGGGCGGAGCAAAGTTCATGGGGGGTTTTCTTTTAATCGCTATCATGCAATATCTAGCTCTAAAAATCTGATGTCTACCGTTCACATGACTTTCTCTACATCTCTGCAACAAATTACTCTTAAAAAGCTTATACTTCTATTTGCTTCATGCTAACCAGACTAAAATAGCAGAAATAGTCTTTATCACTTGGTTCCTTGTTGCTATGTTTGCTTTGTTCCTTGCTGGTTGCTATGACACTGAAGTTCCTTTGTATGGAAGCGGGTTGGCAAATTCCTATATGAGAAAAGTATAGCAGAAACCAAAAACAAGGAATTACTCAAAAACAATGACTCCACGAAAAAAATGTATATAACATAAATTGTGTGTTTTAACGTGCTCTACATTTTTAGTGAAGTAAGTTTTTGTCCATCTCATATGGTTTAGCAGTTATTCAAAATTCTGTAAAATGCATCCAGAATAAAGTACTCTTCAGAGGCTATTACCAGAAAATTCAAAATATACATTTTATTTATTAGGTAAATATCGTTATTATACAAAATTTTAATCAAAATCGTTAGAGCCATTTTTAAGAAAATCAACTTAAATACCAAGTTTGGTATTTTACCAACTTTTCATTTTTGAGTTATCGTGTTCACAGACAGACACACACACACAGACCTTTTTGTGAAAATGCTTTTTTTTTTTCTTTCTTTTTTCTTTTCTTTTTTTTTCTTTTTTTTTCTTTTCTTTTTTTTTTTTTTTTTTTTTTAATACAGGGGACCCTAAAATATATATTTCTGTTGAAATCTCGGTATCGAATTTTTTGGTGGAGTGCAATACCTTCTCTATACACTATATACATAGTGCGTATAGAGAAAATAAAAAAGCAGCACTCTAAATAGTTCTGTAATTAGCATTCTGCTGGAACTGATATCAGGAAAGGAAATGCATACAGATATTTGTATTCATTTTTCTGTGTGCTGCTCGTGAATTCTAAAAGGAAGTTTACAAGCATAATAAATAGATGAAATAGAAGACACCACATTTATACCTACATGATTAGTACACTTTAAACTGAATAAATTAATATTGCTATTGTTAAATAACATGCAGCCTAGATTTCGGTTACTAAAGAAACAATTATATAAGTTCTATTCCATGACCACTCTTAGAACAAAGTTGGTCTTGAGGTGAAAGCTGATTTAGATGTTTCTCATGCAGAGTTGCAATCACTCTGGGCCTCATTCTATTCAGGTTCAAAGGAGGAATAAAATCTGGCGATATTTTGCTTTTTCCAAATCTCAAGACTTTGAGCTGGGTCTCATACTTGGTGCTCCTGGGGGGGGGGCACATTACAAAAGGGCTCAAGTCTTACAAATGTAATACTGCTTCCCACTTAGCCAGCCTGTCTGCTATCATTACTTCTGATGCCTGCATGGTTGGAACCCAGACAAGAGTATCCTGTCTGTGGGCACAAAGCCTATCCAGTCTCCTTTGGCACTCCCATACCAATCCTGAATGTCATTTTAATTGCCGTAAGGGCTTTCAGAACTGCAACTATGAATATTGCTCTTTTGCCTGGCATTTTAAAATATCATGACACAGGCAAAGATTGCATATATCTCAGCCTGGAACACAGTAGCAAACCTTCCAAAGGTCTGTCCCATGGCCCCAGTCTCCATTCTACTCCCATCATACATCTGGCTCCCAACCTTCAGGGAAAACCTGTGACTAGGTCCCATTAAATAAGGGCCTTCATGATTAATGACAGGACTCAAACGCCACTGATAATGTATATGGCCTTTTTTGTAATATAAACACTTTATTGCTGTGTGCTAGTTACCCCAAAAGATTACTCCATATCACAACAGGGACTGAAAATATGCAAAATTGATATTCTTAAGGCCTTTAGATAAACAAGATTTTAGAAAAAATACAAACTTTGGCATTACTAGAAAAACCTTTCTAATTATGCTCTAAATATGAGTAGACATGATGTACTTAGGCAAAATTCAGGAAATTGAAATGCAGAGTTTACCAAATTTGAGGAAACTGATCAGTGATCTGCAACAAGTTATAAAAGTAAATATATTTGCTGTACAGCGATTTGTTTGCTGTGTGTTGTTTTCATCGGATTTTAATCTGAGTGCTGTTTTTGAAGGTGTTTCTGCATCTAATCACAAAATGGGATGCAAGAAGCTCACTTCCAAGGAGAAGACTTGTGCTTTAACTCTGTTAGAGATAGGTAGGTACCTCTGTAATTCGTGTAGCTGCTGATCTAAAAGTTTCAAGACAAGCTATTTACGACCTATTAAAACAGCAGCACCTATGCAATGTGGCACCACACCTAATCGAAAAACAGGCTCCGGTGATAAAAGGACTGATGACCATCTAAAACTTGAAGTGATGGCTAATCCATGGATTATAGTGGCCGGGTCAAAGAAGAATCATCCAGACCTGCTCAACAGTGTTGCAATCCACACCATTCATCGTTGGCTTCAAAAAGACCTAGATTTACCAATTCGGTATGCTGCCAAGAAGCCTCTTCTAACTGAAGTTATGATGAAGAAAAGAGTAAATTTCTGCAAAACATATCAGCGCTGGACATCAAAGGACTGGTGCTTTCTCCTGATCTAAATCCAATAGAAAATATTTGGGATCAAATGAAAGATAAAATGGAAGAGCTGCAACCATCAAATTTTAAGGAACCGCAGGAGGTGTTGAAGATATGAGTGGGAATGTACAAAAACTATTTTGAAAATCTAGCAGATTCGATGCCTACGAGACTATTGAAAGTGATATAAGTTAAGGGAAATATGACCAAGTACTAATTGTACGGAGAAGATAAAAATAAACCATGTAAAGTCAATGTTGTTTTTATTACCATGAAAAGATTTCCATTGCACGACTGTACAGTAAGAGTGATAACCTGTGTCCACTTGAGCAACCATTCTGTTATTATTGGGCCTAAATAACTAGAAATTGGCAACACTTACAGTATCACTAAACAAACTTTTTAACCAAGATAAAATTAACAATGTCTTTAATAAAAAATGTTTTCATCTGTCTCATTTCAAATTTACTTTTTGTTCTTGTTGTTTTTAGTTTCTTATTTCTTTAAATAGACAGTAATTATTTACAAGTTGGGCCGCTAACTCTCTCTGCTGCGACTTATGCCAGTTTTGCACTCTAACGGGACCGGTGTGGTCAGAGAGGGATTATGGGTGCAGAGATGGTTTAAAAAACTAATGTTGTATCCATTGCGCTGTTAGGAGTTGTTGGAAATATCGATAATGAGGTACTACCACGATATAAAATTAGAAACATAAATTTATATACACACACTAACCCAAACGGATTGGAACCTAACCTCGCGCTAAATTTTAAATCCACAGGCTTTGAAATTGTCATCATAAATACAAAGTCAATCAATCGCACTTAGTTTCATTCGATTTTAGAACGGCCAAAGTTCTGCATAATAAAATTCGCTGAACAGCTGTATCTGCGTGAAACATACTCGTCATACATCAGCACAGCGTCTAGCGACATATGCCGGTGTTGCATACCACAACACTGTTCGCCTGCCGCCGACAATAAAACTCAGGTTTTAGGCACTTTAGCGTGTGGTATTATATATTTACATTGAAAAAGTACTACAAGACTTCTTTATTTATATTCTACTCTTTCTAGGCAGCATACTTCATAAATGCTCACAAAAAAGGATCGCTACGCGCACGTAATAAACAAGCGTCTAACTTAATTATGGAGCTTTTGCGATAAAAAAAATTGGTGAAAACGTAACAAGTATAAACCCAACTTACAGTCAAACCACAATTTGTTTAATTTCTAGAGGGGCCGAAGTTCTCCATAACCAAAAAGACTTGACAGAACTGCTATACAGAGCAGTGAAAGAATGAATTTAACATCAGGTACTTGTAATGTCAGGTTTGTTAGTCATAAATACATTTATATTATCTAAAAGAATTAACTTTGCTCAGGGTAACTTGTTACATAGAAGCATATACTGTGGAGTCATCTTAATCTGATTGGCTGAAAATGCTTGATCTTGACACCTATACTTGGCCGCTAAAACTTTGCACTTGACAATTGATATTGTTTCTGGTAATGTTGATTATATTGTTATGATATTGCCTGGTAGACAGCTGATTACGCACCTTTCTGTTGTGTCTCAAGCTGCATATAAACAGGATATCCAAGTTATGAGTGCTGATGCATAATAATTAATTTGTTATTACTGTTAATTGAAAGCAGCACTGTAACAGCTCGTTGAGAAGTTGTTCTTCACTTTTTGTGTAACTAAGATTCTTCTAGGCTCTGGAATTCTGGTGGCAGCACTGGCTACTGCTGGCAAATGGTTATAATGTTCTGCAAGTTAAGAAAATTATTAGATTCACATATGTCATTCGTGAAAGGTAATGTAGATAAATATAAAACTTGCATATTTAAAGAAAATGTAAATTACTTGCTGTAATTTATTTTCAAACATTGAGTTAATGTCTGTAATTGCTTTCAGCTCAATTGTTTTGGGATTTTCGTCGTAGACCAAAACTTATAACAACTTCACAAAAAAAATAATTGGGAGGTGTCATCAGCTGACAGCAGAGCCCACAGACCTTGAGAAATTAGTCTTTCCCCAAACATTTCCACTAACAGCCTCTTGGATTCATGTGATGTATGAGCAGTGCTATTATCTAGTGGAAAAAATGCACCGTTCACCCCAACTACATTTTGAAAGAAATTTAAACAGAATCTCTTATCAGTAATATCTAAATTAAGGCATGGAAAAAAATTGGCCCAATATTTTATGAGCGAGAGATTACCCAATTTTCTCTGAATTGAAAGGGGTTTCCTGAATGGCATTAGGCTTTTCAGTAGACCATATTTGATTATTTTATGAAGTTCCATCTAATAAGTGAAACCATGTTACAACAGGGAAAAAAATTCTGTCTAACAAGTCATCAGCATTGCACAATAAACCTCTGAAACCATTCACAATGTTGCACTCTTCCAGTGATTTATGAGTTTTAATTCCTGAATGATTGACACTTTATATGGACAAACAAATTCTTTTTTTCACTGCTTTGTATGTGGAACCATATGAAATATTACATTGTTGGACGAATTTGTTTATTGGTTTCTGTGGACTAATAGGCATTCCACCTGATGTATCTGTCAGTTTTTCTTGTTATGATATCCTCCTAGCAGCATCATACATGGTACCTGTCTTCCCAAATTTGTAAATTAAATTATGAACACTATCTCAGTGAGGCTCTTTGTTTCACTTTTTTACTGTATTTTTAAAGGCACGACAAATACATTACCCTTGAAACCACTTCCACTAGAAACATACATTCCTTTATAGAGTACATTTCTGTCACTTTATGCATACGTCAGTACTCGCAGCAAACCTCATAGCTCCTCTGCTGGCAGCTGACGATAATGTGTTGGAAAACATAACAGCTGATAGAATAGAATGGAGAAAATCTAGGGGTGCCAACATTTTCTCGAGCAGTAACTACCAGCATGCTGCGGAGGAAGCTATTGATGACCTGTTATAACATACTTATTGTAATTAATGCATGCAGAAAAAATTACCTACTTCCGACAATATAGAAAGAAATTAGTGTAAACATGCTTGTTACCAGAGTTGACAGAATATTTGCTACAGTTAAGGAAAATGTCTTTCTTCTCTTGAAGTTTCACTTTCTTGCTAATATCAGCTCTTATGTTAATATTAGAACTGCTGCAGTTTGCTGTATGATTTTATTAACAAGAATAGACAACTTCATATATACCTCCGTTAAAGAATTCCATGGTCTCTCTTAATTCCAATGTCAAGTTATGAAATGGTGCACCTTGATGTAAATGATTTTCATTTTGGGAATTATCACTCGATAATCAGCATCATTTTTAGCTTTCAAATCTTGAATAAACAACATAAATGAAATATGTATAAAACATCTGGAAAAGCTGTATATGACAGATGAAAACTGAACTTGCACTACAAAGTGACAATGGATTTTGTTTATTCAAAAGAAGTTGCCGTAAGTGCACTGAGGCATGAGACAATCAATTTCAGCCTTGAGATAGGTTGCTGACGGATCCACAGCCTTACCCATTCTTCCTCATCTAAATGAAACTGATATTCATGAATGTCTTCAGTTCACCAAAAATATGGAAGTCACAGGGGAAAAGAGCTGGGCTGTATGGAGGATGTTGAGGGGTTTTCCAATCAAATTCTCTGAAGCATATCCCTCACCAGATTGGTATTGTGAGTATGGGCATTATCATCCAGAAGGATGTTTCAACCCGATAGCATTTAATTTTGACTTTACATATGCAGCAGATTCTGCAATGTGTCTGTACAGCGCTGCACATTGATTGTGGCTCCACACTCTGGGAAGTTGACAATTGGAGGACCCCTGCAATGGAAGAAGCAGCTCATCATGACTTAACCAGAACCCAAATTGAATTTTTTGGGGAGGGGAAATGGAAGTATTTCCATTGTTGGCTTTGCTGTTTACTCTTGGGATCAAAATGGTGGCACTATGTTTTATTCTTGTGATGATATGTGCCAGAAATGCCTGCTCTTCCTTGTGGCACTGTTGCATATGACTCATATTCTGTCAATCTTTTATTCTTCTGTTGGTGCGAAACCCACTGTGCATTAATTTTTCAGGACTACAACTGGTCTTTGATAATGGCATGCACATAGCCATGTCTAATGGTGACCTGAACAAGAATTTCTTCCTTTGTGATTTGTTGATTTTCCTAGATCAGGCCATCAATCTACACAATCACATCAAGCATAATGGCTTGATGGGTGCATTTAGATGTGAATCATTTTGCAATGATGTGTATCCTTCGGGAATATGTAGTTTGCAAAGAACAGCTCGATGGACGTGAAGAGATCACAAACTGAAGTGGTTGGAAATGGCCAGGTCAGGCGACAAACTGCTTTCAGTTCCACTCTGATACCAACCACCTGGAATGCTGCCTGTATTTGATTTGGAACCATTTTTTGTGAGTGTACCAACTTCGCTGCTGTCAAGTGCCAAGTTTTAGCGGCAGGGATGTAGGTAGTAGTATTTAGCAGCTCTCTGCAACTCTGAGTTAGAACAGTCATTAAGAAAATGAATATGCTGATGTTTTGGAAGTATTCGTAGTTCATATACTTAAATATTGCAAATGGACTGGAGTATTTGTGGGCATGCAAAGAAACTTGTTCAGCAAATAACTTGGGCATGTGTTTTCCAACTGATCCCAAATGATAAAATGACACTTAAATAAAATAATAATCATCATTCAAGACCGAAAGGCATATATCATGATAGAGTAAATATTATTTGGACATTCTTATTGATACTGTATTAATGACTTACTATTAATTATGTGCTGTCCAACCTAGTTTGGTGTCCAGTATTACCTAGATATTTTGTGGTGATGAGGTGTGGTAATGAAGTTGTTTCATTTAAAATGTAAATTACTAATTGAAGACAATGATGCAAATATATTCCATTATTGATTCTCATAATTTAAATAGCATTTGTTTATATTTATTGTTATCACTGTATTTAAAAAAAAAAAGTGTTACAACTTAATTACCAATATTATGTTTTCTATGCAAGGTAACAGAAGCTTTAAAAGTTATCTTTTGGAAGAATAGCTGACTTGCTGATTTCTCCTGGTAGCTTTTTTTGGTAAAACTTTCTTTAGTTTTCAAATTAAAAGATTGCAAATATTAACCTGAGTAATGAATATCCTTATAAAAGCTTTAAAGTAAATGTGATCACAATGAAATGCTGTGGCCCACCCACCCACATTAAGAAACTTTCTTATATAGAAAATTTAGCATAATATGACAATAAGATACAGTCAAACCTGATTGATTCGAATGTTTTAATTCAAAATTGTGAATCATTCGAGCTTTTAGCCTGGTCGGTCCCTTGACATTCCTATATAAAGCAATGTTAAAACGTCTTCTGAAAATCTATATTTTTTTTTGGATAATTTGATATAATATTCAACAAGAGTGAATGAAAAAATTATAGGGTAGCCAAGCTTGCAGGATCAGTTCCAGGAATTGTGCCATACTGTAGTCCCATTCCCTTCGCTTGCTAAATTTCAGGAAATGTATCATATTGTAGTTCCAATCCTCTCTCCTGTTGGTAAGGAATGCAGGTTACTCAAGCTTCTTTGTGTAATTCTAGGAACTTGTTGCCAGACAAGGCACTTGTCATTATGAGCACTGCACCCCTTTCCAGTCTGTCTACCTGCTGTCACATGTTGGCCTACGTTTGCAGCAAATAACTTCCTGTAAAGTAAGCATTCTTAAACAGTGTACACAGTTGCACCAAAATCATCAATGTGTGTTTAGGTAATGAATTGAGCTGACAATGGCTTTCTCCAAACCTAAAAGTGTGAATTACAAAACTCTTACTGTAGTTGAAAATGCAACAGCCATTTGTGAAGTGGAGAAAGTGCGACATCGCAAAAGACTTTGGAATCCCCCAGAATACTGTCTACGTACCTCAAAAATAAGGATAAAATTTTGAACAGTATAATTGCAAATAGTGATGAAAGTTAAAAAAAGAGAAAAGGGTCTGAAAATCTTGACGATGAGTGCATTAAAAAGTGGTTCAAGCAGACATGGAATAAAAAAATCCCAGCAATTAGACCCCTTATCTGAAAGCACACTCTAATGTTGTCCTTCCTATAATTTCATTTAATTTAGACCTGTTTTAGTCAAAACAATTTTTAAAAATCAAACTTTTGTAATTTGAAATCCTGAATAATTTTATTTTTTTCCTTGGACGCTTCAACTTTGGATTAGCCAAGTTTGACTGTACTACATTTTGCAACTTCTACGCACTTGCAATTATACTTCCATTCTTTATTATTTATGAAATCCACAAGAATAGTGTAGTTCTTTTCTTTCTCTGCATACTACATGGTACATGGTTAAAGAAAATATTCCACTCCACACACAAATTTTATACTGAGTTTACACCGGAAATACTGTTTTAGGGTTCGCTGCATCAAAAAAAAATTATAGACAAAGGTCCATGTGTGTGTCCGTGCATCTGTAAACCAATAACTCAAAAATGAAAATTCGGTAAACTACCAAACTTAGTATTTAAGTTTAGTGTCCTTTTAAAGTAACTAACGTTTCATTTCAGCTGATGTTTTAAATATATTTATTAATTTTAAATTACAAACATAAATTTTAAAAATAATCCTGCAAGATACTTGGAATTCAATACATAGTTGTGCATGACGTTCAGATTTATTTTTAAAAAGGATAAAATGGCCATATAACTTAAAACTTGATAATGGTAACTATAACGTTACATGTCACAAAAAGCTTTAAAAAGTAACTCAGATTATGCTTTAATTTTCTGCTTCCTTATTGAATTGCTATATATGGCAGTTTTTTTACCTTAATCATTACTAAATTTGATCATATTGATACCTTAATAATTGTAAACAAATATGTTCAGTTTTGAACATTAATTATTATATATAAAAACATGTTCTTGTAAGTAACGTTACTTACATAGACAGCACATAAATAAAAAAACAATTCTTTCTTCTTGGATAATTTTCAAAACTTTGTTTCTTCTCTATAAATGAAAGAAATAATACATTTTCCCATTACATTCTTCATGGCCTGATTGACATGAAGTTTTGAAATGAAACAGTAGCAACATAGTTATAATAGTCATAACTTGACTTTCCAGCTATATTAAGACAAATTATTTTTCAAACCCTGCAATACCCTTAGAACTCATGGTACAACAGCTTACTAAACATATATATAAGTATACTCAGATATCGTACTAATTAAAAGAATAGCAAGACATTCAGAATTTAACATAACTTAAAGTTTACAGGTAAATCAGAGAAGTAGTACTTGCCACGTGAATTATGTAGCTTTGCCAATATATACTGCACTAATTCTAAGTCTATGGTTAGATATCATGGATTTTCATCTATTTCAGGAAATGCACAGTAATGCTGTGAACTTAAGCTACATTTTTTCTTCAGATATTGAACAGAAAGTTGGCTCTCATCATTTATGCTCAATAATTCCCCTTAACAGTAGGGTACTTTACTAATATAAAGGAATTCACAGGAGGAACTGTATTCCCACATCCAGCTTTGGCAGATCAACAGCCACTTTTGTTATACTGGCATAATCTGCATTGGTAACCAGACTTTGTCACCATAATCAGTATCTTTTAACACATTTTCCGAGAAGCGGGGCAATTTCCCCAGTGTGTTTGTACGCTTTAACAACAAATTCCTTAACTGGAACCACACATCTTGCTGCACATATTCCTTTTGCTTCCTCAAGATCTTCTAACATTACTTCTTGGTTATCATATGTATAGTTCTTTCTCGAATAGAACCTGGATGCAGCAAATATTGAAGACTGGCTCGCAGTGATGAAAAATTCTATATGATTTTGCACAACAGCTTTTCCTTGTAAAACCTGTTTCCAAATGGATCTCTTTAATGCACCACCAACAACATGATGAAAATCTTTGCCATGATGTGATTCATGATAATTCCATTGCACTGAGATGTTTTCTATACTTTGTAAATGTGGCAGATATGTTGGGATGCACCATCAATCCAGATATCTAGGCATTCAATGTCATCTTCAATAAATCTCTTTAGTTCTTTCAAGAATAGATGATTGTATAATATCACTTCTGAAGTCCTATGAGACTTTGCATCTGACATAACAGCAAAGGACTTTTTCTGGATATTTCCATCTTCAAGAAAATAAGCCACATTTGTGTATATCGTCATAACTGCATCATCATATCTGTCGGTAAAATAACTGTTCCTTCTTGAAGGTGACGTTTTTGAGATTTCAGTTCTGCAACTGTCTAGTAATCATGAATTTAGTAGACATTTTGTTCACCAAATTACAATTTTGCCACTGTATTATGTTTATATCATGCTCATTGGAGACTTAGATGTTGATGTACATATTTAAAAGTTTGGTTATGGCAGGACCACTGAACACACTGTCCAGACTTGGTTCCTTCATTAGGTTATTTCCAAGGGCAGTGTTTAATAGCAGTTTTACATTCTCACAGTATGGGCAGACACAGAGCTGCTTGTTCTTGTTTCCTACAGATACTACATCTTTTGGGTGTATCATTGTAAACTTTGTAAACCCTATATTGGCATCAGGAAACTCATTTTTGAATTGCTCAAATATTTCTGGCACATTCAAGAAGGCAATTTTGCTTTTTAACTTAGTTCCATCTTCATTCTTAACAGTAATGCAATCGTTTTTGCCTAGTAGTGTTCTGATATGTCATCTCTGTAGTAATCATTCTTGCCTTGTTGCAGGATAACATACTTCTGCACTCTTGAGATTTGTTGCTTCATGAACTTTCTGCTTTTCAGGAGTGGATAACTCTGTCTTCTGACGACAATTTTGCATCATGGTTTTCATCTTTTGATTATAAGCTGTTTTATTTTTCTGGATCCATTCTTGATCTGTATTCCCTCATACGTTGGGCTGCAGATTTCTCCATGTTTAGAATCCTAAATGAATGATTGTACAGATCAGCAAACATAAATGGATATGAAAATATAATCAAGAATATGCAGTTACTTTTAAGTCCATCAAAACACTTTAGATTATGAAAATTTTAAAAGCATGAGATGATAATATATATAGCCTATAATAGTAAATTAAACATGATATTAACCTAAGTGATAGAACCCTATTACGTTAGTTACAGAGATTAGGTGCAACATTGGTTACCATTTATCAATTAAACAATTTTAATTATGATCCTTTATGGACATGGAACTCTAGCTTAGATATATAGAATCTTTTTAAAACAAATACAATCTCATAATCAGACATTATACATTGCTGAAGAAAACTTATTCATGTTTTGTAACTAACATTGCAATGACTTACGGATATAGATGTTTACCTTAATATTAAATAGAGAATGATTCCAGCAGCATGAAAGCATAAGTGCTCATCTACCATATGACTGTAGTAATTCCACCTGTGGTAAATTACTGAACTCTCATTTGAAGAGCTGGAAATTCAAACATGAAGTTTCATTTGCCATTACCGTTTTCTCCTCATAAAATTACCTGTTATTTTACATATAGCTGAAAGTAGCCTAATATGGGGTACATTGTTTCTTTTTATAATAATTTCAAAAGTAACACAGATTTGTGACCACAAATAATATGATTGTATACTCCAACTATTTATTTACCTTGCAGACTAATACACACATTTAAATACACGGTTGTACAAATACAATGTAATTTTCTAAAATATCAAATTTGGATTCCTAATATGGGATGACTTTTCTAGTGTTAATTTAGCGCATTACAGGTTCAAAAGTTACAGAACTTAATGTCCATACTAAATATGATTGGTTGATGACTAAATGAAAGTTCAATGTTAAAGTACTGGCGTGATATCCTGTGACCCTAATAACTAGACAGTTCATTATTTTATTTATTTCCTTTGCTCCCACGCTTTTCACAGAAGAATTTATTGCAATTTTCACCAGCACAATGTGTGCCCACTTGAAATATTTGTAGCACCTGATCCAAGTTTCTCCCTCTCAGTTCTGTGAGAACAGGGCTGCACAATAGAGGCACTCTGCATTATCATTGTCACTCTTGTTTCCCCACTTCTCATCCAATTCCAGAGGCACAATGTCATCGAGGATGAAGATGAAGATTCAGCAGCGTGCTTCCTTCCTTTTCTGATTCTCTTTGTTGCTTTGGTTTGTAATGCTAAGGGCCGATTGGCTTTTGGCAGAGAATTGTCAGCCTTCTTTGACTTCTGTACAATGAGCTGAGCTTTGCATGGCGAGTTTGTCTTTACACAAGATGCCCCAGTTCTAGATGTACTGGCTTGTCCTGATAAGCTTGCTTTCTGCCTCAGCGATGGGATTGGGCTAATGTATGCTGCTTGGACCAATCTCCCCTACGAGGCTGGTGAATAGGTCACTTGTGACACTTAGGTAGATTCAAGAGCTTCCTGATGTGCACTTTACTGAAGCAGTTGATCAGTTTCATTTTCATGGGTTGCAAAATCCTGGACCCTGAAAATGTTGGGATTGAGTGGATATATCCGCGTTTTGTAGAAGCTGCTACTAGCTGTCTCTGCACTGGCTGCACGAGGACAGGCCTTTCCAAAGAGTTTCTCTATCTGGTAAACTGTAACCGTTTGATGAATATGATTTTTCAGTAACGTTTTGATCTCCTGGTAGTAATAGGTCTTCATTGGCCTCATGAGAGCCACGTAAAGGGGTAGAAGTTTGCAGGTGCTGTGAGGAAGAAGGCAGATTGTTCATTTTGGCAAGGTTTATTTATTAGATATATTTAAAATAAAAGAAAGTAAATCATGATTAATAAAATGTATACTTATATTGCATATTATTATTATTATTATTATTAAAGAAGAGAGGCGGGAGATTTATACGTTAATTTAGCAGAAACAAACAAAAATATTCTGATATTGTAGTCTCTTTAATACATCTAACATGAACATTTATAAAGTAGTAAAGGAAATCCTAATATGGAATAGGAGGCGCATTTTTAAAGTAAGTACGGTTTTAATTTTTGTCCGCTGCAGCGCTGAAGTCATGATTCTGAGTGTTCACAATCACCTCCTCCATTCAGTAGGAAGCCAGACGCAGTCACGAGTGATCGTCATTTTGCATTTTCCTACTGTTAGAGCTTTTCGAAATGTTTAAGACAATCGAACGACCCACCGACTGTGAAATCAGGTCAGGGGTTCGTTTTTTGAATGCGAGAAATGTAACGCCAGCAAACATTCATCGCCAATTGTGTGAAGTGTATGGAGAAATAATAATGTCTGATGGAATGGTGAGGAAGTGGTTGAGACAATTTAACGAGTCGCGAAAATGAACTGCTGAGCGCCGACAGTCTGTAATCACAGATAACTTGGTGCAAGCAGTGGAAGGAAAAATTCGCGAGGACAGACGTTGACCAATATCGCTGTTGTCTTTGCGATTTCCACAAATTTCAAGGCCAGTCCTCTACAGCATTGTGACAGAACGCTTAGGATTTCGGAAATTGTGCTCAAGATGAATGCCAAAAAAGCTTACTGATGAACACAAGAACAAGCGACCCGCCGCTGCACTGAATTTTCTCACGCGATATGCCGAGGAAGGTGATGATTTGCTAACGCAATTCGTTACAGGCTATGAGACATGGGTGTCTCGCAACACTCCTGAGTCCAAGCAACAATCCATGGAGTGGAGACACTCGACTTTCCCTGTGAAGAAGATAATTCAAACAGGCAATATAAACTCGCAAAATCATGTGCACGGTTTTCTGGGACAGACAAGGTGTTTTGCTGGTTGAGTTCTTGCCCAGGAATGAGACAATCAACTGAAATGTCTACAAAGGCTCCGTCGTGCAATACAGAGCAAAAGACGTGGAATACTTTCGCGTGGAATCATTTTGCTTCACGACAATGCCCGGCCGCACACAGCCAACCAAACTCGAGATCTGATCGCGTTATTTGGTTGGAAATAATCCGGATTTGGCTCCAAGTGACTTTCATCTGATCCTTCATCTGAAAAAAATCCTTGGTGGAAAACATTTCAACGACGATGATGCTGTGAAACAAGAAGTGCAGACTTGGCTTTCATCACAGGCGGAACAGTCTTTGACGAAGGTGTTCAAAAACTGGTTTCCCGTTACAAGTGCCTCAATAACGACGGTGACTTTGTAGAGAAATAAGTAAGGTGTAAGGAATTGAATGCTAATAAACAAATTAGAAAATGATGTTCTTTTATTTTTTAAAAAAATATCGGTACTTTAAAAACGTGCCTCGTACCTCAAATTAAGCTGTCCATTCTACCCCATAATAGGAAACTCGCCATTTTAGTGCACTAATTCTTCCCGTTCTTTTTACTTTCTCTACACGTACTATGTACATAGTATATAGAGAAGGTATTGCACTCCACCAAAGAATTTGATACCGAGATTTCACCGGAAATATAAGTTTTAGGGTCCCCTGTATCCAAAAAAGTATTTACAGAAAAAGGTCCGTCCGAGTGTGTGTGTGAAAACACGATAACTCAAAAACGAAAAGTCGGCAAAATACCAAACTTGGTATTTAAGTTTAGTATCTTCCAGGGATGCAACACGAAGATTTTGAGAAAAATCTCCTCACCCCAAACTACTCTTTACATGGAACTTTTTTCGAAAATTTTGATTTTCTAAAAAATGGCTCTAATGATTTTGATTAAAATATCCTATACTAAAGATATTTACCTGACAAATAAATTGTATATTTTGAATTTTCTGGGAATAGCCTCTGAAGACTACTTTATTCTGGGTCAATTTTACAGAATTTTGCATAACTGCTAAACCGTAAAGAGATGGATAAAAACTTACCAATGTAGAGCACTTTAAAACATACACCTTATGTGTTGTATGCATTTTTTCGTGGAGTTGATTGTTTTTGAGATATTCGTTGTTTTTGGTTTCAGCTATGAAAATGTTATACTTTTCTCATAAAGGAATTTGTCAACTCCTGTCCATACAAACAAAGGAACATCAGTCACATAGCAACCAGCTTTTGACTATCACTTTAACCTATGGTACTCCCTTATTTCGTTTCTACTTTCAAGGAAGCAAGTAATAAGACTATTTCTGCTAGTTTTTTTTTTTTTTTTTTTTTTTCTTGATTAGCATGAAGTAAATAGAAGCATAAGCTTTTAACAATAATTTTTGCAGAGATGTAGAGAAAGTCGTGTGAATGGAACCCATCAGATTTTTGTAATTGAATTACAGCAAGGTACAACTTATTGGAAGATAGCTTAATCTTAAATCTACAACGTGAGCACAGGTGTGTTTAATAAAATAATTGCATTAATCTATTTGTATACAGAAATGTCAACAGCAGCAAATCATTTCAAGGAGCAAACATCTATCTTTATCTCACTGTGATGCGATCCGATACAACAATGTGGTGACGTGCAAGCAGAATGTTTTGTCAACACATCTCTTGGTTCATTGGGTTTCCAGGAGGTGTCAGTGTTATACAGTTGAAATATTGAGGTGCACCAAATTAAGCGCCGCCCCATTTTAGGCTACTTTCCCCTAATTCTCTGTGTTTAATAAAGCTTCCACCAATGTTATAAATATTGTGAATGATACTTTAAATAGTTGCCTATTTTGTGGCACAAATAAAACATAGTTTATAAAATATGTCCTCAGTTTTATGAAATGACTCTTTGGTATTTTCCAAGTATGTGACAAGAAGATTTTGAAGAAAATCCCCCTTCCTAAATTATCCTTTACATGGAAAAAGTTTTGAAAACTTTGATTTTTTCAAAAATGGCTCTAACAATTTTGGCTAAAATACTGTGTATTAAAGATATTTATATGACAAAATGTATATTTTGAATTTTCTGCAAATAGCCTCTAAAGAGCTCTTCATTCTGGATGAATTTTGCATAAGTTGTAAACTGTTACGGATAAACAAAAACTTGTTACACAAAAAATGTAGATCTCGGTTATACATACAATATTGCATATACATTTTTTTTTCTCGTGGAATTGATCATTCCGCGATATTTCTTGTTCTTGGTTTCAGTTTTAAAATACTTGAGCTTTTCTCATATGGGAATTTGTCAACTCCTGGTCATGCAAAGAAGTTGGTTTCAGTCACATGGCAATCAGCTTTTAAAAGATTTGACCATTATTTCCATTCTACTTACAAGGAAGCAAGTAATGGGCCATTTCTACTAATGCTTATCTTGATTAGCATTAAGGCCATAGAAGTATAAGGTTTTCAACAATAATTTGTTACAGAGACGTAGAGAAAGTAATGTGAATCGTACATTAGATTTTTCGTCATTGATGTACTATTCACATTACTTTCTCTACGTCTCTGTAACAAATTATTGTTGAAAAGCTTATACTTCTATGACCTTAATTAGACATCAGAAGAATTAAAACAATATATGCCAGGAAATCGTCAGCATTTCTCAAGGTGATCTAGGCGAGTGATGGATAGTTTCCTAAAGAGGTGCCAAAAATATATGGACAATGACGGTGGCAAATTTCAGCATCTCCTTTCATAGAGTTGGTAAGTAAAGCCTTTATAAGCAGTTTTAAAAATGGGTTACGGTTTCATCTGTGCCTTTTTATGATAGCAGACGGCAACGAGTGCCGAGGACGCGGACAGAAAAACTCCGGGCAGGCGGTTCGTAATTGTTTGGTCTCATTCGTTCAATTTACACACGCGTGACTAGACCTAATACGGCAAGTGCTCGCTTCACTCGCCTTTGGTGAAAATATTGCAAATTACCAGATAAAACACGAATATCAGTTTGACACACATACGGCAACATTGTGTAAATCAGACGAACCAGTTAATTTACAGGCTCGCCTTTGCGTTTCTAGGATTTGCTGATATTAAATAATTCCCATACATTAACAATTTTAAAGCAAAGCAACTCCAGAGAAACATGCTCTAGAGGTAGCCATCTAGCTCCAGTAGATCTCAAGTCTCGCAGCCAATCACAATAATACAAGGAAACGATTGCCAGTCTATCTACTGGGCAGAGAAATTTGGCCATAAGAAAATACGGCAAGATCAAAATACAGCCTCCCTCATTCAGAAATCGGCAAAAGCCCGCCTGAATAGTGTGGTGGTAGCGTGTCTGCCTCACATTCAACAGGTCGTGAGTTCGAATCTAGCTTAGGATGAGTTACCCGGATAAGGTTTTTTTTTCGGGATTTTCCCTTATCCTGAGAAGACGAATGTCGAATAACTTTAAGCTCCATGGACCCCGAGATCATTTGAGCATCATCTCACCAATTTCATTCATGTCCAATGTAACCAACCAGGTTAAAGGACGTTAAGGTTAAAACAAAAAAACAAAAAAAATCTGCAAAATGGGAAATCATCTCCCTCAGTACTCCGCGCTTTTACGTTTGTTGTATCGCGTTAGGTCGCATAATTTAGCGTCTTAAATAACGTTATTAAATAGGGTGTGATAGATTTTAATTACTTCCTTAAGTCCATCGCAAACTGGACTTTACACTCATTTCTCCCTTTGAGCTTTTGAACAATCGTTTAATTAAACAAGTATCCGTTTTCTGGTTTACTTCTGAGTGGGGTATGAACTAAATATAAATATGACAATTAACATTAGAATGTTTGCCTACTATCCAACAATAGCTCACGTACCATATTTTGGAAATTCTCGAAATATAGGCAGCAGTTGTGCGTCATAGGAGCCGTGATGTAGATCCCTTTCGGATGATCGCCCTCTGGGGATTGTGGAGGATTCAAAATCAAAATGCGTGCTTGAAATTTGCTTCATCCATTGTTATTTAGTACAGGTTGTAATCTCTTGTGTTCTTTGTAAGCATCTGACCATTTTAGTTTTGAATTGAAGAGTACTGTGTATTTAGTGGTGTAGAGTGTTAGGGCATCCAAACCGGGACAAAAATAATCTAATAAAATGTGGGTAATTACGCTTCTGCTAAACACAATGCAATGAAGTAAGGTAGTGGAGGAGTTTTTTGCATTATCAACACTGTTTATTCTTAGCTTGCTGTTTACAAAGGTTGTTTTTGCAGACTTCAAGGCTAACGACAGAGAGAGGGGGGGGGGCACCTTGTGATCTTGTTTTAAACTTGCCATGCCCAAGAAGAGCAACAATTATTAAAAATCTGATGTGTTCCATTTACATGACTTTCTCTACATCTCTGCAACAAATTGTTAAAAAGATTATGTTTCTACTTCATGCTAACCGAGAAAAACTTAGCAGAAATCGCCTTATTACTTGCTTTCTTGTAAGTAGAAGCGAAATAAAGGAGTATCATAGGTTAAAGTGACAGTAAAAGCTTGTTGCTATGTGACTGAAGTTCCTTTGTTTGTATGGACACGAGTTAAAAAATTCCTGAATGAGAAAAGTATAAGTTTTTCTAAGCTGAAACCAAAAACAAGGAATATCTAAATAACGACCAAGTCCACGAAAAAATATATATAACATAAATTTTGTGTTTTAAAGTGATCTACATTTTTTGTGTGGTAGGTTTTTGTCCGTCTCTTACGGTTTAGCAGTTATGCAAAATTCCGTAAAAGTCATCCAGAATAAAGTAGTCTTCAGAGGCTATTCCCAGAAAATTCAAGATATACATTTTGTGAGGTAAATATCTTTAATAAAAGATATTGTAATCAAAATCGTTAAGAGCCATCTTATAGAAAATCGAAATGTTCGAAGAAAAGTTCCATTAAAGGGTAGTAGGGGGTAGGGGGATTTTCTTGAAAATCTTCGTTTCGCATCCTTGGAAGAGGCCAAACTTAAATACCAAGTTTGGTATTTAACGTTCTTTTCGTTTTTGAGCTATGCTGTTCACAGACACACATACACACTCACACACGCGCACACACGGACCTTTTTCTGAAAATGCTTTTTTTGGATTCAGGGGGACCCAAAACATGTATTTCCGGTGAAATCTCGGTATCGAATTTTTGGGTGAAATGCAGTACCTTCTCTAAACACTATGTACATAGTACGTGTAGAGAAAGTAAAAATGTAAAATGAACATACTTAGTTTATCGGCAATGTTTTGTCTATATTCAGATCTGTGGAATTTAATCGCAGTCTTATACCGAATATTTTATATCAATGTATTTAAAATGTACTCTTTCACCCACTTAAATAAATCATTAAATATTTGTCTTCCTTAATCTGGGGGCAATATGCTAGCCTCTAGTTCCCAAGGTCCCGGGTTCAAATCCGGCGAAAAATCTTAAGTAAACCTTCGAAAGTCAGAATTAAGCGGACATTCACGCCTAATATAGAATGGAGCACTAAGAACTGAGCAATTGAGCGCCCATAAATACAACTCAATTTCAAATTTCAATTAAATATATACATAAAGTGTTTCAAACTATACTTACTGCAACCTTTAGTTCTCCAGCTTAATACAAATGCGGAAACGAGGATGATGATGATGATGACAGGCCTTTGTCTGCCATAAATTCCTGTGAAAAATATACGATGTGCAAAATTCACACGGGTTTCGTATTTTAGACGCACCTCTTTTGCTTAATATATTGGTATAAACAATTACTTTAATAGTCATGTTATGTATTAACGAAAAATGTTTCCCTAAACACGATTCCAAATTAAGCAACAGTGGCCATTTATGCATAATATACAGAAGCAATGCGAACATGTTTATTAATAAGTTGTATCAACAAGATGTAAGGGTTAGGATGCAAATTTTTGATATATTTCTGCTGTCGGCTAGCTACTTCAGTAATACCCTGAGAGATCTTCCTCAGGGTACATGTGGGTGTGGCGAGAGTGAACATCAGGTTTACTGAGAATATTTAAAGGAGGCAAATAATTTATCTGTTTCTGAATCTAAGCACGATGTGTAATATTAAATCTGCTAATTTCCAGAGTATTAAGAGCTCTACGGTCTGGTCATTTGTTTCCGCAGTAAAGTAACGAGCTTAAGTTACCGTGACTCCCTAAACCGCTATACGGGTATCTCTTACCCATCACCGTTAAATGTATGATGAGCCTAGCGCAGCTCTTCCTATCATAGTAACACTTTGAGTAGTCGGAGAGTAACCAATTATTAACCCAAGTTCCGCCTACTTCTTGACTCTCACCAATGTCCCCATATTCAATGTCAAATCTTAGCATCTAAGACACAACTTTTATTCTTTGGGTTTTCTCAGTATAATTCCACTTTGCTAATTTTCAGAATTGGCTTACGTGTCTCAATACGTGTCTCTTTAGATTTTCTGAATGTACTATTCTCAAGGATGGAGTTTCTTTTACTGACTTTCCCGGAAGCTAATTACCTTCGCAATTCCGACTTTCTACCTAATTGTTTTGCTCCAACATACGCTTCACTAATTACTCTTACACAGTAGCCGACTTTTTTTCTTTCTCTAGCACGTATGTTTAATGCATATAGTAGAAAGAGGAGGTGATATATTCCACTCAAAAATTCGATACCGAGATTTCACGAGAAATACACGAATAAAAAAATAATTGATGTGTTCCATTCACCTGACTTTTTCTACATCGCTGTAAGAAATTATTGTTAAAAGCATATTCTTCTATCTACTTTATGATAATCGAGAAAAACATTAGCAGAAATTTTCTTAATTACTTGCTTTCTTGTAAGTAGAAGGAAAATAGGGGAATACGCTAGGCAAAACGATAGTCAACTCTTTTAAAAGCCGGTTACCATGTGGATGAATACCGTTTCTATGCAGGGCCAGTAGTTTACAACTTTCCGTGTGAAAAAACGTAAAGTATTTTGAATCTGAAACAAATGACAAGGAAAATCTAAAAAATGGTCAACTCAACGAAAAAAAAAGTATATGATATAAATTGTGTGTTTTAACGTGATCTACATTTTTTATATAGTCAGGTTTTGTCTATCTTTAACGGTTTGTCAGTTACGTAACATTCAGCAAAATTAAATTCAGAATGAGGAGGTCGTTAGAGGCTGTTCCCAAAAAATTCAAGATAAACATTTTATTTGCCATATAAATATCTTTAATATACGGTATTTCAATCAAAATCGTTAGAGCCGTTTTAGAGAAAATCAACAATTTCGAATTTTTTTCCATGTAAAGGGTAGTTTGGGATTGGGGTATTTTTCTCAAAATCTTTGGGTCGCATCCCTGGAAGATACTTAACTTAAATACCAAGTTTGGTATTTGGACTTTTTGTTTTTGAGTTATCGTGTTCTCTCTCTCTCTCACACACACACACGGACCTTTTTCTGGAAATACTTTTTTTGGATACAGGGGACCCTCAAACGTCAATTTCCGGTGAAATCTGGGTATAGAATTTTTGGGTGTATTCAATACCTTCTGTATATACTATGTACATAGTACGTGTAGAGAAAGTAAAAATAGTTTTAGAAAAAGGTTCAAGCGTGTGTGCGAGTGTCTATCTGTAGAGAGCATACCCCTTCCAAGGGTATGACTCGAGTTTTTCAGGAAAATCACCCCACCTCCAACTACACTTTATATGGAAGATTTTTCGAATATTTTGATTTTCACAAAAATGGCTGTAACTACACACACACACACACACACACGCACACACACACATTTATTTTCTGTGGGATGAACCGTTTCTATAAGATTCCACGATGTCGATTTCAGTTGTAAGGTCTTTTAAACTTTTCTCAAATGGGAAGCTATCTTTCTTTTCGTCTCTTTTCTGTTTAATCCTAGCACACAAAGAGAACTGAATTTCAATTGTTTCAATAGCGACCGGTTTTTAATAGACTTGAGTATCGCTTTACCCTAGTGCATTTCCCTTCCACTTACAAGTAAGCAAGTAATAAGATCAGCCATGCTAAAGTTTATCTCGATTAGCATGATTTAAATAAAAATAATCTTTTGTAAAAAAGTTTGTGTGCGGAAAGCTAGAGAAAGTCATGTGAATAAGATTCTTTAACTTGTGCTGTAACGTAATGTTTAATGATTTTAATGTACGAAATTATTTATCGAATTCAGTTCTCTATTTCCCCATTATTTTTCATAAGATAGTTTTAATTAATTAATTTGGTTTTAGGAATAGATTTACATTATAATTTGGGTCAGCATCAAAATTAAGTGGCACCGTACAACTTGTTTTCCCTTGGGAAATCTTTGTTTAAAATGTTTTCCTTCTTTGACTAGAAGTCCATTTTAATTGCGGGGATTCAGAACAGGAATTTTGTTAATTTTCTGTGCTGCGCCTTTCATGTCCACAGCACAATAACATTTTACTTTCTGTATCCACTTCGTTTGTTTTTTATACATCTTCTAAAACTATGCTTACAAAAACATGTTTTCGGATCTACATCACATAAACACTTCTTGTAGCTACAGCAGGGATTGGGACTGATGTCCTGAGTTCTATTCCCGCCTGGAGGATGGACATTTTTCTTTACCCAGAATTATTCCCTATCCGAAGAGTCTGGAAATATGAACTATGAAAATTGTGTGCGAAATTATTATGTAAATGGAAAACTCTTTAAGTGTACCTTGGTCAGGGACTCTTGTGATAGCCAAGGTGGGGGGGGGGGAGATAAGGAGGTCACCTGAACACGATCAACCTGTTTTCTACCTGACTCAAAAGACTGGCCAAGCCCAGCAAGTGTACTTCATTGCTGATGAGAATATATATTTTTTTTCATTCTATATATATTTCTCATGTATTAAGTTTACAAGAATTTCTCTACACATTCTTTAACAAACTATTCTTACTCGTACTTCAATAAATGTAAATAAACTTTGCAGAAATGCTTTTAATTACAGTTTTCTTATAGATAAAATTGGAATGAGGGAATACATTAAGCTTAAGCGATAGTCAAATATTTTAAGAGCTAGTCAATTTGTGATTCGTTGAAATACCGTTCATTTTGCGACATAAATCGTGTTTTAACGAGATATACAATTTTTGTACCATGCAGAGAGAACCGAATTTCTATCTGATAACAACCGGCTTTTAAAAGATTAAACTCATATGTTCCCTTCTCTTAATTAATAAGACAAATTTTGCTAATATTTGTCTTGATTAGCATGAAGAGACAATGTTTCGCGATTATGAACGAAACAAAAAGTTCCACACCGTCTGTAGAACAAATATTCTTGCCAATTAACTCTTTTCGGTTCGATTCGATGCGTTTCTTTTTGTTTGCATTTAAAACCACTGTAGGAGCAGAGCATTAGAGTTAATGAAAGCGTATAAAATAAATGTGTTATATAAGTTGAAATGTGAGTGATTTTCATTTCGGCATGGGCGTTGCTGAGAAGCCGGTGAGCATCAGAGATGCAGGTAGTGTTGAACGGGAAGAAATTACGGCTTTTTTTTACATTTAAGTGATTAGCAGGGAAAAGTTAAAATGCCATGCTATGCCCAGCAGTCAAACCATGAATCTTACGCTTTTCATGCAAATTATTATACTATGCTAACATGGCGAAATAGCGCAATAAAACCTGGTCATCTGGTTCTGTATACCTCAAACCTTCAAGTTTTAAGATTTAACTTGTTGTGAAACTACTAAGAAATAAAGAAACTTATAAAAGGCTAATTTGCAATGGGGTTCGGGCAATGAACGTAAAAGTATTTTCTCCCTATACAGTAAAATTAATAGTAATAACATGTGGATACATAGTTTGCAAGTGTAGAATAGGTGTCCAGTTATGTCACCTGGTTTTGTAACATACCTTACCTACTACCTAATTTTCTTGAAAATGGTTCTAACCATTATGATCAAACTAACAAGTTTACCAAGGACGTTAAAAGCTCTAGACCTGAACAAGAAAGCAAGATTTAAGAAAAGAAAACTATTTTATCAGTGTTTTAAATTTGTCACCATAGTCACACATAAATCAAAATTAGCGAATCCCTTTCCAACTTTTTAATATCCTCGGTAAAGTAACATTTGTTAAACTGTGCAAAATAAGTATCTGTCTCAATTTCAGCCATATCGCTCGTCTATCCAGTTTCTTCAAGTTTAGTCAAGATTTGGTGTACGAGTTTGCTGTTTTGGCAGTTTTCTTTAATTATGATAATTGCCTAACCTCCGCAAAGATTCAACGTATACGTGTGGGAGTGAGCAAT
Source organism: Hymenopus coronatus (assembly GCA_030762935.1). Taxonomy (NCBI): domain Eukaryota; kingdom Metazoa; phylum Arthropoda; class Insecta; order Mantodea; family Hymenopodidae; genus Hymenopus; species Hymenopus coronatus. The sequence continues at coordinate 26,152,202 of CM060889.1, forward strand.
GATAGAATCGATGTTTAAAACTATCTACAATCAAGTTATAACACAAAAACCCCTAATATGTCAATGAAAGTAAGGGGGCTGTACAATTGACACTATTTTAAAAAAAAAATCTGATGTGATCCATTCACAAAACTTTCTCTACATCTACAACAAATTATTGTTAAAAAACTTATTGTTTTATTTCCTTGATGCTAATAAAAAAAATAGCAGAATTAGTCTTATTACTTGTTTCCTTGTAAGTAGAAGCGAAATAAGGGAGTACCATAGGTTAAAGTGATAGTCAAAAGCTGGTTGCTAAGTGACTAAAGTTCCTTTGTTTGTATGGACAGGAGTTGGCAAAGTCATGTGTGAGAAAAGTATAATTTTTTAAAGCTGAAACCAAAAATAAGGAATATCTCAAAAACGACCAACTCCATGAAAAACATGCATATAACATAATTTGAGTGTTTTAAAGTGCTATACATTTTTTGTGTGGTAGGTTTTAGTCCATCTCTTACGGTTTAGCAGTTATGCAAAATTTCGTAAAATTCATCCAGAATAAAGTAGTCTCCTAGGAAATTCAATATATACATATTATTTGTCAGGTAAATGTCGTCAATACACGATATTTTAATAAAATCGTTGAGCCAGTTTTAAGAAAATAAAAACTTTCGAAGAAAGTTCCATGTAAAGGGTAGATGGGAGTGGGGGGATTTTCTTGAAAATCTTCGTGTCGCATCCTTGGAAGAAACCAAACTTAAATACCAGGTTTGGTATTCAACGTCTTTTCGTTTTTGAACAATGCTGCCCCCCACACATACACACGCATACACGGAACTTTTTGTAAAAATGTGTTTTTTTTTTTTTTTTTTTTTTTTTTTTTTTAATTCATGTATTTCCGGTGAACTCTCTGTATCGAATTTTTGGGTGGAATGCAATAACTTCTCTATACACTATGTACATAGTACGTGTAGAGAAAGTAAAAATGCCTAACGTGTGTGAATACGTAATGTGAAGTAGGTTATAAGCACCGCACCATGAGAAAATCCCAGACAGTAGGTATGAGTTTTCCTGCACGTATAACCAGCTTTTCTTTCTTTGCTGCATTTAAATGTGTTGCCACCCACTGTTTGGTCTGCTTGTCTCTAGCTTGTAGTGAGAGTCTGTTTCATTTTGTTATGGAACATGGGAGAAACTCTTTGGGATTGTGTTTAAAGCACGAAAGCCTTGGCAACACTGATGGCTGTAGATGCCATCTGAAATCTCCACAAGAAAGTTTGAAATTGATATTCTTTTCCCTTTGGTTGGCAGAAGAGGACAAAAGAGAATGCTAAAGACAGATGACTACCTGTTTGAGAAAAGTTTAAGTAGCTTTTAATTGTAACCAATAACATGGAGTATCTCGGAAACGGTTCATTCTACAAAATAAATAAAACATACTAATTTATATGATATAAAATCTAGCTATCCAGAATGAAGAGCTCTTCAGAGTTTATTCCCAGAAAATTCAGGATTACACATTTCGTTAGTCATAACAGCGTATTAAACATATGCCTTTTTTTGTAGCTTAACGTCCTTTAACCTGGTTGGTCATATCGGACGATGAATGAAATGATGCTCAAATGATCTCGGGGTCCATGAAGCTCGACATTCGTCTTCCCAGGATAAGAGAAAACCCCGATAAAAAAAACCTTATCCTCACCCTAAGCGAGATTCGAACTCACGACCTGTTGAGTATGAGACAGACACGCTACCACCACACTACGCAGGCGGGCATGGTATTTTTTATCAAGATCGTTAGAGCCATTTTTGAGAAAACCAAAATTTTCGACTAATGTTCCATGTACAGCAGAGGCCCGCAGAGTCGGAAGTTGTCATTACTCATTAGAAATATCGTACCGCACAACAACAGGTGATTTTATAGGGAGGGGGAAGTAGACAGGGCGCTTTTGATATGCAGTGCAGCACTGTAAAAAGCTGGAGTGAAATGAGTAGGTCACGGTGCGTTAATTTATTTTACTAAACTAGCAAGATCTACAGCACCATCGCAGGTAGCTATTACTTTCTCTACACGTACTATGCACATAGTGAATAGAGAAAGCATTGTATTGCAGCCAAAATATTCGGTACCGGAATTTCACCGGAAATACATGTTTTGAGACACCTGAACCCCAAAAAGAACATTTTTAGGAAAAATGTCCGTGTGTGTGTCTATCAGGTGTGTCCGCGCGCGTGCAGCAGCAAAGCTCAAAAACGAAATGTCTGTTAAATACCAAACTTGAAATTTAAGGTCAGTATCTTCCAAGGATGCGACACGAAGATTTAAAAAAAAAAATCCTCCCAAATCCTATGCTGTACATGGAAACATTTTCGAAACCTTTTTATTTTCTCAAATTGATTCTAATGATTTTGTTAAAATATCGTATATTAAAGATATTTACATGAAAAATAAAATGTATATATTGGATTTTCTGGGAATAACCTCTGAAGACATCTTCATTGTGAATGAATTTTGCGTAACTAACTGTAAGAGATAGATAAACATTTCACAAAAAATGTAGAGCTCGTTAAAACGCTCAATTGGTTATATACATTTTTTTTTTTCCGTAGAGTTTATCGTTTTTGACAATATCCCTTGTTGATTTCGGTTTTAAAATGGAACACGGATTTCTATACTATAACAATCACGTTTTAAAACATTTGACTGTCGGTTTAGCTTAGTGTACTCCCTTATTTCCTTTTACTTGTAAGGAACTAAGTAATAACACCGTTTATCTCAATTAGCATGAAGTTGATACAAGAATAAGTTTATTAATAATTTGTTACAGAGATGTAGAGAAAGTCATGCGAATGGAGCACATTAGATTTTTACTTTCTCTATACTTACTATGTACATAGTGCATAGAGAAGATAATGTAATGCATCCAAAAATTCGATATCGAGATTTCACAGGAAATAGATGTTTTCGGTCCCCCTGAATCCAAAGAACCTTATGTGTTCAATTCACATGACTTTCTCTGCAACATATTATTGTTAAAAAGCTTATGCTTCCATTTACTTCATGCTAATTGAGAAAAGTTAGCAGAAATAGTCTTAATACTTGCTTCCTTGTAAGTATAAGCGAAATAATGGAATACCTTAGGAAACAGTGATAGTCAAAGCTGGTTGCTAAGTGACTGAAGTTCCTTTGTTTGTATGGACAGAAGTTGACAAATTCCTATATGAGAGGAGTAGAAGTTTCTCAAAGCTGAAACCAATAACAAGGAATATCTCAAAAACAATCAACTCCATGAAAAAAAATGTATGTGACATAAATTGTGTGTTTTATCCTGATCTACATTTTTGTTTTGTAAGTTTTTGTCTATCTCTTGTGTATTTAACGGTCTTTTCGTTTTTGAGCTGTGCCGTCCACAGACACATACACGCACGGACCTGTTTGCTTTCTCTACACGTACTATGTACATAGTGTATCGAGAAGGTATTGTATTGCACCCAAAAATTCGATACCGAGATTTCACCGGAAATATACGTTTTGGGTCCCACTGAATCCAAAAAACTCATTTTCACAAAAAGGTCCGGTGTGTGTCTGTGGACAGTATAGTTCAAAAACGAAAAGACATTTAAATACGAAACTTGGTATTTAAGTTTGCTATCTTCCAAGAATGCGACACGATGTTTAAGAAAATCCCCCCACCCTCAACTACCCTTTACATGGAATATTTTTTGAACATTTTGATTTTCTTAAAAATGGCTCTAGCGATTTTGATTAAAATGTCAAACATTAAAGATATTTACTTGACAAATAAGATGTATTACTTGAATTTTCTGGGAATAACCTCTGAAGACTACTTTATTCTGGACGAATTTTACGGAATTTTGCATAACTGCTAAACCGTAAGAGACAGACAAAAATTTAACACACAAAAAATGTAGAGCACATTAAATCATACTATTTATGTCATATACATTTTTTTCGTGGAGTTGATCGTTTTTTTTTTTTTTTTTTTTTTTTTTTTAGATATTCCTTGTTTTTGGTTTGAGCTTTCAAAAACTTATACTTTTCTCATAGGGAATTTGTCAACTCCATTTGTCCATACAAACAAAGGAACTTCAGTCACATAGCAACCAGCTTTTGACTGTCACTTTAACCTATGGTACTCCCTTATTTGCCTTCTACTTGCAAGGAAGCAAGTAATAAGACCATTTCTGCTAATGTTTCTAAATTAGCAAGAAGTAAATAGAATAAGCTTTTTAACTATAATTTGTTGCAGAGATGTAGAGAAAGTCATGTGAATGGAACACAAGATTTTTCCAAAAGTGCTTTTTTTGGCTTCAGGGGGACCCAAAATATGTATTTCCGGCGAAATCTCGGTATCGAATTTTTGGGTGGAATGCAATACCTTCTCTATACACTATGTACATAGCACATGTAGAGAAAGTAGAAAAGCAATACTGGAAAAAGGTCCGTGTGTGTGTTTCTGTGGACAGCATAGCTCAAACACGAAAAGACCCTTCAATACCAAATTTGGTATTTAAGTTTGGTATCTTGCAAGAATGCGACGCGAAGATTTTCAAGAAAATCCCCCCACACCCAAATATCTTTTACGTGGAACTTATTGAAAATGTTGATTTTCTCAAAAATGACTAACGATTTTGATCAAAATATCGTATATTAAAGATATTTACCTGACAAATGATATGTATATCTTGAATTTTCTGGGAATAGCCTCTGAAGACATGTTTATTCTGGATGAATTTTGCGGATGCTTGCATAACTGCTAAACCGTAAGAGATGGACAGAAACTTAGTACACAAAAAAATGTAGAGCATATTAAAACACACAATTTGTGTTATATATATATTTTTTTTTTTCGTGGAGTTGATCGTTTTTTAGATATTTCTTATTTTTTGTTACGGCTTTAATAAACTTACTTTTTCATATAGGAATTTGTCAACTCCTGTCCATACAATCAAAGGAACTTCAGTCGCATAGTAACCAGCATTTGACCATAACTTTAACCTATGGTACTCCCTTATTTCGCTTCTACTTACAAGGAAGCAAGTAATAAGACTATTTCTGCTATTTTTTTTTTTTTTTCGATTAGAATGAAGTAAATAGAAGCATAAGCTTTTTAACAATGAATTGTTGCAGAGATGTAGAGAGTCATGTGAGTGGAACACATCAGATTTTTTTTAATTGCGAATAAATATTTTCATTAGCAATACGAGACCACTTAGTCGATTTCACCGTTTTTAGTTTTTAGAAAAAAACTGCTCACATAAATATGTTGAGTCAAACATGGCTTCAGTATTGACAGCAAATGATCTAAGGCGTACACAAATTGGTAGATGTCTATGACAGACCTTGGCACTTGCTTTTCTGATACGATAAGTTTGTACGTCTGCAGCTTCCTGTTGCAATTTTGGCCTAAATTCCATTACGTCTGTTGTAAAAACATTTGCCTACAGGTCGTAGTCATTTTCCATTGTTTGGAAATCTGTTAATCTTTCTCTTGAAGTTTTCTTATAAGTTTTTCGGTGTATCAATGCATTTGTTTTTGAGGAATATTTATTCGAGACTGCAGACGCACTAAATGTTGGAATTCTCTCTCCTATATGATTTGATTTTCATACTTCGGTCATGATAAGTGATCTGACATCATACTTAATAACTATGTTTTAGTCATTTATGTAATCTGGTTATTTGGTTATTTAAATCATCTGACAAATCAGTAAGTTATGCCAAACCGCTGACCCAAAGTTTGTCTTCCAGTTCCATTATCGTTGTACCCTGTACGAATAAATAAGTGTGTATATATATATATATATATATATATATATATATATATATATATATATATATGGATATATTCAACGATAATGGAACTGGAAGACAAACTTTGGGTCAGCGACACACACACACACACGCACACACACACACACACGCACACAAATTAAGTAATACCAAAATATAAAGCTGCTTCAGAACTGTTACTACCTGACCTGTAAAACTTTAATAAGATATTACAAATTAGAGTAATAAAACCAACATACCTGCTCAGGAAATTGGATATTACATTACGCAAGTCGAAAAAACCACATAGTACTTTGCATCTACTGAGTCATCTCACTTCAGTAGTGTGCGCACAAAATCCGTATACCCCTCTACTAAATGTAAAATTACGTGAGTAAATATGTTTTTTTGAGGTTTGTATATATTCATATTATTCTCCTGTCAGATATCCATTGTTGACGACTTCAATTGTTCGATTCTTGTCGCTCTTATGGCAACAAATCAAGAAATCTTAGAATCAAAAATAGCTGATGCCGAGATATTGAAAAAGAATGGCTGATACAAATGATTACATAATTGAGGAACGCTTCGTGTCCGCAGTGTGGGTTCATGAGCGTCAAATTAATGGCAAATCAATGAAAAATGTCATGGACGATTTCGTTGCATGGTTTGTGAAAGCAGCACCCACAAGGGAACGGAAAGCATTTATAACGGGCAGTGTTCGCGACGCGGCGAGAAGTGGAACACCATCCACCAGACTTGGACTTCGTGCTGACGTGGAAAAATCTATCCAATAATCTCTGGTTAAATCCTTAAGGAAACGTGCTGTCATGGTCTGCGCTGGAATGACACAAACTCATCTGTTTGGCCTATATTTTTTTGATGGTCCTGTTAATCAGAACACTTATCTCCAGATGATTGATAACTGGCTCCTCCTACAGCAAAATGCGGGGATTTTAAATAATGTTTGGTTTCAATATGATGGGGCGCAGTGGCTGTTCGACAATGTCTGAATGCAGTCTTTGGAAATCGTTGGATCGGCAGAGGATCGTACAATCTCACATGGCCTCTATGGAGCCCTGATCTAACACCACCAGATAATGCACTATGGGGTCACATCTAAGACGTGCGGAAGCAGCGGTACGCTACAACTGGTGAACTGCAAAATGCGGTGCGAGTAGCTTTCCAGACTGTGACTCCAATGATGAGCAAGATGAACACGAGAACATGGCGGCGTATTCGGCTGTGCAGTGACATTGGGGGGACACATACCGATGTTCTTTAGTCCTAAGATGCAAGGAGAAACATTTAATTAGATAAATATTGGAAATTTGTACTTTTATTTCACGTCAGTTTGAATTTAATATAGGGGTATACTGACTTTGTGTGCGCACACTGTATAATACAACACATCCTCGTGTGCAGCTCCTGAGTCAACCAGTAATTTCCGAAATTTGCGATGTTTAAGGGAGTTGGATGTAATACTATTGACAGTATGAATAACGACATCCATAACATTCTTCATAACGGTAAGTTTACTCCACAAGGATTCTTGATGTATTAGGCAGTGAAACAATTTCAAAGTAATTGTTATATCTAGATCTTTGAAATACGATTTCAATAGTGTCACTGCATCTTTCTTTTCCCCAATCTCCTGCTGGTGGTCCAGCAGTTATAATTGAAACCAATTTATTCAAGCCTAATTTTCTCTTTTGCATGGCAGTGAGTAAAACTTTGAAAATATTTTCTCCTCTAGTATTTGTTTTTAGAGGAACAACATCAAACATTGATTGGTAATTACATCTTCGTTTACACGGCTATGAAGACGGCTAATTGGGCTTATCAGTACTCTCAAGCTAAGAGTAAGAGTAAGCTAAAAACGGATTAAGTTTTACTTTCTCTAGCCTCGTATGTACAATGTAGGCTTAGAAAAGTATTGCATTCCACCCAAAAATTCGATGTCGAGATTTCATCGGAAATACATATTTTGGGACCCCCCCGAGTCCAAAAAAAGCATTTTCAGAAACAGGTACGTGTGTGTGTGTGTGTGTGTGTGTGTGTGTCTGTGGAAAGCATAGCTCAAAAACGAAAGGACGGTTAAATACCAAACTTGGTATTTTAAGTTTGGTATCTGCCAAGGATGCGACACGAAGATTTTCAAGAAAATCCCCCCTCCCCTAACTACCCTTTACATGGAAACATTTTCGAAATTTTTGTTTTCTAAAATAGGCTCTTAGCGTTTTTGATTAAAATACCTCATATTAAGGCCATTTCTATTACAAATAAAATGTATATCTTGAATTTTCTGGGAATAGCTTCTAAATACCTGTTTATTGTGGATGAATTTTGCTTAATTTGGCATAACTAGTAAACCGTAAGAGATAGACAAAAACTTACTGTACAAAAAATGTAGATCTTTTTAAAATACACAATCTATGTCACAAATATTTTTTTCGTGGAGCTTACGATTGCATAACAGCTTTTAAAAATTTGACTATCACTTTAGCCTAGTACATTCCCTTAGTTCCCTTCTACTTAGAGGCAACTAAGTAATAAAATTCTGCTAATGTTTATCTCGATTAGCGTGGCGTTGAAAGAAGAATCTTTTATAAGAAATTTTTTTGTAGAGTAGCTAGAGAAACTAATGTGAGTATAACACATCAGATTTTTAAATCTATGGCGTTATCAATGAGTTCATGTTCTTCATTCTTCTTTGTACGTATCGACATATAATTTAATTTTGTTGTAAAATACAATTTAGTTGGGAACAAACAATATCTGCGACTTCAGTTAGGCATTTTTAATGCATGCCCCTTCTGCGAAGGTCTTTAAAAATTTGTGATTTGCTATGTAATTAAATAACTATAAAGAAGTTGTTTCTGCTTTGTGATTAGCGTATCTCATTCTTCAGGACTTCTTTCCATATTTGTAGTTTTCAGTTCTTGTAAGTGATTAGCACGTTCCAGCTCTAAAATTAATAATTAAATATAGTAGCCTGCGATATGTTATGTTATTGAGTAATTCAATTTCAATTCCTTTTTCAGACAATACTTTTACTAAATTATTATTACTATAATTCTCATTTGCAACATATACTAAAGTTTTTAAAGTTAAAATAAGAATAGTAGAAACAATAAAAGCATATAATTTACAAAAGCAACGATTCAGTATTTATTATTATTATTATTATTATTAGTAGTAGTAGTAGTAGTAGTAGTAGTAGTATTGAATTATTTACATTATGACACGTATAATGTTTTCTAATGCTCTTGAGGGTCCCTAGTAAAATTTTAGAACAAAGACGGCATCTGACGTTTTCCCCATGAGGTGTGACAAAAAATTATTCTTCCCATTCTTCCTAATTCACATATGCAGTTTTTGTGGCTTCCTTACTGGTTTGGAGACTGCCATTACACTCCATTGTGATAGTAATGCACAGTCCGCACCTGACTGCTGTGTTTAGTTCGCTTGACTGGCACTTGCTGATGGAAGGGGTAGTTCCATGACGTCACTGTGTCGACCTTCTCCCTTGAACCTTTCCTGCACTCGTGAGTGCATCTTTGCGGATCACTGATGTAAAGTGTAGTTGGTGGTGAAAATCTTCATACCAAGTTGGTATTTAACAGACTCTTTGTATTTGATTTGTGTACTCTGCGCGCGCACCTCTCTCAAAGTTTCCAAGCTTACGTTTGGTGTGAATTTAATTTTCATTCTAAGTGCAAGTGATTTTACGGATGTACCCACTTTGTGTTATGTTTTAACATATTGCATAGGAAAAAAAAAAATCTTTCCGTTTTTCCTGTGCATGGTTTGTAATATGGTTTGGCCGATGTGAATGGGTGTTTTAAAGATACTTTCGGACTAATAGTGTATATAGTTTACTTTCTGCTCTGCAATGACGCCGTCAGTAGCATGTTACGCTTTCAATTAAACGGTGCATGGTCCAAAGTACAGGTCAAGCTGTCAAGTTTTCTCCCGAATCAGGTGAATGGTTTAAGTTTGAGTGAACACAATTTTCAGTTGCGGTATTTTTCTCAAAATATAAATGCATTTTACAGAGGTATTCGCATGGTGCGTTTGAACATGCACATACGATACATGACTGCATTTGCTTGTGCCTGCGTTGTGCTGTGTGTTAATGAGTAAGTATTCGGTATGCGAATGTGCCCCTAATAGCTGCGCATGCATACTTTCAAGGTTATTCCAGACTAATTGTTGCATTACTACTCTGCCACAGGAACTGAATTATTCGCATCGCAACCATGGTATATTCTTTTTCGGAGTTAGCTGGTTTGCATTTTGTTTATGTGGAGGCAGGAGGAAACTCACACGAAACAGTATGACTCAACGATACCAACCGGACCATTCTGGCTTCCAGTTTACTCAACACCTGCGGGAAACTGGACCATAAGCTGTGCACAGACCTAACACCTGTGCATGGCGAACCCGTCGCACAAGTTTCGAGGAAGAGGTGCCCGAAAATATTCATTATAATCGCTCAATCAGTACCAGTGCTATTGCACCTACTATGGGCACTGATCATGTCAGCGTGCAGCGAGCGATACAGAATTATGGACTGCGTCGAGTTACAGACCTCGACATCAGTTGACCACGCTCCCCGAGTGCAGTTTTGTAACTGATCTCTAAGCGGCATGGTGAACAGCCGACTTCTTTACGAAGAGTTTTGTTTGATATGGGGAAGAAATGTCATTAAACCAAGGTCTGTGATCAGGTAAATCCTCAAGCGATTGTTGAAAGAAATTAACACATGTCGGAGTCAGCATATGGGCTGACATAGTTTTAAGTTACACAATCGGCCCGTACCTTCTGTCACCACGGTTAAGTGGGAATGCGTATCGCCAGTTCCTAGTCGATGTGCAACCTGTATTTCTGGAAGACGTCCCTCTTGATGTACGATACCGGATTTGGTTCCAATATGATGGAGCTCCTGCTCTCTTCGACAGGGATGTCAGTGACAGGGACGAAGAGTTGGACGCGGCGCTGTGATTACTTGGCTACCACGTTCCTCCTATCTCACACCTGATTATTTTCTGTGGGACACAAAGTTTCGTGTACGAGACTCACGTCAACTCTGATGAGGATTTGCTGTCAACGATATCAGCTACATGTGACAGAGTTCGTAACGATCCAGTCATCTTTGAAAGGATACGAGACGAAAATTTATTTGAAGATTCTGACTGCGTGGGTGTTGCAGGATGTCACTTAAAACAAATTCTTTGGTTCAGCTTTGCTCGAAGGTAGAGGCTATAAGTTTGCTCTCGTTGTGTTTGCCCATGTTATTCCCAACTCCCTTAATTCAAGAATTCGAAAACATTATTATTATTATTATTATTATTATTATTATTATTATTATTATTATTATTTAGAGACTACCCAGAAAATTCAAGATATGCATTTTATTTGGCATGTAAATATCTTAAATATAAAAATCGATAGAGCCATTTTTGAAAAACCACAATGTTCGAAATGTTTTCCATGTAAAGGGTAGTGTGAGGTGGGAGGATTTTCTTCAAAATCTTCGTGTCACACCCTCGGAAGATACCAAGATACCAAGTTGGTGTATTCTTTTTGAGCTACGCTTTACCAGACACATGCACGCGCGCACACACACGGACCTTTTTCCAAAAGTGTTCTTTTTGGATTCAGGGGGACCCAAAACGTGTATTTCCGATGGAATCTCGGTATCGAATTTTTGGCTGCAATACAATACCTTCTCTATATAGTATGTATATAGTACGTGTAGAGAAGGTAATAAACGATAGTGGGTATTGGAAATAAATTCACGGTAACATGTCGGATCTTTCAAATTTGAGAATGCGCTTTTTGTCTTTAATAAGCTGTGCACATCCTTTAGCTAATAATTAATCTGCCCAATTAAAAACAACGAGAAAGCCACGATGAAGCTAGGAAGCTTATCTGTGAAAAAATAGTCAGTGTTTCATAACAAAAGGATTATTGACTCTTATTTGTATAGTGTGTGTAGGAGCAGAGTTCGCTTACTATCTGGCATGCTCCATTTGGAAGGCCCTGCAAACAAACCCTCTTTTCTATTGTTCATTTTTGTGTTTGCCTACTGTCACTGTGAACTGGCACTTTCATCGACATGTTTTCTTTTATGAGTTGACATACATTTAGCAGCTACAGTGAAACTGCTGGAAGAAACTTTCACATTTACTGTTACAATAAGCTCTTGAAGACTGCCTTTGCGGTCGAGTGGCCAGCGTTCAGGCTTCTCTGCGCAGAGGTCCTGGGTTCGATTCCTGGCTCGGGCGGGGAATTTTTCTTTAACACGAATCATTTCCTATCCTCCACAAGTCTTCTGCAAGAATGAATCTGTTTAGTGAATATGAGTGTGTGGTTGAATAGTAAACTGGGGAAGAAACCGTACAGTTCAGCGAGTAAAACACTAGCGCTTGTTTCCCTCGATATGGCCATAGACGTTAAAGGGACCCATATTAATGAAACAATATAAGAAAAATCTGATGTGTACCATTCACATGACTTTCTCTATATCCCTGCAACAAATTATTTTTAAAAAGCTTATACTTCTGTTAACTTCATGCTAATCAGTAAAACATTAGCAGAAATAGCCATATTACTTGCTTCCCTGTAAGTAGAGGTGAAATAAGGGAGTACCATAGGTTAAAAGCAAGTTGCTATGTCACTGAAGTTCCTTTGTTTGTATGGGCAGCAGTTGACATTCCTGTAGGAAAAATGTACGTTTTTCATAGCAGAAACCAAAAGTAAGGAATGTCACAAAAACGACGAACTGTACGAAAAAAATGTATATAACATAAATTGTGTGTTTTAATGTGCTCTACATTTTTTGTGTAATAAGTTTTTCTCCATCTCTTACGGTTTAGCAGTTTATCAAAATTCAGTAAAATTCATCCAGAATAAACTACTCTTCAGAGGCTATTCCCAGAAAATTCAAGATATACATTTTATTTGTCAGGTGAATATCTTTAATATATGATATTTTAATCAAAATCGTTAGAGCCATTTTTGAGAAAATGGAAATTTTCGAAAAAAGTTCCATGTAAAGGGTAGTTAGGGGTGGGGGACTTTTTTCAAAACCTTCATGTCGCATCCCTGGAAGATACTAAACTTAAATACCAAGTTTGGTATTTTAGTTTCTTATCGTTTTTGAGTTATCGTGTTCACAGACACACGGACACACACACACACACACGGACCTTTTTTTGAAAATGCTTTTTATGGATACAGGGGGTCCTAAAACATGTATTTCCGGTGAAATCTAGGTATCGAATTTTTTGGTGGAGTGCAATACATTCTCTATATACTATGTACATAGTGCCTATAGAGAAAGTAAAAATCTGATGTAATCCATTCACATGACTTTCTCTATATCTCTGCAACAAATTTTTGTTAAAAAAGTTTATACTTCTATTTACTTCATGCTAAGTGAGAAAAAATTAGCAGAAATAGTCGTATTACTTGCTTCCCTGTAAGTAGAAGCGAAATAAGGGAGTAACATAGGTTAAAGTGATAGCAAAAGTTGGGTGCTATGTGACTGAAGTTCCTTTGTTTGTATGGACATGAGTTGACAAATTCCTGTATGAGAAAAGTATATTTTTTAAGGCTGAAACAAAAAACAGCAATATCTAAAATACGATCAACTCCACGAAAAAAATGTATATAATATAAATTGTGTGTTTTAATGTGCTCTACAATTTTTGTCCGGTAAGTTTTTGTCTATCTCTTATGGTTTACCAGTTACACAACATTCCGTAAAATTCATCCAGAATAAAGTAGTCTTCAGAGGCTATTCTCAGAAAATTCAAGATATACATATTATTTGTCAAGTATATATCTTAAATATATGATATTTTGATCAAAATCGTTAGAGCTATTTTTTGAAAATCAAAATTTTTCGAAAATTTTTCCATGTGAAGGGTATTTGGGGGTGGGGGGCTTTTCTTGAAAATCTTCGTGTCGCACCCTTGGAAGATACTGAGAACGGTCTTTTCGTTTTTGAGCTATGCTACCCACACAGACACACACACACACACACACACACACACACAGACATTTTTCTAAAAATGCTTTTTTTTGTTATTCAGGTGGTCTCAAAACATTCCGGTGTAATCTCGGTATCGAATTTTTGGGTACAATGCAATACCTTCTCTATACACTACATACATAGTATGCATAGAGAAAGTAAAAATACAATAAGCAAGCTGTTTTGTTTGTTTGTTTTTGTATTTGTGGGGAGGGAGGATTTAAGGCCACCAACACGTAAAGATCTTTGCATAAATAGCTACAATACACACATCTTTATAGATACAAAGATAATAGCAACAGTCAAATGTTTAACAATGGACACTATTTATACTTTTTCCATGCAGACGTGAAAAATAACTTTGAAACAATGACCAAATATTGATGAATTCGACCCATTAACAACGGGGGCGTAGAACCTATTCTTCCCGTATCCAGGCAGCTTAGCAGTTAACCTCTATTCCACTGGTATAATAGCAGTATCGATTTCTCCCAGTCCTTCTAGGAATGCTCCCATCCTTGCTTGGAGTGATATGAATACCCTTAATTGTTTTCTTGATTCAGTACAACCATTAATTTAAATGTAAATATTAAGAGGTTCATTTTCGTTTGATATAAAGCCGATAGTGAGACTTAATTCCGTATGTTATTAACCATAACGGGAAAAATCCGATGTGTTCCATTCACACGACTTTCTCTACCTGCTCTGCTAACAAACTTCTGAGAAAAGTTTATTCCTCTTTCTACTTCATGATAATCGAGATAAAATTAGCAGAATTAACTTATTACTTATTTTCTTACAAGTAGGAGGAAACGAAGGGAATACAATAGGCTAAGCCAATAGTCAAAAGTTTTAGAAGCTGTCGCTATGCGATTGTCATTGAAATAAGCTTCTTTACTTCCCAGGAGTAAAATCAACTGTTTAAGAAAAGTGTAAGTGTTTAAAATTTGAAATCAACAATAAGAAATATCTCGGAAATGTTAATTGTAGGAAAATGTAAATGATTAGTATAATTTGTTTTAACAGTACGTACATTTTATGTATTGTAGGTTTTTGTCCGTCTCTTACGACTTACCAGTTACGAGGGCGGATCGAAAAGTATCGCGCAACAATTTTTTCTGCCTTTGTATTGCAGCTGGAATATTGCAATTTCACACAGATCAAACATAGTTTGAAGTTTTCACTACAGAGAATATGTTTTGTTTTGTTTCATGTGTAACTCTAGTGAGAGAAGTGTAAACTCCGCAATAAAGATGGCACGCAAGGTACTGTCGTCCACGTGTGAAGAACAGAACGGTGTGGTATTTATGAGCCAAAGGGCCTAAATGGAGTGAAATTCACAAGAACATGGGTGGCGTGTATGGGGATGATTGGGCCGGAGCAATGTCTCCAGGTCTCCAAGAAGGCTGTGTGAACCTTGGTAATTCGGCATGCTCCGGGAGACCGGTAACAACTGCAACCCCGCTGAATATCAGAGGCATTGAGGCGGCTATTTTGAACGATCAGCGTGTGCAATTGCGAACCTTATCGCAACAATACATTTCCTATGATGCAGTCTACGATATTGTTCATGATCGTTGAAATCTCGTAAAGTTAGTGTTCGCTAGGTGCCTAAGAACCTGACAGACAACCGCAAGGACCAGCAAATTATGAACAAGCTTGGATCACCTAACGCAGTATACCGCAGAAGTGCATGGCTTTCGGAAAGAAATCGTCAGTGATGACAAATCGTGGGCATACCACTACACGCCCGAAACAAAGCAGGCAAGTATGGAGGGGTAACATACTGGTTATCCCGTAAAGAAAAAATTCAAAGTGACTCAATCTGATAGGAAAGTGTTTGTGACAGTGATCTAGGATATGCATGGTGTTTTTTTTTTTTTTTTTTTGTTTTTTTTGGTGGACTTTGCTGAACACGGGACCACTGGTAATGTTGCAGCCTACATTAAAACTTTGTTGAAGTTGCCTCGTGCGACAAACGCCACAAAATTAATGCTGCCGATGTTAAACTTCTTTATGACAATGCTTGCCCCCATGTTGCTGCTGCTGTTTGTCAGCAAATCACTAAATTTGGTAGGGAGATGCTCCAGCATCCACCATATAGTCCTGACATTTCACCACTGTTTGGTTAATTCCTGGCCGGCTAACGCTTTGCGACTGATGCGGAAGTGAAATCAGCAGTCCGCGAATGGCTATACTCCAGGGAAACGGACTTCTACGAACAGGGCATATTAAAACTGGTATCACGATGGAACACAAGTGTTGAGAAAGTTGGTGGCTATTCGAAAAGTAAGTAAAAGGCGTAAGTTCATTTATGCTTTTTTTTTTTAACTATTAAACTTATATATATATATATATATATATATATATATATATAAATAAAGTTTAATATATTGTGCGTTACTTTTCGATCCGCCCTCGCATCAAAAGTCATTCAGAATGCAGATGTCTTCTGAGGCTATTCCCAGAAAATTCAAGATACACAGTTTATTTTGTCACGAAAATATCTTGAGTAAATGACATTTTAATCAAATTTGTTAGAGCCATTTCGGTGTTAATGGTAGGGGATGGAATTTTTTTCTGAAAATCTTCATGTCGCATCCTTATAAGAAGCTTAACTGAAATACAGGTTTGGTATTTAATGGACTTTTCTTTTTTGATTTATGCTGCCTCCACTCACACATACACACATAGGTAAGGACATTTTTCTAAAGATGCTTTTGGGGGGTCTCAAAACACATTTCCGATGAAAATATCTATATTTTTGGTTGGAATACATCATCTTCTCCATATATATTGTACATGTGTGCTAGAGAAAGTAAAAGTTATCAGCTTCCACTAAGAAGCACAACAAAGGATAAGCTTGATTTTACACCAATTTCAAGAATTTCGATTTCTTAAGAAAGTCTATTTGCAGGGTAAACAGGGAAATTTGGATGTTTTGAAAATCTAACGTGTTCCATTCAATGTCTCCCTATAACTGTTCTACAAACAAACGTTTTACTAAATATCAATCTTCTTTCTACTCCATGCTAATCAAAAATAAGCATTAGCAGAAAGTTATTATTACCTATAAGGAACAAAGAGAACTATGCTAGAGCAGTAGTCAAATGTTTAAGCTCTGCTCGGGAGCTCTGAAATTGTCAATTGAAAATCGCTTTTGTGTATGGCCAGGAGTAAAGCAAAAGCAACACGAACGACTTCTTGTTTGAGAAGTATTTTAGAATTGAAATCTATAACCAGGAATATCTTAGAAATGGTTAGTTTCGCAACCAAAATGTGAACCTTTTGACGAGATCTACATTTTTGTGTAGAAGTTTTAGAAGTTTTTACTTATCTCTTATAATTCACCAGTTATATAAAAGTCTTAGAATGAAGAGGACTTCACAGACTTTTACCAGGAAATTGAAGATATACATTTTATTTGCCATTCAAATATCTTTAGATACGATATTTTAATCAAAATCGTTAGCCATTTTTGAGAAAATTAGAATGTTCGATTTTTTTTTTCATGTAAAGGGTAGTTGGGGGTAGTCTTCACAAACTTGGGAGATTAGAAACTAAAATACCAAGTTTGATATTTAGCGGACTTTTTATTTTTGAGTTATGCTGTCCGCACACATATACACACTGACCCTTTCAGCGATCTCAAAGCATAGATTTCCAGTGAGTTCTCGGTATAGAAATTGTAGGTGGAATTCCTATTATATTGTACATACGTGCTAGAGGAAGTAAATTGAATTAAAATTTAAACTATCCTCTAAATGTCCAGTTAATACTGTGTGCCCGCCTCTCATTCAAAAGGTTCCGAGTGAGTGTGAGTTACCCGGTAGGATATTTTTCGAGTTTTCCCTTATCCTGAGAAGACGAATGTCGAGTAATTTTAAGCTCCATGGTCCCTGAGATCATATGAGCATCATTCACCAATTCATTCATCGTCCGATATAATCTACCAGGTTAAAGGACTTTAAGCTACAAAAAAAGAAACAAACTGCGTGTACGAATAGTGCGTGCTACACATAATAGTTGGATCAGACACTTGTCAGATAAATTACGTTTAATATACGATAGTTTAATCAAAATTGTTTGTCATTTTTATGAAAATCAACATTTTCAAAAAATGTTTAATGTAAAGAGAGTTTGAGGTGGGGGAATTTTATTGAAAGTCTTCGTGTCGCATCCTGGGGAGATTCTAAACTTAAATACCATCTTTGATGTTTAACGGTCTTTTTGTTTTTTAGTTGTGCTGTCCACAATTGTTGAATCAGATACTTAGCTTCTTCATTTTACTATCCTCGTGGAAATAGCGCTTATCTTCAACATAAACAAGAGCAGATTTTAACGTTGGCAAACGTTATCCACACAGCTTTTCTACTTATCCTTGTCATCAGTTTTCAGTGAAAATTTGTAAGGCAAAGAATCTCCAAAGTGGTCTTCTCGTGTAGCTGATTACTTCAGAACTTGAATGATTCAAGTTGGTGACATGGAAGAAACAGCAGGATTAACTAATAATTAAGTTAATAATTCCTACTGTCGACACGTACATAAATAGCGTAAATCTCGCTTATATGTCATATAAATCAACTGGTGGTATTAATTATTGAATTGTGTAAGTACGATAATTTTTGTTTTCTATATTTTACGATTGTGCGATAAGCGAAAACATTGTATTCCACCCGAAAATTCGCTACCGAGGTGCCCCAAAACCAAGTAGATTTCTTTTGCAGGAAACCCCTGTATATATGTCACAAGGCACAACTCCAAAATATCATAGATGTAACTGGGCTGCTCTGTCTGTATATGAGCCAGTAGGATAATTAATTCTAGCAAACGTGAACTAGTATCCAGCCATTAACTTCTATAATATGAATATTATGATGTGCAAAATTTCAAGAAATAACTAAGAGTAAAGAAAATCACATGCATGTACCGCGACTTAATTGTTCGAGAACATTTCAATGTTGGTTATTGGCCTAAAACGTGTGCACTTTATTTTTATCACTAAATGTGGCGAAAATTTAAAATGTGAAATATGATTAATGCCAATAAAACATACATCTGCGTATAATGCATGTGCAACAATGAGCTGAACTTCGATAGACAGGTATTCTACATAAAAATGCGCCACTTTGTCCACTACAAATCCCACCCGCGGAAACTTGGGATCGGCCCGCCTTGGTGAGAGGCGTATGGTCTAACCACTCGGCTACGGCGCAGCCTGGTCATCCTGACTGGGACGATGGAAGCACTGTAATTATTATTACTAATTGCGGGTCTTTAAGGCCCCAGAGAAATCAGAGACATTTTTTAGAAATTAGAGAAATCAGAATGTTTTCGCTATCTTTATGGCCTTTTGTGCTTCCTGATGACCGACCTATAAGACCTATGGAGCGCGGTTAGTCTGTAAACAGGAACAGTTTGTTGAAGAGAGCAGTCCCCAGATGGGCAAATTAGCTGCTGCCTCTGAGGAGTAAGGTAAAGAAAGTCCTCAGGAAACCCATACAGGCACTGCCGGAGGACACTATTTTAAATCAGCCCTGAGGAGTAAGGCAAAAAAAGTCCTCAGTAAACCCATGCTGGTACTGGAGGACACTATTTTAAATCAGCCATGAGGAGTAAGAAGGTAAAGAAAATTCTCAGGAAACCCATGCTGGTACTACTCGCGGACACTTTATTTTAAATCAGACCAAGAAGAAACTACGTCGCCGATTCTATTGGTTTACTTAAAAGGGACGTGGTGCAAGCACTGATACATCTGCACGCAAAGTCCTGGGCACCTCACGCCGACACTGTGGCTACTGAGCGCAACGTGATAAAGGGCAAGGCATTTAATGACCTATAAGTTGATAGTAATTGCAAAATAAAATATGCATTTATGACCTAAAATTACCAATAAGAAGTAAGGAATTGCCAGTAAAAATGTCTGTATTACATTAAACACTCACTTGGAAGTTACAGTACCTTTTATTGTAGAAGATCGATTTTAGTACACTTTTACAATTTTGAATTGCAATTAACAATCAAAACTTGGCGGAGATTGTCAAACAAAAATGACTGTCTATTGTCTGCTAGTACTGATTTATAAAAGGAAAAGCTCCTCTACTGCAACGCAAACAATTGCAGTATACTTTTTCAGCAAGAAAAAAAAAAATGTTCGCCAAACAAAGCTCTGCCAATTGAGCACAATGTTGTATCGCCTGTACTTGTCCATCAACTTCATTTTCATTACACTGCATCACCCATTTGAGCATATGCACGGCTCAAATCGTTCACTGCACTATCAACTATTTGTAGCTGTACCACTAATTCCCTGTGGACCCAGCTTTTTCATAACCAATGCTATGTGCAGGATATATGCACTCGCTCAGTTGAAATGCCTACAGTCTTAGCATTCTCACGAATTTTTATTCGGCGGTCTTATAGATATTGTCAATTATTTCCTGTGTAGTGACTGAGTTTAACGGCTTGAGCCCGCTTCGTCTTCGATGCTTGTCCGACGGCGTTTAAATTCATTAATTAATCCAAAAGTAAATGGTCTTCAATCATGGTGGACAATACGCGTGAACTTCTTCCAATTCTGTTTCGAATTGTGCCGTAGTCCACCTTTCAAATGTAAGTGTTTAACAACAGGACAAAATCGCAGTCGACACATTGACGAATTCAGAGGCTGTCAACAATGAACTATACGCTGTATATTGTTGAATATTCAAACCTATTAATAATGAAGCCGCAACAAAAAGTTTAGTTGTTTCATGAACATTTACCAGACTTATAAATCCATCCTCGTATATGCGATATTGTTGCGACATGTTTTGTGACATCCACAATGGGGGGGGGGGTTACCATTAGGTCAATAGGCCTGATTGGTTACTTTTTAAGTACTTTCGCCACCAAAGGGGAAAATTCGTTACTTTCTTTACTGATAAGTACTCTGGTGATCTAGTTCAAATATTTATTGTCACTTCACTTAGTTATCATGGTCTTTTCTCTTCCTCTAAGTCCAGGATTGTAACAGAATACGTACGACGCAGCCTCTTCAATGGGTGGTCGAAAACAAGACGTCTGCAATCTCTCGTGGAAGCAGCGATCACTGTATACTCAGCAGTCGTCACAAACTCCCTCGGAGAACAAATGATGTTGCACCAGAAAGGCACTCATTAGCTCATTCACTCCAACTAACAAAGCCGCTGGTTTTAATAGCCGGTGAAATTTCCACAAAACATTCTGAGTTCTGGAAACGGATAGAAGGGAAACTTCCAGAAGATTTTGACTATTTGTCGACAGCGCTGCCACATAAACTTACAGTATCAACTTCCCGGCCAAATTCCGATTAGCTTAGACCAAGCTCTGCGTCATATGGTTCCCTCCTCACACCTATGATTCCCTCAGCTTCCCCCGAGGTAGGTATTCAGCAAAATCTATGATGTAAGAGTGGCTGCTGAAATAAAGCAAACTTTAAACTTGGCCAAGGCTTGTTTCCCGTCCCCTGAGCCCGGGAAGTATTTCCTTAAATTCTGAATGATCCCATTGAAATACATGTTTGTCGTTCCCTTTCTGGTTATGAACCAGCCGTAAGATTGTATTCATGTGAAAAAAATATTAACCTCCAAGGAAGCGCATTCTTTTTAAGAAGACATACTAGAGTATATACTGCGTTCAAGTAAATCAAAACTAGTACGAAAAAGTGTGTACCTTCGCCCAAGCTTCACGCGGTAATGTCAAATTGTGTGCCTCATTGTGAACACAAGATCTGAGAAGCAATACTTACAGAGTGTCGCTTCAGTATGAATTAATAATGCGCGTCACGCCATGACAAGATTCCGCTAATCACCGTCCGTTTAATAGATTCAACTTTATTATAATAGAATTTCTTAATAATACATTAAATGAATACCAGAATATTTTGAAAACTGTAGCACATGTGATTCAGTCAAAAAGAGTGCCCGTCCGTGATGTGGGAGAGGGGGGAGTGAAGTGCGTGTGCCTCACATTCAAAATGTTCCAAGTTCGAATCTCGGTTAGGGTGAGTTGGCCGAATGGGATTTTTGTTGTTTTTTTTTTTTCCGGCTCCGGGCTTTTCCTCGATTCTGAGAAGACAGATGCCTGGCAGGTTAAAATGTTTGGGCCCCAAGCTTATTTGAGCGTCATTCAACTCATTTCATTCATAGTCTGATATGACGTACAGGTCAAGATAACTAAATCAAGTTAGTAATATTACTACGTAGCGGTAACTTCATAACAAACGTATTGCATTTGTATAATTCAAATGCTCTTTCGAATGCAATTAGAACTTTTTATAACAAACTTCATATGTAAAGAGCTTTAACAGCGACTGCATTTTCGAGGCGTCTAGCGGCTGTACTAGGCAATGAAGAGAATGGGAAACAAACGAAACTGATATGGGTAACGAGAAATACACCTGACAAAAAATGTTATATGCTGAATAATAGTGAACGATAACTAGCTGCCGTCAATTTGAGTCTTTTGGGGCTGAAACGTGAATATGTGATTGTAATAAATATCTAATCGGTACGATTTTTATTTTGGTGTTTTTTATGGTTATCTGCCTTCTATTGACATTCGAGAAAAAAAAAATGTCTTCAAACTGTTGGTTAGAACACGCTGAATTCAAATTCCGGTTTAGACCCATAGAAGACAGAAGCACGATGCGAACTGTAACGCGTCATTTATGCAAGCAATTTCGTGCTGCTCGACAAATAGCGAGGCGACGCGGTAGGACTTTTGGTGGTCTATTTATTCATGTAGCGTGACTGTCTTATTCGCACTGTGTACTGTTGAGGATGTTATTTCCACCAATCCAATTTGCACATTAGGTTTGAGAGTTCCACGGATCCATGTTTGTTTTATTTTTGCTACATATTAACGACAGAATGTACATCTGAAAACCAAGGCAATATTCTGAACAGTGCGTTTAGGAACCTATGAGAAATTACTTCTTATCAAGATCCTTGTCATTTTCTGAGGCGTCATACAAAATTGAACTCCAAGACGAATTCTTTATATACATTTTTTGGTATCTATACGTACAAAGTTTGAATGATAAAAATCAGATTACTCTCGCAACACGTGGGGGCATAAACCTCACTAACATGTGAAAACTACATCTCTGGGTTTCCCAAAGTGACTCCATTACTTCCACTGTTTCGATCACAATATGATAACGCGATTTTCATTAAATCGTCCCATATACTTACATGTACAGGGTCATCAGATTAAGCAGCAACGCTTTTAGCGGCACCTGGGTGGCAGGCACGCATGTCTGTTGATGCGCCATCCCCGCACGGATGAATTTGCGGATTTTTTCATACTTTGTAAACCGTAAGAGATAGAAAAAAACATTCAACAAAAACGTAGAGCTCGTTAAAACACACAGTTTATGTTTTATACTTTTTTTTTTCCGTAGAGTTGACCGCTTTTGAGATATTACTTGTTATTAGTTTCAGTTTTAAAATACTCATACTTTTCTCATATGTACGGGAAATTGCCAACTCCTAGCCATACAAAAAAAAATCTGTGTATTGCATTCACATGACTTCGTCTACCTGTTTTGCAAACTATTCTTACAAGAGAATATTACAAAAATTCTTCTTATTCGGAATATATAGGTAGTATATCAAGAAGCGATTCTCTTACAGGTTAAAGGAGCTTCACTCGTAGCTCTCTGGGTTTCAGACTTCTGCCTCTTTAGCTCGCACAGCTTTTTTCTTATAGCTTTCTTCATATAGTTGGCCGATTCATTCTCATTTGCTTTCTAATCAGCTCATGTCAGTCTATATGCCATTTTAAGAGTGATATATAGAATATGACCGTCTTTGGGTCTTATGCTAATAGCAGTGACAGAGTATCACCTATTTTGATTGATTTAGGATACCTATCAATTATCTTATTATTTATTTCAAATGTTGTAATTGTCTGCAGTGTAGGAGGTGGATCAGATAGAGTATTACATTTGATCAGTTATTCATGCACAGAACTTCATAGGAACCGAGGCCAGACCCTAGCGCATGTCTTTGGAAGCCACCTTTGTATGGTTTAGTTTGTGGTGTAACAATCAGCTGTTCTCGCATTTGATTTCTTAATGCGTGTATGACATTCACTTGGGTTTTAAGAATGATGTTATCCATTGGCGAGGTTTCCATAGAGCTCTGTCTATTTCCTATGTCCTCCGGATGTTTGCTTACTGTTGCAACAATATCTTGAGTTGCTGTAGCTAGAGATTTATTTATGTTCGCTTGTGGTTCATTTTGTTTCCTTGTAATATGATGTCTAACAAATTCCTTAGTTGCAGCGTTGCTATCGTGTATAGGATCTGCTACTTCTATTCTTCTCGCTTTAAATGAAAAACCAGCATTTGAATCGATTGGCAGCGTTCTTGAATTGAATTAGTCTAGCTTAAACTTCCTTTTGGGCACATGGGTTTCATTTTCGGGTGGTAATAATGCTTTAATTCTTATAGTGTCCAGTATGGTATTGTTGTTTTTTTTTTGGCTGGGTATGCCATTAGACCGTCATACTGAACTTCTAGCGATTTCTGTATGTTTTATCGGCCGACTTGCAAGCGTTTCTCAGTGGAAACATAAGCGTATTAACATCGTTTAGATGTTGTATCACTCTCATCTTCAGATTTTGAATGTTGCACAATCTCCTTTTCTTGAATTGGTAGTTAGTATTTCCGTCGCTGTTTGTGAGGAAATGATTTAACCGAGGAGCTTCTCAGTAATGCGAAGCTGTAATGCTCACTCTGAGAATGATCAGTTTCTTTCTTATCTAAATATGTACAACAAATCCATTCCTATATCGACCACCATGCATGGGGAATTCTGGAACTATGACTACAAAGGTTCTTCCTTCTAAAGACTTCTTCCAAACACTTTTGCATAAATCTGGAAATTCTTTGTGTTATCATAATCCTCATATATGAGCTTCAGGTTTAAATTATCTTGTCTGAAGAGGATGATCATATTTGTATTATCTCGAATTAAATACTTAGGTACCTTGGTATGTGATTGTGCTAAATATAAGGAATCACCATTTCGGTGTCTTCCCATGCTATAAAATGACTCCTGCTTTTCAGTTATTACGTCATCAATTACAAACCTTTAATTTCCTTTAACCTCTGATGGGTGCAGGACACTTTCTCCATCTTCAAAAGTATTCACTTCTATGCCTTCAATGTTTTTCAGTAGTTTAATGCGATATTGGTACTTTGGCTGATATACTTTGAGTAGATGTACGAGTTTTCGAATCGTAACGATTCTCGTGTAGAATCATATTGAGTAATGCATTTGTCTTTCCTTTACGATCATTTAAGATAAGAGCTCTAACGTTTCGTGGAAACAACCTCCTGTGACGATCACACCTTAGATCGCTCTTAAAGTCTAGAATTTGTATCGGTAGAGAGCATTCTTGCTTGATAAGTTCCATCATGTAAACTAAAAATGGAATAGTCAATCCATATATACCCCCTGTCCCCATGATATGCATTCAGCTATAAACCCGCATGTATTAAAGGATGTGCAATTGAGAAATGAGATTAGCATACGAAGAGAGCTAGAAGTGTTAAGGTCAAAAGCGATTCAGGGGTAATTAACAAACCCATTTATTTGCAACCGTTTGAAGCACATTTGTCAGGTTTTAGATAAAAAACTGGAAAAAAAAAAACGTCTAAAGAGAGGAGAGCCAGGTATTAATCCGTTTGATGAATCTTGTAAACTTCACGATATAGCTTACGCTGAGCACAAAGACGCAGTTTCAAGAAACATTGGAGATGAGATATTGGATGAGAAGGCTCGGAGCAGAGTCAATCACCTGATTCGAGCATAGGAGAAAGGTAACTGCAAGACTTGTAACTAGCATTATTAAAGGAAAAGTTGCCCTTGGAGTTGGCTATAAGAGGAAGAAACGAGGAAGATTTTTACAGCTCATCCCTATTATCGCTGCACTAGGAACCGCTGCAGGAGGTGCAGTCCAAATTGCATCTGGATTGAATAATAAAAAAAAAAAAAAAAAAAAAAAAAAAGAAAGAAAAGAAAAAGAAGAAAAAAGATGCCGCAGACCGTCAAATTGCAGAAATGGAATTACTTAACAAAGTTATGCAAGTAAAAGTTAAAGGTCTCCACAAGAAAAAGAGGAGAGAGGCTATTCCACTCCTTACATGTAAACATTTTTGAAAATTTTGTTTTTCTCAAAAATGGCTAAAGATTCTAATTAAAATGTATATTAAAGATTGCTTAAATAAAATGTATATTTTGAATTTTGTGGGAATATCCTTTGAAGACTCTTTATTCTGATGAGTTTTGTAGAATTTTGCTTGACGATTAATAAAAGATAAACTTACAAAAAAAGAAAGAAAAAGAAAACCTAGATTACGTTTAAACACATACTTTATGTCATTTGTTGAGTTGACCATTTTCGAGATATTCTTTGCAATGCTTTCCAATTTAAAGTATCTAACTTTTCTCTACACCACCATCAAATCAAATCGAAGCTCAATTGTTTCACATAGGGACCAGGTTTGAAACGATTTGACTATCGCTTTAGCCTAATACATTCCCTTATTTCCCGTCAAGAAAGCCAGTAATAAGACCAATTCTGCTATTGTTAATAATAATCTTTAATAAGAATAGTTTTATTTGGAACAGCTAGAGAAAGTTATGTGAATATAGCACATCAGATTTTTTACTTTATACGAACTAAAGAAATGAAATGGCCTGTTATTTATGGACGCTCTTTAACTGCTTTGGTTCTCAGCGTCCCATTCTATACTGGGCGTGAAAGATCGCTTAATTTTGCTCAGAGGCCTCTCTTATCAGGCTTGAGGTTCTTTTACGTACTGTAAATCTACGACATGGGACCCACAGCTTTACTTCCCTTCCGAAGGAAGCCATGCTAAAGATTTTTACGCCCGAAAAAATCATCCTCCGCCGGGTTTGAACCCGGGACCTTGGGTATATGAAGTTAGCATGGTAACCATTACACCACGGAGGGCGACTCTATACGAACTATGTACATAGTGTATAGAGAATGTATTGCACTCCATCAAAAAATTCGATACCGAGATTTCACCGGAAATATATGTTTTAGGTTCCCCTGTATCAAAAAAAAAGTATTTTCAGAAAAAGGCCCGTGTGTGTGTCCGTGTGTCAGTGTGTCCGTGTGTCTGTGGACACGATAACTCAAAAACGAAAAGTCGGTATTTAAGTTTAGTGTCTTCCAGGGATGCGACACGAAGATTTTGAGAAAAATCTCCCCACCCCAAACTACCCTTTACGTGGAGCTTTTTTCGAAAATTTTGATTTTCTAAAAAATGGCTCTAACGATTTTGATTAAAATATCATATATTAAAGATATTTATCTGACAATCAAAATGTATATTTTGAATTTTCTGGGAATAGCCTCCGAAGACTTTTTTACTCTGGATTAATTTTGCATAACTACTAAACCGTAAGAGATGGACAAAAACTTAACACACAAAAAAATGTAGAGCACGTTAAAACACTTTATGTTATATACATTTTTTTGTGGAGTTGATCGTTTTTGAGATATTCCTTTTTCTTGGTTTCAGCTTTGAAAAACAACTTTTCTCATACAGGAATTTGTCAACTCCTGTCCATACAAACAAAGGAGCATCAGTCACATAGCAACCAGCTTTTGGCTTTCACTTTAACCTATGGTACTCCCTTATCTCGCTTCTACTTACAATAAAGCAAGAAATAAGACTATTTCTGCTAATTTTTCTCGATTAGCATGAAATCAATAAAAGATAAGCTTATTAACAATAATTTGTTATAGAGATATAGAGAAAGTCATGTGAATGGAACACGTCAGATTTTTTTTATTTCTGATGTTCATTACACACACTGATTGCATTAGCGAAGTGATCGACACCAGATAAACAAACAGTACTGCGGCTATTACCTATCTCGGCGGAATGGATTTACGCTTTTTTATTTAATTTTTAATGAGGGGGCCAAATTTAAGCAATGGGAGGAGATCATGCTTTTGCTGGTTCTTAACAGTGATTTAAACAGTGGGATTTGTCAAGTATTTAAATATAATTATTCTACTCATCCATTAGTTAACCGGTACATGGTCATCAAGGATATCGTAATTGTACATCGATAATGCAGCGCCGTGGTGTGTTATTTGGCTATTGTCCAATTTACTTTATAATCACGTATTACAGAACATGTGCACATTGGAAACAAGAGTGAAATTCAAACGGCAACAGATACGATTGAACAGTGGAAACGAAACATCAAGACAGCGATCATTAACATACTGTGAATAGTAGAAGAAGAAAAGAATAGGGCTTAAACAATAGCTACTTTTAATATTCACATAGCTAAATAAACTGTCATGTAAAGACTGGTATGTGCATCGAACAGTGTTGGGGTTAATACTTCATTTTTTGGATTTTATCGGTTCATTTTATTCGTGAAATATCCCTAACAAAACTGATGCTCTAAATAAAACACTATCACTAAATAAAACACTATCACTAAATAAAACATATGTTACGTTCACGATGGTTGGCTATTATCTTCTCAAGACTGCAGTAGGAGGTGATAAATTTTGTCTCTTTCAAATCGGACTTGGGCTGAGGCAATAGCCGAATCTATTAATCACACTACCACACCAGGAGTTCCAGGCTGTATACAATCTAGATTAGTGACATGCCTAACTCAGGTTGTCTTCCGCAACGCTTAGGACTAACTCCTTCGTAATATATTTGGTAAGGAAAGGTCAATTTACTGCTGTCACATATCACGAAAATGGAGGTTTTCTTGGCCCTGAAGATCTAAAGTAAGGTCTTATTTATGCACGCGATTTCATGTTCGATGAGATATGAAAATATAATGAATTAAATGGGCGCATTTATACCAGACATGATAAAAGAAAGAAAGAGAGGGAGAGAAAAAAAAAAAACACAAGAAACCAACGTCGCGTGGGCTTTCATTTTGCGCGACACTCACGATAGTCAAATGACCTCAATATACTGGCTGTATATGGGTCTGTTTATTCACATCGCATTGTGAACGAGACCGTTTAGTCAGGGAAACCCGACGTTTACTTTTTCTAGCGCGATGTACAATGTATTGTGCCACAAAAATAAGTACCCATCTTCTGTTTGACCGCGCAAAGGGTCACCAAATTATCAGGCGTTCTTGCACAGGTCGTATACAAATGAAAATGTCCATATTATGTTTCCCTTCCTGTTTAAGAGTGCATGGCAGCCAACCGCTCACCTCACAGTTCTGGAAACCAATACTTCAGCAATAATTGTAAGCTAACTGGGAAATATTGCAATTTCAATTTCAATAGACGTGCAGTAAATGAGTTATTGTGTTTCGATTAAGCAATGGATCTAAGGCAAAACGTTCCTGTGTTTTTCGGACGTAAAAATATTTAGTATGGTTTTCTCCGGAAGAGTGGTAATGGCGTTGGTCCCGTGTCTAGATTTATAGCACTTAAAATAACTTCAAGTCCGTTAAAGAGACCCTTAGCAAAATTATGCGACCTTGCACGCCTTGCTTAAAAAGGGACGATGCGAACCGCTGCAGTGAAAGAGTGTCCATAAATAAAACTCGATAAAAAGTGTGGTATTCCACCCAAAAATTCGATACAGACATTTCCTTGGAAGTACATGATTTAAGGTCCCCTGAATTAAAAAAAAAAACAGTTTTAGAATAAGTCAAATATGTATGTGTGTGTGGACAGCATGATTAGAAAACGAAAAGTCTGTTTTAAGTTCATTCTTCGAGGGATACGACACACAAATTTTCAGGAAAATTACCAAACCTCAAACTACCCTTTACATGGAACATATTTTCGAAATTTTCGATTTTCTCAAAAATGGCTGAAACGATTATGATTAAAATGCATAGCAAACATGTACATCCTGAATTTCTTGGGAATATCCTTTAAGGTCCTCTTCATTCTAAATGGCTTTAACATAACTCGTAAACCGTAAGAGACAAAAACCAGCTACACAAGAAATGTAGATCTTATTAAAAAAAAATACAATAAATCGTAATCAGCAATTTTTGTAAAGTTAACCGTTTCCGAGATATTCCCTGCGATTGGTTTGAATTTCAAAATGCTTGAATTTTTCTCAAACGAGTAGTCTTCATCCGTTTCATATATTTTGTTTTACTCCTGTATGGGAGAGAACCTATTTTCATAGACAATCACAATGACAGCTTTTAAACGATTTGACTTGCTTTAGTCTAGTGTATTGTCCTATTTCCCTTCTACGTAAAAGATATTTCTGGTAATGAATATCTTGATTAAAATGATGTAGATAAAAGAATAATCTTTGGTAAGAATAGTTTGTTTGCAGAACAGATAGAGAAAGTCATACAAAGGAACACGTGAGATTTTTCAATGTGTGGATTGTGCTTTCGCGAGAGTTATCGTAGTTTATCACTTTATCAAGGATAGATACGAAACATTTTATATCGGATATTCGTTTTAGGAATTCAATCTGGAAAAAACTACATGAATTAGAAGTAGTTTCCAAACAGATTCCTTTAGGTTTTTTTCAGCAATTTTCCCCTACTATTTACTGAATTAGATTCCGTAATTTTTTTCCCTTTTTTCCCTTAATCTACACACACTATGTACACCCGTCGCCAAAAACAGTGAGTCATGTCTGGAACGCTAAATTCGTCTTAAGTTCTACACGGCACAGCGCCTTGCGTAAACCATCCGCGATAGAGTTATGTAGCGGCACCAACAAATTGTCACAGGTTCCAAATCTTAATATTACAAACCCATATAATAAATAATCATCGAATACATAACTAAAGCTCTTCAGCAACAAACTATTAATATTAAAAAAATATTAACGACACAAAACATGACACAGTTTGTATTGCGCCTTCCACGTGTGTTCACTGAGCACCGTGGCAAAACGTAGGTTACTCCTCTGCTGAGGGTTGCAGATTCGCCTCTCACATGTAGCAAGTATTTTTTCCTCTTAATAATGTTGAATCAACACATAGCGGCTATTTGTTTGAGACATACCTATTTTATATACGACATTAGTAATATGCTGGTGATTATAATGCTTCTTTAAAGATTTATTCTACCGAACAGCAATATCCTGCACACGAAAACATGTGGCGCACAGAATGGTACGCAAACGCATCAGGCACAAACCGTTATCTCTCAATTAAAGAAATGGATTCTGTACGTCATGAAAAATTACTAAAAGTATTGTTAAGAAAACCAATGTTTTGCAACATTTTTAGAACTGTTTTGGAAGTATGTGTGTGTATATATGTGTATGTCAACTCTTTCTTCCAAACCGATCCAACAGGGAAATGCCAATCGCAACTGGAACAACGTGATATCTTCAGAGAGGTAACAACATCTGTTTCCACCCGTAAGGGAAAGATGATTGCCTACCGTCCAAAAGGGTCCCGATACGATGCAAAATACTTGGCTTCACAATATTCCATAATGGCTGCGTACCTGTATCCTGTTTGGGGCTGGACATCAAGGAACGGTCTAGGTGTGCTGTGGCAGCTTGACGATACACAGAACGGTGTGCAGTACACTGTAATACTCGATAATATTTTGATACCATCTGTGAGGATGAGATGTCCTGATGGAATTGTTGAATTTGTACAGGATACAAACCTCGAAAGGTTTCAAAATGCTTTTCAGAGAGCCAGGATATCAGAGTGATAGAATGTGTGAATGTGTGGGTTAAGGTAAAAAGGGAGCTGCGCTCCAAATTACCTGAAAATGAGCGATGGACAAAATATAGCTTATAAGCACAAATTCAAGCTTGTAGCTTCTCATCCACATTACTTCAGGCATTTAATTTTGTCTATGCCGAAGATTGAAGGCAGTTAAACGGGCTGAGCGTTCATACACCCGATATTAATTATGTTGTTTTTTTTCCCCTTTTTTCTTTTTTGTGTTTTAGTTTTAGAACACAATTTATTTACACACTTTTTTTTAGTTATTTAACACGAGTGTTAGTATAATTATATTTTTGTGTGAATTATATGCCCATAAACTCAAATTCCAAAGTTAAATTAATGCAATACTGTGTTTTACATATCAGTCATAAAAAATTAACAAACATTAAAAAAAAAAAAAAAAAGCATTAAAATATTTTAACCTAGGAATTTGTGTGGAAGCAATGGATTCTTAACCTCTCGGCCACCGGAACGTTGTTTTGTGAACTTTCGTAAACTAGGCATTACGCTGTCAGTCACAGACTATTGCACAGTTTTTTTCGAGTGCATTATTAACACAGCTTTTACGAAGTGACACAAGGCTCTTCGATTGATACATGGAATCTGGGGATGACTCATTTTTTGTGTCCCCTGGTGTACATACCTATAGAGAAGGTGTTGTATTGAGTCCAGAAATTCGATGCCAATGTCTCACTGGAAATAAATGTTTCGAGTTCTCTTGATAACATAGTTTTGGAAAAGGGAGACATTCCTTGTTCGTTTCATTTTCAAGCCAAACTTTTGTCAAACGGGAAGTCTTCTTTCGTTTCATCTCTCTTTTGTTTTAGTCCTAGCCATGCAATTCCTTCACTTAGCGACCAACTTTAAAAAAAATGTGCCCGTTTCCCATTTGGAGACTTTAATGCTGTGTTGCCATGGCAGTTCAAGGGTTAGAGCAACTGAACTGAAACCATGAGATCCTTGGTTCCAATCCCGACAATGGCATTGCATTTTTCAGTCTGACTCTGCCTTTCCAACTCGGTCCTACACACAGCTAGCGTGGAATAAACAATTAGTTGCTTTAGTAAAGCCACATTTCCGTTACTAAGTGAAGTACTATTATACACAAAAGAATTCATTCTGATTTTCCTTACTGCACATCTGCGAGTTCTGTTACTCATGCTCACAACACAATCAGCATGTTAGCTCAGTAATTAGAGCAATTGGACGAAACTGAAAATTCATGATTCGTCCAATTGCTCAACACTATCGCTAAACTCTCTTGGATCAGTCAGTGGCTTTAATAACATTGTGCTCGTGATATTTTCAGCATACTTTGATACATAGTGAATTTTGGGTCACACTTTTTGCAATAATAGGTAACAATAAAAATTAAATTGTACACTTTTAGCGCAAAATAGTAGCGGGCAATTCCATTCATAAAAGAACAGTCTTATTTTGAATAATTTTGTGTTGGACCAGCTGGCAAATGGTCCTCCATCGTCTCAACCTGATACTTTAATTTGGTACCCTCTTTACAACCCATTTTTCTTTCGTGCTTCTTTCTTTTTTATATGATCACTAATGTATCAAATATGTACGAATTATTTTATATTTCAATAGTTTTATGCCAAGGACACAACTCCCTTACATGACGAGACGGCAGTGACTTCTGCCACTGCGCAGAAGCGGCGCAGGACGCGTCAAGGGTACGTTTATCAGCTGTGAGTTGTCTCTGTCGTTATTTTGTCTACATCTTGTGAAATGTTTCGAAAATAGTATTTTGTGTGAAATGTCATTAGAAATGTTATTTTCTTATTAGTTAACGGAAATGCCCACAAAGTTCACGCTTGAACAGCAAATTTTTATGCACAGTACGCATGTGAAAACTGAATAGTGTAGACAAGTGTGAATACAATTTCAGCAGCAATCTGTGGTTATCTAGTTCCGGGTAGGAACTCTGTGAGAGGTGCTTGGTCAATAAATTTAGAACAATGGGATAGCTAACCGTTAAACCATCAAAGAAGCGAGAATGTCGTGTTGTAACGGAGGATAAGCTAAACGAAATTGTTGCTAATATGTTTCTCAGCCTTGTTGCACAGTTTCACAAACCTCTGTTCATACATCTACTAAACTTTTAAAACTGAAACCATACTGTGAATATAGTGCAACTATTATAAGCTTTATGCAAGAACAACTTATGGTGTGAATGGCGATTTCATCCGATGATATTGTCAAGAATGTCTTCGCGCAGATGCAAACCATTTTCAGCAACACATAACTAGGTTGGAACGCGTTACACATTGCGAAAACGAAGGTACTGTATATTCAATGTATTAACTGCATACGCTTCCATAACTGAAGCGATGATCTGTATCAGCAGATTAAAATAAAACAACAAATAAGTAAATAAAATGAAAAGATAAGAAGTTATTATTGTAGTTATATTTCACTTAAGCAACTAAGTTTTTCCACAAATATAAAAATATGTGTTCCATTCACATTACATTCTCTACCTATTGTAATTATCCTTATGGAATAAGGAAAATGCAGTTATGGAAAAGCCATCCAGAATGAAGAGGTCTTCAGAGGCTATCCCCAGAAAATTCAAAATATACCTCATATTAGTTTTGTAAATATCTTTTAATATATGACATTTTAATCAAACTCGTTAGAGGTATTTTTTAGAAACAAACTTTTCGAAAATCTTTCCATGTGAAGGTAGTTTGAGGTAGAAGAACTTTTTAGTTTCTCTATACGCACTATGTACATAGTGTATAGAGAAGGTATTGCACTCCACCCAAAAATGTGATACCGAGATTTCAACGTAAATATATGTTTTAAGGTCCCCAATATCCAAAAAAAAGCATTTTCACAAAAAGGTCTGTGTGTCCGTGTGTCTGTGAACACGATAACTCAAAAACGAAAAGTCGGTAAAATACCAAACTTTAGTATGTTCCAGAGATGCGACACGAAGATTTTGAGACAATTTTCCCCACCCCAAACTACCCTTTACATGGAACTTTTTTCGAACATTTTGATTTTCTCAAAAATGGCTCTAACGATTTTGATTAAAATGTCGTATATTAAAGATATTTACCTGACAAATAAAATGTATATCTTGAATTTTCTGGGAATAGACTCTGAAGAGTAGTTTATTCTGGATGAATTTTACTAAATTTTGAATAACTGCTAAACCGTAAGAGATGGACAAAAACTTACTACACAAAAAATGTAGAACACATTAAAACACATAATTATGCTATATACATTTTTTTCGTGGAGTTCGTCGTTTTTGTGACATTCCTTATTTTTGGTTTCTGCTATGAAAAACGTATACTTTTCTCATACAGGAACTTGTCAACTCCTATCCATATAAACAAAGGAACTTCATTGACATAGCAACCAGCTATTGACTATCACTTTAACCTAAGGTTGTCCCTTATTTCGCTTCTACTTACAAGGAAGCGAGTAATTAGACTATTTCTGCTATTTTTTTCTGATTAGCATAAAGTAAATAGAAGTGTAAGCTTTTTAAGAATAATTTGTTTCAGGGATATGGAGAAAGTCATGTGAATGGTACACATGAGATTTTTTTCTGATTAGCATAAAGTAAATAGAAGTGTAAGCTTTTTAAGAATAATTTGTTTCAGGGATATAGAGAAAGTCATGTGAATGGTACACATCAGATTTTTTGTTTTAAAATCTACGTGTCACCCTTGGAAGATGCTGAACTTTACCAAGAATAGCATTTAACGGACTTTTCGCTTATCTTGTTCACATACACTTGGATATGGTTTTTTTCCTCCTTCCTATTTGTCTTTCTCGTATACAAGGAGCTTTAAAGTGTGTATTTTTAGTGAGATATCTCTGTATCGAATTTTTTTAGTGGAATGCAATATATTTTCTATGTACGGTGTGGAGAAAGTAAACATTATTAGCACTGTACAAGATATATTTCATTACACCAATCTTGACAATTTGTAGAATTAAGTGGGTCCCTTTTTGGGAATGAATGCCACATTTGTGACAAAGCCAGTTATGACTCAAATTCTCGCAAGTTATCCAGATATGGGTAACACTAATGTTTGCGGATCTTAAGCTTCTGAGAGCGTACCATCTTTCACTGTAGGCTTCGTCTGTCTCAGATACTGTAGCTTCCCTTCTAACGAGGGAGTAAAACGGCGCCAATGTGAAGCAATCGATTTTCGGAATAAACCGCTCAGAATTCTTCACATGGTGTGAAGTGAATACTCGACGACCGGAGTTAGCAGCAAATTGTTGAGCGTGTCATGTCATGTTAAGACATCCATAGACATCCATATTGGTTACATTGATACTTCCAACTTGTGAACTTGAGTTTAATTTGTATGGGACAGTTTACGACAGGGGTAGCCTGAATTTCAATTCGCCAAGTGAGTATTCTGTGGGCAAGCTAGGCTATCTCTGAAACCCAGTAAATGTATGCAGAAATACTTTCTTGTTCATTTATAAATAATGGAGAATTTATTGCTAATAAGCTGACTGTTTGCGTTCTAGTATATTGTTACTGCATAAAATGGGTTCCTTGCGATACAACTCATTCTGTTCGCAATGCGAGTAGCCCTTGATCGACGTAGTGTTTAGCTTTGCACATCCCGGGACGAGACATGAAAGGGAGTCGCAACAACATACCCCTAAGATATCTCTTGCTATGTGAAGCATAGCTGAGTCTTGAGCTTAGACGAAGCAGTTCCCAATTTGTATAGATTATAGTCAGTCTAGTTATTTGCATTACTTGAAGTTAAGGATCTTAATTTGCCTAATGGACACAAAAAAAATTATCCATTTCAAAAGATACAGAGGTGGTTATTTTAAATAGTGAGTAATTGCAATTGAAGGGTAAAAACGTTTAGCCCTCGAATCCAATATGTTTCCGATTATTGCTGATTGGAACAAATGCCAATAAATTATGTGTAGTTTAACACCAAAATTGATAGTAAATGTAAGGACTTTTATTTCTTGCAATCATGTGTTACCACACAGTATGAAAATCTAGGACTCATAGTTCCATGAAATTCAGAAGATATACTTGGAACTACTCAGTTATGGGCCCTCCCTCGTGGAGGTTCTTGGTGATGACCCCGGTACAGTTGCGAAGGTTTTTACATTTTTATCAACGAATACTTTTCGGTCAGAATCTAGTTTGTTTTATTATTTTATGATCCTTCGCTTTTAATTTTTCATACTTTATCTCTTTAGGCTTATTGTTTACCATTGTTCAAGGGGTTTTAAGAATGTTTTAGCAATGGACAGTTTTTACTGTGTCTTTTATGTCTAATTTTAGCTTGCATTTTATCCTAACTAATTTTAATTCATTCTTAAATCTGGTCATGTGTCCTTTTTAGTTTTCTAAGGGCGCTGATAACCTAGTAGTTGAGCGCCCTTAAACCCCAATCATCATCATTACAGAAATCTTTTATCTAGTCTGGTGAAGGTAATGTTCATGAAGACCTACCTTATTTTGTTTTGACATAGTATCTACGTGTTCAACTGCAGTTTTCTAACTAATTCTAATAAACACTAATGTAATAAATGGACATGTAATGTGTAAGGGTGTTTTGCCAATAATATTTGAGACTGTAGCTCTCATTCTTCATTCAGAACAAGGAATACTATTGTTATTATTATGTTTTCTTTCATAAGTTCAATAAAAATAAATACTTTGGACTCTACATAAAATATAAGTTTGAGGTGAATGCTGTAATGCTAACTTATAAAATACGAGGGTCACTCTGAAAGTTTTGAGAATAAACGCGATAATATTTTAAAAATTTAGATATGCTCATTGTATGTTTTCAAAGTATTCTCTATTGCATTGTATACCTACTCTCATGCTTTCAAACACATTTTCAAAAGACTAATACCAACAAGATTGCAAATATATTCTTCGTAAGCAACTACTACAATTTCAGGTCAGTCTAATCGTTCACCTATTTTATATATATACATACATTTTAGGAATAAAAAAAAAGGCATATGGGGTCAGATGTAGCCAATAGTGAGAATTGGACAAGTATGTGACTCCCGACTCGAGCAGAAATTGAGTTGTTTCTCGTGCATTGTCATAGTTAAACAACATTCCTATAGTCATAGGATGCATTTATTGTCCTCAATGCATTGAAGACTTGCGGTATAGCCTGTGGTTCTCAAGGTAGCGAGTTCAAACCCGCTCCCGGCGAAGAGCGATGGGGTTTTTCGGGCGGAATGGAAGTAAAACCGTTGGT
The DNA here is from genome assembly GCA_030762935.1 of Hymenopus coronatus. Lineage (NCBI taxonomy): Eukaryota > Metazoa > Arthropoda > Insecta > Mantodea > Hymenopodidae > Hymenopus > Hymenopus coronatus. The sequence goes on from CM060889.1 coordinate 26,189,999, forward strand.
CCCATGTCGTAGATTTACAACATGTAAAATAACCTCAAGCCTGAGCAAAATTAAGTGGTCTTAACCCAATATAGAATGGGATGCTGAGAACCATAGAAGTTAAAGAGCTCCCATAAATATGTGTCAAGTTTGGTCGAAATCGGTGGAACGGTGTAGGAGCCTATAAAGCAGATACATACTGACTTTCATTACAGAGTGTTACAGAATTCAACCGACAAACGTTTAGAGGTTACAGAGGAATAGTTAAGGATTGCACTGAGATAGGACACCTATAATCTTTGACAACGGTTAGGTAATGATTTTGCCCTGGAATATTAGTACTGACAATACATAAAGATTGAATACACATGCAGCGCTGCTCCCCAAGCACAAAATTAGTACCAATGTGATTTTTTCGAAGTTATGAGCATTGCTATTCTGAATAAAATGCTCAGTCAGCAAGGGCCAGTACACCTCTGAGTTCCAGTTTCACATTGTGAAAATCTGTAGGAATTACACAAACAGGTTTTCTTACGTATAGCAATAGAGCAGCCAGAAGCGAGCTCGGCTCCAGTCTGATAGGCCTGGGTTCAAACCTGAATATAAAAGTCTAAAGTTTTTTTTTTTTTTTCCAAGCACGTGAATGGCATACGTTTGGTGTGAACCTAATTTGCATTCTTAGAGTTTCTTTGAAACTTTGAAGTGATTTTACGGAGATGCTCAATCCTATGTTTTAAATTATTGCATAGGAAAAAAGGAAAATATTTCCGTTCTTCATGTGCATGGTTTATAATATGGTTTGGCGGAATCGGGTATACCGATGTGAATGCGTACTTTAAAGGTACTTTCGGACTAATAGTGTATGTGTTTTACTGCTTCTGCTGTTGTTATTCGAAGTAAATTACTCATCTGTAGTGGCGCAGTCAGTAGCATGGTAAACCTTCAATTAGATGGTGCAGGGTCCAAACCATGTTCAAGCTGTCAATTCCCCCCCCCCCCCCCGAATCAGGAGAATGGTATAAGTTTGGGATGAACTCAATTTTCATATATGGTATTTTCTCAAAATGTAAGTAAATTACGTTTGAACACGTTACACATGGATACATTATTGCATTTGCGTGTGCAAGCGTTGTACCATGAGTTAATTCGCAGGTATCAGGTATGCGAATATGTCCTTAATAGCTGCGCATGCGTACTTTCAAGATCATTCCAGACTAACAGCACATGTGTTGTGTTACTGTTCTCTGTCTGCTACAAGTACTGAGTTATTCATATCGCAGCCATGCTATACTGTTTTTCGAGTTGATCTGCATTTTGTTTAGGGGAAGTTGGAGAAAACTCACATGAAGCAGCATGGCAGTCAGATACCCTCAGCGGCACCAACTGCATCATTCTGCCTTCAGTTTATTCACCAGCAACTGTTGTGCGTAGACCTAATACTGGCGAACCCGTCGCACAACAGGTTTCGAGAAGAGGTGCTCGAAAAGATTCACTACAATCGTTCAACCAGTACCCGAGCTATTGCACCTACTATGGGCACTGATCGTGTCAGCGTGCAGCGAACGATACAGAAATATGGACTGCATCGAGTTACAGACCTCGACATCAGTTGACCACGCTCCCCGAGTGCAGTTTTGTAACTGGATCTCCGACAACCAGACTTCTTTTCCCGACTGCTCTTTACCGACGAGTGTTGTTTCACAAGGAAAAGAATATCATTAAACCAAAGAAACAGCCAGGATTATGGTCAGGTAAATCCGTAAGCGATTGTTGAAAGAAATTATCAACACACGTTCGGAATCAGCATATGGGCTGGCATAGTTTCAAGTAACATAATCGTTCTTCCACCGCAGGTAATGGGAGCGTGTACATTGACTTCCTAGTCGATGTGCAACTTGGATTTCATCGATGCCGGATGTAGTTCCAGCATGATGGAGCTCCTGCTCGCGTCGACAGGGATGTCAAAAACCAATCCATCGTTTTCAGGACGATGGATTGGACGCGGCGCTATATTACTTGGCCACCAATTCCCCTTATCTCACCCTCCTGATTATTTTCTGTGGGACACATCCCGTCAACTCTGATGAGGATTTACTGGCGAGGATATAGGCTGCATGTGACGTAATTCGTAATACTCCAGGCATCTTTAAAAGAATACGGGATGGATTTATTCGAAGATTCCATTTTGACCATTCTGAGGTGTAAAAAACAAGTTCGAGTTTTTTTTTTTTCATTCGTTTTTCTTCTTTCTTATTGTTTGCATATCTCCAAATTAGTGTATAGAAAAGCAATTTCCTTATTGTTTCTGATTTTTTACTTGGAATGTGCAGAAAACTGAAACATTTTACTTATTAGCTATTCTTCATCTCTCTCGTATCTACCCACATACTTCTTCTTTTTATTAATGAGCAACGAATTTATTTCTGTGTAATGTAATGTTCCTTTATATTTCCTCCATCCTAATGTGAACGAGGACAGGACTTTAATGCTGTCTATTCTTTCTCTAGTATCATCCTTTTGCACCCATAAATAAAGATTAGGTGTTCATTGCTCTATTTCCTCTGTTAAATGTAACACCACTGGTCAAAATAATAAATGGATCGTATTCGGTATCGCATGGCACATCAATCGAAATTCGTACGGTTAAAGAAATAATCCTGTTGCGATTTGAACTTCTGAGCTACTTAACATGTGAACGACACTATGATCTCTATAATTTTACCTCTAGACTATTTTGCCCTTCACTTTAAATGGCTAGGATCACCTGCAGTTAGCAGCTACTCAGAAGTTTTATCCGAAGTTTAACTTTCTCGCTATTTATTTTTACTTTCTCTACACGTACTATGTATCTACACAGTGTAAAGAGAAGATATTGAATTGCACCCAAAAATTTGGTACCAAGAGTTCACCGGAAATATATGTTTTGAGAACCCCTGAATCCAAAAAAGAACTTTTAGAAAATTGTCCGTGTGTGTGGGGTGGGGGGCAGTATAGCTCAAAAACGAAAAGTCTTGGTATTTAAGTTTAGTATCTCCCAAGGTTGCGACACCAACATTTTCAAGAAACTCACCCTAACTACCTTTTACATGGAAACATTTTCGAAAATTTTGACTTTCTCAAAAATAGCTCTAACGATTTGATTAAAATATCGTATATTAAAATATTTACATGAAAAATAAAATATATATCTTAGCCCGCCTGGGGAGTGTGGTGGTAGCGTGTCTGCCTCATATTCAAAAGATCGCGAGTTCGAATCTCGCTTAGGGTGAGTTACCCGGATAAGGTTTTTTTCGGGGTTTTCCCTTATCCTGAGAAGACGAATGTCGAGTAATTTTAAGCTCCATGGACCCCGAGATCATTTGAGCATCATATCACCAATTTCATTCATCGTCCGATATGACCAACCAGGTTAAAGGACGTTAAGCTACAATATATATATATATATATCTTGAATTTTGTGGAAATAGTCTCTGAAGACATCTTTTTTCTTAATGAATTTTGCGGACTTTGGCATAACTGGTAAACCGTAAGAGATAGACCAAAACTTACTTAAAAAAATATGTAGATCTCGTCAAAACACACAATTTATATTGAATGTATTTTTTTCGTGGGGTCGATATTTCTTGTTATTGGTTTCAGTTTTTCTCATACGGGAATTTGTCAACTCCTGGCCAGACAAAGGAACTTCAGTCACATAGCAACCGCTTTTAAAAGATTTGACTATTGCTTTAGCCTAGTCTATTCGCTTATTTCCCTTCTACTTATACGGAAGCAAGTAATAAGATCATTTCTCTATTTTTTTCTCAATTAGCACGAAGTAAATAGAAGAATAAGCTTTTTAACAATAATTTGTTGTAGAGATGTAGAGAGAGTCATGTGAATGGAACACACCAACTTTTTATTTATTGAAACCGACTGTGACCTCAAAGACCATAAGTGCCCTATATCAAAATGTGTACCTAACGGTCCTCTGCAATCCCCGAAAGTTTGTCGGTTGAATTCTGTAACATCATGTATATTAAGATAGTCTTTCCGCAATATGCGCTCTACTTTCACAATATTTTCATTTGTTGTTGTTAAAGCTTGCCGTCCTGCTCAAGCTTCATCTTCAAGGGAATCTCTCTCTTCTAAACTCTGCAAACCACCAGTAAATGGATTGTAAAGGGCAAAGATCTCCAAATTCATGAGTCTTTCTGGGCTTTCTCTCCCCCTAAATCAACTGTAAAGTCGTAGGGAATCATAGTACGGAAATTTTCTCGATGGAGATCCATCCTAGTGTATGCCATAGCAACATGGGCGAATGTAGAGGGAAAAGGGTCAGGGGAATTTTAGCGGAAATACTAAATATTGGAGTATTTTTAGGGGACTCATGTTAAATGTTTGTAGGTTATTTAATACAGAACTTGAATAAAACACTCACGATCGAGCTGTTATTCCCCGTACTCACAGTCTTAAATTACGTAAGACATTGCGATTAGCTCACGGGAAGTCAAGTGATAGGACAGCGATAAACGTGTAATGTTACATTCACAATGAGATGCAAGCGCAGACGTAATGTAGCATAAATGCAAGGGAAGACCATTCATAATGTAAGCGTTAGCGATTCGCAAGAAGTTGGCACGGGTTTCTGCATCTGTAAATTAAATTCGGTTATCTTCTAGGTATAGAAGGTATCGTTTTAGGGTCCCCCGCAAAAAAAAAAAAAAAAAAAAAAAAAAAAAAAAAAAAAAAAAAAAAAAAGGACGTGTGTCTGTGAACGAATAAACTAATTTTGTGTTTTCAAACATTTCTATAGCGGTTTTAATTAAAATACCGCATTAAAAATATTTACGGGTACATAACAAGTAAACTGTTAATCTTGAATTCTCTGTGAATAGCCACTGAATACCTCTTCACTCTAGATGACTTGTGCATAACTGGTAAACCGTGAGAAACAGACAAAAACTTAAAAGAAAACATATAACCTCGTTAAAACACACAATTTATGTTACATTTTATGGTGGAGTTATCCATTTCGAGATATTTCTTGTTATTTGTTTTCTATTTTAAAATACCGTTTTCTCATACGGCAATTTGTCATTCCTGTTTATTTTGTTTTACTCTTGGCCATGCAAAGAGAACCGAATTTCAATCACATAGCAACATATTTGCTTTCACTTTTAAAAAAATTGACTCGCTTTAGACTAGTGTTTTCACTTATTCCCTTCTGCTTATAAGGAACTAACGACCATCTCTGCTGATGTTTGTCTGAATTAGCATGAAGTAGATAGAAAAATTCGTTTTGTGAGAATATTGTGTTACAGAATAGGTAGAGAAGGTTATGTGAATGGAATACTTCCGATTTATTGTCATTTCATAACATTTTGAAGGTCCTGCTGCGACAAGTACTTTCGAGGCCGCGCCGTGGCCGAGTGGTTAGACCACTCGCATCTCACCAAAGGTTCGCAATCGCAAGTGGGGTTTGTGGTGGACAAAGCGGGTGGGGCGGGGTTTTTTTTTCGGCTTCCCGCCATTAAATTTCACTGACGCTCTGTCTTCATTCCATGTTTCATCAGTGTCAACTCTGCAGTGCCATATATATTAAAGGCATTTTTAAGCGCTTTTAATGACATTCCATGCCATTTTAGGAGTGTTTAAGACTCTAGGACAGATCGTTTATGGTATGCAGCACGCATTTTATTTTTATTCATTGGAATAAATCGTAATTTTTATAAATACTTTTTTTTAATTTGGTAGGTTTGGGTAAAGCTCCTTTTCCAGTCATTTCGCGCCATTTTGAGCGCTGAAACAGTTATTTTGTGTGCCTTGAGTGACATTCCATCCACTTGTGGGTATGGTCAGGCACTCTTTTTAATTTGATTGCTGAAACAAATATTATTGTATTTAACATTCATAATGCTCTAAAATGAGCATTTTACTTCATTTTGAGGATATTTTTCATTTCATTGTAGTGCTTTCTAAGGATTTACTGGCATTTAGCACATTTGCCCTATATTTTGCAGAGTTGTGCAGTAATTTTGAGCTCTTAAGGCTATTTGCAGCATTTTTTAGGGCTTATTTGACATTTTAGAATGTTTAGTCATTTTGAAGGTATTTAAACTCTAGATCAGGTACTTTTATTCCAGATTAAGTATTTTTTTGCAATTTAAAAGACATCTCAGACATTTTTCTTATGTTTTATCAGTAAATTCTACCATTTTATATCGGTTTGTATTTCTACACAATATTCTACCTTATATCAGTTTATGCTGTTTTCCTCAACAATTATCTGTGTTCATGTAGCAGTTTAATGTGTATATGAATGTTTCTGGCTTTTGTCATAGAAATTGTTAACACATTTTAGCATTTACATTTGTTTGCTTCTATAGTTCTAGTATTTTTGCTATACTTAAATAATCATATTGTATCCACTTGCTTGCAAACTTCTGCAATTTCTAACAAGTGAAACAGGGGTGGGGGTGTTCTGTGAATGGTTTAAATTTTTCTGAACCGGATACAACTAACCTAAATTAACACCAGCTACAATCAAAAAGATACATACATGACCATAAAGGTGACCAGTTATGACCAGACAAATTTATTATAATTAATTACACCAATTTATTGCATTAGTTTGCTACTTCAATTTATTACAATCCTAAACCATAAGCAATAATGAAAAAAAAATGTAAATGGTGTTTTATTTATGGACGCTCTTTAACTACTGTGGTCCTCAGCGTCTCATTCTATACAGGGCGTGAAAGACCGCTTAATTTTGCTCAGAGGCCTCTCTATCAGGCTTGAGGTTCTTTTACGTGCCGTAAATCTACGACATGGAACCAACGACTTTATTTCCCTTCTGAAGGAAACCATGCTAAGGATTTTTACGCCCGAAAAAGTCCATTGTCCTCTGCCGGGTTTGAACCCGCGACCTTGTGTATATGAAGTCAGCATGGTAACCATTACACCATGGAGGGCGACTCAAAGAATGAAGCAGAGTGTGAAAACTTAACCTAACATTTTGTTTCTGCATTGTTTATTTGCCTTTGTTGTTTTGCTGTCCCTCTTTTGTTTTTATCTAGTTTTTTTGAGACACATTAGAAGAATTATATTAACCTTGTTTTTGTTGAAGTCTTTATAGTTTAGCGAGCACTGTATTTCTTTTCATGTTTTTCTGGCTTTTCATTTTGTTAAGCTTTTTAATTTTTTTAATTAATTTATTTTAATTTTTCCTCTCTAGACTAACACTGGAAGAATGATCTCTGTGTTCTTGTTGAAGTGTTTGTCATATTGTTTGAGTTTTTGTCATTATTATTACCATCTTTAGTTTTGTAATCAAAAACACTTCGGGATGTTTTGCTGACGTCTGTGGTTTAAACATTTTGGCTTGATAAAATATCCTGACCGTGTATCTTATCCCTGTCTGTGAGGTACATCTTCAGAGGTTTTGTATTCATGTTATATTTTTCTCAAAAAGTACATACATTTTAAAGTAGAGCCAGTATAATATACATCCCTGGTCCTGTGGGATGAGTCAAGGGTTATGGGTTGTACTGTTTGTTTTCTGCTTGGAGATTTCAAAGTTGGGAGAGCCTATGAATCCATATTTGGTTGAGTTATCCTTCATATTTATTGAAGTTGTTAGTATGTTTGTAAATTTCAGTGATGTCTCTGTATAAATAGGGATGGTTGCAGCTAAAATCTCTATTTTATCATATTCCATTTAATGGATGTCCAGGTATAACACATGTGCCATGACTGGTTTGTGTATTTGTTCTAGGCGGCAGTTTCTTTAAGTTCAATTATGCGCACGTTGATAATTTATTTTGTAGTGCCAATGTATACTGGTCCATGTGTACATGAGATCCCGTACCAAAGGAAGGGTTTGCAAAAGTTGTGAGAGATGAATAGAACAATGTTTGCAACCATGAAAAAAACTAGAAAACAAGTACTGGGAATGAGAATTTACCTATAATTTAAAATAGAAATGTAATGCATTGTAATCAGACACCAATAACAGAAGCAGCAGTTAAGCAGGCATAAGATTGAAGACAGTGAAAGTGATTCTGGAATGTTGGGCATAGAACCTCTAGAAGATTGCAGTGACAATTATAACCAACAAGAATATCCTCATAGTTAATAAAACTTGGTGCATTTTTCATATGTACAGTGATTCAACTTCCTTTACACCGTGAATGTAAGTCAGCGTAACTAGGAAATGTTGATACATCAGGGTAGAAGTTGGCGAGTTTGCTCTTTGCTTTGCTATTGAAAACTCTTAGACAACACATACCAAAATATACAGTGTATATGAAAAAAATCTAATACATTACATTACATTCACATTATTTCCTTTAACCACTCCTCTACAAGTTATTCGTACAAACACAAGTTCTTCTATTTGCTTGATGTTAATGTAATTAAATATTTGCAAAAATGGTTTTTACACATTCGATTGTTGATCCATGGGGAATTCAATGGGCTTAAGGTACGTGTTATAAATGGGTTTCTATTGCTCATATTATATGGTAAATAACCCATTCATGGCCTTTTTTTCTCTCGCGCTGTCTGGTGGCACTTCGGACTGCCTATTCCCACTCAAAAATGCATTGTTGCCATTTCTGTGTTGCTGAGTCAGATGCACCTGCAGTCAATCATTGTCAAGGTGCTTCTGTAGCTGCAGAAAACATGGTGATCACTTAACTGTGGAAGAACGCGTATATATTTATAAAGTTGACTTTAGGCATGGATCTGCTCATCGTGTGCAGAGGGAGTTTGCTGAAAAATTAACAAAACCCTGTACTGCCTGTAAGAAAAGCTGTACATGCAGTCTTCAATAAATTTGAAGCTTTGCATTCAGTGTTGTACAAGAAGCATTCTAGGAGAAGGTCAGTGTTAACAGAAATTAAACTGGATGAAATCGGTGCCTCTTTGGAGCATTTGCCTCGAAAATCACTGAACAAATTAGCGCAGCAAACGGATGTATCTTTATCTTCTACTAGAAATACTACATATCTGTTGAAACTAAAACCTTATCGCTACACACAAGAGTGCAAGCATTAAAAGCAAATGAACCCAGAAAACGTGTGAATTATTGCAATTGGTTTTTCCAGTCTGTAGAAAGAGGTTTTATTGACCCACAGCTTTTGTTTTTCCTCTGACAAACCTTGGTGTCACTTAAATGGGCATGTGAATACTCACAATAGTCGATGCTAGGCTTCAGAAAAACCTGTGCTATTGGTAGAGCTTGGTGTGCGATAACTGCTAGAAGAATAATAGGCAACATTTTCTTTGATGAAACGATAAAAAACAGGCTAATTATCAAACCATTTTTTGACTGCTTGACTGAAGAAGAGAAATCATGTTGGTTCCAGCGAGATTCTGCAACAGCACATGTGGCTGCTGAATTGTTAAATACAGAAAGAGAGGTTTTTGATGACAATTATTATTGTTGATTTGTGGCCCCCTCATTCTCCTGACCTAAGGAGTTGTGATTTTTATTAATGGGGTTCTTTAAAAGACAAAGTGTATTGTTCCAGTCCTTGCACACTAGAGGGACTTGGAGGTAATATTGTGGCACCTAGGGAAATAGTTCATTTTAGGCAAAAAATAGGCAATAAAAATGTACAGATTATTATTGTGAAAATGGAATTGCAAATGGTTTTCTTTGAGGTGCAGTTGTGATTGGCCAGTGTAAAGGCATACAAGAGTAGAGAGAGGGGGGGGCAGAGAAGCTTTACTGGTGTCGGTTAAACCATAGTGTCAGTTAAACCATAGTGTCAGTATGAGGTGAATTATATTATATATATATAATTTAGGTAATTTTTTTTATTCTATTATATTTGTTGTTAAAAGATAATTCTTTGCTTTCAGAGAGATGATCCATCACTGTTGGCACAATTCTTCTATGCAGATGAGGCACTAAATCTTGTGGCTGCTGAACTAGATAGCTTTGATGGCCGCAAGGATCCTGAAAGATGTACTGCGCTTGTGAATCATCTGAGACAATGTCAGGATAAGGTAATAGTATTAACATTAACAATGTTATTATTGAGAAGGCTCACATGCCTAACTGATATCCATAAAGTAGGCATGTACATTTACTAGTTCAGTAACCAATAGTGGTTCTTGGGCATGTCACAACAAAAGATGCAGAAGTTGAGTATATTAGCAGGATATTGCCTGCCTATTAGCAAGCAGTGTTGAGCCTTAACAAATTCCCTGTGGTGGCAGGGGTGCTTATGTAGATTTTAAGCCTGTGTATAAAATTCAGCCTTCCTTATTGGTATTTGCTTTATGTATTTGGAACTGTGAAAGGGATAGCTGTATCATTTTCCCTCTTTGCAGTCTCTCCAAAATACAAACGAGAACAAGAAATTTAATCAGATTTTCTATAAAGAATATACTTAACAGTAAACATTTTGCTCGGAAATGTTTTTGATCTGTTATAAAATCATATGCATGTTGAGCCTGCAAGAATAGACCTGTATTTGCAGCGATTTCATGGGATTCTTCAAATTTGTCATTGTTTTAATTGGTCATAAAAGGTTAGTAACACATTTACATTTAATATAGGAGTATATTTGCCACAAATATAATTCAACACAGATGTGTATTTGTACATATGTTTGTTAATATGTGAATTGGTCACAGGCCATTTTTAAATTCAAGAAATTGAATAATGACATTGACAAAGTTTTAATTTAAGTTTCCTGCTATATTATGGTCTTATGTCCAGAGATAACACAAAATGTAGCTCTCCTTATATTGCGCTACATATTTCCTTTTTTGCATTGTCGGACTGTGTTCTGCTTGCAACTGTTTGATATCTCTGTACCTCACACTGCAAATTTTGAAGTAGATGATAAAAAATGAGTGATGTTTTATGACTTGTGTATTTAGTCTTCTGTGCCATGCCTCACAGGAATTTAGTAGTCCTGAGAAGGTTTTTAAGTACCCAAATGTTAGTTTTCATATCTCTGGTGTTCAGTGAGGTGCTGTCTATCTCTTCCATGACATCATCCCTTAACATCTGTTAAGTAATCAATGGTGTCACATTATTTTTGAGATCTCTTTTAAGGTTCTCAATTACTTCATCCTCTGATACAAATACTATGATATTGGTGAAAGGAACTATAATCTAAATTCAATGTTTTCATCATCTTGGTATGGTACTGATATACCTTCCATCTGTAGATGTTGTTGGAAAGACTTCCCAAGGTGAAAAAAATGGCCAGAAACTGAAATTCTGCTGTAACTGTGTTAAATGGTGATTCATAACCAATACAAATCATTGAATCAGTTGCTGTTGAATTTGAAGCAATGTTTCTTCCTTTAGAACTTGAATAAATGTATAAATGTTCCATTCATTGTCTAGTAATGACTTTTTGATAACTCATTTAGATCTCTCTGTAGCAAAGATTATAATTTTTCCTCAATACCTGAATCAAAATGTAGGAGTCGTCGGACACCTAATCTTTCAGCTAATAAGTTAAATTCATTATATTTCTGAGTTCTCGAGCCATATGTTCTCTCCTGGTAAGGTGCAAAAGTCCTTGTAATGTTTGTTTTTTTTTTTTTGTTTTTTTTGTTTTTTTTGGTTTTTTTTTTGTAGTCTGATATTCCCTTCACTGCAAACAATTTTCAATTCATTTGGTAGTTCTTGCTGCTGTTTCATAAACATGATACACTCTTTCGCTTCAATTTTGCCCCAATCAGCATACTGCAACAAAAACTCTTCTTTATTATTCAACAAACAACTCTTTTATTTCTTCCACTGATTACAAATAAAAATCTGTTTTCTAATTAATGTATTTCTTTGGTGCTTTTCCAACAATTCTTCCTTATAGTTTCCTTTCAACACTGGCTGCACCGACAGCTACTACTGCGCTAGTTTCTTCTTCTATAACTGTTGATGACATGGCAAAAGAACTTCCAGAAGTAGTTAGTTGCATGTGCAAACCACTACAGATATAAACTCATGCAGGTGTAACAATGCACAGCATCAATCAGCTATGACTTCCAAAGCAAGTCATTCACACATGTGCAGCAACTACAGCTACAAGGAATAGTCATAATATGTTTAGAATGATTTGAGACCCTTTTAAATTTCTTGTGCATTCATGTGTAACTGCCATTGATTTACATTGCCTCCTTAAATCATGTCATGCTACTCCACTTAAAAAGTATTTCTATATGTGATATACATGAAACCTTCATGTTTTACAGCATTCTGTCTTTGTATACATACTTTATTCTCATTATCCATAAGTTGGAGAAAAAATGGAGTTTTATTTATGGAGTTCTTTAACTACCGTGGTTCTCAGCATCCCATTCTACTTTGGGCTTGAAATACTGTTAATTTTGCTCAGAGGCCTATTTATCAAGCCTGAGGTTCTTTTACATGCCGTAAATCTACAACAAGGGACCAATGGCTTTATTGCCCTTTCGAAAGAAGCCATGCTAAAGATTTTTACACCTGAAAAACTGGGTTTGAACCCACGACCTTGGGTACAAGAGGCTAACATGGTAACCACTTAACCATGAAGGGCGACCCCATATGTGGAAACTGTATATCTCAGAAAATGAAGAACTTAGAAGAGAACAATACAATTTATTACAATGTTGACAAGGGGCAGATAACAAAAATAAAAGTGATAAAGGATCACCTAAGCGTTAAAAAAATACAAGACATTTTGGGAGATGTATTGAAAGAATTCAAAATCTGATTTGGTGATCTGAAGACCACAGGCACAGAATTGAGATTGTTCAATAATCCATTTTTGTTCAATTTTATATATCCACTAATACATTGCAGATGGAATTAATCAACCACAGAACAATGTTTCTGCATACGTTAAAGCTCCTAGGATTATTAGATATTGCTGCAAATGCATTTTCCAAATTTGTGCCTCTTTGGCAGTCATATTGTTATGTTTGGTACAATGTATTTATAAAAACAAATTTTTAGCAGACTGAACAATGCTAAAAGTACTTCATGCAGTAGTATAAGTGATTAAAATTTAGTGCATATATTGCATTTGCAATGCTTCAATTCAGACCCAGAATGTGCCAAGATAATGAAGAATAAAAAGTTAAGTTTCAATAAAGGGCTTAGTATACTAAATAGTCTGTAGCACTTCAGGTTACGTTTCTGTTGTTTTGTTTAGTGAGATTAATAGGCTTTAAAGTCATACAAACTTAAATCTTATTGCACCTAACCTGAAGATAAACAGTACACCAGTTATATATTGTGTTTATTAAGCTTATAATGGAATAAATTAAAACTTAGCAGCACATGTACACCACTGATTGATTTGTGTGTCTATATTGCATGCTTGTATGAGAGGGGAAGCAGAATACAAACTGGTTGTTGCTCAGGCTATCCTCAAGTTCCCCAGGCCTGCACAAAGCTAAAGCAATAGTCAAAGCTTTTAAAAGCTATTGCTACGCGTTGGATATGGCTAGGAGAAAAACAAAGAGATGTAAAACAGATAAGGACTTCCCGTTAAGAAAAGTTTTAGGTATTTAAAATTGAAACCAATAACGGGGAACATCTTCAGTGTGTTTTAAAGAGATCTACATTTTTGGTGTTGTAAGTTTTTGTGTATTTCTTACAGTTTACCCATTATGAAAAATAATTCAGAAGGTTATTCTCAAAAAATTCCAAGTACTAATTTTATTTGCCATATAAACATCTTTAATATACAGCATTTTAATCAAAATCATTAGCCATTTTTATAAAATCAAATATATTGAAAAATATTCTATGTAAAAGGTGGTTTTTGTTGGGGGGGGGATTTTTCTTAAAATCTATGTGTTGCACTCTTTAAAGTTTCTAAATTGAAATACCAAATTTAATATTTAACATACTTTTTGTTTTTGAGTTACGCTGTCCACACACAGGCATACATGCCCCTTTTTATAATTTTTTTTCAACTCAGGGATCCTCAAAACATGTATTTCCAGTGTAATCTTTATATCAAATTTTTGGATGGAAAACAATACCTTCCCCACTTACTGTGTACATTTTACTGTTGGTGACCAAGCTCTGTGTGTTTGCAGGGTGAGCAGTACACAGTTAAGTGGGAGGAATCGGAGACTATGTGATGCTTGTGTATGCATCTCCAGTAATTACACTGCCTAATGATGGTGCTCTCACTTCTGAGCATATTAAAATGCACATAATGATAAAACTGTTACCCTTAAGGTGGATAATGGGTGAAATTTATGATTTCCACAATTTCATCACTGTAGACGTAATGGTTTTCCTCTCGCATCAGAATATAAAAAGAACACTTCTGCCAAACTTCATTTCCATAGATATAAAAACTGTATTGTTCAATATACATGATGCCAATCAAAATATAATTAGCTTAATTGGTGTTGTTATTTGCTTTGTTATAAGCAGAAGAAAAACAAGGGAATACACTAGGCTAAAGCGATGATATAATCCTTCAAAAGCCAATTGCAATATGAAACAATTGAAATTCAGTTCTCTTTGCTTGCTAGGAGTAAACAAAAGAGAGATGAAAAGAAAGAAAGATGACTTCCTTTTCAGAAAAGTATTAAATAGTCTAAAACTGAAATCAATAACATGGAACATCTCGGAAACTGTTAATTCTACAACAAAAATGCATGTAACTTAAATGGTGTGCTTTAACATGATCTACAGTGGCCACAATGGAAATCTTTACATTTTAAACACAAGAAAATCTTTACTTAGACACTTTAGACACTGTGTTCTTCTCCCATCACTATACAAAAAAGGTGGGCAGAGCTGCAAATCATGTGATTCTCTAGTGCACAGCAGCAACTTACTTACATTACAGTTCAGGTCTCAGACTGCTTCTGGTATTTGCTGTACAGCGATTTGTTTGCTGTGTGTTGTTTTCATCTGATTTTTAATCTGAGCAAAGTTTTTGAAGGTATGTATTTCTGCATCTAATACACAAAATGGGAGGCAAGAAGCTCACTTCTGAGGAGAAGACTCATGCTTTAACCCTGTTAGAGCTAGGTAGCTGCTGATCTAAAGGTTTCAAGACAAGCTGTTTATGACCTAAAAAAAACAGCAGCACCTTTACTATGTGACACCACACCAAATTGAAAAACAGGCTCAGCTGGTAAAAGAAAGAACTTCACCAAGGACTGATGACCTTCTAAAACTGAAATGATGGCTAATCCATGGATTACAGCAGCCAGGTTAAAGAAGAATCATCCAGACAGTGTTGCAATCTAGACCATTCAGCACCGGTTTCAAAAAGACATAGGTTTACCAATTTGGAGAGCTGCCAAGAAGCCTCTTCTAACTGAAGCATGATGAGGTAAAGAGTAAATTTCTGAGGAACATATCAGCAGTGGACATCAGAGGACTGGCGCAAAGTAATGTTTTCTGATGAAAGCACATTCAAATTGGTCAGAGGAAAACAAAAAGGTGTGAAGGCCAAAAAATGTGGTATGATATGATACGATACAAAGTTTACCGTCAAAACTGTTAAACATCAAGAAAGTGTGCTTTTAGTAGTAACTATGGCAGAGGTGGCTTGTACTTTCTCCCTAAGAACATAATGAAGAGAAGTAATTATTTAGAAGTGTTGCAACAACATCTGATCACATTTTGGCCAATTCATCAGTGTCAGTACTTTATGAATGATGGCCTGGTAACTCTCCTGGCCTAAATCCAGTAGAAAATGCTTGGGATCAAATAAAAGATAAAATAGAAGAGCTGCAGCCATCAAATATTAAGGAGCTGCAGGCGGTGTTGAAGAAGATATGGGTGGAAATGGACAAAAACCATTTTGAAAATCTAGCAGACTCGATGCCTAAAAGACTCATGAAAGTGATAAAAGTTAAGGGACATATGACCAGGTACTAATTGTATGGAGAAGTTAAAAGTAAAACCTTGTAAAGTCAGTGTTTGTTGTTTTTATTACCATGTAAAGATTTCCATTGCGGCGACTGTACAGTTTTAGTGTAGTAAGATTTTGTCTTATCTCTTATGTTTACTAGTTTTACAAGCCATACAAAAGTTGTGCAGAATGAAGAGGTCTTCAAAGGCTATTCCCAGAAAATTCAAGATAAATATTTTTTTTTTGTCATAAAAATATAATAAGCATATAGTATTTTAATAAAAATTGTGAACTATTTTTGAGAAAATCAAAAAATATTCCGTTGAAAGGGTTTTGAGGGTGGTGGGATTTTGCTGAAAATCTTCTGCTGTCCCATCCTTGGAAGATACTTAACTTAAATACCAAGTTTAGTATTTAATCAACATTTCTTTTTGAGTTATGCTGTCCACAGACATACGACACATACAGATCTTCTTCTAAAAATCGGATGTGTTTCATTCACATGACTTTCTCTACATAAAATTATTGTTAAAAAGCTTATTCTTCTATTTACTTCATGCTAATCAAGAAAAAATTACCAGAAATGGTCTTATTACTTGCTTCCTGTGAGTACCTAGAAGGGAAATAAGGAGTACCATAGGCTAAAGTGATAGTAAAATCTTTTAAAAGCTGATTACTATGTGATTGAAGTTCCTTTGTATGGCCAGGAGCTGAGAAATTCCCATATGAGAAAGTATAATTATTTTAAAACTGAAACCAATAACAAGGAACATTTAAAAAATTGTCAACTACAGGAAAAAAATGTTTGTAATAAAATTACGTTTTTCAACAAGCTCTACAATTTTTTAAGTAGGCTATCTCTTACTGTTCACCAGTTATGCAAAATTTCGCAAAATTCATCCAGAATAAAGATGTCTACAGAGGCTATTCCCAGAAAATTCAAGGTATACATTTTATTGCTCATGTAAATATCTTTAACAATATGCTGTATTTTAATCAAATTTGTTAAAGCTATTTTTGAGAAAATAAAACTTTTTGAAAATATTTCCAAGTAAAGGATACTTGGAAATAGGAGGATTTTCTTGAAAATCATGGTGATGCATCCTTGGAAGATATTGAACTTAAATACCAAGTTTGGTGTTTAACAGATTTTTCTTTTTTGAGCTGTGCTGCCCAGAGACACAAACGGACATTTTTTGGAAAGTGCTTTTTTTTATTCAGGGGACCTCAAATCATTTCCAGTGAAATCTTGGTAGCAATACCTTCTCCACACACTATGTGAATAGCACGTGTAGAGAGAGTAAAAAAGGTTATCTTGGATCCAGAGAATCCTAAAATCCCATATTTGCAGTAAAATTTCGGTATCAAATTTTTAGATGGAATACAATACCTTCTCTACCCACTATGCCCACTTTAAAAGCAAAATTTTAAAACTGTTTACTATTTTACCTGTATTTTATTTAAAAAATTGATGCTTTAATTAAAAAAAAATTATACATAGTTTTATTAAGAACAGCTTTGGGAAGACCCACTAAAAGGTTCATATTTGTAGTACGTATTTTGTGGATTAAATTTGCAAACCAGTATTTGAGTATATACCTTTCATAGGCGCAATAACTGAAGGACTTGAATATCTATGATTGTTAGTGTGATAAGTAATGGATTGGCCATCCATTCAGAACTGAATGGAAAGTCACATCGCAAGTTAAATCCCAGCCTATGGTAAAGAATGGGGAGGTCCTAAGTAAAATAATGGGTGTGCTGGCAAGGTTACACTTGACTGCAGTAGCATGGATTAGGCTCGTTGGTATTAAAATGCAAGATCACATACTACACAGGATCTGTTTTATGGTATACATAGAGTGAGAACTTCCTGTAGGTTTGCTGTTCCTAATAGTTCCTTTTTGAAACCATTTCAATAGCCAACAGAGTACTGATACTAAGAGCATCATTCCAATGAAATCTGCATCCAAAGTTGCATTCTGCAGCTGCATCTTGACTAATTCCTCTACCACCATAATGCACTGTTGCACAGGATCAGCTTTCTATCTCTCTAAACTTCAAAGGAGTTACCATAATGGGGAGTAGTATTAATTATTAGGGTACATGGTGGATGACCTGATTGTGAAATGTAAAACACCATCAGCTATATCTACTGCAACCTGTGCTTAATGAATGACTTACATTCTTTTTAGAACCTTTGAAGCATCAATGCTGTCCAAACTCTCATCTGAGCAGTTGTTCCAGTCTCAACACATGGCAAAAACACCACATGGATGCAAAATGAGCTAATATTAAATGGTTTAAATAATAGAAAATATTTGAATGGTGAGATGCCCTCCCATTAGTTGAAAAAGAAAAGTCAAGCATACTTTTTAAGACTGTTTTTGCTGTCTGGTCTGTCCGAGGTTTATTTAAACATTTTACACAGAAAATTCTGATGTCTGTAAATGGCGATTCAGGAGAACTTCAGGAAAAAGATGTGGGAATCTTTAAAAGTCCTTAGAAAAGATAGATTTTTTTTTTCTTCAACATAATGTCCTTTTAGCTCGATACACTTATCCCAGCATTTTTCCAACTGTTTTTAAGCCTTCCAAAAAGTAGGATTTTGGAAGGTCCTCAAATAAGGCATCTGTTTAGGAGATTCCTTTTCGTTAAATGTGAATCGTTTTCTGCTGAGCCACTTTTTCAAGTTTGGAAGTTGTAGTAATTCAAACCTTAATTCTACATTTTTCACCATCGAAATAGTGCAGATGTGCTCCCTACGCATTGATGGAAGAGGATGTATTTGTTTGCCAGTTGAGGGCATTTTTTCTTGATTTCTCCATTCAGCTGGTGCAATAATGATGCATAATACTCTCCATTTATCTTTCATCCTTTTTGTAAGTAATTAATATAGATGATTCCGCGTGCATTCCAAAAAATCGAGGCCATACCTTATCTGTAGATTTCACTGCCTTTGCCTTTTTCTAAGCTGGTAGTCTATAAAAACTCAGTGTTTCCACTGTACTTTTGTATCTGGTGTGTAGTAGTGTATCCATGTTTCATCCACAGTAATATATTGATGCAGATCAGGTATGTGATGGGAAATTTTCAGACCAGCTTCCGAATCGATCACATGATTACATTTATTCTCCATTGATAGTAAATGGGGCACCCATCTTGCTGAGCCCGTTTCAGATCCAAGTGTAGTGCAATATTGAGGACATTGTACCTTGTGATACCTATGGCCCTACTATTTCATGAACTTTGATTCATCCATCACTGAAAAATATATCCTGGATTTTGTTAATCATTTCAGAGGAAGTCACTTCTACTGGACATCTGGAACAATGTTCATCATTTGTGTACCTACGGCCATGTTTAAATTCATTTATCTAACTTTAAATTTTTGCAAATGCAGGAGCAGATGTGCCATGAATTTCATCTAACTTGACTTTTAATCTCTTTCGATATTAAACCTTTTAAATAGAAGTGTTTGTCTCCGCATAAAATTTGTTTTTTTCCATCTTTCTAAATAAGCACAAGATTGTTGATTCAGTCACCTATGGCATCAAATCCACATTATGGGTATACTAAAACTTTTAACTGCTGGTTACTGAATATAATTTGTTGGATTTTCTAAGGACTTATTGAATGCCCCCTGTATTAAATTTTATTATATTTAGTGCTTAATGTCAATAAAAAGACCAACATTCTTTTTTCACCTTAGCAACTTGAGAAAATTTGATGCCTGTTCAAATTCCAACTTCAGGAGAAAAATGTGGGAAGTTGCCATGTTGATATATTTTACTATATGCAGTGCTTTATGTCAATATGAAAGCTAAATTTTTATTTCAGCATAGGAACTTATTTCTTCATTGACTTCTCTCTCTTTGAAGTTCTGCTCCACTTGCATAGAACAAAGCACTGATTGTAAACAATTTTATAGGCATCAGTTTTTTTTATGGATGATTAGAGAACTGCATAACAGGTCATCGAGAAATCGCTCCACATCTCCAAGATTCCCCTAGAGTCAGGAATTCTGGTTGCAGCACTGGCTGGTACGAGCATATGGTGAAAACGTTTTGCTGGTTAAGAAAACTGCTTGGTTCACTACATTCATGCATGAAAAGTAAGGTATAAAAATAATATGCAACTAACCTGTTTAAAGATGATATTGAAAATGTTAACTATTTTCTTGAAGACACAAATTCACCCGTTTTAATTTATTTTCGAACATACTGTAATTAATGTTTGTTACAGATGTTATGTAATGTTCTATTGCCGTTTTCAGCTCATCGATTGTTTTTGGGTTGTCCTTATAGACTGAAGCTTTAGCAGCTCCCCAAAGAAAATAATTGGGAGGGGTAAGATCAGGAGACCACGGAGGCCACAGACCTTTAAAAATTAGTCTTTTCCCAAAAAATTCCATAAACAGTCCCATCGATTTATATGATTTATGAGCAGTGGCATTATCTTGTTGAAAAAATGCACCATTCAGTTCATCTTCATTTAGCTGTGAAATAAATGGAAAAAGAATATCCGAGCAATAAACATCTGAATTAATTGAGTTATGGAAAAAAATTGGCCCAATAATTTGAGAGCAAGAGGTCACCACCATACACCAATTTTCTCTGAATGTAAAGGGGTTTCCTGAATTGCATTAGAATTTTCAGTAGACCATACTCGCGTATTTTGTGAATTTATGCATCCTGAAAAGTGGAACCAAGCTTCATCAGTAAAAAATGTCCTATCTAACACATCAATTCCATGGTACAAAAGAAACCTCTGAAACCATTCACAATACTGAACTCTTTTCCCGTGATCTGTAGGTTTTAACTCGTGAACAACTGATACCTTATATGGATACAAACCTAGTTCTTTTTTGACTACTTTGTATGCGGACCTGTAAGAAATATCACAATGGTGGGCCAATTTGTTTATTGATTTCTGTGGACTTTTAAGCATGCTATCCGGTATATCCGATAGTTTTTCTTTGTTAGCACACTGGGTCTTTCATTTCTAACAGCATCATGCATGGAACCTGACTCCCGAAATTTATTAATTAAATCATGCACAGTATCTTGGTGCAGTAGTTTTGAGTTAAGGAACCTGACAACAAAATTTTGTTTCACTTTCTCAGTATAATTTCTTGGTCATTAAAAACGTTTTCCACTAGAAACAGACGTTCCTCTGTAGAATTCATTGATTTTGCTTCAGGCACACATCAGAACTTACAGCTTAGTAGACCAGACTAACTAGTACAATAAACAACTCGTGTGCTCCCAGCCGCTGATAATGCCGATAATCATAATATCCCATCAGAATCGACTGCGATAAACCTAGGAATGCAAACCTTTTATCGAGCGGTGGCCAGCAGCAAGGTATGGAGGAAGTTCTTGATGACCCGTTACTTAAAATGTATCATGATACATAATGAATATTAAGACTTGCACTCCAGTGTAAAGTATTTTCAGGAGGATGCCACATTAGGGATTCAAAGGAGATTTTAATGATGTTCTATTGGAGGAGCAATTTTATATTTTTGTTGACTAGTGTATTTCGGGAATCAAAGACCTGCACCTTGACTTGAAATATTAATTAATTAATTATATATCCAGAAAATTACCTAACATCTACTCTGTTACGACTCTTGTCTTATGATAAACATTATTAAAATTAATATAATTAAAAAAATAGTCAAATAAAATTTTAAATTAATTGGATTGGTTGATGCAGGGTTAATTGAGTAAAATAAAACAAAAGCTCTTCCTCCATAAAAAGAATTTTCGCCCTATGTTTCGGCTATATGGAAATAAAGTTGAATGTTTCTAGGTGCTGACAATTTGCAACCGAATCATGGATGATGTCATTCCAAATGAGAGAGCTAACAGGGATTTTAGAGTCAAGTTTCCTGATGATGTTATGCAAGAGAACCTGGCAGGACAGTTATGGTTTGGTGCAGAGGTAAGTTAATTAATGGAGACATGAACTATTCAGTACTTTTAACCTTATAATAGTTGCACAGGAACTAACATCTACATGGGCATATATTTTTTTTCTTTCTGTTCTAAGATTTTTGAACTTGAGTATAATGTGACCCAAGTACCTTCTTGTTATCAACAGTTTTACATTATTCGTGGTTCACTTGGAACAGTGTACTGACTGAATGGTCAACAATTGCAGATTTACAGTCCCATATAAGCAACAACATTCAAAATTAACTTTGTTGTCATTTAAAAAGGTAGAGTCCAGCTGAAAAATCCAATGCGTTAGCGGGATTTCAATTCCTCTCCTACACACAGCTAGTGTGAAAGAAAAATTAATTGGCAGTGATTGATCTAATAATTGACTAAACTTTGAAACCTAGGGACTTAAGTAGCTATGACATTATAAGTTGCCATTGGGGTATGTCATCTCAAAATAATTTGAGTTTTGTGGTTTACTGGGGAATTTAATTCTGTGTCAGAATGTTGCCTTAGTACCTCAGTGGTTAGAGCAATTGGATGAGGACCAGGAGATCCATGGTTCAAATCCTGGCAATGCCATTGGAAATGTTCAATCTGACTATACCTTTCAATATCTTGACATACACACAGCTAGAGTGGAAGAAACAGTTAATTGACATTTATTGTCATTTAGCAGAAATTGTAAAGGTAAGTTATTGTGGTTATATAATAGTTTATTGGCAAGGGTTTTCATATTCCATATCATTTTTGTTATGTCCAGGTTATTATATGTTTATCTATTTTATGTAAAGGGGTTGCTTATGAGAGCAAGGCTGAAAGAGTAGAGTCAGGCTGAAAAATTGAATGCCATTGCCACATTTGAACTACGGATCTCCCGATATTTAGCCGGTTGCTCTGCCACTGAGCTACCATGGCAACATGCCGGCATAGCATTGAATTTCTCAACTGACTTGCATGTTTCCCGGTAAACCACAAGATGATCTCAAATTATTTTGATATGAGAAACCCATTGGCGCCTTTCAGTCTGATTTTACCTATCCAATCAGAAAGTGAAGACGAATTAGAAGAGTAATTGAGAATTCTGATAAAAGATGAAGAGGTATCTGAAGTCTAGGACTTGATAGCATGTAGAAAATGGCATCGTCATATTCATCATGCTCAGGTAGCACATAATGATATCTATATTCATCACTATAAGGTACTGGCTTATAATTGCAATGATATCTGGATGTACACCTGTGTGAGAACTGTGATCACTCATATTGGTAACAAGCAAAGGAAGCAGTGGCAGCACATTTGTTTGCAATGCAAATATGCTGGTGCAGCCATAATTAGTAAGCATGTCAATTGCTTTTTAATGCACAACTACTACTACTTTTTATAGCAAATGTCAGCTTACTGTTTTCTGATTGTATCGGTTGTTTATGCCAATCATCTGTATAATTATTATTGGTGTTATTAATGTGCAGGTTATGTTATAAGCCAATCATCTGCATAATTATTATTAGTATTATTACAGTGCATAAAGAATTGCAAGATGCCCACATGTTTTGCACTTGGCTACAGATCTTGTAATGATTGATCTACGTTACTTTTAATATGATTTCATGCTGATGTTGTAAGCAAAGAAACAGTAGAAATACCAAGACAAAGCTGAAAAATAAAGCTATGTGCCGTTTCTGCACATATTTCCTGTTTGCCAAAATTAATTTTAAAGGTATTTGAGAAGTGCAAGTATCTCGTAAGAAGTCTAGCATTGCTGGGGACAAAATTGTTCATAACAATATTCCGGCCATAAAGGCTCAATAATACAGATACGTTTTTTTGGAAAAAGAATCCCCTGAGCTGTAGGCTTGCTGCGGGAACATTACAATGCAGATGTATTACAATTATAATTGAGGCATTGAGGTCAAAAAGGGACAGGTCACTGAATAGTAATTTTGAGATATATCAATAACCCTACATTCTCATTAGGACGATTAAAGTCCTATACCAAAATCAATGGATATAGAAAATGACTGACATGCCCCGTTTTTTGCTTTAAACAACTCTCATTTTACCAAAAATAAAGTGTAACTCAAAAATTTGCAAGTTTTATAGCTACATGTGTCTTGAATCGTTTAAAAATAGTCTATTAATGCACATTCAAAATATTGTAGGTGTATAAAAATGCATCATATAATAAAAGATGAGATGCATACAACGATACATATGAAAATCAACTCTGTTATGGAAAGACAAGTCAATAATCTATTAGTATTTGGATAGAAAACTATGTTCATATTTAGGTTGGAAGTCAGAATTCACTGTTGATCACTGTCCCAAAGTTCACTGTCAGACTCATTGTTTTACTCGTCATTTAATGAATGGCACATTTCCTTGGTACAGTGTCAAAGTATTTAGAAAACTCAATGGGATAACATCAATCATGCACGAGATATCATGAACTTTTTCAGATTTCAGAGCAATGACGCCCATTTATGCTCTTGCCACATTATGAAAATAGGGCAGTGATCCCAGTATTAACCAGAGGGAATTCATATTTTACCATTCCACTGCTAATGGATGAAACAAAAATGCGTTTCAACTAAACATTGTATTCAAATATTTTGTACTTCATAACAGCTTATTTGTTATCTTTCTCAGTTACAAACTTCTTAAAAAAAATGCATCTAAAAATGTTGATTTTCTCAAAATGGCCCTTAATGTTTTTGATTAAAATACTGTATATTAAAGATATATTTTTAAATTTCTATGAATAGCCTCTGAAGAGCTTTTTATTTGGATGAATTTTGCATAACTGGTAAACTATAATAGATAGGTAAAAAAGTTATTACACCAAAAAATGTAGATCTCGTTAAAACATGATTTATGTTATAAACATTATTTTGTGGAATTGACCATTTCTGAGATATTTTTTGTTATTGGTTTCAGTTTTAAAATACTTAAAAACTTTTCTCATATGGGAATTTATCAACTCCTGGTCATGCAAAGAAATGGATTTCAATCACATGGCATAAAAAAGATTTGACTATCGCTTTAGCCTAGTGTATCCCACCTTTTTACTTTCTACTACAAGGAAGCAAGTAATAAGACCATTTTTGCTAATGTTCATCTTGATTAGCATGAAGTAGAGTGAAGAATAAACTCTCCAACAATAATTGGTTACAGAAATGTAGAGAAAGTCATATGAAAAATAGATCAGATTTTTTCCTCTTGCAACTTAGATTTTTATGAAGCATTTTTATTCATATCTACTGAACATTGTTTTAGCATGCTATTACCTACTAATTATGAGAAACAGTTAATGTATTCACAAAATATTACTATTTCAAGACTTTCGCTATTACAGATTTATACAACAAAGACTGCTTGACAATATACTAAAAGATTACAATTGTCACCACTAGGATTAGGATCTCTAATTTAAAACAGTGTTTATTACCTTTTGGATGCCCTAATCATGTCAATTAGTTGAATTTATGTTTCATTGTGATGAATGTACACACATATGATAGAAATTGTTCTGGAAAGAAAGATTTAAAAATAAATATAGTAATTTCAGTAATTTCAATTTTGAAAATAAGAATTACATCTTATGTCTGAAGAATTCCAAGCAAGGGTAGGAAAAGAGCATGAAAGAAGTTAGGATTTGATCATCATTTTTGAAGAAGTGCCTTAAAGAAGTACATTTGTAATTGTTATTAAAGAATGCTAATTTATCTAACTAGTAGGTGTCCAAATGGGATTTATTAATAATTCTACATGATAATATAATTATGTTTTTTGATAAAGATGATATGTTGAAAATAATTAGAAGGATATAGCTACTAAGAAATATTATAAATTATAGAGTTCTTTGTTACAGATAAATAAACAATGGCAAATAAGACAAACTACATAGCAAACTGTGATGAAATAAAGGAGCAATAGAAATCAAATATAAGGATGGAAAATAAAATAAAAGGAGTAGCTTTCTTGTTTGGCTGGTTAGAACACCTCTCTTAATGACCCATGGTTGTGTGAAAAATAAATAATAATGACAAATGTATTAAGAGAAGAACAAAACTTAAAATGGTTAATGATAATAAGACATCAGTAAGAAAACAAAGGAAGATATACAATTAAGCAAATAATATTTAATTCTTGGCTTAAAAATCAAATGTATTAATAGACTGAAGGATTATGTAAGCTTTTGCAAAGTAAAGAAAAACTTAAGAAATAAAAGGGTTAGTTCTCAAAGCAAAACAACTTCATACTAAACAATGCAAAAAGCATGTTACGACAGACAACACAAAGTTGATTACCATACCATTCACAAACATTTTTACCCGAAGGATATGAAAAACATATGACTGTAAAATATTGTTGTAAAATTAATTAGTAAAACAAAAAGTAATTATCCTTTAAATTTGAAGTTCAAGGAAAACAAATGTACAGGGGGGGGAGGCGAGAAAAACAATTTAAACCTAATGTAAAGAACCCACAGGCGAATTGATTCTAATGTAAAGTCCCTGATACGACCTTAGATGTTAAAATGGGCTATGTAAATAATACATTAATAATTAAAAAAAATGTACTGGGATGCAAGAACTTAAATTTTGGAAATAGAGGTAATTGAAACGGTTATATACTTTAGCTTTTATGTACTTACCAAATCTTATATGTTATTAGTTATGTTTACTGTTAGATTCATGTAGTATATGTTTTTTGCTCATTTATGATGTTTTATTTAATGTTAATATTTGTATGTTAGGAGTCAAAATACTTTTAGGTGGGCAAGCATTAAAAAAAATAACAAACGAAGGTACCCAACTACAATGTTCACGTGGAATTTATAAAGAAAGTATCAGTCTTTGTTTGAAACTAGGGAGAATAACAAGTTGATAAATATTCATGGAGACATTATAAACATAGTTGAAACATTTATCATTCTGTTAATTGCCAAGTAAAGAAATTATTTTGGGTAAGTGATAGATCTTGTAGTCAGGAAGAAATTTGGTGGGGAAATAAATGCAACAAGAGAATGTAATGTATAAACACATTACATTGAAATAAAAAAGTGTTTAAAAATATAGTTTTCCATTTCTTAAAAGTAAAAATATTTAAAAAAGACTAAATAGCCTTTACCCATACCACTACCTGAGGAAAGAAAATGGCAAGAAAAATAGAGATCTCATTGCTCAGAGATCAACTACAAAATAATAGCAATACTGTAAAAATAAACAACCACCTACTACACAAAAAAAACAGTAGAGCTCTTTAAAACATACAGTTCAATTTAAATATCTTTTGTGCCATGAGCAATTTCTGAGATATCCATTGTTCATTGTATGGGTAGAATTGTTCAACAAATGATCATTTTTTCAAGGTGTTTTTAATGTTCATTTGCTTCTCGCAATAGTATGGAAAGTATGGAATTTTAAGGCCAGTGTAAATAGCATCCAGTTATTAAACATTCTGTTTGCATTTTTAATAAAATGTGTACTGTAGCTATTTGTGCAAAGAAGTATCTCAAGAAAAGTGAAGTAGATAGAAATATAAGCCTTTTTAAGAGTAAAATGTATATAATACATAAAAGTCATAAAGAAAGTCAAGTGAATGCAACACATCAGAATTTTTTATTTACTTTGCTCGTCACATTGAGATTGCATTTCAGTACTCATAGCATATATTGCATTTGTTATACTAGTACATTTGTTTAGTTTCTCATCTGCTTCATTTATATTTTCTGAGACGAACACCATCAATTGATTTTATTTATTTCTCCTCCTATTCTCTGAACTCCCTTTTTGCTTTTCTAACAAAAATTGTTGTTGTGAAATCCTTTTAATTCCTTTGCTACTTCTACTTTCATTTCTTTTATCATGTTTTCCTGACTTAACTCTTAGTGATCTAGTAAGCACTCTGTTCTAGATATATTTCTTCTTTCCTACTTCTGCTCAATTTTCATTGTCAAATTACTATTTTATTTCCTACTTTCTGTGTTGAACTACAGGCTAACGCTGCTATATCCTCCTTGCCTTTCTTTCTGCCTAATTCCCATTTTCTTAGTTAAGTCTTCTGCATTGTGTTCTACTTTCGTAATCAAGTTGCTATTTAATACTTCCCTATCCTCCCTGCAATCCTTTATACTTGACTCAATTTTCTTAGTTAAGTCTGTGGATAAATTGGACAACTAGAGCATCATTTGCTTCTGCACTGATTTATTATTTTTGCTTCCTTCTACCTACCTAGTTTCTGTTACTCAGTATCTCTTTATTGGCCTAACTCTTATTTCATTTTCTGTGATTTAACTTATTTCTTTCATGTTTTCCATTTTTCTTTAATTCTTTTCATTTCTTAATAAAATCAATATTTATAACAAATTAAAAATGGTTTACTGTTTTACAACTTGACCACGATATTTGTCTTCTTTGTGGTCTCTCCTTTGTCTGCTTGGATTTATTTTCTTCTTACATCCTATTTTTGCATCACGTTCATGCACCATTTGGGATTTGTGTTGCTGAAATCTGGTAATGTTGGTTTGCTACAGGTGCCAGTTGTTTATCTCTCTCTCTCTCTCTCTCTCTCTCTCTCTCTCTCTCTCTCTCTCTCTCTCTCTCTCTCTCTCTCTCTCTCTCTCTCAGGTGCAGTGGTGAAGATAGATTGTTGGTTAGGTATATAAATAATTTTAACTCAAATACATTGATTTTGTGTTACCTCTATTGGTCAACACTGAAAACTTTTATACAAGTAATATTCCTCCAACTTAAATTCCTCTATTGTCATGGATGAATCTTAATCTTGCTATTTTCTCTTCATACTTTTAGAGCTATTGACCCCGTATTATAATACTGATCATACTTGCTAGCATATTATTGCTACATATAACATTGTGCACAAATAATAAATATTTGAGCATTGTTCACATTCTGTTCTATATTTCTACATATTTAGCTTATTTTATGTGATTAGTGACCATAATTTATTCAAATTTCTGTTAAACAATCAAATGTATTTGATAATTTACATTATATTTCAAAATGAATTACTTGTAGGTGCAAGAGTGCACTCTGCTGTAGAATTTAAAATAAAATCATCACTAACGGAATCATCGTACATTATCAGTAATTTCTTTTAAATTAATATCTAGAACTTCTGTCTTGCATATTTGGTATCTATCTATTTAACATCTTGTATTCTTGCTTATAATATAGAAATATTTTGTAGTGTTCATTCATTTTTCGATATTCTCTTCTTTAATGAATTCTGTGAGCTCCCTTAATTTCATAATATTATATATGTATCATAAACTCAAGGAAAATATATTGCTGATACATTCAGCTCAGTAACTTAATAGTACATAAGATTATATAAGGTTCTTGAAATTCAAGCATAAAGTGTTGTATTTGAGCTGATAAACCTGCTAGTTTCTGTTAGGAGAGAGATCAGCATCTTGAAGGAGTATAACAGCTCACCATTATGAAAAGTTGTTCACAGAGTTTATTTTCAGAGAATTTCAAACTCTGTTATGCAGTATGATATCATAGAACATATATTTAATTAGGCTGAGTCTCACTTAGTATCAGAAGGTTGAATTATTACATGTCCAACTTCTCTTTCCAAACACTAAAGTATGCACTATCCACTAATACCTTAACACTGTGGTTTATCACATTCTTTAAAAACAGGCTTAGGTAAATGTCCAGTGTTCTTTAGCTTCAAGAAAAGAATACCAATTTTAATATACACATACGAGGTGTGATCAAAATTCATTTTTTCACAACGATGCTGCCACTGAGATGTCTTTAATTTTTACCCAGACTGTACATGCAGCATTCCTTCCCAATAAAAATGAGAGGTCACATGACTTTCAGTAACCTTTTAGTGCAGAGGTAGAAGCTCTGAAGTGGACACGTGTTTGCATGTGATTTTTCTGTGTAGCAAAAATGCCAGAATACAAAGAACAAAGAGCAAACATCAAATTTTACTTTAAACTTAGTAAAACTGCAACAGAAACCTATAAAATGTTAAGATCAGCTTATGGGGAGGAAGTAATGGGTAAAACTGAAGCATTTCAATGGATTTTGAAGTTTAAAAGTGGTGTGACGTCAGTTAAAGATGTAGATTGCTTGGGGCGACCCTCTTCCAGAAAAAATGATGAAAATATCAATCAGTTTAGGTAATGGTCTTAAATGATAGGTGCATTACAGTAAGAGAACTTTCTGACTCATTAGGTGTAAGTGTTCAAAGCATTTTGAAAGACAATTTGGATTTTAGAAGAATTTATGCCGAGTTTATGCCCCGCCTGCTTTCAAATGACCAAAAGGAAAGCCATGTGATAAATATATATATATATTTTTATTTTTGGAGAGTTAACCTGTTTTAATCTCTAAAATGTGTAATCATAGTAATTGATTCTGTTTCTTATGAATGTTAAGAGCAAATTGCTAGAAAACAGCTGCTTTAAAAAGTGAACCATTTCCATTTCAATGATGCCTATGACTGAGACACAATGCCTCAATTGCAATTACTGTATGATAAAAAAAAATATATATATATATATATATGTATTTTCTTAACAGTTCTGTATTTTGATCTACACTATATTAAAATTACAAATATTGGAATGTTCATTGAAGATTCAGCTAGATATATGGTTCAGTACATAGTAAAATTTTTATCTGTAGGTCATTCTGAAGTATTATGTGTAAATGTGGAATATTCTAATGCTGTCCGCATATGTTGAACATGCAATTTTAAAAAAAAAATCTGAGTATTAAGTTCTTTTTCATACTGTTTCTAATTTGGAAACAAGTTTTCATATAGTGAACAATTAATATCTATTATATTAATTTTAAAATAATGACAATATGCAAATAAAAATGACCTGATTGTACTCACTAGATATTTTTTTTGTAATTTCAGTGTTTAGCAGCTGGATCCAGTATAATGAACCGTGAATGTGAAAGCGCAGCCATGCGACCTTTGGCAAAAGCCCTCACAAAAGCTCTGGAAAATGTGCGGAACCTGCTTAGGGAGCAGTGTCTTCGAGGCAACACCAGCACCAGCTCACTCAAGTCTAATCCATTAAATGGAGTAAATGAAGTGTTCACTGAACGCCTCCAAGAAGCTCTGAAGATATTTGATCGATTGTTTGCAGAATTTGAGCTAAGCTATGTTAGTGCAATGGTACCTGTGAAGTCAATAAAGGAATATGAACTTCAGCAATTGGTGGTGGTTTTGTTTTCAGAGACATTGCAAAGGTATAACTATTCCTTTGTGGAGATTACTATTTTATAAGTTAAATAACAAATAAATGAAAGTATAAGTTTATTTAATGTTGTTCTTGGAAGCAGAGCTGACACAGGGTTGGGTGAGGCAGCTGGTTGGTAATTTATCTGATTTAAAAATGAAGTTTCCTGTGATAGTTCAGCGAGATATCTTGTTCTCTAGAACCTGATTCACCTAGTAACAGGGGTAGTGCCTGGGAAAACCTCACCCATGTGTTAAAATTAATATCAAGTGAATAAAATGTGTATTATTAGAAAAATGTGACAAAGCAGTGCAGTGGTTTAAAACAATACATAAATGGCATGACATAATAAATTTTCCAGAAGCAACATTTTATAAAATATTCAGTCCTACAGCAAGAACTTTATAATTATTAGAGTCCATTTCACCAAGTTTCAAAAACAATAATTATAATATTTGAGGAAGAGCGTGATAAAAATGATCTTGTAGTTTATAAGATTTCTTAAGGAGTTTTATTTGGTATATATTGAATTTTTCAAAATAGCTATAGCTGTAACCATTCCAACATCAAGTGATGGGTGTTAAAGAAATCTTGGTTATAAGATGCATAAGATGCCTGAAAAATTAAATGATCACTATCTTGGTGTAAGCATGGGGAGATGATCATTAAAACCATATAGGTTGAGTCTACCATAGATCCTCTGCTCCTTCCACAGCACTTAGATCAAATTTATCAAGAGAATGTTTTTAATCTTCTTGCATTATTCTAGTAATGATAATTTTGCATTACCCAGTAGATTTAATCATCAACTAGGCATGACAGTATATTATAATATTAATTATTTACAACAGTAAAGCTCCCATGAATCTCCACTGTAATTCAATGAGGAACACAAAATACACAGAATGTATTAATTTGATACAAAAACAGAATATAATATGTAAAATTATAATATGGTAGTTTGGTTGTGCAGAACAAAAAAGAAGGTAATACATCTTTGTGCAAAATGTCCACCTCCACTACATTGTCCCTCAGATTTTCCCTCTACTATCCTAGAGCCTCCCAGGTCAAGCACATTTCTTCACCAATATAGCTTCAGTAATAAATATTGTTGTCTTTACTTTCTCTAACTTGTACAATGGAAAGTATTGCATTCCATTAAAACATTTCATACTGGAAATACATGTTTAGGATCCCCTTAACCCATAAAAAAATATTTCTAGAAAAGGCTCTGTGTTTGTGGATGGTGGGAAGAGCATAGCTCAAAAATAGAAGTTGGTTAAATGCCAGACTTGATATTTTGCTCTTCCAAGTTTGGGACATGGTGAAAAGGCTCTAACTATTTTGATTAAAATATATATTAATGATATCTACATGACATGAGCTTGTGGGTGTTCATTGTGAGGATGTGATACTGGCATTATGAGGTGATGGTCAAAGGATCTTGCAACTCAGCTGAGATGAGGTGTTGCTCCAGAGCCCCACATGAGCATCCGGGTTCTGTAGGCTGATGCTGAAGGACAATGTAGCTGTTCCTGCAAGAAGTAATTATTCTCAGTGTTCTAGGGTTCAAACCTAAGGTCATGGGTTCAAACCCAGTGGAGGGTAATGGACTTTTTTCTTGCATATAACCTTTAGCTTTGAAACGGAAGTAGACCCATTGGTCCCATATCATAGATTTGCAGAACATAAAAAAAAAAACCTCAAGCCTGATAAAGAGGCCTTTGAGCAAAATTAAGCAATGCTTTACATCAAAATGGATGATCCATAGGAGTTAAAGAGCTTCCATAAACACAAATCAATTTCACAAGAAGCATGGCAGGGGTGGTGTTGTACCTGGAGGGCCATTGGTAAAGGAACCTTATATTTAACTGGCGGGCACCACTGAACAGGTTATGTATTGCCCAGCTATTATTGCCTTACCTGGAGGAAATGCCAATGAGGCTGCTAAACACAGGACCTCCAGGTCGCATCAGAGCTAGGAAATTACAAGCCAGGAGCTAGTGCATCTCTATGCAACAGATCTATCCAGCTGGCACCATTGCAGCACCTGGGGACCTGGCTGAAAGACTTTCTGAACAGAGCGGCCGACCATCTGGTAGCTTCACAATTGGAGAGGGTCCTGTGTCTCTTCAGCTGATACCAGTCTTGTCATCAGCAAAGGGAACATGGATTACAGTTGCACTGACTGAGTACTCTATATGGAGAGGTCCAGCCTATTGGGTAATCACCATGACATGTTCCTCTGGTGAAGAAAACAGAGGTACAGGAGATGCCAAAGGACATGCAGTCTAGGGGAATGATTGAGCTTAACAGCCTTTGGTGCTCCCCTATTGTCTTGAAGAAGAAGAAGAAGAAGAAGAAGAAGAAGAAGAAGAAGAAGAAGAAGAAGAAGAAGAAGAATGGTGAGCTACTCAGATGTGTGGACTGCAGGAATCTGAATGCTGTCAGCAAAAAGGCTGTTTCCTTTTACCCCAGATTGAACGACAACCTGCACACACTTGCTGATGTGCAGTAGTTCACAGCTTTGGACTTGAAATCCGGATACTAGCAAGAGGCTGTAGATCCCAGAAACAAGAAGAAGACCACAATCTTGACAGACCAAAGGTTTTGGAAATTTATGGTTATGCCCTTTGCCCTCTGCAACATGGCAGTCACTTTCCTCTTGGAATCACTGATTGTAGGGTTGAACTATGCCTGCTCTATTTGTATGACATTATGGGCAACAACTTGGAAGAACATCTTTAGAACTGACTAAGACACTGCAAAGGCTTCAGGCAGTAACTTGAAGTTGAATGCAAGGAGGTTCTACTTAGACTACATACTCTCACCATATGATGTGACCATGGACCCGGGGGCAGTTTGAGATTGGACTTTCCCAAAAGACAAATGGGGGGCTGAGAAGTTTCCTGCACTACTGCCAGTTTGTCCATGAGACAAACATTGAAACATTGCAAAACCCCTCACTCATCTAATGGAAGAACACCCCTCTTACATGTGGTCAGAAGAGTGAGAGAGCCCATTTCAGTCAACACACCGCAGTGCTCTTATTTTAGGATTTCCACAATCTAGTGGCGACTTTGTGGACACCGATGTCAGCAGCACAACATTGGCAGCATTCTATCCCAGGTCCAGGATGACCAGGAACAGGTAAAAAAACCTAAAAACCTACTACAGCAAGGTGCTTTCCAAAGCAAAAAAGAACTACTGCATTATCTAGCTGACCCGTCCACCCTCACTTGTCTGTTAAGTTTCAAGAAGCTGCATGGCCAGACAACCCTAGAGGTCCAGAGGCTGCAAGAGTATAATTGAACATAAGAAAGAAAGTAGTGGATGCCATGTCTAAACAACCCTGTCCAGAGGAGTTACTAAGATTGAGAATCTCCGATGTCACAGCTGTCTGTGTTTCAGTGGTGCCTGCAGCTGGATGGAATAGCGCAGGACTGAGGAGGGAGCAGCTGGTGGACTCCAACTTGGGGCACTCCTGGGAAAAATGGAGGCATGGACTAGACTGAGCTGAGAGGACATCACACCCAGGAGTAATATGCACAAGTCTACTGGACCCAATGGGACTCGTTGAAGACCAAGGAAGGAATACTGATTAGTGTATGGGAGTCACCTGATGGGAAGTCCCAGAGAGCAGTTGATCCTCCTTCAGAGGAAGTACGAAAACCATTTTTGGTAGTGTTTATCTTGATAAACTGCCACGGTTGCCATTTTAATTTGCCACTCACTGAGATGATTTTATGGCTACATAACCCAAAATTATCTAATAATTTCTTAAAGTATTTCCTCCATTGAATTGGTGTGATTTGTATCATCCAAACTTCTTTTTTACAAGTTCTTTTAATTCTAACCAAATTCTTTATTTCCTGCCATATGTACTTGGAACTAATTGTTTTCAAACCATGCTTTCTTTGTTGCACTAAAACCATTTTTAATCTCGTATTCTTTTAGATTTATTTATTCATGCTAAGCAAATTACATTCTAATACAAGGTGGTCTTTATCCCAGTCTTTTTGCTAGGCACATCTTGCATAGTGACTACATATATCTTTCAGATGTTAATATCTACTCTCTATTGTAGGAACTGTTTATAATCTCTCTTTTCACTGTTTAATTCCATTTCCTTTTCACCTTATTTAAAAACTGACCTATTTCTTGCCATCTGTAATTAAAAATCTACTAATGACAGGGATGGTTACTTATAAAGTGCACAAAGGCACTCGGCACCCCTAGAAAATCTTAAGGCATTAAATTAACATTAGTCTTGTGTGTTAAGAGTAGTTTATTTTGTTTCACTTAAAACACTGAAGTGGAGAGAGTGGAAGAAAGGATAACTCTGTATAATCCTTTATGGAAGTGCTGTTTTCAAAAATATAAAAAATAGAATTGAAATCTTTGGTTAGACAGACACCCGAATTCTTAATAGAAATGAAAACCCCATGGTTAAGAGATGGCTTAATTCTAATTATATGTAGATGTGAAGTTCGCAAATCCTCTTTCTGCTACCCATGTGATTTGCTTTTTAAATGTGGCAATTATTTGTGGACAGTCACAGCAGTGAATAATATAAAACATTTAATAGAAACAATCAGAAACATGAAGATTCAGTATATCATATGAATGGTGTGGTACATCTTTCATTCTTAGAAAAGGAAAACATTCCATCATGCCTTGACACATTTTTAAAGAAAATATTGGACACAACTTTCAAGCAAGTAGAAATAGACATATTTTAAAATGCACTGTTCTTGAACTGGCATTATGAGGCCATGACGAGTCTGTTACATCTAAGAATCCAGAGGTGTGCAAGGGTCTTATTGATTTATTATACAATTGAACTGGATACAGCAATAAAGGAACATTTAGAAACAACCACAGTATTCAAAAAAATTTCAAAACCAGTTCAGAATATTATTATTATTTTTTTTTTTCCCCTTTTTTTTTTTTTTTTTTTTTTTTTTTTTTTTTTTTTTTTTTTTTTTTTTTTTGGTAGGTTAACGTCCTTTAACCTGGTTTGGTCATATTGGACGATGAATGAAATTGGTGAAATGATGCTCAAATGATCTCGGGGTCCATGGAGCTTAAAGTTACTCAACATTCGTCTTCTCAGAATAAGGGAAAACCCCGAAAAAAACCTTTTCCGGGTAACTCACCCTAAGCGAGATTCAAACTCACAACCTTTTGAATGTGAGGCAGACACGCTACCACCACACTACTCAAGGAAGGGTCAGAATTAATTGTTATACTTTGTGTGGAATGTCTGTTGGGAGAAAAAAGAACAACGGATACCTTCAGAATTTCTGGCATTCATTGTGATGAGACAGCTGAAGTTTCAAATCACTACCAAATGATATGCATATTATGCATATGAGAGATTTTTGGTATTTGTGAGCCTGAAGGAAGAGATGTGGAATCTAATGAAGTGCATAAGGAATGAAAATCAACCCTCTTTTTGAAAAACCACAGAAAAGCTCATTGCACAAACCTTTGATGGGGTCATTGTTATAAGTGGAAGAACTGGTGGAGTACAGGCAAAAATAAAGGAAACATGTCCAAAATGTGTACTTTGTCCATGTTATACACATAAATTTAATCATACAAACTGCAACCAAAGCTAATTACCATTTTTTATCAATTTCTCTTTGTGATCTGATATTTTAGAGAAACTATTGCAGGCAAGGCTGCCCAGGGTTGCATTAACAAGGACTTAAAATATGCATACTGTCAGTATTGTGTATGGAAACAGAATACCTGAAGATTGCTTCATAATTATTGAAGAGAACTGTCACTAATACAACACAATAAATGAAGCTGGTGCTTATACCACTGGTACTATACTATATCGTGATACAGTTTTCATATTTTTTTAACTCTTCCCAGCGGGAAAGTCTGTGTACTGTGTACTATCTTTCTTTTTAGAATTTGCTTGAGACATTGAAGTTTTCTTGTGTTGTACCAAGTGACTCCTTTTTTGGCAGAAACCTTAAAGAGAAGAATTTGTTTATAAATATATTTTAATGTTGGTAAATCATATTTTGTTAAAATAATTAAAATTTTAAATGAATAACCAATATAATTTACATAAAAATTAGTATAACTTACTAATTTTGTAAAAGACAATTTTTTTATTGTCTTGATCTGTTGTCTTGTTAGACCCCAATATTGGATTTAATAAAATGCATCAAACAAATTTGAGATTATTTTTAGATAGAAGAAAAAGTTATATGGTACAATTAATGGCAGTAGTTAACATACATGGTCTCATGTGAAAAATAAAAATGACAGAAAATACAGTAAAAAGCTTACCTCTTGATTGCAGACCTGACAGAAGATTATTTTCCCATCTGTTGTTTAAGACTAGAAATCTGAAATCCACATTCTTATTAATGCAATTTTTCTAAATTTAATCTTATGCATTTTGCAGCACTAGCACAAAAATTATCACAACAGCAACCAAAGATTTTAATACATTTATATGAACACGAACCGACACTGTAGCTTATTTTTAAATAACATGTTTCTGAGAACCAAACATGAGCCAATTCTTGTTATTGTATTCCATTGCCGACGTTCCGATTTTTGCATGCAGCACCTTAAGAGTGCACTAAGCTTTTTAAGAATAACACCACACTGCATTTTATCAAACAGAAATCAAAGAACTATCCAGTCAATAAAAGGTTTGTTGTTGTGTAAATAATTATTTATTGAATACAACTGTGTAGTGAATAAATTCATTGGAATTTTAAAAAAGAGGCATTTATAGGCACTATAAAAGTTGGTTAATATGTTTTTAGGTCAATTATATGAGTAATTATCTATGTTAGGCTCAATTGACTATAAAGAAAAACAATAGGTAAAAAACTAAATATCTGAAAAAAAATAAATGCCGTGTTATTTATGGATGCTCTTTAATTGCTGTGGTTCTCAGCGTCCCATTCTATATTGGGCGTGAGAGACCACTTAATTTTGCTCAGAGGCCTCTCTATCAGGCTTGAGGTTCTTTTACGTGCCGTAAATTTACGACATGGGACCAACAGCTTTACTTCCCTTCTGAAGGAAGCCATGCTAAGGATTTTTACACCCGAAAAAATCCATCGTCCTCTGCCAGGTTTGAACCCGCGACCTTGGGTATGTGAAGTCAGCATGGTAACCATTACACCACGGAGGGCGATAAAATATCTGAAGTCTAGTAACGAATTAGTTTTACACATTGCTTGAAGTAACATATCTATTAGATATTATGATGCTATATTTGGAGTCAACTAAACACACTTCATAGTTTAACACACTAATTTATCAGAACATGTTTTCAATGGCATTGAATGCTTGGATGCACATTGGCCTTAGGGAGTAGCATGGGTGAACATTCATGAAACATGTTCTGTGAAAATCTTGAATTCAGTTTCAAAAAATATGTGTATAAGAAAATCAGGTGTTTTACATTCACATGACTTTACCTACTGAATTATTATTATTGAAACAGAATATTCATCTATTTCAAGTTAATGGAGACAAACATTTGCAGAAATGCTTTTATTAGATATTTCCTTTCAGTTACATTGTGAAAAATCTGATGTGTTTCACTCACATGACTTTCTCTAGCTGCTCTAGAAACCTCCTACAAAAGATTATTATTCTGTGTACACAATGCTAATCAAGATAAATATTAGCAGAATGTTCTTATTACTTAGTTCCTTATAAGTAGGAGGCAATAAGGGAATGCGCTATGCTAAAGTGATTGTCAAATGTTTTAAAAGCTATCGTTATGTGATTGTCATTGCAAACCACTTCTTTGCTTGGCCAGGAGTAGAACAAAAGAAAAACGGACACTTCCTGTCTGAGAAAAGTTTAAGTACTTCACAATTGAAACCAGTAACAAGGAATATCTCAAAAACGGTTACTCCACAACAAAAACGTAAAGGACATAAATTGTGTGTTTTGACGTGATGTACATTTTTTGTGCAGTGAGTTTTTTTGTATCTCTTATGGTTTAGTAGCTAAGCAAAATTCTTCCAGAATAAAGAGCTCTTCAGAGGCTATCCCCCAAAAATTCGAGATATACATTTTATTTCGGACATAAATAGCTTTAATGTACAGAATTTTAATCAAAATCGTTTACAGCCATTTTTAAGAAAATCAACGTTTTCGAAATTTTTTCCATGTAAAGGGTAGTTTGTGGTGGAGGAATTTTTTTTAAAATCTTCGTGTCGCATCCTTGGAAGATACTAAACCTAAATACCAAGTTTGGTATTTAACAGCCTTTTAGTTTTGGGGCTATGCTGTCCACACACATACACACCCACACCAACACACGTGCACGCACACCTTTTTTTAAAAATGCTTTTTTCAGACTCAGGGGACCCTAAAACATATATTTCCAGTGAAATTTTGGTATCAAATTTTTGGGTGCATTATAATACCTTCTCTATCCCTATGTACATTGTACATATTGGGCTAGAGAAAGTAAAAAAGTCACTACACTCACCACATAACTTTTCCCTTGAGACAGCTTTGGTTTCACGTATCACCAATAAAAATAAATCCACAAACATTGTAATGCCTGGAGGGCACAGGCAGAAGGGTCAAAGGTGGTACTGACAGGGTGTGGCTGCCACACACTTAGCTGCAATGATGTGACTTGTCACTGACAAGTTGTAATACAGCGATAATCAGTTCAAGCCATAATCCTTATAAGAGCTGGTCATTATGTAATTGTTATGAAAACCATCTGCACTGACCAGGAAAAAGAAAAATGAATAACACATTCCCATTTGAGAAAAGTATAAGTATTGAAAAATTGAAACCAATAACAAAGAATATCTCAGGAATGATTAACTCAAAAAAAAAAAAGAATTGGCATGAATTGTGTATTTTAAGATCTATATTTTGTTGTGTAGTAAGACTTTATCTCTCTCTTACCTTAAGAGTATCCAAAAGTCATTCAGAATGAAGAGGACTGCAGCCACTATTCCTAGAATTCAAGAAATGCATTATAGTTGTTATAAAAATGTCTTAAACATAGTATTTTAATCAAATTCATCATAGCAATTTTTGAGAAAATAAAAATTTCTGAAAATTTTCCATGTAAAGGGTAATTTGGCGTGGAGGAGGACAGATTTCCTTGAAAATCTTTGTGTTGCATCCTTGCAGGATGCTGAACTTTATGAAATTTGGTATACAACATACTTTCATTTTTCAGTATGCTGTTCACACATACACAGTCTTTTTCCTAAATGATTTTATTTCTTTTATTTATTCAGGAGATTTTGAAATGTGTATTTCTAGTGAAATCTCTGTAGTAGTACTAGTAGTAGTGAAGATTTAGGGTGCACAACTGCAACGGTTATTAGCGCCTTAAAAAGGAGGGTAATAATAAAAAAACAAAAAAAAAAAAACTGTGGTCTAGGTCCACACAATAAAATCTAAAAACACAATAAAATGAAGCTAAAACAGTGTCAGCTACTGCGGAATGTAAAAATAAAAAACAATAAAAAGGGGCCACAAACTAAAATCTAAAAATAATAAAATGTGGCTAAAGCAGTGTCAACTACTGCGGAACGTAAAAATAAAAAGCGATAAAAAGGGTTCCTGTCGAGCTGCCAAAAGAACCAATGCCACTAAGTAGCCAGACAAATACAGGACACAAAGTGTAAAACGTTAAAATCACACACAGTGGCTCATACCAACTAGATGCATAAAATCTAAAACGTGTTCCACAGTAATGAGTTGTCTGCCAGTACCTGTGAAATATCAGCTGGTAATCCGATGGACAAACGTAAGGGAGCTAAAAACTGACACTCAATTAAAACATGCCTCACAGTCAACAGCTCCTGACAATGAGCACAAAGCGGTGCAGGGTCCGAAGACAATAAATGGCTGTGTATCACATTTTTTCAATGGAATGCAATCCTATAACTACTATGTACATGGTAGAGAAAGTAATAAAATGTATGTAATATTATGGCAGCTAATATGTAAAATCATATGAAAGCAAATTAAGGAATGCAAAAATATGAACAAGAAGACCTAAAAATAGATAATGTGTTTGCTGTCTCACAGAAGAGGAAATACACAGACATGTGAAAAATATGAGCAGATTAATGAACTTGAATCCAACCGTCAGTTTTAGGCATCATTTAAATCAACATACATCTAAGATCTGAGATCTAGGATAGGAATAAGCTGCAAAATAACAAGAAATAGATAAGTCTGATATGTTACATTCACATGACTCTCAACATGTTCGGCAACAAACAGTTCTTGCAAAAGCTTTTTCCTCTATATACTTCATGCTAATTAAGTTACACATTAGGAGAAATGTCTTAATTAGATATTTTCTTGTAGGTAAATGGGAATAAAAGAATATAAAAGCTTAATGCAATAGTCAAATCCTTTAAGCTGGTAGCTATGTGATGGTATCAAAATACTGTTCAGTTTGCATGACTAAATTTAAGTGAATAACAAATTCCCATTTGAGGAAAGTAATACTGGTATTGGAAAATTGAAACCAATCATATGGAATATCTCAGTAATGGTTTACTTCACAAAACTGTATAGGACATAAAATGTGTATTTTAATGAGATTTTCAAACATATAGTACTTTAATCAAAATCATTAGAGCCATTTTGTAGAAAATAAAAATGTTTGAAAAAGTTTCATATAAAGCATATTAGGGGTGGGAGATTTATGTGCTGAGCTTAAATGTAATTTGATATTTAAACTACATCTTGTTTTTAGTTATGCTGTTCACGCATATACACATTTTTATAAAAAGTTCATCTTTTGGATTCAGGGGAGACTCAAAACATATTTCCTGTGAAACCTGGACATCAATTTTTTGACTGAAACACAATTACTCCCCCAGCTTACATACATAGTAGAGAAAGTAAAAATTGCTTCAACTACAAATTTCTAGCTGGACAACTGCATCAGAAAATTTCCAATATTTTTTGGTTACAGTCTTTCAATTGCAATGTGATTATCAAACTGCAAAATTTCCCTTGTTTATCTATTGAAATGAGGAATAGCTTTGAAAGGAAATAAGTTAAAAAATGTAAAAGCAGTTTAATACAATATTTTATTTCTGACTTGGAAACTTAAAATTTAAGTTCTTCTCTTGTGTTCCTTGAATAGCTTAGCGAAACCAAATTACCACTCAGGAGGATGACAATAGGATTACTATTTCAAAATGTTTATTATTAAAATCTTCATAGTTTTCAGATAAAATTGCCTCATTCAACAGCTAAATGGCTAAAAATGTATTTATACATCACTTCATTGCATTATTTTGTAATTCTCAGGATAAAATAATGTGTGCCAAATTAGAGGGATCAGTGGAATATAACTGGAAAAAATGTTCTTAATTTTTAAATAATTGGGAAACATGAATTTCTTTGCAAGAAGTTGTATTGCTTATCAGAACCATTTACAGAGCTGTATAGGGTTCTAATAAATTCTCATCAAAAAGATGTTTTAATAATTAAGATGGTTTGCACTATACATACTAATTATGGTTATTCTTAGCTTAATGTTTTTGACATCTTTTACTATGTATAATAAATGGGGAAGTATGGTACTCCACCCTAAAATTCAATATTGAAATTTCACAG
Organism: Hymenopus coronatus; assembly: GCA_030762935.1. Classification (NCBI taxonomy): domain Eukaryota; kingdom Metazoa; phylum Arthropoda; class Insecta; order Mantodea; family Hymenopodidae; genus Hymenopus; species Hymenopus coronatus. The sequence goes on from CM060889.1 coordinate 26,232,610, forward strand.
AGGCTCCTGAACCTAAAAAATTCTTTTAGGAAAAGATCAGCACATGGGTATGTGCATGTATACATTCCAAACCAGCACAACTAGCATTTGTATAACTGTTAAACCACAAAAGATAGATAAAACTTAACACTAAAGAAATGTAGATGTTAAAGCACAGAATTTATTTCTAATACATTTTTCTGAAGTTAATAAATTCTGAAATATTCCTTGTTATAGCGTTAAATGTTCAAATACTACTTTTCTCAAATGGGAAGTATTGAGAAATGTTTATTCATTTTTTTCTGCTGACCATGCAAAGAGAATAGTATTTCAAAGGTACCACATAACATAAAATTTGGCTATTTATCTTGGTTAAGGGACCCCCAGAATCGCAAAAATCATGAAAATTGTAAATTTTTACTTTTGTGTTGGCTAAAAATATTTGAAGTTTTCTCTTCAAAATGGCACAAAAATTACCTCAATATCTTAATTCTAAAACTTCTAAAGTTCTTTTTAAATATGTATTTGTTCAAGTTGTGGGCGTTGCAGAATATTGTTGTTTCTTATACACAATTTTGAAAATCCTGCAGTTATGTTTATGAGCTTGTTGTCTAACCAAATTCACATAGATAAATATTATGCTGTGAATTGACTGACTTGTTTCAACTGACAACCCTTCTTATAGCCCAGGATTCTACTGAAATTTCAACCTTCAATCCCCATAAATTTAATTTTTATGTACAAAAGCATCTTTTTCTCAAAAACTATAAAAGCTATAAAGCTGAAATTTGTGGGTCTATTTATAACATACAAATGCACATTTTAACACAGGATTTTGAAAAACGGTTTTCAGATTATGATTTTATATCACATAAGGTTAAACATTTTGAATTGAAAAAACAATCCTATTTGATTAAAATTAATATTTCATATGAAAACTTATAACATTTAAAACCCTTATGTTAAAATGTTACACATGTATGTATAAAATAACAATAAAAATTCAGGTTCATAGAATAAATAGTCTAGGAGAAAAGGATACCTGAACTGAAGTAGATTTAGCATTGTAAGTATAGGGATAGCCAGGTACCCTTATCATGAAGTGAAATATGAGGGGTCATTTGGAAATGATTTAAAATTGCATTATTTTAAAAATACTGCTCAATCTATGAGTATGTCCCACCTGATACTAGCACACCTCACAGATGCTAAATGGCAGTTTGAACACTGTGTATAGTGAAAGGCAGTGCTTGTCATCAGGTAGAGAAAGCCATGGACAAAATGGAAGGTGACTATCATGGACAAAGGTGGACTGTGTGGTTTTTGTGTAAGAAGAGAGTCAAAGCAGAAGATATTCATAAACTCTAACAAATTGGTGGCCAAGAAGCTTCTGCGCAGAAGACTGTTTACAACTGGATCATTGGGTTTGCCAGTGGAAGGGAATCTGGAAGCAAGAATGTTGAGTACTGGTCATCTGTCCACATCACAATCTCTTTAAGAACATTGAGTTTGTGTCTGAATTGATTATAGTGATAGGCATATAACCTTTGATGAACTGGAATCACAGACAGGGCTCAGAACTGTATACCATTATCCATGGCAATTTGAATTGTGAAAAAGGTGTAGGCATATTGGGTTCCACAGGACTTGACATAAACCCAGAAGGAGAACACAGCTGAAATGACTATTGGAAATTAACAAGGATGATCCAGATATTTTTTGGAGAAAAGTGTGACTAGTGACAAATCATGTCACTACCATACAGCAATCAATGCAATGGAAACATTCTGGGAGTCCCTGAAACAAGAAATTTTTGTGCGGCTCCATTTGCACTGGGAGTCCCTGGACCAAGAAATTTTTGAGCAGCTCCATTTGCAGATAAGCAGATGATCTCTGTCTTTTGGAATATTTGTGGCATTCTGCTAATGGATTGGCTTCCACAAGGAACAACTGTCAACAGCAGGGTGTACTGTGTCACCCTTCCAAGTCTTAGATGCAGGATTCAGCACCAGCGAAAGATAATAGTGGTCGATAATAGTGCTCCTATAGCTCAACAATGCGCAACCACACACCAACAATGTGTCAACTACAAACTTGATATCACTGGGGTTCATTGTTGTAGCACACCTACCATATTCACTGGATTTTGCTCCATCTGATAATGCTCTATTTGACAGCATGATGGACATGCTGCAAAGGAAAAGGTTCGGCAACAATGAAAATTGCAGGCAGTTGTCCACGAGTGGTAGTGTAATACCCCCAAACAATGATTCCATTATACAATGATGGAAGTTGCCAGGAAGGTGGCAGTTATATATCAATGTCTGAGAGTATATTGAGAGTTCCATGTACGTTGATTCATGTTCATCAAAAAATAAGGTACAAAAATGTCTATTGTAAATCATTTCCGAAGGCACCTCATATATAGAAGAATAGTGTTTTGTAAGGATAATTGAGTGGGTAGAAAAATTCATATGAAAGTGATTATAAGATTTTTCACTAATCGCTAACAAATGATCAGTGGTGGTTCAAGAACTGGTTTCATGAATACTTATTTCTGTTGTACTTATCTTTAGTGAAATAAGCTGTGTATCTATTAACGTATTCATGATAAATGATATATTTTGTTTTTAGAGCATTGAAAATGAAGCTGCTAACACAAGAAATGGTGGATGATTATGATCCAGCATTAATGTTCACCATTCCTCGCCTTGCTATTGTGAGTGGATTGCTCATCTTTCCAGATGGTCCACTCTGCCTTGACAGGACACCAGCAGATATGTCAGAGATGTTCCGTCCATTCAGGGTTAGTAATTGATTTGCTTTATAAATACAGTTTAGAAATTACTAAAGAAAAGTAATGGGTAGTTAAATTATATTTGAACCCACTCTCTCTACTGCGCAAGATCACCAGCAGTCACTGGTGAAATTATGCCGGCAGAGGCAGACTAAAATCCTTATTTGTATATATGTTGGAAATGTTAACTTTCTACTCTATATCTCATGTAAATATTCTCGCTCACTCTCGGAAGCTCTGCCACAGGAATTCTTGTGATTTCTTGCACAATAATATCTAAGTTCCTGTAGTGTGCAAGGATTGGAATAATATACTTTGTCTTTTAAAGAACCCCATAAATAAAAATCACAACTCATTAGGTCAGGAGAACCAGGGGAGCACAAATCAACACTAATTATTCTGTCATCAAACACCTCTCTTACTGCATTTATTGATTTGGCAGCCATGTTCTGTTGCATCTTGCTGGAACAAACCATACAATTTCGTTTCTTCTGTTAAGCAATTGAAAAATGGCCTCAAAATTAACATCTGATATTACTTTGCATTTATTATTTCATCAAAGAATATGGACCCTATTATTCTTCTAGTGCTTATTGAACACCACACTCCAACTTTCTGATCACAAAAAGGCATTTCACCCAGTAGCACAGGTTTTTCTGAAGCCCAGAATCGACTGTTGTGAGTATTCACACGTCCAGTTAAATGAAACCAAAATTCATCAGTGAAAAAAAAAAGCTGTAGGTCAATAAAACTTCTTTCTACAGATTGGTAAAACGAATTACAATAATTCGCACGTTCAGCATGTGAATTATTGGTTTTAATGCTTCCACTCATGTGTAGCGATAGGTCTTCAGTTTCAACAGATTGTAGCATTTCTCGAAGAAGATTGCTGTTTGCTGCCTAAGTTTTTTCAGTGATTTTGGAGGCAAATGTTCCAAAGGAGTACCAATGTCATTCAGTTTATTTTCAGTTAACAATGACCTCTTCCTTGAATGTTTCTTGTCCAACACCGAACCCAAAGCTTCAAATTTATGATCACATGTGCGGTTGTCCTTGTAGGTGGTACAGAGTTCGGAAACTTTTCAACAAACTTCTGTGGACACAGCAAGCAGATTCATGCTCGATGTAAACTTAATAAATAAACACGTGTTCTTCCTCAGATAAGTGATGGACCATGTTTACTGCATGACAGAGACACCTGACTTACACTGAATACTGCACCTGTCGCAGCAATACCAATGAGAGTGGTGCACTTTCGGGACATTTGCGAGGCCCTTGAGAACTGCTTCGGGAACCATCAAGGTTGCAACAGCCAGGGGAAATGATGCAGGAATTCGCTCTGGTGACTGAACAAAGCCATGGTAAACCTAAAACTTAGCAATGTGTCCCAAGAAGCTGCCTATCTCTTCATCGACAGGGTGTGCAGTGCCAAGATATGGCAGCGCCTGATGCTTGGCAACTACAAGACAATCCACCAGGTATTAAGGCCAGAACTAAGGATGTAGGTGGCCAAGACAACAACTGAGCTCTTTTCAAAAACAAGGAATATTGGCTACAGAGAGACAACCCAGAGATAATGACAACCTTTAAGAGGTGTGTGCTGGGGGTGTGGCCATCAGCACATCCCTCCTGATGTGAGGGACACATAGGTAACATCATTGCCAACTCCTTCCTTGCCCTAGGATCCAACTGGACAACAGCCTCATTGCAGATGGCTGGGTACAAGAAAAACTGTCCTGGATACTAATAAAGATAGGTACAGCTGTGACTGTAATCAGACCTGATGTAGCAAAGGGCTTATTGACACGAACATCTAGTCGGCCATACTGACTAGTGATAGCATCAGGTGACATCTTGCCTGTGGAGAAGGGGACTCTGCTGGAGTTGGCACTAGTACTGTGAGTCTGTGGATGTTTGTGATGACCGTGGCTGAGGATGTGATGCTGGAACTGCATGTTTGGAGGAGCCATGAAGCAACAGTTGATGTTGGCCAGAAGATCTTGTGAACTGACCAAGACAGGGTGTTGTTCTGGAGCACCTACAAACATCTGGGGATCTGCAGGGTGATCCTGAGGGAGAATGTAGTTATGCCCGCAAGAAGCAAAGTGCTGTTGCAAGTGCACCTGGAGGGCCAATGATGAAGGAACCTGTTATTGGACAGCAAGACAATCCAGGCTGGGATGAAGTTAGGAAAGTGCGAGCCAGCTTTGAGTGTATCAGTGTGCAATGTATCCAATCAGCCAGCACCATCGCAAGACCTGGGGCTTCAGCTGAAAGATATGCTGAAAAGGGCAGCTGACCATCTGACCATTTCACTACTGGAGAGTGTTCAGCATCTGCTGGACAACATCAGTCTGTCTTCACAAAATTTACTGCGAGTATGGCCACACTCTATAGAGATGCCCTACCTATTTGTCAACCACCAAGACATTTGCCTCCAGCAAAACAGGCAGGTACAGGACATACTGGAGGATATGAGATCTAGGAGAATCATTGAAGAGTCCTACAGCCCTTGGTGCTTCCCTGTAGTCTTGCGGAAGAAGGAGAATGATGAGCTGTGCTTGAGTGTGAACCACAGGAAGCTGAATGCCATTACAGAAAAGACTGTTTCCCCTTAACCTGGGTTGACAATAAACACTTGCTGGTGCCCATTAGTTCTCACTTTAGACTTGATATCAGGATACAAGCAACTAGCTCCAGATCCTAGAGACAGGGTGACAACCTTATTATCCACTGGCTAAGGGCTTTGGCAATTTACGGTTATGTCCTTTGGCCTGTGCAACACACCAACCACCTTCCAGCATCTCGTGGAATCAGTATTGAGAGAGTTGACTTAAACCTACCTGCTCTATCTGGATAACATCATTGTCATAGGCAACAACTTCGAAAACCATCTCGAGAACCTAACCAAGATACTACAAAAGCTGCAGGCAACTAATCTGAAGTAGTCTCACCTTCTGGAGTGGCAGCAGACACATTTAAGGCATTTGAGAGATTGGCCTCACCTATAGACAAATGAGAGCTGCGTAGTTTCCTAGGACTGTGGTTCATTAAGAGGTTTCTCCAACATTGTGAAATCTCTGACTTCCCTGATGGAAGACCACCGGCTTTAATCATGGTCAGAAGAGGCAGAGAGCATGTTCCAGGCTCTTTAAGTCAGCACTCTCCAATGCACCTATTTTAGGATTTCCACAACCTGATGGCAACTGCATTGTTAATAGTGATGCCAGTGCCACAGCATTCGCAGCATTCTATCCCAGGTCCAAGATGGTCAATACTGAATGATACTGTACTATAGCAATGCATTCTTAAAGGTAGAAAAGAAATACTGCACTATTCAGTGAGCACCTGATGGTAATAAAGGAACTTCCAAAAGTACTGTATGGTCAGCCACATTATCTGAGAACTGACTACTTTGCTCTCACTTGGCTGTTAAGCTTCAAGAACCTGTTAGGTCCAGAGGCTCCAAGAGTACAATGTCACATAAGAACATCGAAAAGAAAGGAACCATTTCCTTGGAGATGCCATGTCAATATGACTATCCAGCAGAGCTGCCACTGCGCATCTGTGCCATTTCAGCAGTGCCTGCAACTCAATGGGATAGCACAGACCTGAGGAGGTAGGAGCTGGTGGATGCTGATTTAAAGCTCACTCCTGAGAGAAGTGGAAGAATGGACTAGACAAAGCTAGAAGGACATCGTACAAGTCCTGCTGGGTCCAATGTGACTCATAAAAGACCAAGGAAAGAGTGCTGTTCAAGAGGATTTGGTAACCAACTGAACCATCTACAAGCTCTGACAATGGTACTACTGTCTGAGACTATGGACAGATGCTGAGAGGTGGTGTTTGACCTTTAAAATATTACATGACCTGAGTTTAAACCGGCAAAAGCCAGGTTGATTTCTATCTTTTTTTATTAAATATCTTACTACAAAGAGACCAACTAATTAAAATAATTTTATTGCCACCAATGTCATGTGTGTGCAGTAAGTCACAGACAAGGATTTGTGGTTGCATCTATACAACATGAAAACACCTTTGAAATGCATAACCATTCATGTACCTGGACCATTCCTGTGTCACACAGGGACAATAGTATCAGAGCACCAACTTTTCAGTCCAACCTGATGAGGGACACACTGGAGTGACTTGGAATGCAACATCTCTCCACCCACAGGTAGATGGTATGATTGAGGAATACATTTGAGGAAGGTTGTGGCCAATCACCAGAGAGACTGGGATGTGAGGGTGCCACTTTTTATGCTGGCCTACCACTCTTGAGCCCATGACACCGGGTTGACACCAGCCAGCTTGGTCTTTGGCAGGGAGCTGCATCTGCCATGTGACCTGATGTTTGGAGGTCTTATGGCAAAACAGCCAGTAGAGTTTCATAGACTTCATGACATGCATGAGATGGCGCACCAACACATTCAAGTACCAAGTGATCGAATGAAGACCTGTTACAGGCCATCAGCCAAGGTTTCCAGCAGAGTGATCTGTGTGTGGCTGTATCACCCTACCCAGACCAAGGGACTCTGCCCCATGCTTCAACAACCATGGCATGGACATGTGGTGAAGAAGATAAATGTCATCTACTGCTTTCAGAGGCTGTTAGTATACACCTGGATCATTTAGCCCATAGATGGTGCTGATTATGGTGATCAGCAGTGGAGGGAGCAGTGTGCACTAAACCTTGCCAACTTTAATTGACATACATGTGTGAGCGACTTGCTTCAAAAGTCATAGCTGACTGTTGTTATTCAGCCATATTTTATTTTGTAATCAGTTGGAAAAAATATAGAGTTGTTTGTTTTAGTAATAAGAAAGAATTTTGTTAAATATAATAAACATGCATTTATTAATTAAATGAATAAATGAGCATTTCTGCACAACATATAAAATGTTGCCAATATGCATAGTACATTTATGAGACCTCTTATCTTATCCCTATATCCTGTTGAAATTTTTATCACTTATGTGCTAAACCTTGCTGTGCTACTGCATAGATTTTAAACCATAATTCCTAAAATTTGAGTAAGTTCTGAGATATATTGCATATATGTTTGTTTCAGACTCTGCTTTTCAAAATACGAGAGCTGTTATGGACACTGAATAACAAGGAGCTGTTCACTCTAGAAAAGTTGCTTTGCTCATCTGAAGAACCTAGCGACTTTAAGACATCAGATGCTGTAGAGCCACAAATTCTTGAAGCTGCTCACTCCAATTGTACTCCTTCCTATCCAACAGTGCCTGATATTGATCTAGACGAGTTCATTACTCATTTCTATATAGATCATCCAAGTTGTAAACAATTCATGACAGATTTTTATGCCAATGATTCTGAAAGGACAAACGGTGATCTGCCTGAGGAGAATGAAGAAACCAGGAATGTTTTGCACTGGGAAGACATTTGTAAAATGTCGACTAGTACGGAAGAGAGTGAAGATGAGACAGAATGGGTTGGTGAGACATCTGAATGTGAAACAGTTGTAATCACAGATACATGCAGTAATAATGGTGTTGAGGAATCGGCAGAAACTAATACGAAAACTACAGTGCTTCCAGAAGATGTTCGCCCTCCAATGCTTGGTTTTACAGAAGCCTTAGTGTTTAGTGAACATATTAATGCAGAAAGTTCGAATCCATCGAATGAAGCAATGGATTCACAAATTCAATCCAGCTTACCCTTATCAGAAACAATAGAGATACCTCTGCCAAGTACCACTGGATTTTTGCTGGCCAATCAGGTGGGACAGTCAATTCTGGCCTCAGTAGAGCATACTGCATTTCTTAGGTTACCGGATCTATCACCTGGTGCTAGTGAATCTCTTCCTGATGGAGATTCTCATGAAGCTATGTCAGCTGCTACAGCAACACTTTCAAATCTTTTATATAGAACTCCATCTCCTGCTTCCCCTGCTAACAGCCCAAAGATTGAATTGGAGGAAGACTCTGGAGTAAGCACGGTTTTAAATGTCAACAATATAAGTATATCTTCAGGTGGATCATTTGATAGAAGGGAGCCAAGTGAAAGCACTTCGTCCACATCAGAGGCTGCTTTTCAGCATTGGCAAGTTGAAACCATACCTTGCAATTGTTTCTTGTCAAGCAAACCCACAACATCAGGTGAATCTAATAAACATCAAAAGTCATCTTATGAAGAATCCCATAAGATCATAAATAGTACTGATTTGCATTGTGATAGTAACATTAAGCAATTAGAAGAGGCAGATGTTAATCATAGGAGTAAAATTAAAAGTGTTCTTCAGTCTGAAAATACAAATAAGGTAAATATTGTTCATAAAGTTAACTCTTGTCAAAATACTGTATCTCAGGACATAAAAAGGATGTGCCAAGATGTTAACAGGACAGATAGCAGTCAAGATGGCATAAAACAAATATCCAAGCATGTTTTGCCAATCCATCCAAAACCAAAATCAGTTCCAAGCATTACGCTTAACGCAGAAAACAATGGTGCTCAGAGAGAAGAAGAATGGCAGGGAATTGCTGTAGGAGAAGGACATTGTACTGTGTGCAGTGGTAGTGAGGATTGGCAACATTTAATGTCAAGACCACCACCTGGCGATGCTCAGGAGGTAAACAGAACTACACCAATTTCTAGTCTGATGGGGAAAAGAGAGACAGAAAATGGAAGGGAAAAGGTTGTAACAAGTGTAGTAGAACCAGCAGTGAGAAATTCTCGACCAGCCTTAGCAGTAGTACCTAGTCATAGTGGTGCAAGGTAAGTTTAAGGTTTTAGTACTGTAAACTGGTACATTTATTAATTCTAAAGAAAGAACTATATGTTCGTTGGATATCTCAATTCAAATTGCAGATTCATACATATCACTAGATTTAATATTGTGGCACTAACACAGGCAGAAAAGAACTGCCTATGCAAGTAAACTTTCAGGTTCTTTTAAATAATTCAGTTAGTATAAGATAACATGTGATTGCTATCTGTCTTGAGTGCCTAAACATTATCATCTCCATAAGACATTTTAGTGAAATCAACAATAATTAATTGTTCTTTCACACAAGCTATGTTGAAAAGATTGAAAATGCCATAGCTGGGATTTGAGCCACAGATTCCCATCTGTATATCCCATGTTTCATAGTTTAACCACTATTAAGTCAATTAATAGTAAATAATCATTCTTTCACACAAGCTTCGTTAATTTTATCACATGAGAGTGAAGAATGCATAATTTCTTGTGCTTAGAGTAGAATAATCTGCATGCATGTTCACCACAGCTGGGTTTTTTATATGTGATGATGTTACCATCAAATACTAATGTAGCTGGTTTTCACAGTAGATTGTGGAGATGATATCTTCTAACTCGCAGCTGTATTAGCTGAGAGTACACTACGAGCATATAGCTTTGCTGATCGTTGAAGTTTCTGTGTTTGCCTCGTATATCCATTTTATTGCATTATACAAGCAGAGAATCAGAATTTTCTTTTAATGTTTTATTGCAATTTGTTCTCAAGGTGGTTGTTCTGTTATGGGATTTTAATCAGGAGCATGCTGTTATTTGTTATGTTAGCCTTTTGATTGTTTTTTTGTCGTCCTCCGTGGTGTAATGATTACCTTGCTAACTTCATATACCCAAGGTCGTGGGTTCAAACCCGGCGAAGGACAAAGGATTTTTTTCAGGTGTAAAAATCCTTAGCATGGCTTCCTTCTGAAGGGAAGTAAAGCCATTGGTCCCGTGTCATAGATTTACGGCATGTAAAAGAACCTCAAGCCTTAAACAGAGGCCTCTGAGCAAAATTAAGCGGTCTTTCATATGCCCAATTTCGAATGGGATACTGAAAACCATAGTAGTTAAAGAACGTCCATAAATAACATGCCATTATTATTATTTGAGAGTTTCAAAAAAAAAAAATGTGGTAGTGTGGCTGAAGCCTTTGAAAAAGGCCACCTCAGTAACATAGCCATTTGTAGGGATAGAAGAAAATACTTCAGCCAAGTTGTTTTGGGTAAATGGAGGCATATTGTGGTATAGATACTTTTGTGGCAGTGAGATACCAACCTTTTAACTTTAAATGGATTGATACAATGTTATGTACCATATAATAGTGCATTTGAAGATTCATGCAACTGTGGTCTGATGAATATTGAATGTAGTTGAAGGTAAAAAATTACGAGAAATTAGTTTACTTCAATGAATTAATGAACTACAGGTGGTTCCATTATGCAGTTTTAATCATGCTAATCAGATGTAATTAAACATTCAACTTTATACAATAGCTCAGAAGTTTGAAACAAGTGAAGTAAAATAAGAACTGAAGCTTTCCTGGCGACGTATTAATTCAAAATCTTCTCGGGCTTCTAGCCAGATAAAAACTTCGCTTGACACCAACGTTTCGAAGAAGTGCATCTTCCTCGTCTTCAGGGTGAACTGATCTGAAGACGAGGAAGATGCACTTCTTCGAAACGTTGGTGTCAAGCCAAGTTTTTACCTGGCTAGAAGCCCGAGAAGATTTTGAATTAACAAGTGAAGTAGTTTAGCATTATTAACATTAAGTTAGATTAGTGAAACTCACCTCATTTAAAGTGAAGTGAATGTCACTAATCCGACACTATGTTAATAAGTCATTCAACTCTTTGAACGATTTCTTTTTATTTTCTTATGTGCAATTGGACCATTAGTGGTGTGCTGCAGATCTAATCCAACAACTTCTTCCTGAAACTATATAGTTGTTCACAATCTGTTATATGAAAACCAAGAAAACTGACAAGGTACTTATTTATAGTGAAACCAAGTTATGAGAGCAGGTAAATTTGTATGCTGAAAGATATCCAGTTTGTCAGACACGTGCATGATTTGTCTTTGCAAATATAACATTTAGGGCACTAGTAATACAATTTCTGGTTAAGCTTCTGTTTGGATATTAACTGGAACCAATGCAAATTTTCGTATTACAACCTTCAGTTAAGAATTATTCTTAGTGGAAAACTAATTACCATCTTGGATATTGGTTAGGATACTAACCTGTCACAAGTGACAGTTATAGTGATTTTGTGATGAAATATTTACATTACAGGGGAAAGACAATAAAATTCAGGTTAGGAATGAGGAGAGATTTCATAGATGTTACAAGTGGGATATTACAAGTTGCACTAGTTGTTTTAAGTAACATTATTCTTCTGCTGGATAATATATCCAACATTATACTTCGGCATACCAAGTTTTATCATTTTGTTTTATTAGGCATGGCAGTTACATTTGCTTCAGTATAATGCAACCGATATGACCCAATATTCATTAAAGCATCTAAAATACTTTGCAAGTAACCTATAGAAAGTAAATCATGAACAGTGAAACTTATCCTTAACTTTTAAAGTGGGAAATAGTGTGTTGTATGGGTCCCGTCACTTCATGTTCAGTCTCCCCCCTGACCATGTGAATGTCTGCCACCACTATTTCCACTCTGGCATCTGGAATTGTTATTTCTCTGGGGATGCAACTTTTAAAATAAATGTGCAAACTACTATTTTCTATCAAACTTATGCTCTACAACAATTTATAGTAGCATACATTCTCTAATGGTGTATTGGCAGTCAATAAATCTGCTGGTACTGTTTCTCTCCATATTGTCACACCTGGTAGAAAAAAAATAAATACCTACAATACTTGTGCGTCAGGTAAACTATTTCATTTTCACTCTTTAACAGTTCTGAATGCTTTAACAGTAATACTAATACAATACGTATTAGTGTATGTTAGAATCAAGACAGACTCCAGCCTTCTCTGCTACCAATATGTAGCTATTTATGCAAAGTTAATTTATTTTTCATAATAATAATAATAATAATAATAATCTTTATTACTCATAGATTTGTTTTTACAAATTTCAAGCATAGTTTTATGTACAATTTGTTTACAAGTTTTTTTATAAGTGGTTACAATTCATTCATGGAATCCATACATTTCTTAATTAGGTACATTTTAAGTTCCCCCTTAAAGGTTTTTCCATTTTAAAGTTTTATATTTGATGGTAATTTATTAAACAATATAGTTCCCATAATATACATATTTTTCTGTAGCAGCCATACTAGTTTCAATTGTATAAAAGTCACCTTATAGTGGTGTTCATAGTTGTTAGATCTTTTTCCCTTATAAATAATATTGTCTTGTACATGTTAATGAGTAGAGTGTAAGTACATTATTATTTATGAAAACATTTCTACATGATTCAGTGGGTAGTATAATATTTATAACCCTAATACAGCTTTTGTATATAACCCATACACACTTTTGCTGCTGATCCCTATACCTCAATACCGTATAATACATTTGTATAAATAAGATATTAACTTACTAATTTGTTACATTAGACAATTATGTTCCCCCAAATTAAGTTTTCATCCACTATTTATGCCTAAAAATGTATGTTGACTCACATTTACTAATTCATCATTATAATTTGGCTAATTTCATATGCTATTTTGTTAGTGTGTAATTCGAAAATCATATAATTTGTCTTTTTCATGTTACAGAGAATATTATTTGATTTAAAGTGTTTTAGTAGATAAGTTAGCATATTTAAGATGTTTTCCTTTATTGAAATATAATTAGCACCCCAATAGCTTACAGTTGTATCATCAGCAAATTAAAGAATTTGTTGGTACAGTAACATCCTTAATATTAGGTATAAATAACAGGGGGCCCAGGACAGATCCTTGGGGAACGCCATATTCTATTACATCATAGTCCAACTGTATTGTATTTATTAATTTGTCTGTCTTATGAATAATTTGTACTGCTTGTTTTCTTCCTCTTAAATATGATTCTATTAGATAAATTGCCCTTATACCATATAGTTCAAGTTTAATAATATTTCATCCTTTACAGAATCAAAAGCTTTAGTTAAATCAAGAAAGATAGTGCCAACTTTCTCACCCTTTTCTATTTTACCAAGAACTTGGTATATGAAATCAGCAATTACTCTTTTGGTCAAGAGACCTTTCCTAAATCCATGTTGAAAATAACTAATTACCTTATTTAAATTTAGAAAATGTACTAATTGGTTTAGAATAATTTGTTGAAATAGTTTAGCAAGTTCAGATGTTAAGGTAATAGGCTGGTAATTATTTACCAGTCTGTTCCACCTTTTTTATACTGGCCTAACTAATCCTAACTTCAGTAAATTAGGAAAAGTGCCTGCCTGAATGGAGCCATTTATGAGGTGTTCTAAAGGTTTTACAATCTACTCTTTACAATGTTTTAGTATTTTAGAGCTAATTTCATCCCAGCCAATTACTTTTTATTTGTTAACTGATTTATTATTTCTTTCTCAATCATTGGAGCAATAAAAAATGAGGAACTGACCCTATTTTTACTTTCTCTAGCCCAGTATGAACAATGTACATAGGGATATAGAAGTAATGTATTCCACCAAAAAATTTGATACCGAGATTTTACTGGAAATACATGTTTTAGGACCCCCCTTTATCCAAAAAAAAAAGCATTTTCAGAAAAAGGTCTGTGTGTGTGCGTGTGTGAACACGATAACTCCAAAAACAAAAAGTAGCCAAAGTACCAAACTGGTATTTAAGTTTAGTATCTTCCAGGGATGCGACACAAAAATTTTGAGAAAAATCCCCCCACCCCAAACTACCCTTTACATGTCACTTTTTTTCGAAAATGTTGATTTTCTTAAAAATGGCTCTAACGATTTTGATTAAAATATTGTATATTAAAGATATTTACCTGACAAATAAAATGTATATCTTGAATTTTCTGGAAATAGCTTCTAAAGACCTGTTTATTCTGGATGAATTTTGCTTAATTTGGCATAACCAGTAAACTGTAAGAGATAGACAAAAACTTGCTATACAAAAAATGTAGGTCTTGTTAAAATACACAAGTTATGTCAATTACATTTTTTTCATGGAGCTTACCGTTTTGAGGTATTCCTTGTTATTAGTTTGAGTTGTGAAGTACTTACACTTTTCTCAGACGGGAGTGTCTGTTTTTCTTTTGTTCTACTCCTGGCCAAGAGAAGAAGCGATTTGTTATGACAGCTTTTAAAACATTTGACTATCGGTTTAGCCTAGTGTATTCCCTTATTTTCTTCCTACTTATAAGGAACTAAGTAATAAGAACATTGTGCTAATGAGTACCTCGATTAGCAAGGTGCAGAAAGAAGAATAATCTTATGTAAGAAGTTTGTAGAACAGGTAGAGAAAGTCATGTGTGTGTATCACATCAGACGTTTTACTTAATAAGTATGACTCAGATTTGTAACATTATTTTTTGCAATATCTAGAAAAAAAAAACTGTTTGCTAAGTTACATATATCATGATTATTAGTCAGTTGGTTCTGAATATCTAGACCCATATTTTCACTTTTATTCTCTCATTTCTAAATATTTTTTATAAAGTCTCGGGCAGCTTTACTTACATTGCTTGTTTTTTGTAACCTATTCATTTGAAAAGAAAGTCTAAATTCATGTATTGGTTTTTAACCTCATATTTATTTTTATACTGTGCATAGCCCAAACTTTTGTATAATTCATAACAATCCTTAATTTTTTCACATAATTTTAAAGTATAAATAAGTAGAGGAGGCTTAATAAGATTCCTGATTATCTGAGCTATATTTTGCTTAGGACAGGCAGTATCCAAATTTTCCCTAAATATTCTATAAAATTCTTCCAATTTTTATTTTCTCTACACATACTATACGTAGTGCATAGAGAAGTTGCACCCAAAAATTTGATACTGAGATTTCACCAGAAATATATGTTTTGAGACCCCCTAAATCCAAAAAAAAATTTTTTTTAGAAAAATGTCCCTGTGTGTGTGTGTGTTTGTGGGCAGCATAGCTATAAATCGAAAATATTATATGTCCCATGTGTATCCATTTTCGTTGTTCCCAAGCTTAAACTCAACCATTTTACGACTTCAATCTCATTTTTCTCCTTTTTCAGTCCCCCTATTTGATGATTTAGGTTCTCATATTGTATTTTTAAATCTCTTCTTGTCGAGCTGCCCAAAGATCCTTATTAAGAATATCTATTACTAGTTGAAGCAACGCATCATGATGCATTTCGGTATCACTTCACGTCTCACATCGATCTGAGGTAACCCTTTCTGTCTTCTCATTTCTCACCTTTGGGTTTATAAATGGCTTTCTTTCATTTCCATTTCTTCCACAAGTCCCACTGTGCATTATTTATTATCTTCACTCGATTTATCAAACTTTTTACCATTTGTTGAATTAAATTTCTGCACTTTACTACAAATAACCTTACCACTCACTGCCATCTTGCCACTGTTCTAAATAAACTATATTGATGAAATGCCATATAACCTAAAGCACCAAAATGCCTTAACCTTTCAGATTACGCTACACAGCTATCTTATTTGATGCATTACATTAAAAGAAAAATATTATTTTTAAATATCCCAAAATACAGATCAGTTATACCAAAGTCCCTTAGGCAAACAAAACTAATGGCATAATCCACATAGAGGGTGCAAATGAATAACACCGCACAAATTTGACTGGTAATAGCCGGTTTATAGACAATAAATTTGAGATAGGAAACCTATGATCTATGAAACTAAATTACAGAGTTTTGCTAGGTTATATACACACCTCTAATCACACCCACTTTAAGTGTGAGGTATGTTTAGAAAACAAGTAGAAGAATTTGGAGCCTGTGTGTTTAGCGTAATGGCTATAGTGCAAGAATACAAAAGTGCATGTGCATAAAAATTGCAGGTCCAAATCTCCATGGCTAGAGATTTTTTTTTCTTTTCTTTCTTTATTACTTTCTTTTTTCTCTTAGCTAAATCTGATGTACAGCACATTGTGTTGTGCTGTAATTTTTCGTTTGACCAATGCTTAATCTGTTCATTTCAAATTGTTTTAACTATCATGTACACTTTCAAAATTTGTTTTCGATATGTAGATGATATTTTTACTTTCTCTACACTACTATGTACATAGTGTATAGAGAAGGTATTGTATTGCACCCAAAATTTGATATCAAGATTTCACTGGAAATCATGTTTTGGGTCCTCCTGAATCCAAAAAAAAAGCATTTTTGGAAAAAGGTCCATGTGTGCACACGTGCGTATTTGTGCGTGGACAGCATAGCTAAAAAACGAAAAGTCCGTCAAATACCAAACTTGGTATTTAAGTTTGTATATATAATTTGTTTCATGGAGTTGATTGTTTTTGAGATATTCCTTGTTTTTGGTTTCAGCTTTGAAAAACTTATACTTTTCTCACACATGAATTTGTCAACTCCTGTCCATACAAAGGAACTTCAGTCACATAGCAACCAGCTTTTGACTATCGCTTTAACCTATGGTATTCCCTTATTTCGCCTCTACTTAGAAGGAAACAAGGAATAAGTATTTCTGTTGTTTTTTCTTGATTAGCATGAAGTAAATAGAAGCATAAGCTTTTTAACAATAATTTGTTGCAGAGATGTAAAGAAAGTCATGTGATTGGAACACATCAAATTTTTGTTATAATACTGAGAAAACTTACACAGGATGCACTCAAACTTTTCGATATACAAAAAAAAAATCATAGAATTCACCATAGAAACAGAAAATAATGTCTACCTTCCTTTCCTTGATCTCAAATTAATAAGAAACAAGATAGAGTTTGGAATACACCAAAAAACTGCACACACTAACTACTAAATAAAAATGAAGTTTTAACCCCATACCACACCAATATGCAGTGCTCAGTGGCTTAGCATTCAAATTAGTCAACGTCCCTGTTAATACTATTCAATGTCAGAAAAAGAGTATAAGAATATTTTAAACACAACAGTAACCAACGGTTTTAATACTTCCACCATCATAAAGAAGATCCAGAAATACAAGAAACAAAAATATATTAAGGGCATAACTACCCTGGAAACAAAGGAAGAACCAAAAAAAATATTACAAATTTACTTATAACCCACAACTTCACAACAAATTTTGCAAAATTTTTAACAAATTCAACAAATTCCAATCAAGGTACAGCATAAAAAAAAACCTCTTAGGATCCTTACTGAAAGATAAAATACCTATTAGCAAAAATTCAGGAATATATTCTGTAGATTACTTGGAGTGCAATTCGAAATGAATTGGTAAAACCAAAAGAAATTTGGAAACACATAACAAGGAAGACAGAATAAACATAAAACTTACATAATCTGGCAAATCTGCAATTGCATACCATCTTTGGCACTAAGACCCTGAAATTAACACAGAAATAAAATTATTAAAAGAATTATCCAATCCATTTGAGTTAAGAGTGGGAAAAATTTTTTATCCTAAAACACTGCCACACAGCCATGAATTTAGAACTTCCCTAATGAATTGCTTATTCAACCTCATCGTTCTTCCACCAAATGACAGCATAAATAGTACGACAGCACCAACAGCATCAGATTCTGGCAGTAGTGGTTAAACAACTGAAGGTGCAGGCAAAGGTCCACAAAACATTGTCCTTCCCAATAAATAAGTGAAGTGTGTGTAAATTTAACCCCTTTTATTAAATTGATTATGCCTTTTCTGTAGGTATCTTCTCAACTTATATTGCTTGTTTCATGTTCATTTTCATGACCTAAATAGTAACTTCATACTGGAAGCTTAATATCTACTTAAATTAACTAGTTCAAGCTCAACTAACAACTTAAAAAATGGAAATAATCGATAAGCACTTGAAAGAACTAAATGTTGCTGGGTTATTACAAAAATAAGTTGCATTGGTATTAACAGTGCAATACAATAAGTAGGTAGATACAGACAGAATAAAAGTAAGGAAACAAATTAGGAGTAGGCACCGATTTCAATGGAATTTCCCAAAATGGCGGCCTCTGACATTGATGCATAGGTGACATTGATGCAGAAATGATTTCTGAACCCTGTTGAGTATTCCTGGTGTTTGGGCTGCCAATGTCTCTTCGAGTCAACGATAAATACACCATAATATGAAGATGACTGCAGAAAAAAAAGTCCAGGAGGTTGAGATCCAGCAAATGAAGTGGCCAGGGCATGGTAGGACTGCCATTTCTGATTCAGCGATTTGGGAAGACTTGATTAGATGCTCCCTATGTTCATCGCATAATGTACAGGAACTCTATTATGTTTGAAATGTAGTTTGGCCAGAACGTCAAGCGGTATTTCTTCTAACAGGACTTGTAGTGCATAAATGTTTTATATGTGTCGCCAAGCAGTTGCAGAAGAAGAAGGTATGACCAGAAACCATGCCAGTCCAATTGTTCACCATAAACTGCTGCTGGCAGCTGTTCTGAACAATGGCATGGGGGTTTTCTTATGCCCATATGTGACTTTTCTTGTAATTAAGAATTGGTCCATCCCTGGTAAACATGGCCTCATCGGTGAACAACACTAATGAAAACAATTCTGGCTACCTTTTGCAGATGAAGTTGCTCCTCGTGCAAAACTTGCCACACACTTATGTGTACATGCAATAGCCACGGGTGCTAGTTGAAGGTTCTTCCAGTCCACGCAATGCATTTTCTGCAAATGGGAGTGCATGCTTCAACCTGGAGTGCATTGGGTATGTCTCTTACTACAATCTGCATTATTCAATACCACAAACCACGTTCTTGCAAATGCTATCTACAGATTTGAAAGTAGTCCAATAGGGCTGCCATCTATTGGGTACTTTTCACTGTAAATCTGTGCAGCTATTATAGAACATCTTACTTTGCCATACACTAGGTGCATAGCAATGAGTTCAGCTAATCAGATAATTTTGCTCCATGTTTCCTCAAGTACTTATTTAACTGTTTCAGTGTAGTGCTGTGTGCGGAAGGCAAATAGGAAATTTGATTACCAAACACTTTAGTAAGAAACAATTAGTGTCTGCTAAGGTATCAAAGTCATTTATTGGCAGCATTAGGCATTTGTCATGCTACCATACAGGTACTCTGCATCTCTTGTAGGGAGTCATCGTACTTTGTGTTATTGCTTATCACCACCAACAACTTCAGGGCAAAAACAGGCCTCCTGCCTTAGTCTTGGAAGACTTGATTACCAAACACTTAAGTAAGAAACAGTTACCTTATGGTGGTGTTAATGTCCGCCAGGGTACCAAAGTCATCTGGTACTTGTCATGTTACCCTATAGGTACTCAGTCATAGGTACTTGTGGGGAGTCCTAGGTACTTTGTGCTATTACTTATCACCAATAATTTCAGGGCAATGTCAATACACATCTCTCCAGCCTTAGCCACCAGATGTGAGAGGAAGCAACAGTAAGGAATTACTCTGTGCATTGTAAATGATGGGGCAGTTTGTGATTTAAAGGTATAAGCATAATACATATGGCACACAGATGGAAAAGAAATGCAAAAAAGGGAGTTTGCCCCTATTCAGGTTTAAACTTGACTTCTAAGTTTATTCAGATTCACAGTCAATCTGTCTAACTTTGCAACCAAAGTACAACTATCAAACTTCTCTACATTTCTTTAGCCATTAGCTACAACCTGTTATCCATTGCAATGGTGTTTAGCCCCATATTAGGTCTGCAGTTTAAGCGATTTTGGTAACATTAAAATTTAGAAATGCTTCTCCAGAGAGATAAAGACAGGCTTTACTAAGTGCATAACAAGCTCTAGTTTTAATTATGATTTATTCTCTAATTATTTTGAATACACATAACTTGGTAATTTGACCTTGTAGACCTTGATTTATTATCTCGTATTGATCTACTGCCAGTAAAATTTGTGCAAAGTTATTCATTTACATCCTGTATGTATCTTAATGTTCAGAAATGTAGCTTACCTAACTGTAGCCTATATAGAAATCATCATATTAGTAGGTACACTTATTAAATTCCTGAATGCATCTTACCTATTATAAAGCTATCCCAAACTATGTTTCTCATGAATGATCATAATACCAATTTAATAAAGTTTTAGGTTTATTATACACAAAAATAAGATGGCAGTCTAATGAAAATGACACCAGAAAGTTTATTTTGAAGATCTAATGCCACAACTTTCTGCCTAGATAGCTTGACATTGTGCACAAAAATATTGTCAACCATACAAAATTGTTAATAAACTTTATGTTGACTAACCTACAGATACCTAGTGTTCATAATATCAGGCACTTGATTTAACTAATAGTTTGCAATAACTAATAGTTCACATACTTAAATGTTTAACAGCAGATCGTAATACAATCCCATAAAGACACTGAGAGCAAGGACAAGAAGATACATCTCCGTCACAAAACAGCAATTGGTAGGCGTAATACAATTAATAATGTTAGCAGCTATGGCACTGATCCAAATGTGAGTGTGAAACTGATTGAACACAAGAGTTTTTTTTTTTTTTTTTTTTTTTTTGTTGCTCAGAATCGATCATGTGACTATTTTAAAAACAGGATTTAAATCTGAATATCTTCTGTGACAGAGATGATTGTGGTTTTCTTTAACACAAGTGGTTCATAATTAATCGTCGTTGGCCATCAAAATACAGGTATACATCTTCAATTGTCTATTAAATAGTAAGTAATAATTATTTTCAATCCATTTAAAATTATGAAGAATATGCTGGCTTTTATCAAAGAATAATTTACTTGCCATTAATGTAATGGTTAAACTAAGAAGCCTACTACTTAAAGTACATAAGGCATTGTAAGTCACCATTGAGGTATATTATCTCAGAAGGAATTTGAGATCTCCTTGTTGTTTACCAGAAAAAATGTAAGGGAGTTGTGGAATTTTATGTTGTGCTGCCATGTTAGCCCAGTTGGTTAGAGCAACTGGATAGTAACTGGAAGACCTGTATTTCAAATCCTGGCTGTGGCGTTTAATATTTAGTGTGATATAACCTTTCCATTTTAAGAAACTTGTTATATGCAAGGTGATTGACAAATTTTCTGTGAAGGAAAGACAAAAGTTTGATTAAAATACTTAGGAATATTCCCAATGAAACACCCAGTTAAAATTAAAGTTAATAAAGTTGAGCACATTTACTCATATGCTTCATAAAATGATTTTTGTATGTCCATTGTGAGCATCTTCAGTTTTCCGTTGTATTATGGTTTCTGGGAATTCCACCATGTGGTCCAAAAGTCACTATACAAATAGGGAAATTAGAAATTTTATTAAACAATTGATTGAAAAATAAGTTTTACATTGTCTCCTAGCAACACAGTACTCATTTGTTGTTCATTGTAATAATTATTTCATTTCGAAACTAATGTTATGTTTATGGTATCCATTTAAGACCTAACACAGATGTTCAAAATAATGTCCATCAACACACAGACAATGCTCATTTGATCCTGGAATTCAACTCTCTCATTGGAAAATATGCTGTATGACATGGCTAATTTGATCTTTCAAGTGTTCCAGAGTACATGGAGTCTAGAAAGCGTTGTATTACATATCCCCAAAGAAATGAATCGAAGGGTGTCAGGCGAGTGTGGAGGCCAAGACATTGGACCTCCCCGTCCAATCCATCAATGTCCAAACATGCGATTCAACTTACTTTGAATCATTAAAGTGTAGTAAGGAGTAGCTCTTTCTTGTTGAAACACAAACTTTGCTGTCATACAATGGCAGGGCATGTAGAAAGTCCAATGAAGTTGAATTTAGCACTTCATTGTAAGAATTCTGGTTCAAGCTAGCTTCAAAGAAATGTGGACCAATCATGGCATCACCTAAAAATCACACTACACCATCACTCTTGTAGCACCTGGATCATTAACCTGACACACCCATGCTGGATTATCCACAGACCAGTTCTGTACATTTTGGGTATGTGCATGTATGTTTAATAAATTCATCAACATTGTCTATACGAAGATGATCCAATTTTATTGCAAAACAGAGGCTTGTGTAGAGGATCATTATCATGCATTGTGTGAATATGTTCAATCTTGTATGGACTAAAATGTGCTGATTTTAAAATTTGCCAAACAGATTCTTTGCTCACTCCTTTTGTCAAGACGCATAGTGAACTGATCCCTTGTAGTCACCTTTACAATAATATTAATGGTGTTGCCTTCATCAGTAGCAGTCTTTGGTCTATCGCTTCATTTTGCATCCAACACAGAAAAAGTCCTCTTAAATATATTCAAGAGATTATTTACTGCTTGAAATGAAGTGAAGGTTTTGTAATTTCAGAATGCTGTCTGTGAATTTCATCTGCAGCCTGTCTCACAGTTCTGTGATTCTGTCACCACATAGCAGTACTAGTTCAACTGTATGTTCA
The DNA here is from genome assembly GCA_030762935.1 of Hymenopus coronatus. Taxonomy (NCBI): domain Eukaryota; kingdom Metazoa; phylum Arthropoda; class Insecta; order Mantodea; family Hymenopodidae; genus Hymenopus; species Hymenopus coronatus. The sequence continues at coordinate 26,255,609 of CM060889.1, forward strand.
TTTGTTCATAATCTAAACTTGCTTTCAAGAGAGTTGCTAGCAGGTGATAAACAACAAATTGTCTCTTAGCAACAACACATTTCTCGTTTGTTATTCATTGTAATAATTACTTCATTGTTGAAACTAATGTTTTCATAATCAACAGATTTGGTCTTTGGTATGCATCTAAAACATAATGACCCTTTTAAATAAACAAAATTGCCAAAAAATATTAGATTTATAACTAACTTGTGGCTACACTGTTCTTAAATGAATACTATGAACATGACATGTACGACAATAGTTCATATATTCTATTTTACAATGTAAAACTTATTTTTCAATCAATTATTTAATAAGATTTAACATTTTCTATTTTCCCCATATTGCCAAGGACCTTTGGGCCACACATTATTAAACATGCATACTTTTTCTGTTACCACACATTAGGCACAAATCCTAACTTTTCATGTACTAAGTCACATTACTGCTGTTCTTACCCATGCAAGCTCTTCCCAATTATCCACCTACGTTTTGCTATTGCATTTTTTATAACTAGTGTAGCATAGTGTTTTAAGGTATGCTTTATATCTGAAACTATCAAACATGTCTTGCTTTTGAATATGATCAACACCCCTGGCTCCTGATTATGCATTCATATATGCTAATTAAATTTTCCCATACTAACTATTTGGTTGGTTGGATTGGGTTGGTTGGTATCTAATGTCTGGTAGTTGGCAATGAAGCCATTCATAGTACTTTGATCTAAGATTGCTATGTTAATTGAAAGCTGGAACTAACTACTTTGTTTGAAATAACCAGCTCTCCCATTTTGCATTCTCTGGTGCCTTTAGACAGACTTAAACAATCCTTCTGTATCAACCAATCCAATCTTAAAGGCTACACCAAGAAGTTAAATGAGAGCAGAAGGGTTGCTCCATGGGTAAAATGATTGCAAACATACAAGTACTAATGGAAATATTTTAAGCTCTGAGCAATACAGTAGTTGTTACACCTGTATATATGTAAAGTCAGTTTTTTTTAACACTTGGTGGCTTACATTGTAATTTATGAAGTACTAGTTTTGGGAGCCATTGCTTCCATTTTCAAACTTGGGCATCCAACTGCCATTGATGGATGTAGTTACATCTTTGGTGACGGAGCAACAAACTACTTCAGTAAGATGTCAACTGGCAGGATTTTAAACTTTTATCAGATTAAAAGAATCAAGATACTGGAAGTGGTACACAGTGAAGCATAATTACACATTGGAAAAATGAGTCCGAATTTACACTTGATTTGCTTCACTAAGTAATTAATTACCTGGACATGTTTCGAAGGCATCATCAACAGATTTTGACTCTGATGATGTAGGCAACATACGCCTTCGAAACATGTCCAGGTAATTAATTACTTAGTGAAGCAAATCAAGTGTAAATTCGACTCATTTTTCCAATGTTTTATCAGATTGTTTTTGTGTTTTTGTATTAAAATGTTTTCCCATGTTATGAGTAGAAACCTATTATGCTTCTTAGTAGTTTCAGATTTTAATCTAGGTTATGGCTTTCATTCTAAATGTGAAATGCTATTGGTGATATGGCTTCTTATTTTAACTTAACAGTCCAGAAATACTTTTTGGTCTGTTTTTGGTCTTCCTTTGGTTTTTGCTATGTTGAACTTTTCAAAACCCATACAGTTGTTTAGGTATAACCTGGATCTATTGTCTGGTAGAATTTCATCTTTTGTTTCCAACTATCTATCTATTACAGCCTAGATAATTTTGTTCTCTAAAGATGTTTTTAAATTCTCTGAATACTTATGGGTGGTCAGTAAACCACATGAATGTGTTATTCTTTGGTCAGTCTTTCAAGACACTGGAAGTGAGAACTTAGGATATCAAATGGATGCACCGACAGCTTCCACAAGAACCAAAACCTAACCAGACTGGGCATGAGCAACTGTTTCCCGTCTTTGTCCTTGACTATCTCAAGACACTGACCAAAGAATACTGTTAAAATCCAATGAAACAGGAACTTAACATAATGAAAACAAATTTAAGTTTAAAATGTAATCTTAAAAAATATTGTTTTTCTGTGGTGAGTATGGTTATTTTATCTTAATCTTCTTGTATTCAAGATTTTTGTTGTATCCATTTTTTTCTGCAATGTTGATCATAGTGTTTAGTTCCTGGTTGAATTCAGCTTGAGTCATGGATACATTAAGTCTTGTGTGTAAGGGGTTTAACTGCATATTTATGAGATACTAGGTTATATATAGCCATGGGGGTATTCTGTGAGCTAGCTAATTATCTGCAAAGCCTAGTAAATTTGTGGAGAAAGAATTTCTATTAAATTTGTTTATAACAAAGATTTTATTCCTAATCTATTGGCTGTTTGCATTCCAGCTTATTATGGCATAAAATAAGCTTGCAATAAAACTCAATTCTGTTCACAATGTCTTATAGCCTATCTTCTCAGAAACAAGTAGCATGACTGACTAACATATGATGCACATTATACCATGGTATAGCAGGAAGAGACTAGAAGGGTTAAGTCACTACAACAAAGCTCTCGGGTGTTCTCACTCGCCATGCAAAGTCTAGCTGATGAGTCTTGAGGACAGCCAAAGCAAACTAATGTGTGTTGTCTATCCAGCCTTGTAATTTTTATTCCTGAAGATCGGTAGCTAGTCTAGTGATTTTTATTACAGAAGATGGGGATTCTTAATTGGCATTATAGATACAAAATCAGAAATCCATTTCGAAAATAGATTGAGGTGATTATTTCTGTTTGTTTTTCCTTAAGTTTAAAGATCTAGTTAATGGTTAGTTACAATTGTTATATTCATCCTATTATTATTGTTATTATTATTAGCTGTATTAAATTTCATTGAAATTGTTTACATTGTTAAGGATAACGTTAATTAAATCCTGAACAAAAATGCATACACATTTGTTCAAGTGGGGGGAAAAAAGAAAAAGGAAAAAAGAAAAAAGAGCTAGCCCAAAACTTGGTTGTAGCATACATCTCAGTTATAGTTGTTAATTTAATGTAATTTTCAATTAGGGTGGCAATTTCTGATGATGTATAGGTCTACAAAAGGAAGTCTTCTATCAGATTCCTTTTCCATTGTGACTAATTTTTCCCCCCCAAAAAATGTTGATAAGTGCAAGAAAACATAATACATTTTCCTCCGACTTACAAAGTTTCAAATAATGTTGATAATTTTGCTTCAAACACTGTTGATTTAATTCTTTTTAATTTGACATAAGACTGAAGTTCCTACTGTAGTTCCTAAAGTTTTTACTGTATACTTTTAGGTTCATGTGAACAAAAGAACGGCAGTTTTTGGTTTTGAGTAAACAAGCAATGAAAGTTCTTAATCTTTATAATGTGTTGCTTATACCTGCCACTTTAAAACTTCCCTCACCATATGTTTGACCCTCTTTTTTAAGACTTTTATAGTCTTTCAACTCTTTTCTTTCCCTCAGGCATCTTCTTTGTTGCTTTTGTTGAGGTATGCTCTGGATTTTATCCCTTTGTAGGCATGCCATGTATGCTTCCAATATACATACTACAGTGAATTTGCCAAGAAAAATCTTAATTCTTCTCAGATGTTCCCTTTCAACTTGTCACAATTGAAATTCAGACATCCATGGTGTGGCCCATCAAGTGAAGAAAGTAATGGGGCCCTTCACTAAAAGTTGAAAATGAATTGTAAATTTTAATAAAACATACTAATACTTTATACTTTTATGTAATTTGAAATGATTTTTACATGTCCGAAGAGCCTTTTCTTTAATGTGACTGCTCTCTGTAGAGGCATGTCACAGTATGAAAAGAGTAAGAAACAAACATTTATATCTGGAAAGTAAAACAAGATCTGGCACTTTGCAAATGCATTTCTTCACAAACAATTGGTTGTCACATCATATCCTTAAAGATATCTGCGCATTGACTACAGTGGTGAAAAGAAACAATGAAGCAATGTATTACTGCTTCAGCTGTTCTACAAGGTCAAAAACACTCATATCACACAAAAGGCACAAACCATGTTACTAAAACTCCATTAATAAGTTGCCAAGCTTTTGTATTGCTGTATACTGCTTTATGTGTAGACGTGTGCATGTGTCAAATGCAAGTGAAATAAAACTAACTAAGCATGCTGGTTGTAATAGTGGAGACACCATTTTGATGATGGAGATATAAAGACAAAGAAAGAGGTTTTGATGACTATGTGACCTACCACACCACTAAATATTAATGTGAGAAAGAAAAAAAGTGGTAAGTCTTATTGTCAATTGAAATTAATTAGGCGAGTCGATTTTGTAACATTACATTACTTATATTATTGGAAAACATGTTTCAGAAGTCATGTTCTTCCATTGTCAATTTCTTTAATCGACTGCTGTGGTGGTTGTCATTGTCCCTAGTGGTGATTTGATGAATCTCTGGATTAGTAAGTCACCAGGTGGGATTTCAAAAATGCGATTCTTGTTTTTCCAGATATATATATATTTTGCCAAACTTTTAATTCTGTCTTCCTTGTGATAGTTTTGGGTTTCTTTGGATTTCTATTTATGGTGTGTTGCTCTTTCCAAAAATGCCAAGCTACTGCGGATTTTTCTTCTTGTTTAAAAAATGGAAGCACATGGCTTGTGAAACATATTTTCCGATAAAAGTAAGTGATGTAGTGTTTTAATCTACTCAACTAATTAATTTCAATTGGTAGGACACATTACTGTCACAAAATCTGCCATGAATCAGTAATAATTCAGTGGAATACAAACTCTGTGGGGGAGACTGCCATAAACTAAAACATGTACTGAAAGGAATAGAAGATGCATGGTACAAAGGTAGAATCTAATTCAACTTTCATTCATAAGGGTTTTAATGTAAATGATCACAAGAAAAATATAAAATTATTCGAGAGACTCCAGGAAAAGAAATGCAAAACACACCATAAATAGAAGTCCTAAATACTAAAGAATATCACAGGGAAGACAGAATTAAAAGTTTGGGAAAACATATATATTTAGAAAAACAAGAACCGCATTTTCAACTTTGAAATCCTGTCTGGTGACCTACTGATGCAAAGGTTCATCAAACCACCACCAGGGACAATGACAATGGAAACACATGGCTTCTGAAACATGTTTTCTGATAATAAAAATAAGTAATATAATGTTAAAAAATTGACTCATTTAATTAATTTCTATTGATAGAACACATCACTGTCACAAAGTTCACCATATATCAGTAATAATTCAGTGGAATACAAACCATGTAGATGGAGACTGTCATAAACTAAAACACGTGGTGAAAGGAATAGAAGATGAACACTACAAAAAGTAGCATCTAATTCAACATTCATTCATGAGGGTTTTAATGTAAACTATCGCAAGGAGGGTATAAAATTATTTAAGAGACTACAGGAAAAGAAACTCAAAACACACCATAAATAGTCCAAAAATATTCAAAAATGTCACAAGGAAGAAGAATTAAAAGTTTGGAAAAACACATATATTTGAAAAAATCAGAACTGCGTTTTCAACTTTGAAATTCCGTCTGGCGACCTACTGATGCGGAAGTTCATCAAACCACCACAGCAAGCAGTTGACTAAAGGAATTAACAATGGAAGCACATGGCTTCTGAAACATGTTTTCCGATATTAAAAGTAAGTGATGTAGTGTTAAAAAATTGATTCAACTAATTAATTTCAATTGATAGAACACACCACTGACACAAAGTCCACCATATATCAATAATAAGTCTTATTGTATTAATTTCAAAGCATCATAGATGTGCAGCAGTACCTGTTTAGAAAAACTATTTTGTTGGTGCAGTTTTCTATTTAGCAACAACCAAAATCCATGGTACAGGAAGGAATTCTTTGATTTCAAAAATATAATGCTAGCTTTTAATAAAAACAAATTTCTGAACATTTGAAATGGTTACAGTTCATTGCAGATATTTCCAAAGTATAGAAATAAAATTGTTGATGCCCTTGTGGAAAATTCAAGGTTACTGTTTGTTCACTAAAATAAAAAGATTTGTTTAATTTGGTTGTTTTTCAAACTTTCTACAAAACTGAAAAATATAGGCAAGTCTAACAGAGCTAATTGCAGTCGAACCTGCTTTATACATCACCTAGTTCTAAGTAATTCATATTTATATGCACATTTTTGTAGCTCTTGGCTAAACTTAATTTAGAAATATGTTAATAGCACCTTATTTATATGTAAGGAAATTATACCTAATCTGCTGTTATATGTATTAAATTTCTGCTACAGAAACAAAATATAAAGACATTTGTTGGTAGGGCCACCAGCTTTCAGTGCAACAATGTCATAAGGAACATGGATAAAAATGTTTAGTATCTGGTGTTTACTGTGGAACAGCAGTTTTGTCTTTCAGTTCTCAGTTACTTTTAATCAACCATGGATAGCAGAAAAAGGAAATGTTTTTATATACTAAATCAGAAAGTAAAATACATAAGTGAACTTAATCCACACAAAACCAAAATTGCTTCAGACTTAGGAATTGCTTATACCAAGTTATGTACAGTCATCAATATCAGAAATGCTATTTTGGATGAGTTTTTAAAATTGAGTGCAAAATCGACAGAACGCAGCTGTCAGTGGGAAGGAGATATTGCTGATTTGGAAATGGCAGTTTTCACATGGGGTGAAACGGGTTGCACCTCTACACAAACAAAAGCGATAGATTTAGACAAAAATTATGGCATCATTGATAGGATTTCTAGCATCCTTAAAAGCTACGGCATCAGAACGTGCTACAACTCTACAAAAAAGATCAGAACGTTCCTACGACCAGCCGAAGATACCAGCAGCCTGCTCCTAAACCCAGGCATATATAGAATTAGATGCAACTACAATCTAGAAAAAGAAATAAGACAAAGGAAACAAAAACCTGGGAAAAGAAAGCATAAACCAACTCCGACATCATCAGGAAAGAGCACGGCCAGCACCCACACCAATTGGTGGGCAACTAGTCAACCAGAAGCGAGGGGGTGGGGAATCTCTGCTGCACTGCCACTATATAAGCGAGAGCAAATAAGCAACCACCACACAAGAGCATCAAGGTAAAAAAAGGGACATGTATCTCCTGATCCCCTAAGTATGTGCAAGTCTTATAAGTTCAATTCTCACAACTCGCCCCTTTCCAGTAAGAATGTGTGCCCATCAATAGCTCTTCTTATCTGAAGCCCAAATATTCAGAATTTTTCCCATTTTCGCATTTTAATAGTGGGCTTTTGCCATTGTCATACATTTATATATTATGCAGCAAAGTATATTGTAATAAAAACTCTCTTTATTATTCTAGCAAACAACTCTTTATTTCTTCCACTGATTACAAATAAAAAACTTCAGAAATAAATGTCTTTCTTCCATGCTTTGCAACAAAGCACTTCCTCTATGGGCCAGTACTCGATCTTCACCTTCTGGTTAGGGATGGCATACAGCTCTGGTCACTTGGTGACATAGCAGCGGCCAATAGATACTTATTGCACTGTCTGGCATGGACTGGCCCAACCTCATCAATGGTTATCTTTCTAAAGATGCTACAATGTTATGCAATCCCAGCTCTTTGGTCTATGGGCCATGACTAGTCACACAGTGACATTGGTGGCATCACCTCTTAGCATCTGCCCACAGTCTCATGCCACTAGTACCATTATCGGAGATTGTCAATGGTTCATTTGGATTCCAAATGTCGTCCTGAAGTCCATGCATGTGGTTCTTCAAGCATTCAGTGACTTTACTCTGAAGGAGGATCATATGCTTTCTTTGGATCTTCCCATTATGCAAATCCCATACTCTTGAACAGTACTCCTTCCTTGGTCTTCAGTGAGTCCCATTGGACCTAGTAGACTGCTCACTGCTCCTGGGTGCGATGTCCTGCCAGCTTGATGTAGTCCCTGCCTCTACTGATCTTAGTAGTGGCCCGTAATCAGCATCTGCCAGCTGTTCCCTCCTCACACCTGCACTATCTCATCCAGCTGTAGGCACACCAGAATGACATGGACAGCTGCAGCATGCTCTTTCCCCTTTACCTTGTTGCAGTGGCTCCACTCCTTTGGACAGCATCTTCTGGACATGGCTTTCTCATTTCACTGGCATTTCTGATGTTTTGATGTGAAGTTGTACACTTGAAGTCTCTGGACCCAACTGGCTGTTTGGTCCTGCAGGTTCTTGTAGCTTAACAGTTAGGTGAGGGCTCAGTGGTACAGTCCTCAGGTGGAATGGCTGATATTTGTGAAAGTGTCTTTACTATTGCCAGGAGATGTCACTGGGTAACACAGTAGTTCTTTTCTGCTTTCAAGAGCATTTTGCTGAAGTAGGCTATAACCTGTTGCTGACAATGGTGTCCACAATAAAGTTGCAACAAAGTTGTGGTAATCCTAAAATATGCACACTACATATTTGCATATTGCTGACAAGTGTTGGAATCCAATCTCTGCCTTTCTGCTCACATGTAAGGTTGGTGCTCTTCTGTCAGACGAGTGAGGGTTTTGCTATGTTGGAGAAACCTCTGACAAACCTGTGTTAGTAGCTGAATAGACCCAGGAAAGCTTCAGCTCTTAATTGCAATTCTTGTGTATCTTTTGGACAAGGCCAATCTCTGTGCCCAAGCCTTCTCTAGGTCTGTTGCCACCCTAGATAGTGGGATTATGGCTCAAATAGTTCACCTCCTTGCAGATGCATTGGCACTTCTTTGTCTTCAACTTCAGATTAACTGCCTGCAGCCTTTGCAATAGCTTAAGTCAGGTTTTCAAGATTGTCTTGAACTTCTGGCCTATGGCAATGATGTCATCCAGATAAAGCAGACAGGCGTTGTAAATCAACCCTCTTATCACAGATTCCGTGAAGTGTTGGAAGGTGGCTGGCATATTTCAGAGGCCAAAGGACATAACCATAAATTGCCAAAGCCCCTTTGCCATCATCTCCTTATTCTGAGAGTTAGGGTCACTTGCTAGTAGTATCTGATTTAAAGTTCAAAGCGGAGAACTACTGAGCAGCAGCAAGTGTGTTGTTAAAATGGGGTAAGGGGAAACAATTCTTTCTGGTGATGACATTCTGGTTCCTTCAGTCCACTGGTACTAGGTTTTGAAAGTGACATTAAGTTCACAGAGCACAGAATGCAAGAATAAAAACTTTATATTTATTATCACAGTTACACAATCCATTTAAAACTTAATTAGTCTTACGCGTTGTTCTTGAGTCAAACATATGTGAATGCTTACATGCACTTAAGGACTGCAATTAAGTATATTCAATTAATTTATGAAGGAAATGCACTTAGTTTAAAAAAAACACTTTTTAAATGTCTCATTGGATACTGCTAAGTAATGAAAAAAATAACACATGGGGTGGTTGTAGGCAGCATTGTACCATAAACATAAATGTGAGAGTAAGCAATATTTATTCCTGGAACAATAACTCAAAAAGTATCCAGTATAGAAAAATGAACTTTCAAAAATTTGTGCCACACATACTTGGGCGTATTACAGCATCAAATTTTCAGTAGTAATTTTGGGCGCATGCAAAAGAAGAAACTCTGTCAATCGAGTTTATGATGATACTAAACTGGATAACACTGCTAGCTTATAAGCCAATTGCTCTAGACAAGTCCCACTTAGTACCATCTCACATACATTCTAAAATGGTGCCTATAATAATTCCGTTATATTTTATTTAAAGTTAACTTTTATTGTTGCATTGTATGTTTGAGTATAGGGACATTACCTCAATTATGTAATTAAGGTTTTGTGTTAATATATTGTTAAAGTCGTTCAATATCTACTTCAAGAAGGTAGATAAACAGTTTGAGGTCTTATGTATTCACGACCCAGTAGATTTTTTTTAATCAAACCCCTCATGGCAACCATTCTTCTTGCTGAGCAATCTATTACATGGTCGACTGCCCAGCCTCGTCAATTTCCAGTTTCATGGGTGACAAATGAATGCCAGAATGCCATTCGTGTTCGCGGATGTGATCTTTAGGTTTTCCAGCATTGCTGGATAACCTCATACAATATAAGAAGAAGCGTGCAAGCTTATTAAGGATAGAAAAAGCAATCTTGGAGCGAGTTTGTAACTTCCATTAATCAACGTACACCTTCCTCTGTCGTATGGTATAAGTTTAGGCGTGTGACCGGAAAGGCGACTCATGTGCCAATAGCCGGTCTTAAAACAGCTGCATTTGTAGTAAAAGTAGGCGTTTAACACTATCAAAAAAAAAAAGCTGCAGGTTCTGTTCTTGATACGTTTGTCGTGGCTAACACTTTAAGTAGTGCTTTTAGGTAGTGCTTTTGCTCAGATGTTTAACTCAGACAATTATTCGCCTGAGTTTTTTCTAGTCAAGACTCAGGTGGAATATCAAGAGGTTTCCTTTCATTTTGGAAACTTGAGGATTACAATCACCTTTTCATTATGGTGGAGTTAAGACTTCGACTCTCTCATCTTTGCGAAAGCCCAGGAGGCATCCACATCCAAATGTTGCAACATCTTTTTCCTGAAGGTAAGGCCTTCCTGCTCGAGGTCTATAATCGTGATTGGGTACCGCCACTTTTCCAGAGAAGCCATCATACCAATTTTGAAATCTGGAAAGGACCATTATATTTCTTCCAGCTACCGTTCTGTTTCCCTCACCTGTTGCTTTTGCAAGCTGATGGAACGCATGATTAATAGACAGTTGGTGTGGTAGTCGGAATCCCGCAATCTACTGACCAACACACAATGCAATTTTCGAAGATGTCGATCAACAACTGATCCCCTTGTACTGCTGTCGATGCAGATAATGAACGGGTTTCTTAAGAACTGTCAAATAGATGTGATATTTTTTTTACCTTAAATACGCTTATGATACATGTTGGCAGTAGAGATCTTACCTTTTCCCACAACTAGAATATACGTGCATGCCTACCGTTGCTCATTCAGAAGCTCATGAGAAACTGCATTTTCTGAATAAGGGTAGGCTCAGTTTTTATAATCTTTTTAATCAAGAGAACGGAGTGCCATAGAGAATGGTGCTAAGCGTGATGCTGTTTACTATAGCGATTAATTCTCTATTGCAATGTGTTCTCCCAGGTGTCTCGTCCTGCTTATTCTTAGATGACTGCCATTTTTTTTTTTTTAAACTTCTCAGTGTACGCCATTTTTGGACAGCCTTTTCGTTTGGAGCTCAAAATACTGCTTTCATTTCTTAAATGAAAAGTTACTGTGTTAACTTCTGGCCCTGTAGGAGGCGATTGCTGTCTTTTCTTCAACTCAGAGCATTTGCAGATGAGATGGGATTCCTCAGGTTATTGTGGACTTAAGTGCATGCCTTTGCATCCGTTTACCCCTTTTTTCAATACCGGGCTGGACAAACGTTAGAGAAACTCTTAATCGCAGGTCTGCAGATTTCCCTTTCCACAAGCTTCTAAGGAAACGCGACATTGCACTGTCTCTCATATTACCCAAACAGTAGAGAGTGCACACCTTGGTTACATGCAACAACCCACGTATATCTCAGGACGACAGTTTACGAGAAATCTGCATTGTCGTACCGAATATCTGCATTTGTTTTTTAGAATTTTTAGCCCACTACAGTGATCGCATTTGTGTATGTACCGATGGAAGTAAATGTTGGGTGTGCCTTTGTTACGGTACCGAACCATTTACTTTTGGTTTGCACAGTAGCACATCCCTTTATACTGCTGCGCTGTATGCCATCTTTTGAGCCATTCCATATGTTCGCTGTCAGAATTTGGGGGACTGCCTTATTATGAGTGCTTCTCTTAGTGTCCTTCAGAGCGTTCATGAGTTGTACAACCACCATTCTATTGTCCAGCGCATTCAGGATGCCCTCCACGTTTTACATACTTCAGGTGTTAATGTGGAGTGTGCATGAATTCCTTATCACGTCGGCTTGCCGGGAATGAACTGGCAGATTTGGCAGTTAAAATGGTAGCAACGCAACCCAGTACTATTTTTCCTTTTGTGACCTTGGCCAACTTCAGGCTTGTTGCGCATAGAGCAATGCTTTCGTGTTGGTATGATGAGTAATCTTTTCTTTGCACGAACAAGCTTAGGGAAATGAAGGATTTCCTGTAAACTGGGTAACCTCCTCTTGTATATCTCGGGAGGAGGTGATACTGGCTCGCTTGTGGATCAGTCACTCTATTTTATACTTAGCCACCTTTTTAGGAATGAACCAGCTCCTATCTGTTTGCTCTGTGGAGCGGTATTATCTATGGCATGTGATGCATGCACTCTAGCAGCATTTTGTTCTTCTTTACAGTTGCCAGCCTCCTTGGTACTTGCCGATAAATATAGAGTGTCAGAGAAGGTTTTCACCTTTTTATCCCAAGTGACATTTTCCATAGGAATTTTGGCTTTTAGTTTATTTTATCCCTACGATTTTTATGGAGCAAGTTATTGGGTTTTAAATGTTTGCCAGTGACTTTAAACCTAAAGACATGGCTTTAGTTAATTTTATATGTCCTTTTAGCTCCATTTTTGAATGTTTTATATTGAGCTGTGCCCTTTGCCGGAGTACTAGTTTTATTCACTGGTTTTTATCTATTACTTTGTTAATTTATCTTTGTTTTTAAGTTTTATATTGTCTTTTACTTCTGGTGGTTTTAATGAACTTTGGAATAATTGTTTTTTCACACAAGCCGTGTGTATAACAGGAATTGGATAGGTAGAATCAGACTGAAAAATTCAATGCCATAGTCGGGATTTGAACCACGGATCTCCCGATCTCTAGTTGGTTGCTCTGTCACTGAGCTACCATGGCAACATGCTGGCATAGCATTGAATTTCTCAACTGACTCGCAATAACTTTGTTATTATAAGAGTGCTAATGGCAGTCAAGTGTCCCTTAATCACCAACCATCATTATAGTTGCCAATTATCATACCCTGTCAGATCTCAGCATCATTCACGCCATCTTCCTGGGACATATAACTAGGGAGTATATTTGCCGGGCTTTGTATCACCTGGCTGTTGCAGCATTGCCTTAAGTTGACTGTGGTAGGCTGTAGCCAAGTGATGTTCTCGAGGGTCTCCCAAATCTCTCCAGACTTCACCAACTTTGGGATCACATTCAGTGCTTCTGCCACCTTGAGGCTTGCTATCAGCTGTGTGACTTCTTCTTCTGCTGACTATTGGTTATGGGTGACGACGGCAGCAAACTGTCAATAGAAGACTTCAAAAGTTCACAACCTGCAATACTTGGCTGACTTGATGCATGGAGATGTGGTGTTGCATCCCATTGTCTCAAGCCTAAATCCTTAAACCTCTCATCAAGCATCCTTTGCACCATGATGTTCAGTTTATTGATGCTATCCTCAGCTCTTCCCTCCAGGGCAAAAGGTGTTGGTCATGGACTTTCATCATTCCACCAAGCTCTTCCACCTTTTCCCCGAGATCCTCCACTTTCTCTCCAAGTTCTTCAACATTCTTCTTCACACCAGCCAGGTGTTTGCAGAATTTGGTAAAATGTTCTGACATTTCATTTCTCATTTTCTCTGTGCCAGATTCCATCTTTTCCACAGCAATTTCCATCCCAGTCTTCATTTCTGTCTACACCTTCTCCAATGAAGAACTCACCATCGTTATTTCAGTTCTCATCTTCTCCATGCAGGATTCCATGTTTAGCTTCTCTGTTCGGGATTTTATTTCTGTCATTTCAGCCAACAAACTTTTCATCATCTCCATCTCTGCATAAATATCCAACTCAACACTAGCGTAACAAATGTCTTTATCAACTCAAAAATTGTTTACACATCTTAAATTCACTGGTGCAAATAATTCAACATTTCAGCGCATAGACATTTAAGGCTGCACAAGATCCATAGCTTGTGCACCACTGTGCACTAATACTCCAGTCACTCACAACTTAGTACATTTCACAACACCATCAGCTTGCAATTAGACCCTTTTATAGTAAGAAAATTATGTAGAATTTTCTGGAAGCATCTGGAAGCTGAAGCTTCAAGAACAATTGAAAGTCCTGTAACTGAAGCTTCTGCTTACAAATGCACCACACTTCCTGTGTTTATGCATCCCAAGGTCTCCAACTGCAATGACTCACATGTGAAGGTGGGAATCACTGCAGAAGATGGCACTGTCACAATGGGAAAAAATTTATATGAAGAGGTTTGAAACTCACCCAATGAACTTTGTTGTACCAGCAGAAGAGGACATGTTAAAAATTTATATGAAGTTTGAGTCCCACCTAATGAACTTTGTTGCACCAGCAGAAGGTAACATATTACTAAAACTCATGATAATGACACCAGATGTCTCCCATATGTTCGCCATAGGAAGCAACCTTGAAGAAACTCACCAGTTGATTAATTGCTGACAAAGTGAGGTTGAAACATGTTCAAGGTATTGAATAAAATTTGTTAAGCTTTCGAGTGTTTATGCCGACTCAGTATTCTATTTATTGTTAGTCTTTGTTTCACAGTGATGATTCCCATTATTATCAATTTATAAGTATTTTATTAAACAGTTAAACTTCTGGCTCTAAGGACAGAAATGGTTTGAAAAAGTTAGGTAATTCATTTATACTGGGAGGGATGGGGGGGGGGAAAGAAGTTGGGAAAGCTTTGGATTAGATGTTATATTTGGTACAAATGCAAATATTGTTTTAAAAAAAAATTGTTACTCTGTATAATTCTTTAGCAGTTGCAAAATTAAATATTAAAACTTGATATTTTGAAAAGGATCTATAGAATTTAGTTTTGTAATTCTGCTCTTTTTTATTTTAGCAAAACATAATGGTGTGCTTTGTTAGAGGAAAATGCTGAGCTATAGCCCTGTGAATAGCATTTTAGTATTGATGATAACATGTGTTTTTAGAAACCTGGAGGTTCCACTAGCAAGCAGTTATTCTTCCACCTGCTCCAGTTGCCAGAGCTCATTAACAGCAAGCTCCGATAGGTAATTCAAACACACACACATTTTAAATTTGAAAGTTACTGCAGTGCATGAAACTACTAATCCAGACCTCACAAAAGGACCTACACAAATCACAAGCCTCACTGTAAGAAAAGCTTGACAGCCTAATTTGAGCTACATGAAATGTGATGATAGTCATTCATTCAGTCTTCTTTGTTTATGACTCATATTCAGTATGTCCAATTTTATCTTACAAAGACATTAAATGTGCCATTACGTAAAATAGTAATGAAATGAAAAGAAAATAAAACCTACTTTTAAACGTAAAACAAAATAAGTCTGAGAAGTATGCGCAAAAAATGTAAAAACACAACAATAGAGCACTCTCAAATTCTTGTGCAGAATAAAGTTTTGATAAGCACATTTGTATGTTCCTTACTATGTGCTTAAAAGAAGGTAGAAGGAAATATATTGATATGTAGATTTCACTAGAAATACATATTCAGGGGCTCTAGATCCAAAAACATTTTTTAGAAAAGAAATTGTGAGAGAGAGAGAGAATTCAAAAACTAAAGATGTTCCAAAGATGTGACACAAAAATTCACAAGAAAATCCCACATCCCTAACTACCTTTTATTTGCAAATTTTTTCTTTACTTTTGATTTTCTTAAAATTGCATGTTAAAAATTTGAATTCAAATGTCATATATTAAAGATATTTGCATGACAAATAAAATATATGTATAATTTTTTTTTGGAAATAGCCTGTGGAGCTCCCTTCATTTAGAAGGAATTTGTATATCTTATATAATGGATAATCATAAGAGACAGAATCATACTACTCAAAATACATTAAACAATTTATTTGAAATAGTTTTTTCTCTGGTATCAGAGAAAATTTCCAAAACATTCATTATTATTTTTCAATACTTTTGTCTCATTCTGCTGTTTCTATTCTACTGTTTCTTGCAATATCATGAAAATAATATGAAATTTCATGACAAATTTGAATGAATGTATTTGTACATCTGTTCTTACATATTACTTCCATTGTAATTGCAATCATCTCCATACTAGTATAAATTTTTTGCAGACTATTAGTATTCGTACCTCAGCTTGCCTGGCTCCCTGGCCTTTTTACTTAACTGGGTAACTCCACTTCCCTCCTCATTATCTTTTTATCTTCATTACTTGTTTCTTTTACCTTCTTAATCCATTTCTCTTTTACCCTGTTGAGAAATTTCCCTACACGCTATTTCTTGTTTCTTTTTTTCCCCATTAGCATTTTTGCTGTCACTATTTTTGTGCTCATTTTGACCCATTTTTTTCCCTCCATGATTCTTCCTTCCAAGTTGTTATTCCGTACTTTCAGTTAGATAATGTGTTATGCTCTCTACCCCTTCTTCACATAATTCACATACTTCCTTATCTTTTGCTTTCAGTCCTTCGATATATACCATTCTCCCATCCTCATCCATCTTGTTTCTTCCCTATTACACTGGTACTTTTCCTCCTCCATTCCGTTTTTATTTCTCTGTATAGATTTAGTGGTTGCCCACTGTGGTGTAGTGACTACCCTCAAATACCCAAGGTTTCAGTTCAAACCTGGCAGAGGGTGACAGATTTCTTCAGACATAAAAATTCTTAGCATGGCTTCTTTTGGAAGGGAAGTAAATTGTTGGTCGTGTGTAATGTTTTTTAATTTATTGATTAATGTTGCTTTAACACAGTCATATCAAGACTACAGTTACAAAAATAAAAAATATTAATGCAAACTAGTGACAGTATTTACATCTTATTGTAGAATTGAATGATATTCAGGAATTGGAAAACATGTGTTCAGTACTGGGGATAACCTAAGGCCAATTGAAGGTCAGTAGGAACACCACATTGTGACCTTTAAGCAGTGTATCTCAGGCAGACTGTAATTATGTGATATTCTGTGAGAACAGTATCGCACAGAGTACATCTAGGAGGTGGTTCATGCAACAGAAAGTAGGGAAAGGTAAGGTCAGTATCTCGATGCACAAGCGGTTGATTAGTACCTGGCTTCTTCTGGTGTGTCAAAAGAGAGAAAGCAATGTTGTGTGTTAGACAAATTTGATGCAATTTACCTCTAGATGTAGCTGTCCAGTGTGTTCTCCATTGCTGTAAAATAGTGTGCCTAAGATGACATGAGGTAATCATAATGAGGAATCTTGATATCTGTGATGGTTGGAGGATAATTTGTTGCTTCCTTCACATCAGCATCAGGCTCATACTGCTATAAACAATGGAATGGTATCCAAGTAAAACCAAGTCATTTGCCAGAAGTTATCAAAGCATCACAGAGTACTTGTATTTTCTGTACAACAGTATGGAGGGGAGAATGTTGTATAGTTAGTGGAATACTTAGAGAATATGTGAAGATAATGAAGGATTGTTCTCTGCTCTTTAATACATAATCCAGGGCAAACCGAATTGCAAACAGTTCACAAGAGAAGATGCAGAGTAGAACATGATGTGAGTAAGAAAAACCACGGCACATCCATTTTTACTATCCCATTTAGAACCATCAGTATATATTGGTTGAAAGTTGGAAGAGTTTCTCTGTATTGAATAAAGAGGTCTTATCTGTATCAGATTTGGTGTACTTAGTCAAATAGGTGTTGATAACAGAAGTCCGTAGATTCCATGGTATAACATTTATATTAAGAATACACAGAATCAAGGGAGGAATCTGTGTATTGAACTCTTCTAGGCATGCATTATTTCTCCATTTGAAGGCATTTCATAGTGTGTGTATTATCATGGAAGGGAATCAGAAAAATTGTCCCAGAATTTGAGCGGATGACCATTTTAACTGCAAAGGACAGACTTAAGAATTTGCACCAAAGAGAAAGAGGAGGTTCATTGGCTGCTGTTTTTAAACTCTCTAAGGACTAGTATGCAAGGCACGCAGTACAATCTGCAATGCTGATGACTGAACAATGTCTAGTATTTTAAGGATGGAATAGCTAGAAGAATTGTAAACTATGGCACCATAATCGAGCTTGGAAAAAATGATACTTCTACAGGTGCAAAGTAAAACACTGAAATCGCTCCCCACGTTTTGGCAGATTGATTTTAAGATATTTAGCTGCCTCATACAGTCAACATTAAAGAGTTTTGAGGTGAGGGAGCCAAGTGAACTTATAATCAAATATCATGCCAAGTATGCAAATGGTATCAAAGAAAAGGTAACGTTTAACACCAATCCCTGTGGTATGCCATATTCTAGTCAAACGTTTTGTGGCATTGGCTCTCACTCACATTCGTCAGTGTAGAAGAAAGTTGTAAATAAATGCTAGCAAGTTGCCTTTAATATTAGCTTCTAGAGGTTTCTGGATGATGGGAAGGTGCCAAACCATATCGTAAGCTTTAGTGATGTCAAGGCTGACAGTAATTGTGTGACTATGTAATCTGCAGTGAAGTTGGTCCCGTGTAAACATTCTACAAGAGGATTATGGGAGTGCAAAAGAAGTTGTAAATACCCAAGATGGGACTGAAAACCATTTATATTCCATTGTAGTAAGGCTAGATTACATTCCATTATGAAGACTGAGAACCATTGCCCACTACAGATGTAGATTTTGGTGCATCAGGACCCCTGATTATTGCTGCTGTTAATTTATTTTCAAGACGAGTTGTTCAATTTTTTATATTAGTATTAGTAAGATGGGGACAGATCTTGTGAAGAGTCCACGCTATACCCTGCAGATTCAAGGTATAGGTTATTGCAGTTTTGGAGATGTTACTGACACCAATTATGTGTTCATAAAAGCTGCAGAGCTGTGTGAAAGTAAAAATAAATTCACCTGGTTGATTGTCCAATAGTGGTTTGATTGGCAGAAGGGAGTCAGCAATTGTGGATGAATTATCAGAGAATATAGGTTTTTTGGTTACAAGAGTAGACTTAGGTTTAGGAGAATCCTCATCAGATGAATTGTCTTGTCCTGAGAGCCCATCGGTTTCGGAAAAATCGTGATGCCTCGAGGTACAGGCTGCTACACTGCTGGAAGATGACAGCAGGTGCATTGTGCATTGATCAGCAGTCTGTATTGGAGGTTCATTCAAACCTCTCACTGTTGAGATACATCACATTCAGTGTTTGAACTTGCTGTGTCCAATGGAGCATGTGTAGTAGGTGGCTCCATTTGTTTAGGAGCAGCTGGTAATGGCACCAGCAGTTGGGAATCATTTTTAATTAGAAGCTCCTTTCCTCAGAGCGAAGGAAAATCTGTAGTGTTAGTACTTGTAAGGCTAGAAATGGGTAGATCACTAACACTGTTAGGGCACTCCCTAGCCAAATGACCTTTCATCCACACGTGCGCACAGACACACAAACTGCCTTGACCAAATCCTCAATTATTACTGATTGCTTTACCATGCCTCAAACATGAACAAGTATGGATATGTTTCTATTGCAACAGTAAAATACATCTTTAATTTTAAATTGCTCATTCCAAAGAGTTATAAACAGCTTGTACTGGTAATAGCACTCTTTCTTTCAAAACTCCCTGAGATAAGTAAACTATTCTCTCTCTCTCTCTCTCTCTCTCTCTCTCTCTCTCTCTCTCTCTCTCTCTCTCTCTCTCTCTCTCTCTCTCTCTCTCTCTCTCTCTCTCTCTCCCTCTCTCTCTCCCTCTTCCTCTCTCTCTGATTTTCCCACCAGCAACAATTCTTATAGTTCTTCCTGAGTAAAATTATGAAAATTGGTAATATCAGTTTTTAGAATTTTATTTTTTCCTTAATTGCTTCATTTATGTTATAATGCAAATTTGGAGGAAAGAGTAATGCCAAACAATTCTTGAAGTGAAATATGTTTAGAATTTTTTGATAATATTTTGAAGAACCCTGATCATTTTTCTCATAACAAATTTATGATTGAAAAATAGATTTTATATGCTGTAATTTTATATTAAACTGTAAACATTGATTTTTCTTATCATTGGCACAGTTAATTTTTTGTCTCAGGAAATTTCAATTTATCACCAATCTGTAAAACATTTAAATGCAACTTGACTGCAAGTTTGTTACTTTGCATTGTCCATCATGATATAATGAACAGTAATGGCATGAATATGTATTGTTTAAGATGCCACTTCCTGAGAAGAATTACAAGAGATCACAAGAATGAAATTCTCATAAACAAAAAGAAGTGACTGTCAACATGTTTCTTTTTAGCCTCAATAAAGGGTTGTTATGAACTTTTTTACAACATTCTGACTTACTTACTGAGTCAGTTTACTTTTCAGACAGTAAAACTACTAGATTTCACACACTCTGCATGCTTTTCATGCAGCTTGAGTTTTTACTTTCCCTAATCAAATAGATCTAAACATCTTCTAATAAATTCTCTTAGTTTTGGAGATAAGTATTTATCAATTACAGTTTGGTACTGGGCTGTAAGTAATAGGAATCAAAACCAGAGTTTCTTCATATTCCATGATAAGTTCTTTATTTGAAATGCATGAATAATTTAATCAGTCAGTTGGTGGTTAGTTTGTTTTTTCATGCTATTTACATATTGCTTTAAATACATTTGTAACTAAGAGATTGTAACATATATCTGTATTCTATTTGAAAACTAAGTTATATGGTTTGTAAGTTAACCTGTTACAAGTTACTAGTATTTTAAGAGGTGATTTTTGGATGGTACAGTGGATTACTTACCTATGAAGGTCGAAACATGGTTTTGATCACTATTGCTGATGCAAGATATTTCTCTTGCTGGCACGACCAGAATAAGGTGCATTGTCTCTTGAAGGCCCAACTGCTATTCAGCTTACAATCTCAAGAATGTGCATGCTGACCTCGTGCCACCCATACTATTGCCCCTCTTTGCATGATATGCTGAGTCAGAGGATACAGCACTTTATAGTATGTCTGCCTACTGTAGTTTGTTTTGCCATAGGTAGGATTTGATTCTTTTGAGTGAATAAATATGGCATTAAACTTAGAAGAAAATTGCTTTTTCACTTTGTAGAGCATCAGGATGTACAAAGCAATGGAAGTTCAGAGATAATGTGAGATTTATATAAGGCCCTGATTTTTTCTTCCTTTAAATTTGTCTTTTAATGTAAATTTTAAAAGTGTTATAAAATAGATGGGGAAAAATTAATTACACAGATTTTAAGATATTTCTTTTTTATTTTCTTTTTCTTATTATTATTATTATTATTATTATTAATTTTTAAGCCGTTCAGTGATCAGAAGAAGCCAATTCTAACTGAACAACTGCTCTGTCCTCTGCTTCCATTCTTACAGGACATTACGGTCAGTAAGTTTAGGTCATAGGGACTATTGTGTTATTCTTTAGACTTAGAAGTTAGTTCTTTAACTGGTCCTTACTGCTTAATGAAACTTGAGTCCATCGTGTATCACCCCTCCCAACATGAGCAAAATTGCATACCAGTGTACTGTGGTTGAAATTAAGGAAGTCAAGAAAAGCATCTCAGACATTACACAGCATGAAATTCCATTATTCCTTTTGTAATTATTGGTAGAGTTGGAAGGTATGAAGCATATACTGATAAAAAAGTGCTCCCAATTGAAAACTGAATTTATCAGATAACGGTTTACTTTGATGCCTTTGACCCTAGAAAGCTTGAGGAACAAAGAAGCTAATACGTAGTCATTCTGACTACCATTATTTTCCTTAGCGTGGTTTTATTGAATTATGTTAATAGGTAACAATACATGATATTACTCATTATATTAAGAACATATAAAAACGTTTTAACCTTGTTTAACGTCCATTGTAACATTCAACACAAGTCTTTGCTTAATGTTCGCCGCATATTACTCCCCAGCAGTTTGTGCAGAACACTTTTGTCATTCTCTGGTTCTTACTGGACACAAGGTGCAGCTTGCATTTTCTCAATGCCTGGTTCATCTGCAGGGATGTTGATGTGTATAATTTCTGCAATTGATAGTTGCAGCAGACACATCCAAGGCTTCTCAAATTCAGCATGAATCTCCTTTGCAAACTGGTGTCGAGTCAGAGGTTTTACTTATTTCTAAGTTTGTTGTGTTTGTATATGATATAACTGTTTACTAAAACAATGTTCATCATTCCATAAAACACACAGAGACCACCTGCTTGTCTTTCTACTGCAACTCATTTGATTGCATATTTGATCCAATGTGTCCACTGCACCTTTAGTTGAGTTGCAAAACTCAATGATATTAGGCTTCTTGGAAATTGAATCGATAGAAGCTTTGTCATGAGTTATTGAAAGCAAGAGAAAGACGTTGTTTGGCCTTGTCTTGTATTACACAAGTGTCTTTTCTTGGTCAAAACAAAATATTGATGTACCTACTTTTCTGTTCTTACAGTTGAGTAGCTCAGGTGGTACTTCCATTTTGTTTTTGAGAACCATGCCTGCCTGTGGTGTTATGGTTACTATGCTAACTTCATACATCCAAGGTCACAGGTTCAAACAAGGCGGAGGATGATGGATTTTTTTGGGCGTAAACATCCTTAGCATTCAAAATCTTCTTGGGCTTCTAACCAGGTAAAAACTTGGCTTGATACCGACGTTTCGAAGAAGTGCATCTTCCTTGTCTTCAGGGTGAACTGATGATTTGAGCTTGCGGAGACTGGTATTTATAAGAGCTGTCTCCGCAAGCTCAATCCATCAGTTCACCCTGAAGACGAGGAAGATGCACTTCTTCGAAACGTCTGTATCAAGCCAAGTTTTTACCTGGTTAGAAGCCCGAGAAGATTTTGAATTAATATGTCGCCAGGAAAGCTTCAGTTCTTATTTTATCCTTAGCATGGCTTCCTTCAGAAGGGAAGTAAAGCTGTTGCTCCGTGCCGTTGATTTATGATACATAAAAGAACCTCAAGTCTGATAGAGAGGCCTCTGAGCAAAATTAAGCAGTCTTTCACGCCCAGTATAGAACGGGATGCTGAGAACCACAGCAGTTAAAGAGCACCCATAAATAAAATGCCATTTCGTTTTTTCAGAAGTTCAGGTGAAAGAGGAACCAACATAAAGCAATTGCCCATTGTTACATTGCAGTTACTTCCATGAATGCTTTTGCCAAGTAATGGGGCTGCATCAAAGATGTACTTTGTGCCATTATCACAGATCATAACAATCTTGATGCCATATTTTGCTGGCTTATTTGGTTTATACATTCTAAATGGACATCGCCCTCTAAAGGCCAGAAGTTTTTCATCAATTGTAAGGTAAGGTATATGATTCCCCCCAGGCGGAAACAAACTTCCCAGATTTCTCTTTTTGGAGCAAATTTGTCCTTCTCCCTTCTCTTAGATCTGGTTATCTGATCATCAAAAGAGTAAGCATTCACAAAAGAAATTAAATCTATTAACAACTCACTGTCACTTTGTACCTCATTCCATTGTATTCTACATCAAACATTTCCTGTGAAGGTAAGTGGTTGTTCTTTATCACTGCAGATAACACCAAAATACTCAGATGGGCATCAAATTCATTTTTATCGGCGTGAGAAACATTGCTGCAATTTTTGCATTTATATGTTGAATAATTTTATCATACATTGAGTGAAAAATAAGGAAAAAGCTTCTATTGTTGTATCAACATTTCAACTGTATCTTTTGGACCTTGACAAATATGTACAATATTTCTTGTGGCCGAATGTGTATTTGACAGCTTGAAGGGAACTGTTGACCAACAATGATCACTTTTTCCAAACAATCTTGTTTTATTACACACTATGATGTGCTGGTCTGTTGGATTTCCTTGTTTTCCGCTTTGATTGCAGTATTCCTCAGAACTAGTGAGAATTATAGGGAACCATTTCTGGATCATTGTGATCAATATTTGAGCTATCATCTGTCAACACAATATCATCGTCTTCTACATTGTCTTCACTTTCACTGACACTATTATTTTCAGACACATCTGTCTCTTCCATTTCTTCTAACATTGTTGAAAGTTGTTTTTCATCAGGCTGCTCGCATTCCATTTTTCTATAACCTACAATTCAAAACATATCACACCTTTTTCAGGATTTGTATAGAGATTTTAATAATGTAAAATGAAATTGTAATAACATATATGGCTTAAACTGATGTAATTTAATAATAAAACAAAGTAAATGACAGCTAAATAATATAGGGAGGTTCGTATGAACGAACATTGATATACTTATATAAATGCTAACACTTCGCCCAAATAACTACCCAGGAAAAATAATGATGAATAAATTGTTTATTGGACAACAATTGCATGCACTTGATGTCACTTCCAATGCAGCACAATACCAACTGAAGGTACTGTAGGCGATGTAAGACTCAATTAATAGGAAGTGGTGATGGTAAGAGGGAATAGAATTGTGCGCCGTCAATTTGATAAAGTTTTAGCTTTCTAGGGTTAATACTTGTACATACAGATGTTGTATTGTCTAGGTATTACCTATACCAATATTCTAAAGAGAGAAAATTTGTATATGCAAAGTTATCTTGGAAACCACTCAACCAATCTTTGAAAATCCCTGTTCTTTCTGGTGCACTTGGTCTATAAAACACAATGTTCTGTACACTAGAATGTGAACACATTGGCGTTATAAAAAACATACTTGCAAAGAAGACTTTGATCCTTTTATTAAGATTGCCATGGAGAAGAATATTGTTGGTACTCCACAGAAAATGCATTTAAAATAAGATAAATGCTGCTGATATTTTATTTCAAGCGCTATACACACAGGATGTTGCAGAATTCAACTGACAAACTTTTGGGGATTCCAGAGGAGTGTTAGGTGAACATTTTGATATGGACACTTTTGGTCTTTGAGGTCACAGTCAACTGCAATAAATCAGTCAATAATGAGCCAGTATGCCACTGATAAAACTTCTAGTTACTGCCATTATTTCTAACTGCAAGCAATCATAGCCATGCATAGCAAAGGTTAAGACAGGCAAGTGGTAAAATTACAGAGACCATAGGTTGCATGGTTTGTAGCTCAGAGGCTCAAATCACAACAGAATTATTTATTTTTTATTTGCATTTCAATTAATGTATCATGCGACTCTGAATACCACCCATTTCATCTGCTGACCAATGCTGTTAAATTTTACAGAGAAAATAATTTTAAAGAGCAACGAACACCATAATCTTTGTTTATGGATGTGAAAGAGTGATACTAGAGAAAGAAAAGACAACATTAAAGCGATGTTCTCGTTCACCTCAGAAAAAATGTGACGGCACATTACACAAAAATAAATTTGTTTCTCATTAATAGAAAGAAAATGTGTCTGTACTAGTTGGGATAGAGATGAAGAATAGCTAATAAGTAAAGTGTGTCAGTTATCTGCACATTCCATGTAAAAATTCAAAACAATAAGCAAATTGATATTTCTATTTGCTCCCCTAATTTGAGGGGATGCAAACAATAAGGAATAAGAAAAATGCATGAGGAGAGAAAACCAAACTTGTTGTTCCAACCTGAATGGAAGAAACTTTGGCATAGCAAAGGAGAAATCAAATTTAGAATCATTATTCACACTGCAATTAAGAATATTCCTGATTCACACAAAAGAAGAAAGAAAACCAAGCTTCTTATTCATGCCTGGATTATTATTAATCATCATCAGAGGTTTCAAAATAAGGATTTGGGAATAATATGGATAGAAAGAATGCAAGCAAATTTGTACCTACTACTTTCAAGGAAAGGTAGACTAAAGAATTTGTTCAAAGTGATGTCCAACATCCACACATAGTCTATATTTTCAAATAAATCTCTCATATCCTCTCAAAGATGCCTGGAGTTCTATGAATTAGTCACATGCAGCCAAAATCCTCATCAGAGTTGACAGGAGTCTCATACAAGAAGCTCTTGATGTGTCTCCACAGAAAATAATCAGGAGGTGTAAGGTCAGGAGAACGTGGTGACAAAGTAATAACAGTATCATGTTCAATCCAATGTTCTGGAAACATGTTATTTAAATGGCCTCTGACATCCCTGTCAAAGTGAACAAGAACTCCATCATGCTGAAACTACATCTGGCAACGTACATCAATAGGGACATCTTGCAGAAACCCAGGTAGCACTTCGACTAGGAATTGGTACATGTTCCCATTTAACCATGGTGGAAGACAATATGCCAATTATGTAATTTGAAACTATGTTAACTCCAAACGTGTGTTAATAATTTCTTTCAACTGTCAAATGCAAATTTTCATGCTCCAGATGGTTTAATGCCATTCCTTCCCTTGTAAAACAACAATTGTTTGTAAAGAGCACTTGCAGAAAAGAAGTCCAGCTGTTCATCATGTCACTCAGATACCCAGCTACAAAACTGCACTCTGGGAGCTAGTCAGCTGTTGTTAAGGCATGTACCTTTAGAAGATGGAAGGGATGGAGTCTTTTCTTCCTGTATCACTTGCCATACACTGACATGATTTATGCTCATGGTATGGGTACTGGTTGAATGACTTGTGATCTTTTCGAGCACTTCTTCCTCGAAACGTACTGTACGATGTGTTTGTCTTGCACCAGTGTTGGACTATGCACAGCCAGGAATTGAGTTTCCCGCAGATGCTGGTGAATAGCCTGGAAGGTAGAATAATGTGGTGGCAGATCAATTAACTTCACAAAAGAGTATGTCATGACTGTGATGTGAATAACTCTGTTGCAGTAGTAGACAGACCAGCAATGCACACGTGCTATTATCCTGGAATTACCTTAAAAGTACATCTATGCAACTAATAGGGGCACATTTGCATACATAGAATCTGCTCATTAATTCATTCTATACACACCAACAAAATGAATAATATATTATATGTACAACAATTTCAAATGTACCATAAGAGTACCTGTGTAAAATTTACATACATATATACATTTTGCAAAAAATACCATAAGTGAAAGTTGGGTTCATATTATCCCATTCATCTGATTATGGGGAAAAAATTGACAGCTTGAACATAGTTTGAACCTACACTATCTATTTGAAAGCGGAACCTGCTATTGATTGCATCACTGCAAACAAGTAATCTACTTTGAGTAACTAATAGAAGTGGTGAAATACATACACTATTACTCTGAAAATATCTTGAAAGTATGCATTCACATGCGCATACCCAATAACGGCAAACCATGTTACAAACTATGCACAGAAAGAACTGAAAGAGTTTTCCTCTGTTCTATGTAATATATTAAACAGATAGTATGTAAGTATCTCCGTAAAATCATTTCAAGTGTAAAAAAACAGTAAGAATTTCACTCCAAAACTAAGCCATTCACATGCTTGGAAAAAGAGGTTTAAAACTTTGAGCAAGGTTTGAACCTGGGTCTAACCAGGAATATCAGAATGTTAGCCCTCGCTTCTGACTGCTTTATTGCTATACATAAAGAGATGCCCCTCTCTAATTTCTACAGTTTTCCACAATGTGAAACTGGAGCTCAGGATGCACTGGATCTTGTTGATGGAGCATTTTCTTCAGAATAGCAAAGCTCATAAATTCGAAAATACCAATTGATAGCTATTTTCGTGCTTGGGGGGGGGGGGGGGGGACAGAAAATAACTACTTTTGAATGGAAAGGAGCACCACTTGTGTATTCATTATTTATGTATGTGCAATTATCAGTGTGAATGTTCCAGTGCAAAATCATTACTCAACTGCAAAGTTTGTCACAGATCATAAGGAGTCCTATCTCAGTGTCATCATAAACTATTCCTCTGTAACGCATGATTTAGTGGATAAATCATGACCATCTTCTTTTAATTGTTAAATTATGACCATATAGTTTATGACACTGAGATAGCACACCTTATGATCTGTGACAAACTTTGCAGTTGAGTAATGATTTTGCACTTGAATGTTCACACTGATAATAAATATATATAGATTAAATTAAATGGAGTTTTATTTATGGACACTCTTTAACTGCTGTGGTTCTCAGTGTCCTATTCTATATTTAAAGACCACTTAATTTTGCTCAGAGACCTCTTTTATTAGGCTTGATAAATCTACGACACGGGACCAATGACTTTACTTCCCTTCTGAAGGAAGCCATGCTAAGGATTTTTAAGCCCGAAAAAAATCCATTGACGTCCACCAGGTTTGAACTTGCAATCTTGGGAATATGAAGTTAGCATGATAATCACTACACCATGGAGGGCGACAATATATATGCATTGTAATTATAAATCATTATTTATATATATATTTACAAGTGAATAGCATGAAAGAATTATTAAGCTCAAAATCTCAGGTTATTATGACTTTCATTAATAAAATGCATGTATAAATATGCCATTATTATAAAATTCACACAGCAAGGCTTCTTTTTGCTTAGGTACTGCTTAAGAACAATCACACATGGCTGTATGATACCAAAATACAGACTAAATTCAAAAGCAAAGGCAACATTCTGCATTAACAGAACAAAAATACAAAGCATCTGAATGTAGGTATGGGGGAAGGCTTTCACTACATGGACCTCGAGGTAGTTCATGTATAAATCTGTAGAAAGGGTGATAATGGGCTGCCCATTCTTTTGACTGTTGATAGAATTTTTTATTGCAAGTGAATTAGTTTTGTCTAGTGCATATCAGGTTTACAATGTCTATTTCTGTGGAGTCCATTGTGGTTACAATAGCCTTTTTCTGAGAAGATTAGGTATTTTTACAGTGAGAATACTTGTGTAAACCAATTTGACATCAAAAGAAACCATTGTGTTGTCATTAGGAGTATTGTACAATATTCAGTGCTCAAGACTACTACATAACAACTAGGGGAAAAAACACTCAAATAAACTTAAAAACAAACCTTCCTCATTAAAGTCAAGGATATTAAAATTCCTTTAGTTAAAGAAACAAACTTAAGACCTATTTGATATTCAACATTATTGACAATTAGCAGAAAATTTGAAAAATCTGAAACCTCCTCCTATGTTTGTAACAAATGTTATTAGAAGTAATACATTAACCATCCATCTAATGAACAGTTATTTGTCTACACTGATGCTTCCAGCTTACAAAATAATTGTGCTGGTGCAGTATGTCGTTCTTCTTTTCATAGAACTAAGTTTAAATTATACAAGATTTGATGGTGAAATTTTAGCAATCCTTAGTTTACAAAAATCTTCTTCTATATTAAACTTATTTATTTATATTAAACAAATTTAAGAGATTTGTAATTTTATCTTGCTTAAAGCAGATATAATATCCATAGCATATGATACAACACACAAAAACCTAAATGTCACAGAATACATAAAATTAGCACGCTGTGTAAAATGCCTTGATTTTTGGTCAAGAAAGGCAGTAAAATTAAAACAAGTTCTTATAACTCATATCATAATAATAACTATATTCACGGTTTATTCAAAAATTAAAGAATATGGACATAAACAAAATCAAAGTGATGAAAAAAAAATGTACATAACATGACTATATTTACTACACTACCAAGAAAATCCTTTGTGCCAGTTTTTAAACTACCAACAGAACATGACTGCCTTAGCAACCCTACATAGAATTGGCATAGCAGAATTTCTTGTATTCTTTAACATAGAGAGAGAGACTACCCCACTCCACTGCTCAGCTTTTGATTAATGTACCAACCTGGCATCAAAATACTGGAATACAAGAGAAGTGGGTTTATTGAGAGCATGTTATTGCAGCAGCAGTGAATCACATCTTTAATTTAAAATTTAAAACTGAACTTTCTGAATGGTAAGAAAAGTATAATAGAACCATTGTTCTTCAATGGCAACTTTTCTTTAAAATAAGAAAAGATTATGAGATAAGTACACTAAACTGAGACTGCAAAATGCAATGCCAACCTGGGCATTTTAGGTCACACCAGAGATCTGGCAACCCTTTTAGAATTTTCAGGAAAAATGGCCTGTATTTATCAGACCCCCCCCCCCCCCATGTGCTCTCTCTCTCTCTCTCTCATTTATACCAAAATTGATATTTTAAATTTAGCATCTTCCAAGAGATGACATGAACATTTTCAAGAAACCCCATGCCCTGCCTTCGCCCCACCTAACCTAAACTACACTTTACATGACATTTTTTATTTGCTCAAAAATAATTCTAAAGTATTTGATTAAAATAACGTATGCTTAAGGTATTTTTATGACAAAATGAAATGTATATGTTGTATTTTGTGGAATTAACTTCTGAAGTCGTCTTCCTTCTGGATGACTTCAAGTAAATAATTTCTATGTTTATCTTGATTAGCATGAAGTAGATAGAAAAATAAGTTTTAGTAAGAATAGGTTGTTATAGAAAAGGTAGGAAAAGTCTTGTGAATGATACACATCAGGATTTTTTTGTGTAGGGTTGTGTACTTCCAAATGTGTATTTTAGTGAAATCCAAGTATCAAATGTTACAGAGAATACATTTCCTGTTCTGCTATAGATTAAACGGTTATCTTAGTTTAAATCCAAGAAAATGTGTGGCAGTCATAGAACAAAGTAAAATATAAAAATAAAATATAAATTAATACCAGTTGGACTAGTCTAATACTATTGTAGATGCTGTTTGTTATAGGAAAACTTAGTAGAAACAAGATGTAAGAAAGTATATGGCGCCCTATTTATGTGAAAATTCTTCCTTCTATTCCACCATTCACTCATAAACACTACAAAAGCTCCTCCTGTGTGCAAATAAAAGTGCATATGCCTTTGATTGGGTTGAGCTTCCTGGTGCGGTTTTTTTTTCCTTGTCCTAAAAGAAAAACAAGAAATTTTCAATTCTTTGCGTCCTAAGTACTTCAATCATCAACAATCATACTTTATTATTTGTAGTTCTAAGGTATTTAAGGGATGTTACATTGAATCGTCATTGTATAATGCCCCAGTCGTATACATATAGAAGAGTTAAATAACTAAGGAGTACTGAAGATTAAATGTTAAAAATGAGGACATAAATTTGGAAATATGTCAGTTTTGAATGGAGAAACAGATTTTTCTTTTTTCCCCCCTTTTCTCCTTCATAGATTATGTTTTTACTCGTTTTGGTTTGGTTTCTCCATGTATACATATAATATGGAGCACTTATATTCTAGTGTGACATTTATTTTTAATTTCAATGCATCATTTGTAAATACACTGGAGTAAAATATTTAACTTGTATGGTTTAAAAATTTACATATTTAAGTGGTGTCAATTTGTATATTAAAGACATTTATTTCAGTTGCAGCATAAGCAGTGAAACTTCATCATTCAACTCTGAATGTCAGGATGATGAAGAAATAGCTTTAGCAATGCAAGCTGCAGAGATAGCTAGTCGGAATGAGGCTCGTGCCAAATTCAGGTTTGTATTATTATTTTGTTATACATAACATTTTCTTTTGATAGGTAAATCTATAGGTATACAGTAGTGTATTTAAACACATTATGTTTGGAGTTCTTTTCATAACTCTTTGCATTTATAATTGACATTTGCTTGAATTTGGCTGTAACTCTCTTTGCAAATATTAAGAATTGCATTGATTAAGAATTACAAACTTAAATTAATTGAGTATCAGTCACAACTTTCTCTAGTTCTAATTGTATAAAATTCTATGAGATCAAAGAGAATGACAAAAGAGTCACTATGTAAATCTTGTTAGCCATGCTAGAATATCATGCATTATGCTTGAATCAAAATTAAATGCTACAAAATAACATAAAAGGTGCTTTGTTCAAAGAATTTATTTAATGGTAAAAAGAGTTTTTTTAAACTCCTAAGTCTTATATCATTAAAACATGCCTGACTTAAGTGTGATGTGGTATAATTGAAATTGTGAGTAGATAAGTAACACTTAGGTTTCATTTTTCATTCAGAATATGTTTCAAAGAAGTCATCACTTGTATGACCCTTGAAACTAAAATATTACCAACTCGTTCACAATTTCAGATATACTAAAATATTTCACTGTTTATACATTTCTGATTTGAGGGAAAGAGCTTCTAGGGGCTTCAAGCCTGTATTAATAGTGAAATATCAATATTAAATTATGAGGGGCAGTCAAATGAAAACTGAACACCCACTACAAAGTGGCAATGGAGTTTGTTTTATTAATAAGTAACTGCTAAAAGTGTCAAAACATTTATCTTACTGGAAGACTAGATCAACTTAAGTCTTGTAGAAAAGGGTAGGTCGCTGATGGATCCACAATCTCTTGCACTTCTTGTCATCTGAATGTAACCACCATGTCTTTCTTCAGGTCACCAGAAATGTGGAAGCCACAAGAGGAACCATTTGGCCTGTACAGAGGATGTTAAAATGCCTCCCAGCCTCCCTACCAGATTAGCAGTATGAGGATGGGTATTGTAGTGCAAAAGGATGATTCCATCCAACAGCATTCCAGGGTCTTTTGACTTTTTGGTGCATCACAGTTTCTGCAGTTTGTCTGCATATGACTGCACGCTGATTGTGGCTCCACACTCTGGGAAATTAAACAAGATTAGGGTCCCTGCAGTTAAAGCATCATCACTTTACCAGAACACACATGGATAGCAGAGGAGAATTGACGTGTTTCCATTGTTAGCTTTGCAGTTTATTTTCGGTCTTGAAATGGTTGTACCACATTTTGTTCCCTGTGACAATACATTGTATGATACTGCTCTAAATGACTAAGATGTGCAGCCATTCTCTCAAACTTTTGTCCCTCCATCAAATTGATGCTACCCATTGTGCAGAAATGTTTTGGAACTGCAGGTTTGATAATGGCATGCCTTGGCAAATGCTGACTTGAACACAAATCTCTTCCTCTGTGATTCGTCAGTTTTCCCGGATCAAACCATCAATCTGTGCAATCACATTACACGAAATGGCTTAATAATCGTCTTGCAGTGCTGTGCATCCTTAACATAATCTCTTCTGC
The DNA here is from genome assembly GCA_030762935.1 of Hymenopus coronatus. NCBI lineage: Eukaryota > Metazoa > Arthropoda > Insecta > Mantodea > Hymenopodidae > Hymenopus > Hymenopus coronatus. Next base: position 26,288,352 of record CM060889.1, read on the forward strand.
CACTCGTACACACTAGTCAAGGACATGCAATGCTGTCTATAAACAGCAGAAATGTGACTATAAATTTTGCATGTTCCAGCATCCTCAGCCACCAAGAAGCAAACCACTCCACTCTGCTCTTCTTTGCTTGCCTCCATTTCCAATGCTGGATGAACACACTTTTCACTATCTTCAGAGTAATAAAAAAGAACTTGTGGACCTGTGTATTTTGACTATACATTTCTCCCATCTTACAGATAGCAGTATCAAAAAGTAACAACTGTGTTAACGTTTTGTGAGGAATGTGTTTTATGGCAGGTGTTCCTCTCATGCAAATGTAATACTTATAAGGTGAGTATTAGAGAAAGCAAAGAAAACATCATGATGTTATGATTTTGTCTGCTTAAATACCATAAACATATGTTTTCCTCACAGTATGCAATATATTGATACAACTTGCATATTATGCAAATCTTTATAAAATTGCTTAATTTTGAATTTATATTTGTTTGACAAATTACCCATTTAATTAACACGTTGATGGGAATGCACATTGAAGTAACTAATCAATTTAGAGTAAAACCACATCATACACTCAAACTTAAAGAGTTGAAATGAGTGACTTGCTTTGGACATGTTTTGACGGCTATTGCCACCATCTTCAGCAAAGATTTACTGATAAACTCTTGATAGCAGCCTATAGAAGTCTCTCTTCTGGGTAGATGAATTTTGAGATGAGACTATTTGTTTGAGGTACATCAAAATGTATGACTTTGTTTTTGTTTTTTAGTATTAATATATTTTCCCAAACTGTTAATCCAATTGGATTCTGTACTAATTTGAATAACTTGGGTTCACTGTGAAAATTAAGGTTTTTGAGTCCAAAAATGGTCTTGCACTTATCTGTTTATGCTTCAAATACCTCATGTGCTCTTTAAAACATCAGATGCTGCTTTTTGTTTTCCCTATATACACCTTTTTACATTCCTTGCAGCTGATTTCATATATCGTGATTGTTTCAATGAGAGGATTTTATCTTTCATGTTTTAATGGAGGAGGTTTCTTAAACTATGCTTATTAAATGGGCTAAGTTGAAGTTGCATTTTTTGAAAATCTTTTGAAATGTTTGGTGTGCTTAAGGATGGCAAGTGAATTTCTTGAAGCTGGTTTCTGATTTTATTCTTTTTAGAGTGCTAATTTTTTTACTTTCTTCTGTTTCATAAATTTATTAATCTTCTTCTTTGCCAGATGTTTTGTATATTCATTCTTTTGTGCAATTTCCTGAGAGAAAAACTACTTTCTGTACTAAAAAATGGCTAACTACCACAGACATTTCTGGTGAAATAGTAGAGGATATACTAAAGCTCACTCAATTATGGATTAACCAAACCTACTTCACATTCAGAGGCAAATTTTATTCACAAAAGTATGGTTTAGCCTTGGGAAATCCATTATCTCCAATATTTGCAGACATCTATATGAGTAATCCACATGATCATAGCCTTCCCACAAATATACAAAACCTGGTATAGATATGTAGATGACTTATTGGCAGTAGTAAACAGAAAAGTAGTCAAGAACAGCCTTAAATTGCTAAATCTTCAGGATAGTTCCATAAAATTCTCAATAAAAAAAAAATCCAATGGTATGATTCCGTTCTTGAACCTAAAAATAATCAGGATCCATAACAAGGATCCATAACAAACTAGAATTTGGAAAGAAACCCAGATGGACAACTACATAATAAACAACAGTTACAACCTAATTTTACATAAACATGCCATGATTAAGTCTTGCATTTATACTGGTAAACCTACCATTAAGCCAGAAGAAATAGAAACTAGAACTTAAATTGAATCACAGATATTGCACAAAAGAATGAATGTACAGAACATCTGCTAAAGAAGAAGATTAATACATTTATGAAACAGAAGAAAGTAAAAGAAATTAGCACTCTAAAGAGGATAAAATCAGAACCGCTTAAAAAATTTCACTTACCACCCTTTGGCACACCAAAAATTTCAAAAGAGTTTCAAAAAATGGTACATCAACTTAGCCCCAGTTAATAAGTACAGTGTAAAAAAACCTCCTCCATACAAACATTAAAACAATCAGGGATATATGAAATGAGCTGCAAGGAATGTGAAAAGGTGTATATAAATATATAAACAGACAGATAAGTCAGCTTTGGACTCAAAGCCATAATTTTCACAATGAACCCAAGTTATTAAAATCAGTACAGAATCCAATTGGATTAACAGTTAGGGGAAATCTAAAAAGCAAAAACAAAGTCATACATTTTGATATACCACTCATAAATAGTCTTATCTCAAAATTCTTCTACCAAGAAGAGAGACCTCTACAGGCCGTTACTAGGAGTTCATCAGTAAATCTCTGCTGAAGATGGTGGCAGTAGCCTCCAAAACATGTATGAAGTAAGTTACTCATTTCAACTAGTGAACTTTGAGTGTAATGCTATGTTTTTATTATTAATTTACCCATTTAATGTTAGTACAAAATATATTATATTTGGTGTGTTTGAATTAAAGTATAATGTGACTATACAGATATTTTGCATTTCTACATCTGAAATTATTAAAATAATTCTTTTAATAGGTCAAGTGAAGATTTGATACATCGACTGTTTGTATGTATTGCGGGAGTGGCTGATCAGCTTCAGACCAATTTTGCTGGTGATCTCAGGCACATCCTCAAGAGTGTGTTTCTAATGAGTGCAAGTTGTTGTCCAGAAATACAGCAGGCAGATATAGAAGAAATTGCAGCTCCTAATGATCTATTGGCAGAAGCTGGTTAGTGCTATTAATGTAAAGCAAATCCTTTCAGATAACCAGCTCATGTGTATTGTACCTGCCCAGAAGTTTGTAAACATGCATTTTATTCATTTATTTTTAATAAGTTGTAGCAAAATGTGTTTTATCTCAAGAATAACAAATTACTGAAAAGGTATTTTCATCTATAAATTCTGTTTAATCTGCCAAAATAATGCAAAAATGTTGCAATTTATGTTGATATCCCTGGATCTTTATTTCTTAAAAATTATGTCTGGTAAATGCTCATCCTTCACTTTATAGTTCTAGTTGTATCCAAAAGTTATCCACCACATGTATTGCTATATTTTATTTGAGCTATGCTGTCCACAGACACACACACATGGACCTTTTTCCAGAAATGCTTTTTTTTTGGATTCAGGGGGACCAAAAACATGTATTTCTGGTGAAATCTCAGTATCAAATTTTTGGGTGGAATACAATACCTTCTCTGTACATTATGTACATAGTATGTATAGAGAAAGTAAAAAAAAAAAATCACATCTTTTGATAGTTTCTTATGGTGAAATGAATGCAGTAAAAACTGATGAGTTTATTCATAATTCTACTTTAAGGCATTTTTTCAGGCGTAAAAATTCATTCTTAGCATGGCTTCCTTTGGAAAGAAAGTAAAGTTATTGGTCCCATGTTGTAGATTTACAGCACTTAAAAAAAGAACTCAAGCATGATAAAGGGCCTCTGAGCAAAATGAAATGGTCTAGAAAGTACCACAGCAGTTGAGTATCCATAAATAAAACTCTACATATGTATTTATTTGTTATGAAAATGATGTCGCTTGGAAACTGTTTTTAATTACCAGTGGTTGGACTCTAAACTCAACCATCAAATCATAGCCTGGTTAAGTTAAGGATCTACCAACTCACAAGCTTTTGCAACATATGGAGATGATGATTTAATTTATCCAACATAGGATGCCAGGTTATTACATCACATTCTAAAGGAAAGGCTCACGAGTTCTCTTAAAATAAAAAAGTCAAATGAAAGTATTGCTAGAAAAAATGAAGTAAATGTTACCCATTTTGCATATTCAAAAAAAGTATTGAAGTTTCAAACAAATGTAAGTCAGTGAATCAATGTCAAAACCTACTCAGTCAATTAAACCATTTTGTACAAGGGATGGCATTACAAAAACTGAAGCAAAATGGGCTCTGAAAGTTGCAAATAGTAAGTTTATGTTAAATTCATCTTAAATTGTTGGGGAGAGATTCAAATTAATGTTGCAGACAGCTCAGTGGCTTCTAACTTCAAAATGGGCTCTGAAAGTTGCAAATGGGCTCTGAAAGTTGCAAATAGTAAGTTTATGTTAAATTCATCTTAAATTGTTGGGGAGAGATTCAAATTAATGTTGCAGACAGCTCAGTGGCTTCTAACTTCAAAATGGGTGCAAAAAGTAATATACAGGGTCTGGCATAATTCAGTTAACCAAAAATGAAGTGTTGTTAGAATAATATAATTAATTTTGTGTGTTTAAACACTGATTTACATATCTTGTCACACAGCTTCTCAAATTCTTGTTCAATCAAATCCCTTAAATACTTTCAAGTTTAATGGTTTCATAGTGTAAACTTTGCCCTTCAATATCCCCACATTGAAAAATCATACAGTGTGAAGTCTGGTGATATTGGAGGCCAATCAAGCATGATTGGCACTGAAAAGGTTAAAGTAAGACTTAAATAACAGCCTTATGAATAACTGTAATCATAAATATAAATTGATAATTTGTTTACTTCTTATTCAATTCTTATTACTTCACTCACAGCTTTTATCTTCCACCTGATTTATATATACAGTGGTCAAATATTTGTGTTCATTTAGATGCTATGAGGCCTGTGGAAAGTGCTGAGGAAGCTCTTTCTGCTGGATGGGAAGCGCCAGCAAGTCCAGTAGAAGTAGAATCACCGCCACCATGGATTCCAGATGAGTTAGCTCCTAGATGTATGTCCTGTGAGGCAGTCTTCACTGTTGTGAGAAGGAGACATCATTGCAGAAATTGTGGCAAGGTGAGAAATTACATTTATTTGGCATTGACTTACATTTAGAGCATTAAATCATTGCTCAAAGAGAATAACATTCTAATAATTAGACTGCTTTGTCAGTGAACTATTTAAAACAGAATATCAATTGAATGATATGAAGTCAATTAAAATATTCTTTGACTCCACTTCCCTACATATTTGTATGCAGGTATGTTTCATAAGGCATCCTTTACATCATCTGCTGCTACAACTGGTTTGGAGTTGGGTTCTGGTTTTCTTGTTGGTTCTTTGTTGTCCTCTGTGTTGCTGAGGGACCTCCTCATAAAGTTCGAACCAGCCAACAGAGCACATCAAAGAGCTACCAGAGAGAGGGAGAGGTGGGGGTGGGGCGAGCAATTAATTTCTGATATAATAGCACAAAAGTTATTTTAGGACAATGGTACCAATAAAACTAAATAAATTATATGAATAGTGCCATAATTAAGCCACAAATAAAATGGTTAAATGCTACATATATTTCATTGGGTCTTTGGAAAGTAATTTTTCCTGGAGGATTTATTGTCTTGACTCCAAAAATGTTACCTAAGCATATTAGTGCTGGTCCAATTGTGTACCTCTTTCAGAAAAAAAAGAAAACTAAAAAAAAAAAAATTTATGTTCTATTCACATGACTTTCTCGAGCTGATCCACAAACAAACTTTCCTTACAAAATATTACGCTTTTATCTATGTCATGCCAATCGATAAAAACATTAGCAGAAATGGTCTTATTACTTGCTTTCTTGTTAGTAGAGCAGAAATAAGAGAATACACAAGGACTTTAAATACTATCAGTATGTGAAATAATTAAAATTTGGCACTCTTTTGCATTCCCATGAGTAAAATGAAAGAGATGAAACAAAAGTTGTTTTTGTGCTGCTTTAAGTAGTTTAAAACTAAAACCAATAACAGAAAGAGGTTAACTCTAATTACAAAAAAAAAAATTGTAAGTTTTTATCTATTTCTTATGGTTTACAAGTTAAGCAAAAGTCATCCAGAGGTCTTTATGAAGAGGTCTTTAGAGACTGTTCCCATAAAATTCAACATACACATTTTACTTTTCATGAAAATGTCTTAAATATATGGAATTTTTATCAAAATCATTAGCCATTTTTGAGAAAATCAAAATTTTCAAATAAATAAAGAGTAGCTGCAATAATTTGGTAGTTTTACAATAATTTAAATTACTTATTAACCCAAACAATTTACGCATTTATAAGACTCTATAGGGTCTTCTTGTCCCTTAATCATATTTAAGTCTTTTTAGTTAAAATCTAAATTCAATTTAATAAAATAAAACAGAATTCACCTCGTCCAATCATTTATACAAGCCTTCAATTAAGACTGTGGGAAGATTTTCTTTAAAATCTTCATGTCCCATCCTTGGAAGATACCAAACTTAAATGCTACATTTGGTGTTTAACTAACATTTTGTTTTTGTGCTATGTTGCCCACAGACACGCACACTTTTTATTATTATTATTATTATTATTATTATTATTATTATTATTATTTTTTTTTTTTTATTAATAGTGGTGGGGCAAAAGGCTACTGACGCCTTAACCCCAGGCAAGCCTGGGAGTGTGAGACTCCCCGCCCTGGACTCGAACCAGTGCGGCACTACCCACGAAAAACCCCCACCGGAAGTAGGAGGCCCCTGCCTCGCTTGTGCAGTACTGCATTAAGCACCTGTGCATTTGTTGTGATGAATGGATGCTGCGTGCCAGTGGCAGTAACAGCAAGTGAAAGACTGAAGTGCCAGGGTACACACATGGCTTGCGCCCTGAGTGCACCCTAGGGGGAGTTGGTGGTGATATAGGTTTTGCAGTAGATGGTGGTATTTTATGTGTAACAGTCTGCGGGCCTCGTCAGTAATTAGTTAACTTAAAGTAAGAGTTAGCCTTAGTAAGTGTTATACATTTGCCTATTGGCTTCATAAAGTGTGCATAGTTGAATTTGGGGTGTGTATATATATATGTTGGAGTGTTTATGCAATGATGCATCCAAAGTTGCATCTTGCAGTCGTACTATATTATTATTATTATTATTATTATTATTATTATTATTATTATTATTATTGTTGTTTTGTGTTTGAGCACGGACCTGCTAAAAAACAAGATGTGTAGAACAAAGCCACAGTGCTAACTTTACCAACACCAAGATAGTGGCAAAGAGTTCGAACTACTGGGAAAGGAAAGTAAAAGAAGCTTTAGTCATCTCATCTGAAGCATATAATCTAAATCGCGATTCTGGCCTACAACTAAGTTCAGCGTGGACACCGATGCTAAAGAGCCTTAACACCTAATCCTCTACCCGCAGTCTTCCAAGGCTTGTTTTCTAGCAGGTCCGTGCTCAAACACAAAACATTAGCCGTATAACTGCTATAAATAGTTTTCTATGAAGTCCGTGCCCATGTCTCAGTCATCTTAAATACCAGATCACACGTACCAATCGGATGTTAGCTTCATTCCAGCTCTTATAAATGCCAGTCTCCACAAGCTCATTCCACAGTTCACCCTGAAGACAAGGAAGATGCACTTCGAAACGTTGGTATCAAGCCAAGTTTTTACCTGGATAGAAGCCCTAGAAGATTTTGAATTAGTGAACAAATATTGGTGATTTAAATTATGTAATAGCAGCATTTAACCAACTAAATGCATTTAAAACTAGTTTTATTGTGATTTGTTTCTTTTTTACAAAGAACTTTGTGTCATTGTTGATTGGCTAAGCTATGGTGATTACAGTAATAAATTAGATGTGATAACCAGACTGTTGGCATTGAAACCAAAAGGCCAGTCTTACTACTTTTCTGTGAAAAGTTCCTTCTAGTCTTTGGCTATCAATGTCAAATGCTGACGAGCTATTTTTCCCTATGTATAATTTAGTTGTAAGAGATAGGACAACTATAAAAAATGAAAACATCACAACTTAGTGATGTCTGATTTGATTATATTCAATATTGATTTAAAATAAAATATTTTGAACTTGGAAATAAGGGGTTTCAACATTAATGTTACTTTAGTTACCTGTCGGTTTTTATTTCAGGATTGTCATTACTAATTAATTTGCCTAACAGTTAGCATGTATTTAAGTAGAATATTCAGCACAAACACCACTAATTAAAATTATTAATATAAATTTTTAAAATAATTGTCATAACATCTGGCCTGTGATTATGATGGAGAGCATCACTTGCTTTCATTGAATGCATGCAGTAAATGATATCATTTCAATTTAGGTGTTTTGTGCAAGATGCAGTTCCAATTCCGTCCCACTTCCAAGATTTGGTCATGTGAAACCTGTACGGGTGTGCAACAGATGCTTTTTGTATCAGGTGACACCTTTTACTTTGGAAGAACTGGCAACAAGATCCTAAGCTTCCTATACGACCCAGGTAATCAATCTCATAAACTGTATGTCGTTTGCGGTGCTACTTCGAGCAGAATGTTTTATTCTAATGCATTTAGGATGGAATATTTAAATCATTCAAATGTTAGTAAGTAATTGAATTTCTTTAAGTAAGATTTTGAACTGTTCAGTTAGAAAATACATAATTACAATATATTTTATCAGTTAAAATTTTAAGTGTTTACTAAAATTTTGGTGGCACTTCAGGGTGTCGTCTCCGGAAATGTTTGCTTAAGTTAAATAGCGCTATGTAGAATTTGAAGAGATCCTCAATTTCCACTACTCATGGCCTTTCAATAAAGTAAATGAAAAGGAATACCTCCTATTATTAAAGCGCCCTCCATTTATGCAAAGAAAATGAGTAAATAAGTCATAACACAAACAGAAACAAAGAATAATAGTACTTCCCTTGTGTAAGCTAAAGAAAACATAATCAAAGTATAAATACACTTCATCGTAAGGTTTTACCACATAAACTGTTGAAAATTACAAAGAAATTCATGAACATAGTGGAAGCATTGTAATGAAGCATTTCTTGAATTATTCTACCAGATCTAAAGGAATTTTCGATCATGAAACTACAATGCTCAATGATGCACTCATCTCCTCTGCAATGAAATTGACAGTTTGCATTGCATGTCAAATCTGTTAATCATGACATGTTAGTTATTTTTAGCATCTCCTAGGTAATGTTCTGGAAAGCATTAGTTTTGTCTTGGCTGCTAGATCAATCCTAGAAGAGCCCACTGGCTAGCATATTAATTTGCATTAGGTAAATCTTTAATAGGCATTAGTTTTGTCTTGGTCACTGGATCGAATCTATTGACTTAGCACTATTTCAAATTCTGTTATGGTAAATTCCAAATAAATTTGATCTCCCAGCATTTCGTAAACTTGCCTACATGTTCTAATAAATAACAAGAATATGTGAGGTATTTAAGTGTTTATATAACTCATTGTGATTCATTTTACTTCATTGTTGAATATTTTCAGTTGCTCTTAAATTAATTTCTTCTCATAACTTCAATATTGCATACGTATACTAGATACATTATCAGTCACTGTCATCCTTCAATGTAATTATGTCTGAAATGTACTGCCACCTTTTCTTAAAGTATTAGGTAGAGTTGCTTTAATGTTTAATATTACTTTATGCTAATCTTTGTTATATTTTCTACACTTTTATTTTTATCGCCTTGGTCATACTGTAATAATACTTTATTTTGGTGTAGGCATACATCAAATCACTACTTTTATTAAAGAGTAACTATAAACAAGAAACAATTTTAAATGCATAGAGTAATGAAATGGCATCAATTTGGAAACGTGACAGTAGAACCACATACTCCCACCCCAGACAATGCTAAGCTATAAACTTGCCTGGAAAACAAACAGTATGTCCAAAACAGGCACAAATTCCTTGGCTCAAGAAGTAAATCACCATTGTTGAATCTGAGGCTTGCAATGTTGATTAGTGGTGCTGGGATTGTCATCATATTCAAAATAAAGGCTGACTTGAAACTATCACTTGAAACAGTATGTTCACCAAGATATGTTTAAACTAAGAAATGTTTCTTAGCACAAGAGGTTAGCTTGAATGGGCCATCATTGGTCATTTAAAAGGTTTTTTTTTTTTTTTGAATTGCATATCTTGAATGGGCCATCATAGATTGGTTACAGGGGTTTTTCGAACTACATTTTGCTAGATAAATACACGAGAAGAATGTAAGATATTGGGATGGATAAATGGCTGCTGAGATGAATGATTGAATGAAGGGGCAGGATGCAGGCCCTGGATGTGCTGCTTCTGCAGAGGACAAGTGAAGGTCATCTGTTGTTGGTGAATCCTCAAGGAATTCTTCTGATTCTCCAGAGATGAGTGTAGCTGAGGAAATTTCCCGATGAGGCATGAGACCTAGCAGTACTGATGGTAGTTAAGGTACCCAATTCATTGTTAGGTGACAATGAAGTTCAGCTTTCGTTTGGCATTAGAAACAGGATGGTATGCTGTAGTTATGATGTGGGGTTGAGGAACAGTTTAATTAGATTGATGACTGCTTGCCTTGATCTGTGGTTATACAAAGATCAGTTCAAAAGTTTTGAGAATGGACAACAATGATTTGTGGTAGGCCAAAGTAGCTTTTTGTAGTTTCAGATTGAAGTTCAGACAGTAACATATACAAGCCTGGATGCATTGTCGTCACTGTATGTATGTGTAACAGGTGTAGGTGTGCCATATGCTAAGATGAATATCAGTTGAGACATTTCTGGACATTTTCTATGACTTTAAAAGTCAGTTTATGGGAGAGAGAACGCCTTGAAAGACTGCATCAGGCATTTGGTAAGCATTGCTCTTCAAGGTCCACCATTTATCAATGGACTGCAGAATTTAGAAAAATAAGAAATTTGCTTGAGGTAATGACCAAGCAGGACAGCTGGCTACAACAACAATGGACGAAAATGTGGTGAAACCAGGGTAGGAAGATCATCATTGCAAATTTGGTCAGATTCAAGAAGCCCTAAATATTAGAGCAGCAGCAGTGAAACAATCCTGAAAGAAAAACTTTGTCAGGAAGCTCTGCAGTTGCTGGATCCCCCCATCATCTTACAAATAAGCAGAAGCAAGCATGTGTGCAATGGTGCCAGGAAATGATTGAAAAATTCAATGGAGGAAAATCCAAAAACATAACATTGTAACAGGTGACAAAAATTGGATTTATTAGTATGATACTGAAACTAAATGACAAATTATCGGCCTGGGTCTTCCCAGGTAATTACTCAACAAAAACAAGAAGTGTTGGCAAGAAGATGATCATCTTTGCAGCAAGTGGCCACATTGTGATTGTTCCACTTGAGGGACAAAAGACTGTTACTACCAGATGGTACACCACAAAATGTCTGCCACAAGTGTTCAATGAACTGAGAAAAAAGCTTCCTAAGACTGGTCTGTCTGGAATTTTCTTAATTTTTACAAGAGTCAGATATTTGTCCTATCCTCTCTCAATCCAAATTTGGCCACAAGCAACTTTTTTCTATTCTCCAAAAAATGAAAGAAAAAATTTGAGATCAACGATTTGAGTCACCTGAAGCTGCAGTAACTGCTTATGAAGAATGGCATTCAGCATTTGAAAAAAAAAAAATTTTGAAAGGAAGAGAGATTGTATAGAATGCAATAGAGAATATGAAAACATTCAATGGCCAGATCTAGATTTTTAATTTTTTATTGTGTCCATTCTGAAAACTTTCGGAGGAACCCTTGTAGCAGATAATATGCCAAATCAAGCTGTCCAAGAATGTAGGAGAGCATAAGCAACTGTTTCAGATGCTAGATTTGTTAATGGGGATGTGATTCAAGAGCAGAAATCAGCTGGGATTATGTCCTTTCGAGGGAGGTACAGTAAGTCAACAGTAAACTGGCCGATGACAAAGTTTCTTTATCTTGCATTGCTAAAATATAGATATTAAGAAGTTTGTGATCCATTTAGACAGTAAAATTTTGGCCTTCCAGTAAATGGCAAAACTACTTGATTGTAGATTGTGCTGCTAATAATTCATGGTCATATATACCATATTTCCTTTGTATATCGCTTAAAGTCTTTAAGAAGAATCCCAGAGATTCCAGGTTTCTATACTGAATCTGGTTTAGGGAGATCTCCATGGCAAAATCAGAAGCATCAACAATCAATGTCAATTGCAAATTATATGAAGGATGTGCTAAGAGGGTAGCATCTGCAATCTGTTGTTTAAAACATTTGAGTTCTTGCAGAGCATCTGGTGTCCACTGAACAGCATGACTCACATTTGCAATTTATCTTTGCAAAGGCTTAAGCAACTATAAACAAGAAACAATGGAATAAACCAGTATTTTTAAATTCATAAAGAAGTAAAATGATATCATTGTAAATGAGCAAGTACAGCCATCACAATATAGCATATAAAGTTTTTTATTTCTTTTGTAGTTTTAATTATTTTGGTGGTAGTAAAGCGAAGGAGAAGGCCTTAGCTCTACCACAATAAATAGATAATAATACATCATATGCTTTGTAACCATAGTCACAATTCTGTAAATCACTCCTAATTCCCTTGTTATAAGAAATATATGTTTTAAAGGGTTTTAGGTGCTCATGTGTATTTTATGCATAAGTTTTCATTAACATCATTTTTAAATTCAGAAAGTATAAACCCTCTACCAATTTAAATTTGTAAGATGTAATCATACATTTGATTTGTTTCAGGTTGTCTAGCATCTATACAAGATTGCTTGAAAAGCTACTTATCAGATGCTTGAGCAGTATCCTATAAACAGCTGCACAGAATGTATTTATTAAAAACTAAAAAGTTGTGAACGATTGTTTTATTTGTTTTTGATATAGCTTTGCTGTTATGACAGATTTGGGCCTTCTTATGAAATAAGGCTAAACAGAGTGTATAGTTTTAATTTTGTGAATATGAAAACAGAGTGACACATTCACTCATGATGCTTGTTGGTGGTAGTGCCATCACTGCTCATTTTATTCTTTATTTTAATAAAATTTTATGGGAGACTGATAACTAAGTGACAATAATATTATAAACATCTTCTGTAAAACACCCTGATATTTGTACAGTATTAACAATGAAAGCCTAAGTAGCTGTTTTAGAAATTCTAACTGGAAAATTATATTTTCATTGTTTTTGAAGTTTGTTGATTTGCATTTGTTACTTTGTGTGCTTCTTGCACAAATACTGCAAATTTATTAGCATATCAAAAAATGTGTGCTTTGTATGTTCATTAAAGTGACATTTTCTGTATTACTTTTATTTTTACAACTGTTCCTTTTATCTCTTTCCATTTATCAGAACTGTAAATAAAATGAATTTGACTAAAAAAAAAATTGATTATGAGAAAATCACATTAAACATGAAGAGTCAAATATACTTTGTAAAATTAATTGCCCTGTTGCGTTCCCATGAAACACTCTGCCTCCATCCTCTTAGGGATATGAATCTGTAAGGTAAATTGTTACATTTTTACCACCTTTTGTACCGAGTGAGTCAGAAACCTCCGAACCAGTGTTTTTCCACTGGGCATGTGGACTCGTCATCCTGCACTGCTGCTTTAAACAAGGCCATGCTTCTAACACAATTTCACTCTGCTCTGGAAGTGCAGTATTGAGTTGACAGTGATATGGTGTAATTTAGTTACTATGAGTGGTTTATTGTTTTGTCCTATACTTAGTTACAAAATGTATTATGGCTGGTATGTTTTCTACTGCATAGGGTGTAGAAAGCTCCAAGGCCAATTTCTTTAGAGTCAATGTACGTGAATACAGTTTTGCCCCCCCCCCCCCCATTTTTTTAGTGAATAAACTGACAGAGAGCCTGATTTTGCTTTTTTTTTTTTTTTTTTTTTTTTTTCTTTTTTTTTTTCTTTTCTTCTTTTTTTTCTTTTTTTTTTCTTTTTTTTTATATATATATATATCAAAACTCTACAACAGCTCATACAGCCTATCTTTCAATGAGAACAATTTGAAAGTGTGTTTCAGGACAATACTTCTGCCCCCCTTAGTCTCCAGACCTAACGCTTTGCAAATTCTATCTCTAGGGTAACTTAAAACATAGAATACACAAGGCAAACCCACACCCTGGAAGAATCAAAACAAAATATCTACCAGGAAATTCAAAATGAACTACGGCAGGTGATGAATACTTTCCTATAGAGGTGCCAAAGATGTATGGACAACAGCAGTGCTGGTTTCTGCATCCCCTTTCATAAAGTTGGCGAGTAAAGCCTTTAAAAGTAGTTTTAAAAATATGGTTTCATTCGTGCCTTTCTATGATAGTGGCAGAAGGCAACAAGCGCTGTGGATGTGAACAGGCAAAACACAGTACAGATAGTTTGTACTTTTTTGACTCACTAGTTATTAGTGATCATTGTTTTTCTGTATGTTGTATCTGATACAAATGGCCAGCAAAATACAGAAGAGTCATAGTCACAGTCTGGTTTGGTCATCACAGCATTTTTGCTCATTTTTACATAACTGGAAACAATGTACTGTTCAAGTGCTGCATAATATAAATACTCTTATACAGTGGTGGAAATAATGACTGAGGGCAATCTGAAATAGCACTTTTGTCGCACTTTGGTTTCAAGCAGGATTCTTACAAGCTATCTCCAAGTATTCCATAGTGGCAAAAACAATTTCCATTGTATTTCTTATCACCTGCCCACCACATAAGTGAGGCAACTTCTATTTGCTTTGTGTCATTGTGAAAGAGGGAAAGTAGTGCAGGTTAATTCACTTCTCTTCCTAAGCCAATGCAGCACGAACACAAACATATGTCTGACTGATGTCATGTGTAATAACATGTATGTAAATTGTATTAGTCATACATATTTGTACCTTCCACCAATTCTTCCAACTACAGACAACCCAATAGTTTTCTTATTCTTTAAAGTCCTTCCTTTCTATCATATTTACGCCTTCGTGTTTAGTTCCCTACATTACTCTAAAGGTTTATCTATCTGTTTTACACAGTGACTGTTCAACCTATCAAAGTGCATTAATTTCATTTCTGGTTATGGCAGATATCGTTGATAAATGGTATCTAGATTTGAATCTCATAAAATATGTTTGGGCGAAAACAAAGAAGCAGCTTTTTCAGTGTATCAGGTTCACTGCTGCTGCATAACTCTGCTATAAAAATACTTTGGAATCATTGCCAGAAAATGTTAATTATATTAGGAATCTGGTGGGTTCGGTGCTCTTAAGATTTAGAGCAGTGATAAAATATAATAATAGACACACAAAATATTAAGGCAATTTTTTGTTCTTTCTGATTTTCTTAGTTCATTTTAGTTTCTTTTTTATTACAATTGGAAGCAATCAAAGTTCAGATCATTATGAAGAATTTAGAAATTAAAATTTTTACTATTCTGTTTGTCAAGAAGAGCAGATAAATAAGCTCATATGCAGAATGAATATAGACACAAAACAATCTGCATAAATATTGTAATTATATAAAAAGTAGATTAATACGTCTCTTAGTTTTAAACTGTCTTGTGTAGCACACTAAACTCCACAAGGAATGAACCACTCATCATGTATGGTACTATTTGTTATGTATTTATTTAATAGTCTTTCAGATCATGTACATGATATAGGTCATGTCAAAACTATAGAATGCACATCATCTTTACAGGTTTCTTTATAATTCTGGAGAAATAAAAATTTGAAAGACTAAACTTTGCAGTTAAAATTAATATTCCTAATAACCAATATCTTAAATCTATTATTAATAAAATTAGGGAATTTTTAACATTTGTAGGTAGTTTCTTGTACAGTATGTCATAAAGTGTTTATCTAAAAGTTCAAATTAAAGGATCTGTATTTGAGTATTTACTCATCTATTTTTGCAAATTGACATCTTTGAATTACCGCCCCATTACTAATGCAATACAGAAGTCTGGTTTGTAGCACAGCACATTGCACGTGTGATTTGAACTCTGTTAACTTCATTAATTTCTGTGAGGCCAAAGCAATACTTTGAAGTACAAGGATCAGCTGATGTCCCAGGCCTCTCAAAGAAAACAGCATTTAAAAAAAAAAAAATTGTGTTTTATTTCTCAACATAATTTCCAGAAAGGCTAATACATTTGTCATATCAGAGTTTTAATTTAATTAAACTATCTTGTGCGATTTATCAAGGTCCTCAAAATAGCTGTTCACTGTGTCAATAACCTCCTTGTTGCTGTGAAATCTTTGTCCTCCAAGAAATTTTTTGAGGTTTGAGAACAGGTGGTAGTCACAGGGTCTGGCAAATAGGGTGGATGTTCAAGCAATTAAACTTTAATTTGCACATTTTTCCCATTGCAATGACTGAACGATGGGCCGGAGCATTGTCGTGATGAAACAAGATTTTTTTTTCTTTTCCAAATGAGGTCTCTTTCTTTTTTTATCTCATCACTCAAATGTTGCAGTAAGCTTGTGTAGTAGTCACCAGTGATACTTTTACCCTTTTCCAAGTAATCAATAAAAATACTTCCCTGTGCATCCTAGAAAACACTCGCCATAACCTTGTTAGTTGACAAAATTGACTGCCTTTTTTGGAGTTGGTTCACCTGGCACAATCCACTATTTTGAACTGTGATTTACTTTCTGGAGTGAAGTGATATATCCAAATTTCATCCATGGTAATAAGTCGTCTAAAACTTCACTGGGATTTGTATGGTAGACGTCCACATTCTTAACAGAAACCGTTTTTATTTGCAACTTTTGATCAGGTGTCAACAAACGTGGCACTCACCTTGCACAGACCTTGTGAAAGCCCAAAACATTACTTAAAATATTACCTGCAAGTTCTTTTGATAGGTCTATAGCCTCTGCTATCTCAAATAAAGTTAATCTGCAGTCTTCCAGTATTAAACAATGAATTTTTTCAATGATTTCTGGAATTGTCACTTCTATAGGGTGTCAAGAGCAAGGCTCATCACTAGTGCTCGTATGTCCCATTTTAAACTGCAACCCACCTTTTAATCATTGAATATGAAGGGGCAGTGTCTTTCAATGTACTGTCCATTTCCTCCTTGATTTCTATAGGCTTTAAGCCTTTGAAATGGAAGTATTTAATCACTGCTTGTTCCAAATCCTCCATTTTCGTGAAAACTCTGAAGTTGTCATATTTAAAATGCTGTCATTTGAAAACTAAATAAGCTATTGAACTATAGCTATGGATACAAGCTAGTCTAGAATTAAACTATACAATGCTACCGTTTAACTGGCCTAGTGGCACCATCTATGTGAGGCCCGGAACTTATCAGCCGATCCTCGTATGATGGGGCACTAAAATTGGATTTCCTACAGGAACCAAAATTCTAGGATATGCAGATAATCATGCAATTATAATACCTGGTCAAACAATAGAAAAAATGTTACAGTATATTAACAAGATTGATATTTGGATACTCTCAAAGAGCTGTAGCTAGCCCCTGAGAAAAAAGAAATTGTGATTTTGGAGAGAAAAAAACAATAAAAGAAATAAATATTACTTTTGATAATCAAGAAATTAGATCCACTGAAATTCATACTTAAAATACAGGGTTACTACAAAAGAAATAGGCAACTTCAACTGCCTGTAAAACAAAAACTATTAGAGATAGCAACCTAATTATTTTGGAGGTATGTGGAGAAACTCTCAAAGTTTCATTTGTTACTATTGGTATTGCTGTAGTGTTTTGTTTGTTGTTGCAGAAGCTGAAATGGCGGAAAATCCTGTGGAAAAGGCATATTGCGTGTTGGAATTTGCTAGAACGCAATCAGCAACTGTTGTCCAACGACATTTTAGAACACGTTACCACAAAAATGAAATGATGCGCTCACAAAAACGAGCATCGTCTTCATCATGTCGCAACATGTCGATGCAAAAGTCACGCCGTATGACCTTATCTTCTTCACTCAGAAACTGCAACATCTGTAATATGTAAGGCATCATGTGCAGTCGCTTCCGCAAGATTTTCCATACAGTTTGCTGTGGAATTTGTAATTGCATGCTTGCCCTAGATGTCTATTTCTGTGGGCTTCTTATGTAGGCAGAACGAACACGTTCAACGTTTTCTTCCGAAACTCTTGGTCTTCCCGAGCTCTTCCCTTTGCACAAACATCCTGTTGTCTCGAATTTTGTATACCAGTCGTAGATTGACTGTCTAGTCGGTGGCATTTTGTGGTAACGTGTTCTAAAATGTCGTTGGACAACAGTTGCTGATTGCGTTCTAGCAAATTCCAACATGCAATATGCCTTTTCCACAGGATTTTCCGCCATTTCAGCTTCTGCAACAACATACAAAACACTACAGCGATACCAATAGTAACAAACGAAACTTTGAGAGTTTCTCCCCATACCTCCAAAATAATTAGGTTGCTATCTCTAATAGTTTTTGTTTTACAGGCAGTTGAAGTTGTCTATTTCTTTTGTAGTAACCCTGTATTTAGGATTATACTATTGGTGTATATCAACTATGTGGCTGGTAAGGCAGTGAACCTGTTGCATCATTAGGGAGACTAATGCTAAAAATCTGATGTGTTGCATTCACATGACTTAATCTGCCTGTTCTGCAAAAAAATACAAAACATTATTTTTCTACTTACATCTTGCTAAATGAGATTAACAGAACTGGTCTTACTACTTAGTTTCTCATAAGCAGAAGGGAGGTAAGGTAATACACCAGGCTAAAGTGATACTCAAATCTTAAAAGCTGGTCGATATGTGAACAATTGAAGTTTGGTTCACTTTCTATTTCCAGATACACAAAAGAGAGGTGAAATGAAATGTGGACTCGCTTGAAAAGATACATAGTTTAAAATTGAAACCAATAACCAGGAATATCACGGAAACAGTCAACTCTGCAACAAAAATGTATATGAATTTAATGAGATATACATGTCATATAATAAGTGTGTCTATTTCTTACAGTTTATCTGTTATACATAATTCACCCAGAATGAGAGGGTCTTGCAAAGCAATTCCCATAAAATTCAGCATATACATTTTATTTGTGATGTAAATAGCTGTAATATACAGTACTTAAATCGTTAGCCATTTTTGAGCAATGCAAAATTTCAACAATTTTTGCTTTTAAAGGGTAGTTTGGGATGGGGATATTTTCTTGAAAATCTTTGTGTCATATTCTTGGAAAATACCAAGTTTGGTATTTAAATGACTTTCAGTTTTTGAACTATACTGTCCACACACATACACACGGACCTTATTCTAAAACATTTTTTTTTACTTAGGGGACCTCAAAACATATTCTGTTAAAATCTTGGTACCAAATTTTTTTGTTGGGAATACAATGCATTCTGTATATACTATGTACTTATACATGTAGAAAAAGTAAAAATGGAGGCCCTACAACAGGTAAAAGGAAAATTTTGGGAATAATTGTATAGTGTGCTCCTGTTTGAAATGATGGGAAAACCAACATGTCAGACAATTATTGAAAGTGTTCAGCACAAGAAAAGGTAGCTATCATATGTAGGTTCTCTGCTATGACTTGTACTGAGTTGACATGTGCTTTAATGGCAAAGCTGCAATTGTTGCACGAGTTGTGACACTGAGGTGGTTTGCACATAAGATGCTTCTAAAAGTTTCTTGCCAGTTATTAATAGGTATAAAAAGGAGAGAACAAGATACATAGAGTCAGGACCTTCTACATATGTTATTTTAATTGCTTCTGGATGGGCAGTCTTCTAAATAATTAAACCTATGCATTGTATAATTAATCAGCTTAATTTGCTTCATTTTATATTTTTATTTTGTTAATTATCCAACTTTATACTTTGGTAATATTGATTTATTTAAATAGCATTAAGGATATTTTATTTCTTGTATATTTTTTTTTTTTTTTTTTTTTTTTTTTTAATATCTTGTATGGAAATGTTAAACTTTTCAAAAGCAAAGGTATATAAAATTGTATTCATCGCCCAAAAAAATTATTCAGGGATGGCAATTGAATTCCAATGTTGGAAAATCCAGAACACTCGTCATTAAAGGGCAGATAAGAATGACCTGGTCCATGCTTTCAAATTTCTGATGCAGACAGCATAATAATGTCTGGGTAAGTGACTCCTGGGTACAGACAGTAGGTAAAGAAATAAACCATTGTGGGCATGATGTTCCACTTTGCAAATAGAGTGTATATGCAGCTGCTGGAACAGCAGCAACAATCAATGCAAAGTGTTATAATTGGAGGACACGAGGTAACCAATGTACTATGCATAGGGTGCAGTTAAAAAGAGCAGTTTGAAGCAGACATATGTTAGTGGTGTTGATACAACCAATTACAACTGTCAGAACAAACGTGCAAAGTAACAAAACTGAATGTCTTGTACACGAGTTTGGAGGTAATATCTTCAGCAGTGAAAGAGAAAAAAATACATGTAATATATGTAAACTGAAGTTAAGATATCAGAAAAAATGTCATTTAGAAAGGCACTGCAACAGCAGAAAAAACAGGGAATACATACAAGGGAATGCGTCAACATTGAGTACAAATTTAAACAAGACATTTTACAGTGACTTGTGTGCTATGATGGTCAGTACAAATATTCCATTTAAAAACTGGCATGTTCCATTCACATAACTTTCTCTACACCTCTGTAACAAATTATTGTTAAAAAGCTTATTCTTCTATGTACACCATGCTAATCGAGATAAACATTAGTAGGAATTGTCTTTATTATTTGTCCTTGTAAGTAGAAGGAAAAAAATTGAATATGTTCGATTCACATGATGCCCTCTAGCTGTTTAGTAAACAAACCTTTTATTCAAAACATTAATCTGTTTTATGCATCATGCCAATCAAGATAAACATTAGCATAATTAGTCTTACTACTAGCTAGCTTCCTTGTAAATAGAAGGGAAAAAAGAAACTGCTCAGGCTAAAGCAATAGTCTCATCCTATAAAAGTTAGTCGCTATGTGAAACAATTGAAATTCCAATCTCTCTGCTTTCCAGGAATAAGCAAATGAGAAACGAGAAGATGTCTTCCCATTTAAGAAAAGATTAAGTGACTTAAAATTGAAACCAATAAACTGAAATATCTCAAAAACGGTTAACTCTACAAAAAAATGTATGACATATATTGTTTTTTAATGAGTCTACATTTCTATATATCCTTTATAATTTGGCAGCTGTATAAAAGTCATCCAAAGTGAATAGGTCTTCAGAGGCTATTCCCGGAAAATTCAGGATAAATATTTCGTTTGTCATAAAAAGATCTTAAACATAAGGTATTTTAACCAAAATTGTTAGAGCTATTTTTAAGAAAATCAAAATTTTCAAAAAACATTCTATGTAATGGGTAGTTTGGGGTGGGACGATTTTTCTTGAAAATCTTCGTGTTGCATCTGTAGAAGCTACTTAGCTTAAATACCAAGTTTGGTATTTAACCAACTTTTCATTTTTGGCACACACACATGGACCTTTTTCTAAAGTACCTTCTCTATACACTATGTACAAATTAGATAGGTAATTAGTATTAGATTAGAAAGTAAACATTAGATAATCCACATATAGAAAGCAACACATTACCAGCATAGCATTGTGGAAAATTATTTACCCCCTCTTTACCAGAACATTCTAAACAATATCAGAATAGAAGTGGAGACAACAAAATATTTGTTAGTATGGATGAAACAACAGATGTGACAGAGAGGTTCGCTGTAAATATAATTGTAGGAATACTAAAGCATGACTCTCCTGGGAAAAAGTTTTTATTAACATGTAAGATGATAGAAAAGGTGAACCACACAGCAAGGCAATTATTTTCCAATGCCATGGATCTTCAGGTACAATAATATTCTTCATCACATGCCCTATGTGATAAAGGCAGACAAGGACATACAAATTTATTTATCTTAACTTGCATAGCACGTAGACTTCTTAGGGTGACAAAGTAATTTGATCATATTTAGCTAATGTTAAGAAAGCATTTCTGAAAGCTGCTTCTCAAATACAGAAGCTCCCAGGGTTCCCCTTCCATCAAAGCCTATAATAAGTTGGGATAGTTGGCTGGAGATTGCCATCTATTATGCAATATATTATGAAGTAATCAATGTTTTAGATTCCAAAGTGGCACATGCAAAACTGCAAAATCCCTAATTTCAGTGGATTTTTCGAATAGTTTAGATTTCATTAAGAATAACTTCTATTACATACTCAATACCATAATATTATTAGAAACATCTAAGTTGTACATGACAAAGGCTGTAAACATAGTGGAAGAAATATGTGTAAAAATTGATTAAGTCAAAGTTGGAGAAGTTAGGAAAAAAGTGAACAATAGACTTCAGAATGTGTTAGAAAAAAAATTTGTGTTTTCAATCATGAGCGCTGTGTGAAATGTCTTGCTACAAAAAGAAACTGACCCTTCCAGATCAAAAATTGTGTGAAATATATCTGACTTGACAATTTATTATTCATATGCACCTGCAATGGCACAAAGAACAATGCAAACCCAAGATGGAACCAGCAACTTATATTTTAGGAATAATGGGACTGGTGATAGTGGAATAGTTAGTCAAGTTGTAAATAATGTAAGTGTACATAGCAACATGCAGGAATTTAACGATCTGGAGGGCCAGTTGCGAGAAAAAGTTAAAAATGCTCATGCGCTTAACACCATTCAAAAAGATAAACTATATTGAATCCTCAGCAGAAATACAATACTTTCAGGGAAATGTAGTGTTTATTCCCATAAATTTCAAGGGCAGGATTTAAAACCGTTCACATATAAGTCACAAAGTTTACAATTATGACCCACGAAAACAATTGATTAAGTAATATAAGCTATCATTGAGTAGAATATTTTAGAACTGTCCAATTCACGAATCCAATGTGTTGGGTGAAGAAGTGAGATAATGAGCTCAGGATGACCTTAGATTCTACGACCATGAATTCTAAAACAGCGAACGACAATTTTCGATTGGAAGGGATGGATCAGCTATTGTCATGGACTGACAAGGGGAAATATTTTTCGGGCATCAACCTTATTTGTAATTTTGGCAGCTTTCGCTTGACAAAGACTTGCTTAAGTATGCAGCCTTTTTGCACTCTGGATAATTATTATAATTTAAAAGAGATGCCTTTGGCATCAGGACTTCAGGAATAACCCTATTACGAGCATTACACACAATTTTTGAAGAAACTGTGAAAGAATTCATAATTCAGTTTGTTGACAGTTTTTAATCGATGAAAGATTTGAAGTTCTCTTGAAAAGTATTGATTATGTACTTCCGAAATTCAGGGAAAGTGGCACGACGATAAACTTGAAGTCCCAGTTTTTTGTAAAGAAGAAGATATTCTAGGATTTATAATTTATGAAAAAGAAATGATGCTGAACCTAACAAATGCCAAGACCTAAGAACATCAAGCAACTAACTTGAAGTCCCAGTTTTTTGTAAAGAAGAAGATATTCTAGGATTTATAATTTATGAAAAAGAAATGATGCTGAACCTAACAAATGCCAAGACCTAAGAACATCAAGCAACTTAGACGTTTCCTATAGATAATACAGTATCAGTCAATATGTGATAAATGATGCCAACGAGAGAGCGACGCTGTGAGAGTTATTAAGAAAAAGGAAGTTGGGGACCGACAAAGAATGCAGCATTCAAGAAAACAAGAAGTTTCTTTGCACAGTCCATACTGTTGAAAAGGCCGCGAGAAGACTTTACTTTCATGCCTATGCAGATGCCTCTAATATCGGATACGGAGCTATACTTGTACAATAAACACAATTATAGAAATATGCAATTTATTTCTACAGCCAGGAGATCGCTAATCAAATCTGAGAGCAACCACTGCATCACCGAGTTAGAAATTGGTGCCATATACTTCGCGTTGCAAAAGTTCAAAACTTTTCTCTTCGGGAAGAAAATTATTGTGTATAGCCACAAATTATTACATTTGACTACGCGTATAAAAAAAACAAATATGATGTATGTTTATTGCTGATTGCTATTAATATAACTCAGTACATTCCAATAAGAGCCTCGCCGTGGCCGAGTGGTTAAACCACTTGCCTCTCACCTAGGCGGCCACGGTTCTATCCCAAGCGACCGCATGTGAGATTTGTGGTGGACAAAGCGGTACTGGGGCGGGTTTTTTCCGGGTACTCCGGTTTCCCCTGGCATCGCATTCCACCGGTGCTCCATCATCATTCATGTATCACCAGTGTCACCGCCTGCGGTGCCATAAGTAGTTAAAGCGGGCGTTAAACACTACTAAAAAACATTCCAATATAGGCCAGAGCTTGAAATTAAATATCAGCCACCTTCCAGAAATCAATTGGGTTTCAACAATGAATGTTTGAATATATTTCAAACTGTTAACGACTATATTTTTAGTATTCAGTGTTTCGCAAATCACAACCTCCAAATGAGTGAACCTGAATCGCGTAAAAGTTAAGTGGGCCACAATATAAAAAAAATACTAAAGTAAAGCAAGAAAAAAAATAGGGTGTCAATTGAAAAGTGCAAAAA
Source organism: Hymenopus coronatus (assembly GCA_030762935.1). Lineage (NCBI taxonomy): Eukaryota > Metazoa > Arthropoda > Insecta > Mantodea > Hymenopodidae > Hymenopus > Hymenopus coronatus. The sequence goes on from CM060889.1 coordinate 26,312,621, forward strand.
GTTAAGACAGTTTCTTCCTACAACATTGCTCAACAAAGCTAAAAATCTAATGTGTTCCATTCACATGACTTTCTGTACATCTCTGTAACAAATTATTGTCGAGATAAACATTAAAGAAATGCTTTCTTGTAAATAGAAAGAAAATAAGGGAATACACTAGGCTAGAACGACAGTCAAATCTTTTAAAAGCTGGTTGTCATATGGATGAAATCCGTTTTTAATAATTGCCAGGAGTTGATAAATTCGCGTATGTAAGAAGTTTTAAGTATTTTAAAACAAACAAATAACCAGGAAAATCTATAAAAATGTCAACTCTACGAAAAAATGTATATACATAAATTGTGTGTGAGATCTATATACTATTTACACAAAATTCATCCAGAGTAAAGATATCTTCAGGGGCTATTCTCAGAAAATTCAAATACACGTTTTATTTTGCGTGTATGTCTTTAATATACGGTGCTTTAATCAAAACCGTTCGAGCCATTTTTGAGAACATAAAACTTTTCCATGTAATGGGTAGTTTGGGGTGGGAAGAGGGGTATTTTTCTTAAAATATTCGTGAACTTATATACCAAGTTTCATATTTTACCGACTTTTCGTTTTATGAGTTATCGTGTTCATATACGCAGGGACACACACCGACGGACCTTCTTCTAATTTGTTTTATACAGGAGACCCTAAGACGTCTATTTCCGGTGAAATTTCGGTATCGAATTTTTGGGTGGAATGCAGTGCCTTCTCTATACATTATATAAGTACACACTACGTGTAAAGAAAGTAAAATTCGGAGATTGCTGCTGTTAATACAGTTCTACTAATAAAGAATTGACGGAAACGGGTACATTTGGGTTATGTAGGGATACGGGTGAAAGTAACATTAGGGATGACAATTACAATAATTTCAACTCATGTGATTCAAGAGGATACAGAGAGTGAATCTGCTAAACCATGTAATGATCCGGCTAAATATATTATAAACAATGCAACGAGAAACTACATAGGGGAAACTGTCCTAAAATGACGCAAAAAAGAAGACTTTACATTTTGTTTACTTTTTTTTTTTTTTTTTTTTTTTTTTTTTTTTGTATTATGCCAATTTATAATTCAATACATTAGCCTTACATGCGGTATATTCCAACAATAAAGATATGTTTACAAAACAATAAATAAAAATGATGCAACGTGTCATCTGTAGTGTGTGGGCAAAATGGTATACGCTCTGCTTGAGTAATACTCTGTGTTTCTATTTGCAAATATCACAAGTTTTTAAGCCATGATGCCTTAGGCTTTGAATGACTAAACAAGTAATTGCATCGTCACATGGCACATCGTCACTGTCAGATCCATCAAAATATCATCGCCAGCTACTTGCAGGACAAGCTTCCTTCTTACTTGCTTGGCTGCCGTTCTTGATTCTGCCAGTTTCTTTTGCTGAACTTTAGTCTTTATGTCATCAGGATAAGGGCTATTTGTCTGGATTTGTGCTCCTTCGTGCTTTCTCTTCCTTGTCTGCAGTTGGGAATTTGGAAGAGGGGAAATGTCCGCTGGTTTGACAAGCGAAGATGTTAAGTTCGGTTTTGAAAATGTAGTAAGGGCAGGTGGGGAAGATGATGATGGAATAGGTAGGAAAGGAGGTGTTGAAGATGGGACTGGTGTAGGCGGGGAGGATATTGAAGATGCTGATGGACCAGGTAGGAAAAAGGTCAGTGAAGCTCGAGATGCAGTGCTTTCTTTGACATTTTTAGTCACATTTCCAGCTTCATTTCTATAGGTTCCATCAACTGTTCTGTCTGTTATTGCTGCAGGGCTAAAAACATGGTCTGGAAACACATCAGGGTTCAAGGGCCAAATGCCAGTCGTCGAAAATCCACTGACGTGTTGTGATAAGTTGCATCATTTCCATATGCCACTGAAAATAAACTAGCCACTTGGTATTGTGTCACGACTTTCCCAGGATGAGCTCGCAGGTATGTTGATAAATCCTGATTATAGAATATTTTGAGAGGACCAAAGAACGTCACGTTTAGTGAAAATAAATGGCGTGTTATTTATGGACGCTCTTTAACTGCTATGGTTCTCAGCGTCCCATTCTATATTGGGCATGAAAGGCCGCTTAATTTTGCTCAGAGGCCTCTCTAACAGGCTTGAGGTTGATTTACATGCCATAAATCTACGACACGGGACCAACGGCTTTACTTCCCTTCCGAAGGAAGCCATGCTACATCCATCGTCCTCCGCCTGGTTTGAACCCACGACCTTGGGTGTATGAAATTAGCATGGTAACCATTACACCACGGAGGGCGACGCCATGTTTAGTGATTGAAGCTGGTGTGTTCAATGTGGTGGTAAGGAGAGCATTTTTATGCCATTTCTTTGGCATGGGTCTGGACATCAATATGTTTGTGACTTAAATGCCCATCAACAATAAGTAGCACTTTCTTCTCTACAGTGTGGTTTGCATACGCCTTAAAGGCAACAGTATTCACACTCTGTCGAATATATTTTGCAGTCACTATTCAGCCAAACTTGAATTATTGGTGAAACGCGGTTTAGATCGTGGTTAACGTTTTCTAAAAATGCGCAGTTTATTGTGCTCCCTATAGGTTCTTTGGTTAGTTACAGAAGGTTACAATAACTGGAGGAACGCAAATCAACGTCTGAAGTAGCATGAAAAAAAAAAAGTAAATTAAAAATATTTGTAAGAAAAAATACGACTGAAAGACTTTGGACTTGGGACTTTGCTACTTCAAACAGAAGAGGAAATTAAGTAAGTATTGGATGGAAGTTCTAAAGTGTATAGTGGCAACAGTAAAAATCCCTTGCTATGCGTGGGATAGAGGTACAGATGAAACTTTTGGCTCTAACAATAGTGGAAATTATATTATGTCATTAGAACTGCCTGCACAGTTCAATTGTCTTTTCGCCGAACATATAAAGAGAGACGGAAATAAAGGCAATGACACAACATTATATTTGTGATGAGTTCATTAAAATAATGTCCCTGGTGGTGGTAAATTTTATAGTAAATGAAATGAAAGCAGCTGTACTTTTCTATAATCTAGATCAACTCCTGACATTGTACATACAGATCAATTAGCATTTATCACTCGATACGTAACTGAAATCTGAATGAGACTCACCAGTAGAAAGGTTTGTGAAATTTCTGTCATAAGTCTGAAAGCCTAACAACAGGCGTGAGGGAAACTCTGAATGACCTTTGTCTTGCTATTAAATTTGCCGTACTCAGTTCTATGATAACGCTAGTAGGTAATATGTCAGACACATACTCAGGTAGGGTTGTCAGACATCCGGTCGTCGCTCGGAGTGCCCGGGTTTGGAATGATTTCTCCGGGTATACGGGTCAATGACTTTAATCTACGGGCTTGAATGTCACCTTAATCATAAATAACTTGTATTAATTTGGTTCGAATTTTAATCTCTAATTGTAACAAAACGCCATATTTTTTTCTTGTTCTCTCAACTCTTTATTGTTGCATCTGTAGTTTTTGGCTCACATTATTAAAGAAATACTGGAAAGTCGCAGCTCGTTCATTGTCACTTGTCAGAGGTTTACTGGCAATTAATGGAACGCTCGAATCGTGAGTGGATAGAGTACCACTACCTTTCATAACTCAGAATAGTTTGTTGTTAAGTGATAGTAATAACAGTGAAATGAAGAGGCGATATCTAAGTACATTACGTGAAGAACGGTAGCAGGACGAAAATTACAAACAGCTGTTACAAAAAGTTGATAGTGACGAGTGTATGTGTAAGTGCAGAATATGAAGTATCTCAATTACTGTTAAATATGACTGTGTGGAAACCGTAAATAGACATTTACAGTCAGAAAGACACTAAGCGAATATTATTACACAAAAACAAAACCAATCTCTTCTTAAATTCTTACCAAAACAATTTTTTGCAGAAGATGACAAAATCACTGCAACGGAATTAGCTTTGACTTGTCATCACCTTATCGCCAATTAATTAATTAATTGAAGTCATGGTTTCAGAAACTCTTCCACAGCCTCAAAAGAAGATGCTGCCGAACTAAAAACGAGACCTTAATAAAAAACGCATTTCTGCCTTATGTTAAAGAGAAGATACTAAGCGAATTAAAGTAAAGTGTTCCGTTTTCAATAGGTTCAGACGCTTCAAATATAGTCAATAAAAAGCATTACCTGATAGTTGTAACGTACTTTTCCAAAGATAAGGGAAAATGTAACGAAGTTCTTGACTTCTATGAAAATGTAAACAGATCTGCAGAAACCATTTTAAATAAACTAAAATCTATTTTTACTGGTAAATGGTTTAACACTAAACAATGTAGTTTCTTATTCAGCCGTCAATGCTTCAGTTAATTTCGGTAAATATAATTCTGTGTTTACTAGATTAAAAGAAGAGAAAACAAACTTAATCAAAGCTAATTGTTGTTGCTATATATAACATAATTGTTCTAAGTTTGGTTTCAAGCTTCTAAAATATGTTGTAGAAAATCTAGTTCTTAAAATTGTAAGAGGCATTTTTGAGAAAATCAAAATTTTCGAAAAATGTTCCATGTAAAGGGTAGTTGGAGGTGGGGGGATTTTCTTGAAAATCTTTGTGTTGCATCCTTGGAAGATACTCATCACACATGGACCTTTCGTTAAAAATACTTTTTTTGGAATCAGGGGAACTCAAAATATATATTTCTGGTGAATTCTTGGTATCAACTTTCTCTATAACCTATATCTATAATATGTGTAGAGAAAGTAAAAATATTAGTATTATAGGGATTAAATTATACAATAAATTACCTAACTCAATTTCTCTGACAAATACCCCAAAGCCCAGATTTAAACTCAAACTAAAAGAATATTTGTTAAACAAATCTATATATGGCCTAGATAAATTATCAATTAAGTTATAAACTTATTTATTATAATAGAATAATATGTATGTACCATACATATTTATTTTATCTTTAAGATTCAAAATGCCCAATATGAAGTATAAATTGATTAAAATTATTATTAATTAATTTATAATTATTATTATTATTACTTTTTTATTGTTGATGTAGTTGTTGTTTACATTGGTTTTTCACTATAAACATTAAATTCGTACACACATTCACATATAGTTTCATAGTGTATGAAGAATGGGGAATAATCCTGCCTAAAGAAAAATTCTTTCAACCATGAATCGAACCTGAAACCTTTTGATTTGGTATTGTTAACCACTAGTACACAGATTGTTGTGTTGTTGCGGATTGGGTTGCATGTTTGCCAGCCCTCAGTCCGATGATTTCTCCATGTGTAAGAGAGAGAAAGAAGAGGACTCTGGCATATGCATAGTCAATAATTACTCCCATGTGAGGGAGAAACATCATTGGTTGCATAGTTTATTGTGAAAGAAATGTTGACTGCACATATTCAGAGAAGCCAGGAATATTAAGAATTATTAGCACCTATTTTAAACCATAACTATGAAAAAATTACTTGACAGGCTCTACAACCTTTACAGGATATATATCAAAGTTTGTAAGAAATATCACAAATGACTTTGTATCACACGCAAGCACGCACGCACACAGGGCTGGCACCCGAGTACACTTACTATACTTTATTTAACACTTGCCAGAATATACAATTCTTGCTTCATAATAATAATAATATAAAACTTAATTGTTTAGGTGTAGTTAATAAAATAATTGGTTACTAGGCTCAGTTGCTTTCAAATGTATGCCCCACTGAATTTTCAATAATTGAACAAATCTAATAAATATCACTGTTAATAAAATTCATGAATAATTTATGGAAAAGCTACTGAAACATAAAATCATGGCTAACCATTAAATGTGCATTATTTTAAGCAATAGAAATTTTAAGATATACATACAAAATAATATATAACATAATAAGACTGGTTTAATCTCAAATTGAGTAAACTTAAAACAGAGAATTTCTGATTCTTTAAGAGTATATGTACTAGATACTCATTTTCACCCATATTAATTTTAAAATGTGCAGTCATGGAGGAATATGTTCCTCCATGTATACAGTAAACAAAACTGTACCTGCCTAAGGTTGTGCTTTTGTTTTTTTAACAAATAACATTATTGCATTTTGTAAGAACATGTGAAAGTGCCAAGATGTAAACTAAGTTTAAAATTTATAGTGACACTGTTTCAAATAATGCCAGAAATTTTAGAATTGTATTTGTAATTCAAAATATGTTTAAAGCATTTTAACCATTGTAGTTGCCCCCATGAGTAGACTAAAGTGAAACGGAAACCATGACTGCAACTATGCAAAATTATGAAGTAAGTGATAGTTTCACATCATAGGTCATGGTATTTTCTGTAGTACATTTTTATCATCATTGTTTAAAACTAAAACTTTATATTTGCAGTTACAAACAAATTTACCAGCTGATTACCTTGGTTATCAGTCTTCATCTCTTCGAGAGATAGAAAAAAACTACCGTAATGTAAGTGAAACATTGTCTAGTTATGAATCAGGTCCCTTTAAGTTTTATTATTTTGATAATGTTTTTACATTAATGCCCTAACAAGGGTATGTGTTTTATTGTTTTGAGTTGCTATATACTATTGCAGTCCTCTTGCTGCTGAAATTTTTTTCTGAGTAAACTATAGCTACAATGAGGAACAGCTGAGACATGGGCCTCTTTATTTTAAGTGCACTTTGAATGAAAAAATTACTGTGTGAAATTGTGTCATGAATCCTTGTTAATTATGTACTTTGTGTTTTCTTTCAAATACCCATTTTTAATCTGATTAATGAAAGCTGCATGTTGCATGAGTAGGTGAGCTATGGTGGGCTGGAACTGAACCTTAATCCCTCGTATAAATGTTAATATCAACTGAATAATTAATTTTATTATCATATATTACAGTAATGATCATAATGGTAATGTAGATCATTTTTCACTAGCATGTTCCTAAATAGGCATTCTGTATTAGTCCATTGTTCTTTTAGGCCCCATAGTCCTCTGTAGTCTAGAAGTAATATGAGGTAAAGATGTATGATGGTTGGTTCATATGTGTCACACTTTTGCAGAAGTGAAATTAACCTTATTAATGCGAAGTATCTAGTAGCCAATATATTGTTGTCTGGACGTAGTATAGCCCACCATGCAAGCAAAATTTACAAAAACTTGCATAGTGAGGTGATATATAACAGCAGTTGTTAGGCAGGAAGCAATTGTTTCTGATGTGCTGCCAACATATGAAAATTCACCTGAGAAGAAACCAGTAGAAATGACTAAAAATTAAATACACAAAAATCAGTTTATTGACCGACAAACATGGGAGCGAAAAAAGAAAAAAAAAAAACCATAGAACTAACATGTGCATGCTTACTTCGCTCGCATGTTTTGGTGATACCAGGGGAAATAACTAAAACCAAACTATAGGAAAATAGGTTTATTTATATACACACTAACCTAGACCTAACACAGCTCATGCTTGATTTATTCACATACTTTGGTGAAATCAATGGAAGTTATACCTTACAGACAAATCAGATTATTGACACATGCTAACCTAACCTAACACAGCGCGTCACTACAATCTATTAATGGATAGTGATAATTTGTATTCAAATATTGGTAGTTGTGAATTTTGCAATATGAACACCAATTATGAATGATATGAATGATTTGATCACCTCCTGTCTGATAACTAGTGCAAATTGTTGTAAGAAATCAAATGAAATGAAGTACTTGACGATACTTAATCTACCATTAGCTTTTCAAAATTCGTGAATAGCATTTTATATATCAATATGTATTCAGGACTGTATTTATATTAACTTGTTTAATTTGTTAATGTAAATATATATTTTATCCACTGTAAAATTGACAATGCTTTGTAAAAATATTACAAATGGCAGAATAAATCAAACTCAAATTAACTCAAACTTTTGGTATATACAGGGTTACTACAAAAGAAATAGACAACTTCAACTGCCTATAAAACAAAAACTATTAGAGATAGCAACCTAATTATTTTGGAGGTATGTTGAGAAACTCTCAAAGTTTCGTTTGTTACTATTGGTAATGCTGTAGTGTTTTGTTTGTTGTTGCAGAAGCTGAAATGGCAGAAAATCCTGTGGAAAAGGCATATTGCGTGTTGGAATTTGCTAGAACGCAATCAGCAACTGTTGTCCAACGACATTTTAGAATACGTTACCACAAAACACCACCGACTAGACAGTCAATCTACGACTGGTATAGAAAATTCGAGACAACGGGATGTTTGTGCAAAGGAAAGAGCTCGGGAAGACCATGAGTTTCAGAAGAAAACGTTGAACATGTTCGTTCTGCCTACATAAGAAGCCCACAGAAATCGACATCTAGGGCAAGCATGCAATTACAAATTCCACAGCAAACTGTATGGAAAATCATGCGGAAGCAACTGCACATGATGCAGATGTTGCAGTTTCTGAGTGAAGAAGATAAGGTGGCGTGACTTTTGCATCGACATGATGAAGACGATGCTGGTTCTTGTGAGCACATCATTTCATTTTTGTGGTAACCTGTTCTAAAATGTCGTTGGACAACAGTTGCTGATTGCGTTCTAGCAAATTCCAACACGCAATATGCCTTTTCCACAGGATTTTCTGCCATTTCAGCTTCTGCAACAACAAACAAAACACTACAGCATTACCAATAGTAACAAATGAAACTTTGAGAGTTTCTCAACATACCTCCAAAATAATTAGGTTGCTATCTCTAATAGTTTTTGTTTTATAGGCAGTTGAAGTTGTCTATTTCTTTTGTAGTAACCCTGTATTAATATATATAAATTGCCTGAGAAATATACCTGAAAAATCCTTAAAGCTTTATAACAGGACATTACAGAGAATAGAACTAAACCCTAGATGGTGCATTTAATTGTTTTTTCACCAAAGCCATATGAAGGACTGGAGTTAGATAGGTACAGTCTGAGTGAAAAAGTTCAATGCCATAGCCAGGATTTGAACCACAGATCTCCCAGCTTCTAGCTGGTTCCTATACCACTGAGCTATCATGGCACACACTAGAATGGATACATGATAAATGCACACAGAAGAGCAGAATGGGGTTACTGATAATCCCACCGAAGTTTTTCAACAAAATAGGCATTTCTATAAAAAGCTCTTTATTAACTTAGGGAGTACATGCTTAACAACACTTTTGCTTTTGTTCACATATAGTTATTTTCAGTTTGCACAATTAAGATGATCAATACACACTGATATTTTGCACTTTCAACACAATCTCTTTGTTTTGCGGTCCCTGCTTCTTTCACAGAAATGGCTTTTATTTTTTTTATTTATGGATGTTCTTTAACTGCTGTGGTTCTCAGCGTCCCATTCTATGCTGGGCATGAAAGATTGGTTAATTTTGCTCAGAGGCCTCTCTATCAGGCTTGAGGTTCTTTTACGTGCCATAAATCTACGACACGGGATCCACGGCTTTACTTCCCTTCCAAAGGAAGCCATGCTAGGGATTTTTACGCCTGAAAAAATCCATCGTCCTTCGCTGGATTTGATCCTGCGACCTTGGGTATATAAAGTCAGCATGGTAATCACACAGAAGGCGCATCATGTCTGCTTAGACATCTTTAGTGGTGGTGGTGATAAAGACTGGACCAGAAACTCCAAAATTTATTTTCAAATCTCCTTGCTCAAGGGTCTGGAAAGGCATCTTTCAAGATAGTCTTGAAGCATTTGAATTCCCAATTGCATCAGATATCTAAATCTCTTGACATTCTCTGCTCTCTGTGATGTCTTAAATAAGATAAGAGAATTAATACCAGATTGGTCAAGCATTCCATAGATATATTTTAAAGGGCTATCTTCTTGTCTTGCATTCAACCAAATAGGAATGAACTATTTGGTCGAAGGTATCAATTCAACCTTTTGTAGAATTATAAAATTCAGTGATCTCAGGTTTCTTTGTTCTGTCATTAACTGCTTTTGTTGAGTGCATAGCTGACAGCAATTCTACTGATTTAGACTTCTTAGAGCTGAAATACACCAAAGTCCATTATTTTGTAGAAAGCAAACTGAGACAACAAAACTGCTTTCCTTTTGCTAGCCAGAAATGTTAAAAGGATTTGTGGTTTATTATGCCTAAGCATTGCAACAACTGTCAACTTATAATTATTTAGAAAAGTTTCTGCCAGATGAACTGACACAAACCAATTAATTATCCATTATAATATTTCTATGAATAGAATAGATTTGAAAGTTTCTTTACATATTGCACTGCTAGTGGTGTGTTTGTCTCTTGTGGTTCCTTCTCAATGTAAGGTGTTGTACTGACCATGTAGAATCTTCTAGCATCACACATTGTTATAATTTTTATGCCATACGTGTCGGATTTTGAGCGAATGTAGCCCCGAAATGGACAGTATCCACAAAACCCAAGTAATTATTCACCTATTGTACAAAATTCATGAGGTGTGTAACAAGCAGTACAGTTGGAAATGAAGCAGGACCGAAGTTCATGAATAAGTGCAAAATTGTCAGTTGTGTTGTATCATCAAAGCGCAGACAGTTGACTAAAAATTGAAAGCAAGGATTACTCATGATGCATTGGTATATGTGTGGACCAGTTTTGCCAAAATTTCTTCTGTCTATCTTTTTGTAAACCACAGATATAAATAAACCAATAAGAGACAAAATCTCTACTGAATCTGTTTGACCAATGTACCTTGCATCTGCATACTTAGACTTCTGCCTTGCTATTTCTTGGTTTGTATAATTTGCGATACTTGAAATCATTGTCATTGAACTGTATTTCCCAGTTTTCCAGTTCTGAAGATACATTTTTTGGAGTTTCTTTGCCTCCAGGAATCCTAAGGACAATGTTTCTCTGTGGTGTTTTAGATAAATGAGGTTCATTGGAACTCCAGGTGAAACCATTTCTTGTTTTTATAATGTCCATAGACATAGAAATCTCTGCATTATTATCAGAGAGCTCATCTACTGAAATAACAATGTTGTGCTCTCTTTCCATGGAGACATTTTGCTCACAATTGGTAAAATTAGTTCTTGAATTGTCGCTGTCACTATCATTGAAACACTGAATAAACCTTTCTTTAAAGCTGGGATCAGTTGTTCAAGCTCTTTCCAATATACCTTAACTAGCATACAGGGGTTCTTGGTCATCCCACACATGGCTTCTCGCAATACACAACTGCAAATGTGGACTGATACAACTGTAAACAGGAAGTGTCTCTCATTGTTGACAAATACCAAGAGTCTCAAGTTTACCAACATAACAATGAAAAAGTTGCTAGTGGTAGAATGTTATGATGAGGTTATGCATAACTCCAGTATGCATTCTAGGGTTAAATTTCTCAACTGTCTCGCATGCCTCCCAGTAAACCACAAGGTGATCTCAAATTATTTTGAGATGACATACCCCACTGGTGACTTACAGTGTCATAAGTACTTTAACCTTATGGCATGGCTTCCTTTGGAAGGGAAGGGAAGTAAAGCCGATGGTCCCGTGTTGTAGATTTATGACACGTAAAAGAACTTCAAGTCAATAGAGAGACCTCTGAGCAAAATTAAGTCGTCTTTCATACCCAATATAAGTAGAATGGGATGCTGATAATTGTTTCAGACTAATTGTTTCTTTTAGGTTCAAAGGTACAAATCAAGATGTACCTACATATAAATCTATGGTAATTAGGAAAATTACAAAACTTAAGGAGAATTACTACCCCAAAATCATAACCTCTTGTACATCTACCATGTTTTAATTCTACATTTTTACACACCTTAATGTGTGTTTTACAAAGCTTTAAGCATTTCTCGGATCTATTTATAGTTCTACGATGCCGGAGTGATGTCCTGAGAGCAATTGTGGATGTGGGCCTAAGTGTGTGCCTGCGCATCCAACGTCTTGCCCTTTTTTCTGTACCGAGCTTGACGAACGTTCACGCAAGCTCATACTCAGTCCAAGTCCTGCAAGTTTTCGTTTCCGTAAGCTTCTTCGGCAGCATCATATTGAAATGCCTAGGGTGTGTCCCAAGGGGGAGAGGGTGTTCCCACCTTGTTTATGTACTTCACTCCACGTAGATCTCGGGAGGACGACTTATGGGAAATCTGCTGCAGCTATGTCTAGTATCTGTTCTTGTTTTTTTTAAAAGTATTTTTATCAAAACACAGTGGCCGCATTTGTATATAAACCGATGGAAGTAAGTGCACCGATGTTGTTGTGTGCACCGAACCATACACTTACGGCTTGTCTAGTAGCACATCAATGTATACTGCGGAGCTGTATGCTCTTTACCAAGTTATTCTGTATGTTCGGCGTCAAAATTTGAGTGACCGCCTTATTATGAGTGATTCCCTTAGTGCCCTTCAGAGCGTACAAGAGCAGTACCACTAACATCCTTTGGTGTAGCGCATGCAGGACACCCTCCACGTTTTACACACTTCCGGCGTCAATGTGGAGTGCTCATGAATTCCTGGATACTTTGGCTGGTGGATTTGGCAGCAAAATTGGCAGAAACAGAACCCAATATTACTGATACTAGTGCAATGCAGAAGATTTTTAGAGTAGTTGTGTGGAGAACCGTGCTTTCGGGCTAGTAAGCGGAGGGTTGGCTTTTCGCGGTAATAAGCTTAGGGAAGTGAAAGATCTTCCTATAACCAGGGCAATCTCCCATATCCTCGTCGGGAGGAGGTACTTTTGGGTCAGTTGCAGACTGGCCACTGTATTTTTACCCATAGTTATCCTTTTAAGAGAGATCCTGCTATCTGCCCTCTCTGTGGAGCATCCTTGATGATTAAACATGTGCTGCTAGAGTGTATTGCCTTAGCAGCTCATTGCACACATCTCTCCAGCTGCTGGCTTCGCTAGGAGAGGCCCTTGTCAACGATCCTGGAGCAGTTGATGGGGTTTTTAAACTTTTACTTTCTTTACACATACTATGTACATAGTGGTATTTAAGTTTGGTATCTTCCAAGGATGCGACACAAAGGTTTTCAAGAAAATCCCCCCACCCCAAGCTACCTTTTACATGGAAAAATTTTGGAACATTTTATATTTCTCAAAAATTGCTCTAACGATTTTGATTAAAATCTCTTATATTTAACATATCTACGTACCAAACAAAATTCACATCTTGAATTTTCTGGGAATAGCCTCTAAAGACCTCTTTATTCTGGATGATTTTTATTGAATTTTGCATAGCTGGTAAACAATAAGAGATAGACAAAACCTTACTGCACAAAAAATGTAGATAACAATAAAATACACAATTTATGTAATATACTTTTTTTCGTGGAGTTGATCATTTTTTAGATATTCCTTGTTATTGGTTTCAACTTTAAAAGCTTATACTTTTCTCATACAGGAATTTGTCAACTTCTGTCTATACAAACAAAGGAACTTCAGTCACATAGCAACCAGCTTTTGACTATTCACTTTAACCTATGATGCTCCCTTATTTTGCTTCTACTTGTATGGAGGCAAGTAATAAGACTACTAATTTTTTCTCGATTAGCGTGAAGTAAATAGAAGCATAAACTTTTTAACAATAATTTGTTGCAGAAATGTAGAGAAAATCATGTGAATGAAACACATCAGATTTTTATCAAACGTTTCCTTTCCACTCCTATGACTTTATGGTCATAATACTGCTTTAGTTTCCTTTTTAGTTTTAGCTGCTTTTAACCTTTTCTTACAATCCATTGTTCTTAACAGTTTTGTCATTCCACTGAGATTTTAACATTGGATAGCTTTTAATCTCCATTTTATTTCTAATTTTAGATGTTAGTTCTGGTCACTTTTATCATGATTATCTGGTCATTTTAGTTTTTTAGGGACACTGAAGACATAGAAGTTGAACGTCCTAAAATCCTAATCATTGTCATCATAGCTCCTAGGTAAATCTGTGGGCTCTGTTGGTTGTGCACTGGCCATCTGATCAATTGAGCGTTCAAACTCAGACCAATCAGATGATGCATGAATTTGCTTAAAAGTGGTAAATTTACTAGCATGTAAAACAACCCTTGCAAGACAAAATTCTGGCACATTGGGTGCTGATATGGTCATGATAGTTGACAGTATTGTTAACAAACAAATTATCTTTGGGCCCCTGATGAGGGCCCCTTAGAAGGAAATCTGTTCTTAGGTCCTTGAGTAATCAGGAAGAAACCTTTGCAAAGTGCACCGCCACCACCAGTCACAGCGTACCATATATTGATATCTGGTCTTGGAGCCCTGAAACAAATGATGAAAGAAATGGATATGAGGAAGTTGTAGAAGAGGTACCACCCCAGAATCCAATCAAGTATCAGCTGCGGTAGGGCAGTTGTATTTTAGAAATTATTTACAATAGTTAAGCGTTAATTAAATTTGGACTGTAACACATTGAGGAGACAAATGCACTAGAACTAATTGATTTGATCCAAGTCCCATGATGATGAAAAATGAGTTGGTAAAATGTGGCATACTTTGGATTGCTTAACTGTTTGGTACGGAATGAGTGAAAAAATATAATAGTGAAGCCCTTCTCCTATAATTATATTGCTCTCTGCTTTTATTTCTCTGTGTCTACCCAAGAGCTTGCCAATTTGGTATCTCTAGTGGCACCACTGGCTATCTGTTTTGTTTGTTTTCTTTTAAATATAACCTGATAATAAACTATGGCAGCCAGTCTATTAAAAGTGTCTTAATTTTTCATTTATCTATTGTTCTTTGTACTTTGAAGTTTTATATGTTTGCCTATTATATTTTCTAATAGGTATTAGCATAGGAGAATAAATATGGTGAATATCTTCTTCAAAATTGCACAACAAAAAACTCAACAAAATCCTTAAACATTATTAAATATGCAACTTATTAATTTCCTGTATTCACTGGAGTCATGTACTGTTTTAGTAGTAATTGACAAAGTCTAATTAGTGCATGTACAAAGAAAAATTGTCTCTGGTTTTTATATAAACTTCTAAGATGCATCTTTATCACACTTTAAGAAGTGTAAAAAAATTTTTCTCTTGCTACTTATAGGTGCTTGCTAAATTACAAAAGCATCCTGGTATGGAAGGATATGCAACAGAATTCACCAAATTATTTATACAGTTATACAAAGCTGAAGGGAATACACAACAATTACTTGAAAAGCACAGAGAGCTGCTGGAACAAGCATCACAGTATGACCTAAGATTGGATGTTCAGCAGAAAATTGTTCAGGTCCATAGAGAGGCAATTGCTCACTTGAAACAGGAAATTGAAAAAAAAATGAAGGATGCCCCATTATTGCATCGTGATCCACTTATTGATCAAGAAATGATTAAAAGAGTTTGTCGAGCAGTTTCAAAATTAAATACTAAGCTGAAACAAAAAGCATCGGCAACAATGGATCTTTCTTCACCGTAAGTATAATGAATATTTTGTTTTCTTTTATCTATTAAATAAAGTATAATGAAACTTAAAGTTGCAATTGTTTGCCAAAAATATTTTAAAATTTAAAATTCAAAGAATGTGACTCTGTAAATTATTAGATTCAGCTTGACCTTCCATTACATGACTTATTTTGTTACATATATCATTCTTCCTCTAATTTGCAAACATGTTTTTATATCTCTTTCACTGACACCACAACTCAAGGCACCTGAATAGCTGTGATCGTTAATGCAATAAAATGACTGCCTATATATTTGAGCCCTTCTGTATTAAAAAAAAAATGTATATAAAGGTTTTGTGTGCGAGTGTGTGGATACTATATAGCTAAAAACATAAAGATAGTAAAATACCAAACTTGGTGTTTAAGTTTAGTATCTTTCAAGAATGCAACACAAAGATTTTCAAGATAATCCCCCACCACAAGCTACTGTTTATGGGAAAAATTATTTGAAAATTTGTTTTTCTCAAAAATGACTTAATTTTGATTAAAATGCCATATATTAAAGATATTTTCATGACAAACCAAATGTATATCAATATGTATAATTTACTGAGATGGCCTCTGAATACCTCTTCATTCTAGATGAAATGCAGAACTAGTAAACCCTAAGAGATAGACAAAGCTTACTGTTCAAAAAATAAGATCTCCTAGAAGTATACAATTTATGCCATATACATATTTTTTCAAGTTAATTGCTTCTGAGATATTTCTTTTTATTTGTTTCAATATTAACCTATTTAAACTTTTTCCAATTATCTTTCATTTCATCTCTCTTATTTTACTCCTGGTCATGCAAAATGAACCGAGTTTCAATTATTTTACATAGCAACCAGCTTTTTAAAAGATTTGACTATTGAAGGAATTAATACTACCATTTTTTCTAACGTACCAGATGGAATAATTTTTTGTAACAATGATTTGTAGAAAAAGTCATGCGAATAGAACAAATCAGATTTTTACTTTCTCTAACACATGTGTACATACAATGTACATAGCAGCTAGAGAAGGTATTGCATTTCACCAAAAAATAGAATACCAAAATTTGATGAGATACTTCTTTTAGAACCCCCTGAATAAAAACAAAAATGAGGGGAAAAAATCTGCACATCTGTGTGCATGCAGTTGTGGGTGCATGTGTGTGTGTGTGTGTGTGTGTGTGTGTGTGTGTGAGTATGTGTAGTATTGAAGTTCAGTATCTTCCAAGGATGATGTATAAGAAGCTTTTAGAAAAACTCCCCCCGCCTTACTCTTTGTATGAAACATTTTTCAAAAATTGCATTTTCTGAAAAATGACTCTAATGACTTTTATTAAAATACCATGAGATTTTTATGACAAATGAAATTTATATCTTGACTTTTCTGGGAATAGCCTCTGAAGACTACTTTATTCTGGATGAATTTTACAAAATTTTGTATAACTGCTAAACCATAAGAGTTGAACTTTCCACATGAAAAATGTAGAGCACGTTAAAACACACAATTTATTTTATATACATTTTTTTTCATTGAGTTGATCATTTTTGAGTAATTCCTTGTTTTTGATTTCACCTTTAAAAACTTATACTTTTCTCATCCAGGAATTTGTCAACTCTGTCCATACAAACAAAGGAACTTCAGTCCATAGCAACCAGCTTTTGACTATAACTTTTACCCATAGTACTCCCTTATTTCACTTCTACTTACAAGGAAGCAAGTAATAAGACTATTTCTGATGATATTTTCTCGATTAGCATGAAGTAAATAGAGGAAAAGATTTTTAACAATCATTTGTTGCAGAGAAATGAAAATGGCATGTTATTTATGGACGCTCTTTAACTGCTTTGGTTCTCAGCGTCCCATTCAATATTGGGCGTGAAAGACCGCTTAATTTTGCTCAGAGGCCTCTCTTATCAGGCTTGAGGTCCTTTTACGTGCCATAAATCTACGACACGGGACCCACAGCTTTACTTCCCTTCCGAAGGAAGCCATGCTAAGGATTTTTACGCCCGAAAAAATCCATCATCTTCTGCCAGATTTGAACCTGCGACCTTGGGTATATGAAGTTAGCATGGTAACCATTACACCACGAGGGCGACTGTTGCAGAGATGTAGAGAAAGTCATGTGAATGAAACACATCATATTTTATTTTATTTATAATGGTGTTTACATCACCCACTCACATAAAACCTCTAATATGAGTGGAAGACTGCACCTTTGTTTTTTATGTTATATTTGCACCACTAGTACTTGGTCCCCAGAGCCTCAGTGGTAAAGGCAGACAGGTTAAGGTTGGGAATTGGAAGGAGAGGTCATGTAATGCACATTATTATCCCTTGTAGACAAAGGAAAAGTTATTGAAGAGCAAGGATGCTAATGGTTTCATTGCCAAGGCATAACATTGGATAACAACTTCTATGGTTGTATCAGGGGTTTGACTTTACAAAATAATGAATGTTGTTTGTAACTCATTCTAAGGTTTGTACCCTAGGATCTTTAAATCAGTCTTATCATGGTTCTACTTAAATAAATTCCTCTGCCCCAGGGAGGAACCAAACCTGGGTCCTCTGCAATGAAAAACTATAATCCTGGCCACTCAACCACAGAGGCAGTTATTCTATATGTTGTATTCCCAGATAGTGCAGCTTTTTTTATAAATAACTGGATTCACAAATGGTCTAGTGCAAAGTATTCTAGAAGTACTTATAGCACTATATGATACTATCGGATTGGTGTATGTTTCAAGGCACAACAACATTGGAACATTATATTTTTTTTTTGGTGGATAAGCAGGAACATCATTAAGCATTTTAATTTTAACTGAATTCGGTCAACCTAGATCTTTAATTTGAAATGGAAATGGAGTTTTTATTTATGGGGGGCCAACAACCTTACTTCCCTTCTGAAGGAAGCCATGCTAAGTATTTTTACACTAGAAAAAATCCATTGTTCTCTGCCTGGTTTGAAGTCTATGCAGTTAGCCTGGTAACCATTATCCATGTACGGTGAGCTCTTTAATTGGAGATTATCTTATATTATTATTACTATTCACTGACTAGCCTGATAGCCTGTTAAAAAATCTGATGTGTACCATTCACATGACTTTCTGTACATCTCTGCAATAAATTATTCTTAAAAAGCTTATACTTCTATTTACTTCATGCTAATCAGAAAAAATTAGTAGAAATATTCTTATTACTTGCTTCCTTGTAAGTAGAAGCGAAATAAGGGACTACCATAGGTTAAAGTGATAGTCGAAAGCTGGTTGCTACTTGTTATGTGACTGAAGTTCCTTTGTATGGACAGCGGTTGACAAATTCCTATATGAGAAAAGTATAAGTTTTTCAAAGCAAAAACCATAAACAAATAATGTCTCAAAAACGATGAACTCCATGAAAAAAATGTATGTAACATAAATTGTGTGTTTTAACATGCTCTACATTTTTCATGTAGTAAGTTTTTGTCCATCTCTTATGGTTTAGCAGCTATTCAAAATTCCGTAAAATTCGTCCAGAATAAAGTACTCTTCAGAGGCTGTTCCCAGAAAATTCAAGATAAACATTTTATTTTTCAGGTAAATAGCTTTTATATATGACATTTTAATCAAAATCGTTAGAGAAATTTTTGAGAAAATAAAATTTTTCAAAAAAAGTTCCATGTAAAGGGTAGTTGGGCTTGGGGGGATTTTTCTCAAAATCTTCGTATCGCATCCCTGGAAGATTCTAAACTTAAATACCAAGTTTGGTATTTTATTGACTTTTCAATTTTGAGTTATCGTGTTCACAGACACACGGACACACAGACACACACAAAACTTTTTCTGAAAATACTTTTTTTTGGATACAGGGGACCCTAAAACATATATTTCCGATGAAATCTCGGTATCAAATTTTTGGATGGAGTGCAGTACCTTCTCTATACACTATGTACATAGTACATATAGAGAAAGTAAAAAGATGCTGAGGAACATTTTAGAGCTTGAAGTGGCAATCACACTTTCTGTTGTTCATTATGGAGGTAGTCAAAGAAACATTTGGAATAACACTGATGGAACTAATAGCTAACAATTAAACATATTGATGCATTTTCAGAATAGGTTTTGTATTGTAATAACTTTTTATTTTAAAATATTTTATTTTATAAATTATTATAAAGTCCATTTCTGATTATTAAGCATGTTCAGTGGTGCATGTTTTGTTTTGTTTTATTTTATAAATTATTATGAAGTCCATTGCTGATTATTAAGCATGTTCAGTGGTGCATGCTTGCAAAATATTTATTTTATTTTGTTTTATGTATTCAGGGAAAAGGAATTCAAGTGTATTTTTAAATAAATTCACAAATGAATATTAACTTTTAGTCCATATAAGTTAGTGATGCATAGTGAAGCTAAAATATTAAACAAATGTGCATTTAACTGTGTATTTGAAACAGTGATAAATATGTTAAATGGGAATAAAACTGTTTTGATCCTGTGTATTTCAAATTCAATATTTCGTAATTAAGTACCTGATAATGACTAAATATTTAAAATGTAGAATTCAGTTCCTCTATAACATGTAAGTGAAATCTGGGTAATTACAGGCTTCTGAGATCTAGTCAAGAAAATGTAGACAAGAATAATTTGTTAAAGGAAAGAGAGAGCTTATTGCAGTTGATAGTGAACTTGCAAGAACAATTGCACATTTATTCTTCTATACCAGATAAGAAAGAAGCAGCACAGCATAAAGTAAATAGTCTTATGGAAGCCATTAAGGTAAGACATGATATAAATATTACATTATGTTTAATGGATGTATGGATGTTTAAGGTTATGTTTAATGAAAATGCTAATAACCTTTTTATTTCCAAGAATAAAATTAAATGCTTGATTATATCATATTTGAGATGTAAAATGAAGCAAAATTTAAAAGCTGAAGAAGGAGCAATAAAGCAATGTTTCAGGACTATGCAAAGGGTCTTCTGTAGAAAAAGCAACACTTATTGCTTTCTCTAGTGCATATGTACAATGTACATAGCAGATAGAAAAGGTATTGTATTCTACCCAAAATTTAATATGAGATTTCACTGATTTAAGACCCCCTGAATACAAAATAGCACATTTAGAAAAATGTCAGTAAGTGCATATGTGTGGGTGTGGGTAAGCGTGTACATGTGCAACACAATTCAGTAACAAAAAATATTTTAAACACCAAACTTGGTATTTAAGTTTAGTATCTCCGAAGAAGTGACAAAGATTTACAATAAATTCCCCTACTCTAAATTACCTTTTACATGGAAAAGGTTTTGAAAATTTTCATATTCTCAAAAATGACTGTAATGATTTTGATGAAAATATTGTATATTAAAGATATTCATATGACAAATAAAATGTAAATCTTGAATTTCTTAGGAATAGCCTTTGGAGACCTCTTCATTCTGGATGACTTTTGCATAATTGGTAAACCATAAGAGATAGGCAAAAACTACACAAAAATTATAGGTCTAGTCAAACCACACAATTTATGTTCTTTACATTTTTGTTGGTTGTAGAGCTAATCGTTTCCAAGATACTCTTATTGGTTTCAATTTTAAAATACTTATACTTTTCTGAAACAGAAGATTGTAGGTGATTCTTTTGTTTTACACCTGGCCATGCAAAGAAGTGAACTTCAATGATAATCACCTAGTAAGGCTTTTAAAACATTTTATTATCACTTTAGCCAAGTGTATTTCCTTATTTAGCTTCTGCTTATAAGGAATAAAGCAATGAGACCATTTCTTCTAATGTTTATGTCGATTAGCATGATGTAGATAAAAGAATAATCATTTGTAAGAATAGTTTGTTTGTATAGCGAATATAGAAAGTCATGTGAATGGAACACATCAGATTTTTCTACAAGCTATTCTTGCAAAAGCTTATCCACATCATATTAAGTGAGATGAACATATTGGTATATATTTCCTTGTAAGTACATTGAGAATAGAGGAATGCAGTAAGCTCAAGTGATAGGCAAGCCTTTTAAGAGTTGTTGCTATGTCATAATTTGAAATCCCTTTCTCTTTTCATGACCAGGAGGAATAAAAAGGAATAACGACTTCTCATGAGGAATATCTTGGAAACAGTTAACTAAAAATATTTGATAAAAATTTCTTACTTTAATCAGATCTGACCCAGAAAGATGTCTTCACGATAATGTTTCCACTGGAAAAGGGAGGCCACGAGTTCAATTCTTGTTGACCATACACTTTGTCTTTCCTCTTGTCACTTAGGCAAATGCTGGGGTATTATACTTCATGACTTTCTTTCTATCATTTTTATTTCATGCCATTCTCTTATCTCCGGGTGTATTTCTAGAATCATCATATATAGCTGGTGCTGGACAGGTAGTGCAGATGCATATGTACTACACATGGTTTTCTAGTCATTGAGGCAGTATTGCGGTTATTGTCCTTGTGAGGGCAGGGATGTTTGCTGACACCCAGAACCCATGGTGTTGGCAGCTGCGCAGCAGAACCTGGCACTGGGTTGAACTTTCGGCCATTATGTTAGGGACTTCTGCATATCTCTGTGGCTTGTTTCTTGAGGCTTATGGATTTTTGTGGTTCCATCACTTCATTCCTTCCTCCTGAGGGTGTTAGCGCACAATAGATCTGCATAGGTTGTAGTGTGCAAGTTGACCCCAACCATTATTGGCTCCTTTACCATGTTGGCTTTCTTTACTTCTTGCATAAACAGAGAAGGTATTGCAATTCGCCCACAAATTTTGTACCAAGATTTTACTGGAAATATGATTTTAGGGTCTGCTGAGTCCAAAAGAATCATTTTTTAGAAAAAAGTCTGTGTGGATATGTATGTGTATCATGTTTTATTTATGGATGCTCTTTGACTGCTGTGGTTCTCAGCGTCCCATTCTATACTGGGTGTGAAATACTGCTTAATTTTGCTCAGAGGCCTCTTTATCAGGCTTGAGGTTCTTTTACGTGCTGTAAATCTATGACATGGGACCAACAGCTTTACTTCCCTTCCGAAGGAAGCCATGCTAAGGACTTTTATGCCCGAAAAAATCCATCGTTCTCTGCCGGGTTTGAACCCATGACCTTAGATGTATGAAGTTAGCATGGTAACCATTACACCACAGAAGGTAATAGTGTGTGTGTGTGTGTGAGAACAGCGTAACTCAAAAATGAAAAATTGGTGAAGTACATAACTTGGATTGGTATCTTCCAAGGATGAAACACAAAGATTTTGACAAAAATTTTCCCATCCCAAACTGCTCTTTATACAGAACATTTTTAAATTTTTTTTATTTTCTCAAAAATTGTTTTTATGATTTTGATTAAAATGCCATAAATTAAATATATTTACATGGCAAATAAAATATGTATCTTTAATTTTCTGGGAATAGCCTCTGAAGTCCTCTTTATTATGGAGAACTTTTGCATAAGTGGTAAACAATAACAAATAGACAAATGCTTACTACACAAAAATTGTAGAACATACTATTTAATTTCAATGCTACTTTTAAAAGATTTGATGATCATTCTAACTTAATGCATTCCCTTATTTCCCTTCTACTTACAAGAAAGCAAGCAATAAGACCATTTCTGCTAATGTTTGTCTTGTTAGCATGAATGATGGAAGAATAATCTTTTATAAGATTAATTTGTTTGCAGAGAAAGTCATGTGAATGGAACACATCAAAATTTTATTATTGTTTTAGACTTAAGGTGGATTTACTACCATTTTCAGATGGGATGAGATTTCTGGGGTTGATCCTCTATGGGAAATTTGCTGACAATTGCATACAGCACAGCTGAAGCATGATGTAATCATTCTCTGAATACTTTGCAGATACTAAGTGACAAATCTTGGGGAACCTTAGACAATTTTGCTGTGACTTTATCAGGCACTTATCTGATCCAAATTAGATTATGGATATAATTTGACCTTCAGCACAGCCATCTATGCTGAAAAGATTAAATACAATCCATAATTAGGACATCAGTGTGGCTGTTTGAACATTTCCGGCCAGCCCAGTTGTGAGCGTTTATGCCGAATTGGCAGAACTCCCTCCTTAATGTCGGCTTAATGTCCTGTTAGAAAATTATTGCTGTTGGTTTAAGTATATGCCTATGCATTCAACGTTCATTCCTTTTTTCAGAGTGAGCTGGATTTTTCACTCATTCTAAGGCCTACTGGTTTTCGTTTCGGAAAGCTTCTTAGGAAGAATGATATTGAAATGCCTAGCATGTTTCCTAAGGAGGAAAAGGGTGCACTCACTTTGATTGCATATAACACCCCATGTATATCTTGGCATGACAGCATACTGGAAGTCTACAATGCTTATGTCTGGCATCTGTACTTGCTTTTTAAAATTACAAATTCTAAATTACATTAACCGAATTTGTTTGTATGCCGATGGATCTAAATGCACAAATGGTATTGGATGTGCCTATGCTTATGGAGCCAAACCATATACCTAAGTTTTCTTAGTAGCACTTCTATTTATACTGCAGAGCTGTATGCCATATACCAAGCCATTTTGTATGTGTGCCATTAATATTTGGGTGACTGCCTTATTAAGAGTGATTCCTTTAATGCACTTCAGCACCTTCATTAACTGTACAACTATTTCTCCATTGTGGAGTACATTCAGGATGTCCTCCATTTTTACACACTTCAGGCGTGGAGTATGCTTGCATTCCTGGTCACATTGGCTTGCTGGGGAATGAACTGTTAAGATTTGGCAGCAAATGGCAACCACAGAAGCCAGTGTTGTAATATCTGTATAACATTATAAGACTTCAGGTTTGTTATGTGGAGAGCATTGCTATCATGCTGGCACAAAGAGTAGTCGGGTCTCTGCAGAAACTACCTTAGTGAAGGACAATCCAATAAATCCTCTCATATACCTATCTCATTATGAGGAAGTGATTTTGGCTTTATTGTGAATTGACCACTGAAATTTTATGCACATTTACTCTTTTAAGGGGGACCCTTCTCCTGTTTTGTGCAGTATGTAATGCTCTGTTGGTCCATCATGTGTTGTTAGAGCAACATCTTTAGGACTCTCTGAAACTGCAGGAGTCCTGGAAGACTACAAGGTTTTTGGGTTTCTCTCAAAGGTAAAATTCACATGAGGATTTAGTTATATTTGTATTTATATAATATTTTTTTAGCTTTCAGTCTAGTTTTACACATCCATTTTTACTTTCTCCATACGCACTATGTACATAGTGTATAGAGAAAGTATTGCACTCCACCCAAAAATTCGATACCGAGATTTCACCGGAAATATATGTTTTAGGGTCCCCAATATCCAAAAAAAGCATTTTCACAAAAAGGTCTGTGTGTGTGTCTGTGTGTCTGTGAACATGATAACTCAAAAACGAAAATTCGGTAAAATACCAAACTTGGTATTTAAGTTTAGTATCTTCCAGGGATGCGACACGAAGATTTTGATAAAAGTCCCCCCACCCCCAACTACCCTTTACATGGAACTTTTTTCGAAAATTTTGATTTTCTCAAAAATGGCTCTAACGATTTTGATTAAAATTTCGGATATTAAACATATTTACCTGACAAATGAAATGTATATCTTGAATTTTCTGGAAATAGCCTCTGAAGAGTAGTTTATTCAGGATGAATTTTACTAAATTTTGAATAACTGATAAACTGTAAGAGATGGACAAAAACTTACTACACAAAAAATGTAGAGCACATTAAAACACACGATTTATGTTATATACATTTTTTTCATGGAGTTCGTCGTTTTTGTGACATTCCTTATTTTTGGTTTCTGCTATGAAAAACGTATACTTTTCTCATACTGGAACTTGTCAACTCCTATCCATATAAACAAAGAAACTTCATTGACATAGCAACCAGCTTTTGACTATCACTTTAACCTACAGTTGTCCCTTATTTTGCTTCTACTTACAAGGATGCGAGAAATAAGACTTTTTGTTCTGCTAATTTTTTTATCTGATTAGCATAAAGTAAATAGAATTATAAGCTTTTTAATAATTATTTTTTGCAGGGATATGGAGAAAGTCATGTGAATGGTACACATCATATTTTTATTTATAGCTTTTGCCATGATTAGTTTTATATATACTGAATTTTATCAGTGACTATTGCTATGATTTATTTTTATATTTATCTTTATCTCTGGCTTTTGCCATGATTTATTTTGTAGAGCACTGATGACTACATAGTTGAATGCTCTTAAAAATAGCTCATTAAATCAATGTGGCATTATACTATATTTTGAAGGAATACAGGTTATGTTTATCAATTTGAGTTAATTATTATTTTATTATAGAGTTAATTTCTTAATTTGATTAAAAAATGTAAAATGTAAATTTAAAGCAATAAAAGTTCCTTCAAGCTAAAGGAAAAAGCAATAATAAACTAAGGCAAGAACATACTTTGGGAGGAGTTTTGGCAGCACTAAAAGTAAGTTAATGCAGAATGCATTAATATATGATAATATGGTAAATACATGTTCCTTGTGATGGTTACAAAAACATTCAGAGTTTCAACTCAACACAGGTCATGATTGATTGAATAAACATGTTTTCAGAATTGGAATAGTGGCATCTCAAATTGTTTATTGTTCTCCAAAGAAGAAATGGACTGGAACATCTAAAAAATTGTGAATCCCTTATAGCTTTTGAAACTCTTAACCTCAAAATATTGGGAAGCAAGAAGGAGAATGATTTTGTTATTAACTCCTCAGCATTAGATACACATACACATATTTTAGTTTGGAGAAATATGAATTAATAGAAATATAGTAATTAATAATAATAATAATTATTAGAAGAACTGTTGAAAGAGGAGCTGGTGCAGGTTGAACAGTATATCCACCTCTTTCAGCAAGCATTGTTCATTACATCTTGCAGATATATCCAGGATTATAGGAACCATAAATAATTACAATTTTCAGCATTTGGCATTAAATGGGCAAGTGTTTTAAATTATCATCCAATCACTTTTGTGTACCCTTTCATTTTCAGACCCAAAGTTCCAAAGTAGCAGTAGAAAATGAAGTAAAGGTAAAGCTGGAAGCAGAACTCAAAGATGTGTTGAATGACCTCGAATTGAAACGA
Organism: Hymenopus coronatus; assembly: GCA_030762935.1. Classification (NCBI taxonomy): domain Eukaryota; kingdom Metazoa; phylum Arthropoda; class Insecta; order Mantodea; family Hymenopodidae; genus Hymenopus; species Hymenopus coronatus. Next base: position 26,339,116 of record CM060889.1, read on the forward strand.
ACACTTTTAAATGATTCAAAAGAACAGCTGGAGATTTTCCTGACTAAAACAGCTTCTCTAGATCATGCCTGGAATAACTTTAAGGTATGGTTTGATATGCTTAAACAATCCAAGGGATTACATTGAAATGTAAAAGTTAGATACCTAATCCTAAAGTTTAATGAGTTGGTGTACAGTTTCAACTACATTACTTATTAATTTAATTGTTAGAACTTGTTTTGAGAGCTGTTATTCCCATTATCAGCTAATGATAGGAGTAAACACTCTTGAAACTTGTGCTGATTATTAATATGTAAATGAAATTTGAAGTGTCAACAACTAATTAATTCTTCAATGATTTTCACACTTTTATATAACACTTTGTTCACCACCACAGTTAGTAGTTTCCTTTCAATGGAATATTATCTCTGGTTAACATTCTAGTGATCACTTTGCATGTCTTATTAATCTCTTAACACAAGATATACCTATGTTCTACATGTTTACCTGGATGTTGCTTAGATCAAGCCAAGTGTAACCTGTACTCCCAGTTGGCTATGTTTAAATACAATGGGCATGACTCTGTCAATGCTTTAATCATCAAAGATCTCACAGAGACAGTTCTTTCTGCTGCTGAGCGGTCTATTGTGCAGACAATTGTCCAAACCTGTTGTCAATTTTCGATACCATGGTGGATGGATGAATGCCAGAAACATTTGTGCTGGCAGGCATGCTCAGGGTTTTGGACCATTGCCCTACATTGGATAAACTTGATATAATACAAGAAGGTGCATGCCAAATCTGGGCAACTTATTAAAGATTAAAAAAAAAGTAAAACATCATGGGATATGTTATTAAGAATAACAAAAAAACATCGTGGAGCAAGTTTGTAGATTCATTTGAGAAACCCACATCTTCCTCTGTTGCTTGAGATAAGTTAAGGCTTGTAGCTGGAAAATCTTCCTTTATGCCAACTGCCAGTCTAAAAACATCTGCAGGATATGTTGATATGTTTGGCAGTGCTTTCACTCAAGTGTCTAGCTCAGACAATTATTTTTCTGAGTTTCTTCCAGCTAAGGCACCTGTGGAATCTCAAAGTTTCCCCTTTCATTCTGGAAGGCTTGAAGATTACAATCGCCTTTACACCATGGCAGTGTTAGTCTATGTAATTTCATCTTTGTGAAACTCTGCACCAGGTCCAGATAGAATCCTTGTTCAAATGTTGCAAAATCTCTCTCCTGAAGGTAACTATTTCCTGCTCAAGATTTATAATCATGTTTGGGTTGACGTCACCTTTGCAGAAAGTGAATGAACGATGGACACATGATCAATAGACAGTTGATATGGTGGTTGGAAACTCCAACTTATTGACCAACAACCAGTGCAATTTTCAGTGATGTCATTCAGCATTTGACAACCAATAGCTTTTACATGCAATAAATGCAATTTTTTACAAATTTCTTTTGAAAATGTAAACATTTTTATATAAGAAATAATAATGACAGAAAATATGAATTATACATGAAATAAAATATCCTTTATGCTATTTAAATAGATCAATATTACCAAATATAAAGTTGAATAATTAACAAAATACTTACAAATATAGAACAGAGCAAACTGACCTGAATAATTAAATGTACTATGAATAAGTTTAATTATTTAATATTACATGCAAATTAAATGAAATTCCACAGGATCATGAAATTTCAGTTTCATCTTGAATGTGAGGCAAATATCACACATCAGAGGAAGGTAACTAAGATGTTATGGAAACATGGCTCCAGCACAATAAAACTCAACTTACATAATTGGGAAATTTAATGTCATGTCAGCCTATTACTCACATTTCAGCTTGACGTTGCATTTATCACTCTGATTCTGTGATATACCAATTAATTAATAGGGGAAAAGCAATTTGTAATAGTTTTCCACTAAATTTTTCATCAAACTCAGTTCAAATTATTTGAGTTGCTGCACATAAAACTTGAAAGAATCTTTTTTATGGAATGAAATGCAATGTAATTTCACTTTAATTACAATATAAATATTGAAATCATGCTACTGAAACAGTTATTGTCCATAATAAAGTAAAGTAAAGAGCCTTTGTCCATTTTAATTTTAATTGTTCTCTCACAGAAACCATGTGTAGGACAGGAGTTGGGTGGGTAGAGTCATACTGAAAAATTCAATGCCATAACTGGGATTTGATCCACGGAACTCCCAGTCTCTAGCCAGTTGCTCTACCACTGAGCTAACATGGCAACATGCCAGCATTAGCATTGAATTTCTGAACTGACTTGCATGCTTTCTGGCAAACCTCAAGGTGATCTCAAATTATTTTGAGATGACAACCCCAATGGCAACTTACAATGTTGTAAGTACTTCAAGTCCCAGGATTTATAGTGATAATTTTAATTGTTTTCTTACAGGAACCATGTGTAGGAGCAACCAGCTCCTACACACCTGAAGTACTGTGATTCAAATCCTGGCTATGGCATTGAATTTTTCAGTCTGACTCTACCTATTCAACTCCTGTCTTACACACAGTTTCTGTAAGAAAACAATTAAAATTATCACAAATGTCCATAATAGTTGGCTCTACTATGAATCCTGGGACTTAAAGTACTTACAGCATTGCAAAATATTCAACATAAAACACCCATAATTAAAATTATTAATATAACATAATTGTCAAGATATAACCTTTCCTCTGTGATGACCTTGCTGTTTTTCACAAATATCTTGTTATTTTTATATGGGTATACAGAAATTTATATGGGCAAAACCTACATGTATATGTCTAGGACCCAATAGCTTGGCAACCTCAGTGTTTGAGTCTATTGGGCCACACTCGCACACACTCACCCACCCACTTACATATATGCCCTTATTTTTTATGTACTTTCACTGAAAAAATCTACTAGGAAAACGGTCATCAATGTGACAACCTCTCTTTGTTAATAAAGGTAAGAGAGCAGGTAAAGTGACATGTTATATCAATGACAAAACTAAGGTACTTATTGGATTGTCAATTATATATTTATTTCTCTATTTGTTATAAATTAGTTATTGTTTTATGTACATATGTATTTATTTTGTTCTATTAATTTGTTAATTAAACCACCCTAAGTATATGTCTGTTGCATGACAAAAGAAGCAAAGTAAAAAACTTTAATTTTAAATAATTTTATATGTTGACTGCTATCATTTTTTAAATAATTGAATGTAAAAATGTATCAAAATATTTTCCATTGCTTTCAGGCAAAGAATGAGCAACAGCAAAAGACTATTGGGACTATGAGAAATAAGATTTTAACGTTTGAAAATGAGTTCAATAATTTTGCTGAAGCATTTAAAGGTGTCCAGAATGCTATCAAAGAAACTTCTGAAATGAACTTTTATAACCTGTTTACATGCTGACCTCTGGTACTTAAATACAATAAAAAAATTCAATTTATTTTGAGAAGTGTTTGTTTCTAGTATCTTCTGGTTCCTTGAGAAGTAGCATGGTGTATTTTCTGCCCCAACAAGTTTTTTGTCCAAGTTATAATAGGTACAGTTTTTGTATAACAGCACTTTGCTTTCATTTTACCTTTCTCTGCATTCTTGCACCTTTGCTAGTGGTTATTAACAGTACAGACTACAAACTCCTAAGAAACAGTTTATCAGTGAACTTTGAAAGAGGACATAAAGTACTCCACACCATCTCTACCTTTGCCTATTTACTATGTATGTTTGACACAATGTTTTGCCATGTCATAAGTTTTCTGTTGAGATTTTGAATATTTAGTACTTATTTATAATCATTACATGTAATGAGATGTAAACCTCTTTCATGCTTGGATTGTTTGATGGACGTTTCTATTAGACAAGGAAGTACCTACTTTAGTATAGGAAATGAAAGATAAAAAGATATGTGGAGAACTTCAAATTGTGAATTCAAACAGCAAATGAGAAAAAGAGCAACAGAGGAGAAACAGTGATGTAGACTATGCGTTATTGTTGTTCTGGGTGCTGACATACAGACCCCAAGATTGCAGATGCAAACCTGGTTCAGACTGTCGGTTTATAAGTGCTTATGCTTAAAAGCAACATCCCCATATTAGTAGATTTACTGGCTTCTAAAGGAACTCCTGTAGACGAAATTCCAGCACATTCACAGTGCTGACATGATCCTGGCATTTAGCAGCATTGTTGTTAAACAAATATATACATTTAATCTGTTATTGCAAATGCTGTGTAATATTTATGGCAAAGATTGAGTTATAGCATGGAAAGCAGTTCAGCCTCAGAATTTGAGCAGTCACTCCTATAATTGAGCGACTCAAAAGTACTAACTCTCTAGATACATTGCTGATATTCTTCAGATTCCCAAATTCAGAGGGTGAAAGAATTAGATCAGAGGGAGAAATGCAAATCCTGTGAATAAAATAGGATTGAAAACATTGATTAGCTTACTTTTCTTGCTGTAATTCTGAGATAAATTCACCTCTATGAGGATGACTTATGGGCTACAGATGGAAGGGTTTGAAATATTTCCTTATGTGATGACTCAACAAAATGCTTTTATTCTACTTACATAAAAAATTTGGTAAATAAGATGGCAGGGAAAAAGATGGCAGGGCTAAACAGAAAATTGTTCAAAACCGTTGTAAGCAACTGCATAAATATGGATTCACTTAGTATATGTTGCATATGCCTACTTGATGAACCTTTGGTAGATCATGTGTTACTAAAGGACACTTTTTTTTCTGTACAATTCATTTTCACAAAGCTCTGGTTACTTTCAGTGATAACCTGTATTTTGTTTAAATTTGAGAAAACTGTGCAAAAGATCTTAACTATTTGCTTCCCAAAGCTAAAATAAATCATTTCATTCCAGCATCCACTGTCTGTGGTGCCACATGTACTAAGAACATGAATTAAAAACTACTAGGTACTACTTAAAAAAAATATCTAAAAGAGTTACTCGACAGAGTTGGCATTCTGTTGAATGTTCTGAGATGTTAAAAGAAGTTCAAATCATGGCAATAAATATAGGTACATAAGATAAAACAGTTATTATCACAAGTCGAGTTGCAGAGGTTAGGAATAAGTTCCACACATTTAAGGATTAGCAGTCCAAAACAATTGACAAACCAGTGAAGTAAATCACATTCTATGATGCTTACATTCTGCTTGTATGTAATTCCCCCTGCCGAGTTGCAGTGCATTCCTTTAGAATAATTACAGTAGTACTTTAATAAGGGCAACTTTGATAATGAAATAAGCACTATTATCTTATCTGAATATGCACAGTGTTCAACATCTAGGAATCATAAACTTCAAGCTTCACATTAGTTTTTTCTTAAAGTATATTTAATCTCTTATAATCAAATGAGTTGATTCTCATGCTAATAATCCACAAATCTCTCTGAACTGTCCCAGTTGTTTGGATAACAGGGTCATTTAAGATCTCTGGGGCAATGAGACTCAGAAATTCCATCTGACTTTCTAGGTATTTTTCCTTTGATCCAATAACAGTCATGGCTACTATTGATACTATGGCATGAAAATAAAAAGTGCACACACAAATTTGAGATTGGACCAGTATGACTAACTTTCAAATAGAAATATATTTCATTACGCATCCCGGGATGAATTTTCTGGCAGAATCTCTGTCACTTGCCTGGTAGCATTTATTAAAATGCATTTTATTGGAAAATTTGGGTGAAGCCAATCAGGTACTAACAAAGCTCCTCAGAATTCTGGTAACTACACATGTGACAACTTCAGAACCAGGAGAATACTTTCAACTTTTTTCCCAGATAAAAATTTTCCTAAGAAATAGAATAACAGAAGAACATCTTTCTGCAATTGCTATGTTGTCCATTCAGAATAAATTAATTCAAGGCATGGATGATTTCAACAGCATGGTCGCATTTTTCAAGGTGAAGGAAGGCTGACTTTTATTTTTCATTAGTAATTAGGCGAGTTTTAATTATTCCATCAACCCGTTTTCCAGAAGTTGCTACTGGGTTGCCTACTACCCTTCCCTTTGTCTGTGCAAAGTGAAAAAATACTCTGGTTCCTCCCTTTATTAACAATAGCTGCCTAGGCCTGTAGGATACATTCCTTCAAAAAAAGTTGTGCTTTATGCCCAACTTCAAGCACCAGCAACATTTTATGTTATGATATTTGTGTTTATTACTAGAGTTTTTTTTTCATTACAGCAGCATTTTGTCTCATGGGATAGCCTGGGAGGGGGCAGTTTGCTGAGTGGAAGAGCTTGGTATGAGTAGAGCGTTGGGCTGTTCTCAGGGAGTTGAAATATTACACACAGATTATTATTTGAGCATCATATCACCAATTTCATTCATCAAACAATATGGCTGACCAGGTTAGGGGCTGTTATGCTGCATTATAAAAAACAAAAAGTCACTTACTCTGTATAACCAACTAACAAGCTGAAATAAATTTCAAGGCATTAGAACTTTCAAGCCTAAAACATCTGAAGAATTTCACAAGATAGTTAAGGCTACACATCGCTTTTCGAACCATGGAGTTTCATACTGAGCCTGTTGTTCCTGAAACAAAATCTTTTACATGGAACGTTGCTTTAATGTTCAAGCCGGAGAAGTTCTAGAGTTAAAGTAGGAGCTCAAACATCCATAATAAATGATACAAAAAAAGAACTACTCCCAATTGGATCATTATAACATAACTAATCTGAGACTTTACCTCAATAGTGAATGTTATCCTGGTCATGATGTAAATTTGAACTTGGTTAACTCTAGATTCACTTCTTTGTATGAAATGTACTCAATATTTCTGAGTTTGTATTACCATAAAGAAAATTACCCCTTCATGCGGAGAAAAGATTTTCTCACATATGCTCCTTTATTCATCATCAGCTCCACTCACCAGCCATAGGTTACAGTCAACAGAGTTGTAAATATTAGACTTGAAATTCAAGCAAGTGTTAATATCCCCCTCAGACGTCTTTATATTGCCTGATTATATACAATAAAGTATTTACCTACAAGCTCTTAACATGTGCCATGCAGTCTCTGATTTATTAATACAATTGTGTAAGGAGTAAAATGTGGAAGTTTGTAAGGTCTTTGTGAAAAAAATTAAAGTATATATATATGCAGTTTTTTTTTATTTTTGGAGGGATTTCAGTACATTCCTTCTCCATCTCCTTCTTCCATACATCTCTTACATGTCGCCCCCTGTGGTGTAGTGGTTACCATGCTAACTTCATATACCCAAGGTCGCAGGTTCAAACTATGGATTTTTTTGGGTGAAAAATCCTTAGCATGGCTTCCTTCAGAAGGGAAGTAAAGCCGTTGGTCCCGTGTCATAGATTTACGGCACGTAAAAGAACCTTAAGCCTGATAGAGAGACCTCTGAGCAAAATTAAGCGGCCTTTCATGCCCAGTATAGAATGGGATGCTGAGAGCCACAGCAGTTAAAGAGCATCCATAAATAAACCACCATTTCATTTCTTCCTACATATGGTACATTGTTTACTCTAAACAGATTGTGTAAATGCCTCTTTATAAATGAACGTGTTCTCTTTAGTCCATTTATGTCTTCATTTTTTAAAAACACCTTACCATTATTTAGAGAAGTATTGAAAAGAATAATGCACTCATTTTCCATAATTGCAATAGAAAACTATATTTTTGCTGCATTCTCGAAAAGTGCACTTTTGTTTCTTGGTGAACTTGTCAAATTCTGGGAGGTTTTTGTGAATTACCTCCCAGTCTAGCAGAGTCATATACACAAATTTATCGATGACACTTATGATGAAGAGCAATGGAATATTGTAATAAAGTCCTACACACACTATGTTCTTTAGTGATGCACCGCCGAACGACCGCTGCAAACACAACACAGCACGGTGAAAGTATCTCGAAAGTAGAAAAACCTCAAGATACTTCCACAAGGTCGGTAAAAGATGATAAAAAGAAATGTATCTGAGGAAAAGGGAAGGCAACCAGTCGAAAAGGTACAGCTTCAATAAACTAAGGTCACTGGCTCCAAATCGAATTTATTCCAATTGGAGAAATGTGCTACAATCTGGTTGGAATAAATAATTACTCAAAAATAACAAAGACTAACGATAACACAATGCCATCTATTTACAGTCCAATTATCAAGCCAGAAACTAAATGAATATTAAAGATAGTATTTTCTACCAAACATTAAAAATCTATCTCAATCCTCAATACAAAGAATCAAGCAAACACAATATAACGCCTTGTAAAGAACTGATTTTAAATCCTCCATACACACACACACACACACACACACATATATATCACAATTTCCAGCTCCAGAAAATTTGCTTAATTTTATATCCAAAGCTTAAAACTAACTGTCTGCAAATATACATATCATCAGTAAGAGAATAGCTCCTTTGCCAAGTCACCAAATTAATTAAATAAATATAACAAATCAACAAAATTAAGTTGAGAGAAAAAAATTACCATAAATAATAAATCTCCTAGTAATACAAAAAAAAAAATGGAAAATAAACTATCAAGAAACACTAAATCAGTCACAGGAAAATAGCACAAATAAATCTTTTAAAATATGGTTGCTATGTGATTGAAGTTCCTTTGTTTGTATGGGCAGTTAACAAATTCCCGTATGAGATAATTATAAGTATTTGAAAGCTGAAACAGTAAACAAGGAATATTTCAAAAACGATCAACTCCACGAAAAAAAATGTATGTAACATAAATTGTGTGTTTTAATGACCTCTACATTTTTTGTGCAGTGAGTTTTTGTATACTCTTACGTTTACCAGTTATGCAAAATTCATCCAGAATAAACATGTCTTATGAGGCTATTCCCAGAAAGTTGAAGATATACATTTTATTTGTCGTGTAAATATCTTTAATATATGATTAATCAAAAATATTAGAGCCATTTTTGAGAAAATCAAAATTTTCGAAAGTTTTTCCCTGTAAAGGGTAGTTGGGGTGGGGGAATTATATAAATCCAATCCCAATCAGAAAGAAATAAGCCCGCACGGTGATCTAAAAACGCCCTAAGCAAATAAATTCTCAAAAACGAAGAAAATTAAACCCGCTAATACAATCCTAAATTACACCCAATAATAGGTCGAAAAATATAAGACCAAAGAGGAAAATTCTCAGGTTAAATGCCCTATCAACGTCTATAACTTGGCGAAAGAACTATTTCTCCCCAACAAATTTAAATCGTCATAAAATCATTATTTAAAATTTTCCTTTCTCCTTTCGTGTATTAATTCTTACTCTCTCAGCAATAGCACATAAAATGCCGTAAACTCAACCCATAATTTAGAATATTGGAGTAAATTTAGTTAAACCAAGAAAACAGGATGGAAATGACAATCTGTACATGCGTAAATTTTACACGAAATTATCCCATTTCACTTTGTGATCTAGAAAACCTTTTAATCTTGACTTTCGTTTGGTAGGAACTAAATGACTCGCAAAAACATATACCCTAAGGAGAATAGTATAAGAAAGTGCTTTCTCATTAGTTTAGTAACATTTCTGAAAATATCACATAAGAAAAGAGACAAAAACTGGGCCATAAACTATGTGTCTATCCTTCTCAGTGTTCACTGGTTGCACACATGCATACACAAATTCAATTAAATTAGGAAAGAATTTACAATTATTCAGCAAATATAGAACCCCATTTGACAAAAAACACCCATTAACCCTTGTGATTCGAAATATTCTAAAAATGCTGCAATTTTAATTCTTAAAACAGAACAGGTGAATCGCAATTCCTAAAGCATACCCTATTACAATATTAAAATTTCCCAATAAAACTCACCCATATATATTTTTAATAATAAGCCCATTGGCCATCTAGCACAGACCCATAAACTTTCCCCATTAAAGACGTCATAAATATAGATGCAAAACACCAATTGCGGTATAAATTGCCTAAAGAAAAGCTTATGCACAAATAAGCTGATTTCTCTATGATCCCACTAACATAAAAAGATCACCCAACAACAACTCCTGCTTTCTCTATAACATTTGTAGCCACGATATTATATCTCAGAAATGAAAGAAGGAAGTGCAATAATCCCGAAACCCCATACAAAATTACTTTAAAATTTTAAGAAGTTTTAGGTTCTAAAGTGAGGAAGCATACCTTTTTACACAAATATCACTTAAACAACCTATTCTGGACATGAGTGAAGATCTACATTCCAGAATACGTGTCCTGTCTCGCTCCGAACCACAACTACTCTCCACAGTCTACCGACACACGGCGGAAAACATTCAGCAGACGGGCATGACCCAGAACCAATGAGAGTCGATAACGGGCAACAGCTCACATTCAGAAGAAGACGGCTAACGAACAAAGTACATATTAACGCCCACGAAAGTTCTCGAAAAACCCGGCGAAGGGAAACAATTTTTTTTTTTCAGTGAGACAAATTGGGACCCCTTTCGACGACTTCAGATGATCTCCATCCTTCTCTGCGCTGGGTTGTTCCGTAATATTCAGCACTCGGGCTTCAAGTGCTCTCAGTTTTCTGAGATGATTTGCAAACATGTTCCTCTCCATCTTTGTTTACACTGTTTCTTTACAGATCTGAAACATTATAATTGCTCTCTTTAGAAATAATGCTTATACATTCATGCGGATAGTCTCCTGAAAGAAGGAATATTAATGTAATCCGGATTACTTTAATTCATTCATTGTGCCAGTTATAGTTTCTACGTACCTTGTTTTGGAGTATTCTCGACTAATTGATTAGCATGTCCTTGCCTGCATTGCCATCATCATGTATAATGCAAGCGTGCCGCGGATCTGTACTGCAGATGTCCATTTCTAGATATTCCGGCGACACTAGAGTTGTCTCTCGAATCCTAAAAGTATAAAGATGATACTTTTTAAGTTTTCTTAATAACTAAATGAGAATTAGCTTGTTCACCTGTCATCTTTCACGTTGTGACTACTTTGTTTCATCTGGCTTCAGCAATGCACACTGCAGTCGAGATTGCTAATATAATATGATGCTATTCTGTTTTGCAGGGTTTTAACATAACTACACGAATGTGCCTGTTGTATAGTTTGGAATAATACTGAGTGTCATGAATGGTTCTGAAGACATCCATTTATCTGCGTCCTTTAAATAAAAATCTGGTGTGAGCGGTTCCCTTGAAATAATTGTTTTCAATTAGTTATTATTTTTGTGTATTTTATGTAGTATTATTTCATTAAAATTAAATGTCTATACTAACAAAATCTTTCTTTCGTAGACAGGACAGTTCTCCGTGCAAATATGCCGTGAAGACATTTGATTGTAGTACGATGGATTGTCGCACACAATTGTATGCATTCGTCCATTGCACGATTTATTGTGGATGCGCTTCTTCTCCACATTCGCTCCAAAAGTCGTCGATATCTTCAAATGTTTTCACTTACCTTTTAGCGAATACTACAAAATTAGATATAGTCAAATGTTGGGCCTGGTACTGTTGTGATGCATATATAGGTGCATCTCTAAAACCTGTTTTTACTTTCTCTAGCCCCGTATCTACAATATACATAGGGATAGAGAAGTATTGTATTCTACCCAAAAATTCGATGTCGAGATTTCACCGGAAATACATGTTTTAGGACCCCCTGAATCCAAAAAATGCATTTCCAGAAAAAGATCCGTGAGTGTGTGTGTGTCCGTGTGTCTGTGAACACGATAACTCAAAAACGAAAAGTAGCTAAAATACTGAAATTGGTATTTAAGTTCAGTATCTTCCAAGGATGCGACATGAAGATTTTGAGAAAAATCCCCCCACCCTTTACATGGAAACTTTTTCGAACATTTTGATTTTCTTAAAAATGTTTCTAACAATTTTGGTTAAAATATCGTATATTAAAGATATTTACCTGACAAATAAAATTTATATCTTGAATTTTCTGGGAATAGCTTCTAAAGACCTGTTTATTCTGGATGAATTTTGCTTAATTTGGCATAATTAGTAAACCGTAAGAGATAGACAAAAGCTTGCTATGCAAAAAATGTAGGCATTGTTAAAGTACACAAGTTATGTCATGTACATTTTTTTCGTGGAGCTTACCGTTTTCGAGGTATTCATTGTTATTAGTTTCAGTTGTGAAGTACTTATACTTTTCTCAGACGGGAGTGTCCGTTTTTCTTTTGTTCTACTCCTGGCCAAGAAAAGAAGCGATTTGTAATCACAATCTCATAACGACAGCTTTTAAAACATTTGACTATCGATTTAGCCTAGTGGTTCCCTTATTTTCTTCCTACTTATAAGGAACTAAGTAATAAGAACATGGTGCTGAATACCTCGATTAACAAGGTGCAGAAAGAAGAATAATCTTATGTAAGAAGTTTGTTGAACGGCTAGAGAAAGTCATGTGAGTGTAACACAAGATTTTTTCCTTAATAGCAAGAAAAATAAATGGCATGTTATTTATGGACGCTCTTTAACGGCTGTGGTTCTCAGCGTCCCATTCTAAATTGGGCGTGAAATACCGGTTAATTTTGCTCAGAGGCTTCTCTATCAGGCTTGAGGTTCTTTTACGTGCCGTAAATCTACGACTCGGCACCAACGGCTTTACTACCCTTCCGAAGGAAGCCATGCTAAGGATTTTTACACCCTAAAAAATCTATCGTCCTCCGCTGGGTTTGAAGGCGGGGATGGCATTCTATCTTGATTTATTATTTATTTTGGTAGTGTTTAGCGCCCTCTTTAACTACTATGGCACCGTAGGCGATAACACTAATGATATATGGAATGAAGACGGAGCATCGGTGAAATGTGAGCCGGAGAAGACCGGAGAACCCGGAAAAACCCGCTCCTGCGTCGCTTTGTCCACCACAAATACCACATGTGGTCGCTTGGATCGAACTTGGGCCGCCTAGGTGAGAGGCGAGTAGTCTAATCATTGGACCACGGCGCGGCCCAACCTCTTAATTTAGCTGGGGATGGGAAGGCAAGTGCGTTCCCTCGCTTGGGTTGGTAAAGGCTGCTAAGGGACATAGGGGGGATACACTAGGCTAAAGCGAGTCAAATCTTTTAAAAGCTGTCGCTATGCAAAAATGTGTTTCTCTTTGCATGGCCAGGAATAAAATAAAATTGATATGAAACAAATGACGTCCTCTTGCTGGGGAAAAGTATAAGTATCTTTAAATTTAAAACCAATAACAATGAATATATCGGAAATAGTTAACACTACAAGAAATGCATTGGCATTAGCAGTGTGTTTTAACGAAATCCAAACTTTCTTGTGGTTTAATGGTTCTGCAAAATTCCTCCAGAATGAAAAGGACTCCAAAGGTAATTCCCAGAAATTTCGAGAGATATCTTTCATTTACCATAAAATATCATAAACATGTGGTATTTTTAATCAAAATTGGTTAATTGATTGTTTTTGAGAAAATCAAACCTTTCTAAATATGTTGCGTTTAAAAGTTAGTTTAGGTAGTTTGTTCATGAAAATATTTGTGCCATATCCTTGGAAGAGGGTATCTTAAATACAAATTTTCATTTTTGAGTTATGCTGTTCACAAACACACAAACCTTTTCTAAACATTTTATTTTGTCTTTCTTCAAAAAGTGTATTTCCAATGAAATTTCGGTCTATAATTTTTGGTGGAATGTATTATCCCCCCCCTCCATTCTCAATATGAACGTGTAATGAACATCGGTCACTAGAAGCCTCCACCTCAGAAATTATCCATCATCTCGTGGTGGAATAAGTAAACTTCTGAATGACAGGGATGATATAACCATGTTTTATTTCTTATTTAAATGATGAGTTTAATCAAAATCATAAAAACCAGTTTTGAGTAAATCAAAACCAACCCATACTTTCCCAAAAATTGGTAGTTTAGGGAGAGAAGTTTTTCTTAAACTCTTCGTTTAGCATCCTTGGGAGATACTGAGTTTGGATATCAAATTTAGTATTTAACTGACTTTTCCTTTTAGTGTTATGTTCACACAGAGTGACATGGTTCCGCGGAAACGCGTGAGGCTCGCATTCGGGTTCAATTTCCTACATGAATAGTAGGAGTAGTAATTTTATTACTTTCTCTACACATACTATCTACATAGGGTATAGAGAAGGTATTGTAATGCACCCAAAAATTCGATACCGAGATTTCACCGGAAATACATGTTTTGGGTCCCCCTGAATCCAAAAAAAGCATTTTTGGAAAAAGATCCGTGTATGTATGCACATGTGTGTGTGTGTGTGTGTGTGTGTGTGTCTGTGGACAGCATAGTTCAAAAACGAAAAGACCGTTAAATAGCAAACTTGGTATTTAAGTTTGCTTCTTCCAAGGATGCGACACGAAGATTTTCAAGAAAATCCCCCACCCCCAACTACCCTTTACATAGAACTTTTTTCGAAAATTTTGATTTTCTCAAAAAATGGCTCTAACGATTTTTATTAAAATATCGTATATTAAAGATATTTACCTGACAAATAATATGTATATCTTGAATTCTGGAAATAGCCTCTGAAGACTACTTTATTCTGGATGAATTTTACGAAATTTTGCATAACTGCTAAACCGTAAGAAATGGACAAAAACTTACCCCACAAAAAATGTAGAGCACATTAAAACACACAATTTATGTTATATAAATTTTTTTCGAGGAGTTGATCGTTTTGGAGATATTCCTTGTTTTTGGTTTCAGGTTTAAAAAACTTGTAATTTTCTCATACAGGAATTTGTCAACTCGTGTCCATACAAAGGAACTTCAGTCACATAGTAACTAGCTTTTGACTTCACTTTAACTTATGATACTCCCATATTTCACTTCTACTTACAAGAAAGCAAGCAATAAGACTATTTCTGCTAATTTTTTCTCGATTAGCATGAAGTAAATAGAAGCATAAGCTTTTTAATAATAATTTGTTGCAGAGATATAGAGAAAGTCAGGTGAATGGAATGCATCAGATTTGTTTTAGTTATAGCAACAGCATTTATAGGTTACGTATTTCCTTGAGGGCAAATATCTTTGAGGAGCTACAGTAATTACCAATTTATTATCAGCTATCCCTTATTTACGTATTGATCTAGTTAGGCTAGCTACTCTAAACATGTGTTTTCGTAGTTTCCCGGCCGTTAGGTAAATGCTGGAGTGCTGGAAATGCTTTTCTATCACGATTTTCCTGTCCATAGTCGCTCGTCCCCATCATTTCCTATCACTGTTGGGGTGGGGGTTGAAGGTGTGTTGGAGCTGGGTGGTGGATTTGTGTGTGTGTTTTTTTTTATATATAAAATACAGTACCGGTGTCTGATTGGGACTCCGGCACTGTATACCCTACTTTTATTTACCGTGTTTTGCCGTATTATTACTGTTTTCTTACTTTTACAACACACACATATACACAAACATAACACCCATGCCCAAGGCGGGACTCTAACCCACGATCCCCAGCGCTACGAAGCACCAAAGCGGGACGCCTTGGCGAGCGCCGCCATGGGGACCGGCTATTTGGTAGGGTTTTCCTCTGGCGTCGGATGGACTATTGAACGCACCCGCCTTATGTAGGGATCCTTGGGTCTAGGGAATCCCAAGGGACTTGAGTCTTGTGGACAGGGTGACGGCGATCGGATGTGTTCAATTTGGAATCGTTAGGGACGCTGCCCGTTCTTTCGCACATTGTCGTTTGGTTCTGGTCGCCCTTTGGATCGCCAAACGCATTCCTCCCTGCCTCCCAGGTGTCATTATAAGCAGAAAGAACCACACTAGCCCACATGCGTTGGGATGCTTTGTTCCGATTTCGAGGAAATGGTGGTATTAACTATTTACTTGTAGGTAAAGGGGGAACTAGCGAATACAATAGCAAAATCTTTTAAGAAATGGTCGCTATGCGGCGATTTAAAACTGATCTGTTTGTTTGGACAGTATGCATATATAAATTTGGAAAACTTATAATAAAGAATATCTCAGAAGTGGTTAACTCCACAAAAAATACTTTACATAGCTTGTTAGATTAGATTAGAAAGCAGAAATCCACTGAACATAGAACTTGTCAAGGCATATACATGTATACATATGTTTATATACTATATACTATGAAAAAAAATGTATAAAGCTCTAGTGCTAAAAGCATAGGTTACAAAAACAACAGAATACTTTTTTTTTTTTTTTTTGCATGCACATAAAAACAAAGAGTATCAAAATATAGTGTTAAAATGTGTAAATAAATAAATATAATTTCATTATATGTAAAACTAATGTTATGTGAGATGATAGTTTTCAAATTATCGATATAATAGTTACTAGTAGTAATTATATAAACTAAAATATGATTATTGTATTATGTACTCTTCATAAATGTCAACAAATTACAATACATATTTACAAATATGTTATAGAATTTCCAATGCAAAGATTTACAATTATGTTCTAGAGTGTAAAATATCAAAACATCAGGTTTTACAAACCTTGTGTCATTGCTAAATACTCAAAAAAAAAAAAAATGCGTTTGACATATTCATGCAAGTCAAAGTATAAATCAATTTAATTTTAATATAAAACACTAATATACACAAAATGCATACATTGTAATATTTATAAATACAATGATTATTAACGGTATTGTCACACAGATTTGTCACTTAAATATTCATCTACAGAGTAAAATGATTTATTGCAAAGGTACTCCTTAAGAGAGGCCCTAAAAGTCCTGAAATTCCCAACATTTTCTTTGAGATTACTGGGGAGAGCATTAAATATCTTGATTGTTTCATAATATACACCTTTCTGAAAGCAACGAAGATTGGCATTGGGACGATGAATCAATTGTGTATTAAATGAGATCTATATTTTTTTTATATGTGCTAAGATTTCATGTAACACTTACGGTTTACCGCTTATGTAAAAGACATCCAGATTGAAGAGGTCTTCAGAGGCTATTCTCAGAAAATTCAAGTGGAATTGCCAATTAAAGGCTCAAAAAGGCCTCAATGCAAGATCAGCTTTCTGCTTATCTGGGACCTCAACAGGAGACAAAAGTCGTGCAATGATATTATCAAATTGTTCAAGCTGGTGAACTTGAGGTTGGAACACAGGAAAACAAGGCTATGTAGCTGCACCATACTGTTTCTTTCCTGCTGTATATCAAACAGAATAGTCAAATTCCTGTAATTTGAAACTCCGTTGAACCAAACCACATGTAAGATCTTTAAAATTATTCAAATAGCACAAAGAATCATATTCCGAAACAATATTCACTTTATAGCCATACACAAAATTCCTAAAACTGTGTAAAGTGAAACACAATAGCCAATAATTCCAATTCAGGAACACTATAATTTCTCTCATATTTGGAAAGTGTCATAGAAGCATTCGCCATAAGTTTAAGCAATATACCCACCCACTGTAAGGGAATGCATAAAAACCAACCCCCCTAGCAATAATATGGTGCTCGACATAAACACCTGGCTACAACAAACCAAAATTGGTGCAGAAGATACTCTTTTAGCTTTTGAAACTGTTTCATAAACAAACTCTTGATTTTTACGTACATCTTGAAAATTTTGATGGAGGATTCCCAATGATAGATATCTTGTCAGCATCTAGTGAAATTCTATTTTTAAACACCTCAAAGCCGAACAGTTTAGCCATATTTATGGCACAAATATTTTATTAGTTTTAGCTTGAAGTTAAATGTTTCCAAGCGTTTGAAGGCATCTTCTAAGTTTGACAACAACTCCTCAAAGTATCATCCAAGAATGCAAATGCGGTTTTGCACTTCAAATATCCTAATAACTTATTTGCACAATAATTAAAAGATCTGGACGCAATGGCAAGTGCAAGTGAAATGATCAAACTTAGTTTGTAATGTACCCCAATATTCCATCAATAGTGGGCATAAGGAACGATGACGTCACTGTAACAGCAGCATTAAATTTCCCGTAGTGACACTAAATCTCATGGTACCATCCTTCTTTTTAATCAACCGTTGAAACCCAAAATGACGGATATTCCTGGAGAATACCAGCATCTTTCTTAGGACACTATATAAGCGCTGTTTAATATGAACAGCATCAGAAACCTTATTATCAAATTCAGCAACATTAGTAGTATCCAAATCTAGATGAGAGGTAAGAAAACATGAGAGTACTTCAAGAGTAATTCATATAATTATTCATTTTCTAATTCAGCTAAATTGTTATTCACATTAAAGGGAAATTTAAGGCGGAGAAGAGCTGTAACATCCTATGGAGCAATTGAATGACTCTGAACAAAAGCATCATTTCTGAATAATAGCAATTACAGTGCAAGCAAACAAAGAATGGTTTTCACCTGTATTGTTATAGACTGGTATAAAATAATCTTCTTTGGGTGCGTTCACACATGAGAAATAAACATTTGCCCTCTGATGCTTAATACCTTGCACTTGTTCAAATATCAAATAATTTTGAATTTCACCTGACAATTGTACTGCAACATGGGAAACCTCATGAATGAACTTTAGGTAACAATGGTATTGTTCTTCTATTATTTTCCTTACCACAACTATAAAGATGCCTATACATTTCACTTGTTAGGAAAATACCTTAAACATGTGATATTTGAAAAAAAGAACTGTTAGTCATTTTCTAGAAAATCAAATATTTTGAAAAATGTCTTGGTAATAGGTAGTATAAGGAGCGGGAATTTTCTTGAAAATGCTGTCGTATTCTTGGAAGATACTGAACTTAAATGTCAAGTTTAATATTTATCCGACTTTTCCTTTTTAGTTATGATGCTCACAGCCTTGCGGACATAGATACACACACACACTCTCTCTCTTCTCTCTCTCTCTCACACACACATGTAGATACATGACGTTTCCAAAAATGTGGTTTTTGGAGTTGGGGAATCCCGAAACATCTATTTCGGTGAAATCTCGGAATTGAGTTTTTGAGTGGAATCCAATATTTCTTCTACTTAGTGTAGAGAAAGAAAAAAAAAATCTGATGTATCCCATTCACATGGCTTTCTCTATATTTTTGTAATTGATTATTGTTAATAAACTTATTCTTCTATCTCTTCATGCTAATCGAGATAAACATTAAAAGAAACGGTCGTATTGCTTAGTTCCTTGTAATTGAAAGGGAAATAAGGGAAAACACTAGGCTAAACCGACAATCAAATGTTTTAAAATGTGGCTGCCGTCGGATTGAAATCTAGTTCTTTGCATGGCCCGAAATTGACAAGTTTCCGGCATGAGAAATGGTTTAAGTACTTTAAAACTGTAACTAACAAGAGTATCTCGAAAACGGTCAACTCCACGAAAAAAATGCATATGATATAAATTGTGTGTTTTAACGAGATCTACATTTTTTGTGTATTAAGTTTTTGTCTATCTTTTACGGTTTGCGGTTATGCAAAATTCAGAAAAATCATCCAGGTCTTCAGAAGCTATTCCCAGAAAATTCACACGTTTTATTTGTGTTGGAAATGGCTTTAATATGTGGTATTTTGATTAAAATCAATCGAGCCATTTTTGAGAACAACATTTTTTCTATTTAAAGGGTAGTTTGGGGAGGGGGGATGTTCTTGAAAAATCTTCGTGTCGCATCCTTGGTCTTTTCGTTTTTGAGCTATACTGTCCACAGACACACACATACACATGGACCTTTTTCTAAAAATGCTTTTCCTGGATTCAGGGTGTCCTGAAACATTTCCGGTGAAATCTGGATATCGAATTTTTGGGTGGAATACAATACTGTACATGGTATGTGTAGAGAAAGTAAAAAAGTTTTGTGCAATGTCGTGTTAGTTAATAATATAGTACTTTGCGGTGTTTTAAAACAGATACGTAGCACATACTTAGGAAAGAAGCTTTTGAGCTGCTGAAAGGCAATAGTTTGGAGAACAGAACTGAATAAATATAGCTGGCACATGTACTGTTTCTCCTCCCCATTTCATTAAAACTTGAAACGCTCTTGAACTCTCTACCGTTCGTAAACATCTTCGCAAAGCGCTGGGATAAAGGATGCATGCAGGTTTAGAAATCAATACTAGCAGAGCCGAGAATAGAGGTCATATGTACGTTGCACTCTTGAACGTGGGGTCAACTTTAGGGGAGACCAATTTATTATTGTTCTTTCTTTAAAGGGAGAAATATATGAACATAAGTTGCAGATAAATCTTACGCAGATAGGAGGGATCAGGTCTCCTGTGTTGGTCCCAGATTTGGATTCCTCTGACGTGGAGAGTATTTAAAACATAACATTTTCAGCTGTTTTAGACAAAGATACAGGACCTGTAGGCTTAAGGTATTCTTCGGTTTCGCAGTTAGAAGGAATCTACCTACAAACTAATGAGACTTCTGGTTATTGTTTTACACAAATAGAAATGTTTTTGGTAAAAGGCATTTACACTTAAGCTTAAGGGAAGAAAATATGAACAATAAACAACTAAAGTAAGTATGGTTAAATACAAACATTCAATGAAGATAAGCTTCTCATATTTTTACTTTCTCTACACGTACTTAGTGATTAGAGAAGGTATTGTATTGCACCCAAAAATTCGATACCCAGATTTCACCGAAAATACATGTTTTGAGACCTCCTGAATCCAAAAACAGCATTTTTAGAAAAATGTCCGCGTGTCTGTCCGTGAGTGTGTCTGTGGGCAGCATAGCTCAAAAACGAAAAGACCGTTAAACACCAAACTTGGTATTTAAGGTTGGTTTCTTCCAAGGATGCGACACGAAGATTTTCAAGAAAATCCCCCCACCTCCAATTACCCCTTAGATGGAACTTTTTTTTAAAAATTTTGATTTTCTCAAAAATTTCTCTAACGATTTTGATTAAAATATCGTATATTAAAGATATTTTTATGACAAACGACATGTATGTCTTGAATTTTCTGAGAATAGCATCTGAAGACTAATTTATTCTGAATGAATTTTTTCGGAATTTTGCATAACTTGCAATCCATAAGAGATAGGCAAAAACTTACTACACAAAACTACGCAATGTTTGAAAATTTAAACCCATAACAAGGAATATCTCGGAAATGGTTAACTTCACAAATAATATGTAGGTATTTGATCTAAATTGCGTACTTTAACGAGATTTAATTTTTTTCTAGCAAGATTTTGCCTCTTTATTACGGGTTACCAGTTGTACAAAAGTCATCCATAGTGAAGCTTTCATAAGTTATTCCGAGAAAGTTCAAGACGTACTACATGAAAACATATCTTAAACATGTGGATTTTTAACGACTTACCAGAGGCATTTTTGAAAATAGCAAAATTTGCGAAAAGTGCTCATGTAAACGGTATTAAGATTTTTTTTTTAATATCTTCGCATTACATCCCTGGGAGATGGAGAACTTGTATATTAAGACGGTATTTAACATATTTTTCGTTTTTTAACTATCACATATACACACAACACAAACATATTGACCGTTTTCTAAAATGTTTTTTACTTTTTCTACTTACAATTAGTATATGGTACATAGGTAGAGTAGGTAGTGCACTCCATCCAAAAATTCAATACCGAAATTTCACCGGGAATACATGTTTTAAGGTCACCTGTATCCGACAAGTATTTTTAGAAAAAAGGTCCTGTTTGTGTGTCTGTGAACACGATTACTCAAAAACGAATGTATATGTTCGCAATTATGTGTAATTTATGGTGATCTATTATTTATACACATAAAAAGTGATTAAAAACATACCTCAAATTATCTATAACCCTAAATTTACTTCAAAGCCAGTAGAAATTAGCTTTTGACACCACGTGAAAACGGTGTGCTTCAAGAATAGAAACGCTATGTGCACTAATTGTTGAGTTGTCCGCAACGTAGCAGCACTATCCAACTGCGACTAGAGTTGAAAACACGGCTACAAGACAGGGTATTGTCCAGGGTGTCGAAATTCCCCAGCCTCCCCTACCCTTAGGTTAATCTGATAAAAGGTTCCCCAGGAAAATTTTATCTGAGGGTTAATTCATTATATTTAATTTGTTGTTAACTATGGTTTCATTTATATAGCCCCATTTAACATTTATGGTCATATGGAGGCTTTGTTTTGTTATACTGTAGGTTCTTGAACGTTGAGTTTTTTAATCATTTTATTTTCTTCAAGCGCACGCGCGCGCGCACACACACACACACACACACACACACACACACACACACACACACACACACACACACACACACACACACACATTCACTCTCACATACATACTTCCAGACTCTGTGGGGGATAGGCTAAAGAAAAATTCTCCGCCCCAACCGGAAATTGAACCCGAGACCTCCGGGTGAGAAGTCAGCTCGCTGACCACTCGAGCACAAAAATTATTTTGTTTTTTAACGACGCTGCCAAGATCATATCAGCGCCACCGGTGTACCGAAATTTCATCCCGCAGGAGTAAGCATACTTAAAAACTATCGGTCTGGGCCGATATTGAACCCAAGACCTTGAGTTCAGAAGGCCATCTTCTAACCAACTGAGCTACCCAAACCGACAGGTACATTCATGTTATATATGAATTAGAGCAAATATCGATGGGTAATTGAATCAAGTTTTTCATACGCAATAAAGGCTTAAATCTGATGCAATTTTGAATTTATGTTTATAGTTACATTCGATTTGACACCTCGCTATGGTCGGTAACTTAAACGTAAAGATTCGTAGATTCCAGTGTGCACCATCTTTGATTTTTTGCGGGTGCCGTAATAAATTTAAAATTGGTTGAATAAATGAATAACGGTTGATTGATAGCTGTGTACATGCAAATTTAATGCGAGTTTTGGTATGCAATTTGTTTTGATTGATCAAATTTCAACCGAAAGAATTAACCAAAATCAATAAGTGAAAGAGTTTGGTATTCTTCAATAAGCCGCCATTTTGAATAAATTAGCATATATGAGTATTAAGTTCAAGGATTAACTAGCCTTCAATAAGCCAAGGGGTTAAACGAAAGGGTTAGCTGGCCATGAACATTCACTACTAATGTGTTGCAAGAATAACTTAGAATATAGAATATTAAAATCAACGATAATGGATAGAACATTTATTTTAGTAGTGTTTAACGCCCATTCTTGCCGCATGTGGCAGCACAGGCGGAATGGACGAAGAAAGCTAAGGCAAAGTAACATAAGTTTTCTATTTTATTTAATTCACCCTGCTTTTAACTCTCATAAATAAAACAAAACTGCAGAAAGCAGCGAGCTGACTTCTCACCTGGAGGCCCCGGGTTCGATTCCCGGCTGGGGTGAGGAATTTTTCTTTAACCAGAATTATTCCATATCCCCCACAGAGTCTGGAAGATGTATGTGAGAGTAAACGTGTGTGTGTCTGTGTGTGTGTGTTTGAGGAATATAAAAAAACGATTTGAACCCAACGTAAAGAACCTAAAGACAACGAGTTGTTTCTGGTGCAAGTCCCCGATATGACCTTAGATGCTAAAGGGGGACTATATAAATGGAAAAAAAAACAAAAAAAAAAACGACAGAAAGTAAAATAATCTAAGACACAAACATGCATTTGAGCATAAACTTCACAATACATAATGCAAATAACTTTTATCTGTCCTAATGACATTTTTATTTTAATTATTTTAATTCAACCAAAAATAACCATCCAAAAACAATTATATTCTCATTATACACCAACCCAAGAAAGGAAAAATGGAATTTTGTGAACCTAGGCTGCAACTTACCACTCTGGTCTGTGTGATGTCCATGCGTTGTAGGAGAGAATGGGTAACTTTCAACAAAAATATTAAACAAGAATTAAATTTTAACATCCTTAAATTAATAACAAATTCTAAATTCACAGAATACCATTAATTAAATCTTTTATATCTTATATTTTAAAATTTTCTCCCCTTTAAAATTAGAAATAAAAATATTTTCATAATTAAATAAAAATAATTTATATTTCCTGAACTAAACTCATAACTTTCTCTACCTACGTTTACCTTTATATAGCTTCCAAAGGAATTCTATGACAGCTTATATGTTCATCTACTTCGTGCTAATCGATATAAACATTTACAGAAATAGTTTCATTCCACTTCTCGTTGAAAATAGAGGGGATGGGGAAAAACGAAATGCTTGAAGATTTTAAAAGCTAATCATTAAATGCCATAGGTACTCTTTCCAAGACATTGCGAGAAATAACTGCATAGTAACAGCATTAAACAAACAAAAAGTACTGAAACATTCAAGCGTATAACAATACCTATATATTTTGAAAAATGCTAATGCCATAAAATAGTTTTTTGAACAAAATTGTGTGTTTTAAAATGATCTTCGTTTACAGTAATAGAAGCTTATTCCCTCTGAATTAAAAGGTCTTCACAAGCTATTCTCAGAAAATTCAACATATACATTTCATTTGTCATATAAATACGAGGTACGTCCAGAAAGTAAGTTCCGTTTCAATTTATCTCCGCTGCAGCGCTGCGATCGCAGTTCCGCACATGCGCGGTAGACGCTCTGTATCAAGGAGAAGAAACGTGCGTCATTTTGAGATCGCTGTCAGCAACATACGCTTTGTTGTGTTTGTTTACAATTTCGGTGTTGATTGGAAATCCTGCTGCTTGTGAAATCATATTTGTGATTCGTTTTCTGAATGCTAGGAAAGTGAAACTAATTGAAATTTATCGGCAAATTTGCGAAGTTTACGGACAAAATGCGATGAGTGATCCAATGGTGAGAATATGGGTCCGACAGTTCAATGAAGGACGTAGTGAAGTGCACGATGAAGAACGAAGTGGGCGTCCATCTTTGGTTACAGAAGAACTGGTTGACGCGATTGATGACAAGATCCAGGAAAACCGCAAGTTTACAATTAGTGCTCTCGCTATGGAATTTCCCCAAAGCACACGATCACTAATTCATGAAATTGTTACCGAAAAACTGAAATTTCGTAAACTTTGCTCACGTTGGGTACCAACTTTTTGAAGACAGGCGGCAAACTTCTATGAAGAAGGTATACAAAAACTTGTGCCACGCTATGACAAATGCCTGCAAAATTTCGGCAGTTATGTGGAAAAGTATTTTAAGAGTTGTAGAATTTTGTGCAATAATTAATTATTCTGTATCTGTACACAGTTTAATTTTACTACCAAACGGATTACTTTCTGGACGTACCTCGTATTTATACAATACGGTATTTTGACCACAATTTTAGACCTATATTTCATGTAAAGAGAAGTTTTCGGTGGGGGAATTGTGTGGAAAATCTTTGAATCGTATCTTTGAAAGATACCAAAGTTTGTGATTATCGTATCTACATTTCGTTTTGGGGTTATGGTAGCTACATACTGATAACCCAGATAGACAGGCTGACACACGTACAGACGACAGACACACATACTGGACCTTTTTTTAAAACCGCTATTTTTATCAAGAGCCTTAAACATGAATCTCCGATGAAATGTTAATATTTTTTGGGGTAGAACGCAGTAATTTCTCTGCCTATTATGTACACGTTAGAGAAATTAAACATGTAAAGATGAATTGAAAACTACCTTTAGCAAGTTTTGCAGTAATTCTCCCATATAGTGTCAGAATAAATGCGTGGTAAATATTATTTTTTTAAATCACTAATGGACACTTATTGCATTTGAACTGAGGAAAATATTAACCCAAATTAATCGACCTATAGTGGGATCTAGATCTTTCATCCGAAAGAATGCGGACTTCTAAACCTGAAATACTGTATTTGCTTTTATACAATATGTGATGTAGAAAGAGTTTCTTGATCACTTTTCCTAGTGTTCTGGTCTTCCAAATGTGCATTTTTGACAATGAGTTCTTTGAAGGAGGCAGACAATATGGAGAGAAGAAATGCACATCAAACTGTTTGCCCTCATCCCTTTTTTGAAGTGAATGAAAGAAAGAGAGAGCGAGAGAGCGAGAGAGAGAGACAGAGGGAGAGAGAGCATTGGACTTGCTGTACGTGAGGTCTTTATATGCTTAAAGAGAGAGAGAATCTGATGTGCCCCGGGCTCGTTTATTTTTTCTGTCCTTCGCACACAATCTTGTCTCATCTCTGATCCCCTTTCCTTGGACAAATTGCTTCCGCGCTCACTACAGAGAAAAAGCGATGGCTTGTTTTCTAGTGAAATGCACCACATTCCGGTACGAAAGCGACAAGCTGTCATATCTTTTGCAATCTTATAGGATGGAAGTAGGTTTAGCAAAAATGCTCCATATCAGTGTAATAAAAACACTATACTGCTAAAAAGCAATGACATTTGCGCTTCTATTTCTGTTACAGCACAAAAGAAATACCTTATCTTCCAAAGTGAGTTGCTAAAACCCTATCATTTGAATTCTTGTTCATGAAAGCCTTCAACGGTTGTAATCCTGCAACATACAGTCATAGACTAAAGTCGGAGAGATCCATAGTGATTCCTAATAGTTGCCTTATATCGTGGCCACTCCGTCACACTGTTGCCACTTCATCCCGTCCATGGCTGTAGCGGGACAATAAGCCATTTTCAAACAAACAAACTTAAACCCTAGCACACTATCACACAGCAAACTTACATTACAACGCTTAAAAAAAGTCTGTAGCAAAGCACAATAGCTTAGTGCCAACTGAAACTGCATTGAAAAATGTTTGTTACGTCTTGCAACAAGGATGACATCATTGCTTACGTAGCATGAATCTATTATCAGAGAGACGGATACATCTCTTATTAACTGAGATACTGCGCTGGCTGTCAGGGATCACTATGGATCTCCACGACTTTAGGGTGAAGGAGTATGGAGTAAATGGCTAAGGTACACTTCATATTAACTTCAGATCTTAAGTTTCATAATGAACCAGAAACAAAACGGAAATGCACATCGATTGATGACCAGAAGGAGAAAGGTGCATCCTTATACTGAAAATAAATGTCTCCCAAATGAAAAAAAAAATAAGAATATAAAGAAGAGCACACAGTGCTGCTGTTTGATAAGAGAAATGTAAATCAGAGAGTAGTAATGAAGGAATGCACGGATAATTAGCAACTTAGGAAATGATCGAATGTTCACTGCCAACTTTTGTGGAGCATTTCAGAATCCAGTTCGACTCGCTCAGGTTCATGCAAGATGAGCGCAAGGCTTCACAATGAACTATTTTGATTTTCTCAAAAATGGCTCTAACGATTTTGATTAAAATAACGTATATTAAAGATATTTACATCACAAATGAAATTTATATTTTGAGTTTTCTGGGAATAGCCTCTGAAGATTCTGGATAAGTTTGCATAAGGGTTAAACCCTAAGATATAGGCACTTACTACACATAAAATGTGGATCTCGTTTCAACACATAATTTATGAAACATACTTTTTCTTCTAGAGTTGACCATTTTCGAGATTCATTGCAATTGGTTTCAGTTTTAAACTAATTAACTTTTTCAAGCGGGGCCATGCAAAGCGAATCAAACCTCAATTGTTTCACATAGCAACCATCTTTTAAAAGATTTGAGTATCGCTTTAGCATAATGTATTCTCTTATGTACCTTCTTTCTATTTATAAGGAAATAAGTGATAAGACCAATTGTGCTAATGTTTATCTAGATTAGCATGAGGTAGATAAAAGAATAATCTTTTGTAAGAAAATTGTTTGTGGAAGCTAAAGGAAGTTATAGGAATGGAACACAAGAGATTTATTCGTTTACTACGTTACAATGGATTACTGTAGTTAACATGCATCCGGAAGCTCGCAACAAGCTAGCCGCTCATTTATCATTGGCCTATTATTGAGCGCTTTTAGTTACGATATGGAGGTAAAGAACAAACAGAAGAGTGTCTTAAGATGCTTCTTTAAAGTGTAAAGTAGTCGTTTATGCTGAAAAAACAGTAACAGAAAGGTAGGAAGGGAGTTCAATAAAGAAATGGCGTTTTATTTATGGACGCTCTTTAACTGCTGTAGTTCTCAGCGTCCCATTCTATACTGGGCGTGAAAGATCGCTTAATTTTGCTCAGAGGCCTCTCTATCAGACTTGAGATTCTCTACGACACGGGACCAACGGCTTTACCTCCCTTCCGAAGGAAGCCATGTTAAGGATTTTTATGCTCGAAAAAATCCATCGTCCTCCGCCGGGTTGGGAGTTCAATATATCGGAGAGCAACATTCGCTTGTGGTGAAAACAGAAATTGGCATTATTTGCTAATAAAGCTAGTAGGAAAAAAAAAAAAATGTGCAGATCATTGCAAAAAGGACATCCTGAAGTTGAAGAAAAAGTGTTGGAAGAAAAGAGGAAGATCACTACTGTGACTAGTGAGTGTATAAGAAAGAAAGCTAAAGAGGAGGCTGAAGTTCTTGGTATTCCAAAACAAATGTTTAAGACTAACCGTGGATGGATGGATCGTTTTATGTAGTGGACGGGTTTGTCTCTAAGACGTCGTACAACAATGTGCCAGAAGCTTCCTGCAGATTATGAGGACAAAACTACACACTAACGTTTCAGGATGTCACTTGAATTCGGAAGAAAAAGCATTGAATGTGGCAAATAGGCAACGCTGATGAGACGCCAATTTGGTTTGATATGTCGCGGAGCTACACTATTACTGAGAACGGGACAAAGGAAGTTATCATCAAAACAACGGGGTGCAAAAAACAACGCGAAGAGTAACGCTGGCAATCACAAATTTCCTCTTTCTTAATCTTCAAGGAAAACGTGTCCCAAAATTCATAAGAATGAGAAACATCATTATATGAAACCAGGTGAAGGGATGGATGATGCTTGATTCGTTCAGAAATGTGTGGCTCGTCGTCCGGTGGGCTTTCCAATCCACCTCAATGCTTTGTCTGGATGCATTTCGTGGTCATCTCACCATGATGTTAAAACACAGCCTATGTAGTGATCTTGTTATTCCTGGAGGGATGACACTTGTATTACAGCCCCTGGATAAGTATATTTTTAGACAGTTGATGCTGGAAAGTAGGTCTTTAACCAGGTAGAAAATTCTGTCATTCAGTGTTACAACATTACAACACTCCAATTAGCCAACTTTGGTTTATGCGTCAACGGCCTCAAGTAGGGTTTAACTCTGAAAGTTCGTATCGATCTATAAAATGACTGATGATTTCAAGGTCATGAACACGAAATCTGCTCAACCAGACAAAATTATGCAAGCAGCGAAGAGATCAAATAACAACTGCTACACTGCCTACGTTATATTAGAATGCTTTCGTTCTGTAGGAGTAAGTCATTATGTTGTGAGAACTGGTGCTATTTATAATTACAATATGTCTATACATATTGAGAACTGTCTAAAAATACAGTATGATAGGTGTGTTAAGGTTGTTTTATATTGTTCGTAGGGTTATGGAACTCAGCCTATGGCCTCGTTTCGCAAGCTTCCTACTCACAATAGAAAACACCATTTGTACTACTTAAGGGTTCTGTTCAGAAAGATTGCGAAAAATGGTTTTGTAAACCAAACCGTGAACTGACTCCTGCAAGAAAAGCTGTGCGTGCTACATCACATTCCGTTGCACACCGGGTTTCTGCTGCCTGGGAAAGCATTGAAGCACCATTTATTGTAAAGTCATTTCAAAGCTTTGGTTGGCAAGGGGGAGAGAATCTGTTTCTGTTGTGGACACTTGCGAGGATTCCAGTGATGAAAGCATCAAGTGATTCACACTTGTGATTTACGATATTGTATTAGTAAATCCATTTTGAGTATGTACTTTCCTTATTTCATGTTCGCTAATTTTCTTCTTTAACAATGTGACACCTAACAATAGGGCACTTTCGATTCTATACTCTGATGGTATATCGTTATATATTGTTTATGGTCCGAGCCGTGGCCGAGTGGTTAGACCTCTCGCCTCTCACCTAGACCTGGGTTCGATCCCAAGCGACCGCATATGAGATTTATGGTGGACGAAGCGGCGCAGGGGTGGGTTTTCTCCGGGTTTCCCCGCCATCGCATTCCGCCGGTGCTCCATCTTCATTCTATGTATCACCAATGTCATCGTCAGCGGTGCCACAAATAGTAAAAGCGGGCGTTAAACACTACCCAAAAAAAATTGTTATATAAATAATTTTAAAATACTTGTTACTTATTTCCTATCATTGATGCACTTTACATTCGAGACAAACCTTTCTTTTTTTCTTCATAATTTTAAGTTTCAAACATGAAGCTGGCGTTAGATTCGCTAGCGCATTAGATTCGCGTAAACACGTATATAACACTACTTGTATCTCAGGGATTGAAGTCACATCTACAATGTTATGCGCATGCATCTGAGATATGCTGTAAGCGCACCTAAGCCTACTTTCACAACTCTTCAAAACGTAGAAGCATACTTTGGCACAACATAAACCCAATAAGAGCTCCGCTGCTGTCCAAGATTTTGCAATATATGCCAGCGCCCAAAATGTAAAACTTTCCTGGTACTTTTTTCAAATCACAAACCACTACTTTTCTGCTCTACAAATGGAATGATCTGATAAAACAGTCAGACAGTTGAGAAACACTTTACGTGACAAAGAATACCAGGCTTGGTGTTCCTATCCTCATAAAGGAAAAGGAGTGGAGCTATTTTCAGTTGGCTAATTAATAAAAAATCTGATGTGTTCCATTCACATGACTTTCTCTATATCACTGCAACAAATTATTCTATCTACTTCATCTAATGGAGCAAACAGCAGAAATAGTCTTATTACTTGCTTCCTTGTTAGTAGAAGCGAAATAAGGGGGTACCATAGGTTAAAGTGATAGTCAAAAGCTGGTTGCTCTGTGACTGAAGTTCCTTTGTTTGTATGGACACGAGTTCACAAAGTCCTGTGTGAGAAAAGTACAAGTTTTTATAGCTGAAACCAAAAACAAGGAATATCTAAAAAACAATCAACTCCACGAAAAAAATGTATATAGCATAAATTGTGTGTTTTAAGGTGCTCTACATTTGTTGTGTGGTAAGTTTTTGTCCATCTCTTACGGTTTAGCAGTTATGCAAAATTCCGTAAAATTGACCCAGATTAAAGTAGTCTTTAGAGGCTATTCCCAGAAAATTCAAGATATACATTTTATTTGTCAGGTAAATATCTTTAATATACGATATTTTAATCAAAATCCTTAGAGACATTTTTTAGAAAATCAAAATTTTCGAAAAAAGTTCCATGTAAAGGATAGTTGGGGTTGGGGGGATTTTTGTCAAAATCTTCGTGTCGCATTCCTGAAAGATACTAAACTTAAATACCAAGTTTGGTATTTTACCGACTTTTCGTTTTTGAGTTATCGTGTTCACAGACACACGGGCACACTGACACACGGACACGCGGACACACGGACCTTTTTCTGAAAATACTTTTTTTTGGATACAGGGAACCCTAAAACATATATTTCCGGTGAAATCTCGGTATCGAATTTTTGGTGGAGTGCAATACCTTCTCTATACACTATGTACATAGCACGTATAGAGAAAGTAAAAAGGCTTGAACAGTTCTGAATGGAGGGACATACTGAAAATGAATGCAATGGTAGCTCCAGTTCGCAGTATTCCTAGACGGTCTTCAAGCACAAACCACTGCAGACACTGCAGTGAGTATGAAACTCTTCCCCATGTGCTTGGGAACTGTCCTCAGGAAGAACTGCTGAGAATTAAGAGGCACAACATCATAAGATCTATCTTGTCAAACGCACCTCTTGAAACTGGACTAGAAGTTTAGAAGTTCACCGCCGAGCTCATGGCGGTAGTAATCGTCGCATAGACATCATTGCGATAAATAGAAGATAATCAGAAGCAGAAATAATAGACCCGAGCATCCGCTTTGAACTGAATAAAGACCAACCTCAACAAGTTCATCTGGAAAACCAGAAAATATATAAGCCACCATAGTATATTTTAAATAAAAATACAATCTCAGAAAAATAACAATAGTAGGCCTATTTTTTGGATCTTGAGAAACAATTACAAGTATGTTTGTGAAATGGAGAGCAAAATATAACATTAACAGAGGTGTGGAACGATCAATCACGGAAAATATCATAAAACATTCCGTAGTCCTTTTTCGAAATCATTTATATGCTTTGAATAGAACGTAAAATTTATTATAGTTTATAAATCGCTTTATTTTTGTAGTTTTTTTTTTCTTTTATTGTTATAGCTGTTATTGTTGCACATCTTTTATAATCTGCTACAATTTGTTCTCATAGCTTAATTTTATATAACTATTATAACGTATGATAAAAATATTTTTTGTAATACTCACTTATAACATTTTTTGTTAAAAACCTCTAAATGTATATTGTTCTGTGTCACTTGGCAAACTCATTTATGAGTCAGACTAATAAATAAAAAATAAACCTAAATGTATGCCACCATTATAACTTTTGTGCATTAACTGAAAATAAGAAAATATACTTTATTTGAAATGACAACATTTTGATGCATTTTAATCAGACATAGATCCAGCTGATTGATTCTTCACAATTACAGGCTGAAACATTGAAGCGCAGATAATATTATCAATAACATTACATATCATCAGTTATAATACAAATGTATGTAAACTAGCATATTGCAAACATTGTGGCACGTTAAACTGTTATGTCGCTGAGGATGAGCAACCGCAGGCAACTGGTTAAAAATCAACTTAGCAGTTGCTAACAGTTTTCAACCCTAACAGCACAGTCACAAATAGATAACTACTGTCGAACTACATTAAGTATCGAGTTCCACCTGGTCTAAATTTGTTTTCTAATGGAGGTTTTTATACATCAGTTTGTTGTCATGGTTTACATAATTACACATCAAAGCTGTCATGCTGTTTAATTATGACGTCAACAATAGCTCCATTTTGTATTTTCCTCCACCTGGTGGCATGTATTGAGAGTTGCTAGATTTGCTACATGCTTCTCGATAGTCAATTGCTCCTTAGCTCTGAATTGAATGATGAATGAATGAATGAATGAATGAATACGTGTATTTATTGACATAACAATATCATATATAGAATTTCAATACTCGCACGGGTCCACAGATCGTACGAGCTTTTGTAATACACACTAGAAAGCAATATCAAAACAACAACAACAAAGAATTAAAAGAGTAAACACGGAAATAAAAAGACAAAGACAATCCACAATCAAAAGCAGTATTAAAACAACAACAAAGAATTAAAAGAGTAACCCCGAAAATAAAAATACAAAGATATTCAAATATAGCAATTTAAATTCACAGAACAGAGTACATCTTCATAAATGTACCATCTTATAATAGATAAATACGCTGAAAAGAAATATATACACATAATACACAATATATAAAACTATAACACAACAGTGACCTAAATGATAGATTGATAGCGGCAGCTTTCTATGTCAAACACTGTAGAGTGATTGTTAGAATCCTGAAGGACCACAGCCAATGGAAATATTGCAAATACTTTAATGTTATTCCAAAGCTTGTTTACTAATTATTAACACAATCGCCTAATTCAATAGGAGCATTTAGTTTTCAGCATCTAGTGTAATAAATAAATAAAACTAGGTGTTTAGCCCAGTCAAATGAAACGGCGTATTTGGAAACAGCAAAGCGGGACCGAAAACATGAATTACACCTATAAAGTGAAATCGCGATAGTAAAATGATGATTCGAACTGGGTTTTTCGTGGTTTCTACAGAATTGCCATCATCTGTCAGTGTATCATATTATATAAATTTGTCGCGGAAATTTTTTCTACCTGAATTCCTATACTATCAACAGAATTAGTTAATCTATTCGAATAATGGGTGGCATAATTTGCTGCGCTACAAGGACTTTCTTCTATTTTGCTAATACTTTCTTAATTCTTATTTTATTCACTTGTTCGTTTTAAAGTACCAGATTATTCGCAGTGTTTTGACTTTTGAAACATTTGTACGTTTCTTTTTATTTTCCCCAACTAGTACCATTCTTTACATCTAAAGTAATATTAGCAACTTTGAAAACATATTTCTTCATGAGGAATCATAAGGTAAACGCTAGGGTCTATTTTTCAGCATAAATTAATCAAAATCCTTACGGTCATTTTTGAGAAAACAAAATTTTCGAAAATTCTGCTATGTAAAGGCTAGTTTGGGGTGGGGAATTTCCCTCAAAATCTTCGTGTCGCATCATTGTAAGATACTAAACTTAAATATCGTTTTTGAGTAATCGTGTTCTTAGAAACACGGATACATGCACACACACACACGCACGTGCGAACGGACCTTTTTTAAAGAATGCTTTTTATGGACACAGAGCACCATAAAACGTATATTTGCGGTAAAATCTCGGTGTCGAATTTTTGGGTGGAGTGCAACACTTTCTTTACCTAGTACCATGTTCTATCTAGAGAAAGTAAAAATTCAGCATCTAGCCCGCAATTGAACTCAGAATCTTTGGATTGAGAAGCTAGCACGCTATACACTAGACTGCAGAGGTAGCTAATTGCTATTTTTGCATTAAGATTCTTTAACGTTTGGCTTATATTCTCTTTTGAACGTTGAGTCACATTCTCAGTTTCCACTTTGGAAATGATTCTAACAAAATGAAACTTCCCCGGATCCGGAAGTCAATTTTGAAAGTTGTGAGCGGAGAAGACCGCATAGAGCGTTATGTACACTCTTCTACCAGGGTGGTTAGAATTTTCGACGGTGTGACTCACTCATTTCTGCAGCAGCTGGTGCGTCAGTGCGAAATCTTTTTCTGTATCTTGGTTCTCATTAACGTTTTACAGCTTACCCTAAAAATGCTAGCTTAATAAAGTCGAAGTTATGCTGGTGCTGTGTAAAGGGACAAACTATTACTGAGGTTTAATGCGGTTCCAGGAGGGGAAGCAGCTACCACAAGGTTGCAATGACTGAGGAAGTAAGCTTGGAGGGAAATGAAAACGTGTAAAATACAGTTATTTCCTGGTGAAATAAGATTACATGTATGGGAACGTTTTAGGGGCTTCTCGCTTATGCTGTTGTTGATGTTCAAACGATAACGTAGGAATACCCTGTGGTGTGCTGATGCTGAACGATAATGTAGGAATACTGTGTGGTGTGCTGACGTTGAACGATAATGTAGGAATACTGTGTGGTGTGCTGATGTTGAACGATAATGTAGGAATACCCTGTGGTGTGCTGATGTTGAACGATAATGTAGGAATACTGTGTGGTGTGCTGACGCTCGAACGATAATGTAGGAATACTGTGTGGTGTGCTGGTGTTGAACGATAATGTAGGAATACCGTGTGGTGTGCTGATTGTTGAACGATAATGTAGGAATACTGTGTGGTGTGCTGATGTTGAAATATAATGTAGGAATACTGTGTGGTGTGCTGATGTTGAACGATAATGTAGGAATACTGTGTGGTGTGCTGATGTTGAAATATAATGTAGGAATACTGTGTGGTGTGCTGATGTTGAACGATAATGTAGGAATACTGTGTGATGTGCTGATGTTGAACGATAATGTAGGAATACTGTGTGGTGTGCTGGTGTTAAACGATAATGTAGGAATACCGTGTGGTGTGCTGATTGTTGAACGATAATGTAGGAATACTGTATGGTGTGCTGATGTTGAACGATAATGTAGGAATACTGTGTGGTGTGCTGATGTTGAACGATAATGTAGGAATACTGTGTGGTGTGCTGATGTTGAACGATAATGTAGGAATACCCTGTGGTGTGCTGACGTTCGAACGATAATGTAGGAATACTGTGTGGTGTGCTGATGTTGAACGATAATGTAGGAATACTGTGTGGTGTGCTGATGTTGAACGATAATGTAGAAATACCGTGTGGTGTGCTGATGTTGAACGGTAATGTAGGAATACCCTGTGGTGTGCTGACGTTCGAACGGTAATGTAGGAATACCGTGTGGTGTGCTGATGTTGAACGGTAATGTAGGAATACCCTGTGGTGTGCTGACGTTCGAACGATAATGTAGGAAAACTGTGTGGTGTGCTGATGCTGAACGATAATGTAGGAATACCGTGTGGTGTGCTGATGCTGAACGTTAATGTAGGAATACCCTGTGGTGTGCTGACGTTCGAACGATAATGTAGGAATACTGTGTGGTGTGCTGATGTTGAACGATAATGTAGGAATACTGTGTGATGTGCTGATGTTGAACGATAATGTAGGAATACTGTGTGGTGTGCTGACGTTCGAACGATAATGTAGGAATACTGTGTGGTGTGCTGATGTTGAACGATAATGTAGGAATACTGTGTGGTGTGCTGATGTTGAACGATAATTTAGGAATACCCTGTGGTGTGCTGACGTTGAACGATAATGTAGGAATACTGTGTGGTGTGCTGACGTTGAACGATAATGTAGGAATACTGTGTGGTGTGCTGATGTTGAACGATAATGTAGGAATACTGTCTGGTGTGCTGATGTTGAACGATAATGTAGGAATACCGTGTGGTGTGCTGATGTTGAAATATAATGTAGGAATACTGTGTGGTGTGCTGATGTTGAACGATAATGTAGGAATACTGTGTGGTGTGCTGATGTTGAACGATAATGTAGGAATACCGTGTGATGTGCTGATGTTGAACGATAATGTAGGAATACTGTGTGATGTGCTGATGTTGAACGATAATGTAGGAATACTGTGTGGTGTGCTGATGTTCGAACGTTAATGTAGGAATATTGTGTAGTGTGCTGATGTTGAACGATAATGTAGGAATACCATGTTGTGTGTTGATGTTCGATCGATAATGTAGGAATACCGTGTGGTGTGCTGATGTTCGAACGTTAATGTAGGAATATTGTGTGGTGTGCTGACGTTGAACGATAATGTAGGAATACTGTGTGGTGTGCTGATGTTGAACGATAATGTAGGAATACCCTGTGGTGTGCTGATGTTGAACGATGATGTAGGAATACTGTGTGGTGTGCTGATGTTGAACGATAATGTAGGAATACTGTCTGGTGTGCTGATGTTGAACGATAATGTAGGAATACCGTGTGGTGTGCTGATGTTGAAATATAATGTAGGAATACTGTGTGGTGTGCTGATGTTGAACGATAATGTAGGAATACTGTGTGGTGTGCTGATGTTGAACGATAATGTAGGAATACCGTGTGATGTGCTGATGTTGAACGATAATGTAGGAATACTGTGTGATGTGCTGATGTTGAACGATAATGTAGGAATACTGTGTGGTGTGCTGATGTTCGAACGTTAATGTAGGAATATTGTGTAGTGTGCTGATGTTGAACGATAATGTAGGAATACCGTGTGATGTGCTGTTGTTGAACGATAATGTAGGAATACTGTGTGATGTGCTGATGTTGAACGATAATGTAGGAATACTGTGTGGTGTGCTGATGTTCGAACGTTAATGTAGGAATATTGTGTAGTGTGCTGATGTTGAACGATAATGTAGGAATACCATGTTGTGTGTTGATGTTCGATCGATAATGTAGGAATACCGTGTGGTGTGCTGATGTTCGAACGTTAATGTAGGAATATTGTGTGGTGTGCTGATGTTGAACGATAATGTAGGAATACCATGTGGTGTGTTAATGTTCGAACGATAATGTAGGAATACTGTGTGGTGTGTTAATGTTCGAACGATAATGTAGGATTACTGTGTGGTGTGTTGATGTTCGAACGATAATGTAGGAATACCGTGTGGTGTGTTGATGTTCGAACGATAAATGTAGGCATACTGTGTGGTGTGTTGCTGTTCGAACAATAATGTAGGAATACCGTGTGGTGTGTTGCTGTTCGAACAATAATGTAGGAATACTGTGTGGTTTGTTGCTGTTCGAACGATAAATGTAGGCATACGTGTGGTGTGTTGCTGTTCGAACAATAATGTAGGAATACCGTGTGGTGTGTTGATGTTCGAACGATAAATGTAGGCATACTGTGTGGTGTGTTGCTGTTCGAACAATAATGTAGGAATACCGTGTGGTGTGTTGCTGTTCGAACAATAATGTAGGAATACCGTGTGGTGTGTTGCTGTTCGAACGATAAATGTAGGCATACTTGTGGTGTGTTGCTGTTCGAACAATAATGTAGGAATACCGTGGGGTGTGCTGATGTTCGAATGATAATGCAGGAATACCATTATCTAGCTACAGAAGACTTTCTTCAGAGAAAGAAATACTTTAATAGATAGACATCAAATATGAATTAAGACTGCATGTTCACTATTTTGACACATCAATATTAAGACTCGATTTTATGCGATTCAGTGGGCTCGGACAGTCTACGAACAGTGATACTTTCTTGCACAAAAGGGTCGAATTTAAATGAGTTTGATTGTGAATATGCTTTGAGCCTTTCACGTCTATTTAGCTTCTCCATAGCATGGCCTATTAATCTAACATTTTGATGTACAATGAATCAAATCAAACTGTAAAGTGGGGGGAATTGTTTTGGAAAATGAATCTCAAAATAGAAACTCTCTAATAAGCGAGGAAATAATAATACCATAGTAAACGAACAATATTTACTAATTTCTTTGTAGACATCTAGTCCCATACTGCATATGTGTATTCTGCCGAGTAGTCTTCTATACAAAATAATGCATATATATCAACGGTCTTTTCGTTTTTGAGCTATGCTGTCCACAGACACACATTCAGACACACAGACACACACACACGGACCTTTTTCTGAAAATGTTTTTACGTTCTCTACACGTACTATGTACATAGTGTATAGAGAAGGTATTGTATTCCACCCAAAAATTCGATACCGAGATTTCACCGGAAATACATGTTTTAGGATCCTCTGAATCTCCAAAAAAAAAAAAGCATTTTTAGTAAAAGGTCCGTGTGTGTGTGCGTGTCTGTCTGTCTGTGGACAGCATAGCTCAAAAACGAAAAGACTGCTAATTACAAAACTTAGTATTTAAGTTTAGTACCTTTCAAGGAAGATTTTAAAGAAAATGCCCAACCCCAACTACCCTTTACATGGAAAAAATATCGAAAATTTTGTTTTTCTCAAAAATGGCTCTAACGATTTTGATTAAAATCTCTTATATTTAAGGTATTTACGAGGCAAATTAAATGTATATCTTCAATTCTCTGGGAATAGCCTCTGAAGAGTTCTTTATTCTGGATGACTTTTA
Source organism: Hymenopus coronatus (assembly GCA_030762935.1). Classification (NCBI taxonomy): domain Eukaryota; kingdom Metazoa; phylum Arthropoda; class Insecta; order Mantodea; family Hymenopodidae; genus Hymenopus; species Hymenopus coronatus. The sequence continues at coordinate 26,378,116 of CM060889.1, forward strand.
ATGAATTTTGCATAGCTGGCAAACCGTAATAGATAGACAAAAACTTACTACATAAGAGATGTGGATCTTGATAAAATACACAATTTATGTCACATACATTTTTTGTGTAAAGTTGGCCGTTTCTGAGATAATGTAACTTTTCTCAAACGGGAAGCCACCATACTCTCGTTTTACTGCTGGCCATGCAAAGTTAATCGAACTTCAGCTGCTCACATAGCGACCAGCTTTAGTCTAATGTTATTTCCCTTTTGCTTACAAGGAAGTAAGTAATAAGACAGCTTCTTGTAATGTTTATCTCGATTAGCATGATATAAAGGAATATTACTTTTTATTTAAGAATAGTTTGTTTGCCGGGCAAACATGTGAATGGAACACATCAAGACGATGAAAAGAAAGAGAATTAATAATTTTGTAGTGTTATACTTTTTCTGATGTGGGTTACATAACGGACATATGCATAGGATTTACGGTCTTCCCTTCTCTCTCTCTCTCTCTCTCTCTCTCTCTCTCTCTCTCTCATCGCAAGCGCTTGTTTACATTACTATTTAGGTGTAAACTCTTTGGCCGTCAGGAGAGCGCAAGGTAATTAATGCAGTGGGGGAAAGAAACATCTGAATGAGTTCATCGCAAGCGCTTGTTTTTACGAAAGAAACATTTGAATGCAACTTCTGCATGTCGTTATACTTCTTGTTTATATTGAGAAATTAATTTATTAAATGAATATTGTGCAAATCACACCTGTGATAACGATAATAAACGATTTTCCTTCGGTCGCCTTCGCTTTGAAGGAGTACTGATTGCTGGTATTACGTAAGTCTCTTTATTTCATTATAAGCTTAATGTATATTTTATTACTTAGTTGTAGCACCTACTGTTTTAAAGTTTCTTGTTCGTTTTGGTTTCGTTTTCGTGTTTATATATGAACACTTTTCATAATGCCTAGTAAGAAACGAACCAGCTGTAATTTTAATGTTAAGAAGTGTTTGTCCGTGAAAACGGACAAAGTGATAGCTGGTTCTCTTAGCCAAAATAACGATATATTTGGAGAGGTTAAAAATATACAGTGCACAAGTAACTCGGTGATGGCGCTGTGTGTATCAACTATAATATATGTTGATGCTTGGAGTTCAGATGTAATTGATAAAGTTCTTTATTTGGGAAATGAGTTACACTTAAAATTAATTGCAAATTATAATGGTATTGTGCCACATCCACCTTACTTGTGCGCTGATGACATCTGGATGCAGAATATTGTAATTAATACATAAAAGTAACCTGCAATTCAGTGACAAATACTTTTGAACTACAAGGGACAATAACGAGGGATTTAGCCGCTGTGATAGTAGAAAGGTTTTTCCAGATTTACGAGCACGGGGTATTTACTTCGCACTTAAAACCTATAGCACTTATTAAGAGTGAGTCCATGATCTGGGTATTTGATCCACACAGCTGTAATACAAGGGGTTTGTACGATGCAGAAAGAATAGTTGCAGAGAATTTAAGAGAGTTATTTAATTTAATGGAAAACAAATTTCCAGTAGTTAATGATTCTAATGACCCATTTACGGTAGTTTTTTTTTTTTTTTTTTTTTTTTTTCAGTTTAACGTCCTTTAACCTGGTTTGGTCAAATCGGACGATGAATGAAATTGATGATATGATGCTCAAATGATCTCGGGGTCCATGGAGCTTAAAGTTACTCGACATTCGTCTTCTCAGGATAAGGGAAAACCCCGAAAAAAACCTTACCCGGGTAACTCACCCTATGCGAGATTCGAACTCACGACCTTTCGAACGTGAGGCAGACATGCTACCACCACGCTACCCAGGCGGGCTACGGCAGTTCCTTTGTGTTTAACGGCTATAAGGCTGATGGTCGTTCAGGCCATTGACAATGAGTGATGAATTAGTAGATCAAAAAGTTAATAAGAGAAAGTTACATGATTCTTATTCACAGCACACCAAAAAGAAGAAAGTTGGCATGAAAACTTTGCGTGAAGATAAAAAATATAATGAAGTGGAACGTGAAATAAATAAAGCAGTTGAACAAAAGTCTAGGAAAAATGAACATTACAAACAATTAGAAAATAAAAAAAATAAAGAAGAAGATATAGGAAAGATGCAAGTTTCCAGGAATCAGAAAAAGAGAGAAATAAAGAAGATATGCAACAAGCTAGAATGGATGAAAACTACCAGAAACTAGAAAGAGTGAGGAATAAGGAACATATGCAACAAGCTACGATGGATGAAAATTACCTGAAACTAGAAAAAGTGAGAAATAAGGAACATTAGCAACAAGCGAGAATGGATGATAATTACTAGAACTAGAACGATTGAGAAATAAGGAACATAAGAAACAGGTTAGGAAATACGAAAATTATAGAAGTTTAGAATTCCAGAGCGATAAAGAACATTAACAGCTATCTAGGAAAGACGAAGACTACAAAACACCAGAAAATGAAAGAAATAGGAAGCATATGCAACTAGCAAGGGGAAATATAGAATGCAAAGAATCCGAAAGAATGAGGAATAGAGAATACATGAAAGAAGCTAGAGAAGATGAAAAATACAGAAAAATAGAAAAGAAGAGGAACAAAGAGTATATGGAGAAAATCAGAAAGGACGAAAACTACAAAGAAGCAGAAAGAGAGAAAAACAAGGAGTATATGAAGCAAATTAGAAAAGATGAAAGTTACACAGAAACAGAAAACATGAAGAATAGGACATTAAAACTAGCGCAAAGAAGTAACGAAATTCTCCGCTCAAGACACGGTACTTATAACAAATTATTGCAGACAGATAACAATTCGTCAGTATTAAAATTGAATTTTATCCGAAGCAGCAGAAAAAATATACCGGAATATGTGTGCTGTGAAGGTCTGTTTTTGAGCACTCTGTTACTAAACTGAACACGAATCTGATTAAAAGAAAACAAGATAATCACAGTTTTGAAGCATTTTTTGAAAATATATAATTACCCTTCTTTACACTCTGTAATACTTGTAAGAATTATATTTTGAAACTGAAAGTTCCGAAAATGACGACAACCTGTGGAACAAAATTTGTAAATACACCAGAATGTATAAAGAAATTATCTCCGCTGGAGGAACGATTATGTAGTCCTTATATACCCTTTATGCAAATGCGATCGTTATAAACTTTTGCGCTAAACCCACAATTAGGAGTAAAGGGTTCCGTTGTAAATATTCCAATTGATATCAATGAGTGTCTACATGTTCTACCAAGAACTTTTGATGATATGGCAACGGTACAGCTGCAGCTGAAACGACATATTCTGCACAAATCGTACTATATGTATGAGACAATTAGACTAGAGTCATCTGTGATGCCTTGAAATACCTGCAAGGAACTTCATTATATAAGAATAATGGTATCTAAGTAGATGAACTGTATTTAAAGAGATATGAAAAACAATACACAAAAAATGTGGAGTTTATTGTCGAAAATAAAGCTGAAGAGGCAAAATCTTTGGATACCAGGCCCAAAGAGGAAGCTTTAACAGAACTTGACAGTGAGGACGACGAAGGAGATGAAGTGCTTCTAATGTCCAGAAATAAAATAGAAACAACAATAGAAGTAGTAGCACCGGAACAGGACCAAATCTAGTCACTTGGCATTTAATAGACAACTTGGATGAACTTTGCTTTCCCAAAATATTCGCGGGTCAGCCTTTTAATATGCCAAAATATACTACATACAGCGATCAGGCGAAATCAGAATGTAGGCGCGTTAATCGCAGATCCTCCATACCAAGCAGACTGTTGTTCATGACCAAACGGAAGATAGAAAGACAATATTTAGCCAACATGAATATGTGCTTGAGGAAAACAAAAAGATCTCCTCTAACATTAATACAGGGAGTTTACTAAATCAAGAATTTGTAAATAATTTAATAAAAATTGGCAGCGGCTATCAGTTCACCAAAGATATCCGATCCAGTCCAGCATTCTGGGAGAAAAAGAAGAAGGACCTAATGGCAATGATCAGACAGTTAGGAAAGCCGACATTGTTTGTTACACCGTGCTTCTATTTACTTCATGCTAATCGAGAAAAAATTAGCAGAAATAGTTTTATTGCTTGCTTCCTTGTAAGTAGAAGCGAAATAAGGGAGTACCATTGGTTAAAGCTGGTTGCTTTGTGACTGAAGTTCCTTTGTTTGTATGGACAGGAGTTGACAAATTCCTTTGTGAGAAAAGTATAAGTATTTTAAAGGTGAAATTGAAAACAAGGAATGACTAAAAAACGATCAACCCAACGAGAAAAATGTATATAAAACTTAAAATGTGATTTTTAACGTGCTCTACATTTTTTGTGTGGTAAGTTTTTGTCCATCTCTTACGGTTTAGCACTTATGCAAAATTCCGTAAAATTCATCCAGAATAAAGTAGTCTTCAGAGGCTATTCCCAGAAAATTCAAGATATACATTTTATTTGTCAGGTAAATAACTTTAATATACGATATTTTAATCAAAATCGTTAGAGCCATTTTTCAGAAAATCAAAATTTTCGAAAAAAGTTCCATGTAAAGGGTAGTTTGGTGTGGGGGGATTTTTCTCAAAATCTTCGTGTTGCATCCCTGGAAGATACTAAACTTAAATACCAGGTTTGGTATTTTTCGACGTTTCGTTTTTGAGTTATCGTGTTCACGACACACGGACACACAGACACACACACGGACCTTTTTCTGAAAATGCTCTTTTTGGATACAGGGGACCCTAAAACATATATTTCTGGTGAAATCTCGGTATCGAATTTTTGGGTGGAGTGCAATACCTTCTCTATACACTATTTACATAGTACTGTTTACTGCCAGCTTGATAGACCACGCATATGTTACTTAGGCTGTCGTCATGTTCACGACACTTCAACAGAAGGTCGAGTAAAGTGAAAGCCTAACAAACGGAAAATGCAAAATAAACTGCAATTGATTGAAGATGGAAATGGAGAAAATAAATCACTAATGTTAGGAATTAAAAAAATACCAATAATTTTATAACAGACATTTCGTTGTAACTTAAAGGCGGTATGGGTAACATAACCTTTCATTATTATTGTGGGTTGCACGGGATACATGAGTTTATGCTAAGAACGTCAGTGGTAAATGGATGAATCATCAGTTTGTAACTGGAATTAAACTGAACACGTTAAATCAAAGATCAGGAAAATAACAAAAATGTGTTTACATTAATATAGTGGAGAGAAAACAGTCGACATTTATGTAGCATCACATCAATAAAATAATAATAAGAAAAAGGCAAAGCGTACCGTTTAAAATCGTTCGTAGTCGGCTTACCCTTCCCGTATTTAGGACTGATAGACCCCTAGAAATTACAAGCTGATGCTTAGGGTCAGAACTTCTCAGGGAACTTACGGCACAAAACCACACAATGGAGAATCTGGAACGAGTGGTCGGCCCGTAGCTAAGCATGAGCGGGAGGAAGTGGATGATATGAAGTGCAAGCGAAATGGATGATAAGGAGGAGGATGATGGAGCAATTGGTGAAATGGTTGACGGAGGAAATCGGAGGACTGGAGAAAACCCGCTCAGACGCCACTTCGTCCACTACAAATCCCTGGCCGCCTAGGTGGGAGGCGAGCGGTCTACCACTTGGTCACGGCACCGCCTGAACATTTAAAATCATTTAGATATAAAAACATAAAATAGTAAAACACAATCTCTAGACAATAACGAAAGAACAATACTACAAACAATGCATATGTATAGATAAGATGCACTAAAAAATAATTATGTAAATAAATGAAAGAGGTTAAAAAGCAAATACGCAACAATGATGTGTCCGTTGTCAAAGGATAGAAAAATTAAGATTGAGCGAGACGCCATAGTAATTTTTAGTGAAGGCGACGCGAAATCTGCAAAGAGAGAAAGTTCTCTGCAGAAGAGAGGATTAGTGTGTTTGAATAGTGGGAGATTGTGGAATGTTAAAATTAAGTGGGAAAACTCTGTGAGGCAGAGAACATAGATTCGCAATTACACACAGAGAAAATTTAGATAGTTACGAAGAGAAGTACCTGAACGCGATCTACCGCGATGCAGGTTTGTAGTAGATAGCTCCCCGACAATAGAAGTGAACAAAAATATGTGGTTAATAAAATATGACATTTATTAAACAAAGGAATCTGGAAATGTTAGTGTAAAACATCATAGTTATTTATAATTTTTTTGCTCATAGAGAGAGCAAGTGTGGAATGTGACGTTTAGTTCAATAAAAATACATAATTACTGAAAATAGTTTCAGTAGATCGGTTAAAGGTCCTGAGAAATAATCCGAAAGCTAGCCACAACAGCCACAACTCCATGGCACGACAGCTCACAAGGAACCTTGGCCTACCGCCCGGCCGCTGCGTCCCCCATCTCGGTCCATGACAGACCTGGGATTGCCTGCAAGCGGCAATGACACCGATAGCAGTAATGTTGAAGAAGAGTAAGAATTGCTGTGACTACGATTTCGGTTTGGGCTCCGACTGTTGTGTTGACATAACCCAACAACTGCAATTTGTTCTCCAGCTGAGAAGTTATAGCCGTGAGCATTTTTTTACCCTGACTATCCACAAACGCATATCAATACGGGGATTCATTTTCAACATTTGTCTGCACGTCACAGGCGTTCCTCGGGTTCGATTCTAACATTGGGATTTTCTTCATCGCTGAGAGGTGCGTCCTTTCACCATCGCCAGAGCTCGCTGCAGGGTTCTAAGACTCACGAAGTAATGGTTACATTATGTTGTGTAGTTCATGGGGAATGGGAGATAACGCGTGCATGTAACATCCGGTCGCGTTCAGGTTTTCCAATGCATATCTAGTACGAAAATAATTGCCTAACATAGCATTTGTGCATGATTGTGCTTTTTCTTTTTTTTAACATTCTGAAACTGCCTTTTCCATGTCTGAAGGAAAAAAAAAACGTGCAAACAATATTATGTAATATTGACAAATTCTTCACAAATTAATTGTCCCATATACAAAAATATTTTAAATAAACAAAGCAAGATATACATAAACAATTTACTAACCCAAATACTTCAATGATACAATAAACTTCTTTACATGCCATTGTAGCGTACAGTTACAATACATCAAATGAAAAACTAATTTTCACTTAGAGTAAGTTTATATAAAGAAACTTCGTTCTACGTCACATGACGGACAGCTGCATAACGGAAGAATGGGATTCGTATTCATTGTTTGAATACAATAAAACGTAATTTATGGTATACTATCTGAAAAACCAGGATTTTTATCCAGAATTTTGAATTTGGCCTGGAATAAAAAAGTCTGATTTTAACTGACGCCTGCATCAAGGCCAATCAGCAATATGAATGATGGGTGATCTTTGCTACAGAAAAACCTTTAGTTTTGAGCCGTTACTCTCACTGGACCATCAACTGAACCACTTGCGTTCCCAACCTCAGTCCGCTGCTTCCGTGGCCCAAAACCGAGACCAGATCACCACGATATTGCGGAAATGAAAAAGCAATACCACAGCGGCATCATCCCTATAAATTCCGAGGTTGGGCTGTGGTTTCTCCCACAATTCCATCCGGCCATTGACCGACCGTCGGTTCGAATGCTCATCGTCGTCTACATTAAAACGGTATTTGTCAAATGACAATGGAAATTTATGTAAAACCAGTATTGTCTATTACAAACATGATTTTTACTTTCTTTAGCCCCGTATGTACAACATACATAGTGGATAGAGAAGGTATTGTATTGCACACAAAATTCGATACCGAGATTTATTTCACCGGAAATACATGTTTTAGGACTCCCAGAATCCAATCTGATGTGTTACATTCACATGACTTTCTCTATATCTCTGCAATAAATTATTTTTAAAAAGCTTATGCTTCTATTTTTTCCTGCTAATCGAGAAAAAATTAACAGAAATAGACTTATTACTTGCTTCCTTGTAAGTAGAAGCGCAATAAGGAAGTACCATAAATTAAAGTGATAGTCAAAAGCTAGTTGCTATGTGACTGAAGTTCCTTTGTTTGTATGGACACGAGTTCAAAAATTCCTGTATGAGAAAAGTATAAGTTTTTATAGCTGAAACCAAAAACAATCACCTCCACGAAAAAATGCATATAACATAAATTGTGTGTTTTAAAGTGCTCTACATTTGTTGTGTGGTAAGTTTTTGTCCATCTCTTACGGTTTAGCAGTTATGCAGAATTTCGTAAAATTGACCCAGAATAAAGTAGCCTTCAGATGCTATTCCCAGAAAATTCAAGAAATATGTGTACATTTTATTTGTCAGGTAAATATCTTTAATATATACGACATTTTAATCAAATCGTTAGAGCCATTTTTGAGAAAATCAAAATTTTCGAAATTTTTTCCATGTAAAGGATAGTTTGTGGTGGGGGGATTTTTCTCAAAATCTTCGTGTCGCATCCCCGGAAGATAGTAAACTTAAATACCAAGTTTGGTGCTTTACCGACTTTTCCTTTTTGAGTTATCGTGTTTCAGACACACGGACATACGGACACACGGGCACACTGACATACGGACACACGGACACACACACAGACGGACCTTTTTCTGAAAATACTTCTTTTGGATACAGGGGACCCTAAAACATATATTTCCGGTGAAATCTCGGTATCGAATTTTTTGGTGGAGTGCAATACATTCTCTATACACCATGTACATAGTTCGTATAGAGAAAGTAAAAAGCATTTTCAGAAAAAGGTCCATATATGTCTATTTGTCTATCTGTCTGTGTGTGTCTGTGAATAGCATAGCTCAAAAATGAAAAGACGGTTAAATACCAAACTTGGTATTTAAGTTTGGTTTCCTGCAAGGATGCGACACGAAGATTTTCAAGAAAATCTCCCACCCCTAACTACATGGAACAATTTTAGAAAATTTTGTTTTTCTTAAAAATGGCTGTAATGACTCTACCACATATTAAAGCCATTTTCATCACAAATAAAATGTATATCTTGAATTTTCTGGGAATAGTAGCTAAAGACCTGTTTATTCTGGATGCATTTTGCTGAATTTTGCATAATTAGTAAACCGTAAGAGATACACAAAACCTTACCACACAAAAAATGTAGATCACGCTAAAATATACAATTTATGTCATATACATTTCTTTCATGGAGTTTACCGTTTTTGAAATATTCCTTGTTATTAGTTTCAATTGTAAAGTACTTATACTTTTCTCAGACAGGAAGTGGCCGTTTTTCTTTTGTTCTACTCCTGGCCAAGCAAAGAAGCGATTTGCAGTGACAATTGCCTAACGACAGCTTTTGAAGCAGTTGACTGTCGCTTTAGTCTTGTGTATTCCCTTAATTCCCTTCTACTTAATTATAAGGAACTAAGTAATTCTCCTAATGTTTATCTGGATTAGCATGGTGTAGAAAGATCTTTTGGCTTTTCGTACAACATCCCGTCATCATTGAATCGGGCTTCGGTATAAATTCTCTTGACATTTTCCAACAAAGAAGGACGAGGAAGCTTTCGGAAACTAAGGTATCATTTGAGCAGTATCGCTATTGCTTTCATAGGATTTGTTGTATAAACTTATCACATGTTTAAAGTTAGTGTAGATATAGGTACACGAGATTAATGAAAATGTTCGTGAGTGAAGTATGTGCAGCTCGTTCCAGTTGTGTACCAATAAGCAAATATTTTATTTTTATTACTGTGAAGAACGTTGTTATGGCTACAGCAGAATGATGGAGAAGTCAAAATACTTTAATTTTATGCTTTAAAATTGGAAGTGAGTGTCTGCGATGGGTGATAGTCGGTGTTCAACTCCAATTGTCGTCTAGTGACCTATAGCAAGAGATCAGCCGAACTATCGAGGCTTAAGAAAATAGATGTCATTAATTTCTAGACTTCTGTTCCTTTTGCTCCAGCAAGATTACAATGCCTTGTTCGTCATTTTGGAGTCCTCGGTATATGTAACCCAGCAGAGCAAAGAAGTGGAACATTTTCGTGTCCAATTATACGCATGTAACAGAGATTAATATCGTTATACAAAACCACATGCAAAGCTTCTCTCAGTATTAATTATTGCTCATCTTTCGTGAGACGTAGGATAATTATAATAACGCTATCACACGTTGTCAATTAACATACTACGGACGTTTCCTTGAAGTGTTTTAACTTCCTGTCAAAGTTACAATATCATTAGTCAATAACCTCGGAAAAGAACATGCCGGTCGTTTTCTGCAATGTAGAAGCTTCTTATGTTTCTCAGATATAATCAAACTGTTAAGGTGCATTCCTTGTTATAATTTTGCCCCGCAACTCTTAACTGTCACGTGTTCTAATCACTTCTCAATTGTTGCTGTCATGGAATAGATTGTTATGCGAGACAAAGTAGTCACTTATTTAACATTTATTTTAATATATTAAAAGGGAATTTCAAATTTTCATTTTCTAGCTCTAGAATCAGGGTCATTGACCTAAAACTTGGAAGGAAGAAGAAGAAGGATCAAATATATTATGCAATATAAATTATGTAATTTCGAATCAAACAAATAGTTAAGATCACGTGTCAGTTTTAAACACACTCCTCAAGATAACGAAACAACCTGCGTCTATTGATCATCATTATCGTCTTTCAAAGGAATACATAGAACATCAAAAGAAATGAGCAAGAATAGCATGTAAGAATATGTCAGCGGAGCAAGGTTATATGAAATAGAGACATCTGCAAACCTGCAAGAGGATGACAACGAAAGTTGTGGAAACGCGCGTCCAGGGAACTCCATCTACATCATGACCAAGTGAAGCACGTGTTGGTAATAGATGTCCAGATTTTAATAAAATTGACAGCTTTACTGTATATAATGGTTTTTTTAACGTTTTAAAATATGAAATAGAGTTTTATATTCACAGACATTTATCCTATAAAGTATGAAAACGGAATTACTATCGTATTATTAATAATTATTTTATAGAGAGATATAGGAAGTACATATGCTTTTTATAGGTCGTCTCCTTAGCGCGGTGGTAGCGCAGCTGCTTACCAAGCGGGTGCACTCAGCCTCGTAAGGTCCTTGGGGGCCAATTGAGGAGCTACTTGATGGAGAAGTAGCGGCTCCAGACCGCATTAACCGGCCGGGGGGGCTCGAGGTGCTGACCACGTCTCACCCTCCAATACTGCACCCAATCCATGGCGTCTGTAGTGGACCGAGATGGGGGACACAGCGGCCGGGCGGTAGGCCAAGGTTCCCCGTGAGCTGTCGTGCCATGGAGTTATTTATATGCTTTTATAGATCACATTAAGTATAGTGCAGTGGCGTAAAGTTCTCAAAAGCAAATGGTGTGATTATATGTCTATTCTGTTGTTTTGTAACCCATGCTTTTAGCACTATGTTTTTTTCCACAGTATATAAATATATATATACCTTGACAAGTTCTATGTTCAGTGGCTTCCTGGCCTAAAGGAACCTACAGAATGCTTTATAATCTAATCTAATGTAGGGATAAATGATTTCCATATATTAAAATCTATGTATGCGGGAGAGGTTTCCAAAGAAAGACTGTGGAATATGCAGACGATATATGTATGATGACCCATAGATTCTTGGACATTAACCCTAAGCTGCAAGATTTAGACAGATTTGCATCCGCAGTAGGATTATACATAAACAGAGAAAATACTAAAGCTATAAGAATACAGAATAAAACAGACAATAAAATCAAACAAGGACATGTGGAGATTGAAGAAATTCGTGAATTCTTCTATTTGGTAATGTCATATCTAAAAACGGAGGACCAGATAAAGATGTCAATGCTAGAATTAGAAAAGCAAAATCTGTTTTTGCGCGGTTATTCTTCTTATGGAAATCAAAACAAATATCCTTAAAGTTGAAAGTTAGAATATTTAATATGAATGTGAAATCTGTTTTATTGTATGGATGATGTGAAACTTGGAAAGTTACTAGCTCAATTGCTATGGAATTACAAGAGTTTAATAATAGATGTATGTGAGTAATCATGGGAATATGGTGGCCAAGGATCATTTGAAATAAGGACCTGTGGAAAAACCAAGAAGAAATTGGGAAAGAGGCGAAAAAAAATATCTGATGCGTTCCATTCACATGGTTTTCTCTACATCTCTGTAAGAAATTATTGTTAAAAAGCTTATGCTTCTATTTACTTCATGCTAATCGAGAAAAAATGAGCAGAAATAGTCGTATTACTTGTTTCTTTGTAAGTAGAAGGAAATAAGGGAGTACCATAGGTTAAAGTGATAGTCAAAAGCGGGTTGCTGTGTGACTGAAGTTCCTTTATCTGTAAGGACAGGAGTTAACAAATTCCTGTATGGGAAAAGTATAAGTTTTTAAAGCTGAAACCAAAATAAGAAATATCTCAAAAACGATCAAATCCACGAAAAAACTGTATATAACATAAATTGGGTATTTTAACGCGCTCTACAGTTTTTGTGTGGTAAGTTTTTGTCCATCTTTTACGGTTTAGCAGTTATGTAAAATTCCGCAAAATTCATCCAGAATAAAGTAGTCTTCAGAGGCTATTCCCAAAAAATTCAAGATATACATTTTATCTGTCAGGTAAATATCTTTAATACACGATATTTTAAACAAAATCGTTAGAGCCATTTTTGAGTAAATAAACATTTTCGAAAAAAGCTCCAGTAGTTTGGGGGGGGGATTTTTCTCAAAATCTTCGTGTTTCATCTCTGGAAGATACTAAACTTAAATACCAAGTTTGTTAACCTTTTTCTTAAAATGCTGTTTTTGGATACAGGGGACCCTAAAACATATATTTCCGGTGAAATCTCGGTATCGAATTTTTGGGTGGAGTGCAATACCTTCTCTATACACTATGTACATAGTACGTATAGAGAAAGTAATAGGATATAGAAATGGATCGCAAACGTGATGAGAAGAGAAGACGGTAGTATAACTAAGATTGGATCAACCCAGGGATCAACCAAGACCAAGAATTACATGGCACAGCACAGTTGAGAAAGAGGCAGATGTTTTAGGAAAGAGCTGGATGGAAATTAAGGTATTGTCAAATAACAGAATACGCCGTGCGTCCGATGCTTCCGAGAGGAGTGACAGAACTATACTACTAAAATCTATGTATAATGTATAAAATCATGAGATATAATTCTATTAGAAGTAAGGGTCATAGTAGCCAGGGTGATTAGGTTTTCCGGAAGTAAACTCACTCAGCAAGAAATTCATTAACTCAAGGTTCAGTTTGTTAGATCTATTGTGTTGAGAAATCTAAATGAAGCAAAAGGAAAAGGAACATCTAGAATTTAGCAAAGCGTGAAAAGTTGCGTGAGAGTTGAATAAGTAGGCCATGCCGTGGCCGTGTATTTAGACCACTCCCACCTCACCAAGGGGTTCTAATCCCATGCGACTTCATGTGGGATTTATAGTGGACGCAGAGGCGGGTTTTTTCTCCGGGTTCTCCGGTTTCCCCCGCCATTACAATCCACCGCTGTTCCATCTTTATTCCATATATCATCAGTGTCATATGTAGAAAATTTGGGCGTTGAACACTATAAAAATCTTATATATTACACTCACTTGACTTTCTCTAGCTGCTCTACAAACAAACTTTTTACAAATGATCATTCTTCTTTCTACACAATGCTAATCGAGATAAACATTAGCAGAATGTTCTTATTACTTAGCTCCTTATAAGTAGAAGGGAATTAAGTGAATACACTAGACTAAAGTGACAGTCAACTGTTTTAAAAGCTATCGTAATGCGATTGTCATTGAAAATCATTTCTTTGCTTGGTATGGAATAGAACAAAAGAAAAACAGACACTTCCTGTCTCAGAAAAATATAAACACTTCGCAATTGAAACCAATAACAAGGAATATTTTGGAAATGGCTACCTTCAGAACAAAAACGTAAAGGACACAATTTTTGTGTTTTGACGAGGTCTACATTTTTTGTGCAGTAAGTTTTTGTCTAGCTCTTAAGGTTTAGCAGTTAAGCAAAATTCGGCAAAAATCATCCAAAATAAAGACGTCGTCACAGGCAATTCTCAGAAAATGCAAGATATACATTTTATTTGCCATATAAATAGCTTTAATGTACGGGATTTTAATCAAAATCGTTAAAGCCATTTTTGAGACATCAACATTTTCGAAATTTTTTCCATCTAAAGGGTAGTTTGTGGTGGGGGGATTTTCTTGGAAATCTTCGTGTTGCATTCTTGGAAGATACTGAACTTAAATACCAAGTTTGGTATTTAACGGACTTTTCGTTTTTGAACTGTGCTGCCCACAGACACACACACACATACACACAGATAGACAGATAAACACAGATATTTTTCTACATAGTACGTGTAGAGAACGTAAAAATATGAAGGTAATAAGCTAAGCATAAAAATAAGCAAACTTTTTGAACAGAAAAATTATAAATGTTGGAGAAGACTTAAGTATATGAGACTTACGAGAGAAGAAGTGCATTTTATGATATATTATAGATATATATGAGGGTCGGCTGATAATTCCGGGCCTCACACAGATATAGCGCCACTAGAACAGTTAGACGGTAGTATCGTATAGTTTAACTCTAGACTAATTTGTATCCATAGTTACAGGTCAATAGCTTGTTTAGTTTTAGAATGACAGCATTTTAAATGAGACACCTTTAGAGTGTTCACGAAAATGGAAGATTTGGAAAAACGAGCAGTGATAAAATACTTCTATTTGAAAGGCTTAGCGCCTACAGAAATAATGGAGGAAATGGACAGTACATTGAAAGACTCTGCCCCTTCAAATTCGATGATTAAAATGTGGGTTGCATAGTTCAAATAGGGACGTACGAGCACTAGTATGAGCCTCGCTCTGGACGCCCTGTGGAAGTGATAACTCCAGAGATCATTGAAAAAATTCATCGTTTAGTACTGGAAGACCGCAGGTTTAAGTTGCTTGAGATAGCAGAGGCTGTAAACTTATCCAAAGAACGTGTAGGTAATATTTTAAGTAATGTTTTGGGCTTTCACAAGGTCTGTGCAGGATCGGTGCCACGTTTGTTGATCCTGATCAAAAGTTACAAAGAAAAACTGTTTCTGTTAAGAATGTGGAGCTCTACCGTAAAAATTCCAGTGAATTTTTGAGACGGCTTATTACCATGGATGAAATTGGAATAAATCACTACACTCTAGAAAGTACAGCACAGTCAAAACAGTGGAATGCCAACTCCAAAAAAGGCAAAGTCAATTTTGTCAGCTAACAAGGTTATGGCGAGTGTTTTCTGGGATGCACAGGGACTTATTTTTTTGATTACTTGGAAAATGGTAAAAGTATCACTGTGACTACTATGCAAGCTTACTGTAACATTTGAGTATTGAGGTGAAAAGCAAAAGACCTCATTTGGCATTAAAAAAAAAACCCAAAAAACACCACAATGCTTCGGCCTATCGTTCAGTCATTGCAGTGGGAAAAATTTGATGTGTTCCATTCTCATGACTTTCTCTACAGCTCTGCAACAAATTAATGTTAAAAGCTTATGGTTCTTTTACTTCATGCTAATTGAGAGCAAATTAGCAGAAATAGCCTTATTACTTGCTTCCATGCAAGTAGAAGGGAGTAGCATAGGCTAAAGTATTAGTCAAAAGCTGGTTGCTATGTGACTGAAGTTCCTTTGTTTGTATGGACAGGAGTTGACAAATTCCCACATGAGAAAAGTATAAGTTTTTTAAAGCTGAAACCAATAACAGGGAATATCTCAAAAATGGTCCACTCCATGAAAAAAAAAAGTATATAACATACATTGTGTGTTTTAACGTGCTCTACATTTTTTGTTAGGTAAGTTTTTGTCTATCTATTTCGGTTGGCCAGTTATACAAGACTCTGTAAAATGCTTCCAGAATAAAATATTCTTCAGAGGCTATTCCCAGAAAAGTCAAGATATACATTTTATTTATCAAGTAAATATTTTTAATATACAATATTTTAATCAAAATCGTTAGAACCATTTTTGAGATAATAAAAAACTTCGAAAATGTTTCCATATAAAGGTTAGTTGGGATTTTCTTTTTTTAAAATCTTCGTAGTGCATCCTTGGAAGATGCTGAGCTTAAATTCTAAGTTTGGTATTTAATGGACTTTTCGTTTTTAAGCTATGCTGTCCACAGACACACACACTGGGACCTTTTTCCAAAAATGCTTATTTTGGATTTAGGGGGACCCAAAACATGTATTTCCGGTGAAATCACGGTATTGAATTTTTGGGTGCATTACAATGCCTTATCTATACACTATGTACACAGTACGTGTTGAGAAAGTAAAAATGTGAGAATTAAAGTTGGAATTGCTTGAACGTAAATCCTATTTGCCAGATCTAGCACCCAGTGACTACCACCTGTTCCCAAACTTCAAAAAATTTCTTGGAGGACGAAGATTTCACAGCCACGACGAGGTCACTGGTGCAGTAAACAACTATTTAAGAGGACCTTGATAAATCGCACTACAGAGTGGTTTAATTAAATTGGAACACCGATATGTAAAATTTATTCGAATTTCTGGACATTATGTTGAGAAATAAAGCAAAAAAAAAAAAAAATTAAATGCTGTTTTCATTGAGAGGCCCGGGTCTTATCAACCGACTCTAGTATTATACAGGAAGCAGGTGGTTTCTGTAAGCATTTTTCTCACTATAAATCCCCTTATCGGTAGAAACCAAAGATTATTTAAGAAATTTATGCCTCATTTAAGAAAAGTGAGATATCTGGTGTGTATATAGATATAGATGGTGAATGTGGTGGTAGTGGTGATGGTGGTGGTGGTGGTGATGGTGGTGGTGGTAGTGGTGATGGTGGTGGTAAGGGTGATGGTGGTGGTAAGGGTGATGGTGATGGTGTTGGTAGTGGTGATGGTGGTGGTGATGGTGGTGGTAATGGTGATGGTGGTGGTGATGGTGGCGGTAGTGGTGATGGTGGTGGTGATGGTGGTGGTAATGGTGATGGTGGTGGTGATGGTGGCGGTAGTGGTGATGGTGGTGGTGATGGTGGTGGTAATGGTGATGGTGGTGGTGATGGTGGTGGTAATGGTGATGGTGGTGGTGATGGTGGTGGTAATGGTGATGGTGGTGGTGATGGTGGCGGTAGTGGTGATGGTGGTGGTGATGGTGGCGGTAGTGGTGATGGTGGTGGTGATGGTGGCGGTAGTGGTGATGGTGGTGGTGATGGTGGCGGTAGTGGTGATGGTGGTGGTGATGGTGGTGGTAATGGTGATGGTGGTGGTGATGGTGGCGGTAGTGGTGATGGTGGTGGTGATGGTGGTGGTAATGGTGATGGTGGTGGTGATGGTGGTGGTAATGGTGATGGTGGTGGTGATGGTGGCGGTAGTGGTGATGGTGGTGGTGATGGTGGCGGTAGTGGTGATGGTGGTGGTGATGGTGGCGGTAGTGGTGATGGTGGTGGTGATGGTGGCGGTAGTGGTGATGGTGGTGGTGATGGTGGTGGTAATGGTGATGGTGGTGGTGATGGTGGCGGTAGTGGTGATGGTGGTGGTGATGGTGGTGGTAATGGTGATGGTGGTGGTGATGGTGGCGGTAGTGGTGATGGTGGTGGTGATGGTGGTGGTAATGGTGATGGTGGTGGTGATGGTGTTGGTAGTGGTGATGGTGGTGGTGATGGTGGCGGTAGTGGTGATGGTGGTGGTAGTGGTGATGGTAATGGTGGTGGTAGTGGTGATGGTGATGGTGGCGGTAGTGGTGATCGTGGTGGTAGTGGTGATGGTGATGGTGATGGTGGTGGTAGTGGTGATGGTGATGGTGGTGGTAGTGGTGATGGTGGTAGTGGTGATGGTGGCGGTAGTGGTGATCGTGGTGGTAGTGGTGATGGTGATGGTGGTGGTAGTGGTGATGGTGGTAGTGGTGATGGTGGCGGTAGTGGTGATCGTGGTGGTAGTGGTGATGGTGGTGGTGGTAGTGGTGATGGTGGTAGTGGTGATGGTGGTGGAAGTAGTGATGGTGATGGTGGTGGTAGTGGTGAGGGTGGTGGTAATGGTGATGGTGATGGTGGTGGTGGTAATGGAGATGGTGATGGTGATGGTGGGTGTTGTGGTAGTGGTGATGGTGGTGGTTGTGGTGGTAGTGGTGATGGTGGTGGTTGAGGTAGTGATGATGGTGATGGTGGTGGTAGTGGTGACGGTGGTGGTTGTGGTAGTGGTGATGGTGGTGGTTGTGGTAGTGGTGATGGTGGTGGTTGTGGTGATGGTTATGGTTGTGGGAGTGTTGATGGTGGTGGTTGTGGTAGTGGTGATGGTGGTGGTTGTGGTAGTGGTGGTGGTTGTGGTAGTGGTGATGGTATTGGTAGAGGTGATAGTGGTGGTTGTGGTAGTGGTGGTGGTTGTGGTAGTGGTGATGGTGGTGGTTGGGGTAGTGTTGATGGTGATGTTGGTGGTTGTGGTAGTGGTGATGGTGGTGGTAGTGGTGATAGTGATGGTGGTGGTAGTGGTGAGGTGGTGGTAGTGGTGATGGTGATGGTGGTCGTAGTGGTGATGGTGATGGTGGTGGTAGTGGCGATGGTGATGGTGGTGGTAGTGAAGAAGGTTGGTGGTTGTGGTAGTGATGCTGGTGATGATGGTAGTGGTGATGGTGGTGGTAGTGGTGATGGTGGTGGTGGTGGTTGTGGTAGTGTTGATGGTGATGGTGGTAGTGGTGATGGTGGTGGTGGTAGTGGTGATGGTGGTTGTTGTGGTAGTGGTGATGGTGGTAGTGGTGATGGTGGTGGTAGTGTTGATGGTGATGGTAGTGGCGATGGTGGTGGTGGTGATGGTGGTGGTGGTAGTGGTGATGGTGGTGGTTGTGGTAGTGGTGATGGTGATGGTGGTAGTGGTGATGGTGATGGTGGTGGTAGTGGCGATTGTGATGGTGGTGGTTGTGGTGATGGTGGTGGTTGTGGTGATGGTGGTGGTAGTGGTGATGGTGGTGGTTGTGGTGATGGTTGTGGTGATGGTGGTGGTTGTGATGATGGTAGTTGTGGTGATGGTGGTGGTTGTGGTGATGGTGGTTGTGGTGACGGTGGTTGTGGTGATGGTGGTGATGGTGGTGGTTGTGGTGATGGTGGTGGTTGTGGTGATGGTGGTGGTTGTGGTGATGATGGTGGTAGTGGTGATGGTGGTGGTTGTGGTGATGGTGGTGGTTGTGGTGATGGTGGTGGTTGTGGTGATGGTGGTGGTTGTGGTGATGGTGGTGGTTGTGGTGATGGTGGTGGTTGTGGTGATGGTGGTGGTTGTGGTGATGATGGTGGTAGTGGTGATGGTGGTGGTTGTGGTGATGGTGGTGGTTGTGGTGATGGTGGTGGTTGTGGTGATGGTGGTGGTTGTGGTGATGATGGTGGTAGTGGTGATGGTAATGGTGATGGTGGTGGTGGTAATATTATTTTCTCTGCTTCATCCATTGTACCTAGGTACAATGGATGAAGCAGCCTAAAATTAAATAGCGAGATTTCTATAGCAATGCAAGTTTTAGGATCCGCTGTGTCCAAAAATACGAATTTTTAGAAAAAGCTGTGTGCGTGCTTGTGTGACGGTCTATATCTGTGATC
The DNA here is from genome assembly GCA_030762935.1 of Hymenopus coronatus. Classification (NCBI taxonomy): domain Eukaryota; kingdom Metazoa; phylum Arthropoda; class Insecta; order Mantodea; family Hymenopodidae; genus Hymenopus; species Hymenopus coronatus. The sequence continues at coordinate 26,397,676 of CM060889.1, forward strand.
AAGAATAACTCAAAAAGGAAAAGTCGGTTAAATAACAAATCTGATTATTTGTTTCGGCATCTTCTAAACATACGACAGGAAGACTTTTAAGATAATTTCCTAGCCCAAACTAACCTTTACATAAAAAAATGGACATTTTTGATTTTTTTAAAATGGGGGAGGGCGGTTAAGAATTTTCATTAAACTGCATTACAAATAAAATGAATATTTTACTTTTTCTGAAAAAAAGCCTATGAAGCCCTCTTCATTCGGAACGAATGTTGCACAGTGTAAACCCTAAAAGACAGAAAATACTTAGTACAAAAAAAGAAAAGAAATATCTCACGAACACACATAGTTTATATTATATACACTTCTTTTAGAGGTAACGATCTCCGAGATATTTATTGTTATTGGGTTAAATTTTAAAAATAGTTATAGTTTTCTCAAACAGGAAATCATTTTTCATTTCTCAATATGCAACGAACCGAATTTTAAAATCAATTTTGTAAAGACAGCATTTTAAGATTTCACTATCGCTTTGGCAAAGCATATTTATTCCCTTATTTCCCCTCTACTTATAAGGAACTCAGTAGTAAGAACTAAGTACTGATAAAGTTTAACTTGTTACGCATGAAGTAGATAGAAGAATATGTTTTTGTAAAAATAGTTTGTTAAGGAACAGGTAGAGAAAGTGATGTGAATGGAATACATCAGATTTTGCTGCGTGTGTGTCCCTGTGTCTGTGAACAGCATGTTAACAAAACAAAAAGTCGGTTAAAAATCAAACTTTATATTTAAAGTTGGCGTATTCTAAGGAAGCGGCACGAAGATTTTCAAGAAAACTCTCACTCGCAAACTATCTTTTACAGGATATATATTTAATTTTCTGTTAATAGCCTATGATATCCTATTCGCTCTAGAGGATGATTTCTGCAAAACTCAAAACTGGCAGCCCGTAAGAAATAGGCAAAACAAAAATGTAGATCTCGTTGAAAGACACGAATTATGTCAAAACGCGTGACTTTCTTTTTTTTTTTTGTTTTGAGTTTAGTATTTTCCAGTTTTGCAATACTTAATATTTTTCTCATTGTTGTCATTCATTTTTATTTTGCTTTACTACTCTTGGGCATCAAAGAGAAGTGAATTGCAATGTCATTTGATAGCAACCAGCTTTTAAAAGAATAGACTAACGCTTCAGCTTTATGTATTGCCTTATTTCCTTCATAATTACTAGGAACTAATAATAAGATAATTTCAGCTAATGTTTATCTCCATTAGTATCATGAAGACAAAAGAATAAGCTTTCATAAGAAGATTGTTATAGAATTAATAAAAAACTGTGTTAATGGAACACATCAGATATTTTTCTTTCTTTTTAATGTAAGTTTCATACATTCATATAATAAGAAACATTTTACTCCAGCAGCCTATGAAAGAAGTAAGCTACTTTGAGAAATTACTAAGTAAGTAATTTTAAATAAACAATGATTATTAATTATTTTACTTCTTAGGAGAATTAAGATCATCTGTTGTTCTAATAAAAACAAAAGTTATGTTATAAATGTTTCCTTTTTATTTAGAAAAGAGTAAATTCTAGCTTTAGCAATCGGAAATGACCTCAGATCACCGTAGGGTCGTTAAAAAAAAAAAAAAACAGAATTATTCTATGACTGTTATGTAAAGTATCTCTTTTCAATTTAAAAATTGACCCTGTCCTATGTATTTAGTTGTGGAACGTTTCCCGGGAAAGACACGCCTTCCTCAATTCTCTCTGTGCAGTTACTAACGGAAAAAAGAGGTTTGCTTTATCTTTCAAATCTGCAGTGAATCAATAGAGACAATATTTGCAAAAGGAAGGGAGTGGAACGGGCAGATATAAATTAATTAAGTTTACTCAGAGGACTGAAGAGTTTCCCCTTCTGCCGGAAGAAAGAAAGAACTATAATAAAATGTATTTTAGCGTCCAGCTCATTAAAAAGTTCTTTTAATTCTTTAGGTCTTTTTTCTTCTAATTGAATCCAAACCATTTATAAGACTATTAGTGAAAGCGCAAAATGTTTTCATTCATATGAAGACAGCCTCAATATTAAAAGCACTCTTCTGCTTCAATTATTGCTAAAGAGCAGAACTCCTAACTATACGGATAGGACTCGGCAACGAACCAGCATCCCCGGAAGGGAGGAATGAGGTTAGAAGGTACACCGGGTGGCTGAAACCAGGAGTGACGACACAGCAATGACAGAATCCCTACTGTGGGACTCACATGGGGTCTAATGCCCCCGCCGACGAGCCGAAGTTGAGATAGTAACTATAAGCATCCTTTCTCCCTGCTACGCCGAACCGAGCATCATCGCCGACAGTTCAACCCTGAAAGAAACCAAGGGATGAAGGGTAAATGAAATGGAAAGAACATAACAAAATTCGGGGATGAAAGAATCCTACCTAGCATCCGCCTGGCGAGTTGGGGCAACCCTCGAAATAATTCATGGATCAGGTAGACCGGTTGCGGGAAGTGAACCCGCGACCTCCTAAATACGGGAGTAATTCGAACCTTAATTCTACAATTAAGAAGGACGGCACTCAAAAAGACGTTCTAGAATCAGAGTGGAAGATGATTTTGGCCCGGAATGGGCAATATAGCCTATCCCTGAAGCGGAAGAAAAAGATTCTACAATTTTCGCCATTAAAACTTCGCACTGTGCACCTTTGCATTGTATTGATGGAAGATACTCATTTCCTCTGCCAGATGAGGGCGTTTTTCTTGATTTCTCAATCAGTGCAATAACAATGCATAATACCCTCCATTTATCGTTCTTCCTTTCCACAAGTAATCAATGCAGATGATTCCGCCCGCGAGCATCCAAAACAACCGAGATCTTCACCTTGTTTGCAGATTTCATCACCTTTGCCTTCTTTGGAGCCGGTTTGCTTTTAAAAACCTACTATTTCGACTGTAATTTTGTCTGTGGAGTGCAATAGTGACAGTTAAGATAAGAGATCTGGCTAATGCGCATACATGGGAAATATAGGGAATTCAAAGAGCCATTCTAGGGTTGGGGGGGGGTGTAACTTAGGCCCAGAGTATATGATGTGTTTTTCATTCCTTTGGGGATCCTATTAAGCTCACTTGCTTTGTTTTACACATATTTTTATCGTTTTCTCTGAATTCGATATGTTTTAACGATTTTTTTACAATGGGAGTCATGTTTGAGAACCTTTTATAGTGTTATTTTTGTACTGTTTTGTTCTGCTTTTCGAGTGCTTGCACATCATTTATAACACTTTGAAGATTTTTTTTTTGAGTGCTGGGGCAGTTGTTTCAAATGCTTTTAATGGCATTTCATGTCATTTGAAGGGAATTTAGAACTGTAGGGTAGTTAGTTTCAGGTATGCATCAGCCATTTTAGCTCTTTTTCAACTCATTTCATGCCATTGGTAATAAGGCCTCTAAAACAGACATTTAACCATTTTACAGTCTTTTATAGAGTTTTCTTTAATGATTATAACACTTTTTCTGTCATTTTAGAATAATTTGAAACTATTTTCAGTGATTGTAGTGCTTTCACATGTATTTCGGGATTTTAAGGAGATTCTAGTGTTGGCACAATTATTTTGGCTGCTTTTAATGACATTCCATGTCATTTGGAGGATGTTTGGAAGTCTAGGACAGGTAGTTTTAGGTATACGTCAGATATGTTAGCTCTTTTTTCCAGTCACAGAAAAAATATACAATATGACTCTTTAAGGACTCCTAAATACTCAAACAGAATACAGAAATATTCACAAAGTATTCAAACTGGGGAAAAAAATTAGTAAAACTGTAAATAATAGATAATCTATAAAAGCGATCAAATCATTCAGAAGCAAAAGTAAATGCTATACAATGTAACAAATAGTGTGAAAAACATCAGAAATACTGAAACAATTATAGAAATTACTGCATAAATATAGAAAATTGTTGCAGAAACGACATAAAGAGGCATAAAATGTCACAAATCACTATTAAACATAAGAAAAGGGGCAAAAGTACATTGCCTCAAAATACACTTAAAGCAGTCATAAGCGTACTTAAGTCGCCAATATATCTTCGCTGCTGTCATAAAGACATTAAAGAGCTCTCAAAAATACATTCAAAGTGGGTTTAAATACCTTTTGCCTGAAGACTTAACACCACCCTTTAGTTCCGCATACCTTAAAATGATAAATATTCTGTAAGGGGATGGAAAGCACTACAACACGCAACAAAATACAGCAAAATAGATTCAAAATGTCTATAAATATGTTAAAAATCAGTAGAAAATACTACAAAATACTGTAAAATATTAGCAAAATGTCTGAAAGATTTAAAGGGCCTGATTTATAGTCATATATATCCTCAAAATGGTATGGAATGCCATTAAAGCACTCAGACATACCTGTTCCAACACTCTGTGCCTTTAAAGTGCGTTCCACCAAATACATGGTAAGGCACTACAAAACCGAAAAAAGTCTTAAAGGCATGTAAAAGGGTTTGGATTCATTATAAATTACTATAAAATAGTTATTAGTTTCTTAAGTCTATTTAGAATACTAAATATTCTCAAGACAATCAATGTGTCTTCAAAATGTCCCGGAGTACATGGAAAATCACTAGAAAACTGAAAAAATAGACCCCCAAACGTGCTAAAATGTCTGTAGAAGTATTACAATAATTAGAAACCCTCCAAAATAATGTTATTATGAGCTCTGGAAGAGCCAAATACCTGTTTTATAGCCCTAAATATCCTCAAAATGGATCAAAGTGACTGGAAAGGAGCTGAAATGTCTGATGCATGTGCTGAAACTATGTGTCCTATAATCTCAAATAATGACGTGCAATATCTTTAAAAGCCCTCGATAGAGCATATTGCATCTCTTAAAATGTCATGAAATGTGCTAATTATTATAATGACTAACGTGAAACTAGCTGTCCTAGATTCCTAAATACCCTCCAAATGGCATGAAATGCCAACAAAAGACTTCGAAACAATTGTACCAACACTAAAAATCTCAAAAACTGCATGTGAAATTATTACAAACACTGAAAAATAGTCCCAAAATATGCTAAAATGCCTATAAAAGTGTTTAAAAAAACTTTGAAAATAGTATGAAATAATGTAAAATATGGGCAAAGAAAGTCTGAAAAAGCGTAAAATACCTGTTTTAGAGTCCCAAAATACCCTCAAAATGACTCAAAGTGATTGGAAGTGTCTGATGCATACCTGTCCTAAAGTTCTAAACAGATTCCAAATGACATGGTATGTCATTAAAAGTAGCCAAAACTATTGTGCCAGCACTAAAATCTCCTTAAAATCTCGAAAAATGCATGTGAAACACTACACTCGCTAAAACGACTGGAAAAAGTCTTAAAATTATTAACAGAAAAACCTTTAAAACACTGTAAAATATGAGCAAAACGTGTGAAGAAGGGTTAAAATGCCTGTTTTAGAGATCCAAATGGTCTGAAATGAGTTGAAAAAGAGCTAAAATGCCTGACGCATACCTAAAACCAGCTATTCTAGAGTTCTAAACACTCTAAAATGTGCTAAAATGTCATTAAAAGCATTTGAAACAACTATCCTGTTATAAATGATATGCAAGCACTCTGAAAGCAGTACAAAATACGTAGAAATAATGTAAAAAAGTTATCAAATATTGCCCCCATTGCAAAGAATCGTTAAAACATGTCATAATTCTGAGAAAACGATTACAATGAGTGTATAAAAAAGCAAATGAGCTTAAAAGAATCCCCAAAGGGAAAAAAAAAAACAAAAAAAAAAACAGCCAATACTCTAGATTCTAGATTAGGTCCCCCCTCCCCTAATATGGCTCTTAGAAAGATAATTCTTCTTTCAACACCATGATAATCGAGATAAATATTAGCAGAATTTTACAGTTAGTTCCTTATAAATAGAATGGAACTAAGGATGCTAAAGTGATAGTCAAATGTTTTAAAAGGCTGTCGCTATGCGATTGTCATTGCAAATCACGTCTTTACTTGGCCAGGAGGCTTCCGAGAAAAGTATAAGTACTTCACAATTTAAACTAATAACAAGGAATACGTCTAAAACGGTAAGCTCCACGAAGAAAATGTATATGACATAACTTGTGTATTTTAACAAGATCTACTTTTTTTGTAATGTAAGTTTTTGTCTATCGCTTGCGGTTTACTAGTTAAGTCAAAAAAGCAAAATTTATTCAGAATAAACAGGTCTTTAGAAGCTATTCCCAGAAAATTCAAGTTAAACATTTTATTTGTGATAGAAATAGCTTTAATATGTGGGATTTTAATCAAAATCGTTAGAGCTATTTTTAAGAAAAACAAAATTTTCGAAAATTTTTCCATGTAAAAGGTAGTTAGGGGTGGGGGATTTTCTTGAAAATCTTCGTGTCACATCTTCGGAAGGGACCAAACTTAAATACCGAGTTTGGTATTTAACCGTCTTTTCGTTTTTGAGCTATGCTGTCCATAGACCCCCCTCCACACACACACACACACACACACACACACACACACACACACACAGACAGGAGATTCAGGGGATCCTAAAACATGTATTTCCGGTGAAAACTCAATATCGAATTTTTGGGTGGAATACAATACTTCTCTATTGCTGTGTACATTGTACACATGGACCTAGAGAAAGTAAAAATCTGATAGGGTACAATGCAGCTGGAATGTTTAATAGTTTAAAGAAATGAGTTCATATAGATTAGATTAGATTAGAAAGCATTCTGTAGGTTCGTTTAGGCCAGAAAGCCACTGAACATAGAACTTGTCAAGGCATATACATGTATACATATGTTTATATACTATGAAAAACAATGTATAGAGCTCTAGTGCTAAAATCATAGGTTACAAAAACAACAGAATATTTTTTGCATGCACATAAAAACAAAGAGTATCAAAATATAGTGTTAAAGTGTATAAATAAATAAATAAATATAATTTCATTATATGTAAAACTAATGTTGTCAGATGATAGTTTTCAAATTATCGATATAATAGTTACTAGTAGTAATTATATAAACTAAAATATGATTATTGTATTATGTACTCTTCATAAATGTCAACAAATTACAATACATATTTACAAATGTGTTATAGAATTTCCAATGCAAAGATTTACAATTATGTACTAGAGTGTAAAATATCGAAACATCAGACTTTACAGACCTTGTGTCATTGCTAAATATTAAAAAAATTCATTTGACACATTCGTGCAAGTCAAAGTAAAATCAGTTTAAATTTAATATAAAACACACACACTAATATACACAAAATGCAATACATTGTAATATTTATAAATACAATGATTATTAACGGTATTGTCAGACAGATTTGTCACTTAAATATTCATCTACAGAGTAAAATTATTTATTGCAAAGGTACTCCTTAAGAGAGGCCTTAAAAGCCCTGAAATTCCCAACATTTTCTTTGAGATTACTGGGGAGAGCATTAAATATCTTGATTGTTTCATAATATACACCTTTCTGAAAGCAACGAAGACACACTAGTGTCATCTGCGAATAAATAAATATTTGCAAAACTGTTAATGTATAATGGAAGGTCATTTATGTAAACCAAGAACAAAAGAGGCTCTAAGATTGATCCTTGGGGAACACCATGTTTTACTGACTTCCATTCTGAGGCACTATTTTGATACCCGTTGGAGTTATTAATTTCGACCCTTTGTTTTCTCTTCTCTAGGTATGAAATGAACCAATCTAATATGTTATTCTTTATTCCATAGAAATTTAGTTTAGCTATCAGAATCTCATGATTCACACAGTCAAAAGCCTTCGCTAGGTCGCAAAAGATTCCACCGACATGTTCCTTTTCATTTAACGCTGTTAACACTTTATGTGTGAGCTTGTAGGTTGCATTATCTGTCGCTACTCCTTTTCTAAAGCCAAACTGTTCTTTGGCAAACCATTCAATTAATATGTGCTTTTGCACAATTTATACCGAAGTGTTAGTCTGCTTACCGAAGTGAGGTAGTCAAACCTGATGACCGTTGCTCACAGCAGTGAATGGTTTAGAGAAGTGATGTTTATATAACCATATTTATTCTACAATAATTGTAAAGTATTACTCGAAGGGTAACTTTCATTATTTCCTAGGGAATGATCTCAACTGTGTCGCCACTTTTCTTTATTGAATGTAATTAGTGCTTCCTATTATCTGTTTATCATCAGCCACAAGTAAGCAATTTTCATGTAATTTTTATGTACTATATGTATGTCTTTTGGGGATTTTATTCTAATCTGAATTAAGTTCAGAGCTGAATGTTTGGACTTATTTGCTAAATCTATTGCGCCATTAATGTTGAGTGCGTGTCTGCAGTGCATTCATTGAGGAGTTTGCCTTTTGTTAGGTGAGAGCTATAAAAATGTGCTCATTTTTGTTTTGCTTTATTTCTCAACATAATCTCTAGAAGGCTAATACATTTGTCATATCGGTGTTCTAATTTAATTAAACCATCTCTGTAGTGCGATTTATCAAGGTCATTAAAATAGCTGTTTACCGCATCAATGACTTCCTCGTTGCTATTAAATCTTCGTTCTACAAGATTTTGTTTGACGTTTGGGAACAGGTGTTAGTCACTGGATGCTAGATCTGATGAATAGGGTGGATGTTCAAGCAATTCGAACTTTAATTCCCACATTTTCCCCATTGCAATGACTGAACGGTGGGCCGAAACTTTGTCGTGATGAAACAAGATTTTCTTGTTGTTGCCAAATGAGGTCTTTTTCTTTTCACCTCATCACTCAAACGCTGCAGTAAGTTTGCGTAGTTTACCCTTTTCCAAGTAATCAATAAAAATAATTCCCTGTGCATCCCAGAAAACACTCGCCATAATCTTGTTAGCTGACAAAATTGACTTTGCCTATTTTGGAGTTGATTCATCTGGCGCAATCCACTGTTTTGACTGCGATTTACTTTCTGGAGTGTAGTGATGTATCCAAGTTTCATCCATAGTAATAAACCATCTCAAAATTTCACTGGGAGTTTTACGGTAGAACTCCACATTCTTAACAAAAACAGTTTTTCTTTGCAACTTTTGATCAGGTGACATCAAATACGGCACCCATTTTGCACAGACCTTGTGAAAGCCCAAAACATTACTTAAAATATTACCTGCTCTGTTTTGATATGTTTGCCGTCTCTGCTTTCTCAAACAATTTTAATCTGCGGTCTTCCGGTACTAAACGAGGAATTTTTTCTATGATCTCTGGATTTGTCACTTCTACAGGGCGTCCAGAGCGAGGCTCATCACTAGTGCATGTACGTCCCATTTTAAATTCTGCAACCCACCTTTTAATCATTGAATCTGAAGGGGCAGAGTCTTTCAATGTACCGTCCATTTCCTCCTTGATTTCTTTAGGCGTTAAGCCTTTTAAATGGAAGTGTTTAATCACTGCTCGTTTTTTCAAATCCTCCATTTTCGTGAAAACTAAATTTGTCTTATTAAAAATGCTGCCATTCGTAAACTAAAGAAGCTATTGACCTGTAACTATGGATACAAGCTAGTCTAGGGTTAAGCTATAACTGTCTAACTGGCCTAGCGGCGCCATATCTTTGTGAGGCCTGGGACTTATCATCCCCCACTAGTAAAACTGTATATTCAGGTTCTTTGTTTATTTTGTTGATTCTTAGTAAGGCGAGACTAAGGTAGCCTCGAGACGGCGCACCCTAAAGTGTGCAAAGTCCAGGACACACTGTTCACCTAAAGAGAATATACAATTGACAGTTACCAAATTGCACTCATTCCCTCGGAAAGTTTATCATTTTTTCCTCCCTAAAAAGAATTTTGCCCAAAATTCAAACTTTTAAGAATGAATGAAAACATTGGTTCTATATTATATACTTTTAGTTATTTTTCTACTCATAGATTCCATTTTTATGAGAATCAGGAAGCAAACAAAAATACGTTTTTTTAAGGTATAGATACACTTAGTTACGCAAATTAACGAAAATGGGTAGAGAAAATTGTGTAATTTTTACATAGTATTCTTAATTCCTTAATTTAATTTTTGCAAACATTAAAACATCAAAAATCATTAACTGGTGAACATTTTCTATATACTAAATTGATGAAAGGATGGAAGTAAAAAGGCAATTATTGATGAGTCACGTGACCGCATTTTTCAGACAATACTAATTAATTCTTAGGGTATCTTAAATAATATGTTAACGTGAAGTTTGAGGATATAATCTTTAAACTTGTAAAAAGTTCATAAAATTCAGCAACTGATTTTGTCGTCCTGCTTTGGATTCTTCACTTTATTTTGATATTTAAGCATTTCTTTCTTCTGAAACTAACTTTTTATTTCTATTTAACTTCCTGGTTTTGATATAAAGGCTAAACACGGAACTACTGCCCCAATACATTTAGATTTTGTTGCTATTTGCTTTATGCATGACCATTATGAGTGAGATAAAATAAATTATACACTGATAATAAATATGAATTAGTAATCACATCACTAGCGGAGTCGTGAGAACAGTGAATGAAACAAATAAACTTGTTTCAACATGCAGTAGTGGTTTATAGCCGCGTGAATAACGGCACTCTACGGGCACAGATCCATTCGCGCTTTCACTACACAAAACATGAATTAAGAGCCCCATCAATATTTGGATCTGTTGGTGCTATGGGAGCAATACAAATGCCTGCAAAAGTGCAAATACTTGAGATTGCTGCAAGCATATACATGCTTGAGTGGACAGAAACAAAAACAGTAAGGCACTAATTTAGGAAGCTTCCTTTTAGAATTATACTCTGTCAATCATTAAACTGCAATTTTCAAACAAGAATCCTTAGATACTTCATTGCAAGCTCTGTTTTCCTCAGGCTTACCACTTTTCCTGTGCCTTTTGGCTCCTCGTGTGAACTAGGGAATAAGTAAATAAATAAATAAATAAATAAACAAATTATAATCATAACTGTTGTTATTTGTTACAACATATACGTTTAGCTCCCTGTAATGGAAAGAAACTTCTCTTTGGATACATTTCACATGAATATAAGATAATTACATGCAATTTAAGTTATTTGGACGCACCGTGGCCAAGTTAACATCTCATTTCTCACCATGGCTGAGATTTGATTCCAGAGGATCGCACGTGGGATTCGTCACGGATAAAAGGTTGTCTGGGCTTTCTCCTAGTTCTCCTGTTCTCCCGCCATTCAGTCTACCAGTTGCACCATCATTTGCATTTCATACATCTTACTGACTTTCACACTTAGCTAGGGTCGATCTGCTCTTTCGGGTTTTAATTATCTGATACAATGTTCGTCTCCTCCTCAACGGGCATTTATATTACGTCTTACATGCAAGCAAACTAAGTATGTGACATAAATTGTAATAAACGAGTGCAATTAGATGTACATCAACACTAATTTTATTTCCTTTCGCACTGAATTTCTAAAACAAATAGCACATTAATCCGAAAACTCTATTCTATATGATTCATGGTTATAATTCCTTCAAGTCCTTGAATCATAGGTAAATAAGATGGCACCAAGGAAATATTTGCATAAAGCATTTTACCATAACGTTGAACAAATAACCAACCCATTTAACAAAGTTTTATTCAACAATATTGACTGCATAACATTATATAGAAATACATTCATGAAACTACTTTCCAATGAACGTGAAAGGTGTAGCAATTGATTTATAAAAAGTTTGTAAAACCTTTAATTCTGAATACATGTAAAGCTTTTGTACACTACAGCACCCAACAGTTTAAAGGTTGAAAAATGCTATAACATTTACAGCAATACGGCGTGTCTTTAAATATGGAATATCTTTCAACAAAGTTTTGATGCGAAATTCACCCCATTCAGCAAAGTATTAGAAAATAAATAAATTAGAGCATACATACATACATTACATACATACATACATACATACATACATACATACATACATACATACATACATACATACATACATACATACATACATACATACATACATACATACATACATACATACATACATACATACATACATACATACATACATACATACATACATACATACATACATACATACATACATACATACATACATACATACATACATACATACATACATACATACATACATACATACACACACACATGCATACATACATACATACATACATACATACATACATACATACATACATACATACATACATACACACACATACATACATACATACATACATACATACATACATACATACATACATACATACATACACACACACACATACATACACTTCTATGCATGGTATTCAATAATCCTTGTAAATTTGATGGAACTAAGGGGTTAAGTAATACGTTAAGTAATAATTCTGGTAATGTTGGTCTTCACTAGCATTATTTTGATAAAACAATCTTCTGTAAGAACAGTTTGTTTGCAGAATAGATAGACCATGTCATGTGAATGGAACATGTCACATTTTTACCAAACTTCTTATATTAAATGTTTATCCTCTGAATTCTTGACAAAGGTTCAGTTAACTTCTTGCGGTGCATTGGGCAGCTAAGCTGTACGCTTGCTCCACTATTTCAGGTTGAATAAACACATGTATCTTCCTGTTTTTCTTTCAATAATCGCAGTTGTCCCTTTTACTCTCTCTAGCACCTATTTATACGTCGCCTCCATGATGTGGTGGTAGCGCGGCTGCTTACCAGTAGGAGTCGCAGGTACTTGATCTGGTTCGGGGTACACTCAGCCACGCGATTACTTGAGGAAAAGTAGCGACTGCAGGTTGCATGGACTGCATTAACCGGCTATCATACCATATTTGAATATATTTCCAAATAAAAAAACAAAAAATCAAAATCTGATCATAAAATTGATTAAAAAAACTAACAAGAATTTATTTAATAAAATTCTAACATGTTCATTCACATGCCTTTCTCTACATCTCTATATAAAATTATTGTTAAAAAGTTATTACTTATATCTATTTCATGCTAATCGAGATAAACAGCAGAAATTGTCGTTGTCACTTGCTTCCTTGTGTGTAGAACGAAAATGAGGGAAAACAAACGTAAAGTGATAGTAAAATCTTTTAAAAACTAGTTGCCATGTGGTTGAAATCATTGCCAGAAGTTTACAAACTCCCGTATTAGAAAAGTTTAGTAGGTACTTTAAAACTGAAACCAATAACAAGGAACAACTCAAAAATAGTCAATGCCACAAAAAATGTATACTTATGACATAAATTGTGTATTTTAACGAGATCTACATTTTTTGTGTACTAAGTTTTGTCTATCTCTTACAATTTACCAGTTATGCATGATTCAGCAAAATTCATTCAGAATAAGGAGCTCTTTGAAGGCTATTTCCAGAAAGTTCAAGATATACATTTTATTTGTTATGTAAATACCTTTAATATTTAGTATTTTAATCAAAATTGCTACAGCCATTTTTGAGAAAATAAAAATTTTCGAAATATTTTCCATGTAAAGAGTTGTTTAGGGTGGGAGATTCTTCTAAAAAGCTTCCTTTGCAAGTTTGACTATTTTTCGGACTTTTCGTTTTTGAGTTATCGTGTTCACAGATACACGGACACGCACACACACACGGTCCTTTTTCTAAAAATGCTTTTCTTTTTAACACAGCCCCAAAACAGGACATAGCTTGGAAATGGCTAAGACCAATAAAAATGTAAGGTGTTCGTAATAATTGTATGCTTGAAAAAAAAAATATAGTGTTTAGTAAGACTTTGTCTATGTTACAGTTTGCTAATTATATAAAAGTCATTCAGAGTGAATAAACCCCATGAAATTTCAACATTTGCATTTCATTTATTATGAAATTTCAATAAAATATGGCATTTTAATGAAGCCTTTATAGTGATTTTTTATAAAATTAAAAATATCGATACATTTTCTGTGTAAAGGGTAGATAGTTTGGACATTTTCTTGGAAATCTTCCTGTTGAATCTTTAAAAATGCTTAACTTGAATATTTGGTATTTTTAAAATTGGTTTGAATTAGGATGTTCATAGACAAACACTAGGGGCGAATCATTTTTAAAGTTGTTTGATTCAAGAGATCTCAAAACTTCATTTCTAATAAATGTTTCTTGAAACAATTGAAAATTCGACTACTTGCTCTATTTGCTGAAAATACGTAGAAGAAATAACATTGAAGATTTGTTTGAAGAGTTTTGAAACGCATTTGAAAATAAATCACAATGCATTGAAACAAAGTGTATTTCTGGTGAATTTTTGTTGAAATGATAATAATTAAAAATTCTCTTACTTACTGTAAGTACTTAGAGGATGTAACATTGAATTTTTATTTGAAGATTTTTGAAACGGTTATGAAAATAAATTACAATGCATTGAAAAAGTCGTGCGAGCTTTACTCTCCAGTTTGAATTCTTTAGCCAAAGCTTAACACGGGATTCATTTTTACTTTCTCTACAATGTAACTATTTGCTTGTAGTGAGTAGGGGAAATATTGTATCCCAACTAAATATTCGAATTCCAGGTTTCATCTGAAGTAGCATGTTTTGATGACGCCCCCCCCCAAAGCGTTTTCAAGAAGAGAGTCGGTGTGTGATTCTGTGTCTGTGAACAGCATAACTCAAAAACGAAAATACTGTAAAATATAAAAATGGGTTTTAGTTTAGCATCCGCGAAGGTTTTCAAGAAAATTCCCATTCCTCACTATCCACATATATGAAAATTTTCTTTAAAAATTCCCCTATTATTTTGATTACAATACCATATTTAAAACATTTTCATGATAAATGTATGTCCTTAATTTTTCTGGGAATGACATCCTCTTCATTTTGAATGGCTTTTGTGTGATTAGTAAATCATAATAGATAACTGTAATACATAACAAATGTAAATTTCATTAAAACATACAAGTGGAGTTAAGTATTCCTAGATGTTCCTCATTATTGGTTTCAATTTTCAAATACCCTTTTCTCAGTTGGTAAGTTGTTAATTTTCACTTTCTCTACACGCACTATGTACATAGTGTATAGAGAAAGTATTGCACTCCACCAAAAAATTCGATACGAGATTTCACCGGAAATATATGTTTTAGGGTCCTCTGTATCTAAAAAAAGCATTTTCAGAAAAAGGTCCGTGTGTCAGTGTGTTCGTGTGTCCGTGTGTCTGTGAATACGATAACTCAAAAACGTAAAGTCCGTGAAATACCAAACTAGCTATTTAAGTTGAGTATCTTCCAGGGATGCGACAGGAAGATTTTGATAAAAATCCCCTACCACAAACTACCCTTTACATAGAACATTTTTCGAAAATTTTGATTTACTAAAAAATGGCTCTAACGATTTTGATTAAAATATCATATATTAAAGATATTTATCCGACAAATAAAATGTATATTTGAATTTTCTGGGAATAGCCTCTGAAGACTTCTTTATTCTGGGTCAATTTTACGGAATTTTGCACTTTAAAACACGCAATTTATGTTATATACATGTTTTTCGTGGAGGTGATTGTTTTTTTAGATATTCCATGTTTTTAGTTTCAGCTATAAAACACTTATACTTTTCTCATACAGGACTTTGTGAACTCGTGTCCATACAAACAAAGGAACTTCAGTCACATAGCAACCAGCTTTTGGCTTTCACTTTAACCTATGGTACTCCCTTATTTCGCTCCTACTATTTCTGCTAATTTTTTCTCGATTAGCAGGAAGTAAATAGAAGCTTAAGCTTTTTAAAAATAATTTATTGCAGAGATATAGAGAAAGTCATGTGAATGTAACACATCAGCTTTTTTATCTGGCGATTATAGAAAGAAGACAGAATATCAAAATTCAGCTGAAAATCGAAGTTCAGCTATTATAAATACAAAACAGAATCCACCTGATACAATCACTCATACCATAGCGTCATACTATTTAAAAGTATAATTGTCGCTTTACTCGTTGTTTCCTGTTTATTCCTTCAATAAATATGTAAAGGTGAGTTGAAAGTTTAATTGGATTAACGATAATTAGATTAAATAATTAGCTTATGTAAAATTTGCTTTTGGAAGAGTGAATAGAGAAATTTATGTGAATAAAGCACATCAAATTTTTAAATTACTGTCACAAAATATAATCGTGTTTGCAAATTAAATAATTTACAACATGTCAATTCGGCATTTTGTGATTTATATCTGAAATACAGAATATAATTAATCAGGCACAATTATCTTAAAGCAGATCCAGTAGAACGCTTATGACTTCTGTCATTAAAGCACATAATTTAAGATTTGAAGTGCGTTGTAGAGCAATGGAACATCAAATGTATCTAATGATGGAAAGGTCGTATAAAAAAAATATGATGTGTTCCATTCACATGACTTTCTCTACATAGATGCAACAACTTATTTTTAGAAAGCTTATGCTTCTATTTACTTCATGCTAATCGAGAAAAATATAGCAGAAATAGTCTTATTACTTGCTTCCTTGTAAGTGGAAGCAAAATTCCGTAAAATTCATCCAGAATAAAGTAGTCTTTAGAGGCTATTCCCAGAAAATTCAAGATATACATTTTATTTGCCAGGTAAATCTCTTTAATATACAGGATGATTCAAAAATACGGGGCATAATTTCAGGCATGTATTTCCCACATGAAGACAATCAAAATAGTTCATTATAACATGTGTCCAGAAATGCTTCATATCCGAGTTATGGCCTTTACAACATTGAAAGTCCCACCTGTAGACAATCAAAATAGTTCATGTCCGGAAATGCTTCATTTTCGAGTTACGGCCTTCACAACATCGGAATTCACTGGAACGTTTTTCTTTCCGCAGGTCTTTGCCGTCAAAGGAGACATTAGGAGGGCGCTCTGATGGTTCATTCTGAGGAGGGTTACATTCAGTGTTCTTTAGGCGTTAAGACTGTGCGACATGTATTCAAATCAAGAGTTGGCAGAGATACACTTCATGTACGGTAAGGCGGACGGCAATGCTGCGCTGGCTCGTCGTTTGTACCAGGAGAGGTACCCACAGCGACAATGTCCAGATCGGAAGACATTTGTACGTCTCCATTCCCGTCTGTGCGAGTATGGAACATTCACCTCTCCTGGTTTGGGAAGGGGACGACCAAGATCTACAACTCCAGAAGTGCAGGAGGAGATTCTGGAGGCTGTGGACAGGACTCCTTCTATCAGCCCACGACGGTTAGCGTTGCAAGTCAATGTTCCTCATACGACTGTCTGGAGACCGTTGAACGAGTATCAATTGTATCCTTATCATTTGCAACGTGTACAGGCCCTGTCACCAGCAGATTACCCTGCACGAGTTAAGTTCTGTCAGTGGTTCTTGCAGCAGTGTGGTGTAAATCCGAACTTTTCTGCCGTCGTATTATTAACAGATGAAGCACAGTTCACAAGAGAAGGCATAACAAATTTCCACAATCAGCATGTATGGTCGCATGAAAACCCACGTGCAACTGTTGTATCTCATCACCAGGTGCGGTTCTCCCTCAACATGTGGGCCGGTATCATTGGTGATCGATTAGTTGGACCCCATCTACTTGTAAACAGACTTACGGGGCAGGCGTACACAAGCTTCCTGGAAAACACCATACCTGACGTTTTCGAAGACAATCCACTGATCAATCATCAACACATTCACTTCTTGCATGATGGCGCTCCTGCACACTTCAGTCTTACGGCTCGCCGGTACTTGGATCGAAGGTTTCCTGATCGATGGAAACCTATAGGTGACCCAATTGCTTGACCTCCACGCTCACCTGATGTGAACCCTCTGGATTTCTACTTGTGGGGCCATTTAAAATCATTGGTTTATTCGTCTCCGGTGCCGGATTTGGAATCCCTTCGGAATCGAACTGTGGCAAGTTGTGAGGACATACGCAATACTCCTGGAGTTTGGGATCGTGTTCGCAGGTCAATGAGACATCGATGTGAGGTCTGTATTCAAGCAGGAGGTGGACATTTTGAACATCTTCTGTAATGACAACAACCAGGAGAAAGAAAAACGTTCCAGTGAATTTCAATGTTGTGAAGGCCATAACTCGGAAATGAAGCATTTCCGGACACATGTTATAATGAACTCATTTGATTGTCTACATGTGGGAAATACATACCTGAAATTATACCCCGTATTTTTGAAACAGCCTGTATAATATATTAATCAAAATCGTTAGAGCCATTTTTAAGAAAATACAAAATTTCGAAAAAAGTTCCACGTAAAGGGTAGTTTGAGGTGGTGGGAATTTTTCTCAAAATCTTTGTGTCGCATCTCTAGAAGATACCAAACTTAAATACCAAGTTTGATATTTTACCGACTTTTCGTTTTTAA
Organism: Hymenopus coronatus; assembly: GCA_030762935.1. NCBI lineage: Eukaryota > Metazoa > Arthropoda > Insecta > Mantodea > Hymenopodidae > Hymenopus > Hymenopus coronatus. Next base: position 26,415,992 of record CM060889.1, read on the forward strand.
GTTATCGTGTTCACAGACACACGGACACATGGACACACACACACACACACACACACACACACACACACACACACACACACACACAGGGACATTATCGAATTTTTTGGTGGAGTGCAATACCATCTCTATACACTATGTACATAGTACATGTAGAGAAAATCTGATGTGTACCATTCACATGACTTTCTCTATATCCCTGCAACAAATTATTCTTAAAAAGCGTATACTTCTATTTACTTCACGCTTATCAGAAAAAAAATAGCAGAAATAGTCTTATTACTTGCTTCCTTGTGAGTAGAAGCGAAATAAGGGACTACCATAGGTTAACGTGATAGTCAAAAGCTGGTTGCTATGTTACTGAAGTTCCTTTATTTGTATGGACACGAGTTCACAAAGTCCTGTATGAGAAAAGTATGTTTTTCAAAGCTGAAACCAAAAACAAGGAATATCTCAAAAACAATCAACTCCACGAAAAAAATGTATATGACATAAACTGTGTGTTTTAAAGTGCTCTACATTTTTGTGTGGTAGGTTTTTGTCCATCTCTTACGGTTTAGCAGTTATGCAAAATTCCGTAAAATTGACCCAGAATAAGTAGTCTTCAGAGGCTATTCCCAGAAAATTCAAAATATACATTTTATTTGTCAGGTAAATATTTTTAATATACGATATTTTAATCAAAATCGTTAGAGACATTTTTTAGAAAATCCAAATTTTCGAAAAAAGTTCCATGTAAAAGGTAGTAGATTTTCTCAAAATCTTCATGTCGTATCCCTGGAAGATACTAAACTTAAATACCAAGTTTGGTATTTTACCGACTTTTTGTTTTTGAGTTTTCGTGTTCACAGACACACGGACACACATACATGGACCTTTTTCTGAAAATACTTTTTTTGGATACAGGGGACCCTAAAACATATATTTCCGGTGAAATCTCGGTATCGAATTTTTTGGTGGAGTGCAATACCTTCTCTATACTTTATGCACATAGTGCGTTTAGAGAAAGTTAAAATAAAAAGCAGATCTCTTTAAACTCTGTTAGGGACTGTATTAACCCTTTCCTGCCCGATTTATTTTTAATTAATTGTTTTAAATACTGACACCATAGAATGCATATTTGCCTTAAAAAGCTGCTCTTACCTGTTCTCTTAGTGGAGGCTCAGTTGTCTAAAAGGGGATGGGCCCAGGTAAAATATATGCCATTGGCATGTCTAAGAGTTGACTGGATCTCGGTAGCGTTGTAGCTGAATAAAAAAAAAATTCTTCCAAAGAAAAAATGACTTTACTTTCTCTTTTACTTGTCCTAAGCTACGTTAATATCGATAAAAATACCAAAATGTACACAATGAAGGTAGAGAATTTAACCATCTCGTACTGGAAAGGGTTAAAGAAATGTTTTCAATACACAGTGTGAGTTGAAGTAGTTTTCACGCCACTGCTATACAATGGGATGCAGGTAGGCTGTACCCACCCAGCAATTCGTCCCGCTTCGCCGCCCGTCTTCCTGCTTTCCTGTTCAATACTCGGCGCACAGCGTCGCGACGGCGCTCTCTGACCACTGCTAGAGTCAAAACAAGAGTTGTCTAGTTAACGCTGCTCTTTATCTCGGCACTTCTGTGCAATCTCTACATAGTTGCCGACGCAATACCTTTTAATGGCATGTCTGGTATTACAAAGTGGCAGGGAGAGTTGGTATTCAGCATACTTACCGCGAGAATCGCACAGAAAGGCATAGATTTTCAAGCTGCCACGTGTTCTCCTGCAAATTAAAATATATATTTTATATTATATTTATCTAAAACTTACAGAAGAGAAACTATTAGGATCTGTATTCTTCAAAGTACATTAGTAAAGTCTCACCTTCCTGAAGCCTGTTTCAAGTTCACATTCCTCGTTCTACCACTTCCACATATTTTCTTTTCGTTGACACCCAATAGAAATCAGTTCCCTAAAGAATTTAAAAGTATGAAACCAACAAAATACACTACTATGAAGATCAATTATTGCATAAGTCTGTGAGAGATGAACGAAATTAATCTTTCGAAAGAAACTGCGCTGAAAAACATTATATATTTTAACATTCAGCAAGTACCGGTTTTGATACTTTTTCTTATAATCCTGTTCATCGCTGTATTTCATGTCCTTCTTCATCGTAAATTTGCTTGCTTCTCGACAAACTATTGACCATTTCTTGTACGTAAGTCCTTAGGTGGTGAACGAAGAAGTTGCACAAGTGAACCATAAAGCTTTTCCAAAATTTGTAAACTTAAATGTTTAAGCTGTTTTTGCGGGAAATTGGGATAACATTGGTAAAATAGATTTGTATAGTGATAGAAGGTGAGAGGGAGAAAGAAATAAAAAAGGAAGAAAGAAAGAGAGGGAGGGAAAGAGGGGAAAAGGGTATATGTTTGTGTTTGCAGGCATGATATGGAGTGATATCCGAAAGAACTCAGGCCGCGCCGTGGCCGAGTGGTTAGACCACTCGCCTTTCATTTAGACGGTCCCTGTTCAATCCCAAGTTACCGCTGGTGGGGTTTGTGCATAAAGCGACAGAGGGGCCGGTTTTCTTTGGTTTTCCCCGCCATCGCATTCCAACCGTGCTACAACTTCATTCCATGTATAATCAAATCGATGTCATTGCCCGCGGTGCCATTTGTAGCAAAAGTGGGCGTTACAGTGGATACAATTAATTCCATGCTTATTTAACGCAATTTTAAAAGTTTTACTACTATGGTCAGTTGCATTATCCCACAAGATTGCCTCAATAATTCATAGTTTGACTCATAGATATTTATTTTTTTATCTAAACACGAACTGATATTTATTTTTACTTTCTCTATACGCACTATGTACATAGTGTATAGAGAAGGTATTGCACTCCACCAAAAATTTCGATACAGAGATTTCATCGGAAATATATGTTTTAGGGTCCCCTGTATAAAAAAAAGTATTTTCAGAAAAAGGTCCGTGTGTGTGTGTGTGTCCGTGTGCCTGTGAACACGATATCTCATAAACGAAAAGTCGGTAAAATACCAAACTTGGTATTTAACATGAGTATCTTCCAGGGATGTGACACGAAGATTTTGAGAAAAATCCCCCCACCCCAAGCTACCCTTTACATGGAACTTTTTTCGAAAATTTTGATTTTCCAAAAAATGGCTCTAACGATTTTGATTAAAATATCGTATATTAAAGATATTTACCTGAAAAATAAAATGTATATTTTGAATTTTCTGGGAGTAGCTTCTGAAGACTACTTTATTCTGGGTCAATTTTACGGAAATTTGCATAACTGCTAAACCGTGAAAGATGAACTAAAACGTACCACACAGCAAATGTAGAGCACTTTAAAACACACAATTTATATTGTATACATTTTTTTCGTGGAGTTGATTGTTTTTGAGATATTCCTTGTTTTTCGTTTCAGCTATAAAAACAAACTTTTCTCATACAGGACTTTGTGAACTCGTGTCCATACAAACAAAGGAACTTCAGCCACATAGCAACCAGCTTTTGACCATCATTTTAACCTATGGTACTCCCTTATTTCGCTTCTACGTACAAGAAAGCAAGTAATAAGACTATTTTTGCTAATTTTTTCTCGATAGAAGTAAATAGAAGCATAAGCTTTTTAACAATAATTTAATGCAGAGTTGTAGAGAAAGTCATGTGAATGGAACACATAAGATTTTTCTAAATGGAACAAATAATTGACGGATACCTATATTGTCCGACAGGCAGTTTTCTCTTTCCGTCTTGGCACTATGGCGTACTTTATGTTCAAGCTCTTTGGTTTTTGGTAAAGGTCACATGCAGTAATTGTTTTCCCAGCCTGTCTATGCAAATGCTTTATGTGTGCAACTTCTAATGGTTGCCATATTGAATTAACGATATATGAAATACCAACAATAATTCTCGTTGCGGTTCACAACTTTCCACTGTCATAGTGTTGCTTTGCAAATTCTCTACTTCGTACACAGTACATAGGTAGTGAAAGTATTACATTCCAACCAGAAATTTAGATTCCTAGGTATATCTCCCTAGATATACTCGTTTAGGGTCCTCTGTAGCCAAAGAAAATCATTTTACTTTTTCTTCACGTACTATATACGTAGCGAATAGAGATGATATTGCATTCACCCAAAACCTAAATGTTCAGATTTCACTGGAAATATATATTTTGAAGTCCCCTGAATAAAAAGAAAGCGATTTAGAAAAAGGTCCGTGTGTAAGAGAACGCAAAAACGAAAAGTCAGTTAAAATCAAACTTGGTATCTTTCAAAGATGCGACACGAATATTTTCAAGTTCCCACCCTAAACTACTCTTTATATGAAAAATGTTTCGAAAATTTTGGATATCTCAAACTTGTTCTAACGATTTTCATTAAAATACCAAGTATTTTAGGTATTTACCTGAAAAATGAAATGCCCACCTGAATTTTCTGTGAAGAGTCTCTGAAATTATCTTCATTCTCAAAGAGTTTGGTCTATCAGAAGAGACAGAAAAAAATCTTACTACAGGAAACACTGAGAGAGCATTGAAATATACAATTTATGTCAAATATCTTTCTCGTAGGGTTAACGGTAGTATGCCATTTTTAAACTATTCTGTGTTGAAAAAGTTACCCTTCTCCAACGGAAAGGCTTGAAAGTTAGCAATTATTTATTTTTCCCCTTTCTTTTTTCAATTTCCAAGGCTCCAATTTTACATAAATATTAACGCAATGTTCATTTGTTTGAATCAAGAGGTTCATTTGTTTGAACCAAAAGCTCCATGATCGCATTGACTTGTTTATAAACAAATCTTTCTATTAAGACATTTACAGTTTTCATAAATAATATAAAAAACAGCTGGAAAATGTTTTATTTTTCTTGGTATAGGTAATATATAAGACTCATATGAAAGGCTTATGTATATCTTTTTTCTTTGATAGAGTTTTAGGAAATTATTCTGTGCATCAAGGAATGAGAGCTTTTTGAGTTTGTCATGTTGGTTACATATAATTCATTGACTCTCACTATTTATTATAAAGAAAGTATATTTACAGCTCTGTAATTTTATAACCAAACATAAACAATAGTTATAGTATCGTTATTATAAGAAACTTTTTGTAAACCTTTTTCACTTAAGAGGAGTGCTGAGTGAACAAATTTTATAACTTCTTCATATAAAGTTTAATTCATATTTTATTTGTTATAGTAAACTCTGTTTTTAGGTGTTTCTTTTTTTTTGATTTCTGTTATTTACTTTTCGTTGTTTATATTGTAATTTTCATAATGCCTAGTAAGAAGCGAACCAGATTTAACTTATAGTTAAGAAGTCTGTTTCCTTAAACCAACTATGGTGGTTGCTGGTTTTCTTTGCCAAAATAATAGTAACTTTGCTAATACTAAACACAGGTGTCCATAGGTAGCTCATGATGGCATTATCAACAGTGATAAGTAGCGCCCGGATTTTTATGTAAAATCAAGGTGCGAAATATATATATATATTTATGCAACAAAAAACAACAAAATATGTAATGAAATATGTAATATCAACAAAATATGTAAAATTATGTAATATTCTAAATGCCAAAATTACCACCTCAAATCTAAACGCAGACTGCAAATTACCCAGAATTTTGTAATTTGATGGGTGCTTAAGTACGTAAATTAATTACAATGTGTTAAAATTTAAAGCCTAAATATAGAATTCATTATAGGGAAAATGATTTATTTTATGCAGAATTTACCTAACATTTATTTTCAAGTAGGTAATTTCGAAATAAGAAATATGTGTTTTGAATTATTCATTTCACATAATTATTTTACTTACATTTTAGTCCGTAAAGCGATGTTGAAACACTGAATCAATTTATCAATGAGCGAAACAATCAATTCAAAATGATTACGTTTTATAATGAGGATGTATTTTCAGTTTTCTATCTCTTGACATACAATGAACAACCAGACTATTATATTACAAGATGCCGACTACCGCGACAATGGTAACAATCAATGTTTCAGTCCCTGTAAATGCCCAAAGCACTATGAGAAACGTGACACTGGAGGTCGGTTATTATCGCATTTTTAATTTAATTTGCAGCCAATTTCGCAGATTTCTTTTTGTTGCTTTTAGCAAAACTTAAGAAACAGTAGTTTATAATGTGACTACAATATTTTTTCAAAAATAATAAAATTGTAACAAAACCCAGAAAATATGTATCTTTTATGTAACATCGTTAAAATACGCAGAAACATGTAAAAAAAAAATGTAAAATAAAAATTTGTAAGGGAGTCCCAAATGATGTAATTCGCCTACATTTTTACTTCTCATTGAAATATTATGTACATAAAAATCAGGAGTCTTAGTGATAAATGTTGGTTCTCGGATATAATTGGTAACATTCTAAATTTACTCAATGATTTACATTTAAAAATTAATCTCAAATTATAATCGAATTGTGGCATACCCACCTTAGATGTGCCCTGCTGAAACTTAGCTGCAGGGTTGTCGTATTATTTTTGTTTGTGGCCACCACGTTCGGGTGCCAGTATGACGCTGTCAGGCGAGTCTACGTGGAGTTGGTCGTGGGTTAATGCTAGTGAATTTCTCTACATAAAGTGTTCATACCTTGCTGATTCCCTTGGGTGCCCCGGCTAAGCTTCTTCTAATAGATCATGAGTCTCTTACTCAGGGGGGAAAGAATTACAAGGTTATGTAATACTGTTGGTAGACTCAAATATCAGAGAAAGTTCACTTAATTCACTGTATACTTCCTTTATTGGTGTTCATTTGAGGCACTAACCCTACGAGTGACTCCCGACATAACTGATCGCGAACTTGATGAAGCCGTTTTCATTACGTGCTGATTCCACTTTTACGGAGTTATTATAACTTTACATTGGTCACTGTAGTCTGGAGTTTCTCGGTCCGTATAACATTCACGATAATGATTGCCCGTCAGATTAATTTGTAAAACACTGATTTTCTGCAATATATGGCGCGCGATTTCCTACGTGAAGTGACGTACTTTATGAGCCTTGTGTGTTATGCGTTGTGCTTCTGAACCCTGTTAGCTACATTGTGAAACTTACTCGCCTGATTTCTTGTCCGCACATCACTTATATACAAAAAGGTCCCAGTTTTGCCCTCCTTTTTGATTGGCTAAAAAGGGCGCGTAAAGTGGCGTCATCACGTGATTATCGGGGAGTTTTCTTTATTTTACACCCACGTGACCTTGTTCTACAATGCGAAATTCCCTTTTTCCAGTTTCAAAGGGAAAGTACCTAGTTTTCTCTTAAGGGCTCTTACTTATGCCCCTAATGCATTAAAATGTGTGTTATTTTCAACAAAGCCCGTAGCCTTGACGAATACAAAAGGGATTTTCTACCCTCCAGGGCAATGCTTTCCACTGAACATATATTTCTTATGTCAGATATTATAAACTAATGATTAAATAATAATACGAGGTACGTCCAGAAAGTAAGTTCCGTTTCAATTTATATCCGCTGCAGTGCTGCGATCGCAGTTCCGCACATGCGCGGTAGACGCTCTGTATCAAGGAGAAGAAACGTGCGCCATTTTGAGATCGCTGTCAGCCGCATACGCTTTGTTGTGCTTGTTTACAGTGTCGGTGTTTGAAAATCCCGCCGATTGTGAAATCAGATCTGTGATTCGTTTTCTGAATGCTAGGAAAGTGAAACCAATTGAAATTTGCGAAATTTACGGACAAAATGCGATGAGTGATTCAATGGTGAGAAGATGGGTCCGACAGTTCAAAGAAGGACGTAGTGAAGTGCACGATGAAGAATGAAGTGGGCGTCCATCTTTGGTTACAGAAGAACTGGTTCACGCGATTGATGACAAGATCCAGGAAAACCGCAAGTTTACAATTAGTGCTCTCGCTATGGAATTTCCCCAAAGCTCACGATCATTAATTCATGAAATTGTTACCAAAAAAATTGAAATTTTGTCAACTTTGCTCACGTTGGGTACCAAAGATTCTTACTGAGCAACAAAACGGATGGGTAGTGCACTTCAGTTTTTAACCCGTTATGATGAAGACAGCGAAGAATTTCTGACACAGATAGTCACAGGAGATGAGACTTGGGTTTCTTACGACACCCCTGAAAGTAAGCGGCAATCAATGGAATGGAGGCACACTTCATCCCCAGCAAAGGTTAAGCCGAAAGAAATCTTGATACCTCGAAAAATGATGTGCACAGTGTTCTGGGACTGGAAAGGCATCTTACTCATTGATTTCTTACCGCGTGGTCAAACAACCAAAGCAGATGTTTATTGCGAGACACTTAGGAAATTGCGCCGCGCAATACAGAATAAGCGCCGAGGATTGCTGTCAAAAGGTGTTGTTTTTCTTCACGACAACGCACAACCACACACTGCAAATGTGACGAAAAACCTCCTACAGGGATTTGGCTGGGACGTGTTTGACCATCCTCCGCACAGCCCTGACCTCGCTCCTAGCGACTTTCATCTGTTCTTACATCTCAAGCCTTTCCTTGGCGGTCAACACTTCAACAATGACGAAGAGCTGAAAGAAAATGTTTCCAACTTTTTGAAGACACAGGCGGCAAACTTCTATGAAGAAGGTATACAAAAACTTGTGCCACGCTATGACAAATGCCTGCAAGATTTCGGCAGTTATGTGGAAAAGTACTTTAAGAGTTGTAGAATTTTGTGCAATAAATAATTATTCTGTATCTGTACACAATTTAATTTTATTACCAATACTTTCTGGACGTACCTCGTGTATGCGTCGTACAAAATACTGTCGCAGGTTATTATAATGAATAAAAGTAATCTGCAGTAAAGTGGCGAACAGGTGCATCATCAGGAATGTATTTAGGCAGTGTGCTAGAACAGAGTACGGTGTGTTTACTGTTAAAGTCTGTACGTCTTATTCAGATTGAGTCCATGTAGTGGTTGTTTGATCCACACAGTGGTTTGCACGATGAGGAAGAAGTATTAGCTGTTGCACTTGCTTTGAAAAGTTAAATGATATACTGAATTTAATGTCAAACAGTTTTCCAATGATTCTAATGACAGATTTACGTTAGTTCCTTTTGTGTTTAATGGTTTTGAAGATGACAGTGACTATAGAATAATAAGAATGAATTAACAGATAAACAATCGCTTAAAAGGAGAAAGTTGCATCATTCTCATTCAGAGCGCACGAAAATGACAATACTGTGTGAAATTAAAGAATACAAGGAATTGGAACGTGAAAGAAATAAAGCGGATAAGCGGCAAGCTAGGGAGTCGAAGGTTACATAGAGTCTGAAAGGGAAAGAAATAGAAAGAATATGAAACACGCGAGGGAGAACAAAAAGTATAAAGAGGGGAAGAGATCGAATATTCAGCAGAATTGGAGACGTTGCTGTTGGCTACAAAATGAAGGAGGTTAGAAAAAATATACGAGTATTTTTGCTTCTCTGGTGAAAGACTATTTTTGTGCACTCACTGAACAGGAATCTGATTAAAGCAAAAGAAGATGATGGTAGTGCTGACGAGGTTTTTGGAACTGCACATAATTAGCCTCTTTACGCGCGAAATACTAGTAAGAAGTATATTGTGAAACTGCGAGTTTCGAAAATCACCACAAATTCTGTACGAAATTCGTGAATATATTAAAATGCATCAATAAACTATCTACTTTAGAGGAACGATTATGAGTCCTTATGCAAATGCGACCTTTAAATGCCTTTGCGTTTAATCCACAATTAGGAGTAAATAGTTTGATTGTAAAGATTGCAATTACTATCAACAACTACTTAAAGTTTTACTCAGATCTTTCTGTGATATGGCAACAATACAGTTTAGTTAAATCGACATATTCTGCATAAATCTAATTACATATGCAATTAGACCAGCAGGTGTCAGTAATGCGCTGAAATAGCTGCAACAAACGATAAAATGTAATAGTAACAGTAATAGTACCACCACCACCACCACCACCACATCCTCCTTCTTTGTTTTTAGGGATAGAAGTTAACAAATTCCTGTATGAGAAAAGTAGTTTTTTTAAAGGTGATATATAAAACAAGGAATAACTCAAAGACGAACAACTCCACGAGAAAAATGCATATAACATAAATTGTGTGTTTTAAAGTGCTCTACATTTTGTGTGTGGTAAGTTTTGGTCCATCTCTTACGGTTTAGCAGTTATATAAAATACCGTAAAATTCACCCAGAATAAAGTAGTCTTCAGAAGCTATTCCAAGAAAATTCAAGATATACATTTTATTTGTCAGTTATATATCTTTAATATACGATATTTTAATCAAAATCGATAATTTTTAAGAACATCAACATTTTCGAAAAAAGTTCCATATAAAGGGAGTGGCATCCCAGTGTGGCATCCTTGGAAGATACCAACTTAAATACCAAGTTTGGTATTCAATGGTCTTTTCGTTTTTAGCTATGCTGTCTACAGACACAGAAACACACACGGACATTTTTATAAAGATGTTTTTTTGGTCTCAGGGAGTCTCAAAGCATATATTTCAGGTGAAATCTCGGTATCGAATTTTTGGGTGAATTACAATACCTTCTCTATACACTATGTACATAGCACGTGTAGAGAAAGTAACAATTGCGCAAAATATCCACCGTAGTTTTAAACAGAAATGTAATGTCAGTTCAGGTAGTAGTTTAATTGTGAATTTTCTCTTCCCGTGCCAAAGAACATCAGGAAGGTCACCTTCATAAACACCAGTCCATCACAAGAACGGGTGGTAATGTTGAAGAACCAAAGAGCTATAGGACAACCGCTGGATTTTGATGTAATGTAAAAATACTGTCAGCATCCTAGACATTTAGAGAACATGTGTTTAGCGGAAACGCGGCAAGTTATTATAAACCCTACAGAGAACAGTTCATTAAATAAACAACGATGAAAATACAGAAATTGAACTAATCGAATACAGGAGATATAAGCTGGCACCTATTAGCAAGTGCTGAGAGCAAGAATCGCTACAAATTGCATTGTGCTAACTTTGAAGAAAGCAAATGAAGAAAGTAGGTATGAAAGCAAAAAGAAATCGGACAAAACCTGAACTGGAAGAAGCCATGAGACGGTTCAGAAAATGATTTAAGAAATTGATGACAGCAGTTATGACGTAGAATTTCAAAATGAAGAAGCATAAATAGATTCACAATTCCTAGCAGAATACGCCAAGAGGAAATATATGATTTATTGAATAAATTGAATGGAAAACGAAATTCATTATACATGTACTAAACAGTTTTAAAACTAATAGACTCCCAATAATTATATTTTAATAAAGGTGTAGGGAAATGTACGATGATAAATGTACGATGATAACGAATTACTTTGACAGCTTACCAGGTGCCACAAGGACAAACTCCTGAGTCAAGTTGTAAACTACATAGAAACGTTCTATGTACATAGTGTATAGAGAAGGTATTGCACTCCACCAAAAAATTCGATACCGAGATTTCACCGGAAATATATGTTTTGGGGTCTCCTGTATCCAAAAAAAGTATTTTCAGAAAAAGGTCCGTGAGTGTGTGCGTGTCCGTGTGTCCTTGTGTCTTTGAACACGATAACTCAAAAACGAAAAGTCGGTAAAATACCAAACTTGGTATATAAGTTTAGTATCTTCTAGGGATGCGACACGAAGATTTTGAGAACAATCCCCCACCCCAAACTACCCTTTACATGGAACTTGTTTCTAAAATGTTTATTTTCTCAAAAATGGCTCTAAGGATTTTGATTAAAATATCGTATATTAAAGATATTTACCTGACAAATATAATGTATATTTTGAATTTTCTGGGAATATCCTCTGAAGATTACTTTATTCTGGGTCAATTTTACGGAATTTTGCATAACTGCTAAACCGTAAGAGATGGACAAAAACTTACCACACTACAAATGTAGAGCACTTTAAAACACACAATTTAGTTGTATACATTTCTTCGTGGAGTTGATTGTTTTGATATATTCCTTGTTTTTGGTTTCAGCTATGAAAAACTTATACTTTTCTCATACTGGAATTTGTTAACTTCTGTCCATACAAACAAAGTAGCTTCAGTCACATAGCAACCAGCTTTTGACTATCATTTTAACCTATAGTGCTCCCTTATTTCGCTTCTGCTTTCAAGGAAGCAAGCGATAAGACTATTTCTGCTGGTTTTTTTTCTCTCGATTAAAATGAAGTAAATGGAAGAATGGGCCTTTTAACAATACTTTTTTGCAGAGATGTAGAGAAAGTAATGTGAACGGAACACATCAGATTTTTAAAAGATTTGGCTACGTTTTAGTCCAGTGTATTCTCTTATTTTCCTTCTACTTACATGGAAGCAAGCAATTGAGACAATTTATGTTAATGCTTATCTCAATTATCATAAAATAGATAGAACTACATACGTTTTTACAAGAATTTGTTACAGTGATTTAGAGAAGGTCATGTGAATGGAACACATCAGATTTTTTCTTTCTTCCGCGAATTGGCTCAGATACACATTACCATTATGTTTATTTTGGTTTCTTCTCCAATGGAAACAGCCGGTCTATCAAAAGAGAAATCAAAGCAACTCGGCCTATCTGTGGTGGTTAATAACTGGTTTATACTTTCAAAGTCCATAAAGGTTTTAAACAATAATGATACTTCTTTAAGTAACAACAGTAAAGCGTGTTTTGAATAGGACAATATTTATGAGTAGATCTCATATACCGTAAGACCAAACGAATTGCTTTGTTTCGAATTCTATAAATTATTTTAAACTGGCTTTTCTTTAGTGGGTAAAAGTTAAAAGCGTCGTATTGAATTCTTAATCTTACTAGAGCTTTATATAAAATGAGAAGAACTTAGGAATCTAGTCCTAATCAAGTACGCCGTAGGTAGCTAATAATTGCCATTGGGTGAATACATAGTACGTAGATAAGATATTGCATTCCACCTAAAATTCGTTACGGATATTTCACCGGAACACGAAACTCAAAAACGAAAACCCGTTAAAATACTAAACTTGGTATATAAGTTTAGTATCTTCCAAGAATGCACAGGAAGATTTTGAGGAAAATCCTCCACCCAAAACAACTATTTTCTCAAAACTTGCTCTAACGATTTTAGTTAAAACACCGTATATGAGAGATATTTACATGACAAATTCATTCTGGATGAATTTTGCTGAAGCTTTCATAGCTGGTAAACGATAAGAGATAGACAAAAGCTTTGCACACAAAAAATGTAGATCTCGTTAAGACACATAATTTATGTCATGTTCATTTTTTACTTTCTCTATACGTACTATGTACATAGTGTGTAGAGAAGGTATTATAATGCACCAAAAATTCGATACCGAGATTTCACCGGAAATATATGTTTTGAGACCCTCTGAATCCAAAAAAAGCATTTTTAGAAAAATGTCCGTGTGTGTCTGTGTGTGTCTGCGGGCAGCATAGCTCAAAAATGAAAAAAACCGTTAAAAATAAATTTGATATTTAAGTTTCGTATCTCCCAAGGATGTGACACGAAGATTTTCAAGAAAATCCCCCCGCCGCAAACTACCCTTTACTTGGAAAAATTTTCGAAAATTTTGATTTTCTTAAAAATGGATCCAACGATTTTGATTAAAATCTCGTATATTTAAGACATTTACTTGACAAATAAAATGTATATCTTGAATTTTCTGGGAATAGCCTCTGAAGACTCCTTTATTCTGGATGAATTTTACGGATTTCTGAATAAATGCTAAACCGTAAGAGATGGACAAACATTTAACGGACAGAAAATGTAGAGCACATTAAAACACACAATTTAGGCTATATACATTTTTTCGTGGAGTTAATCATTTTTAAGATATTCCTGATTTTTGGTTTCAGGATTGAAAATCTTATACTTTTCTTATACAGAAATTTGTCAGCTCCAGTCCATACAAACAAAGGAACTTTAGTCACATATCAACCAGCTTTTGACTATGACTTTAACCTATGGTACTCCCTTTTTCCCTTCTACTTGCATGGAAGCAAGTCATAAGACTATTTCTGCTAATGTTTTCTCAATTAGCATGAAGTAAATAGAAGCCTAAGCTTTTTGACAATAATTTGTTGCAGAGATGTAGAGAAAGTCTTGTGAATGGAACACATCAGATTTTTTTTTCGTAGAGTTGACCATTTTTGAGATATTTCTTGTTATTACTTTCAGTTTTGAAATAGTTAAACTCTTCGAATACGGGAATTTGTCAGCTCCTGGCAATGCAAAGAAACGAATTTTATCCACATAGAAACCAGATTTTAAAAGATTTGATTATCGTTTTGAGTCGTATACTCCATTATTTACCGTCTACTTTACATACAAGGAAGCAAGGAGTACTGTTACTAATGTGTGTCTCGATTAGCATGGAGTAGATGCAAGAATAAGCTTTTTAGCAATAATTTGTTACTGAAATGAAAAAAAGTAATGTGAATGTAACATATCAGATATTTCTTTTATCAATTTGTGTATTCCAATTTAATGTACTTTCAATATGCATGCCCAAAAACCGAACAACTTTTTGACGAGTTGATAATTTTATTTCTAAGCGAAACTGTCCAGGATTTATATGGATATAATGTCCGCTTTTACTACTGTGGCACCGCAGGCGATGACACTGATGAAGGAGGTGCTCCGGTGGAATGCGATGGCAGAGAAACCGGAGAAAACCCTCTCCGGTGCCGCTTTGTCCACCACAAATCCTACATGCGGTGCTTGGGATTGTGCCATATCGAAATATTGGCACTCTCTCTGAAATAATTAAAGATGGCATTTCTAAGTCTTTACGTCTCTCAATTTGAACATCAACTAGAGCGTTATCGTATGCATTAACGTCCACAAAATATGCTCTTGAGGTTTAATTTCCTTCAAAGTCTTTAATTACTGCTACATTTAATAACGTGATGTTATCTAGGCAATATCTTTCTTTTCTGAAACCAAAGTATATTAACCAGTCTAAAATGTATCATTTTTCCTAAAGTTTTGAGTAGACACGATGTTCAAGACATTGCCCTTAATTTGTTACTATCAGTTTTTAGTATAAAAAATACAGAAAACTGTTTAAATTTCGCTGGGTGTGTACCTATCCAGCCCTTGGAGAAGTTATTTCGCGATTCTGAACTAGTAAATTCCAGTTCATTGCAAAAGGTATATCCAAAAAACTGTCACCTTCAGTAGCATCAAGTTATGCTTTCCTTAAAGGTGCCCAAGAAGGGCACACCAGCAGCCTGTTGGTGTGTTTATGCTGCATATTATTATTTATAGCTCTTCTCAAACCTTTAATATCGAAGTTAAACTCGTATAGTTATTGGTGAAATTACGGAATTTTATATAATAAATATTTTTACCAAGTCTAACTCCTCTTTTAGCCACTGCTTCAGCTTTTCTTTATTTAACGAAAATAATCTATGTTGTGAAATATTTCAATTTAGACGCAGATTTTCTGAGTCTAAAAGCCTATTACATTCATCATTTGATAATGAGCTGTTTTATGTTTTTTTAATTATTTTATCTGTTATAATGGGGGAGCTAAAATTGTGGTTTTGTTTGTATGAATTGTTCCACTGAGCCCCAATGATAAAACGTCTTTGTGGACATGCGCAACTTAAAGAGGAAGCATAAGGCTGGGATGTATGCACAGGTAAAGACAGGATGAAGATCTATCTTCAAATTTAAAGAATTCAGTCCAACTTCACCCATTTACTTAACATTTTGCACCTTCAATACGTAAAACACATAGAGTTGTGTTCGCCAAAATAGAAACAAACTATAAGGCACTTCATACCGGCCAAAATAGTTTACCACAATATGGGAACAGGAAGATTAATACATTTTGCCAAGTTAAAGGTAGAATGACACAAATTTCAATATGCTAAATTTAGACAAAACAAATGCTCGCTCCGTAATGATCTAGCACGGCGCAAGTGGTCTAGAAGAAATGCATCCTGGCGCAGAATGAAGACAACCCTGATGAGTGGCGAAAAACCAACTGATCGCCGCTCGTAGCACAACGGCTAGCCCAGACCCCCCCCCAGCCGTGACGTGTCCAGGTATGCGCAAAGAAATCTCTGGATAACCCTCCAGTAGCTGTAACGGAGTTATGATGAACGAATTGGTCCAGCAGAATCCATCGTGTAACGGAGACGTTACAGAATTAAATCAGTCTATAATAACTGCAACGAGCGTAGTGTATTTTACTTGGATTTCAACTTCATTATTATAAACCACTTCTTTAATATCTTCAATTCGGTTGCTAAATTTGTTATGAATACTATTCTAATTGCAAGCTTTGTGTACAATCTAGTAGAATCCCTATAAATGCTTTCATAATTGTAGATTTATTAATTTCCATTACTATGGAATAATGATATTTGCCCCAGGTATCACTTAACCTATACCCTTTATAATACGGTAAAAATGTGTCATCTGCAAAGGATTGATTTATCACTAATTCAGAATAATATTGAACAGAAAGGAATGTACGTTGCTCCATGTCAGTTTTCTCCATAACGTTAAAGATTTTTTTTTTCGCTCTGAATAGCAACGATGGTGACGCTAGAGAGAGTGATAAGAATTAAGGTCTCCAGCTACTAAAAAGCGCTAGCCTCGAATGGGTCATAAAGCGAAGCCACACATTTTCTGGTAGCTCTTTACCCGGAGGAAGTAATTATAAGGTTATCATTATATAAGAACATTTCAACCGCGCAAATTTTAATGGTATCGTTGTATTGTAAATACATTGTTTATAATCTTATATTTAAATTGATGGTAACTCTCCCTCCCAAGCGTCCTATCCTGTCAGAACGAATAACATCAAATTCTTTAGTTACTAACTTATCATTACATGTTTGTGATAATAAAATAATACCAAACTATTTGATACGAACCTAAGCTTCGTAATCTTGTTGTTTAGACTTTTTATCAATTCCTCTGCAGCACTTGCAAATTCGTTGGGACCTTTGGCCATTGACGTTTGACACTGCTGTTGGATGGTTCTCCAAATCCGTTCCCACAGTAAACTGGCATCAGGAACGTGTTGCAGAATTGAGCGTTTTATATCCTTCAAGGGTGCCACTTCGGTTTTTTCGTTCTTTCTTCGGCTTCTGAATGACGTCACGAATTATCACATCACCATCTATCTTATTGATGTGCAGCTACCACGCTATAAGCTGCACGTTTGTTTTTTCCTGAGTCAGTCTACAAAATATTTGGCATTAATTTTTTTAGAAGAGTGACGTTCTGTAAGGTTTTGCTAGAAGCTTCACTAGGGTTTTCACAGATGTTTAGGTTATACACATCTCTTGCTTTGTGAAATGGCAGATTGTTTTGGAACGTAATTTTGTTAATCTTTTTGACCTCTATAAAAATGTGCATACCTTCTATCTATTCTACTGTGTTTATTCTTGCAGTTGCTGCAATTGAGCTCTTCTCTGCATAGTTCAACATGCTTTTCATGGCCACAGTTCATGCATTTAGGAGTGCCTCTGCACGTCTTGCTTATATGCCCAAGTTTACCGAATGAGTAACATTGATTCACAATTGGTATAAATGGAAGTACTTCTAATCGCTCTCCATGCAGTCACCGAAGCCGGAAGCTCAGCATTTCTTACTGTATTACACATGGAAAACGAATCTTCAAATATTATTCCGGCTTCTAGTTTAACCTTCCGCTTCATTCTGGTGGCGTCCGCAACTCTTAGATGCGAGTATGAAAAGTTCAACTCTCTTTTCAATTCCTTTAATGTACATTCAAGAGGAATATAGGATAACACATTTGCGGTATATATATATATTTCCAAGGAACCCAAACTTCAATTCATTTTTGTTTTATGAAGATGTTATTTAATTAGCTGCATCTCGAGATGTAAACGTTATTTCCCAAACTGGAAATGTTCGCCTATTGAAACAGATTGAGAGTTGTTGCAATGTGTTTTTCTATTCAAAAACCAACAAAAGTGTAGGAGCTCGATCACCTTTCTGCTAATGCGGCACCAAATAATACAATAGCCAATACAATCCGGTTAAGCTTGTGTACGTCAAGTTGCTCTCTGAAACAAATCATTTAAAATTGTGGATAAAAAGACTTGAAAGTGTAACAAGAGAACAATGCGCCGCTTGTGCCACGTAAAAGAATTAAAGGAAATTATTTTACTAAATAAACATGTCGAGAAGAAGCGGTAAAACGTAATACCAAAGCATTGTACAAGTGACAGTGACACTGAGGAGTTTCGTTGCTGTTGCCATTAGCTCCTGGCCATCCCTTTAGAATAATCAGGTACGTTAATTTCTATTGCCATTTATTTAATTTTACTGAATAACAAAAATGTGATTTCAGTGACTTTCAAATGGGATGAGGTTTGTCCTTGAGCGCCACCAAGCCGGAGACCAATCGGAGTGCTGCTGTGTTGACATATTGCATTTGAGCTTAACTGGGGAGTAACGCGCTAAGTGATTCCATTACTGCTTGCGCTAAGACAAAATATTCAAATTTTGCAAAAAAGAATTCACCAGGAAGAGAGGGAGTAATGTTCGTAGCAGAACCGTAAAAGTCACAGATTTTTAGCTCAAATAGTTTTCATAATACACATGAATAAACATTATGTCGTCAGACAGATTTGCATGCTCAGTGTGCGAGTGAGAGGGAAATATGAAAAGAGTAGGCATAGCGACCTGGCGACGCAGAGCACGATAATGCATTTCATTCGCTGCTACGTAGAACTCTTCCAATTTGAAAAAAAAAAAAAAAAAAAAACATTACAGGTCTTAATCAAACAGTTTCATTTAATAGTCCTCGGAAACATGCATAACGAAAGGCTTGTGTTACATTGCGTTGCATATTATTATCTCTGTCCCTCTCACACTCAGAACACAATATGGCTAGAATGTAGTGCACTCCTATTATCTACTACCATATGCAAAGATTTACGCATACTCTTATTCTCTATCTCAAATGAACATGATCCTGTGGCAAACAAGAAGGTGGAGTGGACTTAACCTGCCACATGTATCTGCAAATATGGTGTGAAGCACTATGTTTAGCAAGCTAACTTCTTCACAAGAAATCGAGTAAGACTTGTTCAATCTAAGTGTTACAGAACTAATATTATTGTGTTGTAGCATAATGGTAACTTTCGGAGTTTCTTTAGCATCGCTAAACACTGTGCAAACATTTGCCTTCTTTGACGTCCTAAGGTTTGCTCGATGGTGTTCTATTGCGACAGATTCATTGATCTGCTCCATGATGATACGATGATTGCTTTTAAGTTGCATATATATGCTCTGAAGTTTAAGGTGTGCTTAAATATCAGGAACACGATTAGCAACAGCATTTGAATCAGAATTCACCTCAAGATCAACTTTGTGCCGAGAATGACCGTTGTATAGGAATACGATTATTATACAACTGTCTCTTTATGATACAAAGCTAGATTACTCATTATTTAACAATAACAAGTAACTGTACAGCTGCTTTACTGCCTTCCTCACGGGTGTCGCTGTAAAAAAAAAAAATCTGATATGTTCCATTCACGTGACTTTACATCTCTGCAAAAAATATTGTTAAAACGCTTATGCTTCTGTTTATTTCATACTAATCGAGAAAAAAATAGCAGAAATAGTGTTATTACTTGCTACCTTACAAGTAGAAGCGAAATAAGGGTGTAGCATAGCTTAAAGTAATAGCCAAAAGCTGGTGGCTATGTGACCGAATTTCTTTGTGTGGATAGGAGTTGACCAATTCAAAGCTGAAACCAAGAACAAGGAATACCTAAAAAACTATCAACTCCACGAAAAAATGTATATAACATAAATTGTGTGTTTTAATGTGCTCTACATATTTGTGTGGTAAGTTTTTGTCCATATCTTATAGTTTACCAGTTATGCAAAATTCCGTAAAATTCATCCAGAATAAAGTAATCTTTAGAGGCTATTCCAAGAAAATTCAAGATATGCATTTTATTTGTTAGGTAAATATCTCTAATATATGACATTTGAATCAAAATTGTTAGAGCCATTTTTTAGAAAATCAAAATTTTCGAAAAAAGTTCCATGTGAAGGGTAGTTTGGTGTGGGGGAATTTTCTTGAAAATCTTCGTTTTTGAGCTATGCCTGCCCACAGACACACGCACACACATATACACAGACAGACACACACACGGACATTTTTCTAAAAATATATTTTTTTATTCAGGGGGACCCAAAATATGTATTTCCGATGAAATCTCGGTATCGAACTTTTAGGTGCATTACAATAGCTTCTCTATACACTATGTACATAGTGCTTATAGAGAAGATGAAAACATCTCAACACAATTGCTTCAGGACAACTTGGACTGCACATCTTGCAGTAAGGAGACTGAAACAGCCCAGCACATTTTATGCCTCTGCAACCGCTGGCTTGCAAGAGATACAGATCTTTTGAGAAAATGTTTAAAGAACCAGAAGAACCTTTATCCAAACTTATTGCAAGGCTGCATTCCTTTTTAAGGGCTCCAGACGATACAGATAGCACAGTATGCATCAGGCTGAAGTGCGTCGGGAATCTGTATCGTAAATGAAGAAGAAGAACTACACCTTCTTCAATTTAACCGATATCATTATGTTTCGGTATATGTTTGATGTAAACATTTCTTTAAGAATCCACACATCTGTGAAATGAATGTAAACGTCGTATACTTTTCACCAAGCAGTGGCTAGAAAATTATTTACAGTGCTGCACGTCCGGTTAGTGTGGTTATTAAACGACAGCAAATAAAGACCCATGAACTTCACTCCGCAAATAAACGGCCTAAGAATGTTTTCGGCTCTCTGCTACATCTCTCTTTTCTTCCTTCCCATAGTTTTCAACGGAAATGTTCTTGTTTGAGACACATTATACCACTGTCTCTACTGTTTGCTTTACTATATATTATAAACCTATATTTATGTACTGTATGCGAAAGTAGCGTTCTATCATTCTAAATAGGAAATGCGATGGTATGCTCCAGAGAGGGAAGAAGTAAAGGCTGACATCGCTGCTGGGAATACTCCTGCATAATGAAAACACACCGAAACACTTGCCTTGGCTTAATGTCTCACTTTGTAATTAACGCAGCACTTTAGGCTTCCAAAACATGTGTATCCTTTCCTTTGAACAAGTTTTTAGCTAGCTCGATAATATAAAGCTAATATCCACCATAAGACATCTCGTTGTTTCCTCGTTGATGCCCTTTACCGCGTATGTTACATTTGTTGTGTTCTGGCAAACCCGCAGCTCCGCGTTCACAGAAAATAGAAAATTCAATATATACATTTTATTAGTTATGTAATATATCAGCTTACAATATCATATCATATCTTTTTGAAAAATACAAGACAATTCCCTTTAAAGAGGACAATTTGAGGCGGGAGGAACTCCAAGAAAATGTTGACTTTGCATCTCTAAAATTAAGGACTTTAATGAAACGTTATGCTGAGCTGACATCATAACTTCATTACTTATTTTCAAATGGGTGTGACATTTAGAAAACACATGAACATTGATCAACTTACGTGCTGAGCAAGTTGTGTCAGTTCCTTCAGCTTATTATGCGATTAGAAAGGGAGATAAGGTCTCTGTATCAACAAGGACGGCATGAAGTTGGTATAAGCCTAAATTCTGTATCGTGTTTATGAACTCAGTCCCGTGTATGTAAAGGAACAGCCATCTTCCTCGTGGTCAGTAACAGTCTGCAGTTCGAGTGTAAATAGTACAAAACAGTCCACAATCTTACTGCTAATAGAATGTACTATTGTATCACTAAAAAGGAAAATGATTTATGTAACACCGGGCTTTAATATTCACGAAACTCCATCTGCAATGTGCATTAGGTATTTTTTTTTCGTAGCCGGCCTACACTCATCGTATTGGGGACTGACATGCCCCCCCCCCCACTAGGACTTACAAGTAGATGCTTAGGGGGCAGAAGCCTGTCGGTGAGCCAACGGCACGAAACCATAGAATAGAGAACCTGGAACGAGTGATCGACCCGTAACTATGCATGATCGAGAGGAAGTGGATGATATGAAATGCAAGCGAAAAGGATGATAGCAAAGGTGACGATAGAGCAATTGGTGGAGTGAGTGGCGGGGGAAACCGGAAAACCCGGAGAAAGCTCGCCCAGAAGCCGCTTCATCCACCACAATTAACACACGTGGGTACTTCGGATCGAACCTGGCCACCTAGATGGTAGACGAGCGGTGTAACCACTCAACTACGACGCCTATTATTATAATTATTATTGTTGTCGTTGTTGCAGTTCGTAATTTTCACTTAGCTCAGAATCCTGAGGAAAACATTCAGGCGTATCATTAACCTATGCACACAAAGATGGAGAATCTGAAAGAGAAAATTTTTTAAAGTGCTTCTTTGGGCTACCATTGCTGAAACAGAAGGTGATGATTCATTTTCAGAAAACTTCGTTTTTGAGAACTTCGGAGGAAATTCGACACCGAGCCTGAGGTTATTGTACCTATGACCCATGAGGGATGACTGGCCGGCCGGAACCAGGAGCGACGGTACAGCAATGACAGGTTCTTTACAGTTTGCAGATTGAAGCACCCCGACAATCAAACAGGAGTCCCCGCCCTATAGGGTCCAACGCCCCCGCAAGGAGTGGTTCTCATCCCGGCAACCGCCTGAAGTCAGGAGACAGAGATAGTTACTTTGAATATCCTTTTTTCCCGCCACGCCGCACCGAATACCATCACCGAAAATTACAACCAAGAAAAAACAACGGAATGAAGTATGAATGAAATGACAACGGAAACGACATGAAGGGACAGGAAATTCGGCTGATGAAAGAAATGGATCAGGTAGATCGTCCACGGGAAGGAACCCACATCTCCGGAATGCGGACCATAGAGGAAACCGCCTGTCATCCCGCTCAATATACAATGAAAACTACATCAGTAATAGTAGCTTTTTCCATCCTATAGATAATATGGACCTATTTCACTCAACTTCTGCTCGATTTATCAAAAAGTAAATTTTTTCCATTCAGAATTAAAGGGATTATTTTTGTCACTCCATTTTCACATACTGCAACTGACTGAGATATTAAAATAGATTCAATGTGACACTTACATTTCACTGTCATTAAAAGGAAGAAACAGAAATAAAGGAGAAATTTTTACAAAAGTGAATCATAAAAAGTAAATGAAAGTAAATTGAATCATGTGGAGCTTGAAGCATGGATGTCATTCAAGACCATTTGTGAACAGTTCTTAGGTAATATTAGAGCACAAAATTACGAACAATTAATTGAGACATTACTAGGAACCTATAGAAATATAGGCTGCAACATGTCTCCCAAAATGACTTCCTGCATTCCCATTTGGACTTTTTCCCTACAAATCTAGGATAAGTTAGTGACGAACATGGAGTAAGATTCCACCAAGATATTTCTGAAATGGAAAAGAGGTGGAAACCGAATATGCTTGCAGATTACTGGTGGAACTTCATTAGATAAACTTTAAGAAATTACTGAAGAGGCAGCAAATGACAGATATTCAACTGATAGCAACTGGACTTGAAAATGAGCTGGTAATGTTTTCAGGTATGTTAATTGGTTACATTGAAGGGCTCTTCTACATATTACGATAACTTTACATATTAGTTACACATTTTTAGAAGTGTAAGTACACGATTTACTAATAAACTGAGGATGCTAGAAAAAATCTAAGGCCATATTTGAACTCAACACGACAAAATACATAAGGAATGATATGTTTTGTGCAAAAAAAATTAGGTGAGATTTTTGTCCAGTGATTTGGATAAGTTTTGTTTTTCAGGTACTAATTCTAATGGTCCTAAGATGATTCTATCTTGAAAGCACCCATACAATTGAAAATTTTTGATGTGTTTCATTCACATGACTTTCGTGCATGTTATGTAAAAACTTACTATTCTTACTTAAGTTTATTCATCTAATTACTTCATTCTAATCGAGAGATAAACATTTGCAGAAACGATCTTATTACTTAGTTCCTTATACGTATGCAGAAAGAAAATAAGGGTAGGTTAAAGCGATCGTAAATGTTTTAAACACTTATAACTATGTAATTGAGATTCGGTATTTGTTCATGGCTGGAAGTAAAAGAAGAGGAAATAAAGAATGACAAATTCACCTTTGAGAACCGTTTTAAGTATTTTAAAATTGAAAGAAATAACAAGGAATATACTGTAAACGATTAACTCCATTATATTGAGGCAGTATTGTGACTGTAAATAATAAAATAATCTAATATAAATAACTATAATATATAGAATAGATTACATTTTACTATGTATGTTTGTATAAGCTTAGTTATAGAAGAGGTATTCTAAAAAGCTGGAATTGTAGGCGGAAAGAGGAATCGTTAGCAAAGTCTTTCACACCCTCTTTAGTCTTAAGTTCTTGAACTAAAAAGAAAGAAAGTTACCAGAAGAGGGGACACTCTCATAGGAATTGAAAGTGATTTTGGTGTTAGCACTTAAAGAGAGTGCTAAAATCGTAGCGATTGGATGAAAAATTAGACGCCAACAAACGCGCCAAAATAAGTTAATTAAAGCACAATAATATTACTCTACAAGGCGAGGAAGTCATCATAATGGTCCAGTGAGATATCTTGGCTTACATTTGGACGCAAAGTTTACCTGGAAGATGCAAATAAGTGAACTAATTCGAAGGCTTCGTAACAGACTGCATACATTTTTTTTTTGGTAGTGTTTAACGCCCGCTTTTACTGCTCTGGCACCGCAGGTGATAACACTGATGATACATGAAGATGGAACCCCGGTGGAATGAGCCCCTGCGCCGCTTTGTCCACCACAAATCTCACGTGCGGTCGCTTGGGACTGAACCCGGGCCGTCTAGGTGAGAGGCGGCCAGACTGCATAAAACTTAGTCAAAGGATTTTCTCCCTTGCCACTTAACTTGAAAAGAATGGCATACTTGTCATTGATTAAACCTATATGGATGTATGGTTGCGCAATATGGGGATCTGCATCAAGCTCCGAGATAAAACCAGTTCAAGCAATCCAGAATCGAGCTCTTCGACTCATCGCGTACGTCCGTAATAACAACTGGCATAAAGATTTAAACGTACCAACCGTTGCTGCAACTCTGAGCTCCAGTAATAGACGTCTTTTCTGCAGAATAGAAAACCAACCAATAATCTACTCAACTGCATTCCAGCTCAACTTCCACCACCTCGGCATCAACGAAGATTAAAAAGAAAGAGACACTCATAATCTATATTATTGTTTATCTTGCGAAACGTCATAGAACTGCTACCGCAGAACACGTTTCTTGTGTATTTACACATATGTATATTATACCAGCACAATTCTATTGTACATAATGTATAATAAAATTATCTTGAATAAAAAAAGTCTGATGTGTTACACTCTAGCTACTCTACAAATAAACTTCTTACAAAAGATCATTCTTCTTTCAACACCACACTAATCGAGATAAACATTAGTAGAATTTATTACTTAGTTCCTTATAAGTAGAAGAAACTAAGGGAATGCACTATGCTAAAGTGATAGTCAAATGCTTTAAAAGCCTGTCGTTATGCAATTGTCATTGCAAATCGGTTCTTTGCTTGGCCAGGAGTAACAAAAGAAAAAGGGACACTTCCGTTTGAGAAAATTATAAATACTTCGTAATTGAAACTAATAACAAGGAATACCTCGAAAATGTATGAAGAAAATGTATATGACATAACCTGTGTACTTTAACAATATCTATATTTTTTGTAATGTAAGTTTTGGTCTATCTCTTACGGTTTACTAGTTAAGCCAAAAAAAAGCAAAATTTATTCAGAATAAACAGACCTTTAGAAGCTATTCCCAGAAAATTCAAGATATTCATTTTATTTGTGATATAAATGGTTTTAATATGTGGGATTTTAATCAAAATCGTTAGAGCCATTTTTAAGAAAAATAACATTTCCGAAAAATGTTCCATGTAGCTAGGGGGGGGGTTGAAAATATTCATGTCGCATCTTCGGAAGATACCAAACTTAAATACCAAGTTTCGTTTTTCAGCTATGCTGTTCACAGACACACACACACGGACCTGTTTCTGAAAATGCTTTTTTGGACTCAGAGGGCCCTGTAACATGTATTTCCGGTGAAACCTCGACATCGAATTTTTGGATGGAATACAACACTTCTCTATCCTTAGGTACATTGTACATATGGAGCCAGAGAAAGTAAAAAAAATACTAGTTTTAATGCCTCGGCAGAACCAGGGTGTTAGATATATATTCTAATGAGATGAAATACAAGCCACATTTTCAGTTATTTTTCACAGTGCTTCTTTACCAGCTCTTTCAATAGTCTTACACCAGCTTGTCCACGAATCAAGACAGAGGGTATTTACAAGCAATGTAATACTCAAAATCTTAGCCTTCACTTGTAAGCAAATGAGTAGGGCATTAGACAGTACAGTTTCAGCTTGAATCTTCGAATAGATATATAAAAGTACATAAAAATTGTTAAAGTGCATTGGCAATGATTTGAAATAAATACTCAAACTTAAAATCCTAACATGTTATCTATAAGCATAATTCCTTTTAGAGATTGTTTCTCATCTAAAGAATCCAGCTAGCCGGAGCAAATATATTACTAATACGTTATATTATTATAATGATGGCGACATATATTTATGTGGACAACTAGAAGCCGTAGGGACCTCCCACCATCCTGCAATATATGATATAGATTCTGCGTTTTAATGAGTTGGTTTGCTTTGCATGGCCTGCAGTAAAACAAAGGAGATGAAGCAAAACGTCACTTCCGTTTAAGTGGTTTAAAATTGAATCAAATAACCAGGTATCCCTCAGAAATTGAAAGCTCTACTTAAAAAAGCTTGTGTTCCATTCACATGACTTTCTTTACATCTCTGCAATAAGGGGGTACCATAGGTTAAAGTGAGTGTCAAAAGCTGGTTGCTATGTGACTGAAGTCCCTTTGTTTGTATGGACAGGATTTGACAAATTTCTTTATGAGAAAAATATAAGTTTTTCATTGCTGAAACCAAAAACAAGGAATATCTAAAAAACAATCAACTCCACGAAAAAAATGTATATAACATAAATTGTGTGCTTTAAAGTGCTCTACATTTGTTGTGTGGTAAGTTTTTGTCCATCTCTTACGGTTTAGCAGTTATGTAACATTTCGTAAAATTGACTCCGAATAAAGTAGTGTTGAGAGGATATTCCCAGAATTCAAAATATACATTTAATTTGCCACGTAAATATCTTTAATATACGATATTTTAATCAAAATCGTTAGCCATTTTTTAGAAAATCAAAATTTTCGAAAAAATGTTCCATGTAAAGGGTAGTTGGGTGTAGGGGGATTCTTCCCAAAATCTTCGTGTCGCATCCCTGGAAGATACTAAACTTAAATACTAAGTTTGGTATTTTACCGACTTTTCGTTTTTGAGTTATCGTGTTCACAGACACATGGACTCACACACACACGGACCTTTTTCTGAAAATACTTTTTTTGGATACAGGGTATCCTAAAACATATATTTCCGGTGAAATCTCAGTATCGAATTTTTTGATGGAGTGCAATACCTTCTCTATACACTATGTACATAGTACGTGTAGAGAAAGTAAAAAAAGTATATGGTATACGTTATGTGAATTAACGAGTTCTACAGTTTTTGTCTATCGTTATGCAAAATTCATCCAGAATAAAATCTTTAAGATTAGTATCAAGTCTGGTATTTAACGGTCTTTTCGTTTTTGAGCTATGCTGTCCACAGATACACAGACACGGACGTTTTTCTAAAAGTTTACCCTGAACTATTTGAGGCCACCGCAAAAACCGAACCCGAGAAAGAATGCAGATTATCCTGTGAATAAGTGAGCTAAATGAAAAGAAAGTGAAGAAGGACAAAGGTCAAGAGCATCAGAACTTTTCTGTGAGAAGAATAACTATTCGAGAAGCAGCGGCATAGAAGGAAGCGAGAGAGAGAGAGAGAGAGAGAGAGAGAGAGAGAGCGAGAGATAAAGCGACGACGTGAAACATTTTGCTACAGTTGAGCATTGTATATAATGCCTCTCTTGCGGGTATAGAGGGGTGCATAAATGACAACAGGCAGTTGTGTGTTTAAATTGCTTTTGCACATTTCTGGCCAATTTGTGTAGTACTTAAAGTTCGTTTTATTATGGTTTCAATTAAAATTCTTAGAGCCATTTTTGATAAAAAAAAGTTCTATGTACAAGGGGTGGGGATATTTTATTTCAAATATGCATCAAACATATGAACTTCAATACGAAATTGGTATTTAATCGACCATTCGTTTATGAATAATTGTTTTTTCACATAAGCCGTGTGAAGGACAGGAGTTGGATAGGTAGAGTCAAACTGAAAAATTCAATAGCCGGGATTTGAACCACGGATCTCTCGATCTCTAGCCGGTACTCTGCCACCATGGGAACATGCCGGCATAGCATTGAATTTCTCAACTGACTCGCGTGTTTCCCGGTAAACCATAAGGTGATTTCAAATTATTTTGAGATGACAACCCCAATGGTGACTTACAATGGTGCAAAAGTCCTAGGATTCATTGTATAGCCAAGTATTTTGGTCAATTGGTATTGGATTAATTGTTGTTTCCCACAAGCTGTGTGTAGGACAGGAGTTGGATAGGTAGAGTCAAACTGAAACATGCAATGCCATATCCGGGATTTGACCCACGGATCTCTGCCATTGAGCTACCATGGCAACATGCCGGCATAGCATTGAATTTCTCAACTGACGTGCATGTTTACCGGTAAATCACAAGATGATCTCAAAGTATTTTGAGATGACAACCCCAATGACGATTTACAATGCTGTAAGTACTTTAAGTTTCAGTCTGACTCTACCTGTCGAATTCGTTTACGAGTTTGTTGTCTACAGGCACACGGACAAACACACCAGCACGCACATTCATTCATTCATGGTACATACATAAATACACCCTCATACGGACACACTCAACACATTTAAACTTTCTCTAAAACACTTTTTGTAGGTTTCAAATATATGTTTCTGGTGAAATCTCGATAAAATCTCGATATTAAAATTTTAGTGGAATACAATATTTTATCTACTTACTATGCGTGGATTAGTAATGTTAATGTATTGGTTAATTTATTATTGTACACTTTTGATATATTTACTTATTTATCATTATTTATCTTTCATTTATTTACTTATTGTCTTTTAATACCCCAAGATCCTCCAACTCTTTTCACATTTTTCTAAATTAGTTTCTGTGGATTAAAAGGAATAGAAGCTGAAGTGGGCCAAGGTAAATAACAGCACACAATTACTTTTTGTATTTTGTTTAGCTTTTTAAAGTTATTAAGTTGGTAACGAATTAAAACAGGCTGTTTCCAATAGAGAAATAACATTTATTGAGATTGGAAGAAAGATTATGTTTGGTCCAAAACCATCCTACCAAAATGTTGCCAAATTATTGTATAAATTCAAGACAACTTTCAATGCGCTCAACAAGAAGTGAAGTGGTCGTTCCAAAGATGTTAACCTTATTTTCATTTCATAGATTTGTAGAAAAGTGCTCTGAAAAGCATAAATATTTGAAAACAGCACACTTTTCCTTGCAATAGCATGGAACATTCAGTTTAAAAATTCAAGTCCATCACAGAGTAGAATGCACACTATTTCCAATCCAAATGCAATATTCTCACTGCCTTACGCGGACAATTTTAATTTTGTTCATGGAGTTTGATTTTTACTTTCTCTAGCCCCGTATGTACAATGCACATAGGGATAGAGAAGAATTGTATTCCACCCAAAAATTCGACACCGAGATTTCACCGGAAATATATGTTTTAGGGTCCCCTGTATCCAAAAAAAGCATTTCAACAAAAAGGTGCGTGTGTGTGTGTCCGTGTGTCTATGAACACGATAACTCAAAAACCAAAAGTTGGTAAAGCACCAAACTTGGTATTTAAGTTTAGTATCTTCTAGGGATGCGACACGAAGATTTTGAGAAAAATCCCCCCACCCCAAACTACCCTTTACATGGAACTTTTTTCGAAAATTTTGATTTTCTTAAAAATGGCTCTAACGATTTTGATTAAAATATCGTATAGTAAAGAAATTTAGCTGACAAATAATATGTATATCTTGAATTTTCTGGGAATAGCTTCTAAAGACCTGTTTATTCTGGATGAATTTTGCTTAATTTGGCATAACTAGTAAATCGTAAGAGATAGACAAAAACTTACTGTACAAAAACTGTAGGTCTTGTTAAAATACACAAGTTATGTCATATACATTTTTCTCTTGGAGCTTACAGTTTTCGAGGTGTTCATTGTTATTAGCTTCAATTGTGAAGTACTTATACTTTTCTCAGACGGGAGTGTTCGTTTTTCTTTTGTTCTACTCCTGGCCAAGAAAAGAAGGGCTTTTTAATGACAATCGCATAACGACAGCTTTCAAAACATTTGACTATGGCTTTAGCCTAGTGTATTCCCTTATTTGTCCCTACTTGTAAGTAACTAAGTAATAAGAACATTGTGGAAATGAGAACCTCGATTAGCAAGGTGCAGAAAGAAGAATAATCTTATGTAAGAAGTTTGTAGAACAGCTAGAGAAAGTCATATGAGTGTAACACATCAGATTTTTAAGATAGTTCTTTCAAGTATTTTTTGCGAAATGTTTAATGAAACTAACTGAAACACATTTGTTTAAGTGTCAGAGTAATATAAAATAGGATGTCTTAATTAATTCCTTATTATTTGCTTAATTTGAAAAACGGGATAGGTATAATCATTTATAACTATCAGATACAAACATGTCAGATGTTTATCGAAATTTCATTAGGATAGATAAAGTAAGACTCCTAATTTTATTAACAGCTTAAGAAAATGGAATCAAATGTAAATCATCGTAATACATATTTTATATACGTATTTAATAAATGAGACTAAGAGCTAAACAACACTCTTTTTATTTAAACAACCACTAAATATAATTAAATCTGCATACAATGTTCTAGCTTTGTGTCACATCGAAGATAAGAACATGCGATAGCTAGCGGGCGAGAGAAGCGTCTGAGGCGTGCGTACATGCATTATGGTTGGTTAGTCATTCAGCCGCTGCTGCAACATTGTAATTCCAGCAAAATCGGTATTTTAGCAAACCAAACAAACGTGAACAAACAAAGAAACAAAAACATAAAAATAAATGTATTGCTATTCTATTATATATTTCGGAAACTTAGTCTTGATCCTTCCTTTTCGAATTATAATGCGGTGAAAACGTGAAGTATTGTTGTTGCTGATATAACCGCCTGTAATACTGGTATTTTGGCATTAAATTGCGATCTGTGGATTCTGTTTTGAGATTAGACACAAAGTTCAGCTCTAATGTATGTGAAGTCAGAAATTATATTAAGGGTTATTCTTGATAATCATTAATACATTCATTTACAAAGATTAACTCTGATATTGCATTTTTCTGAGGTGACAATTTTGCATAATTTACAATTACATGTCTGCTTCCAAAAAACAATTTGTACAATATGTATTCTTATAATTTTAATTTATATTCACAATACTGCATTAATTATTACTAGTATTATTTGACTGAATGAAGTTCTCCTCTAGAAGATGTGGGTAATTTTATTCTGACCTAAACTTTTTTCTGTGCAAATGCAATTCCTTTATAGAAGATGGAAGTGAATTAAAGAAAACTATAGCTTTCTGGAATGTCTGTTAGAATTTTTCAAATGACTTTATGCATAGATTTAGCTCCTAATAGAATTGTATCTCTACTCCTTCCACCTTATATGTTATTTATATATTTTATTGTAAACCTAAATATTTAAATCGACTGTTAAAATTAAATTAGGATATTCTGTGTTTGTTAATCAGATTCTGCATTGAAAATGTTTGCTTAGTAATGTGGTTAAAACCTGTCCGTGTATTTCTGATTTTATGTGTCACAATATATTAGTTCTGAAACATCTACAACCCGTTACATATTACATGCTACTT
The DNA here is from genome assembly GCA_030762935.1 of Hymenopus coronatus. Lineage (NCBI taxonomy): Eukaryota > Metazoa > Arthropoda > Insecta > Mantodea > Hymenopodidae > Hymenopus > Hymenopus coronatus. The sequence goes on from CM060889.1 coordinate 26,448,032, forward strand.
TATAAATAACTGTAACCTACAGGCAATCATAACTGTATGTCATATAATATTTTGCAATGAGATGCGAGGCGAATACCGAATCTTGTAGCCGAACTTATTAAAGGACGGACATTTGAGCAGAGGTCCGCGGTTTAAATCTCACTATGACCTCCTCGCTGATGGATGTTTGTTACCAGGTTTTCCTTGGCGATAACTGCCGTGGAGGGACCTGAATTTAGGCCTGGAACACTTGATTTCCACATCTCCTTTCCCAATTATCATTTCATGTATCATGCAATAATCTCCGCAATCTGTGGTGCCGAAATGCTCCTAACGCATGATACATCGCCGCACTGTCTTACAGTGTTGTCGAGGAGTTGCATATAGAGAACGGCGAATTTGATGTTGATCTTTGAATGCTGAATAGCTGTATGAATTTAGCCTGCCTTGCTACCATATCTCTGTGAGCTAAGATTATTCATAGTGAGAACAACATACGTGAGCAAATACAAGGAATTCTATCCTCAAATATGGAGTCATGGCAGCGTAAATTGTGGTATAAAGGAGGAAGTACACTGATAATTAGCAGTTTTAGATAACTGACACTAAAACTATAACCTTTAACACAAGTCACTCTTATTAAAAATCTGATGTGTTCCATTCACATGACTTTCTCTACATCTTTGCAACAAATTATTGTTAAAAAGCTTATGCTTCTATTTATTTCATGCTAAACGACAAAAAAAAAAAAAAACAAAAAAAAAAAAAAAAATAAATAAATAAATAAATAGCGGAAATGGTCTAATTACTTGCTTCCTTGTATGTAGAAGAGAAATAAGGGAGTACTATAGGTTAAATTGATAGTCAAAACCTGGTTTATATATGACTGAAGTTCCTTTATTTGTATGGACAGGAGTTGACAAATTCCAGTAAGAAAAAAGTTAAGTTTTTCAAAGCTGAAATCAAAACCAAGGAATATCTCAAAAACGATCAACTCCACGAAAAAAATGTATGTAACATAAATTGTGTGTTTTAATGTGCTCTAATTTTTTGTGTAGTAAGTTTTTCTCCCTCTCTTACGGTTTAGCAGTTATGCAAAATTCCGTAAAATTCACCCAGAATAAAGTAGCCTTCAGAAAATTCCTAGCTATTCCTAGAAAATTCAAAATATTCATTTGATTTATCAGGTAAATATCTTTAATATATGATATCTTAATCAAAATTGTTTGAGCCATTTTTTGATAAAATCAAAATTTTCGAAAATGTTCCATGTAAAGGATAGTTTGGGGCGGGGGATTTTCCTCAAAATCTTCGTGTCGCATCTCTGGAAGATACTAAACTTAAATACCACGTTTGGTATTTTACCGATTTTTCGTTTTTAAGTTATCGTGTTCACAGACACACGGACACTCACGGAATTTTCCTGAAAATACTTTTTTTGGTGGCAAAGGACCCTAAAAGATATATTTCCGGAAATTCCCGGTATCGACTTTTTTTGGTGGAGTGGAATACCTTCGCTGTACACTATGTACATAAAACGTGTAGAGAAAGTAAAAATGTAAGATTATAACACTCAGTGACATTTGGTGTTACTACCCTTGCTTCTTGCGAAGGTAACTAACTATAAGCGGGGGCCTTGCATCGAGTATTGTAATGCAGCATTATTTTATTGGATTTAAGAAGCAGAATAAATCTGCAAACAACGGATAAGATAACTTTGGAACGCTTACTCAAGAACTCGAGAAAACAGCAGGACATTAAATACTTTTTACTTTCTCTATACGAACTATGTACATAGTGTATAGAGAAGGTATTGCATTCCACCCAAAAATTCGATACCTAAATTTCACCGTAAATATATGTTTTGAGACTCCCTGAATATAAAAAAAATATTTTTAGAAAAATGTCCGTGTGTCTGTCTGTGTGTATGTGTGTGTGTTTTTGTGGTCAGCATAACTCAGCAACGAAAAGACCGTTAAAGTCCAAACTTGGTATTTAATTTGGTATTTTCCAAGGATGCGACACGAAGATTTTCAAGAACCCTCCCACCCGAAACTACCCTTTACAGGGAAACAAATTTGAAATTTTTAATTTTCTTAAAAATGGCTCTAGCGATTTTAATTAAAATATCGTGTATTAAAGATACTTACCTGACAAATAAAATACATATCTAATTTTCTGGGAATAGCCCCTGAAGACTGCTTTAATCTGGGTGAATTTTACGGAATTGTGCATAACTGCTAAACCGTAAGAGATGGGGGAACACTTAATTTACAGAAAATTTAGCTCACAATAAAACACACAATTTATATCATATATATTTTTTTCGTGGAGTTGATCATTTTTAAGATACTCCTGGTTTTTCGTTTTAGCTTTGAAAAGCTTACACTTTTCTCATACAGGAATTTGCCAACTCCTGTCCATACAAACAAAGGAACTTCAGTCACATAGCAACCAGCTTTTGGCTATCATTTTAACATATGGAACTCCTTCATTTCACTTCTACTTACAAGGAAGCAAATAATAAGACTATTTCTCTAATTAGCATGAAGTAAATAGAAGCATAAGCTTTTTAACTACAATTTGTTGCAGAGATGTAGAGAAAGTTATGTGAATGGAACACATCAGACTTTTTTTCAGTTTATACACCAGGCTTCTATATATCATAGAACTTTATGTTTGGGTAGGTGATCATCTATCAGTAGACCAAACAACAACAAACCAGAGCTCAAAATTGCTAATGTTCAAAGGTATACTGCTATTTCTACACAAACTGAAGGGATACATACAATTCTATATTCAGGATGTCTAAAATAGTATATGACAACACACACCAAAAGTTCGGCTGGGTAGTGTGGTGGTGACGTGTCTGCCTCATATTTAACAGGTCACGAGAACGAATCTCACTTAGGGTGACTTATGCGGGTAAGGATTTTTCGGGTTTTTCCCTTATCCTGAAAAGATCAATGTAGAGTAAGTTTAAGCTCCTTGGAGCCCGAGATCATTTGAGCACCATTTCACCAATTTCATTTGTCGTTAAAGGACGTTATGTAGAAATAAAAAAAGAATAATACTTAACAAAAGTAATTATATTTTCCTCTCAGAATAATTGTTACTCACAAAATAAAAATCTGCTTTTAACACTGATAAAATAAACGGCTATTGTATAATTATATTAAGTTTTTGCTAATTTATGTTCTATGAATCTATCCCGTTTGGTATATAAATATATTTTGCACATTTGCACTTTGGGAACCACGAATTAAATGATCTGAAAAAAATAGTTTCTGTGAAGTGCCATGTAAATCATTGGTTGACTTTGATTATATTCGGTGTTATCGATTGCCTTCTCAGGGCTCAAAATAGGTGATAAAATGTGGTAAACACAAAAAGATACGACTTAATTTACTCTTTTTCATCTTAATTCCTCTTACCGTGTGTGATCAAATAATAATAATAATAACAAAAGACATTCGCCCCTTTCTTAAAAGGGATATATTATTTGCACAGGCTAAGGAAAAATATGTGTTTCACAGGGAACCCAAGAGCACACATCCTTCTAACAACGATAATAAAAATAACAACTTGATCACTTTTAATTAAAAATGCTATCCCAATATTTTAAGTAAGAAGCAAATACTCTCATCTACTTTCATGTAACGTTCCCTTTATCGTTATTGTGATATGCGGAATCAAAAGATTTTTTGTTCCATTTCAACGCTTTTCTGCTATTGACAAGCTCTTTCTTTTGTGACGGTATCGGAAATTTTTGGTGAAATAACACTTGAGAAAAATAATACCTGCAGTGCTCTCAAAATGCTCTCTACGACAAAGGATAGAAAAACCTATGCCAATATACAGCGAAATGGCAAACAAAAATAATTTAAGAGAAAGCATCTAATATTTCGGGCTTATAAAGCCGTTTTAATGAAAACTAAAGTATAACATGTATAATCCACACACTAGTGTCTTGAAAGGGTTAAATTCCCTTATTAATTTATTAACTTAACCAAACCTTTAAAAGAAAATTTTAAATCCCAATAAAGAAATAAAAAGTTTAAAGATAAAGGTAAAAATCTCCTTCATGCTAAATATATTAATTTATCATGTCGACACCTTTATAAGTTATATCTTGAATTTTCTCAGAATAGCTTATGAGCTGCTTCATTCAGAAGAAATTTCAATTTAAATGCAGTAGATATAAATATAAGCTTTGGTAACAATAGTACAGAATCTAGTGAATGGCAAAGAGTCGAGGAGCTCATATGAATATTACACATTACATTTTTAGAAAAAGGTCCGCGCGCTCGCGCGTGTGAGTATGATTATGAGTTTCAGTGTAAGGGTGTTTTCTGTGAACACCATTACTTATAACACAAAAAGTCGGTTACAATAACCAAACTGAATGTTTAACTTTAACATCCTCCAAGTACGCAACACGAAACTTTTAAAGAAAATCTCCCCACTGCAAGCTACTCTTTAACGAGATCTACGTTTTTTGTTTAAGTTTTTGTCTGTCTCTTACGGTTTACCATTTATGCAAAATTCAGCAAAGTTCATCGAGAACAAACAGGTCTTCAGAAGATATTCTCTGAAAATTCAAGATAGGCATTTTATTTGTGGTGTAAATAGCTTTAAGATACAGTATTTTAATCCAAATCGTTAGGGCCATTTTGAGAAAAAATACATTTTCTAAAACATTCCTATGTAAAGGGTAGCTTGGGGTGGGGAATTTTCTTGAAAATCTTCGTGTCTCATCCTTGAAAGATACTTAACTTAAATTCCAAGTTCTGATATTTTACATCTTTTATTTTTTGAGCTATGCTGTGTACTTACACACACGGACATTTTTCTAAAACGGCTTTTTTTGACTCAAGGGACCTCAAAATATATATTTCCGGTAAAATCTCGCTAAGGAATTTTTGGGTGGAATTTAACACTTCTTCTATACACTATGTACTTAGTACGTGTAAAAAAAGTAAAATTGTTGAAAATGTACGGTATTCGCTGTACATTTCAGAACGTTTCCTCCAATTCTAAATTTCTAAAGTTTGTTATTTTTGCACCGAGTGTCTATAACCACAATATATTTCGATTTGCAGCAACACAGTTCACTCATTACAGCTTAATTTTCGTTTGTTTCATTCTTTAATATATTTTTATTTTCTCTATACGTACTATGTTCATAGTGCATAGAGAAAGTATTGTATTGCACCCCAAAATTTAATACCGAGATTTTACCGAAAATACATGTTTTGAGACCTCCCGAATCCAAAAAAAAAAAAATTTAGAAATATGTCGGTGTGTGTCCGTCTGTGTATGTGTGTGTGTTTGTGTGTGTCTGTGGGCGGCATAGCTGGAAAACGAAAAGTCCGTTAAAAACCAAACTTGGTATTTGGGTTTAGTATCTTTCAAGGATGCGACACGAAAATTTCCAAGAAAATCCCCCCATCCCCAACTATCCTTTACATGGAGCTTTTTTCGAAAATATCATATATTAAAGATATTTACCTGGTAAATAAAATGCATATCTTGAATTTTCTGGGAATAGCCTCTGAAGACTACTTTACTCTGGATGAATTTTACGGAGTTTTCCATAACTGCTAAACTTTAAGATATAGTCCAAAACTTACCAATCAAAAAATGCAGAGCACGTTAAAACACTCAATTTACGTAATAAACATATCTTTTTTTCGTGGAGTTGATGGTTTTTGAAATATTCGTTGTTATTGTTTTCAGCTTTGATAAACTTTTCTAATACAGGAATTTGTCAACTCCTGTCCATACTAACAAAGGAACTTCAGTCACAAAGCAACCAGCTTTTGACTATCACTTTAACCTATGGTACTCCCTTATTTCTCTTCTATTTACGAGGAAGCAACTAATAAAACTATTTCTGCTAATTTTTTCTCGATTAGCATGAGGTTAATAGAAGCATAAGAATTTTAACAATAATTTGTAACAGAGATGTAGAGAAAGTTATATGAATGGAGCACATCAGATTTTTTCTGTAGAGGCTTATACAGATTTTGCAAAAATTAAACTAATCTGCGGGTTATAATTTGCGTTTTATGGAAGCTGGAAGCCCATTACGGGCGTCTCATTTCAGAAACAATTAGCAGTAGCTTCAAATTAAGACATACACAAGTGCTGTTGTTTCTATGAGCCTATGGTGACAGAGCTTTTGTGAGAAAAGAACAATGAATATCACTGGTAAACTTCAGCTCTAGTTTCTCTTCCTTCTTATGCAGAAGGTTTATCCTCTGAAGCATAGAAGAGATGGGAAGAGACAGAGAAACAAAGATAGTGTGAGAGAGACAGACAGAAAGAAAAAGAGAAGGAGAACGGGATTGCTAGAGCATCAGACATTCTATACAGGGGGATAGACTTAGAACAAGTATTCTGCACCTGTAATCTTCAAGCTTCATCAGATAGTATTAAAATCTGATGTGCTCCATTAACCCTTTGTTGCTAAGCGTAACTACAATATAAATAGAGTAGTGCCTTAGGATTAATTTCAACCATAAAAGACAAGCAATCAATACTGATTTATATTGTAAAATGCACACAATTTTTGCCCTAAAATTGCAGTGATTTTTTAAATAAATAAAATAGAAAACCCCACATAACGACAGTCAAAGTAACCAAATTAGCTTTCAAGCATCAAACCGATTATTTTACTTGGGCCCTTCCCGTCTTTTACCACGGTCACTGGGATTTGAACTTGCAACATTGGGCTTTGAATGGATGACCAATCCATTACCTATCACCTAACACTTATGGTCATTTGAACTATTTTTTGGAGGTGCCTTTGGCAGGATTATGAAAACTGGTTTGGAAAAATTTAAACTTTAATTGGGAAGAAACATATTAATAAAGGATCTATATATAATTTCATTTCTATTGTTTTCTCTATGACATAATAGTTTGGTTGGTTTATTCCCATATATTTTACTAGAACTCCACTTTTAAACTTGAATTAAAGGAAAAAGGGTATATGTAGTATTCTTATGCAGGCAACTAAGGATTAACATGAGTTTCTCTAGATCTCTGTAACATATCATTGTTCATAAGCTTATTCTTGTATTTCATGCTAAAACATTAGCAGAAACGGTCTTATTACTTAGTTCCATATAAGTAGAAGGGGAATAAGCGAATAGGCTAGCCTAAACTGACAGTCACATTTTTCTAAATGTGGTTGTTACGGGATTGAAATCCGTTTCTTTGCTTGGCCAAGCTTCTCAATTTCCCGCATGAGAAAAGCTTAAGTATTTCAAAGCTGAACTCAATAACAAGGAATAACTCGAGGACGGTCAACTTCACGAAAAAATGTATATGACATAAGTTGCTGTTTTATCGAGATATACGTTGCTTGTGTGGTAAGTTTTTGTCTATCTCTTACGGTTTACCAGTTATCCAATATTCAATAAAAATAATCCAGAATAAAGAGGTCTTCAGGGGCTATTCCCAGAAAATTCTAGATATACTTTTTATTTATCATACATCTTAAATATGATTCATTTTTGAGAAAATCAAAATGTTCGGATTTTTTCTATTTAAAGGGTAGTTTGGGATGTGGGGACGTTACTGAAAAATCTTCGTGTTGCATCCTTGGAAGATACTGAACTTAAAAATCAAGTTTGGTATTTAACGGGCCTATCATTTTTAGCTATGCTGCCCACAGTCTCTCTCTCTCTCTCTCTCTCTCTCTCTCTCTCTCTCACACACACACACACACAGACAAAGAGAGAGACATTGCCATTTTTCTAAAAATGCTTTTTTGTATTCAGGGGGCCCCAAAACATGTATTTCCGGTGAAATCTCGGTGTGGGATTTTTGGGTGGAATACAATACTTTCTCTATACACAATGTATATAGTACGTATAGAGAAAATAAAAAGTGAAGAATGAGAGAAGAGTGAAAGAAAGAGTAGTGCATTTTTACATTGAATACCTTATTAAATTAGTTACGTTTCTATTTGCGATTTAATGTTTTCGCTAACTAAAACATTATGTCCAGGCCTATGACAGAATCATTTTATTGTTACATTATATCCCGTTTTTAACTGTAATTGGTATATCGGCGGTATTTTGCTTTTGGAACATGCGTATGTTAACATGGTGTTAACTCATATACAGTTAATTCAAAATCTTCTTGGGCTTCTAGCCAGGTAAAAACTTGGCTTGACACCAACGTTTCGAAGAATATCTCGCGAACCAATCAGATGTTAGCTTCATCCCAGCTCTTATAAATACCAGTCTCCTCAAGCTCAAACCATCAGTTCACCCTGAAGACGAGGAAGATGCACTTCTTCGAAACGTTGGTGTCAAGCCAAGTTTTTACCTGGCTAGAAGCCCGAGAAGATTTTGAATTAACACGTCGCCAGGAAAGCTTCAGTTCTTATTTCATATACAGTTGTTATTTTATTTTATTTCTTTAGTTTTATGTATTATTTTATTCATTTTATTTTATTTAAACATTTATTGCACATACACATGCACACTTTCATTGTCACTTTCAGACCCTAGGGAGAACAGGGAATAATCTTTTGATTTTGCTCGATATCTGCATCTTCATCTTGGACATTTCCGTTTTTATTTCTGTTACCATTTTCTTCATTCCTGATTTAGTTTTCTCTTCCATCTTTTGTAATCAGGGTTTCATTTTAGTATCCATTTTCCCCATTTTTTATTTCATTTCCTCATACTAGATTCCATTTTCGTGTTCCTCCTCTTGATTTTGGAAGGTAGAGATTTCATCATTTCTTCCATCTCGGCGTTATACTCCACTCTGACACTGGGGTAACAAATTTTTTTTATTACTTCTAAACTGATACAAATAAACATCTTTATTTCAATGATGTAGAAGAATTTATCTTCTCGTCGCTACGACGCTCACTCGTCTGCTACGGCTGAGTCTCTACTTCACGCTCAGAACTCTGTCGAAACTGACTTTTATATCTTGCCCTCTTTTATATCTGTTAAGGACGTTGCAATAAACGTCCACACAGGTGTTACAAAGTCGCACATGCGCGAGAATGCTTTGCTTTGGTGTAATGAGCCACCGACTGCACACGTTTGCACTCACTCAGGCGTGACAAAGGTTCTGGAAACATGACAGGAAGCCGAACACGCAGTGTAACATTCAGCCGTAAACGACGGAAACCAAGCTGTTTACGCACATACGACAATTACAAGCCTACAAGGCACAGGTGTGTGCATTCGGCGCGCAGTCACAATGTGGTTGAAAAAGTAACAAATCAGCTGGGGGAGGGAGTGAGAATTTAAAATCGATGTTTTATACCAACGATATCCTCGAACGTAACGTAATATATCAACTCCTCATTCGTCTGTCTTCTAAAAATCTTAGGGAAGCTTTGAAATGTGTATGAGAGGAAAACTTCTCTGTAGCAAGAAATTGAGAGTGAAGAGAAAGCATGTTATGGAATCTATAGCAGACCCAGTTTCCAGTATTGGTGCTTAAACTAAATTTTCTGAGTTTACAGTGCTTTGTGCGAATGAAATTGGATGCTCTTAGTCCCGTTTTAGTAGTATCAACGACAACGGGAAAGAAATATATTTTACTGCATATCTGGCTGCGGTTCAAAAGTTCATGGTCAGTAGATTTACTGCATATTGTCTCCAAACCTCTTTGTCGCACAAACTAAATTGTTACAGTATTTATAGCAGCAAAACGTGTTACGCTACTGTGTCTTGACTTAATTGAATCAGAATTGCTTTCATAATCATTCATTTGTTTTTGAGGTAGCACTTAAACGTATAGCCATCCGCATAAGATGGTATAAAACTAATTTAGTGGTATATTTTGTGAAATAACAATCTCCACTTGTTATGAGAGCAAAGAGAAGATATCTAGGTAGACAACAAATTAATAGAAGTACAATTGATATTTAAAGATTAAATCTTGCAATACTGGGTAATTTGTATGGAACAAAAAACTACCGTTTCATTTTGATGGTAGATGAGGGCTGTGAAGAACATATGCAAAGTGATTTTGGATACCCTGGCGATGGTTGTCTTTCTTTCTTTTCCTATACATTTAAAAGAGGAGGAATACATATCCGCAGTTAGTAGTGCAACCCATATCTCACGCCAGTCATATTTTATTACTTTCTCTACACGTAATATGTACATAGTTTATACATTCGATACCAATATTTCACCGGAAATACATGTTTTGAGTCCCCCTGAATAAAAAAAATCTGATGTGTACCATTCACATGACTTTCTCCATATCCCTGCAACAAATAATTCTTAAAAAGCTATTTACTTATGCTAATCAGAAAAAATTAGCAGAAATAGTCTTATTACTCACATCCTTGTAAGTAGAAGCGAAATAACGGACAACCGTAGGTTAAAGTGATAGTCAAAAGCTGGTTGCTATGTCACTGAAGTTCCTTTGTTTATATGGATAGGAGTTGACAAGTTCCAGTATGAGAAAGGTATACGTTTTTCATAGCAGAAACCAAAAATAAAGGAATGTCACAAAAACGACGAACTCCACGAAAAAATGTATATAGTATAAATTGTGTGTTTTAATATGCTCTACATTTTTTGTGTAGTAAGGTTTTGTCCATCTCTTACCGTTTAGCAGTTATTCAAAATTTAGTAAAATTCATCCCGAATAAACTACTCTTCAGAGGCTATTCCCAGAAAATTCAAGATATACATTTCCTTTGTCAGGTAAATATGTTTAATATCCGAAATTTTAATCAAAATCGTTAGAGTCGTTTTTGAGAAAATCAAAATTTTCGAAAAAAGTTCCATGTAAAGGGTAGTTGGGGATGGGGGGATTTTTCTCAAAATCTCCGTGTCGCATCCCTGGAAGATACTAAACTTAAATACCAAGTTTGGTATTTTACCGACTTTTCGTTTTTGAGTTATCGTGTTCATAGACACACGGACACACGGACACACACACACACACACACACACACACACGGACTTTTTTGTGAAAATGGTTTTTTGGTTACAGGGGACCCTAAAACATATATTTCCGGCATACCGGCAGTGAACATTAAGTATATCTATGGAACATATTTCCTCTCGGCATTGGTGTTAACTCGTGTACTCTAGTCATGAAGTTTCTGTTTTTCTTTTAATTTTATTCATTAAATCACACACACGCAGACACACATACACACACCTACATTCATACTTCCAAACTCTGGGGAGGATAGGGAATACCTTTTTTGTTTAATTGCTTCATTTATATAGTCCTCTTTAACATTTATGTATTCATATTGAGGGCTTTACTTTAGAAACAACTCGTTTAGGTTCTTAAACGTTCGGTTTTAAATTAATTTCTTTTCTTTACACACACTCACATTCCCTCTCGCCTATTTTCAGACTCGTAGGGGGATGGGGAATTGTTCTGGTTAAAGAAAAATTACCCTCGCAGCCGGGAATTGAACTGGGACTTTCGGATGAGAAGTTGCTGACCACTCGATCATGGAGACAGTCGGAATAATCTTGTTAAGAACAATATTCCCACCTCCTTCTTGGAATCGAATCTGGGACCCCTCGCATATGTACTGAAATATGTTGTAGCAAAATGTAGCTGATGTTAGAGATTGTGTTTACTTCAATGCTGCAGTACAATTTTATCTCTCGTCGCTAGGACGCTAATTCTGCTGTTTCAATTGTTTCTCTACTATAAGTGTACCCTCAGAAGTCGCTATCGACTGAACTCTTGTCAGCCTGCCAGCTACGCTCTCGATCTGTAGCAGGAACTTTCCAGCAGCAATGATAATTATTGCACGCTTACATTACACGCAGGTGGGACCATGTTACACTCAAATGTGACAATGCAGAGCTTTGATGAATACCTCCCGCACGCTCACGTGTTAAATTTACTCATACCTACGACAATGCAGTGGAGCAATGTAAAGCAAACTGCCAGCACACCTGCAACAATTCATGGTGGCAAGGTAGTGGCGGGCTAATAGGCGCATAGTTCAAAATATACTAAGTGTTAAAATAAATACACACTATACAAATTCTAATAAAATTAGCCCTTTATAAAATAACTAAAATGCATCCACTCTAATCCTTTTCTACTTATTGATTAATCTGCCTAAAATACTTCAATATTGTTAATCCTCTGTGGTATTGTCAAATTCAAGAGTCCCGAGTTTGAATCTCTGTTAGGACGAGCTACTCGGATAAGGTTTTGGTCGGGGTTTTCCCTCATCCTGAGAAGATAAATATCGGGTAACCCAGCTCTCGGGATCCCAACTTCATATGATCACTATCCATTCATTTCTTTCATTTTCTGGCCGATATAGGTTAAAAACATTGAGCAAATTCGTTACCCCTTTTATTTGCCAGACTTTAATTCCTGCTCTTCTAATCATAATATTCGAATCTATTAGAAATTGAGAAATCTATCTGGTTTCTGCAAGGTTGCTACATATTAAGTAATTATATTATTTTTTCACCCTTTTAAAAATAATATTCCTGATCGCATACATAAAAATCTATTCTTTCAAACTGATTATAGAGGTCAATGTAATATATAATAATAACGATGATAATACTCTGGTTTTCAAACCAAAATTAATAAATTGTAATATTTTTAATAGAAGGTACTGTTTTCCACAGCACTCTGCACATTTCTTCTTCCTCGGTACTTGTCAATTCAACATGTAGTGCAATCCGTTGATAGCAAGACGTGTAAAGCAAATGTCACTCTCGCCAGTACTCCACTGGCAGGTTTTAGCTTGAAATAGCCCGTTGAGTTCTGCAACTTTTAACGCACCAGGAATATCTGAACACGTCAAATACAGTGCAATTTGGCCACCTGGTAATTCTCGGACTTCAAAAAAGAGCAATTTACTTAACAGCATTTTCGATAATTGATCTGATTCATTTTGAAAATCTGTTGCAATTCTGTTTAATTTTCATTATTTGGCACTGGTACACCATTCCGTGCCCGGAAAATTTAAATAAAATAAGAATTTGGCATTGGAAAGAAAATCCTACCTAATAAATAGAATATAATTTAAATAGGTAGAGTCAGACTGAAAAACTCAATGCCAAAACCGGGATTTGAACCACGGATCTCCCGGTCTTGCTAGTTGCTCTTCCACTGAGCTACCATGGCAACAAGCCGGAATAGCATTGAATTTCTCAACTGACCAGCATGTTTCCCGGTAAACCACGAGGTGGTCTCAAATTATTTTGAGATGACAACCCCAATGGCGACTTACAATGCTGTTAATATTAATTAAACCAATACCAATTGATCATAATAGTTGGCTATACTATGAATCCTGGAACTTAAGTACTTAACAACATTGTATCAAAAATTTTGAGATCACCTTGTGATTTACCGGGAAATATAAGAGTCAATGCTTTGCTGGCGTGTTGCTATGATAGCTCAGTGGAAGAGCAACCGGCTAGAGCCCGGGAGATCCGTGGTTCAAATCCCGCCTACGGCATTGAATTTTTGAGTCTGACTCTACCTATCCAACTCCTGTCCTATACACGGCTTGCGTGAAAAAAATAGAAGAGTATAGTTTAGTTACACACCATATTTCCCCATTTTGCGAGGGTCGTTCTTCCAGTTTTGTGATATGATGTGCTATCCATTACAATTAAAGAAGCTTCTAAATCTTTCATTCCATCAGTAAACTGTGTCTTAATTCATCTGTGAAATGTTTCACTGCTGATGGCTCCATGATAATCTTGTCCTCTCTCAAATTTATAGAAAATATATTTAAATGCACAAAGCAGCATCACTGTGGTACTCTTTTAGAAGTGCTTAACTGCTGTCAAAAGTGAATAGTTTTATATTCAGTTACTAGGAATGGATCAATTTTTACTTTCTCTACACGTACTATGTACACCTAAAAATTCGTTACCGTGATTTCACCGGAATACCCCCTGAATACAAAAAAAGCATTTTTAGAAAAATGTCAATGTGTGTGTCTGTCCATCTGCCTGTCTGTCTGTATCTGTGTGTATGTATGTGTGTGTATCTGAGGGCAGTATAGCTAAAAACGAATAGTCCGTAAATACCAAAGTTGGTATTTAAGTTTGGTATCTTCCAAGGATGCGACACGAAGATTTTCAAGAAAATTCCTCTGCCCCCAACTACCTTCTACGCGGGGAGAATTTCGAAAATTTTGATTTTCTCAAAAATGGCGCCAACGATTTTTATTAAAATCTCTTATTTAAGCTATTTATGTGGCAAATAAAATATATATCTTGAATTTTCTGGTAATAGCCTCTGAAGACATGTTTATTCTGGATGAATTTTGCGGAATTTTGCATAATTAGTAAACCATAGGAAATAGACAAAACTTACGACATAAAAATGTAACAAACACACAATTTTTTCTTCGAGTTGACCGTTTTAGTTATTAGTTTCAGCTTTAAAATACTTATACTTTTCTCATACGGGAATTTATCAACTTCTGTCCATACAAATAAAAATACCTCAATCATATAGCAACCACCTTTTAAAAGATTTGACTATCGATTTAGCCTACTGAACTCCCCTATTTTCCTTCTACTTACAAGGAAGCAGGTAATAAGACGGTCCCTGTCATTTTTTTTCACGATTAGCATTAAGTAAATAGAAGAATAAGCTTTTTAACAATAAGTTATTGCAGAGATGTAGAGAAAGTCATGTGAATGGAACACATCAGATTTTTTTATTCCTGCATTCGCAATGGTAAGCCGTCCTCCTGGAGGTCGCTGGATCCCTCTTCAGTATGCATTATCAGCATATTTGATCCAAGAGTATGTTGTAGTGCCTATTGAATATTAACATTATACCACATGACCCAATCAAGTCTGCATCTATTCCTTAATGCGTTAAAAGAGTTGCAGAACTCAATGGAATGAAATGCCACCATTTTACCTGGGGAACGCGGCCCGCTCACTGTTAAACAAACGGAGTAAAAAGAAGACCGCTCACCCAGTACCTCAGCCAGTTGAAACAGCACTGTTTTGAGTTCATCAACTCTTTTAACGCATCAAGAGATATTTGCCAACGTCAAGTACAGGGCAGTTGTACCACCTGGTAATTTAAGTATATGTGGGTGTAGTTAAATATATCACTTGATCAACAACATTGCTAACACTTACCATTCAAGTTTAGACCCAAAATGCCACAAGTTTAATAGTCTCGCTTTGCATATTTCTGACATATTTTCTCAAGAAGTATATTCGTTAAATTTGATTTGCTCACTTTTGTTTATATAGCTGAAACCTTCCTTTCTTCATCTAAAGCCAATTTTATTCAAGTGCCTTTAAATTCAACCCTTAGATGTTGGTGTCATATTACCATGCTGTTACTCTCACTGCTGAAAGGAAATAAAGATGTTTTAATTGCTATTAAAGAGTTAAATGCATACATTACCAACATTGTCTATAAGTCTCATTTCCTATTGCTTCCTTGAAAATTCACCAATGCAGTAAGAGGTGCTATTCGCTTCCTTGATGTACCTGGTGTAACTAATGCCTCACCTTTTTCAGCACTTGATACTATCTTTCCTGCTATATTGTGTGAGTGCTGTAATAAAGATTAAGAAATACTTTTTCTGTGGAATTATATGTGAAATAAAACAAAAAGTCATATGTTATGTAACTCATATAATATGTGCATATGTAACAGTTTTATCAGGTTGTATTGCATATTCTTATGATCATAGTTAAATTTGCAGCGGTATAATGTGCACCACGTTACAGAACCAAGTATGTCGGTGTATTATTGGCCCCGTGCTGAGATGTGCGATGACGTTGGCGGTGCTGCAAGACTCACTCCACTACCAAATGAGTAGATCTATGTACCTTGTGTTGTGGGGATCCACTACCGTTGAGGTGTCTCAGCTAAACTCGGGGTGGAAGCAATGAGGGTAGTTTAGGGAGTTATGAAATTACTTAGACACACGTTACTTTTCCTTCAATTTATTGTCACTAGAAGACACGAGATAAGCACTTTGCTTTACAATCCGCTAAGTCAATTATTTACTAGGAGCTTTCTTTATCGACGATTCACACGTATTTCACTTATAACCCTTTTTCTTTAAGTTAGCTTTATATAATTAAGTCTAGATGCGCGTCACTAACTTTATCTATTCATTACTGAGGGTGCCGATAACTAAATATCTATGAGAGTCGCGTCGTTTAACTTGAAGGCCGATGTAACTATGACAGACCTGACGTAACTATGCGACAGCAGCATAACTAAGAGACAGCCCCGATGTGTGGTAATCTTCTCCTTATATAGCAATATTGCTGTCATGGCGGCTTCTTTCTGATGGGTCAGAAAGGCCGCGAAACTGGAGTCGATATTACCCAAAATACATAATTTTCATCCCAGGATGCATCAAACACCCACGTGACAAGTGTTACACACTGAAAAAAAAATACTCTTCTCTAAACTAAAAGGGTCTTTACCGTCACACGTCGCTCGTACGTGCGCGGACATAAGAGCAGCATCTGCTAACAAAGAACGCCTGTCACTCCACTTTCCAGGTTTCGAGTAAACAACTCTCAACTTCTCTTGCTAAATGCTGATTTCTGCACTCTTAAATACGTGAAATAATCGAGTATTATCACTCTTTAAATATAAACTGTTAAACAATTAACAAGATGACAAGAGTTATTATAGAGAAGTCAATTAACGGTCTCAAATTCCTACACAGGCTGTCATTATAAATTATGTTAAAGCAGAGGAGAATAAATGCACAATGCAGTACTTCCAACCACATATCTTCTATTGAGTACGCTAGTTAATTTTAGCAAGAGTACTTTTCTTTTTATAAACCTAGCATTTTGTTATCACCTATTAATTATGAAAAGAAAATGCATCTATGCGTACTCTCGTTAATACTATCAGAAGAAAAAACGTTGTACCTCTAATTATATGACCTCTCACAGCAAGACAGACGCCTGCTTCCTGCAAGCTGCTATGCAGGTAATCGTTGATCTCCTATAACCAGTAGCCTAGATATATCTTATATGTTAAATCGGGCACTCAACCGTGCTATGGGTATATACGTATGTTATTTAGAGAGCAAATTGCTCTGGTACCGTAACAGAGCATGCAGAGTAACTTACAGTTAGGTTTTAGTTCCATATCGTATACTTATCTAAACCAAACAATTCAAATTCTTGGTCTTCTTTTACACATACTTTTTTCCCCTGTAAGAATAGTAACAACTATTAACCCGCCTGGATAGTGTGTGGTGGTAACTGTCTGCCTACATTCAACTGGTCGCGAGTTTGTATCTCGCTTAGGATAAGGTTTTTATTGGGGGTTTTCCCTCAGCCTGAGAAGACGAATGTCGAGTAACTTTAAGCTCCATCGACCCCGATATCATTTGAGCATCATTTCACCAATGTCATTCATCGTCCGATGTGACCAACGAGGTTAAAGACGTTAAGCTAAAAATAATAATAAAAAAAAGATTAATAATGTTATGTTGGTACAATAAATCTAATTATTGTAATTATATTAATATAAATAATATAATAATATCAATAATCTAGTATTGACGTATATTATAAGTAATATAATATAATTAGTACAGTGCAATCCATATTAACCTGAACCATTTTAATAGGCCATAATTTCTCTCTGAAAGCTCGTAGAAATCTGATATTTGTTTTAATGATCTCAGTGACTCAGAAAAATCGACAGCAATCATGGAAACAATCGATCAATGCCACCTGTTGTTGACTATATTGATGACTTAGATGGAAATTATGAGCATTTTCATGGCATTGTAGACAATCTTTAATTTGCGATCATAACATCAGCATGCAATCCTCTCTTCGAGAGCATGTTTTCTTTGTGAAAACATTTTTGAAGACAAGTTCCTTGGTAACAACACAACGGTAATTTCGAAGAGAATATAATATACGGAATGTTCCGACAAAGGCAACAATTTTATCGCTAGCAAGAAAGCTGGAGACAATTGGTATACTCGTTAGTGAGAGTGGAAAACATAGACCATCATTGAGTGCAGAGACTGGAAGAAGTCTAGTGAACTCTCCAAACAAATCTTTGCATCGATTGAGCCAGGAATCAGGCTATTCATATGGCATTTGCCAAAGAGCTGCAACTGTCTACAGTGCCATGAAAATGCTTGTAATTTCCATCAAAATCATCAATATGGCCAACAGATGGCATTGATCGATTGTTGCTATGACTGTTCTCGATTCTCCCTGAGTCACTGAGATCATTAAAACAATTGTCACATTTCTACGAGCTTTCAGAGAGAAATTGTAGTCTATTAAAATTGCTCAGATTTATATGAATTGCACTGTATAGTTATTAGTACGTCAGTTTGTGACTAAACGGTTGAAGTCCAAAGTTTTAACATCTGGGGAGTTAAATTAGGGCGCCAAATACAATGTATACAAATGCAATGTAACTATCCTTCCCAAGGCATGTAATAGGTGCATATTTGCGGGGCGTTAGCAGCTATGAATAGAATGTAACAATTGGAATTTCATCAGATTTCAGTTTCTTATCCCATTATGGAGGGAATGTTAAACGTTGCACTTCAGTAACTCTCATTTTTACTTTAGATCCAATCTGCAATTTTGTCAAGTTATCTCATTAAAGGCATTTTTAGCAACTTCCTAATCTTTCCTCTTGGTTTTCTTAACTCATTCCTAAACATACAACGCAAATACCAATTAAAGATCAATATTTGTGAAACAAGCAGTTTTTACTTTATCTACAAGGTGCACTGTACGTATGTAGAGAAGCGATTGCACCCCACCCAAAAATTTTATACCAAGATTTTACCGGAAATACAGATTTAAGGGCCCCGTGTTTCTATATCCGAAAGAAAACATATTTACTTCATCTTGCAGCTATGGTACATACAACGTGTATAGTAGATAGAGAAGGTATTATATTCCATGCAAAGTTCGATGTCAGATTTCATCGGAAATATGTGTTTTAAGTCTCCTGAGTCCGAAAAAGCATTTTTGTGTCCGTGTGTCTGGTAACAGGATAACTGAAAAACGAAAAGATGGTAAAATATTAAACTTGGCATTTAAGTTTAATGTCTTGCAAGGATGCTACACGAAGAATTTGAGGAATACTCCAAACTGGTTCAACGTTTATATGGAAACATTTACCAAAATGTTGATTTTCTCAAAAATAAACTGACGATTTTGATTAAAATTCTGTAGCTTTGTTCTGAATGAATTTTGCATAGTTAGTAAAACATAATAGATAGACAAAAACTTATTACACAAAAATGCAGATCTAGTTAAAATACACAATTTATGTCATATAATTTTTTCGTGCATTTTATCATTTTTCAAATATTCCTTTTTATTTGTTTCAGTTTTAAACTACATAAATTTTTGCCATAAGGGAATTTTTAAACTCCTGAAAATGCAAAGAATTGGATTTTATCCACATGGTAACCAGCTTTTAAAAGTTTTGACGTTTGCAAAATGTACTCCTTTATTTCCCTTTTAGTTACAAGAAAGCAAGTGATAAGACAATTTCTACTAATGTTTACCTCAATTAGAATGAAGAGTCAGCATTTCAACAATTACCGACATGTAGAGAAAGCTATCTGAATGGCACATGTAATATTTTTTTATGTTGAAGCCAAATATAGTTATTAATTTCTCTTAATTTTATTTACAGAAAATCTCCTAAACCAAACTACCCTTTACATGGAAAAATGTTATTTTCTCAGAAATGGCTCTAACATTTTAGATTAAAATACCGTATAGTAAAGATGTTTATGACAGAAAAGATATACTTTGAATTTTTTCGGAGTAACCTATGAAGTCCTCTTCATTCTGAATTACATTTGCGCAACTGGTAAACCGTAGGTCAAAACCGTAGACAAAAATATACTATGCAAAAACTGTAGATCTCATTAAAACACACATTTTATATCATATATCTTGAAAATGTTTGACTATCGCTTTAGCCTAGTGTATGCCCTTAATTTAGTTCTACTTGAAAGGAACTAAGTAATAAGACAATTTCTATTAATATTTATCTTGATTAGCATGAAAGATGAAGAATAAATTTTTAAGAATAATTTATTACAGAAAGACAGAGAAAGTCATCTGAATGGAAGACATCAGATTATATTAACCCTGAAAGACTTAATTGTTAAATAATCAAAACTTCTGAACAGTTAGTAATACTACATCTGCAATTTAAATAATTTATAAATGTTTAAACTCTCCACACAGCCAACAATAACTAAAACATCCTATTACAATAGTTTGGAAATAATATTTAATAACTACCCACAAACTATTTACTTTTAACTCATTTTCTTCTATGCTTTAAATGCCAAATGAAGATTCAAGTTAATATGTTCACCCCTTCATGCTGAATGCTTTTCAATATTTTGATCAACTAAACTTCGCAACAAGATTTTAGAGAAAAATAACCAGACAAGCAATTACCTAGTTTAGTATTTAGGGGAATGTTTCAAAATATGTTCTATTGTGTCATTAGTGAAGTTATTCACACACACACACGCATACAGATATCTATTGGCACAAATTTACTTTATTTTCAATGTTCTTAGATAATAGCAATTGATAAATCTATTTGAAGACCACAGAGACAGGAGATTCCAAATATAATCCGCCACATTTAGATAATTACATATTTTAAAACATTAGAGTATATATTAATAATGAAATTAAAGTTGACGATAACAGCAATAATAGGATAAGATAAATGCATCAGTTGCTATAATGTTATATTCTATAGAAACTATGATATTGATAATGTTACTGTTGACATCTAATCGTTAAATACACCAAAATGTAATTGTTAAATGCAAAAAGTATGTAATGATTAAATACTGTTGTGTAATTTCCATGTGCTTACCGTACTATGCCATTTACTCCTTAATTTTTTAAAATACCATATAATTGTTAAACGCTTACTGCACTATATTATATTATTTAATTAACCACTTAAGCTGGTGCTTAATTTACTATGGATATTGTTACATTGCACTGTACCATAAAATTTAACCATAGCGCACATCTATGGTGTGTGTGTGTGTTGCGTATCTGCCCCATATTCAAGAGTTCCGAGTTTAAATATAGATTTGGATGATTTTCCTCGATAAGGATTTTTTTGGGGTTATCATTATTCAGAAAAAAGAATAGTGTCGGGTAACTATAAAACTCTATGACTCCGGGCTCTTTTGGGCAACATTTCACTCATTTGTTTCACTCATCGTCCGATGTGACCCATGTTAAATGACGTAAACTATAAGCTGAAAGATTATCCAAGTATCATATAATTCAAGCGTTAAATGATAATTTATGTGGTACACAATTAACATTTAATTTTACTCTTAATTATATTAAACTATAAAACGGCATTTATTTATTAAGGTGAAAGATTATTCAAGCAGCATACAGTTCAAACGTAAAATTTTATTTATGTGGTACACAACTAACATTTTGTTTTACTCTTAATTAGGTATTAATTGAGCTTGATCTTAGTTTTTAGAAATTGTTAAAAGGTATTATTATCAGCGACTATAAATGAAGCTATTAAAATAAAGATATGGTACCAGGATATAGAAGCACATCTTTAGTCATTTAGAAAGGTCTTAAAATATGAACTATACCTAGAAAAAGAAGGTATCAAAAGCCAAGGGGTTGGCTCCGTCCCTCAGACGTCAGAACACCAGTCTGCTGTGCGAGGGGTCCCGGATTATATTTCTGGCTGGGCGGAGGGGAGGGACTGCTTCTCTAACCAAGATTATTCCCAACCCTTCCCATCGTCTGGAAGTATGAATGAAAAAGTGAATGTGTGTGATTTAATGATTTAATTAATAGCATTAAAAGAGAAGTAGAGATCCAAAGACAACAATGTTCGAGTTAACATTATCGATAGGAACATATTCTAAAGGAAAATGCCTTCGATTTGACTACACAGTTAAAGGTAGGGTATAAAGGGAAGGAAAAAAGCGAAGCTAAAATTTGGAGGTAAACGCCGCTGATGTATTTTATTAGCATCTAATATTAAAAAGGGTAAAGTACAATGCAACACAGGAAAGTTAACAAAATGACAGAAATTTCTATAGCTTATAGTAGAGCTATATGGGATGTAAGATGTAGATTATTGAAACGGAGTAGGACAACTTGTTCACAGGGACACCATGATGTATCGGTTGTGGCTACGCACCCGGGAGCCGCAGAAGGTCCCAGGCCCGCAAGCACACACACCCACATTTTCCAGTTTAAACATCTAAGCACCATTGGAGAGCAGTCCCAAAAGATCGACTAGCGACCCTAGCAGCAGAGACAGTTCTCTCTGACATTCAGAGAAGACATTCTTCCACAGAGCAACCAACTGCACCATCCGCCCAGCACTGACCACACCGCAGGATCTTAGAGCACATATGAAACATAAAAGAGAAATGAAACTAGAGGAAATGATGGAAAGGAGAATCTTGGTAGAATACAGTACCCCGGGATTCGCCATCGACTTCGGTAAAGCAACGAAAAACTCCATGGTCCGGTCGCCGGAAATCGAAATCTGACCTCCCGAATGCTAGTCTCACACGCTACAGCGGAGTCATCTCGCTTGGTGATAGAAGCAACATAATAACTGGAAAGCGGGGTGAGACCTAAACAAGTCAAACTACGTCCGTGACTCAAATTCGGATTTTGTGATTGTCATGCAGATGTTCCTTGACAGAATAACTTCTTCGTGGCTGTTCAAATTCTCGGTGTAACCTTGCATTTTAACTCTGATTTAGCTTATAATATTATCTCTCACATCGTCAGTGAGAAATAATATGGGTGTTATACATATTTATAAAGCAGCAGTTTCTCTTATTTAGAACTCTATAAATGAGGTGGGGGTCTGTACGATTTACAGATACGCTACATCATTACGGTTTGCTTCCAGTTCAATCAGACAAGTTATGTGCATAAGGAGACATTATTTTCGTCCATTAGTTGTTTAACTTTTCTCTTTAAATACCAAGACGCAAATTGGAAAATTATCTTAGATGGATATTAAAAACAAAGACATTAAACAAGATAAATATAACTTATACTGAAAAAGATAGTAAAAGCAAAATAAATTTCGTAAAATGGTAAATTTTTATAGCTGGCATAATATCCTTCATGGCCTTTAAATAGGGTGCCTATTCAGATAACAGGTATTTTCCTAATCTGCCATAGTAATCACCTTATGTCAAATGGGAACTGCGAATTTTACTTTTCAAGTCACGTCAACTATATTTATCGATCTCCGGCCGAAGAAATATGCAGGATATTGCAGCAAAAGGTTCGGTCAGGTCGGTCAGTGGCGTGCTGACGTCGAGGGGAACGGAGCGCAACGACTCGCGTAGTGGTCGACCAGCTGATTGCTGCAGTGCGCAGCTGCGCGGCGACCGTCTGCGTGAGAGGTTTACAACACGCCGGCCGGCATTCTCGCGGAGACCACCCGACTGAGCGGTCTACCAGAGGAGTGTCATAGTCTCGGTATTTCTCGCCAGCCGCACACACAACCATACTCTAGGGAACAGGGAGCCGGAGCAATCGCGGCGGAGGGCGGTGGCGCCCGCAATCTAAAAGCACCATGGAGGATCCAACCCTTCAACAGCAAGTGCCGACGGCAGTGGTATCAGAGGGAGGCGGAACTGGTGGCACGGCAACCCCCGCCCAGCTGGACACCCCTTCCTCCCAAGGCGCCACCGGGGGTCCGCCACCGCCGCCCTCGCCTCTCTCGGGATGCTACCTTCTCATCGTCATCGGGGAACCCCATTCGGCCGAGCACAAGGAAATAATCCTGCAGCGGATCGCTAAAGGTAGGGCATTTTCCATGTTAGAAAATTTCTGCAAGGAAATATTAAAAAAAAAAAAAAAAAATAATAATAAAATAAAATTCTCAACATCCTAATCAATTGACAATATTCTCTTAACGATGTCAATTGTATTAATACATTTATTTTAAAATAATGATTAATGCATTCGACTTGCTTTGCAACAAATATAATGCAATGCCATCAAACCAGCTACAGTGCTTTTCTTAAAACGTTTTGTATCCTCAACGAAGTAACTTCCTAACATCACATCCTCATTTTTTTGAAATGTAAGTTGTACAAACGTTTTAAGAAATTGTAGCTTTCCTGTGTTTTCGTCCTAAAATAGGGAGATAATTTTATGCAATTACAGAGAGACAAGATGTTCAAATGGTTTGCATCAACCAGTGTGTAAATCGTAATCATGTTTGGTTTAAAAAAAAAAACATTGACTCACACAATTTCAGCAAAAACGACAGTGTCGTAAAATTCTTTGCGATAAAAGTAGGTGTGGTAATGCTGTGATGGAAAATGTGGGTACCGCTGTGAAGTGTTGCTATCGATACTTTGGTAAATAATCGTATATATTGAAAAATTGAGCTTTTTAATGAATATATCGCTAAAGATATCAATTTTAATCTATTTTGGTATATGCTCACAAATTTTCTTTTGTATAAAATTTTAACTTATTTTGTGCAAAATTTCGCTAAAAACATTATACCGATTTTAATCTACATTTTAATTAAGCAAACATTTTTCTTGAAATTCATATGCAGCTTCAGTTTCATACATGCAGTTTTTAGGAAGCTCTACATATAAAGAGCTTTGAATCGTGCCAGCAAATTTTCTTCAAACTCATCTACAGGGTTTCAAATCCATCCATACTGTGGTGCATCTATGAATCGTAAATGTTCAGGAATTACCACACATTTTATATGTTTTTCAAAACTCTCATCATGCAATAACTATTCCAACCAAAATTGAAACATCTTTTATGCAAAAGTTATTATATACCAAACGTTAACTTCCTACGTTCTGCAGTTATCTGAAAACGAAATGTTAGAATTAAATCCATTGCAAACCAACTTTAAACGTTTACAAGTTTTCTTCAAACCCATGCATAAAATTTCAACTCTGTATGCGCAGTGAGTCTTAAATTGTTTCCTGCAGTCGAAAAAACCGAAACAATTGAGCGTCAATGCGCCTAAAGAGGAGTTGCTGAAGCACACGAAAGAAATAAAAATTGGTGAATGCAGTAAATCATTGGCGTAGTGATTTACGCAGTGCGTATAACATCCTTTATGTTAGATTTGATAATACTGGACGAATAACATTATCAATTATCTATATATTTTGCTCTCAGCTTTACGAAATCACTCACACAATTAAGCACGATGCAGAATAAACGGTTCTTAAAAATTTTATACTTTTTGTATCAAATTTTATACCATATACATTACATATAATGGTTTTGGTTTTACAGCTCAGACCCAACATATTAAACATTTAAATATCAATTATGTTATTTTTATAGCGCGTTAGACAGCAAAATTCATTGTTTTCTTCTATGAGAACAATACTTATGCTCTAGAAATCTTGAATTCCAAAACGTGAGTTAATGTTTGAAATATTAAATGTTTTCGTTTCTATTTAATCATGCACCCAAACACCCCCCCCGCCAAAAAAAAAAAACTCATCCGTATATCCTGCACTTTAAAATATTTATGACACTACTTGACGTCTTAAAAGCTGTCATAACTGAGATTTCATGCTTATATAAACAGTAATAATTTATAACGTTTTAATTTGATTGTTAATATTAAATATTAGCTATTCTCCCGTGGTATTGCTGCATAAGCAAACATTTTATATGTTTCAACACAGGTGCAAGGTTGTTATAAAACCAGCTAATCCAGCACAGAATTTAACAAAATGCTAAAAGGAGTTTACAGTACGCTTCCTTATCAATTAGAATATTAAAGGGAAATCCAAAAATTTCGACAAAGTATGCCAGAAGTAAACTTCCTTAATACCGTATCAAATTTATCGGATTTCAATGTTTCCGTTCGTATGGCTGTAATGGTTCACTAGTGCAGATAGCTTTAGGCTTCAGTATTGGGATAATTAGTATTAATGCAATCAGATTATAAATTCACTTCGGTGACGTAGCATTATGCAGTTTAATACATTACACTCCTATATAGATTATATTGGAGATTTCAACGCATGGTAAAGAATGTAGAAATATTAACTAAATTTAATTTTAATCTAATCTTCTTACAAGTGCAACTTCGTCTAATGGTATGTCTACAAGGGATCACACTCCATATCTAGGCAACGCATTTTAACTTTTAGAAGTATAGATTGCATTGCAATTACTCTTATATTTTGTAATACATTTTGAAGTGTTTGCAGATATAAGCATTTTTAGCCAATGTAATAAAACTCAAAATTTAATCAAGTATTTAAAACATTTTCTTACTCTATGACATCATTTTAAATTGTATTTGTTTAAAGCCTTTTCACCTAATTTAATTCTGATAACCAACTGCAAGGAGAAATATAAATAGAGATAACTATAACTTTAACTCTCATATTATAGCTCGTAACCGATCTTAGTTGAAAAGGTGTAAGCTCATATTAGATGGTCTTCCAGAATCGATTGCATGTCCTGCTTATTGCGGGTGAAAAGGTATACATTTGATTTGTTAGGCTAGTAGTCAAACATGCCCTAAAGAGTTAGCATCCTTAAGTTACCTCACATTTGTTCCTCTAACCAAACCCCTTTAGCCCTCTTATCACACTTGCTTTTGGACAGAAAGAAGAAATGAGTTAGAACATTTTAATGAGGTTACTGTAGCTAAAATAATTTTTTAACAAATCATGTCATCGAAAACAATTTTTTGATATATTTACCAACTTTGCTCTAGCTGTGAAAATGTCGTGAGTGTATTATTCTAACAAAACAGTCATACACTATTTTAAAAGAACACACTTCACTATTTTACCCATCATAAATAATTATATGATAGTAACGTAATTCCCGGAATATTTATAAGTTGCAGACATTTCCCCGTCTCTTTAATTAGTACAAGTAGAAATAAAGCAACTTAAACACAAATATTGTTGCCTCTTCCTTTCAGAATAATTTCCATTTTAAAGCAGAGTTTCCACCAAGAAGGTAAGGATTGGAGGATTGCTTAAATGGAAAAAGAAAGCGTGAACATTAACGTTATCAAAACTGGTCTGGTTCGCTAAAAATTCTTCTATTTAGAAAAGGAAGGTCTAAAGTTTCTACGGTTCTTTCCAGGTATGTCAAATTTTTCTGAAGCCGTCTGCTCATAATAAAATACGTTGTAATTAAATTATACAAAAGATAATTTAGAGGGATTACTTTCAGTTGTAAAAATCTTTCCCCTTAATGCACCTTCCCCCGTTACTCAGTGCCGGAAGCAAAACCCTGGCAAATGCTAATCCTCGGAAGAACTCGTGTGCACACAATTAGTCACGCTACAAAATCAGCTGAACTTTCTCTTGAGGAACCCCATTCAAGGTCACCTCCACGTTTCAGTGCTGAAAGTCAAGGACTATTGCAGCCTGTCTTATGAAGCGCTGTGAGTAGATTGCTTTAATTTTCCAAATTAAAGTCTAAAATGAAGAGCAATGTTAATAATATCTAGAAGATGCCTAGCTTAAATATATACTTTATCCTTAGCCTTATGATATGCGACAATTCCAGAAAACTTTTGATTAATGACTAAAAATAACTTTCCTGACTTTTTCTTTCTTTATATATTTTATTTATTATTATCATTTTTATTATTTTTCCGACAAATAGTTTATCCTGGATAAAATATGGGGCTAGCTGATTTGTCTGAAACCAGGAAGATTAATATGCATTCAAAAGCAATATATTTTCATCGTTAAATAGCAAACAGGGGAAGTAAAGTAATGTAAGCTATAAAAATGACACAATAACATTTAATGTAAGTCGATATTATATATACAACGCGGATTCATATACATGTATCAGATTAGCCGTTTAGCACGTAAGAAATCGACCTTCCTAGCAGAATTGAGAGGTTTGGTAAACGAAGATAATGTTAAGGTCTACAGGACAACCCAAGTTTATGTAAGATGTATGTGTACATAGAGACGTTATCCAGTTGTTTCCAAACGAATATAGTACTATTAACCATACAGTATTCTTAGTAATATCCTTTCTATTTTTGCAATTACCTCGAGAACTGCAGTAATATGCTCTTCGCTAGCAGATAAAAACAAAGCATCAGTTGAATATGCCTGCATTTGGATTACATTGAAATTCAAGATCTACAAATGGGTTCCTCAGATTTCTCAAATCTAATTATATTTTATTTTTCATTCGACTGTAACATTACTCAAACTTGTATTCTGTTGTTACCTAACCTGTTAATGTTAAAAGAAAATTTGTAAAATGACCAACTTCAGCTTTGGAACCGTTCTTCGGAATAACAGTTTACTAATTTCACGAAACAGTTTTTTTTTATCATGATATCAAAACTAATTATTAATTTGCTTACTTGGAGTACCTAGTGTTCCATAGACTCTAGTTTATACTTCATCTATGATATACGTTATGGATAAAATCCAGCCCCGGTTTCTAAAAATGCTCCATACTCCGATTTACGTATTATCAAATTGTGAAATTTTGAATGTAATATTTAAATGCCTGAAAAATTCTCCAGTTTTGCTTATAAATGCATTTGGATTTTCAACAAACAGGTATTTCCTGTTAAAACTTACTTTCTCTACTGCATATACTTGTACAGGAAAAGTATCGTATTCTACCAAAAAATCTATGTCGAGATTTCATCGGAACCATATATTTTTGAGATTCCCTGAATAAAAATATAATTTTTAGAAAAACTGAGCGCACGAGTGTGTGCTGTGACAACACAACTCAAAAACGAAAAGTCTCTCATTACTACGTCCTGTATCTTTTAAGGATGCGACAGGATATTTTCAAGAATCTCCCCCCTCAGCATTCCTCTCCAACTACTCTTTATATGGAACATTTTTTCAAAATTCAAGTTTTTCTCAAAAATGACTCCAATGGTTTTAATTAAAATGTAATACGTTTAAGATATTTTCCCCCATTTTCTGGGAGGCCCTTTTGGAATATTATTCATTCTCGACGACTTTTGCATGACTGGTAAACCCCAAGAGATAGACGAAAACTTGCTGAAAAATGTAGGTCTCGTAAAAACACACAATTTAGGTTAGATATCTTTTTCTTTCTCTAGCACGTATTTGCAATGTACATAGTGGTTAGAGAAAGTTTGTATTCCACCCAAATTTCGATACCGATATTTCACTGGAAATACATGTTTCAAAAAATAATTTGTAGGAAAAGGTCCTGGGTGTGTGTGTGTATGTGTGGCCAGCATAACTCAAAAACGAAATGTCGGTGGCATCCAGGGATGAGACACGAAGATTTTCTGGAATATCGCTCCATCTGCTATTACAATTTACATGAAACATTTTTCAAAATTTTGATTTTCTCAAAATGATTCTAACAATTTTGATTTAAATACCAAATGCTTAATATACTCTTGTAGAAACAAAATGCATATCTTGAATGTTCTAGCAATAGCCTCTGAAGACCTCTTTATTCCGGATGACTTTTGTATAACTTTTGATTAACTGGTAAACTAAGAAATAGACAAAATGCAGATTCTTTAAAACACACCATTATGTCATACCCAGTTTTGTTCAAGAATTATCCGTTTCCAAGTAATTCCACATTATTGGTTACAGTGTTAAGCTACTTAAACTATTCTCAAACGGGAAGTCATCTTTCTTTTCGGCTCTCTTTTGTATATTTCTAGCAAGGAAAGAGACCCGAATTTTAGTTGTTTCATATAGCGCCGGATTTTTAAAGGCCTGACTATCGCTTAGCATCTCCTTATTTCACTTCTACTTACAAAGAAAAAAGTAATAAGACTACTTCAGCTAATGTTTAATTGAATTAGCATGATCTAGGTAAAAGAATAATTTTTTGTAAGAAACGCTTTTTACTTAACAACTAGAGAAAGGCATGTGAATGGAAGACATAGATTTTTTCTTATTTTTTGCGAAGCAAACCATCTCGACATATCTCTCGATATTGGTTTAAAATTTCCGATAGTTATACATTTCTCAAATGGAAAGTCGTTATTCGCTTTTCTTTTCCTTTTTACTTTCTCTATAGGCACTATGTACATAGTGTATAGAGAATGTATTGCACTCCACCAAAAAATTCGATACCGAGATTTCACCGGAAATATATGTTTTAGGGTCCCCTTTATCTAAAAAAATAATTTTCACAAAAAGGTCCGTGTGTCTGTGAACACGATAACTGAAAAACGAAAAGTCGGTAAAATACTTGGTATTTAAGTTTTGTATCTTCCAGGGATGCGACACGAAGCTTTTGAGAAAAATCCCCCCCACCCCCAACTACCCTTTACATGGAACTTTTTTCGAAAATTTTGATTTTCTCAAAAATGGCTCTAACGATTTTGATTAAAATATCGTATATTAAAGATATTTACCCGACAAATAAAATGTATATCTTGAATTTTCTGGGAATAGCCTCTGAAGAGTAGTTTATTCTGGATGAATTTTACTAAATTTTGAATAACTGCTAAACCGCAAGAGATGGACAAAAACTTACCACAAAAAAGTGTAGAGCACGGTAAAACACACAATTTATGTTATATACATTTTTTTCGTGGAGTTCGTCGTTTTTGTGACATTCCTTATTTTTGGTTTCTGCTATGAAAAACTTATACATTTCTCATACAGGAATTTGTCAACTGCTGTCCATACAAACAAAGGAACTTCAGTGACATAGCAACCAGCTTTTGATTATCACTTTAACCTATGGTACTCCCTTATTTCACCTCTATTTACAAGGAAGCAAGTAATATGGTTATTTCTGCTAATGTTTTACTGATTAGCATGAAGTTAATGGAAGCATAAGGTTTTTAAGAATAATGTATTGCAGGGATATAGAGCAAGTTATGTGAATGATACACATTAGATTTTTATTTTACTTCTGGCCAAGCAAAGAGAAAGTGATTTCAAGACCAACGTATAACCAGCAGCTGTTAAAATACTTGGTATCGCTGTTATTCCCTATATACTTATAATTAAACAATTGAGTAATAAGTGCGTTTCTGCTAATGTTTATCAAGAAAAAACTTTTATAAGAATAAGTTATTGCAATACAGAAAGAGAAATTAATTGGTATGTAACCTATCTAATTTTTCAGATGCGTATACACATTTTTATTTAAGCAATCTAATGTTCACTGGTAGCTCGTTAACTTTAGTTGCTGTTTTTTTATATTTTTAATTAAATAATAATCTACAGGGTTCTTCACCGAACACGGAGTATAGACTGCCAATACAAATGCTGTTTAATAAAGACTAAGACTTAGTTTTCTTTTCTTAAGTTCAGTTCTTAGCTATACATTTTCAATTGCATATTTAGAAAGAGCTAACTTTCCAAACACTTTGTAAACAGCTTATGTGTATTCAGTAGTTAACACTGCTCTCTTATTTGATTGTTATTAACGTTTCACCTCGAAAATAGAAGCTATGTAAGATGAGTAACATGTCGGCAGAACCTGAGTTGATAAGCAGTGTCTACCAAAGAAGATATTTTTTCGAATTCAAGGATATTCTGTCTACAATCTTCGTATATTCACCGCGACTTTGAGAAAAATTTTAATGGTGATGGATTTGAGGTTTCATTGGTAATGTTAGATATCTAACGAGAGTCGTTTAAGTCATTTGTTTGAGACCTGTCAAAAATGTGGGGACTCTTTAGAACTTGTTAACAATGTTGTAAAGTAATAAGAGGTGAGAGATTCAACACTCCAAGTATCTACACAAAATGTAGTGCATCCAGAGGTTCACAGTCTATTTATAATCGCGAGCCCTCTGAAAAATTGCATTATCATGGAGAAACACAAATGCAGTAAATATTATTATGTAGTGCTCAATTATTACTGGTCAAATATTTTACTTTCCTTAATAACATTTATAAATCTTGTATATATTTAGATACGTCTTTTGTAAAACTTTTATATATTTATATACATCTTTTATAAATTTGGTATATATGGTCAGGTTTTTTAACTTTAAGATGAAAATAAATTGTGCTTTGTTCTAATTCCAGCGCTTGATTTATTCAACAGTTTGCTAAGATTTTTAATATTGTATGTAATTCTTAAAGGGAGATTTGATATAAATGATAAAATTTATTATTCTAAAAACGATAAGTATAAGCTAATCTGTCATGAAGCTAAAGAGTTAACGAGTCTTCTGTAGTGGTTATTGCTTCTAAAACCACATTTAAATATACATCATCCTCATTAAAGTTTCTTTATTTCTTCTCTTCCCATTAACTTCAGAATCTACAAAATGGCAACTTTGCATGCGTACATAAAACATTCTGTTAAAGATGTGGAATAAGGATTATATTTTTGAAAATAATTTAAAATATTGAATATTTTGTCCACTAATGTTAGGAGTAAATATTCATTCTCTTTCTTTCATATTTATATGTGAAATTATGCTTTTTTAAAGTTTTATAAAGTGGAATAACCCATATCTCTGCTTCATACTTTAGTTTTTGGAAAACTGTTGCCCAGATTTAAATATCAATAGCTTTGTCATTTCAACTGAGTTTAGAATCTTTTTTGTTTTTCTGACCATCGTAGAGAAAATCCACTTATTTCAAAATGTGTATTTATTATCAATTATATTTAACAAATTCTGTTTCTTTGATTTCATATATGTCCATATAAATCTTAAATTTGTAATTACCATACTTGGAAATAATATGTACAACATATTGCAAAATTGCGCTGAGTAAGGTGTATTAAATTGTACAACATTTAAAGCTTAATCTGAAATGTAAAACCGTTCTTTTTATGTATATAAACTTATATTGTTTTTCCTTAAAAAATACTATAAGGTACATTTTAAAACAACTTTTTAATCACTTTAAATTTAATCGGCGATTACCAGGCGGTAAAGGTTAATTTCTGATCATTTATATCATCCTTCCTTGTTTGATTACCTTGGACTTCCATTTCGTAAAAGTGTGTTTTGTGTAGCAACATGCGATGTTTGAACTTCGTCAAGCCAGGTAATAACAGAGTATTAGCTGGAGACTCAATGTGCCGTGTGTTCCCATTTTGTTCCGTCATAATTTCGTGTGTCGCCGTTCGCTTGTTTTGAAAAGCATTAAAACGCTTCATTCTCTGGCGTTACTAGTTCCAGGCTTAGATGAAAAAGTGGACAAATGCTACTTCAATTAACTGCAGAGTACTGATATACTTAAAAAAAGTATGGGACGTCACACTCGGATATTTTTCTCAAACTATTACTTCCCTTCACAAACTCTTGTAGTATTGTGTATTATTCACACAAAAAGCGATTCTTCTGTTTACCTTACTCACGATTCTTTTTTGATAACTATTCGGACTGTCGAGCTCTTTAAAGCACAGAGTCCTAAACGGGAGGTCCGCGGTTCCAATCCCTTCAGAATCCACCTTCATAACTGTGGCGTTTTATGTTTCCTTCAGTCCTCATAAATGGCAAATGCTGGGGAAATATTCTAAATTGAACTTGTAACAAATGCTCGGGAGGTATCCTAAACTTAGTTTGGTGGTAAATGCTCGGGAAGTATCCTAAACTTAAACCTAATGGCAAATGCCTGCTGGCAAAAGCTATGGAGGTATCCTAAACTTAGGCCTAGTAAAAAGTGGTAAAAGTGTCCTAAACTTAAGCCTCGTGGCAAATACTCGGGGGTATCCTAAACTTAAATCTGATGGCAAATGCTCGGGAGATATCCTAAACTTAGGCTTAGTGGCAAATGCTAGAGAAATATCCTGAACTTAGGCCAGGTGGCAAATTCTCAGGAGGTAGTATAAACTTAATCTGGTGGCAAATGCTCGGGAAGTATCCTAAAATTAGATCTGGTGCATAATGTTCGGAAGGTATTCTAAACAGATCTGATGGAAAATGCTCGGGAGGTATCGTAAACATAGGTCTGGTGGCAAATGCTGGGGGATATCCTAAACTTACGCCGGGTAGCACGAAAAAAATATACTCTACATTTTCTATCAAGGAATTTTTGTCTATCTCTTACGGTTAACCAGTTATGCAAAATTCCGCAAAATTCATCCAGAATAAAGAAGTCTTCAAAGGCTATTCCCATAGAGTCTTTTTGAGAAAATTAAAAATGTCGATGTTTGTGGTAGGGGGATTTTCTTGAAAATCTTTGTGATGCATTCTTGGAAGATACTGAACTTAAACACAAGTTTGGTATTTAATGGACCTTTTAATTTTTGAGTTATGCTACCCACAGACACACACACACACTCACACACTGACAGATAGACTGACAGAAAGGCACACACGGATATGTTTCTAAAAATACTTTTTTGGGATTCAGGAGGTCTCAAAACATATATTTCCGGTGAAATCTTGGTATGAATTTTTGGGTGCAATACAATACCTTCTCTAT
The DNA here is from genome assembly GCA_030762935.1 of Hymenopus coronatus. Classification (NCBI taxonomy): domain Eukaryota; kingdom Metazoa; phylum Arthropoda; class Insecta; order Mantodea; family Hymenopodidae; genus Hymenopus; species Hymenopus coronatus. Next base: position 26,482,389 of record CM060889.1, read on the forward strand.
ACACTATGTACATAGTACGTGCGGAGAAATTAATAAATGATAGTTTATTTGAATTATGAGAATGTAACAGCTAGGGCGTTTTCCTTCTCGATTTACTTCCCTTCGTTTGTCATCCGAGAGCCCTCTGGAAGTCGAGCTTTTGGCGACTATATTGTATGACGCCTTTTATTCGCCTACGTATCTACTTTCTTCCCCTTATCAAAATGAGTTAGCAATGTATGATATGACCATGCTCTTATAATTTCTTGGCAAGAGGATCAGAAGTTTTGGTGATCATTTAATTCGCTTATTATTCCCCCTCTGGCTGATGCCAGCCAGTTACTGTGACCTTCACTGACGTGACTAATGTAGACAGAAGCGTAGATAACGCTACTTGCCTATATGAAATTAATAATCTAGAAGAAAGGTGTAAAATCAGTCAATTTAAACATCGAACCCAATATAAATTCGTTCGATAGAATGCAAGCTTTCCACACTTTTGTGTCCTATTTATTATCGTTTATAAATTAAAAATATAACTACAATAAATAAATAAATTGAAGAACAGAGTACATATAGGACCATTCTTTTTTCCACACAAGCCGTGTGTAGGACAGAAGTTGGATAGGCAGAGTCAGACTGAAAAATGGCGGATTTGAACCACGGATCTCCCGATGTCTAGCCGGTTGCTCTGCCATTGACCTACCGTTACAACATGACGGTATGTCATTGAATTTCGTAATTCACAAGGTCATAAGAAATTCAATGACATGTCGACATGTTGCCATGGTAGCTCAGTGGTAGAGCAACCGGCGAGGGATCCGGATTGGCATTGTACTTTTAGTCTGACTCTACCTGTACAAGAGTACATATATTTTCAGATTGTATTATTGTCATTAAAACTGTGCTGTAAACTATGAAATAATGTATCTGTCTACTTATTTAACACTTAAATCACGCTATCAGGAACAAATTTAATGCAAGAGTACTTCCAACATCTGATATCCTCATTTTCGTTGTTCCCTACTCCTTTTTTATTTTATTTTTTATTGTTTCATTTGTATAGCCCCCTTTAACTTCAATTGTCATACCGGAGCTTTGACTTGCGAAACAACTAGTATTGCTGTAGGTATAGAACGTTAGGTTAATAAGTTTTATATTACTAAACCCACGCACATTCACTCTTACATTTAAAATGTGGGGGATAGGGAATAATTCTGGTTAAACATTTCCCGCCTCAGTAGGGAATCGAAACCGGGACCTCCGGGTGACTACTCGACTTCGGAGGCAGTAGTTGTATTGTTGTTTACAGCACTGTGCAAGAATTTTAGAGGCTTACCTATAGCAAGTGGCGCAATGGTTGCTTCCACTCATAAATTCGATGAAATTCACCTCAAATACTCCAAGATTAGAGACTTCCTGAAACAAACAAGAGCATTTGCCCGCCTGGGTAGTGTGGTGGTAGCGTGTCTGCCTCATATTCAACAGGTCGTGAGTTTGAATCTCGCTTAGGGTGAGTTACCCGGATAAGGTTTTTTTTGGGGGGGGGTTTCCCTTATCCTGAGAAGACGAATGTTGAGTAACTTTAAGCTCCATGGACCCCGAGATCATTTGAGCATCATTTCACCAATTTCATTCATCGTCCAATATGACAACCAGGTTAACGGTCGTTAAGTACACAAAAAAAGAGCATTTCAGACAAAAATAGCTGCACCAATTTATGTGTGTGTGTTTGTGTGTGGTAGACTGTAAATGAAGACCATCACTAAAAACATAATATTTGGCTAATACCAAAGTTGATATTTAAGTCAGTCTCTTACAAGAATGCGACATGAAGTTTTTCAAAAAAGTCCCTCAGAATTATTTTTGTTATTTTCTTAAAAACGCTCTAAAATTGTATTCAAAATAGAATGAAAGAAATTAGAATGAAAAGTTGTATATTTCCCGGGTTTCCTAAGAATAGTCCCTGAAGTTCTTTTCATTCTGAATGAATTCTTTATGATTGGTAAACCCAAAATATGTGTTACTGTCCCCCAAAAATGTACATAGATCTTGTTAAAGCGCATAATTTATGGGAGTAAACTTTTTCTAACGTTCGATGTAGTTTTTCTTATTAGTTTAGTTTTCAAATACTTATAGTTTTTGCTAGTGGCAAATCAGTTATTCACTTTTTATCGTGCTCATGCAATCAACATTGAATTTTAGCATCACTTAGCGATTCGAATTTTAAAAAAATAGCTTTTTCTCTATTCCACTGCATCCTTCTTATTCCTAATACGACATGTGTGGATAAGTAATGATTAACAAAATTAGCATAAAGTAGAAGAATAAACTTTTGTAAGAAAAGTTTTTTTAAAGCTGAAGGCAAAGAAAGTCGTGTGAACATAACACACCATTTTTTATTAAAAATATGATATTATAAATTAAAAACGTAGCTTGTAGATAAGTCTTAAAAAAACTCTATTTTAGTATAAGTAAAAACAATAACTAAATTTACGTAAGTTGATAGATGAGAAGGGGTGCTAGATTTGGAATAAAACTCTTCCTTTGATTTATTTAATGACACCACCTTACATTCGATGATTAAATAATGTTTTACAGATTTTCTCATTTAATGTTTTTTCACCTATTCTATTACGAAATGTTCTAATTTATATTAGTGCTTTTATGACGTCACCTTCATTAATATGTATAATTCTGCAATTAAATTTTGTGGCTTTGATTGGTATTTTACTCCTTCGGTGCTATATAGTGCCTGCATAAGCTGTATTTTGAGATTCTCTGGAATGTCTCCTTCAGAAAAAAATGAATCTACGAAAATTCTGGGACAAGGCATTTCCTGCTCTTTCTAGTACCTGAAGGAATTTACTTCCCATAAAGTTTAACATAGTAGAAAAATACCGTTCTTTAATATATTAAAAAATAATTTCAGGAGGTAAATTTGAAGTAATTCGCATTACGTCGGTGATCATATAGATAAGCACTATATCGTTTTTGACGTTTACCGATAATTGAAATATCAGTTACATCAAACCGTCCCTCGTCGGGCGGATGTGCGTAGTAATGGACATGAGTTTATTGTGCAGCAAAATGAAAAAAAAATTCTAGTGTGCTTCATTCGCATGCGTTTCTCTGTCTATTATGTAACAATCTATGCTTCCAAAAATTATTCTTCTATCTGCTTCATGCTGCTCAAGATAAACATTAGCAGAAATTGTGTTATAACTTAGCTTCTCATAAGTAGAAGGGAAACAAGGGAATACACTAGGCTGAAGCGATAATGAAATCCTTAAAATGCTGACAACTATGTGATTCGGTTCTCTTTGCATGGTAAGGATTAAAAAAAAAAGTAATAACAAATTCTTTTTTGAGAAAGCCATTAAGTATTTTAAAATTGAAACCACTAACAAAGAATATATCGGAGGTGATGAACTTCACAAAAAAGCATATGGCATAAATTTTAAGTTTGAACGAGATTTGCATTTTTTTGTGTAGTAAGTTTTTGTCTATCTCTTACAGTTTACAAGTTATGTAAAGATCATTAAGAAAGAAGAGGCTCTCAAAAGATATTCCCAGAATAATCAAGCTATACATGTTTTTTGCCATCTTTAAAATGCGGTATTTTAATCAAAATCGTTAGAGCCATTTTTACAAAATCAAAATTTCCGAAAAATTGTCTAGCTAAAGTGTAGAGGAAATTTCTTGAGCATGTTCGTGTCGCATCCTTGGTATTTAACCAACTTTTCGTTTTTAGTTATGTTGTTCACAGAAACACACAAACCCACATACTGACACGGACACACTCATAAACACAGAATTTTTTCTTAAAGTGCTTTTCTGGATACAGGGAATCCCAAAATATGTATTTTCATTGAAATCCCGGTATCAATTTTTGGGTGAAATTGCAATACTAAGTCTATCTACGAGTAACTATACTAGTATGTTATAGAGAAACTAACAGCAATTCATTTTAGGGATACTTAAATTTGGTTGGTATGTATTAAACCTAATGAAAATGAAATTAAACCATGCTTGTAACTTTGGTTAGATTATAATATTATATTAAATAGTAAATTCTGAGCATGTAATATGTACAATTCTACAAATTCCTCAGTTTATAGTATTTGGTATAAAATTAATATGTATATGTATAATTCAAATAGATGTTCAGATTTAGAATAGAAATTAATTTTTGATCGAGCCTAAATCATAGTCCTTTTTATTATGTTATGTGCTAAAAGAAAAATCGAAGGCCGTTTGTTCATTAGTATACTATTGCACCGTTTCTACATTACATGTGACATTGAACAGCTATCGAACATTGTTTAAATATATTTATTGCAACAGAGCTGAGTCGTCCCAAAAATAATTACTGCAATAATAATTATAATATTTTTACTCACAAGTGGCCAAATAAAATATAACAAGAAAATTAAATGTCTAGTAACCACGTTGCAAGAGACTGATTAATATTCTTAGGATGTTTATCAGTAAAATATTAAATGGTGCAATAGGATGAAACAGGTCTTAATATTCTAAGAAATTTAATGCATCAAAAACTTATCAACCTATGGAGTAACATTTTAAGATGAATTTAATACAGAATAAGAATTTAAGCGTGTGCTAGACTCGTAATTTTCTCTTATGTGTTTCAGGGTTGTAGAATCAGGCTACGGCGATTGATGTATTATGACAGGATGGTAAAATTTGATTTGCGGATACATTTATCCCCTCGCTGGCGGGAGTACTGGAACCCCATTCCTTCCTGCGAGCGACACTTCTATACCCGGGATCCAGATTGCTACTGGCCGACGTCAGGATTGGTGTCATGTTGAAATAATAACTATTAGGGTCCTTAACGTGGTGCTAGCCAAGCGGGAGACTCCCAGTACCGGCGTAGGGATTTTTCCGGGGTGCACTCAGCCTCGTGAGGTCCCGGGGAAGCCAATTGAGGACCTATTTGATGGAGAAGTAGCGGCTCCAGCTCATTAGGACCGCATTAACCGGCCGGGGAGGGTCCAAGGGGCTGCCCACGTCTCACCCTCCAATACTGACGTCTGTCTTGGACCGAAATGGGGAACGCAGCGGCCGGGCGGTAGGACAAGTTTCCTTGTGAGCTGTCGTGCCATGGAGTTATTATTATATTATATAGGATGGTCGTCTGTATCTGCTTAAACTTTGGATTTCCCCTTTACTCCCAGAATCCATGTTGGAAGCGGATTTACCATGCTAACTTCATATACCCAAACCCGGCGGAGGACGATGGATTTTTTTACGGGCGTAAAAATCTTTAACATGGCTTCATTCGGAAGGGAAGTAAAGGCGTTGATCCTGTGTCGTAGATTTACCTCAAGTTTGATTAGAGAGGCCTCTGAGCAACATTAAGCGGTCTTTCACGCCCAGTGTAGAATGGGACGCTGAGAACCACAGCAGTTAAAGAGCGAACATAAATAACACGCCATTTACATTTTTTTTTTTTTATTGGTAGCCAATGTTGTGATCCAGTTAGAGCAGACCACTCCATTATTAATTACTCCTAGCACCCAAAGGAAATCGTTCCTTATACATGTATTAGGGTTACGAGAATAGTAAGTTGCGAGAAAGTTGCTGAGCTTGAAAAGAAGTGTGAATAATTTTGGATGTTTCGTCTATCATTTACGTTAACCAAAAGAATATATTTGGAGAGGATGGTGCTATATTGACAGAAAATCTTGCATCACAGATGTTATGAACAAGATTTGTTTTTGAATCTTAGGATGGATTCAAATGGATTAGAAGAGTATTACAGTGATCAGCTTTGGGAATAACCAGTGTATTAACAAACTTCTGATCCTGATAATATAGAAGTAAGTGCATTTGATCAGTCATATCCATTAGTTACAAACATGTAACTGTCAAGTGTGGGCTCTATCATTCCAGTGGAAGAGCCACTAGAAAAGCGCCATATGTTCCGTGAGTCAGACATTGTGATTCACTGACAGATAACCAGCAGACATGCAAACAGATGGAAAAAAGCAACTTAAATACGAACAGAAATATCATATAAACGGTGTTGTTTCAAACTTTAATTGTGTTTAATATCGTAAAGCATCTAAGAATAAAAGATGTTATAATACTAAAATGCCTAAATTTTACAAATGATCATCTTTCAAGGTTATTCATGGCTAACAGACAAAATTGCTTTTTGTAGAAATTCACAATATTTGTCTGATTTAATGATATCATCCATGGAGTTTAAAATTTAAAAATATGGATTTCTTATCCTGTTTGACACTTTGGAACTCCATGTATACGAGTTTCCAAATGAAAGGGCTAAGGCTGCTGTCAGTCATGCTAAACGCTAAACCTTATCTTATAGCAATTTCTCTTCAAGATTTTTTCCACGTTTATAATTTCTAATTGCAATATTTTATTTCATCATCAAAAGTGTTTACAATACTTTCTGAAAAAAAATCTTAAAACTGATAAAAACATAAACAAGTTTAATTTTCTTAAAGGTGTTCACATGAAAAAAGTAATACTTTCTATTTATGACGTAAAAAGCTGATAAAGCTTTTCCTAAAAGTGTACTGTAATTGAATTGTTAGAATACCATATTATTTGTATATATTGAAATAAATATTTACACAACTATGCAAGCCATAACTTTGAAATTAGTAAAATAGTTGATGTAATTATGTTCATAGAATATATAGATTTCTGGCAAAGAGCATCTATTCATTTTCAAACTTTATGCACGTAAGGTGGGAATATGAATATCAATCAGTAGATGCACTGAGCTAGGAGAACACTGCCACTAGGGCTCGAAATGGATCGAAGCGTTTCACTCGGATTCGAAGTTTCGGTTCATTAATTTTCTGGTAGTTTTCGGTTCTGTTTCATAAGAAGTCACCATGGGTCACTCCGATTCACTATAATTCTAAGTAATTTATTGCATTTAATTAATTTTTTTTTCGCTTTCATTAATTTTTACGAACCTTGTAGCATTTTTATTACTGCTAATTTAAGTCGAGAAGATGTATGGTTAAATGGTGAGCACAGAAATAAAATATCGGATGTGTTACATTCACGTGACTTCCACTACCCTATGCCGTTGATTGATGAGTTAAAATTATTCATATGAAAGCCTATTCTTCTATCTACTTCAATTTAATCAAGATAAACAATTGTAGAAATAGCTACATCACACATTTTGTTATAGTAACCCAGGGAATAATGAATAATTAAGTGTTTAAGAACAGGACGCCCCAATTGCCCTTAAAATCCCATTACATTTCCATGATATGGGGAGAAATAATTCAATATCGACATGACGAAGCATTTGAACTATTCGTTTCGGAAATCGATTTCCCCATAAAACAACTTATTTAAAGTACACTGCGTGTTTTAAAGAGATATACAGTTTTGTACGTGGTAATGTTTTTCATCTATCGTTTATAAAAGTTTAAATAAAATTTCTTCCAAATGACCAGGACTTCAATATTTGTGCCCAGAAAATTTGAGATATTCACTTTGTGATGTAATTACTTTAATATGTATTATATATTTAATATTTTAATGTTTTGATTGTTTAAAAAAATGTTCCATGTAAAGGGCGGTTTGAAACTGGGGATTTTCTTGAAAACTTTGGAGGCTACTAAAGTTAAATACTAAGTTATGGGTTTATTTGAAGTTTTGTTTTTGATTTATGCTGTTCACAAACACCCACCCACACGCATATACACACAATCACACGGGCATATATTTTCTAAAAATATTTTTTTGGACTCGTTAGGCCTCAAAACATGTATTTCTGGTGAATACAGGACTATGTCTCAAGTCTATAAAAATGTCTCAGAAAGGGTTAACACTAAAAAGTATAATTTGACAAATAAAGTGCATGATATATAAAATACCTCTTGCAGCCTAAATAATATATAGAGATAATTAATACTGATAACAACATACTTTTATCTGCAGGTTCGTGCACAGCATTGAAGGTCTTTTTAAACTTGCCGAGTAACTTTCACAAGGCAACAAACAGTCCGCAGGTACCAGGAATACATTGTGTACCTTACAATTCTAACCTCACGGTTGCCATGTGGATAAAATCCGCTGTAAATTTTTGGCGTAGCAGGGAATTGTTTTGTTCTTATGATTTACCAATTATACCTGCAGAATTCATTCGGAATAAAGAGGTCTTCACAGACTATTCCCAAACATTTATGGTATACCTTTTGTTTGTCATCTTAAACACATGGTATTTTAATTAACACTGTCATTCATTTCTAAGAAAATCATAGCTAAAGATCTTTTTTATGTAAAGAGTGGTTTGGGGCGAGGAACTTTATATGATAACATTGGAATTTAATAACTGAATTTAAATACGAAGTTTGGTATTTACTGTCTTTTCGTCTTTTTTCTATACTCTTAAACTTTATCTTTCTTAATTCAAGGTGTCTCAAAATGGCTATTTCCGATGAAATATCGATATTGAATTTTTGAATGGAATGCAGTAGTTACTCTAAATAAGCAATACAGAAAGTAAAAAGACAAGCAACTTTATATGGAACTGAAGTTTTTGTATTGAAAACATTTCCAACAGATTTGCGTTGCATGGACATTCTCACTTTGTGTCCTCAATATTTCGGAGCAGAGAATTATAATTAAATAAGTCAGAACAACTTCAACATGCGGTTAAGTGTCAGGAAAAAAACTAGTTCTCAATATAGTAACAAACAAATTATATACAAAAATGTTTTTGGATTAATTGTAGGAAGATAAAGAATTCATCAGTTCATTAATTCTATCAAAACTGTTTAAGAATATTGTAATTATATTATAGGGTTAAAAAATTATAGTTAAATGATCAATAACAAACATATATTGCAATGAAGTGGCAAACGTGTTGGGGCTTTACCGGCAGCAATCGGGAAATACACTGTTGAGCTATAGTAATTAATTGTTTCTTCGTGTGCAGGAAAAGGTTGGAAAGGTAGAATAAGACTGACATTCCACCGGCAACGGGAAGATCTGTAATTCAATGTAATGTTAGGTAATTTAAAGTTAATACAGAGTGTTTGTGTGTGTGTGTAAGAGAGAGAGAGAGAGAGAGAGAGAGAGAGAGAGAGAGAGAGAGAAATTACAGTAATAGTAAATATTCATTTGCTAGGAATCGGATATTGGAATATTCAGTCTAAGAATCGCTTCGATTTCATCTGTTTTGTAATGAGATATTATCATTTCTGGAGATTATAACCTGATAAATGCTTATAATGTTAAATATTTTATTGATTTGCAAATTGCCCATAATTGCACAAACTAAAATAAAGGAAAGTTCTTAAACATGCATAAAATGTGGTGGAAAGCTTTTGTGATCCAGTTGTTAGCATGGTTGCTTCCAAATTCAAAGGCACCGGGTTCGATTCCCGATTGAAGAATGGACATTTTTCGTTAACCAGTATTGTTCCCATCCTCATTTAGCCTGGAAGTAAGAGCAAGTGTGCGTGCATGTGTGTGTACATTTAATAGAACATTTAATAGATGGCTAAATGGTCCTTGAAATACCCATGACCAGTAAGAAATATATTATTTAAATACACGATATTTTCTTAACTTTTATTGAATTGTTACTCAATAATAGTAAAGAAAAGATGTCTATAGAATTGTAATTTATCCTAGTATTACTGTGGATAAGTTGATGTATTCTTAATGCGTAAAGTAACACGTTTAGTTCTACTTTCTAAATTAAAATTGACTGCAGGTTTTGAAATATAAAGTTCAAACTTCTCTCTGAGAGATATCCACTGTAAACCTAATTTTTCTTCCCCTCTCTGCTGAAGGTAAATGATCGTCAGGAGGAAGAATGTTTGCAGATGTTATCTTCACTAAAATTTACTGTTAGACACTCAAGTCCTCGAGGTCCCGTTTAAATAATTCTTAGTTGAACTTGAGACAATATAAAGTTTATGCAGCGGTGAAGATTCCCTAAGGTGGCCTCTTGCCTCAAGAACCTCTGTCCGGAAATGGCAGTTCACACACAGTAAGAACATCTTGTTGAGTCGCATTTTAATCTCCAGACACATTTGTATGATATTTTCCCATCATGTTTCCTGTCAGATACCGGATACTCTCACTTGTACAGCATACAATTCCCGGAGGATCAAATGGATTTTTAAACAATAATGAGCATATGTTAATTGTTTCATTATTATTGTCCGTTATCAACAAATTGCCTTTTTCCTTCCGCCTTTTTAGAAATATTTTAACTAAGATGTAGTCCAAGCAAACATCCTTCAATAGACTTTTGTATATCACTTTTGGCGTGTTTTATTAAGGAATACAAGAACGAATAAAATGCATGAATTATGAAATATCTCTTGCAGTCTAAATTATATCAAGAGACAATTACTACTGATAACAACATACTTTTATCTGCAAGTTCGTGCACAGCAATGAAGGTCGTTTTAAACTTGCAGAGTAACTTTCACAAGGCATCAGTCTGGTTGCTAATATTACAGGTACCAGGAAATACATTGCATACCTTACAGTTCTAACCTCACAACAGTTTTCTAACAGCTGATTTTGTATTTTTAATATAAAATGGTGTACTCTATGCGTCATTCGCGTTTAAAATACAAACATAATCAAACAAAGCATGTCTTATACATATTTTGGACTATTTATATAAAAAGCGATTCCTCTCTATCAAATAAAGTGATTCTCTAGATTAGAAAATACCCAATGGTATATAGTTTATGTTACAATTGGGTTTACACATATTCTAAGTTACGTTGCATTATATGATGGACTAACATAACCTCAGCTTCGGATAATGGAAGCATACAAAACTAACGATTCGGAAACAGTAAATTCTTCACTAGAAGTTGATAAACTCGTCTCATAAAACTCAACAAAGTAACATTTTGTTCGTCATGCTGATTTGATCAAGATCTTTAGAGCCATTTTTGAGAAAATAAAATAATTCCAAATATTTATAATATTGAAGCTTTGCTGCTGTCTATTCTCGATCATTCTATGCTTTCATTTTCAGTTATGCTGTTTATATCGCGGGAGTTGCTGAACTCTGTTAAGTCAACTAACAAAATATTACTACAAAAGCAGTTATCAAAATCAAACGAAAGGATTTTAGCGTTAAGCATTTCCTCCTTTTTCGGAAATTGTACTTTTTTCACATTATGTACCACAAATTCCACATGCGGTCGCTCGGAATTGATATCATCAATATTTAAGAGAAGCGATCTGAATTTGATATAAAGTGAATGTGGAAATATTTGCACATAGAGCCAATATAATATCAGAACGCTTTCTGGATAACTCACAAAATGAATGTAGTAAACATCGTTTTAGTGACGGTTGTATCTTGAAAGTCACATAATACAAAATGAATAAAATTCAATCTGGCATTGCTATTAGAATTTTTATATTATTTAATACATTTAGTTGCACTAAAAATAAGTATGATATGGAACATAGCCATAAAAATAATTTTCCTCAGCATATTGTGAAAATAACTCAAGGATCATACACCAATGTAAATTTTAAAATAAATGCTCAGGAATAAGATATGAGGATGGTGTTTGTATGAAGATAGTCTCAAATGATAACCTATAAAATGCAATGTTACATTAAATATAATTTCAAAAGGATAAAATCTCCAAATATCTTTGGATATAACTAAATTGGGCTTTTTAGAAAGAGCCTAACGATTTAAGATAAAAATAATGCTGAATGATAAACCTATCCCGCAACTCCATGCCCTTGTATGAAGATCAAATTTGCAAAATTATCTTCTTTACATAAATCGTTGTATGTACAAGGGATATACAGGATAGCGAAGTATTAAAAAGCGGGTAGCTATAGATATGGTGCCTAGCTGTTTACTCTTTCCATTACATACCAATACAGCAGCCCTTCAAATGAACAAGTATTCAACAAATCTGATGTGTTCCATTCACTTTACTTTCTCTACATCTCTATAACAAATAAATGTAAAAAGCATATTCTTCTATATACTTTATGATAATCGAGATAAGCATTATCAGAAATTATCTTAATTATTTCCTTTCTTGTAAGTAGAAGGCAAATAAGTAAAGGCTAAAACGATAATCAAGTATTTTAAATGACGGTTGCTATGTGAATAAAATCCGTTTCTATCCGTTACAACTTTCCACGTGAAAAGAAGTTTAAGTAACACAGAATATCTCAGAAATTGTCAATTCAACGACAAAAATGTAAATGACATAAATTGTGTATTTTAACGTGAGCTGCATTTTTTGTGTAATAAGTCTTGGTCTATTTCTTAGATATTACGCATAGTTCAGTCAGAATAAAGAGGCTATTCCCAGAATCTTCAAGGTGTACATTTTATTTGGCATATAAATATATTTAATATACGGTACTTTAATCAAAATTGTTAGGGTCATTTTTGAGAAAATTAAAATGTTCTAAATTTGTTCAATGCAAAGGTAGTTTTGGGAGGGTGAATTTTGCTCAAAAATCTTCGTGTTGCATCCCTGGAATGTACTAAACTTAAATACGAAGTTTGATATTGACTTGTAGTTATTATGTTCACAGACACACGGACACAGAACCACACTGACACACACCCACGGACTTTTTTCTGAAAATACTTTTGTTTTTTATATAGGGGACCTTAAAATATCTATTTACGGTGAAATCTCGGTATCGAATATTTGGATGGAATGCAATACCTTTTCTTACACTATGTGCATAGTACGTGTAGAGAAACTAAAAAGCAAACCAATAACAGTAAATATCTCGGAAAACGCTGGTGCCACAAAACATTTGAATGGTTTAAGGAGATCTTCATTTTTGTTTAGTAAGTTTTTGTGAATCTTGTGATTTACAAGTTATACAAAAGTAGAAAAGTATCTTCAAAAACTTTACAAAGTAGAAAGAGAGAGTATCGTGTTACTATTAGTATATCCTTTACTACTACAACTACTTCTTCCTCATATGAACAGCTTACGTACAGGTCTGGGTTAGACACCTGTTGAGGAGCTGGCGGACTCGGATCAGAGAGAGTAGCCAAGATGGATGATCAGAGAGAGTAGCCAAGATGGATGATCAGAGAGAGTGGCCAAGATGGATGATCAGAGAGAGTAGCCAAGATGGATGAACAGCCCGATGTCTAGTATGATGGTGTGAAGGAAGAGGATATGAAACGACGGTGAAATGGATGAAAGAGGTGACTGTGAAGCACATGGATGGTGGGGGAAACAGGAGAACCCGGAGAAAACACGCCTCTTATGCTGCTTTTTACACCACAAACCCCACATGCCATTCCCTGGGAACGAACCCCACATGCCAAACCCCTGGGCCATAACGCTATCCCTTTTACACTTAATGCAAACGCATGAAAAATTAACGAAGTATTGTATTGTGTGTGAGAGTATACTTTCTAGCTTCATCCCTTCGTAAAGACCAGCAACTTTTCGGTGACTTTGAAGGACCATCTTGTATATTCGAATTGAGACAGTAAAACTATTCATGAATATTACCAGTGAAGTTTACCGCATTGTAGCATTAAACCACTGGATCCAACAATGAAGGAACGTCCCAGTCATTCTTTCGTCTTCCGCTTTAACAGCTCTCGGTTTCGCTCTAACGATTATTGCAAGTGATATTTCGCAGGCGATGAAGCAGAAAAGGAAATGAGAATAAAAAGAGGCAGAGTAGTAAGGCTCGTTTTCAATGAGGTTGGGTTTATTCCCTAACCTACAATGCGCAAAGCCTGCCGTTAAGACCACTGGCTTTTGTTCAAGAGAGAGGAAAAAAAAAAAAAACAACTAATGCTGCTTCGCTAGGCTTTACAGAAGCAAAAGGACAAAGACATTCTGTGTGCTCTGCGAAAATAAAACTTTAAAAAATTGTAATGGGGCACTTGTGAGCTTTGCATAAGTTTCACAACTCTCTGAAACTGCGGCAAAACTAGGTTTCTGTTCTAGGTAAAAAATGCAAGTTTTTAAAATTAATTATACCCCAGTATTAAAGTAAAATCTTCCCATACTCCGTCGGTGGTGCCCACAGTGGAAACCCGACATCATTTCCAGTTCACCAGTGAGAGAGACAAACTCTGTTTAATGCAGACAGCTGCTTACAAAAAAGTAACTGACCTAATTTGTTCCAACGTATGAAACATAGATAATTGGTCACTAAAGGATATCATATTAATTTGGCTTAACTTATAGTTTAGAAAGATTAACAGGATTAGCAAGACAGTAAATATATGATGAATGAATTAAACTATTGTGCACAATGTGAAAGGAGTCTTCCATAACAGATACATCTGATTTATATTAAAATAAATATTTGTGTTAACATATGGTATAGTATTGTAAACACAATTGGTATTACAACATAATATGCGATTACCTATGGAAGCGGTTGTATACCATATGAATGGAGTCTTTCAAAACAGTCATACAGATTGTAATTTGTGAACAAAGAAAAACATTACTACTCGTATATAAACACGCGGAGGTAGCGCAGCTGCTCACCAAGCGGGAGAAGTAGCGGCTCCAGGTCATAAGGACCGCATTAAGCGGCCGGGGGGACTCGAGGCGCTGATCACGTCTTACTCTCCAATACTGCACCCCTGCACCCCATCCATGACGTCTATAGTGGACCGAGATGAACGCAGCGGCCGGGCGGTAGGCCAAGGTTCCTTGTGAGCTGCCATGCCATGGAGTTATATAAACACGCCGTATTGAGTCTTCAGTTGAAAGACGGGTAATTTCTTCATATATGTATGAACCGGTTTATGTTACGGAAAGTATTTGCAATCAATTGTTATAACTTTATGATGAGGTGCATTTCTTAGCAATCTACCTTTCGGGCAGGTGCCCGAGATATGACAGAATGTTTCAAGCTCGTTGCAGGTGATGTGGTGGAACGGTTGTCAAGGAACCTTCCTGGAACGGACCTAACTGAACAGTGTGGGTTTTCATTTTGACAGCAGTTGTTCAAACTCATACCATCTGTTGTCATTCATCTATTCATTGATAAAACTTCGCCGAATAGTGGAAGTGCTTTGCCTTTATGGGGTAGTTCACACCACTCTTTAAAATTAATCAGATATCTATTTAGAATACATCTTAACGGTTTACTTTTAACTAATGTAGATATTTTCATCAAATGTCTAATTATTCATTTAAAGCTACTGCTCATCTTGAAGCGATCGCATTATCTTATTTTATAGCTCGTCAGGTATTTCTAATTTCTTTACAGTTATATCTGAGGCAAGGAAACAACATTTTATTTTTTGTTTCAATAGCTTAAATTGATATACGTTCATGTTGTAAAAAGAAAAGAAATTTTGAAAACGTTCATAATACACTATTTGTTATTGCATATAATGATAAAAATAGAACTCCTTAACAAACGAACCGTGACACTTTTCTCTCTCTCTTTCTCTCCCCCTCTCTCTCTCTCTCTCCCTCTCTCTCTGACACAAGAGGCAAAGGAGAATTTAAGTTCTGCAGTCAAATGATGTTTGCCGAATGCAACCTCCGGGAGGAAGGGATGAGATGAGAGATCGGAAGAGTTGTTACCCAGACCAAACAGCGACAGGTGCAAATATTGTTGTTGTAAGTTGGAATCTCGCTTAGGGTGAGTTACTGGTTAAGGTTTTTTTCGGGATTTTACTTTACCCTTATAAGACCAATATCGAATAACTAAGCTTCATGGACACCGAGATCGTTTGAGCATCATTTCATCAATTTCATTCATCGTCTGATATGGCCACTGGATTAAAGGACGTTAAGCTACAAAAAATTAACATTTAGCAATTTATATTAGTGTATGAATAAACACTACAATCAATATATACAAACATTGATACTTCTAATACAAAAATTATAATCCCACTCAGTTCATGTAGCTTTTAGGCAACGCTTAAGTGCCTTATTTTGATCAATGGTAATATCAATGCCACAATCCGAATGTGCTGAATACTAATAAAAAAAAAATCTGATGTGTACCATTCACATGACTTTCTCTATATCCCTGCAACAAATTATTCTTAAAAGCTTATACTTTATGGTAATCAGAAAAAAATGAGCAGAAATAGTCTTATTGCTTGCTTCCTTGTAAGTAGGAGCGAAATAAGGGACTACTATAGGTTAAAGTCATAGTCAAAAACTGGTTGCTATGTCAATGAAATTCCTTTGTTTATATGGATACGAGTTGACAAGTTCCTGTATGAGAAAAGTATGCTTTTCATAGCAGAAACCAAAAATAAGGAATGTCTCAAAAACGACTAGCTCCACGAAAAAAATGTATATAACATAAATTGTGTGCTTTAAGGTGCTCTACATTTTTTGTGTAGTAAGTTTTTGTCCATCTCTTATGGTTTAGCAGGAATTCAAAATTCAGTAAAATTCATCCAGAATAAAGTAGTCTTCAGAGGCTATTCCCAGAAAATTCAAGATATACATTTTATTTGTCAGGTAAATATCTTTAATATACGATAGATCCATTTTTGAGAAAATCAAAATTTTCGAAAAAAGTTCCTTTTATAGGGTAGTTGGGGGTCGGGGGATTTTTCTCAAAATCTTCGTGTCGCATCCCTGGAAGATACTAAACTTAAATACCAAGTTTAGTATTTTACCTTTCGGACACACACACACGGACCTTTTTGTGAAAATGCTTTTTTTGGATTTTGGGGACCGTAAAACATATTTCCGGTGAAATCTCGGTGTCGAATTTTTGGGTGGAGTGCAATACCTTCTCTATACACTTTGTACATAGTACGTATAGACAAAGTAATAAATGGAGGTTGGTTTGATAAGTCTGGTAAAAAGATAAGAAAAATGTTGTTTTTTTCCCCCTTAATCAACTCACTTCTCGACATAGTTTCCTGTGAGGAATGTACACTTGATCCAGCGATTCTCCAGCTTTTTTTTTTATCCTGTTGATAGGTTCTTTCAAACTCTGCAAAATACTCGTTGACTGAGATTATTACTTCCTCATCTGATGAACATTTCTACCCACCATACCTCAGGGAATAGGAAGAAGTTACTTGGGGCCAAGCCTGGTGAATAGAGTGGATAAGGAAGTAATTCAAAACCCAATTCATACACTTTCGCCAGTGTTATCGCCGTTCTCTTGAAAGAACATTTTATTGCGTGCCCACCTTGGACTTTTTGCAGCCAATGCAAGTTTCAAACAATCAACAACCAAATATAATAGGACCCAGTTATTACTCAATCTTTTTCAAAGTAATCTATGAGGTTTACTCCTGAAGAATTTAAAAAAACAGTGGCTGTCACCTTACGAGCTGAAAAAATGGTATTTGTGTTCTTCGGTGTACATTTACCAGCCTTTGTCCATTGTTTTCACTGCTGTTTGTCTTTGGTGTGTATGAATAAATGTTCCGTTAACAGTCACATGTTGGAGCAAAATGTCTTGCGGATTGCAATTAAACTTTGCCAGACGTGTTGAAATATTGTTCCGGATGCGCTTTTGGTCAATTGTGAGCAATCGTGGCACCCACCTCGCACACTGCGTCTTCCCTCGGGATCACGGCTTACGTGAAATCTGCTGTGCCTATGTCTAGTATCCGTCTTTGATTTTTAGAATTTTTATCAACAGACAGTAGCTGCGTTTGTATATATATCGATGAAAGCAAGTGCACAGACGGTGTTGGATGTACCTTTGTGTCTGGTACAGAACCATACACTTTCGGCTTGTCTAGTAGCACATCAATTTATACTGCAGAACTGTATACTATTTACCGAGCCGTTCTGTATGTTCAGCGTCGAACCTTGAGTGACTGCCTTATTATGAGTGATTCCCTTAGTGTCCTTCAGAGCGCATGTGAACTGTACCACTACCATCTTTTAGTGCAGCGCATTCAGGACACCATCCACATTTTACACGCTTCTAACGTCAATGTTGAGTACGCATGAATGCCTGGACACATAGGCTTCCCGGGGAATGAACTGGCGGGTTTGGCAGCAAAATCGGCAGTGACAGAGCCAGTGTTATTGTTCTTTGTGCAATTGCGGAAGATTTTAGAGTGGTTGTGCGGGGAGCGGTGCATTCCGTCTGGTATGCGGAGTGGTCGGCTCTCCGTGGTAACTTGCTCAGGGAGGTGAAAGACCTACCTATAACCTGGGCAGCCTCCTCACGTACTTCTCGTCGGGAGTAGGTGATATTGACTTTGTTGCGGAATGGCCACTGTACTTTTATTCATAGTTACCTTTTAAAGACAGATCCTGCTCCTATTGCCCGCTCTGTGGAGCGTCCTTGACGGTAAAGCATGTGCGTTGTTCTAGCAGTTCATCGCACATCTCTTAAGCTGTTGGCTTTCCTTGCTGGCGTTCCTGGGGCGGTCAATAGGGTTTTTAAATTTATATAAAATGTTTGTTTCACACTCCGGATCTGATAATTTTTGTGTGGTAATACTGTTTTAGCTTACTATGGTTTTAGTTTTAGCTTCCTTTAACCTTTTATAAACCAATGTTATTAATGGTTTTATCGTTTTAACTCAGCTTTTAGCAATGGATGGTTTTTAATCTCCATTTTATTTCTAATTTTAAAATAGATAACATTTATCATGATTTTTACTCTGGACTCTTGCCTCTTTTAGTTATTTTAAGGGCGCTAGTAACCAAGGCGTTGAGCGCCCTAAAATCCAAATCCCAATCATCATCACCACCATCATATCACACTGCGTCTTCATAGCTAATTCTCCAAGCACTCGCTCATTTAAGATGCCTACAGTCTCAGCAACATCACGAATTTTTATCAGGCGACTTTGCATTCATGGATTTTGTCAACGATTTCCTCTGTGGTGCTCTTGATTGGATGGTCGGAGCGCGCTTCATCTCCGGTGCTTGTCCTACCACGTTTAAATTCATGAATCCAAAAGTGGTCTTCACTGATGATACAGAGTTTGCGTGAACTGCATGAAATTCTATTTTGTTTTGTACGGCCGTCCAATCCTTCAAAAAAATGTTTAATAACAGCACCAAACCCGGTTTTCTCATTTTCAATCGCAGTTGACACAATGACCAATTCAGACGACTGTCAACAATGAACTGTACGCTGTATATTGTTGACATTTTTCATACAGTTCTTTAAATAATCAAGCTTACCAACCATAAAGCCGCAATAAACACGTTCAAATCTTTCATATAAATTTACCAGACTCGTCAAACAACCTCATATACGTAAAATCCTCTATGATCTTAAATACAAATATGAATGTTTTCAAAAGGAAGAAGAACAGTTCAAAAATGTAAGTTTACAGTATAGAATTAATTTCATATTGCTGTAATGCTTTCATGTTATTAATGCTTATTTATTTTATGTATTGTGGTTATACACATTGATGTTGCTGCTGCAAACATCTGCATTTAGCAGTTTTAAGTTTCGGGATAATGTCACAAAGTTTACTAAATATTAAATTGCCATTCTTAATACAAGGGTATGAAAAAGGAAAAACAAAACATACGATTTTAGCGAGCAATTTGGTCAGTGAACATAAACTGTTTTTCTGCTTTTCCTGAAGGAGTTGCTCTCAGCTCTGTTTCCTCCTCGTCCTAAGGATTTGAGTAGCAGTAATGGCCTCTCTTCAAGAGCCACTCAGATCCTGCCTCGCAAAGTTTCCCCTTCTTATTTGCCAATACGCACAATATAAAGGGGTGTTTGAGCTAGATAATCTATGTTTATTCAACACGAGGGGCGTCTAGCAATTTATACTAAAGAACAGGCAAATCAGTCTACCAGCGGAAGCCACACTAGTGGTGACGTAAACGTTTAATCTAATGTAACTCAGAAGTCAACTGAGGTCGCTTTATCCCTGTCCAAATGCTATTGAGTTTCCATCACTCAAAATTCAACAATTCCCCAAAAGTCGGTATGCTTTAGACAAAAACACAAATATTATTTGCTTGTTAACGACGCTGTCAATTGCTAGAATCCTACCAGCGCCGCCTGTGTGCCGGAATTTCGTCTCGTAAATAAATCTACTAACATGGGTATATTGCTTAAGTACACTTAAGAATTATCGGCACGCATCGGGTTTGAACCCGTGACCTCGGCGAGCGACTATCCACTGCTCCACCCAGACAACAAAAGATATGATAGTGTGCATGTGGAATAAGGCAAGACAATCTTGCACTATCCACCCAAAAATTCGATACCGAGATTTCACCGGAAATATATGTTTTAGGGTCTCCTATATCCAAAAAAAGCATTTTCACAAAAAGGTCCGTGTGTGTGTCTGTGAGTACGATAACTCAAAAACGAAAAGTCGGTAAAATACCAAACTTGGTATTTAAGTTTAGTATCTTCCAGGGATGCGACACGAAGATTTTGAGAAAAATCACCCTACCCCAAACTACCCTTTACATGGAACTTTTGTTCGAAAATTTCCATTTTCTCAGAAATGGCTCTAACGATTTTGATTAAAATTTCTTATATTAAAGATATTTACACGACAAATAAAATGTATATTTTGAATTTTCTGGGAATAGCCTCTGAAGACTTCTTTATTCTGGATGAATTTTATGGATTTTTGCATAGTTGCTAAACCGTAAGAAATAGAGAAAAACCTTACAATATAAAAAATGTTGAGCACCTTAAAACGCACAATTTATGTTATAAACATGTTTTTCGTGGAGTTGATGGTTTTTGACATATTCCTTGTTTTTGTTTTCAGCTATGAAAAACTTATACTTTTCTCATACAGGAATTTGTCAACTCCTGCCCATACAAACACAGGAACTTTAGTTACATAGCAACCAGCTTTTGATTATTAGTTTAGGCTATAGTAGTCTCTTATTTCCCTTCTGCTTACAAGGAAGCAAGTAATAAGACTGTGCTAATTTTTTTCTCGATTAGCATGAAGTAAATAGAAGTATAAGCTTTTTAACAATAATTTGTTGCAGAGAGGTAGAGAAAGTGAAGTGAATGGAACACATCAGATTTATTTAGTTCTATACAGCCTAGGTGGTAAAGCATTAAAACTCAGAAGATCTCTATAATAACCTATGGATGTATTGGCAGAGAAGAGGACATTCGTATTTTATGTTTAAATGGAGTCTAATTCGGAAATATAAATGTAATCTTCATCATAATCATCTCATCGCCATCCCGATAAATTATTGCCTCAACTGTTTACCGGCTACCTACAACAGCTTGATATACATCTCCTCATGGGCTGTCGCAATGATCTTTTTATATTTAGTATATGGTTGAAGATTGTCTTGGGAGTTGTTCCTCTGAGCATTCTATTAGCTTGTTTCCAATTTTCTTGACATTGTGGGATGTAATATAATATCCTGCATTACATTCATTCTGTGGTGATTTATGGTTGGGATAAAAAATCAATTTGCTGTTTATTACCTCAAAATTGCTTTAACATCATAAGAATGTAATCCTAAATTCTATCTAGTTCTATTTAGAACTGTGTTAAAATGTGTTTGTATAAAGGGCTGCACTGAGTTACGCCCATTTTCTTCAGAGAGCATTCCTAAAGAACAGTCACTCAACTTTCTTTTTTATTTAGGCCAAAGAAATCAGTTTTCTGGATATTAGCTTATGTATTGGTTGGACATCACAGGAATATAATTCTTAAGTTTCAAAATTTAAATTCCATTTAGAGCTATGTTAAAAATCTGATGTGTACCATTCACATGACTTTCTCCATATCCCTGCAACAAATAATTCTTAAAAAGCTTATACTTCTATTTACTTTATGCTAATCAGAAAAAAATAGCAGAAATAGTCTTATTACTCGCTTCCTTGTAAGTAGAAGCGAAATAAGGGACAACTGTAGGTTAAAGTGATAGTCAAAAGCTGGTTGCTATGTCAATGACCTTCCTTTGTCTATATGGATAAGAGTTGACAAGTTCCTATATGAGAAAAGTATTCGTTTTTTATGGCAGAAACCAAAAATAAGAAATGTCACAAAAAGAATGAACTCCACGAAAAAAATGTATATAACATAAATTGTGTGTTTTAGCGTGCTCTACATTTTTTGTGTAGTAAGTTTTTGTCCATCTCTTACAGTTTAGCAGTTATTCAAAATTTAGTAAAATTCATCCAGAATAAACTACTCTTCAGAGGCTATTCCCAGAAAATTCAAGATACACATTTTATTTGTCAGGTAAATATGTTTAATATACGAAATTTTAATCAAAATCGTTAGAGCCATTTTTGAGAAAATCAAAATTTTCGAAAAAAGTTCCATGTAAAGGGTAGTTGGTGGGGGATTTTTCTCAAAATCTTCGTGTCGCATCCCTGGAAGATACTAAACTTAAATACCAAGTTTGGTATTTTACCGACTTTTCGTTTTTGAGTTATCGTGTTCACACGGACACACGGACATACGGACACACGGACACACACACACACACGGACTTTTTTTTTGAAAATGCTTTTTTTGGAAATTGGGGACCCTAAAACATATATTTCCGGTGAAATCTCGGTATCGAATTTTTTGGTGGAGTGCAATACTTTCTCTATACACTATGTACATAGTGCGTATGGAGAAAGTAAAAATGTGTTTGTTCAAAGGGCTGCACTGAGTTACCACCACTTTTTATCTGAGAGCACTTCTAAAGAACAGTCACTCAACTTTCTTCCCTATTCATGCAGGCAAATCTTTCAGAAAGCTCTGATACGTGATTCAAAAAGGCTGTATGTAGCAAGATGGCGGTATGCGTGTTCTGTTTGTCAACACACGTGCTAGAAAAGTTATCAAAATGTTTGTTGGGAATTTGTTTATTCTAGTCAAAATTTTAAGTTCTTGTATAATTGTCAAAAATGCCAAGCCAGCAAATAAAAGCTTACAAGAGAGTTAGTAAAACCTGTGTTGAACCACTAAAGAAGAAAACTGCTGAAGAAACAAGTGCCTGTAATAGGAGTATGATCATGGGTAACATTATATAATTTATTTCAGAGACATAATGTTCTCAATTTTCTGTTTCAGTTTTCCAAAACTCACATTTTCATTAGTTAAGGTACAACATTTGTAAGGCATTGCAATGAGTCATTCCATAGTTATTCTTGATACAAGAATACAGTTTTCTGTGGAATAGAATTTTCTTAACTCTTATAGAAGAAAAGATACTAAGAAATGTATGTGGTGAAATTATTGTACTTTTTTTTTAAAATAATAAAATATATTTAGAAAAAAATCTAACACGTTTAGAAAAATTCTGTTTCACAGTTTTTCTCATTTATCTATATATAGCTTCTGAAAAAAGTATTTAAAGGATTGCTTCAGTGGTTTTAAAGATCAAGCTGATTTAGTTTTACTCTGTAGTTCCAATATTGTAAATGGCATACATTAAATAAAAACTAATGAAGTGTTTCCAAACTTCCTAGATATATTTTTAAACATATTTCTAACTGGGTACACATTTGGTAAGGATATTTCAAACAAAAATGAAGTTAAATAAAATTTGTATGAGACTGTACTGTCCCATTTGTCCCCAATACAATATCCTGCATTATTTTATTTCTATGGTGAGTTTTATAAAGAATATCTATCATTTTATTAATATCCAATGCGTAAGCTTACTGTTCGGCGCAAGAACTTCATTTGTCAGTAACCTTGCTCTTATCTGGTTTATATATGTATACACATAACGCTGTGTGAATATATGTACACACACGAAGATATGGGTTCATTACTCTGTTTATGATTCCATTGCTCTGTTAAATTTAAGAATTTTGAAGCTAGTAGAAGTAGTCGTTCTTCAAAGATTTTTTTTTTATCTGAAAGTTAAAGTTCCGGTTTTGACTACACGTGTATTTCGTCCGTTCTTGAATTCATTTGTAATATCATAATGGTGCAGTCAAAAAGTAACGCATAAAAAGCTCTCAAAATTATTTATTTATACTGACCCATATTTCATTTTCTATAGTTTCGTACCTTAAATAAACACAGTTGCCGATGCTCAACCATTTTTAAAACATTTCTTGTAAGAGTTTTTGGACATATATTTTAAAGACTGGCAGAGCCTAGGCTAGGTCTTGAAGAAAATGTTCTTACTCGAAGAGTGTTTTTCAGGTTGTCAAACAGCCAGAATATCTCGAAGTAAGGTCAGATGAATAGGGAGGATGTCTCAATTACATTTTGCAGTAGGAATTCGATGACAATCTGAGCATTATGAAGTAGAGCATTGTCTTGGTGTGGAGGATAAACTTCCCCACTTGCCGATTTTCTGCAATTGCAGGCAACAGCCGGTTCTTCAAAATGTCTTTGTAACTTTCTCCTGAGATTGCCATATCCTTTAGAATAGGATATGACACACTAACATCCTTATTATCTCAGAATTTTGAGTACAGAGCTTCCTCTGAAGATGAGCGGTGTGGTGGCGAGTCTGGATATTTCCATTGTTTTGGTTGCTTTTTTGTTTTCGGATTGAACACAGGGATCAATATCTCATGCATAGTGGCCACCATTTCCAAAAAGTGCCTTGTCAGTAGTTCTTCTGAACAGGTCATCTGGATTTCTTTCTTGCTTTCACCGAGCATTCTTGGCGCACAATAGCCACTCACTTTTGTCATTTTCAAGTCATATTTAACTTATCCTTACCACTCAGCCATTGTTGAGGACTGAATTAGCAAACATTTCCTCTGTGGTCATTCGGCGATCACTAAGAATGAGGTTGTGTTCGCAACCATGCGAGATGAGCAAATCGTTCAAGGTCGGTTTGAGCACCGTATTCAGTGCTGGCCACTCTTCTTGCTTTGAACTTGTTCATCCACCTAATCATATTACTGTAGTTCAGTTCATCATCCCCACAAATAGAGACAAGTTCATGGCAAATGTTTCACAGTTTTCACCTTTTGCACAAAAATATTTCACGATAATATGCTGTTCTTCTTGCGAAAACTCCATAATCAGTATACAACAAATCTCTTAAGCAAACCAACACTGAATCTTCTCGCGCTCACTCTTGGAGTTGAACTGTTGGTTTACTCGTAGTCCAAGGTTGCTGCTTTCTCTCCCCACCATCGTGTTTGCTGCAGTAACAATCGTACAGTCACAACAAAAATGTCATGTATGCGTTACTTCTGGACTACACCTCACTTAATATTGCATTCCATCTCATATTACGTAAAGTATCTGAATATTTGAAGAAATCTATCATATTTGGCATTATGACAATTCAACATCATGAATACCATAATCTTCAAAATACAAGATTTCCCAATTTTGGACTTGCTCTATTATATGTGCGCAATACTTAATTATATTTCATATTGGGTACAGCATAAAATAAAAAGTATAGTTCCATACATACGCTTCATTCAATTCAGTTCCTCTATATAATATGAGATGAATAATTCCGATTTTCACTCGATACAACATAAAATAAACTATTATGTATGTACATATATATATATATATATATATATATATATATTTATAAAATAATATTGTTTCCAAAATTAGGTCCAAGTAAATAATTTAGTGCCAAATGAGCTCCATTTAATGGTAAAATGCTCAATACTGTACTACGCTAATACTTCTGGGCCATAATTTATCAATCAGATAAGAATGATCCTGAATGTTGAATGCAATATTCAAATTACAAAGTCAATTTAACAAAAAAGTATCCAGAATTAATGTACTATAGTGTGATTAAGGAGAAAGATATAGTAAGCCTAACAAACAAGAAAGGGGAGAGAGAGAGAGAGAGAGAGAGAGAGAGAGAGAGAGAGAGAGAGAGAGAGACGTAAAGGTGATTTTTGCAAGATTAAACTCAAAGACATTAAGTAGAAGAAAGATATAGAAGATAGAGTGTTTGGGTTTAAAGAGAAGAGAAAATGCAGTCTAAAAGGTCTTTATAAGTAGTATTCATTTTTACTTTCTCTATATGAACGATGTACATAGTGTATAAATTGATATCGAGCTTTAACCAGAAATACATGTTTTGAGATCCCTGATCATTTTTAGAAAAATGTCCGTGTGTGTCTGTCTGTGTGTGTCTGTGTGTGTCTGTGGGCAGCATAGCTCAAAAACGAAACGACCGTTAAATACCAAACTTGGTATTTAAGTTTGGTATCTTTCAAGGATGCGACACGAAGATTTTCAAGAAAATCCCCCTAATCCAAACTACCCTTTACATGGAACTTTTTTTCGAAAATTTCTATTTTCTAAAAAAATGGCTCTAACGATTTTGATTGAAATATCGTATATGAAATACTCGTATATTTGCATGACAAATAAAATGTATATCCTGAATTTTCTGGGAATAGCCTCTGAAGACTACTTTATTCTGGATGAATTTTACGGAATTTTGTATAACTGGTAAACCGTAAGAGATGGACAAAAACTTACCACACAAAAAATGTAGAGCACATTAAAACACACCATTTATGTAGTATACATTTTTCTTTGTGGAGTTGATAGTTTTTGAGGTATTCGTTGTTTTTTGTTTCAACTTTGAAAAACTTATACTTTTCTCATGCAGGAATTGGTCAACTTCTGTCCACACAAATAAAGGAGCTTCAGTCACAAAGCAACCAGCTTTAACCTATGCTACTCCTTCATTTCGCTTCTACTTACAAGGAAGCAAGTAATAAGACTATTTATGCTAATTTTTTCTCGATTAGCATGAAGTAAATAGAAACATAAGCTTTTTAACAATGATTTGTTGTACAGAGGTAGAGAAAGTATGTGAATGGAACACATCAGCTTTTTCGCTGTAGTCATGTAATATATTAATAAAACTTTAAAGTTTTTCCAGTAATTTTAGTACTTATGTTTAGATCAGGATTGATTTAAAAGAACAATATTGTTCCACCAACTTTAAGGCAGTGCTGAAAATACACTATTAATAAAAGCTGAGAGGAAATTGTCACTTAAAACAAAACGAAGATATTGAGTAAAAGAATGAAATCAGAAGATGGGCTTAAATGTGCTTTTTGGTGGGTAAAAATCTATTGAATTCCCTTATTGACTTTATAAAATTAATTTCTATGCATTTATTTAAAATAATTTTATAAATGCTGGTAGAAATATGATAGTTGTAATCAAATTTGATGAGTACTGGTTTTCAATGTAGCAGCTCAGCATTAATATTAAGCATAATCATACGTTCTGAAACGTATGAAACGTTGACAAAATTAAGCTAACAGGTATCATTGGCTTAATTTCATTTTCAGTGCATAATCATGACGACATATGGTGCTTGATACCAAAATGAATATGTTATGAAGGTCTTCATCTCCCGTTGGCTCTGGTCAAATTAGTGAAGAGGGTAATCTGGGTTTTGATTCACAATGCCAGGGTAAAACCTCAAATATCTATACACATAATAACGCTTTGACTAAAATGAAGTTTTAGTAATACAATGCCATTTTACTTTCTCTATACATACTATGTACATAGTGTATAGAGAAGGTATTGCACTCCACCAAAAAATTCCACCGAGATTTCACCGGGAATATATGTTTTAGGGTCCCCTGTATCCAAAAAGAGTATTTTCAGAAAAAGGTCCGTGTGTGTCCACGTGTCTGTGAACACGATAACTCAAAAACGAAAAGTCGGTAAAATACCAAACTTGGTATTTAAGTTTAGTATCTTCTAGGGATGCGACACGAAGATTTTGAGAAAAATTCCCCTACTCCAAACTACCCTTTACATGGAACTTTTTTCGAAAATTTTGATTTTCTAAAAAATGGCCCAAACGATTTTATTTAAAATATCGTATATTGAAGACTTTTAGCTGACAAATAAAATGTATATTTTGAATTTTCTGGGAATAGCCTCTGAAGACTACTTTATTCTGGGTCAATTATACAGAATTTTCCATAACTGCTAAACCGTAAGAGATGGACAAAAACTTACCACACAACAAATGTAGAGGACTTTAAAACACATAATATATGTTATATACACTTTTTCCGTTGAGTTGATTTTTTTTTAGATATTTTTTGTTTTTGGTATCAGCTATAAAAAACTTAATACTTTTCTCATACAGGACTTTGTGAACTCGTGTCCATACAAACAAAGGAACTTCAGTAACCAGCTTTTAACTATCACTTTAACGTATGGTACTCCCTTATTTCGCTTCTACTTACAAGGAAGCAAGTAATAAGACTAGTTGTGCTGATTTTTTCTCGATTAGCATGAAGTAAATAGAAGTATAAGCTTTTTAACAATAATTTGTTGCAGAGATGTAGAGAAAGTCATGTGAATGGAACACATCAGATTTCTTATATCTCCCATTAGGTCATGAATCTCATAGAAATACCAGTATATTCTGCTTCAGCTTTTTTAACAATTTTTGTAGCCGGTGTACAGAAGGTAAACATTTGACTCAGAAATTCACCATAGGGTTTTAGCAGAATAGGCCTTTTGGAATGTAGTGAAAAAACTCCGGCTAAGGTATGGAAATTTGCACTCTGACTCTACCAATCAAATTCTGTCCTACACGCGGCTTGAGTGGAAAACACAATTAATAAGCAAGTTTATTTACTTTCATTAAGCATAAAAGGTTTAGCTGAAAATACAGGAAAGAACTGTTTACTATAAGGTTAATATCCTTTCCGTATTACATCAACAACTGAGTAGAAACACCGGAAACCACCTAGCTATTTATTCTGCAGTGGACCTGACCTTTCTCGTTAAATGTCATTCTGCTACGAGAAAAAGTGCGATTGATAAATGTCTATTTTTCAAAGCGTTTTTAAATAATCTTTGAAAAACAGAAAAGTGATGTTCATTAACTTTCTCATTCTAATAACATTATAAGGTATGTGGTTCATATTTCAGTAAAATGACTGAGCAGGAAGCAAGTACAACATTGCATAATTTTAATACTAAATATTTTAACCAGAATTCAACAATAAGAATATATATGAAACTGCAAAGAGAAAGGAGACATATCCTGACTAATATAAAGTTTATTAACTTATTAAATGAGATGATTTTGACTGGAAACCAAAATGGCGGAATAGGTGAATTAAAACTGAGAAGCATGAACACTATAGAGCAGGGAATAGAATAGAGTTAAACTTTATGAATTACGTTTAAAGCTAAGGGGTATTATGGAATTATTTTTGGAGTAGTTTTGAAGAGAATTGTTATTCACATCTGCGTTACGCAATGGTGAAGAAGAATGAAACTTTTAAAATACTTAACCATCTTAAATATGAACAATTGTCTAATTATCAATAAAAGGACCATACAAAGTCGATCAAACTAAACATAAAGTAAACTTATTAAATGAAGCCTTCAATGTCAATGAACTGCTGTGTTAAATAAAAGCTTTAAAACAAGTTTGTCGTTTTATCAGGACATTCATGATTATGTAGCCGACATTGTAAGTTTAGGACTTACTCAAATGCTTCCAAAACATTGTAAATGCAATGCGCTGAGATTCTTAGGAAATTTAATTGCAAATCTATAAAGAACTCAGAATTAAAACTAATAAATAAGCTTAGTGAACGTTCTGTAATATGCTTAAAAGATAATAAAGGCTACGAGATAGTAATTTTAAATAATGAGGACTCTAATGATACAGTTTTGAAATTTCTAAAAAACTGGATTATACTCTTGTGTTAAATTTATCAACCAAATAACTTCTGATAAATCTCGTACCATCTGAGGTTTAGAAACACTAAAAACAGTAATACTCTATTACAAAGAGAGTATACTGTCTTCCTAAGGTTCATGAAAAAGAAGGCAGCCTGAATCTCTATCAACAATAGAGGTTCTGCTAGCTATGGCCTATCAATTCAATTCATTCAGTATATTTAAAACCTTCAGAATAAAATACACTTTAGTGTTAATCAATAAAATGGTACATTTAAAACTTACATAATAAGATATCTTAGTATAATCTGATATCTCACCTTTGTCTACCAATGTACCTACCAAATGAAAGAACTTGATTTACTTAAACAATAATTGTCCTCGGTCTCGATGGATGGGAGCCAAACTAAAGAATTAATTAATCTTAACATTTTAGTGCATCAATCACCTTTCTTACTTTCAGCAATAAATTCTACAAGCAGTTACATGGGCATCCCCTTTCACACTTCTTAGCAGATCTACATATGAATCACTTGGAAATTAAAGTCATCAACGAACATCTAGAAATATTCAAAGTTTGGTATAGATATGTAGATGATCCTTCGACATGCTACAAATGAATCATTGAGTATCTTGAATGCTCAGGACGTTAGCATTAAGTTACAATTGGGATTGAGAAAATCACATGCTTCCTTTTCTGGATTTAATAATGAAATACAACAGTAAGTTAAAATTTGGTATTTATAGAAACCCTCCTCATGTGGACACCTATGTAAAGCATTACAAATGTTGGTCTAAAGCTTATCAACATGCTGTATTCCAAAGTTTAATAAACGTACCTTTAACAATTGACGAAGTTAACAAAGAATTGAATCATATTATTAAAGTAGTCAACAGTAATAGATTTATCGGCCAATTGATTTATAAAATATTTAAAACATGAGGATAGAATGAGAATTAAAGGGCTTGTACATTAAATTTAAGAAAGAAGAAAAACAATATTTATAGACAATTTACACACATTCAAGGTTATTTTCATTGTTTAAAAGTTTCAGAAACAGAATATAACACTGGCATTCTAAAACTTTTTCAGTATGAGAAGTATGTTTAATAAACCACTCAATAAAGTTATAGATACATTAAACAAATCTGACCTTTATCAAATAAATTGCAATACTTCTAAAGATATCTTCATTGGTAGAACAAAAAGAAACTTAAGAACTTGTTAAAAAGAATATCAAGGAAACATTAAGCTAAAACAATTGGAAAAATCAGTGTTGCCAATCACTTTTGGGCCTCAAACCATGAGAAAGATCAGGAAATTAAATAATTAGAAGGCGTTACGACACTATCAGTGTTAGATATCTGGGAGAAAATCTTCCTGGTAATGGCAGCAATGTTGTCAGCTTTTAAGTGTGCCAGCTGATGTCACTCTGCAATTTATGCAATCTGAAAGTCAAGCTAAAGGCAGCCAATTCCGAGATGTCCAGCCATAACTCACCTAGATCACGCCGGAAAGAGACAAGTATCATAGGAGTCCGGCCACTTTCATCAGGGGCCAGGTGTTACCTGTAATAGTCGATGAAGAAGAGCCGCTCAGATGACCAGCAGATCCGCAAGAAGATGACAAGAATGAACGCGTCCAGGCAACCTCCAAGATCGCCAAGTGAAGAAAAGTGATGTTTCACATTCTAGTCATCGAGATCTGGCTCTAGTTTAAAAGGCGGCAACTGGGACGATCGTGTTAAACTTGTGATTTTGCTTATAGATTACGAAATTCCTTCAAATGCAAAAAAAAAAAAACAAACATGAATATGTATGGTAAGCAGAATTATTTAGGCACCTTCAAACATATTTATCAACAGCAAGAGTTTTCATTCTGAGTTCCAAAAAAAAAAAGTACTATCTGACTCTCCATGGTACTGTGCATCCTAGCGTTGTGCCCTTTGATTTATGGTAGGTACATGGATTGCGAAGTGACAGGATACCGCAGAAATAAGTATGGCAACAAATGTTAATACAATAAACTAAAGAAAATATTTGACAAAATTTCTTGAACTGCATGAACTAGGTCACGTGACCGCAGTCTGCCTTCGTGGAGATGTGACGTAAAAATCAGTTCCCTAATTAATATGCTGATTCATCGCAATATATTCGAAGAGAGCTGTGAAATATGCCTTGTGCTACTCGTATAAATACTGGAATCTGCGGGTGGCCATAGCAATCCTTTATCATGACGATTCTTTATTGCTTTTATTCACTATTCTTGCGTGGCATGCGAGTTTTTTGTCATCAAAGATTGTACATTAGCCATTCAAGGGAAAGGAGAAGAATACATCTGTGCGTGGCGTGGCAATGTTATACGAATTACATTACACTGGATTTTTACGGAACTGCCCACGCTTACAACTTAATATCAAAATCAATTTCAAGAATAGAAGTGACATTATAGGAATGCGTCTCTGAACAAGTTGATCCTTTAGTGCGACCACTATGTGTTTATTTGAACACTATTTAATGCCTGAGAGGTCTTTGTGGCTTACCTCCGTTCTTGTTGCTTTCTTATATGATGGCTTTACTTCTGGATCAGTATAGTGCATTTGTTTCCTTCTCTCTATTTTACTCTAACTACGTGGACATATCGCAACAGATCTGTTAAGAGCTATCTCGTAGATGGACGTGGGGTGGAAAATTAGCCTTCTAGATCTTATTTTGCTTCATCATAGTCCACGTGTCAGTGTTAGGCAAGTGTCTCTGCTTCTAATGACTGGCAATGACTGCGTGTCACAAAGACCTCAGTACCAGGCAACTGTAGATCTGCTTCCACACGATGGTATTATGGGTCGTCTGATCTACATGGTTTCATTATCTGTGTATAGATGGCAATACGTTCGCCATTATCATCTACATTCATTTTAATACTTCTTTGGAATTAATATAGAACTAAAGGTATCATGTTAGTAAATATCCAATCCGGCATTTAACTTGCTAATTGAGTAAAATAACGAACAAAATACATTAAATTGGTCGGACGAGCCCAGAGGTTACCTCCGAAGTCATTCCACTGGTCTGATGTGTTCCATTCACATGACTTTCTCTATATGTCTGCAACAAATTACTGTTAAAAAGCTTATACTTCTATTTACTTCAAACTAATTCAGACAAATTAACAGAAATAGTCTTATTACTTGCTTCCTTGAAAAGTGGAAGCGAAATAAGGGAGATCCCTTAAATAAGGTAGTGATAGTCAAAAGCTGGTTGCTATGTGACTAAAGTTCGTTTGTTTGTATGAACAGGAGTTGACAAATTCCTGCATGAAAGAAAAAAAAAACTGAAACCAAAACAACAGGAATATCTCAAAAACGATCAGCTCCGCGAAAAAAATGTAAATAACATAAATTGTGTGTTTTATCCTGATCTACATGTTTTGTGTGGTCTACTCTTACGGTTTACAAATTATACAGAATTCAATAAAAATCATCCAGAATAAAGGGATCTTCAGAGGCTATTCCCAGAAAATTCAAGATATACATTTTATTTGGCAAGTAAATATCTTAAATATAAGGGATTTTAATAAAAATCGTTAGAGCCATTTTTAAGCAAATCAAAATTTTCGAATTTTTTCCATGTAAAGGATAGTTTTCGGTGGGTGATTTTCTTGAAAATCTTCGTGTCGCATCCATGGAAGATACCAAACTTAAATACCAAGTTTGGTTTTTAACGGTCTATTTGTTTTTGAGCTATGCTGCCCAAAGACACACACACACATACACACAGACAGACACACACACGGATATTTTTCTAAAAATGCTTTTTTGTGGGTTCAGGGGGTCTCAAAACATATATTTCCGGTGAAATCTCGATATCGAATTTTTCGGTGCATTACAATACCTTCTCTATATACTATGTACATAGTACGTGTAGAGAAAGTAAAAGGAGTGGCCCTTCCTTGTTGTCCCCCCCCCATAAGAATGCGTGAATATCCCCTACAAGTTGATTATGTATTCTTCTGAATGTTGCAATCATGACTTTCTAAGAAAGGTGTTTTTGTTGTACTGGACTGCATTACATGTTTCCTTCGCGTCTTTCACCTTCGGTTATGCATGAATTACTTTTGATCTAATGACCAGCCTGGTATACCTTGCTCTGTCAGGAGAACTGATTAAAAGTAGTAATTAGTTTTAAGACTTCCCCTGCGTATAATGCCCATATTCCACTCTCCGGTTTTACGGGCAGCCTAACCTCATAAGCCGGTTACAACTTCGCCTTGTCAAGAGTGGTTCTGGATGAAACAGATCCTTAAGCAACATACCAGTACTAATGAAGAACTTGGTGCGTAATATTGACAGAATTGACTATGACGTCATAAGCGAAGCTACTGAGCTACTTATTGTCTTACAAGCCTCTCTTAGGTTGAAGCATCCTCATACTTCATCTCATTTGTGCTTGTAGGGGATCGTAACAACGTGTGCATTAACTACGTTTTGTATTGTGACAAAGAAACTTCCTTACACACAGACGCTTTCACTCTCATGAAGAGATTGTCATGGTACACTATGTTCAATAACTTTTTGCTTACAGAATGCCCAAAATGCTATAACCTTTACATCTACTATTCTTATTATATCACATTTAATCACTCTTTCTACTATATACGAATAATATATGTACACAACACTGATAATTACAAATACCACTAATCTGAACTACTTTAAATCATCAAAAGAATTTTTGCCCAAATTTCATTCAACTTATAATTATTCTCTCCGCATTTATTGGAGCCATTGGTGAATTTAACCAAATCTCTATACGTAAAATGTTATCTTTCTCATCAATTAATCATATTAGATGAATATTATTCTATGTACTGCTCTTGATTTATTTGGGAGGTATATTAGCTCTATTTCTATACGTATCTAGTTTAGCTTCAAACGAAATGTTTTTTATTCTAATAAAATTATCAGATCGATCAATTCACATGAAACAGTGAATCCAAAGAAGAGAGGAAATATAAAAGTTATTGAAACTCATCATAAACTTTTTAGGGCATGAACAACGTAATCAATGTTTAAATTAACAATTTAGAGAAAGAATATAACATAAATTATACACTCAGAAATTGTATTTCATTTGAATATCTTTCATTTTAGAAAAAGATGACTGAGCTTTCACGTAAGATCTTATTACCCCATTGTTTTCATCCTTGAAAATTATTATTTTTATCTATAGCTCAATTTCTTGTTATTTGCTAAATATAGTTCATATAAGAGAAAATAATATGTTTAAATCGTATTTTGGCAATGACTGCTTCACTATAATTATAATATATGTTTTGTACTTATAAAAAGATTTCCTACATACCCTTAGATACAAAAGAAACCCTATAGGGCCAAAGAACCAGCGAAGTTAACAAATAAACTAGAAGTTACTGCGAAGAATAGAAATAAGAACAACGTAAACTTTGATTGACTTGTACTCTCCAATTTCCATGACATCTCTGCAGAGAGTTGTGGTTAATGGCTATGGACAACAATAAAAGTTCATTTAAGTAGATATCTTGTAAGTAATGTGGTTAGAGTGTCAACTCTCCGAAGAAAGCACCGGATGTGTGAAATTCAGCAGATGGTCTTGTTAGCAGGATTAAGTTGGATACATTATCAAAGATGATAACTCAATACAAGAACTACATACAAACCCAATTTTCATTAAACGTTTAAGCTCTTTCAAGAAGACGTGAATGCAAACACTACTCCATAAAATTATTTTGGAGTTCGCAGTCTTTGTTAAGATTTGTTAAAAATATTCCTCATTTTTATAGCAGCCTTCAACTTCTATGGCTATTTTGGTGGATTTGAATTTATAAATAACTCCATAAAAATCGTATGACAAACTGAATGTTTTAATGAAATCTACTTTTTATAGTAAGTTTTTCTCTACCTCTTACGCCTTATCGGACGTACAAAACTTATCCAGAATGAAAACGGCTTCAGAGACTATTCCCCGGTCATGCAAATATCTTTAATATACGGTATTCTAATCAAACATTTCAGAGCCATTTTTGAGAAAGTCAAAAATTTCGACCATTTTCCATGTAAAGGGTAGTTAAGAGTGGGGAATTTTCTTGAAAACCTTCGTTTCGATTGCTTGAAAAATTCTGAATTTAAAATACCAACTTTGGTATTTAGCGAACTTTTTTTTTAACTATGCTGTATAGACACCCGAACATAACAAAAACACGCGCACTCCAATTTTTGAGTGGAATACAATATCTTCTCTATTTATTACGTACATAGAATCTTGTAGAGAAAGTAAAAACAAAAATTGTCACTATAACATACATTTTCTACCCAAAATAATACTTTGTTTGCATAGCTGTGCTACAAATTTTAGTTGAAATCTTATTTTTTTTATTGTTTCATTTATATAGCTCCCTTTAACATCAATGGTCATATCGGGGGCTTTGACTTGTGAAACTGTAGGTTCAGAACTTTAGGTCAATAAACTCTATATTACTCAACACATATACATTCACTCTCGCATACATACTTCCAGACTCTGTGGGGGATAGGGAATACTTCTGGTTAAAGGTTTATGATCATATAGTTCCAGGATATTTTCTGGGAAAAATTCCAGTGGATCCTTAGTGTCCAAAGAAAAGCGACAACGCTTTCGCTTTTACACCATTTAATTTCTTTAACCTCAAGTTATTCTTACCTATCGATCCTGCTAAACTTTTCTTCTAACATTACCATATTACTGAAAGTTAATTTAACATTTATTTTAAACGCAAGTAAATCACAATAGACTTCTTACCCGATGGCATCCCATCCCACACTCTTCTCGCGAAGTCTCCTCCAGCACGCCTAACCACTCCGATTATCTCTCTTAAGTGAAGGTCTTCGCAGCATCTACTTTTCGAATCTTTGATATTAAATTCTATTGGCTACCGCATCCTTGGTTTCTTTTCTCCAATTTAACTACAAAGTCGTCCCTAACCGAGGCTAGTCTGCAAGGGATTAAGAACTGCTCAATGCACGTAAATATCATCCTATGAATGTCTCTAAAGAATCTGTACTATCCGTTTCATAAACATTTTAATCACAGTTGTTATAGCTTCTATTAAATTACGTTCATCTCAACACTTTCTAATTGTGAGAAAAGTCGAAATAGAATGTCAGTCAGCAATGAAATGGTCACTTCGTTCCTTGCGCATGCGTTTTAAGTGTTGAGTGCTTTCCGCCATTTGTCTTCCGGCAATTTGCTAAATGTGCTTGTGCAATGAAATAACATTGTCCTCTCACAACACGCCACTACTGCACAGGACAAAATGACAAAAATAATTCTGTATAATTTTAGTTGAGAAGAGAATGATGTAGTCCCTTCTCCAATTAAAATGCTGTGATTGTCAAACTTGATGGGGAGATTTGCTGCGGGGATGATACTTTAATGGTACAGTTTTATATCATTAGAATTACTAGCATGCAAAACTAAGGGAAAAAAGTCGGCATAAGGAGTTGACCTGTTAGTTTAAACCATAGATATTATAATTACAAATAATTTATTTAATAATAATTTTCACTGTAGTTGAAATGGTTGAAACAAGCCTTTTGACAACATTTTAAACTTCCAGAGCAAATAACTGGTTCTTCCTCTTATCTATCACAGAACTTAGTCATTTTGACTTCTTGAGTTATAAATTCATACAAATATCTTATATTCGATCTTATTTTACGTGAAGATATATAATTAAGAATTTGGGTGTAGGCAAGTTTCCATTCATCTTCTAAGTAAACACCAGTTATGACTTTGGTTTTATGTCGTTTCATGCTTCAAAAAGAAGGTATTTTTTTTCTTTCGTTTTTTGTTGTATCTGAATTTCCCATATCCTGAATTTACAGAGGCGATGAAGGATGTAGTGACTGAATTTTCAGATACACTCAGGGTCCAAACGCATATTCGTTAATTGACAATTTTTTAGTTTTTAGTGGAAATCTCAGAAAAAAACTGATTCTTACTTGGGCCTTGGATCACCTCAATGTGGAACCACTGAACCTCATTCCGTAATAGCTTAACTTAACTCCATGGCACGACGGTTCACGGGGAACCTTGGCCTACCGCCCGGCCGCTGCGTCCCCCATCTCGGTCCACTACAGACGTCATGGATGGGGTGCAGTATTGGAGGGTGAGACGTGGTCAGCGCCTCGAGCCCCTCCTGGCCGGTTAATGCGGTCCTCACGACCTGGAGCCGCTACTTCTCTATCGAGTAGCTCCTCAATTGGCCCCCCAGGGACCTCACGAGGCTGAGTGCACCCCGGTACAGGTCTCCCAGCGGGGGAAAAATCCCCACGCCGGTACTGGGAATCGAACCCAGGTCTCCCGCTTGGTAGGCAGCTGCGCTACCACCGCGCTAAGGAGACGATCATTCCGTAATAGCTTACTGAAAATAAATAAAAAAGTCAATGATCCTAGGGAATAGCTGTGCCCCTAAGCACAAACGGCTTTTTTGCTTTTATTGACCTTTCTTCTCATTTGTTAGGATAGGGCAGACTACCATTAATGAACTGAGGCTAGTATACCCACACAGCTATTTACAAATAAATGTAATAGCAGTTGCTAGTCTCCCATTGGACGCCTCTCCAGGTGGCAGATAGGAGATGCATCCCGCGCCATGACCAATCGCCTTTCATCAAGGCGGTCCGTGTTCAATCCCATTCAACCGCATGTGGGATTTGTGGTGGACAAAGCAAGGGCATTTTTCTCCAAGATTCTCTCCCGACATCGTATTCCGCCGGTACTATATCTTCATTCCATGTATCATCAGTGTCATAGGTACCGTCTGTAGTAAAACGGTTGTTAAACACTATAAAAGACGAGTAAATGAAATATAGGGGCGGACCAAAATCAGCGGCAAAGACTGCCCTCCTTAGTCTGGTAGACCTCTACTTGGAGAAGGAGCTCGAAATAAAAAAGCGGGCCTTGAGGATGGAGGTAGGGCATCGAGCTAGTTACCAGTCACGGGACAAATTGGAAGTACTCATTAGGCTAAAAAAGATTTCAAAGGACGGATATTAATGACATAGTAGCAAAAAATAAGGATTAAAAATAAAGTTTATAGGAATAACAATAATTACCACTTGGAATATCGAAGGGATTCGATTGAAGATAAAATAGGTGTTAGAAGAATTGAAAGAGAGAGAGAGAGGGACGAGAGAGAGAGAGAGAGAGCTAATATACTTGAAAAAATCTGATATGTTCCATTCACATTACTTTCTCTATATCTCTGCAAAAAATGTTTGTTAAAGAGCTTATGCTTCTATTTACTTCATGCTAATCGAGAGAGAGCGAGAGAGAGAGAGAGAGAGAGAGAGAGAGAGAGAAAGAAAGGAAAACTACAGAAATAATCTTATTACTTGCTTCCTTGAAAGTAGAAGCGAAATAAGGGAGAACCATAGGATAAAGTGATAGTCAAAAGCTTGTTGCTATGTAACTGAAGTTCCTTTGTTTGCATGGACAGGAGTTGATAAATTCATGTATGAGAAAAGTATGTTTTTCATAGCTGAAATAAAAAAAAAAAAAGGAATATCTAAAAAAAAACAAAAAAAAAACAATCAACTCCACGAAAAAAATGTATATAACATAAATTGTGTGTTTTAAATTGCTCTACATTTATTGTGTGGTAAGTTTTTGTCCGTCTCTTACGGTTTAGCAGTTATGCAAAATTCTGCCAAATTCACCCAGAATAAAGTAGTCTTCAGAGGCTATTTCCAGAAAATTCAAAATATACATTTTATTTGTCAGGAAAATATCTTTAATATACGATGTTTTAATCAAAATCGTTAGAGCCATTTTTTTTTTAGAAAATCAAAATTGTCGAAAAAAGTTCCATGTAAAGAGTAGTTTGGGGTGGGGAGATTTTTCTCAAAATCTTGGTGTCGCATACCAGGAAGATACTAAACTTAAATGCCAAGTTTGGTATTTTACCGACTTTTTGTTTTTGAGTTATCGTGTTCACAGACATACGGACACGCACACACGGACCTTTTTCTGAAAATACTTTATTTTGGATACAGGGGACCCTAAAACATATATTTCCGGTGAAATCCCGGTATTGAATGCAATAGCTTCTATACACTATGTACATAGTACGTGTAGAGAAAGTAAAAAGAAACAGAAAGGGAAGCTTGAATGAACGTTTGGGAATAGTCCTTGATATATTCGAGAGTAAGGATGGATCAAAGATTCCAAGCAGTGGACATAATAATAGCTGAAATTAAGCAAACAAATTAAAAATGATACGAGTAATAAAGCTTGAAATAACTATACTGGTACATTGTTGGATAATAGGAGATTATGCACCCAATGAAGGATCCAAGAAGAATAACATTTTTAAAAGTAGTTACAACAAAGTAAGACGGGAGAAACGTGTACTGTGTAATACTTGCTGGCAATTTATATGCTCTAGTGAGAGATAGCCTCATTACCCAAATAGCTGCACTTAATGGAGAAAACGCACCGGATAAAAATGCTAGAAATCTAAGGGACTGGTTCACATTCAATAACATTAGACTCACGAATAGTTTCTTTAGGAATAGAGAGAGAGAGAGAGAGAGAGAGAGAGAGAGAGAGAAGTAAGGTTTTATGGCGCCCAACCTATAAGATTATTAGCGCCCTAGGAGATGTAAGAAAACAAAACCCAGCATAAAATAAAGCTTAAACTTAGGCCTAAGATTTCATGCTATAAAAACACGCACACAGAAGCCAAAACGAGGATTAAAATGTAGGAGATAACACTCCGAAAATAAAGTATAAAAAGCCTAAGGTGGTTAAAAGAAACAGATAAAACTAGTGACAAAAACTGTAGAACGCCATTAAAATTAGACACGTCCAATCATAGGGCACTGTCGAATAAAAGATAAAACCCGTTCTACAGCAGTCAGACGGTCTGCTAAAATGTCACGCATGCCACTGGGGAAATTCAACGACAATCGCGTGGCTGCTAAAAATTGGCACTCGGTTAGTACGTGTCTCACTGTCAAGGTTGCGCCGCACCGACAAACTGGAGTTTGCTCTCCTCGCAATAAATGACAGTGGCTAAAATAACAGTGTCCGATAAGCAGGCGACATTAAACGACCTCTTCTCGCGGGAGGTGCGACAAGAGGTTTTTCCAGGATTCAGGGAGTGCTTTGATTACCCGCAGTTTGTTTCCAGTAGTGCTGGACCATTCAGTCGCTCAACGAGAATAAATGGTCCCTCGCAACACCACCTTAAGATCACTAGCGGGAACGGAAGAGGAAAATATCCTGGATGATGTAATTGATCTCTTGGCAGCAGAATCAGCTTTTTCGTTTCCCGCTACTCCCGTGTGACCAGGCACCCACAAAAACATTACACGGAGACCTGCTGCCGAAAACGAGTGAAGGCAATCTTGGATCCGCTGTATGATTGGGTGGTAAGTA
This sequence comes from Hymenopus coronatus, assembly GCA_030762935.1. Lineage (NCBI taxonomy): Eukaryota > Metazoa > Arthropoda > Insecta > Mantodea > Hymenopodidae > Hymenopus > Hymenopus coronatus. Next base: position 26,523,358 of record CM060889.1, read on the forward strand.
TACAGCGGACGAAGACTTTGGAGAGCACTCAGAGAATCTGAACATATTGCAGTGAGTGGTAGCGCATGTCGACGCACATAAAAAAGAGCCTGAAGAATACCAAATAGCTCAGCTGTAAAAATCGAACACTGTTGTAAAAGGCGAAAAGTAAAACAGTGGTTATCAACCACAAAAGCACATCCAACACCTTGATCATTCTTCGACCCGTCAGTATAAATAAAAATGTGGTCGCGATGTTGGTCTTTAAGGGTTAAAAATTGGGATCGAAGGATGAAACCAAGGGTAGTCGCCTTCGAAAGAAATGAGGACCCTAGATAGAAAGAGTTGCCAGGGCGAATCCAAGGAGGGAAATGGGTTTCTCGTTTGGGAAGCACTGTAGGCATGGTCATGCTCATTTGCCCTAGAAGCTTGCGAAAACGTACCCCTGGTGGTAAGAGGGTGAGGGAGCGAGAGGCGTATTTAGCGTCCAAAGAGTCATCAAAAAGGTAAAAATGAGCCGGGTGGTGAGGCATACTGGACAGACGGCAGGCATAGCTGCACAAGAGAAACTCACGGCGATTATATAGCGGTGGTTCTGCAGCTTCCGCACAGACGCTACTGACTGGACTAGTGCGGAAGGCGCCAGTTGCTAGCCGTATGCCTTGATGATGAATGGTGTTTAAACGACGAAGGATAGACGGTCGCGCTGAAGAATAGACGATACACCCATAATCCAACTTGGAACGGACTAATGTACGATAGAGGTATAGCATAACGCTCCTATCGGCTCCCCAGGATGTGCCACTTAAAACACGTAAAATATCAAGAGAACGTATGCACCGCGCCTTCAAATAAGTTATATGGGCAGACCAACATAACTTTCTATCAAATAGTAAGCCCAGGAATTTCGCTTCTTCAACAAACGGTAGCATATCTGTACCTAGGTGGAGAGAAGGAGTAGGAAACTGCTTCCAGCGCCAGAAATTTACACAAACCGTCTTCTCGGCGGAGAAGTGAAAGCCATTTGCCACACTCCAGGAGGAAAGAGAGTCTAGACACCGCTGAAGACGACGCTCGAGCAGACAGGAACGCCGAGCTATGAGGTACACAACAAAATCGTCAACAAACAGCGACGAAGAAATCCCTGGGGGAAGGCAGTTAACAAGAGGGTTGATAGCTATAAGGAACAGAGCGACACTAAGTACTGAACCCTGAGGTACTCCGTTCTCCTGAGTAAAATAGTCAGATAAAACCGAACCCACACGCACACGAAATACCCGGTTTTTCATGAACTCCTTAATGAATATTGGAAGGAGACAGTGGCCTCGCGCCAGGCAGCAGGAAACGCACCTTCGAGCCAGATGCGATTAAAGAGCTGGAGGTGAAAGAGCTTACCATCCGTAGACATATGCTGAAGCAGCGACACATGTATGACATCGGGCCCAGGAGCGGTATGCCTAGAAAAGGAGAGGGCGTATTCTAGTTCACGAAGGCTAAAATGGCGGTTGTAGTCTTCATGGTTGTCGGAGCGGAATGACAACTCCTGGGCTTCCAACGCAACCTTATGGGGAATAGAAGCTGGGTCATAATTGTTGGAACTGGAAACTGCCTCAAAGGCTCTGCCCAAGGTGTCTGCGATAAGAGCCGGCTCCACCAGGGTGTCACCTCCTACCCTAAGACCGGGTATAGTGCACGGTTTTGCCTTACCGGCTACACGCCTAAGTCGATCCCACACAACGGATGTGGGCATGGAGCTATGAAAGCTCTCCACATAGCGCTTCCAAGAGGCCTTCTTACTTTCACGGATAATGCGCCGCGCTCTAGCCCGTAGTCGTTTATAGACTAATAAGTTATCTTCTGTTGGGTGACGTTTAAAAACCCGAAGAGCACTTCGCCGCGCACGGATAGCTTTGCCGCATTCCTCGTTCCACCAAGGAACCCGGGTACGCCTAGGTTGGGAATACGTACGGGGAATGGAGCGTTCGGCGGCGGCTATGATAACGGAAGTTAGGTGCTAAACTATGTTATTGATAGTGAGACATTCGGCAACGGAAAAATGGGCTAGGCGAGTATAAAGTGACCAATCTGCTTTGTTAAACTTCAATTTAATTTTGGGGTGCCAGTGATTGGAGGAGTACAATGAAGGAGTGTAATAACAACTGGAAAGTGACCACTGTCGTGAGCATCAGAGAGAGCATTCCACTCCAAACGGTGTGCAAGCTGTGCTGAACAGAGACTTAAATCGAGGTGAGAAAGGGTGCCTGTAGAGTCTGAGAGAAAGGTAGGTTCACCAGTATTCAAAAGGGAGAGATTCAGCTGGTCCAGAAGATCGCAGAGTAAGGCTCCCCTCGCACACGCCCTCGGAGATCCCCAAAGAGGGTGATGGGCGTTGAAATCTCCCACCAGAAGATACGGTGAAGGTAACTGCAAAACTAAATTTACAAGTTCTGCAGCGGCGAGAGGAGACGAAGGTGGAACATAGATACTACACACTGAAAAACTAAAACCGGGAAGAGAAAAGTGGACAGCAACAGCCTGCAGTTGAGTGGTGAGTGGAACAGTTCGGAAACACATGTCGTCACGTACCAGAACCAGAGAACCGCCGTGTGCAGGAGAGCCCTCATCCGGTTCCAGATCGAAGCGAACCGGGGTATACCGACGTAAAACAAAGGTATCTCGAGGGCGAGGTTTGGTCTCCTGCAAACAAACGATAAGGAGTGAATAAAACTGGATTAAAATATCCAGTTCGGGCCGATGGGTGCGTAGACCACGTATATTCCATTGGAGGATGGACATAAGGAGGACGGTAAGAAGGCTGCTGTTCATTATGAGTGCGCCGGTAAGGGAGCGAATTAATGGTCGCCCGGGACCGGTGGGTTCAGTTTAAGCTTTCTCTTTTTCGTTGGGCTTCGACTCCGTCTAGTGTGGTCGCTAACCGGACACAATCCAGATTGCCATCGCTGGTATCAGTGTCCGAACAAGTCGTGCGGGTGCGGTTAGGGGAGTGAGAACGACTTGTACGACGAATGGGCGATTTACGAATCGGGCGGGCAGAAACAGCGGCGGAAGATGTAGATGGCACAGAAGAAGCTGGTGGCGCTACCTTTGGAGGAGAAACGTATTCGGTGGATGCGGTCTGGATACCTATAGACACACAGGCACGAGGACCAGGGAGAGTCTGAACTATAGCATCCTGTTTCCGCACCGGCTGGCGGACAGCAGCGAAATATTTCAAAGGAGTAGTCGGGTGAAGGTCGAGATAACGTTTCCGTGCTGCCTGAAAAGTTAAATGCTCTTTGATTCTAATCTGTATGGTCTTCTCCTCGATAAAACGGGAATATTCTTTAGAGCTGGATGTATGCGCCTCTCCACAGTTGACACAAGTGGGGCCTTGAGCACACACAGAGCCATCGTGTGCATTTTGCCCACATTGCGCACAAACTGGCGAGTTGTTACAACGTTGTTGCGTATGTCCAAACTTCTGACAACGGTTACAGCGCATTGGGTTCGGGATATAAGGCCGCACGGGCGCTCTTTCTTAACCGCACATAATATAAGCCGGCATGTCAGTTCGCTCGAAAGTCAAGAAGAATGTACGCAATGGGAACGGCTTGTCATCCCGTTTGCCAATTAATCTATAGGCAGCAACTACAGCTTGATCGGAAAGACAGTTCACTATATCCTCGTTGGTTAAACCATCCAAACTGGAGGTCGTCACCACACCTCGGCTACTATTTAAAGTTTTGTGCTTCTCCACCTTAATGGGGTAAGAACCCAAAAGAGAAGCACTCAGGAGCTTGGCCGGTTGTTCTGAAGTGGCTATCTTAATTAAGAGTGTGCCATCTCTACATCTTGTTGCATTTGTGACTTTACCGCAAATCCTGTCCAGTTCCTTTTGTATATAAAATGGACTGAGGTCTTTCATTGTCTTACTTTCACACATCAAACGCATAACAAAAAACGTGGTATTGAAGGGGTTGAGCGCAGAGGAGCCATGATGGTATAATCCCCCTTCCGGAACCGTCGGCGTCAGCCTGCCATCCGGGGGATACAAGGTGCCGGCCAGGAGCACCCGCTACAGGCCTGATCTCAAGGAGTACGTCAGAGGAGTTACCCTCCGACTATCACTACTGACCGGTATGCGACAGTTTCACCGATGGAAGGCCCAACTTTATGCCCCTACCACTGGAATAACCGCCAGTGGCTCCCTACTATAGGCCACGCCGCCTCAACGGAGTCAGCGTGGATTCAGGGGACTTGTGGTTGATTACATCGGGCCCCAGACAGCGTAAACACGTCGGGTCCGCCCGATCAACCCAGCCACTCGCGGTCGCCGAGCTGCTAGAGGGCACCCGGCTTCATGGAGCTACGTGGGTGTACATGACATCGGAACGGCTCCGCACCTAGTGTCGCACGAAAGGGGTAGTGAGGAGGGTCCACTCAACCTTCACATTTGAGACCTCCGAAGAGCACACAAGTTGAAACCGTGGGACAGGAACCACGGAGATAGGAAAGATTCCTGTTGGTGAGACAGGAGTTCATAAACTTAAAGACCTAAAACCTAAGAATTTTATAAACCTAGAAGAGGAAGACGCTATCATAATGTTGAATATTAAGTGTAATATGAAGACTTCAACGTGGCTGTGATAGATGGGAATGAGCAAACGACAATGGGTGTGAATGGCTTGAGCACCCCGGGCACGCTAAACCCGTACTAACAATGTCAGCCCTTGGGGAGAAATAATCCTAAGGTCTTAAGAACTAATCATCTCCGTAAGCCTAGAAGAGGAAGAGTGTGTCATTGTAAAAAACTAAAAACCAAAAGCAGAAAAATGACGTGGCAACACCGGATGGCAATGGGTAGGGTGATGTGGCGGTGCGTGGCTCGGGAACCCCCGGGTGCGCCAAACCCGTACCTACCGTAGTAGGCCCCTGGAGGGTTCTTTAGGAATAAAGGAATTTACAAATTTACATGGGCAAGGGGTTGGAAATCAATAATTAACTACTTAGTGGTTATCTACTAGCTTTACTGGCATTAGAGTTTATAGAGAAACAGGAATGATCACTACATGTTGTAAATATCCAAACTAAGTATACCAGGAAGATACATAAAAATGAAGAAAAAACTCACGAAGAGAATGATAGTAGATTTAATCTCCAGTTTTTAGAAGAACAAAGTGTGAGAAATCTGTATAAAAGGAGCTTGCATCAGAAATGAATGGGAACACAAATACTGATTTGAACAAAATAAAAACAGCAGTGAAGAGTGCGGCTGCAGAAGCACTCGGAATTCAAAGACGAGAAAGTCAAATAGACTAAACGTTTGGATCTAAGAGTTAGAAAAGGAGAAGAAAAGAGTATATCATGTATGGTTAGGAAATAGGAATACTAATATAAAGCACTCAGGGCTAAAGTCAGCAAACTATCACGACAAGGTAAGACAAACTTCACATCAGTTTGTCAAAAGGATAGAAGGAGATGTAACAGGAGGCAAATGTTTTGACTTGAAAGCTTTTAGAGGACTGAGAGAAGCACAAAACGCTACAGCAAGTAAAAGTGTGCCAGAAGATAAATGGTTACAATACTGCTAAGAGTATTGGTAGATCAAAAGAAGGAAATACTAAAATAGAAACGCTTAATCAATATAATGCTGTAACGATGTAAGATACAGAGGAGGCACTTAAAGAAGTAAAGAATAGGAAAGCACGTAGGAGGATAATATAATTATGGAATGTGGAAATGTGGAGGAAGGAAGCTAAAAAAAATGTGATGTGTTCCATTCTCTTGATTGTCTCTACATCTCTGCAACAAATTATCGTTAAAAAGATTATGCTTCTATTTACTTCATGCTAATCGAGAAAATATTAGCAGAAATAGTCTTATTACTTGTTTCCTTGTAAGTAGAAGCGAAATAATGGAGTACCATAGGTTAAAGTGACAATCAAAAACTGGTTGCTATGTCACTGAAGTTCCTTTGTTTGTATGGACCGGAGTTAACAAATTCCTGTAAGAGAAAAGTACAAGTTTTTTAAAGCTAAAACCAAAAACAAGGAATATCTAAAAAACGATCAACTCCACGAAAAAAAAAATGTATATAACATAAATTGTGTGTTTTAACGTGCTCTACATTTTTTGCGTGCTAAGTTTTTGTGCATCTCTTACGGTTTAGTGCTTATGCAAAATTTCGTAAAATTCACTAGAATAAAGTAGTCTTCAGAGGTTATTCCCAGTAAATTCAAGATATACATTTTATTTGTCCGGTAAATATCTTTAATATACGATAGTTTAATCAAAATCGTTAGAGCCATTTTTGAGAAAATAAAAAAATTAAAAAAAACTTCCATGTAAAGGGTAGTTGGGGTGGAGGGATTTTCATAAAAATCTTCGTTCCGCGTCTTTGGAAGGTAGCAAACTTAAATACCAAGTTTGGTGTTTATTGGATTTTTCGTTTTTGAGCTATGTTGCCCTCAGACACACAGATAGACTAGACACACACACATACATACAAGGCAGACATACAGACAGACGCACACGCGGATATTTTTCTAAAAATGATTTTTACGGATTCAGGGAGTCTCGAAACATGTATTTCCGGTGAAATCTTGGTATCGAATTTTTGGATACAATACAATACCTACTCTGTACACTATGCACATAGTTCGTATAAGGAAAGTAAAAACTCTGACATAAATGGTGTGTTTTAAGAAAAACTACATTTTGGTATAGCAAGTCTTTGTCTATCTCTTACGGTTTACCAGTTATGCAGAATTTATTCAGAATGAAGAGGACTTCTGGGACTATTTCCAAGAAACTCATTATATATTTTATTTGCCATTTATTTATCCAAATTGCCTTTTTATTTAACCAAAATCGTCTGAGCCTTTTTTAGAAAACCGAACGTTTAGAAAAATGCTCCATGTAAAGGGTAGTGTAGGTTTGAGGGATGTTCCTGAAAATCTTCGTGTCATGTCCTTTGAAAATACTGAACTTAAATACCCAGGTTGGTATTTAACATACACTTATACTCTAATCTTTTTCTAAAAATGTTTTCTTTTTTGGATTCAGGGTTCCTCAAAAATATATTTCCGGTAAAATCTCGGTATAGAATTTTTGGGTGAAATAGAATACATTCTCTATCTACTATGTATATATATTATATATACGTGATAGAGAAGGTAAAAATCTGATGTGTTCCATTCACATTATTCGCTCTACAAACTATTCTTATAAAAGATTATTCATTTATTTACATTGTGGTAATCGAGATAAACGTTAGCGGAAATGATTTTATTATAAATAATCTTTTTCCCTCTAAGAAGAAAGAAAATAAAGTAATTCACTAGTCTAAAGCGATAGTCAAAGCTTTTAAAAAACTGGTCGCTATGTGAAGCAATTGAAATTCGGTTCGCTTTGTACAGTCAGGAATAAAATGGCAGAGATGAAATGAAAGTAGCTTAAAATTAAAGCCAATAATAAGGAATATATCGGATCCATTAAGGAATGTGGACATAGGGAAAGATTGAGAGAACTCATGTGATAGAATAAATACAGCAATTTCAGCGACTGCAGAAGGATCATATACAAAGCATGAGTCCTTCGAGATTCCCTAGGCAAGCACTATTATATGCGGTCTTCAGATTTATTCGTCCTTGGCTGCCAGTCGCTTATCCAGAGATGACATCAATACTAGGTAGCGAGTTTTTATGCATTGCCTCTTGCAGAGGACTAGTGAAGATGGATAGAAGGGGGGTGTCAGTTTCGAGGTCACCTTAGTGAAATGGTTGTATCGTACCTATCCAATTTTACATTTGGAACATTCGCTTTTGTCTTGGATTTATGGTGATAGGTAACGTATTCTTCCAGTTTGGAAGTAGTACTCAACCATGCAAATTCTGTAATCGGTGGTCACTTCCATCTCGCGTGAAAAGAATTCACAAAATGTCCTGGTAAGAAACATTTCTGCACCAGCCAGTACATCAAACTGTTTACGATGTCGACAATGCATGCGGGAATCGGTGTCTCGTTCTGGCAGTATCCTCAGCTCCGGCGTTAATGAAGATTTCACTCCTAATCTCATAATTATACTTATCTCAGGGGTTTATGGGTGAGGCTAATATTAAAAACACTGCATATTCCCTTACGACTTGAATTTATTGTATCATGGATTTAAACGAGCGGCTAGCTTGTTTCCTTACAAAATGAGTTATAAATAAATAGCATCCCACCACTTACATTATTAATCAGGAGCCTAATCTCACATCTGCACATCACTCCCCCACCACTCAAGTACGTGCACGTGCGCGCGACTCAATGTGACGTGAACACAAGCTCAAGCGAGATAGTTATAGAGAGAATAACCACATAAGAGATGTGCGTTGTCTTAAATACTGATCCTGGGTGACGCCAACTTTCGCGCCATAAAATATAACAGTATCCCTTATTGGTTCCTAGCATCAGCTCACAAGCTATGAGAATAAACGTATTGTGCCAAGTTCTGACGTCATAGCGTGCACATGACGTGTCTGAAAAAACCCAATGTTTCCTCTCATTTTAACTTTATGCTTGCTTTGTTTCTCCAATGCCTTGTGCTGCTTGGAAGACAAGTCACTATTCCAGTCTCACTCCTTTCTATGTATGTTCTTTTCTATCTTACATTCTTTAGCCGGAACCCTGTGCTCATTAACAGGTGGTAGTTGGTGAACTGTTACCTGGGATTAAGCTAGCGCGCCTTGCTTTAATTACCTAAGTTACAACAACTTTCATTTATGTATATTTCTACCCTTAAATATTCACAATTATTTTACCTTGCTTTCTATAAGCTAATATTATTATGTACAATTTCTCTTTTTATATATTTTGTGAGCATGTGGCATGTGCTCTTACACAGTCCAAAGTTCAATTCCGCACCTTCTTCCCCTTTATTTAAATACAGATCCGGAGTCTTTTTCCCTTTTTTTCCATTTTGCCAACATTTCCTTTTGTTTTTCTATTTAATTACACATTTACAAACACCCATGCCCAAGGCGGGAGTAGAACCCATGATCCCATGCGCCACGAAGCACTTTGGAGAACGCGGCCATAGGGATCGGCCCCCTTTGAGACAAGGGGCTCGCTGAACTAAACATGATGTCATCTATTTAAACCCACTGGCGCTAAAGGGCGAATAAATCTAAACTGAATGGTTTAAACCATTTGGTTGGAGAGATACATGACAAGCACGAAGAAGATGACCAGAACAGTCCTCATTAATCTCGTAACGGGTCCCGAGGCCTAATACTTGTAAAGGAAGAAGAAGGAGCCACATATATGTAAAAGAAGGGCAATTTAATTTAAAGAACAAGAACATCACAGTGTGTTTATTTCTAGTGAGCAAATGTAAAGAAAGGGGCTTGCATTTCTTTCCCTACTACCAGCCAACAAAACACCTGAGAAGGAAAAACGTAAGGGCCTCCTTTAACTTGCTTGAAGCTGACGTCGATTGCTCTACAAGCGCTGCTTGACGGAATAGTACTTCGACAATGAGGCCATGGAGTTAATATGAAACGTTTACTTACACACGCATTATGAGATAAAATAGTAGCAGAGATGGGCGTTACCATAAAAAATCTGATGTATTGCATTCACATGACATTCTCTATATCTCTGCAACAAATTATTGTTAGAAAGATTATTCTTCTATTTACCTCATGCCAATCGAAAAAAAATTAACAGAAATAGTCTTATTACTTGCTTCCTTGAAGGTAGAAGGGAAATAAGGGAGTACCATTGCTTAAAGTGATAATCAAAAGCTAGTTGCTATGTGACTGAAGTTAATTTGTTGTGTGGACAGGAGTTGATAAATTCCTGTATGAGAAAAGTATGGTTCTTAAAGCTGAAAAAAAGGAATATCTAAAAAAGATCAATTCCACTAAAAAAAATGTATATAACATAAACTGTGTATTTTAACGTGCTCTACATTTTTTGTACAATATGTTTTTATCTATCTCTTACGGTTTAACAGTTATGCAAAATTCCGTAAATTTCATCCAGAATAAAGTAGTCTTCAGAGGCTATTTCCAGAAAATTCAAGATACACATTTTATTTGTCAGGTAAATATCTTTAATATATGATATTTTAATCAAAATCGTTAAAGTTATTTTTGAGAAAATCAAAATTTTGGAATAAAGTTCCATGTAAAGGGTAGTTGTGGGTGGGGGAATTTTTCTCAAAATCACCGTGTCGCATCCCTGGTAGATACTATACTTAAATACCAACTTTGGTATTTTACAGTCGTTTCGTTTTTGAGTTATCGTGTTCACAGACGCACGGACACTCACACACGGACCTTTTTCTGAAAATGTTATTTTGGATTCAGGGAACCCTAAAACATATATTTTCGGTATCGAATTTTTTGGTGGAGTGAAATACCTTCTCTATACACTATGTACATAGTACATATAGAGAAAGTAAAAACTGTACCGTAACAGAAAAGAATTCTTATACTCCAGTGAGTGACAATCTCATCGCCTACTTTACCGTTAAATTGCGAGCTTCAAAGCCATGTTGTGTTGTGCTCACTCAGGCTTGTTCAGAACTAGTTTTCAACCATTAGGGTCGGCAGTAAGTTTTCCGCTTGTCCCTTATTATCTGACTCGTTGCTGGCGCTCAGTCATCTAATTAGGAAAGACTTGGTCACAGAGAAGGTAATATCCCGGATGTGGCGAGCGGCACAAGAAGCAAAACAGGAAATAATTTAGCGCCGCCTGCTATCCCCGAGGGAGGAGTCTATTTTATATATTTAAGTCTTAAAGAACACGATCTGTCTGTGTTGGGCGAGACAGCTGGATCTACTGTTCAAGAGAGAAGTTGGCGTTTGTCAGATACAATGTAATATAGGTAAAGCTTAGGCAGATGAGTATATCTATTACCGACGCAAGTAGTTCTCAAAATGGGAATTAGAGAAAATTGTGGTAAATAACAGACAACTTGCTCGGAAGAAGATTGAATGTAGCCTGATAAATCTGAAATGAATCAATATATTATAATTAATAATATTATAATACAATATATAAATTATAATCACCAATAACTTTGATAAAACTTTCTCTGGCACTATCAATATACATGCTACTAGGGCTAGAAGTCCGTATATTTGTATTGGTAATTAAGAACAGTGCAGTGAACAACTACATTAATATTTGCTTCATTTGCGACTTTTACTCACTTTACAAGTTGGTTAGTACCTCCAAGTAGGCATGGTACACACAAGACGTAGTATCCACTTTCCCTGATATGGTGGGTCGGAGGGCGTTACCTTGAGTGAGCGGGCCTTGCTATAACGAATGGTGTATCGGAACTCGGTTCTAAATGCTTTCTATAAGGCCAATGGCCTCACACTACCTAAGTCAGAACGTCACGTATTCAGGAGTGAAAATGTTTAAACAAAACTGACAGGCGTTGTTCAATTCGAGGGCAAGTTAAGACCATGTAAAACACACAAGGTAGTAATTGTGACTGGCTTACGAAAAAAACTGTTACACGAAGAGAAAAAACAACTAGCACGCCGATACCATTTGTCAAAATATTTGTAATTATAACTCTTAACATCCTGCATGTCACTTTAAATGGTATTGCAAGTGTGCCTAAATTCAACCTACACTATAGTTAATGAATCACACGAAAGTTTCAATATTCATTTTCTTACTTTAAATGCAGAATGTTATTGAACTACAATGAAATGACTTCAGAGAATATAACAATTTTTATATAAGCAATTTGGGATAGGCAATGTATGGTACAAGATTAAGTAACATAGTTGAACATATAAATATGAGGTTCTGATAAGTCGGTATTAAACCCAACAGGCTGAAAATCCTGTTGAATGTGTTTAAAACTGCTATGAAAGATATATATGATTTTCAGCAACCCATTATCAGTTTTCCAGACTGTTTGTCACAAAAATCTCTCAAAGTGCTGGGTGATCTTTTGACATTGCGCACTAACATCGATTAACTGCCCTCTTGCTCTCCAACAGTCCGCGGGTCCTAATGCGTAATGCAAAAGCTGATGTTCCAAAACTTACAGATACGATTCTTATACAGATGTCCTTCTTTAAACATTTTATGTGAAGAAGTTTAGTCTCACTAAAGCTGAGACGTGTCTATGAGGTAACATGAACATTTACACCTTCTCTGCATTTGCTTACATGCATATAATTTGTAGTGAAGCCACAAGCAATGCTTTAGCAGCTGTACCACTGCATAGGGGAAGGTATTCCGATAGACGATCATATCGGCTCTATCTTCCATTAATAGGTGTTTGCGAGAGTGCGAAATTTCGAGCTAAAAATAAGGACCTTACATTTTGAGCCTAATAATACAATAAAGTAATTTGCCATTGAATATTGTTTCTCGAAATATTCTCCTTTACGATCAATGCATGTGTTTGAACCATTTGTCATGCCCTTTTTTTCTTCCAATCTGCTTGAGACACACCCAAAACAAGGTTTTTGAACGCATCAACGGCTTCTTCTGCTGATGAAAATCATTGACCACGCATTTTATTCTAGAAGTTCGAGAAGAAAAAGAAGTCGTTGGGTGCCAAATCAGAACTTTACGGCAGATGAGTCATATATTCGAGTTTTTAAGTGTTCATATAGTCCGCTGTTAGACGACATGAGTGAGCGCTGGCCTGTCAAGATGAGGAGCATCCGACGGCATTTGTTTGCTTTCCTTTTTACTGAAGACTTCCGGCAAACAAATGGTTGTATACCATTCAAAATTGACCGTTTTATGTTCCTTTAAGGGCACTGTGTCCATATGACTTGTTTTACTGAAAGAACAGTCAACCATTTGCTTCGAAGTGCTTAGAGTGAGAACAACTTTTGTTGGATTTGGTTCATCTTGACACACCCATACAATCGACTGCTGTTTAAGTTCCGACTCATGTGCATATATCTGAAATTCATCACCTGTTACAATTTTATATACATCTTTTGAAGCTCCACTATTGCATTTCTTGAGCATTTGTGTGCACCAATCCACTCGAGTATCCTTTTGAGATTGTGTCAAATTATGTGATATTCAACGAGAGCAAACCTTTTTCACGGCTAGTGATTATGCAATATTTTTTATACTGGTGGAACTAATTCCTAGGTTTGCCTCTATCTCACAGTATGTAGATGACAATCCTGCACGTCAGTTTTTGCATAGCATGGGGGTTCTCTGAGACGATAACTTATTTTGGATGACCTTCTCGGTGAGCGAACTCGTTTTATCAGCGTTTCATAGCGCCAAATATAGTATTAAATTGATCAGTGCACTAATGTGTTTGATAATCCAAGTCCTAAATCATAATAAATAATCATTCTCAGTAGTCACTTCTATCTTTTTGCACAGATACAATTCTAAAGTCGCTGTAAACAACCAATAACGCTCTATCGACAAAATATCTGAATGGGTTAAGATCAACAATGACAAACTTCCCGTTGAAAACACCAGATGGCACCTACAACAATCGGTATTGCTAAGGCTCAAAATATAAATAATATCTGTGCTAGAACAACTCGACGCACAGTGAATTTGAGGAAAATATGATGCGTAGAATTGCAGAAGAGCTTTCAGCAACCGTGCACTGTACTAACCACATTGGCGTGTGCCAAGTCGTACACTAAGCACTTCATCCCTCTCAGCCTAAAAAAATGCAAGCTCTAAGTCTTGTTGAATTTAACCTCCATGTATAATTTTTACTTTCTCTATACTCACTATGTACATAGTGTATAGAGAATGTATTGCACTCCACCAAAAATTTTGATGCCGAGATTTCACCGGAAATATATGTTTTAGAGTCCCCTGTATCCAAAAAAAGTATTTTCAGAAAAAGGTCCGTGTGAGTGTCGGTGTGTCCGTGTGTCAGTGTGTCCGTGTGCCCGTATGTCTGTGAACACGATAACTCAAAACGATAACGAAAAGTCGGTAAAATACCAAACTTTGTATTTAAGTTCAGTATCTTCCAGGGATGCGACACGAAGATTTTGAGAAAAATCCCCCCACCCCAAACTACCCTTTACATTAAGCTTTTTTCGAAAATTTTGATTTTCTAAAAAATGGCTCTAACGATTTTGATTAAAATAACGTATATTAAAGTTATTTACCTGGCAAAGAAAATGTATATTTTGAATTTTCTGGGAATAGCCTCTGAAGACTAATTTATTCTGGATGAATTTTTCATAACTACTAAACCTACTTAACCCACAAAAAATGTAGAGCACGTAAAACACACAATTTATGTTATATACATTTTTTTCGTGGAGTTGATCGTTTTTTAGATATTCCTTTTTCTTGGTTTCAGCTTTGAAAAACTTCTACTTTTCTCATACAGGAATTTGTCAACTCCTGTCCATACAAACAAAGGAACATCAGTCACATAGCAACCAGCTTTTGACTTTCACTTTAACCTATGGTACTCCCTTATTTCGCTTCTACTTACAATAAAGCAAGAAATAAGACTATTTCTGCTAATTTTTCTCGATTAGCATGAAATAAATAAAATATAAGCTTATTAACAATAATAATTTAGATATATAGAGAAAGTCATATGAATGGAACACGTCAGAGTTTTATAATTGGGCTTTGCTGCAGTAGTCTAAGTTATTTTCCTTGGTATTATTTGCTGATGAACCCGGATCTCCATAATGGACTAATTTTAAATTCAATAGGAAAATGGAGAAAGCACTAGCAAAAAAAAAAAAAAAAAAAAAAAAAAAAAAATTGGAATATATTAGCTGTACATCTAAAGATGTGTCTGTGCATATTTGATGCTAAATGTGGCTGCAGTATAATGAGATTCCTCCCCATTATTCCCTGGATGGGCTAAAACATCTGTTGTTGCTCAATGAATCAGAAAGGGGAGTCCAACTCTAGCTGAACCACCACCCTCTCGGGGTATTATCAACTTGGAATAGATGTTAATTGTTAGAGTAGTACATACCGTTATGCTATTCTGAATACCTTAAGAATCTTACGTAGGTTACGACATTCATACCTTCGCCGATGACAACTTTGCTGTGAAAATATACATTTTCATGTTATTCAAAATTGCTATTTGTTTTAATTCTATGGTTTACACCAATTAGCTAGTTTTAAGTACAGCATTTGAAGTCTATTGCATTCAGCTTGATTCTATCTTTCTTAAGGAATATTGGTTTTATTTAAAGCATTTCCTAAATTGAAACATCGACTAAAAATGTAAGAAAATTGTATAATTAAGCCCTGAGATTAGAAGGAATGACTTGCTCTTTCTTGAAAGCTAATATGTGTGTGTGTGTGAATGTGTGTCTGCCGTAATTTATTCTGAAGCTGTCTCTAACATTAACAGACTTAATTGATTTGATTTTAAATTTGGCAATGCTATAATAGTTACAAATAATGGTATGTAAGTTGTTGTTTTTGATATAATTAGCAGTGTCATTACGATTGAGAACAAAAAATTACACCTAATAGTTTTAAATTTCATTCCTGCATATTAGAATTTCAATTGTCTTATTTATTTTTTTAATATATACTTATATTAATGTGAAATACATTTATAAAATTCAGTTAATTCAAAGAAAACATTGTAAATATATTCCGGTATATCCCTTATCAGTAAATTAAGAGGATTAAAAACATTGCATAAAACGAAACATATTTAAGTTGCTGTAGTAAGCTGCTATGTAATAGATCTTGGACGCATCATAAAGAATCTTCACTGCCGTCCCCATTTTCTCTGAACAGTTTTGAGCATGTAGGATATATCGTAACTACAGATGGAAGTTGATAATCTGAATAACATACATTTTTGAAAATATAACCTAATATTACTAAAAATATATGTAAAGCGACGTTAATTTATAAAAAAAATGTCATAAGTATAAAAAAATCTGATGTGTACCATTCACATGACTTTCTCCATATCCCTGCAACAAATTATTCTTAAAAACTTATACTTTTATCTACTTTATGCTAATCAGAAAAAAATAGCAGAAATAGTCTAATTACTCGCTTCCTTGTAAGTAGAAGCGAAATAAGGGACAACTGTAGCTTAAAGTGATAGTCAAAAGCTGGTTGCTATGTCAATGAAGTTCCTTTGTCTATATGGATAGGAGTTGACAAGTTCCTGTATGAGAAAAGTATACGTTTTTCATAGCAGAAACCGAAAATAAGGAATGTCACAAAAACGACGAACTCCACGAAAAAAATGTATGTAACATAAACTGTGTGTTTTAATGTGCTCTACATTTCTTGTGTAGTAAGTTTTTGTCCATCTCTTACGGTTTAGCAGTTATTCAAAATTTAGTAAAATTCATCCCGAATAAACTACTCTTCAGAGGCTATTCCCAGAAAATTCAAGATACACATTTTATTTGTCAGGTAAATATGTTTAATATACGAAATTTTAATCAAAATCGTTAGAGCTATTTTTGAGAAAATCAAAATTTTCGAAAAAAGTTCCATGTAAAGGGTAGTTTGGGGTGGGGGGATTTTTCTCAAAATCTTCGTGTCGCATCCCTGGAAGATACTAAACTTAAATACCAAGTTTGATATTTTACCGACTTTTCGTTTTTGAGTTATCGTGTTCACAGACACACGGACACACACACACACACACACACACACACGGACCTTTTTGTGAAATTGCTTTTTTTGGATATTGGGGACCCTAAAACATACATTTCCGGTGGAATCTCGATATCGAATTTTTTGGTGGAGTGCAATACTTTCTCTATACACTATGTACATAGTGTGTATGGAGAAAGTAAAAATAGTTAAGGAAAACGTAGATTACTTTTTCAGCATTGTAGTAAAGGGTTATAAACATTCATAGTCCCTCGCTCTTGAATCGCAAATTATCCTGAAGAGAATTTCTGCACATTGAGAAACGCATTTCGATTAGAAACGATGTGCTAAGTCTAGCTGAAGTAGGCGGTCCCGAGAAAAAATATTCTGCAAATGCAACAAAGTTCAGATTTTCATCTTGCAGAACGTTATGGATTTTGCACTTTGTTTGGTAATTGACATTCTTTTACAGCACATAATTAATTTTCTTGATTGATTCAGTTTGACCAATTTTTACTTTCTCTATACGCGCTATGTACATAGTGTAAGGAGAAGGTATTGCACTCCACCCAAAAATTCGATACCGAGCTTACCGGAAATATATGTTTTAGGGTTCCCTTTATCTAAAAAAATCATTTTCACAAAAAGGTCCATGTGTGTGTTTGTGTGTGTGTGTGTGTGTGTGTGTGTGTGTGTGTGTGTGTGTCCGTGTGTCTGTGAACACGATAACTCAAAAACGAGAAGTCGGTAAAATATCAAACTTGGTATTTAAGTTTAGTATCTTCCAGGGATGCGACACGAATATTTTGAGAAAAATCCCCCACCCCAAACTACCCTTTACATTGAACTTTTTTTCGAAAATTTCAATTTTCTCAAAAATGGCTCTAGCGATTTTGATTAAAATTTCGTATATTAAAGATATTTACCTGACAAATAAAATGTATATCTTGAATTTTCTGGGAATAGCCTCTGAAGAGTAGTTTATTCTGGATGAATTTTACTGAATTTTGAATAACTGCTAAACCGTAAGAGATGGACAAACACTTACTGAAAAAAAAATGTAGAACACGTTAAAACACACAATTTATGTTATGTACATTTTTTTCGTGGAGTTCGTTGTTTTTGAGACATTCCTTATTTTTGGTTTCTGCTATGAAAAACTTATACTTTTCTCATACAGGAATTTGTCAAGTGCGGTCCATACAAACAAAGGAACTTCAGTGACATATTAACCAGCTTTTGACTTTCACTTTAACCTATGTTACTCCCTTATTTCGCTTCTACTTACAAGGAAGCAAGTAATATGGCTATTTCTGCTATTTTTTTACTGATTAGCATGAAGTAAATAGAAGTATAAGCTTTTTAAGAATAATTTGTTGCAGAGATGTAGAGGAAGTCATGTGAATGGTACACATCAGATTTTTCCTGCATTAGATCCCAAACTCAGATCGACCCTTTGTATGCTCTCGAGCACTCAGTGCATATCTCGTCTGTTTTTTCTAGCCACGTTATCGGTGTTGTCAGAATAGAAATACTGTTAATTCATACTTCTTGATAAATTGTTGCTTTCTCAGTACATTTACTACCAAAATATCAATCGCTGATTTTCTATGTCAACAGTTTTAGAATAATGTAACATAACCAAAGTCAGAATGATGCAGTTAGATCTAGCATAATGTGATATAGATTACGTCATCTGATAGTTAAACAATTGCGAGATTTCTTTGTCAGAAATGTTAAAAACATAATTCTATTCTGACGGCGAAAGTGGAACAAATACAACAAATGAAATATGTTCTAAATGATCACTTGTATATAATAATGAACATCCAAGACCTAATCACAAGCTTCCATGTTTCATCACTAGAGGTATTTTCTGAGATACGAGAATTAAACTCCTTTTATGATCCAAATAGAGTTTAAACAAAACATCCCACTGAGAAGTGCAGATACTCTGGAATCCAACTGGCGTATTTCACATATCCGAGGTAACACCAAAACAGTGTACAAGAAATACATAACAAACTTTTACAAATAAATATTCGTTTATAAAGCACATATAAATATTATACGGTTTAGGATACTTGATTTAACTTAATGTTTATGGGACTTTATCAGCTGTTTAATGCATTATTTAGCATTTGATGCAGCACTACATTTAATTAATTAACTATGTTTCATTGTACAGAGTATGGCTTCGGCGACAAACATTTAAATGCCACACATGTAATGTTTACTTTCTCTACGCGTTCTATGTAGTATACATATATGATATTGTATTTCACACAAAATTTCAATATCAACATTTCACGGATATACCTACATTTTGAGGACACCTAAATAAAAAAGAAATTTGTAGAGAAAGTCTTAGTGTGTGTGTATATGCGTGTGTCTAAACTTAATACCAAATTTGATATTTAAGTTTAGCATCGTCCCATAGCAACCCAATGTTTTGGTAGACAAAACTAGTTGTTCATGCTCATAAAATGTTGTAATTTCAAATGTTTGTTAATGCAACTATATGTTGTACAATAACCACTTATATTTTTGTTTATTTTTATAAAATTCTCTTTTGAAGGCATCTAAAATCATGTTTTCGAGAAAAATTTGTACAATGTGTTAATTATAGTTTTATTTGCATTATTGCTTACTTACCTATTAAATTAAATTGTGTTTTATTTATGAACGCTCTTTAATTGCTGCGTTTCTTAGCATCTCATTCTATATTGGGCGTGAAAGACCGATTAATTTTGTTCAGAGTCATCTTTACTAAGCTTGAGATTCTTGAAGGTGTCATAAATCACGGGACCAACGGCTTTACTTCCCTTCCGAAGGAAGCCTGCCTAGGATTTTTACGCCCGACTTACCTATGAAAGGCTTTTGTGTAAACATTTTTTTTTGGTAATGTTTAACGCCCGCTTTAACTACTTATGGCACCGCAGGCGGTGGCACTGATGACACATGAGGAAGATGGAGTACCGGTGGAATGCGATGCAACCGGAGAACCCGGAGAAAACCCGCCTCAGCGCCACTTGTCCACCACAAATCTCATATGTGGTTGCTTGGGATCAAACCCTATATATAAATAGGAAAAGAAACAGAAAGGAAAAATAATAGAACATTCAGGTTAACTTTTAAATAAAACATTATTTGAGGATTTGAGGAAAGCATTACCAAGACATTCATAAACTCCGAAAATCAAACTTAAAAGTGGTTTTGTAAAGTATGGATATCAATTACCTATCTTTCGTCATAGTCAGCTTACCCTCCCCGTATTTAGGACTGGCACCCCCTAGGATTTACAGGTGGTGCTGGGACCAGGGATCAGTCAGAAGCCTGTCGGGGAGCCAACAGAATGAAGAACTTGGAACAAGTGGTCAGGCTCCTAACCAGACGTGAGTGTGAGGAAGTAGATGATATAAAATGAAAGCGGAATTCATGATAGGAAAGCTAACGATGGAATGAGTGGCGGGGGAAACCGGAAGATCCAAAGAAAAGCCACACAGACGCCGTTTCGTCCACCACAAATCCCACTTGTTTGTGCTTGACGAGCTATTTAATCACTCTAAAACGGCGCCGCCTATCTTATTTCATAAGGAACCAAATTGCTTAAGAAATTTGAATGCTATATCTCGACACTGGTCCCAATGTTTTTCTGTTTTAAAGCTAAGAGTCAAAGGTAGAGCTGCTAGCTGGTTTAATGACTATTAATACTTTAAAACGAGGACGTGTTACACTTAACCTGACGCTAATGCAGATTCGAATTCATATTCGTACACTTTTTTTTTTTTTTTTTTTTTTTTTTTTTTTTTTTTTATAAAGAGTAACGGAGTCTGATCAGGACTCCGGTACTGTATCCCTATTTAAATTTACCCCCGTAGGTTTTACTGATTACTGGTTTACTGGTTTTACTGTTTCTTTTTACAAACATATACACATTGCACAAACATATAACATCCATGCCCAAGGGGGGACTCGAACCCACGATCATACACGTTAAGAGAAAACACTCACAAAGTGATTCATCATATCCACTCTAGATGCTTCGCTGAACATGTCCGCATATTATCGCTCCTAGGTTTTTGACGTGCGTTAAATGGTACTTGCACGGTGCATGGTTCTCAAGACATTCCGGTTCCGGTTTGATTGCCTGCAGCGTTTAGGGGTCATCCTCTATCCTTTCTTCTTAAAGGATATTCCTTTATAGCTGATTTTAGGATATTTTGTGTTCCATTCTCATCACATGTTCAGTCCACTTGTGCTATGTATTAATTTACTTATGATTCGATATTTCTTTATATTGCCATTCATGTACATCCCTTCGAACTCCAAAGAATTTAATAAAGGTTCCTTGAACTTATTAGTCTGATTTTCGTTGATATTCAGTATAAAAGAATTAACTCAACAACATTTATTATGCATTTTCCTAACTTTTTTTTTTTAATTTTATTTGAGAGGCATCTCATTTGGCTTTAAATTACTAAGCTTACTCAATATTTTTATTATTCCTAAATTAGTTTACAGCCAAGATATTTAAAAACATATATATTCAAGAATTTTATTTTAAATGTGCCTCTATTTTAAGTCATTATTCAATTAATACTTAATCAAATTATTAAAATGAGCTTGTATAAGTTAATTTAAAAGATGTACTGAGTTTTGTAATGTAATACATTTCTTGGATTTTTGTTTGGGCATTCCTTTACACTAAAGAAATATTGTTAGAAAATGTAATTCCTGCATCTGCTAAATATACAGCGTACAATAGATAATGTAAAGTGGAAAAGGAATCAATTTTTATTTAATATTTAGGTAAGTTTTAGTGTGTAAAGAAAGTCATTTGACTGTGCCACATTAATATTTGATTTAATATACTTCAATCATATAGGTACAAAATTCCACCATTTACGAGTATTGTACATTTTTCTTTAGTACCTTTTTTTTTTTGTAAAACACAGTATGAAACGAAGGAATATCATTCATGAAACCTAAATAAAATATATATTACTAAGTTTCCTTTTCTTTTCTCCCAAAGTAGTATATCCCAAGGTAATTTGAGATTCACGACTACTTCAAATGGTATTTTCAAAAGGCGAAGAGAGATATGAAGATATTGTATATCTGGTGCCCTATATCTTTTTACTTTCTCTACACGTACTATGTACTTTGTGTGTAGAGAAGGTATTGTAATGCAACCAAAATTCGATACCGAGATTTCACCGGAAATACATGTTTTAGGACCCTCTCCATCCAGAAAAAGCACTTTTAGAAACATGTCCGTGTGTGTGTCTGTCTGTCTGTGTGTATGTGTGTGTGTAGCATAGCTCAAAAACGTGAAGTCCGTTAAATAGCAAACTTGGTATTTAGGTTTAGTATCTTTCAAGGATGCGACACGAAAATTCTCAAGAAAATCCATCCACAACAAACTACCCTTTGCATGGAAAATTTTTGATTTTCTCAAAAATGGCTCTAACGATTTTGATTAAAATCTTGCATACCAAAGGTATTTACATCCAAATAAAATGTATATCTTGAATTTTCTGGGAATAGCTTCTAAAGACCTCTTTATTCTGGATGATTTTTATTGAACTTTGCATAACTAGCAAAGCGTAAGAGATAGACAAAACCTTACTATAGAAAAAATGAAGATCACGATAAAACACACAATTTATGTCATATACATTTTTCTTTTGTGGAGTTGATCGTTTTTGAGATAGTCCTCATTGGTTTCAGCTTTGAAAAACTTGTACTTTTCTCAACTCGTGTCCATACAAACAAAGAAACTTCAGTCGCAAAGCAACCAGCTTTTGACTATCACTTTAACCTATTTATTTCGCTTCTATTTAAAAGGAAGCAAGTAGTAAGACTATTTCTGTTAATTGTTTCTGGATTAGCATGGAGTAAATAGAAGCATAAGCTTTTTAACAATAATTTGTTGCAGAGATGTAGAGAAAGTCATGGAACACATCAGTTGAAAAGCACAAAAAATATGGTATGTTCATATCATTGAAAGAAAATTGCGAATGTAGCTGTTCAGGAATTTAGCTGTCTAGATTCCGGACTAAGAACAATAATATATATCCTTTCCATTAATCTGGCACAGCATTAGCCATAACGGGGATGTCTGTGGATTTGGGTTGTGTCCAGAAGCGCAAGCAGAGGGCTCAAGACTCCTCCCTATAGGTATATGATATATGTTTATTATCTTTGGGCGATGTGACTAAATTCTACTACCTACCGATGTTGTTACTGGACGTAGTTTAACATTCTCACATCTAGCCTGGTTGCTACAGAAACAAAGGAAATGACAAAACTGATATGGACTCAAAAAGCACAGTTGCAATATTTATTTTGTCATATTGAATGATATAACACTCCATCATTAAACGTTATAGTAGCTTTCAGCATTGAATACTCTCACCATAAATTGCCTACAGACTTTAATCTATCACTCTTCAGAACAACATACGCCAACAAATACTTTTCGTTAATCTGCACGCCTTTTTCGTTTAACCATTTTTTCAGTTTATTGTACACTAACTCGTACCTTTGCTAAGATTTCTTCAGAATTAATGTAAATATCCCACTCTTTAGGCTTCCTCTATTTCTCTGAATTATACCATTACTGATAAAAATCTGATATGCTCCATTCACATGACTTTCTCTACATTTCTGTAACAAATTATCGGTAGTAAGCCTATTCTTCTATCTATTTCATGCTAAAGCATTAGTAACAGCGGTCTTATTACTTAGTTCCTTTTAAATAGAAGGGAACCGACAGACAAGTATGGTTTAAAATGTTGGTTGCTAAGGGATTTAAATCCAAAAGTTCAAGTATTTTAAAACTGAAATCAATAACGAGGAATATTTCGAAAACAGCCAACTCCACAAAACAATTTTATATAACATAAATTGTGTTTTATCGAGATTTACATTTTTGTGTGCTAAGTTTTTGTCTATCTTATACGGTGTACCAGTTATGCAAAATTCAATAAAATCATCCAAAATAAAGAGGTCTTCGGAGACCATTTCCAGTAAATTCAAGATATACATTTTATTTGCCATGCAAATATCTCAAACATAAGAGATTTTAATCAAATTCGTTGGAGCCGTTTTTGAGAAAATCAAAATACTTGAACTTTTTTCCATATAAAGGGTAGTTAGGTTGGCGGAGATTTTCTTGAAAATCTTCGTGTCGCATCCTTGGAAGATAGCAAACCTAAATACCAAGTTTGGCTTCTAACGGAATTTTCGTTTTTGAGCTATGCTGGCCACAGACACACACACTAACACACACACATACACACAGAAAGACACACACACACGGACATTTTTCTAAAAATGCTTTTATTGGATTCAGGGGATCTCAAAACATGTATTTCCGGTAAATCTCGGTATAGAATTTTTGGCTGCATTACAATATCTTCTCTATACACTATGTACTTAGCACGTGTAGAGAAAGTAAAAAGTGTGGAAGTGTACTATTGCAGAATCGAGAAAAAGTTGAAATTATGGAACGAAGTTGGGTCTTTTTAGTTTACGAGATTCTGAAATACACTTAACACATGTGTACCGCATACTATATTTACTTTTTCTAGCCCCGTATGTATAATGTACATAGGGATAGAGAAGTATTGTATTCCATCCAAAAATTCAATGTCGAGATTTCACTGGAAATACATGTTTTAGGACCCCCTGAATCCAAAAGAAGCATTTTCAGAAACAGGTCTGTGTGTGTGAGTGTCTATCCGACTGTCTGTCTGTGTGTGCGTGTCTGTGGACAGAATAGCTCAAAAACGAAAAGACTGTTAAATACCAAACTGGGTATTTAAGTTTCATATCTTCCAAGGCTTCGCAGCGCAGGGGATCGTGGGTTTGAGTCCCGCCTTGGGCATGGGTGTTATATGTTTGTGTATGTGTGTGTGTGTAAAAAAAAAAAAAAAGAAAAAAGGGATGCGACACGAAGATTTTCAAGAAAATCTCCCCACCCCTAACCACCCCTTACATGGAGAAATTTTCGAATATTTTGTTTTTCCTAAAAATGTCTCTAACGTTTTTGATTAAAATACCACATATTAAAGCCATTTCTATCACAAACAAAATTTATATCTTGAATTTTCTTGGAATAGCTTCTAAAGACCTCCAACTCCAGTGGACTCATTTAGTTTATTTAGCACGTATGTACAATGAACATAGTAGACAGGGTTACATGCGATACATGTTTTGAGCCATTCTGAATAAAAAAAAATAAAAAAAATAGAAACATGCCCATATGTATTAATGTAGTGTGTGTGCGTGTGCGTGTGTTTGTGTAGCATATTTCAAAAACAAAAAGTCGGCTAAATTTCAAACTGGCATTTAAGGTCAGTATCTTTCAAGGATGATACACGATTTTCAAAAATATCCACACCCCGAACTTTATATGGCACATTTTTCGAAAATTTTGATTTTCTGAAAAATGGCTCTAACGATTTTAATTGAACGGTCACATTTTTTTTTTTTTTTTTATACATATTTCCATGATAAACTAAATGTATTTCTGAAATATCCTCAGAGACCTGTTCATTCTGAATGACTTTTGTTTAACTTATAAACAGTAACAGATAGATAAATTTTACTGCAAAAAATGTAGATCTCATTAAAACACAACATTTATTTCATATATTTTCTTTATAGCTTTAACCACTTGCGATATATTCATGGTTATCGATTACAATTTTAAACTACTTAAACTTTACTAAAACGGGAAGTCAATTTTTGTTTCCCTCCCGGGAATGCGATTCCCTTCTACTTACAAGGAAACAAGTAATAAGATCATTGTTAATGTTTGTCTCCATTAGAATTATGTAGAGAAAAGTATTTTGTAAAGAAAGTTTGTTAGTGGAACAGCTAGAGAATGGAAGACATCAGATTTTATCATTTTTTTTTTATTTGCTTCATTTGTATAGTCCCCTTTAACATCAATGGTCATATCGGGGGCTTTCACTTGTGAAACTGTAGGTTCGGAACATTAGGTTAAACTTTATATTACTAAACACACGCACATTCACTCTCACATTCATACTTCCAGACTCTATGGGGGATAGGGAACAATTCCGGTTAAAGAAAAATTCCCCGCCCCAGCCGGGAATCGAACCCGGGACCTCCGGATGAGAAGTCAGCTCGCTGACCACTCGACCACGTCTGATTTTATCATTGATACTCAAACACTGTAACGTTCCCATAAAGCAGCTGTGTTAATAACTTGGTCTGGACTACGCGTACGG
This sequence comes from Hymenopus coronatus, assembly GCA_030762935.1. Classification (NCBI taxonomy): domain Eukaryota; kingdom Metazoa; phylum Arthropoda; class Insecta; order Mantodea; family Hymenopodidae; genus Hymenopus; species Hymenopus coronatus. The sequence goes on from CM060889.1 coordinate 26,549,178, forward strand.
TGAAAGCTGTATCATACGTCTCTGGCAGGGCACAGGAAAAGGGAAATAGAGATAGATGCCTGCGGTTGGAAACTTAATGGGTTAACCATAATAGATCAACTATGACTGTCAGTGTGTGCGCTTTTCTCATAATTAGCATGAGATTCAATTCCTATAGCGCAATTAACGCAGAATTGAGTCATTATAATGTAAAAGACGGTCAGATACCCGCGTTAATATTATATATGCATGTATATTATACTCATTTAAATAAACATGTACCAAGGAACTAATTTCCGGGTGTAGCATACCAGATACAGCATTCTCGTAACAAAGCGATCCTAGGCAATACTGCATCCGTGGTCGAGTGGTCAGCGAGCTGACTTCTCACCCCCGAGGTCCCGGGTTCCATTCCCGGCTTTTTCTTTAATCAGAATAATTCCCTATTCCCCATAGAGTCTGGAAGTAAGTATGTGTGTGTGTGTTTGAGGAAAATAAAACGATTTACAAAGAACTGTTTCAAATGCAAAGCCCCCCTATGTGGCCTTAGATGTTAAAGGAGGCTACTGAAACAATAAAACATATGATGTGTTCCATTCACATGACTTTCTCTACAACTCTGCGACAAATTATTGTTAAAAAGCTTTTGCTTCTATTTAATTCATGCTAATCGAGAACAAATTAGCAGAAATAGCATTATTACTTGCTTTCTTGTAAGTAGGAGCGAAATAAGGGAGTACCATAGGTTAAAGAGATGGTCAAAAGCTGGTTGCTATGTGACTGAAGATCACAAGTTCACAAAGTCCTGTATGAGAAAAGTATGTTTTTTATAGCTGAAACCAAAAACAAGGAATATCTAAAAAAACAATCAACTCCACGAAAAAAATGTATATGGTATAAATTGTGTGTTCTAAATTGCTCTATATTTGTTGTGTGGTAAGTTTTTGTCCATCTCTTATGGTTTAGCAGTTACGCAAAATTCCGTAAAATTGACCCAGAATAAAGTAGTCTTCAGAGGCTATTCCCAGAAAATTCAAAATATACATTTTATTTTTCAGGTAAAAATCTTTAATATACGATATTTTAATCAAAATCGTTAGAGCCATTTTTAGGAAATCAAAATTTTCGAAAAAAGTTCCATGTAAAGGGTAGTTTGGGGTGGGGGGACTTTTCTCAAAATTTTCGTGTCGCATCCCTGGAAGATACTAAACTTAAATACCAAGTTTGGTATTTTACCGACCGACTTTTCGTTTTTGAGTTATCGTGTTCACAGACACACGGACACACGGACATGTGGACCTTTTTCTGAAAATACTTTTTTTGGATACAGGGAACCCTAATGCATATATTTCCGGTGAAATCTCGGAATCCAATTTTTGGTGGAGTGCAATACCTTCTCTATACACTATGTACTTAGTGCGTATAGAGAAAGTAAAAATAAATCCTAGGCGGCTTTAATATATTTAGTAATAGCATGGCTCTTTATTGACATTATAATACACCTAAGTATACACCTAAGCGAGGTGGTGACAGGATAATGTGTATGACTGGTATACGGGAGGCCCACTCTGACCCATGGTTTTTTCGGGGTTTACCCGGGAAGTAAGACTACTGCTAGAGTGATTTCATTCAACCCCGAAATTGTCTGATCCTTCAAATCGTTCCATTTTCATTTCATTCATCCCTGGCCTTGTAGGACTCTTTCAGGATTGGAAAGAAGGTGCTGCAGCGTGGTGTACCTTTACTATTACGCTTTCGAACACCTGGAAATTATATCCTTATCCAGCATTTTATTTTGGCAAGGACTTTAATAAACTCTTTCTGCTAATGACCAAGTCTCAGTGAAGAAAATATATAAATCGCGTGTTTAAAGTACAAATATAGCAAACGTTTATAATTTTAAAAAGCTGTAGATATAACAAAATCTATGTATTTTTGATTGAGAAGTCACACAATGTGCAAAGTTAATTATGGCTAATTCTCTGTAACATAAACCTTTACAATGAACAGAAGTTTCTTTAGGTATTGGCGATATGGGCTCTTCTACTCACCTCATATTACGCACTCCAGCCCCGGCTCATTGAAAAAGTTCTAATTACAGATCTTGTAGTTGAAATCGTGAACTGCGAATATGTGTCTCAGTTTATAATCAGTTGCCTTCCAGTCATTCCTCATCATCGCATTGTTCTTCAACGGATTACCATCTGTTGTAGCGCTTACCCTCTCCCAAGGATTCATAAAGACTAACAACAGCTTGGGTCAATAACCTGTCGAGGAGCCAACAAACTTTCAATCAGAGGATATCCAGGAAGACGATCAACCCAATGTCTGGTATCGCGGAGAAGAAAAAGGAAATGGAATTTAGTGATGAAAGGAATGATGGGGAAATCCGCTGATCAAAGCATCCGACCCAGTATTCGTCTAGCGAATTCGTTCAGGTTGGCCGGTCCCGGAGGTTTGAACCCCTGTGAGGGAGGGATGAGGGGAGAGGCCAGCCGGACGGCCATATCCGGATGACGGAGGGTGTAACTCGTATGGGGTCCCTAACGTTTCCCGCAGCCTATGAATCCTAGGTGGCACTGCAAAAGATTCCCGAAACCGGTCTTCTTTATAGCAAGACACCGACAAGCCCCAACCTGCCAAATACCGTCTCCTGTTCCTTAAACCCTAAAACAGAGGACACAGAAGTGATGGGTACAGGAAATGATGGACAGAAAAGACGTGATAGAATATGAACCACTACAGCTTTGTCTGCCGACCCAGGGAAACTAAGTAAAGTCATTGCGTTAGAGTGGGTGGTCACCGAAAATCGAACCCGGGAACTCCTGTTACCGTCTGAGCTAACCCGCTCGGTAACTGCACACGTTATCACATGCCACCTTCGCCCGATCATCATTATATCCACAATGTAAAAATCATTCCAGATTTCTGATTTCTTCCTTTTGTCGTCAGGAGTATACACTACCGTAAGCTGATATGCTTGCTAGTAATGAAGGTAAGCGCAGCTCTTATAGGACTGAAGTTTCTCTGCTTAGTTTATAGACAAGACCCGATGACACAACTTTTGACAATACAACGGTCGAAATGTCATGGCATTTCCTCTTGACCTTAAGATAGAAAGATGTTACCTATTTGGAGTGTTGTGTCCCGTATAAAGGGATGAAAAACTAGATAAGTTCAGAAATATAAGCGGAAATACTCACAGAAACTTGAAAAACATGATAAAAAGGATTATTCATATTATCTAATAATGTTGCAGTGCTATGTGTGGTATACCGAAGCGATCCAAAATAACAATAGAGAAAGATAAAACAACAATTCAAACTTGCGAAATTATTTTTTTAATCACACTATTGGATAAAAGCGGACTGAGGAAATAAGACAAAAACTACAAATGGAATTATGACTAAATAAAATAACCTAAACTGCAGAAAATGAATGCGAACATTTAGAAAGAATGCCAAAAAATCTGATGTGTTCCATTCACATGCCTTTCTCTACATCTCTGCAACAAATGATTGTTAATAATCTTATGCTTCTATTTACTTCATGCTAATCGAGAAAAACTTATCAGAAATAGTCTTATTACTTGCTTCCTTGTAATTAGAGGCGAATTAATGGAGTACTATAGGTTCAAGTGATGGTCAAAACTTGGTTGTTATGTGACTGAAGTTCCTTTGTATGGACACGAGTTGAAAAATTCCTGTATGAGAAAATTGTTTTTCCAAGCTGAAACCAAAAACAACGAATATTTAAAAAATTATTAATATATTTACATAAATTGTGTGTTTTAAAGTGCTCTACATTTTTCGTGTGGTAATTTTTTGTCCATCTCTTACGGTTTAGCAGTTAATGCAAAGTTCCGTAAATAAGTCTTCAGAGCCTATTCCCAGAAAATTCAAAATATACATTTTAATATACGATATTTTAATCAAAATCGTTAGAGCTATTTTTTAGAAAATCAAAATTTTCGAAAAAAGTTCCATGTAAAGGGTAGTTTGGGGTGGCGGGATTTTTCTCAAAATCTTCATGTCGCATCCCTGGAAGATACCAAACTTAAATACCAAGTTTGATCTTATTACTTGTTTCTTTGTAACTAGAAGATAAATAAGGGGAAATAAGGGAATTCAGCACGTTAAAGCAATTGTCAGATTTTTAAAAAGCCAGTTGCTATCTGAAACAATTGAAATTGGTTCTATTTGCTCGCTTAAGTAAATAAAAGTGAGAATAAAGGAAATATATCTTCCTGTTTGAGAAAAGTTCAAGTAGCTTGAAACTATAACCAATTCACGGAATATCTCAAAAACAAATAACTCTACAACTAAAATGCATATGCCATAAATTGCGTTTTAAGGAAATCTACATTTTGTTTGTAGTAAATTTTTGTCTATCTCTTACGGTTTACCAGTTATTCAATTAAACAAAAGTCATCCAAAATAAGGTTTTCAGAGTTTATTTCCAGAAAATTCAAGATAAACCTTAGTTTGTCATAAACATATATTAAGTATATGATCTTTTAATCAAAATCATTACAGCCAATTTGAGAAAAAAATTACATTTTTTCCATTTAAAAGGTAGTTGGGGATTAGGAGATTTTCCTGAAAATCTTCTTGTCGGATCTTAAGAAGATATAAAGTTAAATACCAAGTTTGATATTTAACTGACATTTCGTTTTTTTTGAGTTATACTGTCCACAGACATTCTCACAAATAGACACACTCACACACACACACATACACACACCGATACTTTTCTAAAAATAGTTTTTTCTTTATCTCCTTTTTAGATTCAGGGGACCCTAAAACTGATATTTCCGGTGAAATCTCGATATTTAATTTCCGGCAGAACTACAATACCTTCCCTATCCACTATGTACATTGAGCATACGTGCTAGAGAAAGTAAAAATCTTATGTGTTCCATTCACATAAGTTTCTCTACGTCCAGTAATAAATTGTTGTTAAAAATTATTCTTTTAACTGCTTCATGTTGATATAAGTTAGTAGAAATGTCTTATTACTTTCTTCCTCGTAAGTGGAAGGGAAATAGGGCAACATAATAGGCTAAAGCGATAATCAAATCTTTTAAAAGCTGGTTGTTGCTACATGATTGAAATTCGTTACTGGCTTGTCCAGGAGCTTATGGATTTCCGCATGCGAAAAGTTTTAAGTATTTCAAAATTGAAACAAGTAACAAGGAATATCTCGGAAATGGTTAACTCTGCAAAAAATATCGGATAAATTGTGTGTTTTAACGAGATATGCATTTTCTGTGTAGAAAATTTTTGGTCATCTCTTATATTTACCAGTTATGTAAAGTCATCCAGAATGAAGACGTCTCCAGAGGGTTTTCGCAGAAAATTCAAGATATACATTTTATTTGTGGTCTAATATCTTTTACATACGGTACTTTAATAATAATTGTTACAGATATTTTTGAGAAAATCAAAAATTTTGAATCTTTTTCCATGTAAAGGGTACCTAGTTTGGTGTGGGGGATGTTCCTCAAAATCTTAACTTAAATACCAAGTTTGTTATTTTACCAACTTTTCGTTTTTGAGTTATCGTGTTCACAGATACATGGTCACACTGATACACAAACACACTAACACACCACAGTCACCCACACACACAGACCTTTTTCTGATTTTTTTTCAGTAGAGCCTGAAACGTGTATTTATGATGAAATCTCTGTATCGAAATTTTGGATACCATCTCTACTATATACTAAGTAGGAAAATAAAAAGGATTGTGTTTGCTGCTAGAAAGTAGTATAAATTTGCCTGTTTTAGGGCACTGGAAAGCAAGACTTTTACTTCACCTGGTGTAGACAGTTTCAGTCACAACATTCATGGTTATTTACCTGGAAACTTGAGTTCTAATGTAACCAACACGTCTAACTTTCTCTATTACAATGTTATAAATTTCTGATTTGTACAGGTGTAGGATAGCTACTGCTATGTTAATGGGTTATGTGTAGGAAGCAGGGGCGGCTCGTCCTTACGTGCTGAAGAGCTGTAGCACGCTACTTTTTTTTCTTCTAAATTACATAACAGACATGCTGAAGGACCATGTAACAAACATAACACATTATGGTAGTAATAAGAAAGGCAGCACTGCCAATGACGAACTCTCGAAGCAAGGTAAACACGCAAGTTTAGCTAATGGAATGCATCCACGTGCTCAAAGCGATCAAGCACGGTAGGTGAATATTGCGCTTGCGTAGAACCTTCCCCTCTTACCTCCCCTGACGGTCGCTGTCCCATCGTTTTCGCACTGCTACGTGCTGCGTTTGGCTAAAGCACGGAATCAATGAAATCGCTACGAGTGTTAGTTCTTTTCCTTATAATCGTTTTGGCAGCAGACGAAACAGCCCTGCCACACTCACCTAAGTGCCACACTAAACATCAGAATTTAGTGAAATTAATTAAAGCGTATTACAACGTTTTATTTTAGTTATAATAACTAATTATATCTTTGTGATACAAACTGAGCCATAAAAGGACTATTATCTCCATACCTTATTCACATTGGAACGTACAGAACATTGTTTGTTATATTGTTTGTTAACATTGGTAACCATAAGTTCATATTGGCGCAATGTGTTACTTCCGCAAATGTAAAATCTAACAGGCCCACGTGTATCACATTGAAACAAAGTGTTCTGTTGTGTAAATGTTATTCAGTGTCAGTTTTCAGTTTATTTCCAACTGTGATCGCACTTTATTATATTTCAGTATCATTCAGTGTAGGTTTGTGTTACTTTCATAGGTAAGAAAACTTTAGTCATACATAATGAATATAGTTGATGAGCTGTTAAAAACTCCCTTTTCAAGGCGATCGTTAGATGAAAAGATCAGGATAAAAAATTTAGGGCGACCTACTCCTGATCTAAAAATTGAACAGAAAGCAAAAGGAAGTAAAAATTCTATTTACACAAGAAAGTTTAACACAAATATATATGACAACAGTGACTGGATCTGTGGTTGTGAAATCAGAAACGCGCTCTTTTGCTTTCCTTGCCTCTTGTTTGGAAGTACAGATTCGTGGTCTACGACTGGTGTTAAAGATCTAGGTCATGTTAATGAATATATAAAAAAACATTCAAATAGCAAGAAGCATATGAAAAACTCGCTTGACTTCTCGATGCTTGGAGGTGTAAATATTGCAACGCAGCTAAGCAGGGCATATCAAGATGCTACACAAAAACATAATGAACAGGTTGAGAAAAATAGATACATATTATCCAGGATAATAGACTGCATCAAATTTTGTGGGGCCTTTGAGCTTGCTTTGCGTGGACATGATGAGACGGAAACGTCAGATAATCCCGGCGTGTTTTTAGGCCTTATAAATCTATTGGGCAGTATAGACAGTGCGATGAAAGAGCATACCGAAAGCAATAAGGTGTTCAAAGGATTATCTAAGACCATCCAGAATGAACTACTTGATTGCATGTTGGAAGTGTGCCACGAAGAAATTGAAAGACAAATGAAGGAGGCAGCCTATGTTGCTATCATGGCAGACGAAACCACTGATATCACTGAAAAAATTCAGTTGGCATTAATTTTTAGATATGAAAGGAACGGCTTTATTTAGGAACGGTTTTGGGGATTTTTTAATCCATCTGATCAGACCGCTAATTCTATTGCCGGTTGTATTTTGAAAGAAGTGGACACCCTTTTTAAGGATGATCGCCATAAAATCATCGCCCAGACTTATGACGGTGCGTCTGTAATGAGCGGCAACACAGGAGGCGTGCAGATCAAGGTGAAAGAACACTATCCTCTCGCACAGTATGTACATTGTTACGCCCATCAATTAAATCTGGTTATGGAGAAAGCAGCTTCTCAAAATCAGTCCGCCAGAATATTCTTCTGCAGTCTCTCAGCTTTTCCAGCATTTTTTTCAAGATCTCCACAGCGTTTAGCAGCATTGGAAGCAACTGTTGCTCGAAGAGTTCCTCGAGGATCTGCAACAAGATGGAATTTCAAGTCTAGGACTGTTAACACCGTATATGAACACAGAGAATCTCTGATCGATTGTTTTGACGAATTAGAACAATCTTTATCAGATAGGACAGTGCAAGAAGCTCGTGGCCTGCGGCATAATTTGGAGGATGGAGAATTTAATTTCTGACTTGCTTTTTTTCAGAAAATAATGCCACATGTAGACATTTTGTATAATCAGCTACAAGCAAGACAGATGGATGCAGTGAAGGCAAAAAATGCAGTCCAATCTTTTGCCAAAGCAATTGATGCCGTGCGAAGTAGAACGGATGATATAGCACACCAGATTCAGACATCTAACGTCCACGTTACAAAAAGACGTCGTAGGGAAACTAACTTAGGAGTAGATGCCAAGGAAGTATGTGACCGAATAATATCGGAGGTACACAGCCGCTTTGAGTCCACAGAACATCTTGATGCTGCAAAACTATTGGATGCAAAAAACTTTGAATTATTTTCTCAAGTTTTTCCTGAAACAGAACTCGGCATTGTCTGTGATCGATACAAAGATCTCGACAAAAACAAGCTCCGAACCGAACTTAGCATTTTATATGAGCATCCGGAATTCAGGAAAGTAGAAGGTGCTCTTCCACTCTTGCAGTTGACACTAAAAAATAATCTGCAAAAAACTTTTAGTGAAGTGACAAAGGTTTTAAGAATTGTTGTGACTATTCCCATGTCAACTGCAGAACCAGAACGATGTTTCTCCTCTTTGAAGAGGATAAAAACCTTTCTGAGGAACACCATGTGTCAGGATCGCCTTACCTCTCTGGCCATGCTATCCATAGAGAAGAAGTTCGTTACAAATATCAGGGATTTCAACGTCAGAGTGATGGACAAATTCTGCATGAAGAAACATCGGCGTATGGACTTCATTTTTCGAAACTAGGTGAGTTGCATGCATTTTTTTCCCCCCGTGCAGCACGCTACTTGTTTTAGGCACGAGCCGCCACTGGTAGGAAGGCTAATACGGCAAGAGAGTTTTCATAGGGGATTTGAGCAAGTGGTAATGTAACAGTGGCCTCCTAGGTCGTAACTCCCAAACAAGCCGGCGTTATTCTCAGATGTGCAGACTAATAATACCAATCAGATCATAGTCATGTTCGGTTTCCTCCAGAGGGCTATAAATAAGACGAAGTTAACCTGTTTTCAGCGAATGCCTACAACGCTATTTGTGTAATCTTGGATCCTGAGGGTGTCCAAGTATCAATGGATGAATAAGTGTATTTATTGACATAACAATGTCATACATAGAATTTCAACAATCGCACGGGTCCACAGACCGTACATGCTTTTGTAATACACACTAAAAAGCAATATTAAAACAACAACAAAGAATTAAAAGAATAAACCCGAAAATAAAAATACAAAGATATTCAAATATAGCAATTTATATTTATAGCACAGAGTACAGCTTCATAAATGCACCCTCTTATAATAGATTAATACACTTTAAAAGAAATACATACACATAATATATACACAATATATAAAACCATAACACAACAGTGATTTAAGTATGATATAATATATATATATATTTTTTTTTGTTTAGTTCTTATCCCTCCCCCCTCCTCTATTGGCAGCCTCCTCAGATCTCAGCTGTCTTGCCTTAAGTATAAATTTACCTAACCCGTCCACGTCTTCCGTGCCTGCCAGTAGCGTCCAACATGCTTCTAGCTCTACATTCGCGGTGGTAAAGAATCGCGATAAATATTTTTCTCGTCATTCCTCCGTACCCATACATCTTGCTAAGATGTGGTTCCACGATTCTTCCTCCTCGCAAATGGGACAGAATCTCGTACCATTCTCGTCAGCAATTTTTGAGCTCCTCCATGCTCCTAGCCTAATCCACGCGAGCCCCTCTCTAATGAGTTTGGTACCTGTTTTGATGTATTGCTCCATACCACATTCCGATTTTAGCCCAGACTGTACTTCTAATGAAACCTTCTCCGTGCATTGCGCAATTATTTGTGGTCTATCAATATCACAGAGGCGGTTCTTAATTTTTCTCCAAATACTCCGCCGGTTTACTGACTTGACAATCCCATGGAAATAGTTGCACACTTTTAAGATTGGTAGTCCTCGTTTATTTTCAGTTTAGTATTTTTCTGTTCAGTTCATGTCTATTGACGTGACTTACTTTAGTACCTCCAAATTGGTTTCCTCCTCTTTTGGTGTAATTTACTTTTAGGTCTTCTGTTCTCTGGCATACGATTTAAATGAAACCCTACTTAATTTCTCTACACAGTAGATAGATAAGGTATTGTATTCCACCCCAGAATTCGAGTTCACCATAAATATATGTTTTGAGGTCCCCTAATCTCAGAAAGAGCATTTTTAGAAACATGTCCCTGTCTATTGCCCGTGTTTTTATGATTATCGCTTAAATATCTAAGTTAATATTAAAGCTCAGCGTCTTCCAAGGATACGAGTCGAAGACATTCAAGAAAATCCACCCCTTTACATGGAAAATTTTTCAAAAAAATTATTTTTCTCAATAATGAGTCTAACGGGTTTTATTAAAATACTCTATAATGCAGATAATTACATCACACATAGAATATATATCTTGAATTTTCTGGGAATAGCCTCTAAAATCCTCTTCATTCTGAATGACTTTTGCATAATTGGTAAACTATAATAGACACACTAAGGTTATACCCAAAAAAGTAGACCTCGTTAAAACACAATTTATGCCCTATACTTTTTTTTTGTAGAGATGTCCGAGATATTCCCTGTTTTTTTGGTTTCAGTTTTAAAATAATTGAAGTTTGCTCAGACATAAAGTCAATATCCAATTCATGTCTCTTTTGTATTACTCCTGGCTAAGAAAAGGAACCAATTTCAATAGCAATCGCTTAGCAACAACTTTTAAAAAAGTTGACTATTGCTTTAGCCTAGTGTAGTCTCTTAATTCCCTTCTACTTAAAAGAAAATAAATAATAAGACCATTTCCATATTAGCAGAATTGTTTTTATTTACTTACTTCCTTATAAGCAGAAGGGAAATAAGGGAATGTATTAGGCTAAAAGCGATAGTCAAATATGTTAAAATCCGATTGCTGTGTGATTGAAATTTGTTCTCCTTGTGTGGAAGGAGTTGACAAATTTCTGTATGAGTAAAGCTAAAGAATTTTAAAATTAAAACTAGGAACAAGAAATATATCACAAACTGTTAAGGCCATAAAAATTGTGGATATCATAATTGTGTATTCTAACGAGCTTAACGTTTTTTGTGTGGTTACTTTTGTTTATACTTTACCGTTTACCAAATAAGAAAATTCCATTTATTGCCATGCTTTTGTACGCATAGTTTGTTGAGGATAAGTTAAGAAAATCACGTGAGGGTGCCATAGATGTTTTCTGCTTTCTCTGCTTTAAAGCTTGCCGGTCCCCATGGCCGCGCTCGCTAAAGCGTCTCGCTTTGGTGCTTTGTGGGCAGGGGATCGTGGGTTCGAGTCCCGCCTTGGACATGGGTGTTATATGTTTGTGCAATGTGTATATGTTTGTAAAAGAAACAGTAAAACCAGTAATCAGTAAAACCTACGGGGGGAAATGTAAATAGGGATACAGTACCGGAGTCCTGATCAGACTCCGTTACTGTTTTTATTATAAAAAAGAGAGAAAAAAAAAGCTTCGTTTAATTGCTCCACAGACTGGCTGGAACCTTTGTATTCTTTACATTTATACCTTGTGACCCAACTGCCTCGTATTTGACGTGTGCAAATATCCTTTAGTGCATTAAAAGAGTTGTAGAACTCAACGAGGCTATTTCAAGTTAAAACCGGTCAACGGAAGGGACCCTTGTTTTACGCCTCTCAATGATCGCGATCCACTCAGCATCTCTGCTGATAAGCAAAAGAGAGAAAACGAAGGTCGCTCATCCAGCTTCCGACACTCGGGTTTTAACTTGAAATAGCCCCGTTGAGTTCTGGAATTCTTTTAACTTGCGAAGATATTAGTATTTTCCAGGGATGCGACACAACGAGTTTGAGAAAAATCCCCCTACCTCAAACTACCCTTTACATGGAACCTTTTTCGAAAATGTTTATTTTATCAAAAAATGGCTCTAACGATTTTGATTAAAATATCGTATATTAAAGATATTTACACGACAAATAAAATGTATATCATGAATTTTCTGGGAATAGCCTCTGAAGACTACTTTTTCTGGATGAATTTTACGGAATTTTGCACAACTGCTGAACAGTAAGAGATGGACAAGAACTTACCACACAAAAAACGTTGAGCACATTAAAACACACAATATATGTCGCATAATTTTCTTTTCGTGGAGTTGATATCCCTTGCTTTTGTTTTCGGCTTTGGAAAACTTATAGTTTTCTCATATAGGAATTAGTCATCTCCTGTCCATACAAACAAAGAATCTTAAATCACAAAATCAACCAGCCGTTGACTATCACTTTAATCTATGGTAATCCGTTACTTCGCTTCTACTTATAAGGAAGTAAGTAATAAGACTAATTCTGCTAATTTTTTCTCAATTAGCATGAAGTAAATAGAAGCATAAGCTTTTTAACAACAATTTGTTGCAGAGATGTAGAGAAAGTCATGTGAATGGAACATATCCGATTTTTAATAGATACCTTCACTGGAATGCCATAGATTTTCTTACAATATCAGAAATGATCAACTTATTCTTTCATGTTTTATTCTACTGACACATTGCTTTCTGCAGGCTTTTTACCTGTCAAATTAATATATTAAATAATCCACATCCGAAGACTTTTTTTTTTATTTGATAGGGAATAAAGACTTAAGAGTAACATTTTTGCTTTAGTAAAACGCAATTGGTACTTTCGTTTAAAAATTGCGTACATAATGAAGGCTGTGCTAAATTATATTTTGCTAGAAAATATATTGATACATGGCGCGGCTTAACCTTCACCTAGGAGTCTTCACCGCGCCAATGAAGATTTCTACCACAGTTATGGACGAAACGAATACTAAGAAACGTCCAGTAAACCACGGTTCCTTAGTTCGGAAACTCCGGGAAGTATAAGAGTATTTTCATATATTACACTCAATCTGAAGAAGATGGGACGGAGCGTGCGTAATATTGAGGAGGGATAAAAGTCTCACGTTTCTTTGAATTAATCCAGAAGGTCCATGTTATAACAAACACACTGTTATAACCAAAAATAAATTCCACTAGACAGCCTAAAATACATCTGATGTGTACCATTCACATAACTCTCTCTATATCCCTGCAACAAATTATTCTTAAAAAGCTTATACTTCTATTTACTTCATGCTAATCAGAAAAAAATAGCAGAAATAGTCTTATTACGTGCTTCCTTGTAAGTAGAAGAGAAATGAGGGACTACCATAGGTTAAAGTGATACTCAAAAGCTGGTTGCTATGTCAATGAAGTTCCTTTGTTTGTATGGACAGGATTTGAAAAATCCTTGTATGAGAAAAGTAAGTTTTTCAAAGCAGAAACCAAAAACAAGGAATATATAAAAAACGATGAACTCCACGAAAAAGATGTATATAACATAAATTGTGTGTTTTAACGTGCTCTACATTTTTTGTGTTGTAAGTTTTTGTCCATCACTTACGGTTTAACAGTTATTCAAAATTGCGTAAAATTCATCCAGAATAAAGCACTCTTCAGAGGCTATTGCCAGAAAATTCGAAATATACATTTTATTTGTCAGGTAAATAGCTTTAATATACGATATTTTAATCAAAATCGTTTGAGGCATTTTTGAAAAAATCAAAATTTTCGAAAAAAAAGTCATGTAAAGGGTAGTTGCGGTTGGGGAGATTGTTCTCAAAATATTCGTGTCGCATCTCTGGAAGATATTAAACTTAAATACCAAGTTTGGTATTTTACCGACTTTTCGCTTTTGAGTTATCCTGTTCACAGACACGCGTACACGCACACACACACGGACCTTTTTTCCAAAAATGCTTTTTTTAGTTAAAGTGGACCCTAAAACATATATTTCCGGTGAAATCTCGGTATCAAATTTTTGGGTGGAGTGCAATACCTTCTCTATACACTATGTACATAGTACGTATAGAGAAAGTAATAGTATGAAATTGTAAAATAATCTGATGTGTTACACTCACATGACTTTCTCTAGCCGCTAAACAAACTTCTTACCTAAGATTATTCTTCTTTCTGCACCTTGTTAATCGAGATATTCGGCACAATGTTCTTATTACTTAGTTCCTTATAAGTAGGAAGAAAATAAGGGAATACACTAGGCTAAACCAATAGTCAAATGTTTTAAAAGCTGTCGTTATGCGATTGTCATTACAAATCGCTTCTTTTCTTGGCCAGGAGTAGAGCAAAAGAAAAACGAACACTCCCGTCTGAGAAAAGTATAAGTACTTCACAACTGAAACTAATAACAATGAATACCTCGAAAACGGTAAGCTCCACGAAAAAAATGTATATGACGTAAGTTGTGTAGCTTAACAAGGCCTACATTTTTTGTAAAGTAAGTTTTTGTTATCTCTTACGGTTTACTAGTTATGCCAAATTAAGCAACATTCATCCAGAATAAACAGGTCTTTAGAAGCCATTCCCAGAATATTCCAGATATACATTTTATTTGTCAGGTAAATATCTTTAATATACGATATTTTAATCAAAATCGTTAGAGCCATTTTTAAGAAAATCAAAATTTTCGAAAAAAATTCCATGTAAAGGGCAGTTTGGGGTGTTGGGATTTTTCTCAGAATCTTCGTGTCGCGTCCCTGGAAGATACTGAACTTAAATACCAAGTTTGGTATTTTAGCTACTTTTCGTTTTTGAGTTATCGTGTTCACAGACACACGGACACACGCACACACGGACCTTTTTCTGGAAATGTTTTTTTTGGATTCAGGGGGTCCTAAAACATGTATTTCCGGTAAAATCTCGACATCGAATTTTTGGGTGATATACAATACTTCTATACTTCTCTATCCCTATGTACATTGTACATACGGGGCTAGAGAAAGTAATAAAAATATCTACCATAAACAAGATAGTACGTAGGGAAGATATTGCATTTCACCCAAAAAAGTCTTATGTGTTCCATTCACATGACTTTCTCTACATCTCTGCAATCAATTATTGCTAAAAAGTTTATTCTTCTATTTACTTAATACAAACCGAAAAAGAAATTCCTTGTAAGTAGAAGGTAAAAAATCTGATCTGTACCATTCACATGACTTTCTCCATATCCCTGCAACAAATAATTCTTAAAAAGCTTATACTTCTATTTACTTTATGCTAATCAGAAAAAATTAGCAGAAATAGTCTTATTACTTGCTTCCTTGTAAGTAGAAGCGAAATAAGGGACAACCGTAGGTTAAAGTGATAGTCAAAAGCTGGTTACTATGTCAATGAAGTTCCTTTGTTTATTTGGATACGAGTTGAAAGTTCCTGTATGAGAAAAGTATACGTTTTTCATAGCAGAAAACAAAAATAAGGAATGTCAGAAAAACGACGAACTCCACGAAAAAAATGTATATAACATAAATTGTGTGTTTTAAAGTGCTTTACATTTTTTGTGTAGTAAGTTTTTGTCCATCTCTTACGGTTTAGCAGTCATTCAAAATTTAGTAAAATTCATCCTGAATAAACTACTCTTCAGAGGCTATTCCCAGAAAATTCAAGATATCCATTTTAATAGCCGGGTAAATATGTTTAATATACGAAATTTTAATCAAAATCGTTAGAGCCATTTTTGAGAAAATCAAAATTTTCGAAAAAAGTTCCATGTAAAGGGTAGTTGGGGGTGGGGGGATTTTTCTCAAAATCTTCGTGTCGCATCCCTGGAAGATACTAAACTTAAATACCAAGTTCGGTATTTTACCGACTTTTCGTTTTTGAGTTATCGTGTTCACAGACACACGGACACACACACACTCACACACACACACACACACACACACACACACACACGCGCGGACCTTTTTGCGAAAATGCTTTTTTTGGATATTGGGGGCCCTAAAACATATATTTCCGGTGAAATCTCGGTGGAGTGCAATACTTTCTCTATACACTATGTACATAGTGCGTATGGAGAAAGTAATAAGATAAAAATCAATAGTCAAATCCCTTAAAATATGGTTACTATGTGATTGAAGTACCTTTGTTTGTATGGACAGGATTTGACAAATTTCCGTATGAGAGCTGAAACTAATAGCAAGAACATCTCAAAATCGGTCAAATCCCCCAAAAGAATCTGCATGACATACACTATGTGTTTTAACGAGCTCTACACAGATCACATGAGCAGTAAGATATATATATATATATATATATATATATATATATATATATATATATATCATGCTACAACTAAACTCAATCTTGCGTATGCCAAGATACTCTTTCCTTTGGTCAACAAGAAGTTATCCATCAGATGTGATACCACTATCTTGTTATATACCATTGCTAGCATACGCCTGTCCGGTTTGGCATGGAGGTAACTTCCGGTGTGACCACCATACACACAAGAATACATATCCCCGGCATTAAGATATCCTATTGCCACTTGACAATAACGGTTTAATTGTTGTTTGAGCTCGTGTCACCGCTGCCATTATGTCACAGAGGGACCCGATGGGTTTGACCTCATTTTGTAATTTTCTATTTCTTACTTTGTAATTTTGTTTCATATAATATTGTGTATGTTGTATTTTGCTTGGTATGTAAAGCGAAAAGAGGCTGATCGTTCATTCTGTAATATGATATATTAATATCTGATGTGTTACACTCAAATGACTTTCTCTAGCTGCTCTACAAACCTCCTACAAAACATTATTCTTCTTTGTACACAATGCTAATCGAGATAAATGTTAGCAGAATATTCTTATTACTTAGCTCCTTATAAGTAGAAGGGAATAAGGGAATGCGCTATGCTGAAGTGATTGTCAAACGTTTTAAAAGCTATCGTTATGCGATTGTTATTGCAAATCACTTCTTTGTTTGGCCAGGAGTAGAAGAAAAGAAAAACGGACACTTCTTGTCTGAGAAAAATTTAAGTACTTCACAACAGAAACCAATAACAAGGAATATCTCGGAAATGGTTACCTCACAACAGAAACGTAACGAACAGAAATTGTTTGTTTTGTTGTGATGTACATTTTTTGTGTTCTGAGTTTATTTCTATCTCTTCGATTAGCAGTTAAGCAAAATTCATCCAGAATAAAGGGGTCATCAGAGGCTATTCCCATAAAATTCGAGATATACACTTTTTTGGGACATAAATAGCTTTAATATACGGGGTTTTAATCAAAATCGTTAGAGCCATTTTTAACAAAATCAAAATTTTCGAACTTTTTTCCGTGTAAAGGGTAAGTTGGTGGTGGGGAGATTTTTTTGAAAAGCTTCGTGTCGCATCTTTGGAAGATACTAAACCTAACTACCAAGCTTGGTATTTAACTGTCTTTTCGTTTTGGGGCTATGTTCTCCATAGACACACGCACGGACCTTTTTTTAAAAATCCGATGTGTACCATTCACATGACTTTCTCCATATCCCTGCAACAAACAATTCTTAAAAAGCTTATAATTCTATTTACTTTACGCTAATCAGAAAAAATTAGCAGAAATAGTCTTATTACTTGCTTCCTTGTAAGTAGAAGCGAAATAAGGGACAACCGTAGGTAAAAGTGATAGTCAAAAGCTGGTTACTATGTCAGTGAAGTTCCTTTGTTTATATGGATAGGAGTTGAAAGTTCCTGTTTGAGAAAAGTATACGTTTTTCATAGCGGAAACCAAAAATAAAGAATGTCACAAAAACGACGAACTCACGAAAAAATGTATATTACATAAATTGTGTGTTTTAAAGTGCTCTACATTTTTTGTGTAGTAAGTTTTTGTCCATCCCTTACGGTTTAGCAGTTATTCAAAATTTAGTAAAATTCATCCCGAATAAACTACTCTTCAGAGGCTATTCCCAGAAAATTCAAGATATACATTCCATTTGTCAGGTAAATATGTTTAATATCCGAAATTTTTAATCAAAATCGTTAGAGCCATTTTTGAGAAAATCAAAATTTTCGAAAAAAGTTCCATGTAAAGGGTAGTTGGGGATGGGGGAATTTTTCTCAAAAGCTTCGTGTCGCATCCCTGGAAGATACTAAACTTAAATACCAAGTTTGGTATTTTACCGACTTTTCGTTTTTGAGTTATCGTGTTCACGGACACACGGACACACGGACACACACACACACACACGGACCTTTTTGTGAAAATGCTTTTTTTGGATATTGGGGACCCTAAAACATATATTTCCGGTGAAATCTCGGTATCGAATTTTTGGTGGAGTGCAATACTTTCTCTATACACTATGTACATAGTGCGTATGGAGAAAGTAAAAATGCTTTTCTCGGACTCCGAGGACTTTATCTCGCCTCTTCTGCATTTTCATCGCAGTGCACGTTTCCAATAGAACAGCACATGCTGAATTGGGAAAGCTGTCATAGACTGACATGAAAATAAATGTTGTAGCCACATTGCATACTTCCACAGCAAAAAGAAACGAACCTAAAAAAAAAAACAAAAAAAAAAAAACAAAACAAAAACTCACTGACAGCTGAAGGCAACAGAAGTGATGGAATACAGGCAGCTAAACGTTCATGGCAGGTGATGTGTAGCCGCTTTCTGTTCCTTCTTTCTGCTTTCCTGTTAGCAAAGAAGGTTTACAGAGAACACAAACACTGCCTTAAGTTATATGCTCTTAAGTGATTTTTACTTTCTCTATACGTACTATGTACATAGTGTATAGAGAAGGTATTGCACTCCACCCAAAAATTCGATTCCGAGATTTCACCGGCAATATATGTTTTAGGGTCCCCAGTATCCAAAAAAAGCATTTTCACAAAAAGGTCCGTGTGTGTGTCCGTGTGTCTGTGAACATGATAACTCAAAAATGAAAAGTCGGTAAAGTACCAAACTTGGTATTTAAATTCAGTATCTTCCAGTGATGCGACACGCAAATTTTGAGAGAAATCCCCCCACCCCAAAATACCCTTTACATGGAACTTTTTTCGAAAATTTTGATTTTCTCAAAAATGGCTCTAACGATTATGATTAAAATATCGCATATTAAAGATGTTTACCTAGCAAATAAAATGTATATCTTGAATTTTCTGGGAATAGCCTCTAAAGACTGGTTTATTCTGGATGAATTTTGCGGAATTTTCTATACCTGCTAAACCGTAAGAGATGGACAAAAACTTACTACACAAAAATGTAGAGACATTAAAACACACAATTTATGTTATATACACGTTTTTTTCGTGGAGTTGGTCGTTTTTTAAGATATTCCTGATTTTTCGTTTCAGCTTTGAAAAACTTATACGTTTCACTTACACGAATTTGTCAAGGAACTTCAGTCACATAGCAACCAGCCTTTGACTATCATTTTAACCTGTGGTACTCTCTTATTTCACTTCTACTTACAAGGAAGCAAGCAATAAGACTATTTCTGCTAATTTTTCTGAATTAGCATGAAGCAAATAGAAGCATACGCTTCTTAACAAGATGAAGAGAAAGCCATATGAATGGGACACATCACATTTTTATAATAGCTTAACAGTGTAGCGACCTAGGACTGGGGGCAAAACTCAGATATCGGAGTGAGAAAATACTCAACAAATATTGCAATCAGGGTATGAGCTAAATATAAATTAGCAACGGAAAAACATATAAAAGTCAACATGGGACGTTGTTGTGACAAGTGTTTTTAAAACCTGTGTATAAAATTTAATGTCTTTCATTGACATGGTTTTGGAATACACTATTCTTACAAGATCCTATTACTCGGTTAAAGGACCCTAAAAGTTTTTAAAACGTTTATTTTTCTATATACTTCATGATAATCGAGAGAAACGATAAAATAAATGGTCTATAAGCTAGAGGAGATATAAAGGAAGACAACTGCTAAAGTGATTGCCATATATTTTAATAGCTGGTTTATATGTGGTGCTTTGAAATTCCTTTTTTTTTTTTTTTTTTTGCATGATCAGGATGAAAAATTAGAAAAAATAAAATAATTGACGACTTCCAGTGAAAATATACTTTTTGAAAACGTTAAACCAACAAAAAGGAATATCTCGGAAATTGAAAACTCTACAAAAGAAAATCATCTGACAAATTTTTTGTATTAACAAAATCTAAATTTTCGGGTATTGAGATTTTGTCTATATTTTATAGTGCAGAGGCCATCCTGTTTAAGAGGATAATTTCAGGAAATTCGAGATATACATTTCGTTTTTTATGAAAATATCTTAAACATATGATATTTTAATGAAAATCATTTGAGCCGTTTTTGAGAAAATCAAAACTGTCTAAAAATGTTCCACGTAAATAGGGTTTGGGATTTGGGAAGTTTCTTGAAAGCTTCGTGTCACATCCTCAGAAAATAATATAGGACTTAAATTCCAGTTTTTGTTATTTAACGGGATTTTTATTTTTGAATTATACTATTTACAGGCGGATGCGCGCGCTCGCCCGCTACATACAGGACTTTTTAAAAAAAACTTTTTTTTTATCTAAGGATCTCCAAAACGTGTACTTCCGGTGATATTTTGGTATCGAATATTAAATAAAAGCCAATACCTTATCTATTTACTATGTACGTGGTAGAGAAAGTAACAAAACAGCTTCATTGCCAACCAGGTCGTACTCTGAGTTACTTACAGAATGGGCTTAGGCTACAATAAAAAATCTGATAGTTCCATTCACATGACTTTCTCTACATATCTGTGACAAATATTTGTTAAAATGCTTATGCTTCTATTTACTTCATTCTAATCAAGAAAAAATAGCAGAAATAGTCTTATTACTTGCTTCCTTATAAGTAGAAGCGAAATAAGGGAGTATCATAGGTTAAAATGATAGTCAAAAGTTGGTTGCTATTTGACTGAAGTTCCTTTGTTTGTATGGACACGAGATGACAAATTCCTGTATGAGAAAAATGTATATTACTTAAAGTTGTGTTTTAACGTGCTCTATATATTTTTTTTTTTTTTGCGGTAAGTTTTTGGTTAACTCATACGGTTTAGCAGTTATGCAAAATTCCGTAAAATTCATCCAGAATAAAGTAGTCTTCAGAGGATATTCCCAGAAAATCAAGATATACATTTTATTTGTCAGATAAATCTCTTTAATATACGATATTTTAATCAAAATCATTAGAGCCATTTTTAAGAAAATCAAAATTTTCGAAAAACGTTCCATGTAAAGGGTAGTTGTGGGTGGGGGGATTTTCTTAAAAATCTTCTTGTGGCATCCTTGGAGGACACCAAACTTAAATACCAAATTTGGTATTCAACGGTCTTTTCGTTTTTGAGCTATGCTGCCCACAGTCACACACACACACACACACATACATACACACAGACCCACACACACAGACAGACAAACACATACGGACATTTTTCTAAAAATGCTTTTTTTGGATGCAGGGGATATCAAAACATGTGTTTCCGGTGAAATCTCGGTATCGAATATTTGAATGCATTACAATAGCTTCTCTATACACTATGTACATAGTACGTGTAGAGAAAGTAATATTAATGACGCTATTAATTGCCAGGATAATTCCAGTGTGGCGCAATTTCCTTCCGCAGGAGTTAGTTTACATTCCAGTTTGTTGCTTTGAAACACAGAAGAAAAGAACATCGGTCGGGTAGGTTTAAACCCAGTCCTTGGAACCAGAAGGCCAGGGTCTAACTAACAAAGTCTCCTAGATCAATAAAATTGTTAGAGGAAGACAAGTTCTTTTTCTCCAATCTATTCGTGCCTACTACCTCTTCGGGCTTCATAGATTCCTTCTTCGTCCCCTGGATCTTCTTCCTTTTTAACAAACTATAAAAGAATACTTGTGCAGTGATGTTTTTACTGTTAGGAAATTAAAAACTTTAGAAATGAATTTATTCATGTTTATTTCTGTAAAGAGATATAAACGAGAGTTTAGGGGCAAGAATTGAGCATCTTATGTCTATTCTTAAAAATATTAAAATTCAGAGAAGGGATAAAAAGTTACTGATTATCATGATAAAATAAAGTAGTAAACCAAGCTAGTTTCAAGCTCTTTCCAGTATTTTAATATACCGTTTTTAAAAATATGTAAATAATAGAATGATTAAGAGATACCATTAGAATAAAACAAACGACCAAAATATTTAATTTTATATTAGTACAATACAGTAATAATTCATAGCGATTAATCATACTTGGATTAAATATTCCATTTTAGTATATTAGTTTACAGCTGTTATCCTTTTAAAACTAACACCGCTTAAAATAAAAGAAAAATGTTATAAGTTTATTGTACTTGTATTTAAGTTACTTATGATCGTTTGTAACATCAAGATGTAATACTAGTCGCGGGTTTTAGGGTTCGGTATTTTTGATCTACAGAAGGTAGGTTTAGGAAAGGGTGGTTGAGAATGCGGTATACCTTATTTCAGCAGGACTCTACACTGCAAGGAAAGGATGGCTTGAGAGCTCGATATTTTGATTAACAGCAGCTCTACACGCTGGATCAAAAAGATTCAAAGACAAGGATGGATTGAGAGTTCGGTATTTTGATCTACAGCAGATCTACACGCTGGATCAAAAAGATTCGAAGGAAAGGATGGCCTGAGAGTTCAGTATTTTGATCTATAGCAGATCTACACGCTGGATGAAAAAGATTCGAAGGAAAGGATGGCCTGAGAGTTCAGTATTTTGATCTATAGCAGATCTACACGCTGGATCAAAAAGATTCGAAGGAAAGGATGGCTTGAGAGTTCGGTATTTTGATCTATTGCAGATATACACGCTGGATGAAAAAGATTCGAAGGAAAGGATGGCCTGGAATTTCGGTAGTTTGATCTACAACAGATCTACACGCCGAATAAAAAAGATTCGAAGGAAAGGATGGCTTGAGAGTTCGGTATCTTGATCTATAGCAGATCTACGCTGAATGAAAAAGATTCGAAGGAAAGGATGGCTAGAGAGTTCGGTATTTTGATGTATAGCAGATCTACACACTGGATGAAAAAGATTCGAAGGAAAGGATGGCCTGAGAGTTCAGTATTTTGATCTACAACAGATCTACACGCTGGATGAAAAAGATTCGAAGGAAAGGATGGCTTGAGAGTCCCTTATCTTGATCTATAGCAGATCTACACGCTGAATAAAAAATATTCAAAGGAAAGGATGGCTGGAGAATTCGGTATTTTGATCTATAGCAGATACACACACTAGATGAAAAAGATTCAAAGGAAAGGTTGGCTTGGAAGTTCGGTATTTTGATCTACAACAGATCTACACGCCGAATGAAAAAGGTTCGAAGGAAAGGATGGCCTGAGAGTTCAGTATTTTGATCTACAACAGATCTACACACTGAATGAAAAAGTTTCGAAGGAAAGGTTGGCTTGAGAGCGGTATGTTTGATCTACAGAAAGTCTATCCGCTGCAAGGAAAGAATGGTTTGAGAGTTCGGGATTTTGATCTACAGCAGATCTACATGCTAGAAGGAAACGATCCGAAGGAAAGGATGCATTGAGAGTTCGGTATGACTGATCTACAGAAAGTTTACCCGTTGCAAGGTAAATATGGTAGACAATTCGGTATATTTGATTACATCAGGTCTATACACGCTGCAAGGAAATGATGGATTGAGAAATCGTATGTTTGATCTACATAAGTTCTACATGCTGCAAGGAAAGGATGGCTTGAGAGTTCGGTATTTTGATCTACAACAGATCTACTCGCTGCAAGGAAAAGATTTCACTCAATCAAATACTTGGTGCTGCCAAGAGCATTCCTATGCAGCACGCCGGAGTTGTTCCTTCCGTCTTTCAACATTGATTTCCTTAGAAGACGTGCAGGAACTGGTTATAAACTAGTTGTACATTTTGAAAAAGTAAACCAAATGTAGCTCAGGATACCATAAAAAGCTTTAGAAGTTGATTCGCTTCCTCGCGAAACATTTTCAAACGTTCGACTTCCAGCTCCAGCCATCCTTATATAAGCATTCTTTAATTACCAGCGAGAACAGTATTAGCATGCAGTGACCTTTGAACATCATACCATGTCATAGAGTATCTAAACACCAAATGGGAAACAAAGGATACCGTCAACAATGTCCAGGGAACATATTACTTTATCTACACGAACTATGCACATAGTGTATAGAGAAGGTATTGCATTGTACCCAAAAATTCGATACCGAGATTTCACCGGAAATACATGTTTTGAGACTCCCTGAATCCAAAAAAAGCATTTTTAGAAAATGTCCGTGTGTCTGTGTGTCGTGGACAGCATAGCTCAAAACCGTTAAAGCCCAAACTTGGTATTTAAGTTTGGTATCTTCCAAGGATGCAACACGAAGGTTTTCAAGAAAATCCCTCCAGCCCAAACTACCCCTTACATGAAAATGTTTTAGAAAATTTGATTTTCTTAAAAATGGCTCTAACGATTTTGATTAAAATAAGAAAATGTAGCTCACGATAAAATATGCAATTTATGTCATATATATTTTTTTCGTGGAGTTGATCATGGTTTTTCGTTTTATCTTTGAAAAATTTATACTTTTCTCATACAGGAATTTCTTAACTCCTGTCCTTACAAACAAAGGAACTTCAGTTACATAGTAAGTAGCTTTTGGCTATCATTTTAACCTATCGAATTCCCTCATTTCGCTTCTACTTAGAAGGAAGCAAGTAATAAGAAGTAAAGAGAAGCATATGCTTTTTAAATACAATTTGTTGCAGATATGTAGAGAAAGTCATGTGAATGGTACACATCAGATTTTTTTTTAATAATCGCTGAAATTATGGCATACTGAAATGATGCCTTGGGATAAATCCTTTTTTCATTGCAAATATTCATTATTTAAAGTAGTATTTGATTTGATTCTGGCAGTAGCAAACAACATTAATAACATACCCTTGCTTTGAGTGGATGTGTACCAGGT
The DNA here is from genome assembly GCA_030762935.1 of Hymenopus coronatus. Taxonomy (NCBI): domain Eukaryota; kingdom Metazoa; phylum Arthropoda; class Insecta; order Mantodea; family Hymenopodidae; genus Hymenopus; species Hymenopus coronatus. The sequence goes on from CM060889.1 coordinate 26,574,110, forward strand.
AAGTGATGAAGCGGGATCGGTACAGAGGGAACAGCACAAAGCGAATGAGTGTATGTTGAAATAAACACGCAAACACAGCAGAGCGGTCGATACAAGACTGGAAAGGTCAGCGGGCGTATCGCACCACAGGGATTCAACACACATACACACGAAACTGCTCCCTTTCCCTGTTTTTGATGATGTTTAAATCACCGATGTCAGCTGAAATTTTCATCTGGGTAAGCCATTAACGGCTACCTGCTGCTCAGCGAACAAAATTACGACTCGTCTAGCTAATGAACACATGGACCCAAATGACCGAAAATTAACTTCACCATTTCTCTCTTCTCCCGCTAATCGACCTGCATTAATCACTCCTCGTTTGTTGCTTCACTTCCACTTTCCTCCTTGTCGTTGACAATTATCGTATTGCTTGATAGCTTTACCCAGACTAGTTATGTAATCGACGGTCGCACGACTGATCGTCAAAGCAGTTGATACAGTTTCCCGAATTACATTATGGGGAGATTCTAAGCTGTTGGTGGTTTCTCATAGTATCATATTTCTGATATGATAAACCTTTTATATTTCTTTCCCTCGGACACAAAAATCCTTAGCATGGCTTCCTCCGGAAGGGAAGCAAAGCCGTTGGTCCTCTGTCGTAGATTTACTGCACATAAAAGAACCTCAAGCCTGAAAAAAGAGGCCTCTGAGCAAAATTAAGCGGTCCTTCACACCCAGTATTGAATGGGACGCTGAGAACCACATCAGTTAAAGAACGTCCATAAATAAAACTCAATTTCATTTCTGACCTACACACGGCTTGTGTGAAGAAAACAATTAAATCAAGTTACGATATTAAATATTTTATTAATAATTGATATGATAATCATATTCTACGATAGTCACATCGCTCCCAAAATGTTATTACATTCTCTATATGCACTATGTACATAGTGTAAAGAGAACGTATTGCACTCCACCCAAAAATTCGATACCGAGATTTCGCCGGAAATATATGTTTCAGGGTCACCTTTATCTAAAAAATCTGATGTGTACCACTCACATGACTTTCTCTATATCCCTGCAACAAATTAGCTTATACTTCTATTTACTTTATGCTAATCAGAAATAATTAGCAGAAATAGTCTTATTACTCGCTTCCTTGTAAGTAGAAGCGAAATAAGGGACAACCATAGGTTAAAGTGATAATCAAAAGCTGGTTGCTATGTTAATGAAGTTCCTTTGTTTATATGGATGGGAGTTGACGAGTTCCTGTATGAGAAAAGTATACGTTTTTCATAGCAGAAACCAAAAATAAGAATGTCTCAAAAACGACGAACTTCACGAAAAAAAATGTATATAACATAAATTGTGTTCTAATGTGCTCTATATTTGATGTGTAGTAAGTTTTTGTCCATTAGCAGTTATTCAAAATTCAGTAAAATTCATCCAGAATAAACTACTCTTCAGAGGTTATTCCCAGAAAATTCAAGATATACATTTTATTTGTCAGGTAAATATCTTTAATATACGAATTTTAATCAAAATCGTTAGAGCCATTTTTGAGAAAATCAAAATTTTCGAAAAAAGTTCCATGTAAAGGAACACATGGACACACACACAACTTTGTGAAAATGATTTTTTTGGTTATTGGGGACCCTAAAACGTATATTTCCGGTGAAATCTCGGTATCCAATTTTTGGGTGGAGTGCAATACTTTCTCTATACACTATGTACATAGTGCGTATAGAGAAAGTAAAAAAAAACATTTTCGGAAAAAGGTCTGTGTGTGTGTGTCCGTGTCTGTGAACACGATAACTCAGAAACGAAAAGTCGGTAAGATACCAAACTTGGTATTTAAGTTTAGTATCTTCCAGGAATGCGACACGAAGATTTTGAGAAAAATCCCCCCACCCCCAACTACCCTTTACATGGAACTTTTTTCGAACATTTTGATTTGCTCAAAAATGGCTCTGACGAATTTAATTAAAATCTCGTATATTAAAGACATTTACACGACAAATAAAATGTATATCTTGAATTTTCTGGGAATAGCCTCTGAAAATACTTTATTCTGGATGAATTTTATTGATTTTTGCATAACTGCTAAACCGTAAGAGATGGACAAAAATTTACTACACAAAAAGTGTAGAGCACCTTAAAACGCACAATTTATCTTATATAGCTACATTTTTTTTGGTGGAGTTGATCGTTTTTGAGATACTCTTTGTTTTTTGATTTCAGCTTCAAAAACATACTTTTCTCATACAGGAACTTAGCAATTCTAATCCATACAAACAAAGGAAGTTCAGTCACATAGCAACCAACTTTTGACTATCACTTCAACCAATAATACTCCCTTATTTCGCCTCTACTTACAAGGAAGCAAGTAATGGGACTATTTCTGCTGATGCTTTCTCAATTAGTATGAAGTAAATAGAAGCATAAGCTTTTTAACAATAATTTGTTGCGGAGATATAGAGAAAATCATGTGAATGGAACACATAAGAGTTTTTTGAGCTCTGCACGAACGTTAAGATATTTTAATGCAAACATTTATTAATTGTTAGTAGTTTAAGAGAGAAAAAAGTATGCACATGTTATTCAAATTCTTGTTTTTTCAATATGAGTTGAGAATAATTAACTTTAATGAACTTGTATACAATATATTAACTATTGTACAACAAATATTCAATAATACGTTATGAAATATGGTTCAAGGAGAATTTTAGCAGAGTTAATAACTATTGAAAAGTTATTGATAAAGACGGCGTTAAAGCTCAATGCGGTGCACCTAAATCATATAGGACCAATTAAATCTCCATTTGGGGCTTTAAATGTATTAATGTAGTAATAACGTGCAAGTACTAAAATGAAACAAATCAAAATATTGCATTTTCTTCTTCTTTTTCTTGTTCTTCAGATTTTGACAAATTTCACCTTGCTTTTAAAGTCCAAGCAGTTCCTATTCCACCAAACTTAGGCATAAGATACATACCGTAAAAGTTTTCTTCTCTAGTCTTTCATTTACTAACAGTAGACTCTAAGCACTAGAGTGTTGGAACTAACATTTTTAGTTAGGTAAATGTAGATGTAGTCACAGGGGAGAAATTCAGCTTGCATTACGGCTGCGGTTTCTATTTTCCCTGAGTTGAGTTAAGCTGAAAGTGAATATGTCCACAAGCGATAACACCGGCATAATAAATGAATCTCCGTGGACCAGATTCCTCTTTAAACATTTACTTCAGCGAACTTCGTATCGTCGCCAGGTCCTCGGGGCTGCAGAGGCCAAATTGTTACAGAAAAAAAAAAAAAAAACATAGTGAGGTCCAGTGTTAGCCCCGGAAGGTCAACGAACGAATCCACACAGAGGTGCAACAGAGAGGAAGGCACGCTGCCCAGTTATTGGAGTAAATTGAAATACTTTTGGAAACGCTATTTCTATAGCTCGGTAGCAAGTACATTAAAAATATGTTCTTTATGGACCAGGAGTATTGGTGTGGTGCCATTTATATTATTAGAAATCGGAAATACGCAGACTAGTTGAAATGCTAAAGGGTTGAACAAGAGGCGGAGGAAGCGTTGTAACTTTGCAGGAGAGGAGAGTTGTAGATCCAACCCCAGACGCTTACACTGTGTTTCTGTGTTACCGGGATAGAGGGAGGCTGGGAGGATCGATTTGAGGTCAACGACCTCGCTCTAGATGACGTCTGCAGCTCCATTGCCCAATTAGGTGAAAGCTCGGCTCGTGGTACTCAACATTGCCCTCGGCTTGTGTGAATTTGCTGATCTTTGCAAGGATGAGCTGCCACGCCCATTGTCGTCTCTCAGGTTCAGTGCTCTTGGCTTTAGTGGAAACCGCATCAGATCTTTTATAGATAGCGAAGTAAAACTCTTCTGAAATCCGCAGCTAAACTCGCGAAATCCGTTCATCAATATAATCTCCGTCACAACTGTTACTTGATGTATACTGTACAATATTTTAACCTCCTTAGAATCTCGTAATTGCCATGGGAACAAATATCAACTGGAGAAGCTATCAAGATGTGTTATCACAGTATATCATTTTAATTCATATTCATAAAATTCTATAGAACAAAACTGTTAGGTATAAATTTATGTTAACAATTTATGCTTCATGGATGTAAATCTCTAATATTGACCCAAGAACAGTGAATAGATAGCAGTGTATTAGGAATGTTTCAAAAGCAGTGAGGGAAGTATTGGATTTCACCCAAAATTTCGATGTGGAGATTTTATCTCAAATATATGTTTGCAGGCTTCCTGAATTCAAAAAAAGACATTTCCAGAAAGATTTGTGCGCGTATGTGTGTCTGCAAACAGCATATCTCAAGCCGGTTAAATATCAAACTTGATATTTAAGCTCTGTATCTTCCAACGATGCGACACGAAGATTTTTAAGAGAATCCCCCTACCCAAAGCTATCCTTTCCATGCAACATTTTTTGAAAATAATTTTCTGAAAAGTGGCACTAACGATTGTGATTAAAATACTTAGTTTAAGATATAGTTATGGCAAATTAAATATATATCTTAATATTCTAGAATAGCCCCTGATTTCCTCTTCATTCTGAGTGGCTTTTGCATAACTGGTAAACTGTAACAGATAGACAAAAACTTACTACACAAAAATGTAGACCTCGCTATGGTGCACAATTTGTCAGATATGTTTTTGTTTGTTTTTTGCTTTGTTTTCTGTAGCTGACCATTTCCGAGATATTTCTTGTTATTGGTTTAAATATTCCAAAACATATACTTTTCTAAAACAAAGTCGTTATTCGTTTTCTGTTGTTATTTTCATTTTTCCCTAGTTGTGCAAGGAGAACGAAACTTTAGCACCATCATGGCGACTATTCCTTAAAATGTTTGGAAATAGCTTTAACCCGCTTTATGTCAATAAGGAAAAATGTAATTAAACCGTGGCTACTCTTAATATGAAGTGGGTTGAAGAATACGCTTTTATAAGAATAGTTTCTTGTAGAATATGTGAGTAGCATATCTTTTAGTAGTGTTTTGATTTATTGTGAAGGTAAGAACAAATAATAACCACGTGGATCTCAGCCGTCTAAATAACATATTACATATAATTTGCGAAATCGAAATTTTAGCTAACCGCTCATGCATTTAGAAATATCTTGCACTTGCCAAGAATATTTTAGTATTGAATTCTGTTTAGTAATAATGGAAGCTTCTGACCAAATACCAGGGCAGTGGTATATGAATTTCTAGCATTAAAAATAATACCTATTTAAATAGATGAGTTCTAAATATTTGTTGTAGTATAGATGTAAGAAAATATTTCCATTATAATAAAAGGCGACCCTTATAAGAAATAAAGAAAGAAATACATATATGGGTTTATTCCTGAATACCACAATTCAAACATCTCTAATGTGATACATTCACATGATTTTCTCTGCTTATTGCTCAGAATACGTATCTTACAAACAGCTTATTCTCTATACGCTTCGCAATAATGGAGACAAGCCTCTGCAGCAATTATTGTTGTATTACATATTGTTGTATAGATATACTATTAGGTAAATGCAGTACTCTTAAGCACTAGTTAAGTTTTTAAAGAACGTTCCCTAGGTGGGGTTTTGAAATAGTTTTTAACTCTCTGCTGGAGCAGAAATAAAAACAATTAAGGATTTGACTGAAATTGCATATTTTTACAATATCCATATTTTTGTTTTGTAAGTTTTGATTTATATGCAAAAATAATTCAGAATAAAGAAGGCTCCAGAAGATATTCCTTGAAATTCAAGATATACATTTTTCTTAAAAATATCTTCATAATATGATGGTTTATTCAAAATCATTAGACCTATTGTGGAGAAATTCAAAATCTGAAAAAAAAAATGTTACGGGTAAAGAACAGTTCATTTGAAACAATATTCTTGAAACATTTCGCATTATATTCTTGAGAGCTGGATCACTTATCAAATCTGGTATTTAACGGAGCTTTCTAATCTATGCGTTCAATACTTCATTGTTGCACAAACCACCCCGAGTGTTTAATTATAACATTTGTATTATATATTTAAATGAAATAAATGTTATGTTTTTGTAAAATTAATTGATAAAGTTGTCTTCCACAATTAACATTGTGCTGAACGTATGTCTAATAAAATCTCGACCTTAGTACATTAAACAACATTCAATTTTATTTGACTGCCTCCATGGTCGAGTGGTCAGCGAGCTGAATTCTCACCCGGAGGTCCCCGGTTCGATTCCCGGTTGGAATTTTTCTTTAATCAGAATTACTCTCTAATGCAAAGTCCCCAGATATGACCTAAATGTTATAGGGGGCTATATAAATCAAGCTTTACCTAATAGTATCAGCAGCAGCAGCAGTCTAGGTTTGCTTGCTTAGGCAACATGCATCATATCTGAGCTGGCGAGGGGTGAGTGTAGTATTTCATCTTCTCCAATCCTATTACTTAGTGAGGTCAAACCTGCTGTAATAAACTTTATTACTTTCTCTACGCGTACTATGTACACAGTGTATAGAGGTATTGTAATGCGCCCAAAAATTCTATTCCGAGATTTCACCGGAAATACATGTTTTGAGACCCCTGAAACCAAGAAAAGCATTTTTAGAAAAATGTTCGTGTCTGTCTGTCTGTCTGTGTGGCTGTGTGTATGTGTGTGTGTGTCTGTGGGCAGCATAGTTCAAAAACGAAAAGACCGTTAAGTACCAAACTTGATATTTAAGGATACACACGAAGATTTACAAGAAAATCTGCCCACCCACAACTACCCTTTACGTGGAAAACATTTCGAAAATCTTGATTTTATCAAAAATGGCTCTAACGATTTTGATTAAAATCTCTTATATTTAAGATATTTACATGCCAAATAAAATGTATATCTTGAATTTTCTGGGAATAGCCTCTAAAGACCTCTTTATTCTGGATGATTTTTATTGAATTTTGCATAAGTGGTAAGCCGTAAGAGAGAGACAAAAGCTTACTACACAGAAAATGTAGATCACGATAAAACACACAATTTATGTTATATACATTTTTTTTCGTGGAGTTGATCGCTTTAGAGATATTCCTTGTTATTGGTTTCAGCTTTAAAAAACTTATACTTTTATCATACAGCTTTTGTCAACTCCAGTTCATACAAACAAAGGAACTTCAGTCACATAGCAACCAGCTTTGAATAACAATTTAGCCTATGCAATTCTACTTGTATAGAAGCACGTAATAAGACTATTTGTGCTAATTTTTTCTCGATTGGCATGAAGTAAAGAGAAGCATAAGCTTTTTAACAATAATTTGTTGCAGAGATGTAGAGAAAGTCATGTGAATGGAACACATTAGATTTTTTTATAATAAGTTTACCGGCATTTAAGCACACCTGAATGTATCCGCCCACGTTCCCTTCTCGTTGAATTTCTGAAGCTGTTCTTGTCGTAAATATGCCTTATAATTCCACTTAGAGTGAAATTGCAACCTAAAAACACGCCTGACTGTTGCAAATTAAATATTGATAGCATGCAGCAAATGTATAACAAATATTTAACTCACCATTACGGAGTATCTGGTAATGAAACAATCCCTCCCTTATCGGAATCTGATTTAGCAAAGCCAGTTTTGTTGTCAGATGACCTTTCGGGAAGGTTAATGACAATAATATTGTCCATATAGATATCTGATATCGATTTGTTTTCTGTTTGACCACGTTATTGCTCCTTTCTACCTGATGCCGTTAACCTGCAGCAGTTTGAATGTGTGTTGCCACGAAACAGTTTTTACAAACTCATCACTCCACTCAATCAAGTTATCACACATTTTGAGTATGAGTTTTTTTTTTCTCTTCTTGCTATTATACACAATTTGCTTACATAATAAGAAACACTTACGTTTCACCCTTTGTGAATTACAGCGAGCGTAAATAAACTGAAGCTTCAATTCAGTTTGGTCAGTAAAGAAGCGGTAATGACGCAAGTGCTGCTGCTATAAACTTTCCAGCACAAAAAGAGTGACAAAGTTCTTTCCTATAATAATCTAAGTATGCGTCATTGCTTGAAAAGTAATTGAAATACTTTCAATGCAAAGAATAAATTAATATTTTAACACGGGAACTAGTTTCTACGCGATTCAAACTCCCTTCATTTCTTATCCATTGTAACTCAACCAGGCGAAATTCAAAATTAGTCCTTGATATAGATAGTAAGTTGTAAAATTGAAACCGACACATAAATTAAGTGCATGATTGTACGCGGTAAATGGATCCTAAAGCCGATGCTCTTATCTCATGAGCTACCGTAGGAGAAGTCTGCACACGCATAAAACCTTCCCATCTGATTAAAGGGATAATGAAAAAAAGAAAAAAAAAACAGAAATTAAATTTCCCTCGATATTTGAATCAGATGAAGGGTTTTGTGCAATGGAGGCTCAAGCAGTAAAGGATCGATACGTGAAACCGACCATTTATCGTTCGAATCTCGAATTTAACACTCGTACTTAAATAATTCCCCGGTATGCTCCCAATTGCCCGTATGTGGGATTAGTATGGACGAAATGGCGTTTGGGTGGGTCTTCTCCGGCTCCTCCGGTTTCCCCCGCCACTCATTCCACCGATTGCTCCATCATCACGTTGCATCCATTTCTTCACCTCATGCCTGGCTACGGGCCAACCACTCACTGCAGGTTCTCCATTAAAACTTCTGTCCCCTAGGCACCTGCTTGTAAACTCTAGGAGGGCATCAATCCTACGCATGAGGAGATAAGCCGACTGTGTGTAAATATATATATATATATATATATATATATATATATATATATATATATATATATATAATTGTTGTTTATAGACAAAAACAAATACAAAGTCTGTGTAACTCCCACTCCGCGTAGTCATAGCAACTGGCCTGAAGAATCCAATCGGCGATTAAACACATGCAGAGCTGGGCACAGCAGGGTGCAGTTAAATGTATAAATATGTTATGTTACGAAGACCCTATTCGATCGCCAGGAGTATAACTGTCTCTCGCCACGACAGCAGATAGGCTATGCCGCGCGATCGATGTCATGGATCTGTACCATAATACAAAATGATATTCCCCATCATCGACTGTCACAACTACAAGAACATATATACTTCGACAGTATGACTTAAAGAGATGGTTCCATGGTAACGTGGGCTCATATTCTGGAAGTTTCGGTTTCGATTCATCTCGATTCGAAGACAACGGCTTTTTTGGTGGTTTTTACCTGTCGATGGGCGAGTGTTGGATGGTTTCTCTTCTCTTACCTTTCATTTTCTATCTCCATCTATTTCTGGGTTTTAGGGCGCTATGATGGTGGTTGGTATATCGTGATACGATTTGAGACATTTGGGTTTTGAAAAATTTCTCTCAGGCACTTGGCGGACTGCTGGAGTCGTTTCCTTCCTGGGAGTGTCTCGTCTACACCCGGGAGGAGGCTGTTCACCTAAAGCAGGGGTAGCTGACATTAGATCGTTAGGAACGTTCTTACTATCTCGCGGCATATCTGATCCCCCTTCGGCTCTCCCCTCCTTCACAGTCTCGCAGGGTTGACATTTGGAAGAACATAGATCCCACTATGGCCTTAGTGCGGTGCAGGAGTGCTGTCTCTCTCACTTCCTAACTTGAATGCGTATTATGGCACATTTTTACTTTCTCTTTACGTATTATTTACATAGTGTATAGAGAAAGTATTGCACTTCAACCCAAAAATTCGATACCGAGATTTCACTTAAAATATATGTTTCTGAGTCCCCTAAATCCAAAAAAAGCATTTTAATAAAAAGGTCCGTGTGTGTGTCCGTTGTGTCCGAGTGCTGTGAACACGATTAAGTAAAAATAAAAGGTCGGTAAAATAATAAACTTGGCATTTAAGTTTAGTATCTTCCAGGGATGCGACACGAAGATTTTGAGAAAAATCTCCGCACCTCAAACTACCCTTTACATGGAACTTTTTTTGAAAATTTTTATTTTCTCTATAATGGCTCTAATGATTTTGATTAAAACGTCGTATATTAAAGGTATTTACCTGACAAATAAAATGTATATCTTGAATTTTCTGAGAATAGTCTCTGAAGACTACTTTATTCTGGATGAATTTTACGAAATTTTGCATAACTGCTTAACCGTAAGAGATGGACAAAAACTTACCACACAAAAAATGTAGAGCTCGTTAAAGCACACAATTTATGTTATATATATTTTTTTTTTCGTGGAGTAGGTCGTTTTTGAGATATTCCTTGTTTTTGGTCTTACCGTTAAAAAACTTACTTTTCTCATACGGGAATTTATCAACTCTTGTCCAACAAATGGACTTTAGTCACATAGCAAAAGGAGTTTGACTGCCACTTTAACCTATGGTACTCCCTTATGTCGCACCTACTTACAAGGAAGCAAGTAATGAGACTATGTCAGCTATTTTTTCCTCGATTAGCATGAAGTAAAAAGAAGCATACGCTTTTTAAAAATAATGTGTTGCAGAGATGCAGAAAAGTCATGTGAATGGAATACATGATTTTTATATAAGTAGCAAGTCCACGAACGAGTTAACTTGCTGTAGTTTGGATTTTCCTTAGACAAACAGACCAGGGAGAGAGAGAGAGAGAGAGAGAGAGAGAGAGAGAGAGAGAGAGAGAGAGAGAGAGTGAGTGAGTGAAAGAGAAGTTTCGTTCTCACTTGTAACATCGCTTGGAACAAATTAACCAAGAACCATCTAGTTTCCAAAACTCGGATACTGAAGGCTGTAAATGAATGATTGAACTTCTGTTATCGGATTGGCGTTAGAGAAAAGCATTAATTTTTTTCGATGATCCCAGAGAATATATATATTTTTCCCGCAACAAAAGCGAAGAAGAAGACAATTCCGACAAAGTTACGGCGCTGTTTCTGGCTTTTTTATGAGTGCCTTACATAATCCCTAGCACCGAGGAGAATGACGCTCATTCTTTTTCTTAATCCTTGGAGGGTGGAGGGGTCCTTGCATCCCGTCTTCCTTGTGATGGCAACTAACTTGACATTTAAGAAAAACTTCTCTAGATGTCAGCGCTTCTAGTTTATAAAACTGCTGCTCTTTTCCCGTTTCTCTGCTTGTTCAGTTGTCCTCAAGAGGAAAAATTAGCTCCAAACTAACGCAGCAGCCCCAACTACTTACAATAATACTTTTATGAACGAAATAAATTTCCAAGGCGAAACGTAGCGAGCGTTATCTTAACCACCAACACTCAACATATATACAAAATGTCAAATTAACAAGGAGAGAAATTCCTCCTACTTTTGGTTTACTGATCTCTAATATAATAAAGTTTTCATTTTACATTTTTTACGTCTTTACCACCCACACATAGTAAATAAAAGAAGTTTTGTATTCCATCCAAAAATGTTATGACCCGTTTTCATCGTTAATAAGTTTTCAAGCTCCTTCAATCTAAAAGACGTATTTTTAAGAAAAGTTCGATGTGTGTATGTAAGTGTGTCTGTCTGTCTATGAACAGAATTACACTACAATGAGTATTTAAGTTCAGCTTCTTGCAAAGTGTGAGACGTAAAGTTTTATAAACCACCTATACTTCGTAATACCTTTTACATGAAAGTTGTAGGCGTTTTTGGTTATGCATTCTCTATGAATAGAGTCTGAAGATCTCTTTATTGGGAAGAAATTGTGTGTAGCGGACAGACCATGAGAGATAGAAACAAGCGTATTCACCAATCAATGTAGAATTCTTTAAAATACACACACCCCATTTAATTTCAACGAGATTCGGCCATACCCTATTATGGGTCCGAAATTTTAAAAAGCAGTTTTTGGCCGTTGGCCGTTTTTCAGCTATGCTATTTAGACACATGACCTTTTTCTAGAAATGCATTTTACTTTCTCTATACGTACTCTGTATTACATTGTGTATACAGCAGCTATTGCAATGCACCCCATATTTCGATACCGACATTTCACTGGAAGTACATGTTTTGGGTTCCTCTAAATTCAAAAAAAGCAAAGCTCAAAAACTGAAGGACCATTAAATGTCAAACTTGGTATTTAAGTTCAATAACTTCCAAGGATGCGACACAAAGATTTTCAAGAAAATTTCCCCACACCCAACTACCCATTACATGGAAAAATTTTCGAATATTTTGATTTTCTCAAAAGTGGATTTAACGATTTTGACTAAAATATCATATATTAAAGACATTTATCTGACAAATAAAATGTATATCTTGAATTTTCTGGGCATAGACTTTGAAGACTACTTTATTCTGGATGCACTTTACGGAATTTTGCATAACTCGCAAACTGTAAGAGATAGACTAAAACTTACTTAACAGAAAATTTAGAGCTCGTTAAAACACACAATTTATGTCTCATACATTTTTTCGTGAAGGGGGACATTTTTATGATATTCCTTGTTATTGGTTTCAGCTTTAAAAAAACGTATACATTTCTCATACAGGAATTGGTCAACTGCTGTCCATATAAACAAAGGAACTTCAGTCACATAGCAACCAGCTTTTGACTATAACTTTAGCCTATGCTTCCCCCCTTATTTTCCTTCTACTTACATCGAAGCAGGTAATAAGACTATTTTTGCTATTCTTTTTTCTCGATTAGCATGAAGTAAAACGAAGCATAAGCTTTTTAACAATAATTTGTTACAGAAATGTAGAGAAAGTCATGTGAATGGAATCTCGCTATCGAATTTTTGGGTGCATTACAATACCTTCTCTATACAGTGTGTACATAGTACGTGTAGAGAAAGTAAGAAATACACGAATGCTATTACTGCATCGGGTAAGCTTTTTTCTTTCTTTTCTGATTCTTGTTCTTTCTTTTGCTGATAAATTGGATTGTGTTGAATGAGCTGGAATGAGGAGCCCCAGTAGGCAAACTTTTTCTATGACGCATAAAGAAAGAGCGATTTCTATTTCTTCTACTCTCCTACTACTCTTTTTTCTTTGCAACCTTCCTCGCTTCTTATTTATATGCTTTTCTGAAAGTTCTCATCGTGAGACTTGGATTTTCTTGAAATTGGAACCCGATGGAAAATGCTGGAAACTTTACTGAGTGAGCAGGGTTAGAGAGAAAACAGTAGATAAAATAAGTGCTAAACTAAAAGTATTTAAATAGCATTTTGAAGGATAGCCTATATGCAGCGTAACAGTTCATATATTATTATAAAAAATCTGCACGTGACTTTCTCTACATCTCTGCAACAAATTATTATCAAAAAGCTTATGCTTCTATTTACTTCATGCTAATCGAGAAAAAATTAGCAGAAATAGTCTTATTACTTTCTTCCTTGTAAGCAGAAGCGAAATAAGGGAGTACCATAGGTTAAAGTGATAGTCAAAAGCTGGTTGCTATATGACTGAAGTTCCTTTGTTTGTATGGTTATGAGTTGACAAAATCCTGTGTGAGAAAAGCAAAAGTTTTTAAAGCTGAAACAAAACTAAGGAATATCTATAAAAACGATCAACTAATGGAAAAAAATGCATATAACATAAATTGTGTGTTTAAAGTACTCTACATTTTCTGTGTGGTAAGTATTTCTTAATTTCTTACGGTTAAGTAGTAATGCAAAATTCATCCAGAATAAAGTAGACTTCCCAGAAAATTCAATTGTGTCTTTAATATATATTTTAATCAAAATCGTTAGAGCCATTTTTGAGAAAATCAAAATTTTGAAAAAAATTTCATGTAAAGTGTAGTTTGAGATGGTTTTTTTCTTCTTAAAATCTTCGTGTTTTATTCCTGGAAGATACCAAGTTTGATATTTTACTGACTTTTCGTTTTTGAGTTATCGTGTTCACAATCACACGGACACACACTCACACACGCGGACCTTTATGTGAACATGTTCTTTTTTTATATAGGGGACCCTAAAACATATATTTCCGATAAAATCTCGGATTTGAATTTTTGGGTGTATACACTATGCACATAGCACGTGTAGAGAAAGTAAAAAGTATCTGTATAAATTTTATAGCAATTCTCCCAGTAGTTAGCTTAAACTTACGTTTACCCTAAAAAATAAACGCTTGTTTTTTATCAACTCGCCAAATGAACCATGCAATTAATAATTCAATGCGATATTTATGCGAAACGGACACGTTAACACACTAAAACATCATCTTAATAAATAATTGCATAGTTTAAGGACCATTCAATTGTAATACACTGCGACGAGAACACTGGCCAAATTGGTAGGATTTTTCGTTATATTGTTTACAATTGTGGATGGCGAAGATGGGGTACAAACGCTGAAAATGTGAACTCGCATGAACGTTACAGATCGTAAAAGCTATCCAGAAACATGTGACATGATGTAAAAACACAATCGTTATTGATACTAATGGTGCACATTATGTGGGAAATGTGCACAACCGCTAAGAAGACTGATTTCCCATAAACTGTTGTTCTATTGTCTCTTTTATACTCCGGTTTTAAACTGCAATGGTCATATTGACGGCCTATTGCGTTTGGAACATTTGACTATGGCAAATCGTTTAAAATATTAATTTAAATGTAAAGAGGACTTCACGAGAATTTTAGAGAAAATTTAAGTAGCATATATGTTATTAGTCATGCAACTATCTTAAAATTTATCGGCATTTTAGCCCATTTCATAATTCCGTTTTTGCAAAATGCAAAATAACATCATATCTCTAGGTAAGCGGTAGCTTGGGGTGGAGTTATATCATTACCTGCTTTATTTTTTGCCTCAAATATGAAATGTGATACTAAAACGTTGCTTTTTACTTTTTACTTTCTCTAGCCCCGCATGTGCAATGCACATAGAGATAGTATTGTATTCCACCCAAAAATTCGATGTCGTATTTTCACCGGAAATACATGTTTTAGGACCCCTTGAATCCAAAAAAAAAACAAAACATTTTTTAGAAACAGGTCCATGTGTGTGTTTGTCTGTCTGTCTGTGTGTGTCTGTGGACAGTATAGCTCAAAAACGAAAAGACAGTAAATACCAAACTTGGTATTTAAGTTTGGTTTCTTCCAAATTGCGACACGATGATTTTCAAGAAACTCCCCCTACCCCTAACTATCCTCTACATGGAAAAATTTTCGACAGTTTTGTTTTTCTTAAAAATGGTTCTAACAATTTTGATTAAAATACCACACATTAAAGCCATTTATATTAAATGTAAATCTTGATTTTTTTGCGAATAGCTTCTAAAGACCTGTTTATTCTGGATGAATTTTGCTTAATTTGGCATAAGTAGTAAAACATAAGAGACAGACAAAAACTTACTATACAAAAATGTAGATCTTGTTAAAACATTCAAGCTATGCTATATACATTTTCTTCGTTTTCGAGGTATTCCTGGTTATTAGTTTCAATTGTGAAGTACTTGTACTTTTCTCAGACGGAAGTGTCCGTTTTTCTTTTGTTCTACTCTTGCCCAAAAAAAGATGCGATTAGCAATGACAATCGCATAGCGACAGCTTTTAAAACATTTTCTACCACTTTATCCTAGTGCATTCTCTTAGTTCCATTCTACTTATAAGGAACTAAGTATTAAAATTCTGTTAACGTTTATCTCGATTAGCAAGGTGTTGAAAGAAGCATTATCTGTCGTAAGAAGTTTGTTTGTAGAGTGGCTAGAGAAAGTCATATGAGTGTAACACATAAGATTTTTCTACTTAGTCCATACTACAGGCTGTTCGTAAATTCCCCCACTCAGAGAATATTAATTTTTTTCTCAAATTTTATTGCACCTAAAAACTGATTTTGATGTTTATATTTATTGTATATACCTTAACATACATGAAATCAATGTTAACCCAATTTTTAAGAATTTCTAAATCTTTGAGAACAATAAGTACACTGACATGTCAGTAAACCATTTTGGGCGGATTACTTTTGTAAAGTTCCAGTTCACAGTAACTTCTTAAAATGGTCACAGTTTTCCTCCAAAAACAAGACTTCCACAACACTTTTCATATCAATGTTTCACATCAAGTGCTGGAAATAATTACCATTTTATTGGAAACATAAGTCCAACCACTGCGCGTGTTGCAGGACACTGTTTTTTTTTTTTCTTCTTTTATTAAAGTTGCTGATGTTATTTTGGCAATGCAGTTAGAAATTGCGTCTTTGACTTTTTGTAGGAAGTGTGGCATGCTATTGTACACCATTTCTTTTAAACAACCCCACAGTAAAAAATCTGATGTGTTACACTCACATGACTTTCTCTATATCTCTGTAAATTATTATTGTTAATAAGCTTATCTTTTATTTATTTCATGCTAATCGAGAAAAATTAGCAGAAATAATCTTATTTCTTGCTTTATAGTAAGTAGAACCGAAATAAGGGAGTACCATAGGTTAAAGTGAAAGCCAAAAGCTGGTTGCTATGTGACTGATGTTCCTTTGTTTGTATTGACAGGAGTTGACAAATTCCTGTATGAAAAAAGTGTAAGTTTTTCAAAGCTGAAACCAATAAAAAGGAATATCTCAAAAACGATCAACTCCACGAAAAAAATGTATGTTACATAAATTGTGTGTTTTAACGTGCTCTACATTTTTATGGGTTAAGTTTTTGTCCATCTCTTACGGTTTAGTAGTTATGAAAAATTCATCCAAAATAAAGTAGTCTTCAGAGGCTATTCCCAGAAATTTCAGAATATACATTTTATTTGTCAGGTAAATAACTTTAGTATACGATATTTTAATCAAAATCGTTAGAGCCATTTTTTAGAAAATAAAAATTTTCGAAAAAAGTTCCATGTAAAGGGTAGTTTGGGGTGGGGGGATTTTTCTCAAAATCTTCGTGTCGCATCGCTGGAAGATACTAAACTTAAATACCAAGTTTGGTATTTTACCGACTTTTCGTTTTTGAGTTATCATGTTCACAGACACACGGACACACACACACACACGCACGTACCTTTTTTTGAAAATACTTTTTTTGGATACAGGGGACCCTAAAACATATATTTCCGGTGAAATCTCGGTATCGAATTTTTTCGTGGAGTGCAATACATTCTCTATTCACTATGTACATAGTGAGTATAGAGAAAGTAAAAAATCTGGAGAGGTCAGATCGGAGGAGCGTGGAGGCTATCATTTTTAGAGATTATTTAGGATCCGAAAATTGCCTCGACATCCCCCTGGACTCGTTAGCAGTATGAAAGCGGCACTATCTTGTTAAAACCAACTGTCACGTTCATTTTCTTCCAACATAGTCTCGAACGGTTGCACACTTTCCCTGTAGACGATACCATTGACTGTTTCCTCAAAGAAAAAGGGTCCAACAATCCTTCGCGATATTCCACACCAAACGCCGATTTTGTGTGAATGCAGTGGCACTTCATGTAAGATATGAGAATTTTCAGTAGCCCAAATCCTAGTGTTATGGGAGTTAACATAGCCATTTAGTTGCAACTTTCCTATCCTCATCTTATCGAGAATGTGAAATTGCGAACCTTTAGTAGCAACGGTGACGTTTCCCCAGATCGCACGGCCGCAGCTCCTGGACCACTTGAAATGTTATGGGTCAATTTGACTAGCTTAAACGATTTAAGTGTGAATGCAAGTCGATGATCCAATTTGTTGTGCCAAAAGTCTTACCAATGTTCATGACGCTGTAACCACTCGCTGCTCAACATCATGAACAAAAATTTGTTTGACTACCTTGGGTCATCCATTTCTTCGCCTATCGTCCATGGTATCACGAAATCGGCGCACAGGTGCAGAAACGGCAGTCAAATTGGTGACGGATCATTGAGAAATAACCTTCTCTGTCTCTCCAGTCTTTTTCAAATGATTTGAACTCAAAATATGCTTCCAGCATAGCGACACGCTGCGCGAATGTAAATTGTTTTGTTGTCTACGATTACGGTTTAAGGTATTGCTACGAGCAACGCAACAGCTGCTCTGATCTAAACATAACACAAAGTCGTTGTTCAAATTTACTGCAATTCATAATGCAAAACTTGCCAACTCATCCAGTAAAATACCCTAAAGACAATTTTTCGAAGTATAAGTGTGGTGACTTTTCGAACACTCTGTACACGGCTATAGAAGTCATTGCATTTCACCGAAAAATTCAATACCGAGATTTCACTGGAAATATATGATTTAAGGTCCTCTCCAAAAAAAGTATTTTTAGATAAAAAGTTCCACGTGTGTCCGTGTGTGTATGGGTGTGTGTGTCCGTGAACACGTTAACTGAAAATGAAAACTCAGTTAAATAACAAACTTTATATTTAAGTTTAGCGTCTCCCAAGGATGCGACACGAAGATTTTTCAAGAAAATCCTCCTAAATCTGGAAACATTTTGAAACTGTTGACTATCTTAAAATTGGCTGTAAGCTTTAGATTAACATGATATACATATTAAATACACTTATATGAGAAATAAAATATATTTCTCGAATAATCTGAGAATAGCCTCTGAAGTGCTCTTGATTCTGAATAACTTGCATAGCTGTAAACCGCAAGAGATAGTTGCTATACAAAATATCTGGAACCACAATTTACGTCATATACAACTTTTCTGTAGAGTTAACCATTTCCAGATATTCCTTATTATTAATTTTCCTTCTACTTACAAGGAAGCAATTAATAAGACCATATCTGATAAGTTTATCTCGATTAGGATAAAATAATAAAAGAATAAGCTTTTCAACATAATTTGTTATAGAGTAAGTCATGTGAATGGAACACAGATTTTTTATTTACTTTTTCACAGGATAATTGAGAATTTTTGACAGTATTTAAGTCAGCTGTTTGTTTATTTAGCATTCAATTTCGTTTCAGTTAGGGATGTGTAACCTCCCTATGTTTTAACCAGTAAAACTAGCTTTATTTAGGTTGCCATCACACCAGTGTCAATATTAGCAGTATATGTTATCTGCGGACATAAGGGTACACCAATTTGTTGCCAGCTGATCGCTGTCAGCTGTTACAACAATCGATCTCATGTTTCAGCAGTCGATATGATGGCCTGTACAAGTGCAGTAGTCAGTGGTGGGTGTAGGGCTTCCTGGGTGGGTTGCGGCTCTCTGTGTCCGTATTGATCGTGTGCCTGCGACCCTAGCGCCGCCACTACTGCAGTTCCCGAGTGCTCTTGCAATGGGACCTTCCTGTTTAGCAGCACCCCGGGAATTTTCAATTGAATTCTGAAGCGCACTTCACCTTAATGTATATGTTATGGCGTACGCTCTCTGTAATAGCAGTTAGTAATCATTTTGAAATGTTCTCATAACGCTTTGAGATATAAATAATTGAGCATACACAGTTGCGCTCCTTGCGTGTTATTGGACATCTGTTTAAACACCATAAAGCTAATTGAAGTTTAGATTGGGGTTACTACAAAAGAAATAGACAACTTCAACTGCCTGTAAAGCAAAAACTATTAGAGATAGCAACCTAATTATTTTGGAGGTATGTTGAGAAACTCTCAAAGTTTAGTTTGTTACTATTGGTAACGCTGTAGTGTTTTGTTTGTTGTTGCAGAAGCTGAAATGGCGGAAAATCCTATGGAAAAGGCATATTGCGTGTTGGAATTTGCTAGAACGCAATCAGCAACTGTTGTCCAACGACATTTTAGAACACGTTACCACAAAGATGAAATGATGCGCTCACAAAAACCAGCATCGTCTTCATCATGTCGCAACATGTCGATGCAAAAGTCACGCCGTATGACCTTATCTTCTTCACTCAGAAACTGCAACATCTGTAATCTGTAAGGCATCATGTGCAGTCGCTTCCGCAAGATTTTCCATACAGTTTGCTGTGGAATTTGTAATTGCATGCTTGCCCTAGATGTCGATTTCTGTGGGCTTCTTATGTAGGCAGAACGAACACGTTCAACGTTTTCTTCCGAAACTCTTGGTCTTCCCGAGCTCTTCCCTTTGCACAAACATCCCGTAGTCTCGAATTTTCTATACCAGTCAAGCCGGTCCCCATGGCCGCGCTCGCTAAAGCGTCTCGCTTTGGTGCTTTGTGGGCAGGGGATCGTGGGTTCGAGTCCCGCCTTGGGCATGGGTGTTATATGTTTGTGCAATGTGTATATGTTTGTAAAAGAAACAGTAAAACCAGTAATCAGTAAAACCTACGTGGGAAATGTATATAGGGATACAGTACCGGAGTCCTGATCAGACTCCGTTACTGTTTAAAAAAAAAAAAAAAAAAGTCGTAGATTGACTGTCTAGTCGGTGGCGTTTTGTGGTAACGTGTTCTAAAATGTCGTTGGACAACAGTTGCTGATTGCGTTCTAGCAAATTCCAACAAGCAATATGCCTTTTCCACAGGATTTTCCGCCATTTCAGCTTCTGCAACAACAAACAAAACACTGCAGCGTTACCAATAGTAACAAACGAAACTTTGAGAGTATATCAACGTACCTCCAAAATAATTAGGTTGCTATCTCTAATAGTTTTTGTTTTACAGGCAGTTGAAGTTGTCTATTTCTTTTGTAGTAACCCTGTATTTAAACTGAAAGAATTTATAGTTTGGTTCACATTGTCTTATGGATCTCTCTCTCTCACCCTCTAAGATGCATCTTATTATGTTAGATTTCCAGAGGTAACCATATCTTTCTTTAATTCGGAAATTGGTAGCCATTTAAATTCAGTTAATTTTTAGTGACTGAAAAAATGTTATCATTAAAGTCAATATGTACACTTGCATATCTTTTATCGAGCGAGATGGTTTTGCGGTAACTTGTGAGTTTCCCATTCGAGAGGCCCCGGGTTCGATTTCCGTGACCTTTCTCTCTGACTAAAAGACTTTCTGTGGTTTTTCGTGGTTGGTCAAGTTTATGGCTTTCCTCTCAACCTCATTACCTATGATTTCATTTCCCTCTTTCGTGATTTTGTGGTTGGGCAGATGGCGCAACTTGTGAATTGATATTTCTTCTCGACCCTGCCTGTCGAGCCTCTCCTGGTGCGGTGTTTACCACTCCCGCTTGTGAGACGTCTCTGGACTCTTGGCTGCGTAGTAAAGCCGTCTGCGCCGGCCTGCCGATATGTCTCCTGCGATTCCTTCACCTCATCCGGTTTTGCCGGAGGTGTAAGCACAAAAGATCTTTTGGGGACCCAAGTCTTAAGTGCCGCCACCTTCAAATATTCAACATCATTTATTGTTTTTCTTATTTTTAAAATTATTTGTAGCCAATATGTTCAGTCTGAAATGAACTTATTAATTTTAAATTTAAGACTCATTACATCATAGATATATTTTTGGATATTTAAAGACTTTGATCCTTTATAATATTAATATTTTTAATAATAGGAGTAAATTCATAAACTTTATATCTAATCGATAAACAAAGAGGAAAAATAAAACTGGGTAAGTGAACATTATTTTTCAATAGGAAGTGCATAAATTAAATACGTTTGCGATACTTTTTCATTAGAGCAGAGGTGGCGAAAACGTGACTCGAGAGCTATTTGGACTCCAGGCGCCTTTCTCCACAGCTGGTTGCCCATTTGTTTTCTTATGCTGCTAAATGGTGCAATGTGTATTGCATATTTGGTGAGTCGCGAAAGGTAGAGGAAGACATTTTTAGGTGTGACTATTTTAATTTAAGCGAGTGTG
Source organism: Hymenopus coronatus (assembly GCA_030762935.1). Lineage (NCBI taxonomy): Eukaryota > Metazoa > Arthropoda > Insecta > Mantodea > Hymenopodidae > Hymenopus > Hymenopus coronatus. The sequence continues at coordinate 26,595,667 of CM060889.1, forward strand.
ATATTCCAAAAGTGAAAATAACGCTTTAGGATTTTTGCCTTCACCCTCTTACTTGTGTTAGAAACATAATGCAGATTGGTTTGATTGTTTTTTCACACAAGGACAGGAGTTGGATAGGTAGAATCACACTGAAAAATTCAATGCCATAGCCGGGATTTGAACCACGGATCTCCCTATCTCTAGCCGGTTGCTCTTCCACTGAGCTACCATGGCAACATGCCAGCATAGCATTGAATTGTTCAACTGACTCGCCTGTTTCCAGGTAAACCACAAGATGTTATCAAATTATTTTGAGATAACAACCCCAATGGCGACTTACAATGCTGTAAGTACTTTAGTCCCAGGATTCATAGTATAGCCAACTATTATGGTCATTGTAGCTCAGTGGAAGAGCAACCGACTAGAGACCAGGAGATCTGTGGTTCAAACCCCGGCTATGGCATTGAATTTTTCAGTGTGACTCTACCTATCCAACTCTTGTCCGACACACGGCTTGTGTGAAGAAACAATTAAACCAATTGACCATAATAGTTGGCTATATTATGAATCCTGGGTCTTAGAGTACTTGCATAATTGTAAGTCGCCATTGGGGTTGTCATCTCAAAATAATTTGAGATTACCTCGTGGTTTACCGGGAAACATGCGAGTCAATTAAGAAATTCAATGCCATGCCGGTATGTTGCCATGGTAGCATGTTGCTCAGGGGAAGAGCAACTGACTAGAGACCGAGAGATCCGTGGCTCAAATCCCGGCTGTGGCATTGAATTTTTCAGTCTGATTGTACATATACAAATAATGCAGATTATTTAAAGCTGTTCTACCATTAAGCATCCATTTTAATGCAGTTTCTAGCGGCAGAAGAAAATTGTTGTGGAATGTAAGGGAAAAACTTAAGCTGCCTAACATGGATCACATGAAGCCTGGTTTCTGCGATCAAATTTCATGCACTATGTTGGAATCGCAAACAGTCAATGAAATGGAAATGGAGTTTTATTTATGGACGCTCTTTAACTGCTGTGGTTCTCAGCGTCCCATTCTATATTGGGCGTGAAAAACCGGTTAATTTTGCTCAAAGGCTCTATCATGCTTGAGGTCCTTTTACGTGCCGTAAATCTACGACACGGCACCAACGGTTTTAGTTCCCTTCCGAAGGAAGCTATGCTGATGATTCTTTACGCCCGAAAAAATCCATCGCCCTTCGCCGGGTTTGAACCTGCGACCTTGGGTATATGAAGTTATCATGGTAACCATTACACCACGGAGGGCGACACAAACAAACAGGCAGTGGTATTCCTAGTGCTGCTATTATTAACCAGTGAAATCTACCCCTATGTTTATTTTCTTTTTATGTGTTTTTAATATTTTAATCTCTAGAATTAAGAGTTAAACCCAAATTTCTATCTTTCGCTCACAACAATTTTGTTCTTTACCAAAATATCTCTTCTTTAGTTTTATTTATAGATCACCAAAAGTTTTAAGGTCTTTCAAAAGTCACTTCAAACTTTAAACCGCTATAAATATTATGACATAAAATAAAATGAGTAAAATAAAACAAGACGCATCCTGGGCAAACAATGGGGTTTGGTTTTCTTTTGTTGTTTTACAGTTCACCGTTACCATGTCTATTGTTTTGTTTAATAAAACATTAGTCATTTTATATATATTGCTATAAGAATGTTTAAGTTACAAATCATGGTTGTATCACTAAATGATATTATGAAAGTAAGATAAGTTTTTCTCAAGATCTGAGAAAGTTTAAAACTCTGAAAATTTTAAGAGCAGGCCCATGCTCTAATTGGCCGGTCCCGGTGGCCGCGTTCGCTAAAGTGCCTCGCTTTGGTGCTTCGCGGCGCACGGGATCGTGGGTTCGAGTCCCGCCTTGTGCATGGGTGTTTATGTGTTTGTAAATGTGTGTATGTGTATTTATATGTAAAATGAAAATGTTAAACATTAATAGGTCAACTAAGGAAATGTAGGAAACTGGAAAAAGCAGAGGAAACGGCGCCTGCTGGTCCACGTGGAAGCGGTCACTAAAGTATTTAGCTTTGGTGCTTCGTAGAGCAGGGGATCGTGGGTTCGAGTCCCACCATTGGCATGGGTGCTGTGAATGTGTTTATGTCTGTGTAAGTAAAAAGAAAACGGTAAATCAAGAAAACTAATGTAGGAAAGAGGAAAAAGAAAAAAGGAATACAGCGCCGGGGTTCTGACAAGACTCCAGAACTGTATTTAAAAAAGATGAAAAAATTGTAAAGTTCCAAGAAAGTGGCCGCCGAGATCCCCAGATCTCAATCCAACCGAGTTTTCCTAACACATCCAATAATCCGATAACCGAAATATGCTATCTCGCAAGAAATTGTTAATATTCCAAGACACAATCTGCAAAATGCTGTGCATGGAGTCGCAAAAATAATGGTGTATATATATTTAACCGGAGAATGGAGGACATCCTCCCAATGTTTAATAAAACCCCGTTGTTTTCCCACTATGTACTTTCTCTAGCCCCGTATGTACAATGTGCATAGTGGATAGAGAATTCAATGTCGATATCTCACCGGAAAGGTTTTGGGGTCACCTGAATCCGAAAAAAGTATTTTTAGAAAAAGGTTCGCGCTTGCATGTGTATGTATGGGCCTGTGGACAGCACAGTTCAAAAACTAAAAGACCGTTATTTAGGTTTAGTATCTTCCAAGGATGCAGTATGAACATTTTCAAGACCAACCACCCACCAAACTACCCTTTATATGGAAAAATTGTCTAAAATTTTGATTTTCTCAAAAATGACTAACAATTTTGACCGTATATTAAAGATATTTTGAATTTTCTGAGAATAGCCTCTGGATGAATTTTGCTTAACTGATAAACCGTAAGAGGTAGACAAAAAACTTACTGCACAAAAAATGTAGATCTCGTCAAAACACACAATTTATGTTCTTTACTTGTTTGTGTTGAAGATAACCGTTTCCGAGATATTCTTTGATTTTGGTGTCAATTGTAAAGCACTTATACTTTTCTCAGATTTACTTTTATTCTACTCCTGGCCAAGCAAATAAGCGATTTGCATGAAAATCGCATAAAGACTGCTTTTAAAACATTTGATTATCGGTTTAGCCTATTGTATTCTCTTAGTTCCCTGCTCCTTATAAAGAACTAAGTAATAAGAACATTCTGCTAATGATTATCTCAATCAGCATGTGCAGAAAGAGGAATAATCGTATGTAAGAAGTTTGTAGAACAGTTACAGAACGGCATGTGTAACATCAAATTTTTTTACTTCTCTCTGTTTCAAATATTATAATCTTTAAGACGTTTAAGATTTGAAGTGACGTTAGAAACACCTAATGTATATTAATATATCAAAATATTGTTCATGTTCTTAAAACATTTTCTGCTACAGTAAAAATGCATCGAATACTCCAAAGCTTACAAATTAAAAAAACAACAGTGTGTTACAACATTTTGAAGTGTATAATGGTATATGTATCTTTATATTAATAATAGAATTAATAAGCACTAATAAGGTAAACAATATCCTTAAAATTAAGAGCTGAAATATTTGAAACTGAATAAACTAATGTTAAGACTGCAGCACTACTGCTTCACCATGAGATGAGGGGATAAACTTGCACTGAAAAAATAAACGAATATCCCAACACCTGAATCAATGTGCTGCTGCCATTAATATTTGAAAACATGGTACATTTGTGTGTAAACGCAACTACATGGTACGCAGTCCATAAGGGATATTGGACAACCGCTCGGCCGCTGCATCACCCATATCGGCCTGAAGGCGTCATGAATGGGGTGCAGTGCTGGAGGGTGAGACGTGCTCAGCGCTTCGAGTCCTTCACGGCCGGTTGATGCGGTCTTCTGGATCTGGAGCTGCTACTTCTCGATCAAGTAGCCCCTCAATTGTTCCTCCACGAGGCTGAGTCTACCCCGGACCAGGTCGGTCTCCCAGCACGGGAAAATTCCCCACGCCGGTACTGGGAATCAAACCCGGGTCTCCCGCTTGTCAAGTAGCCGCGCTACCACCGTGCTAAGGAGATGGCCGCATTTTTGTTTACCTACCACTAATTTAAATATGTTATTTCGTCCTATCTCTCGTTTTGCTTTGCTAACTCGTTTTTCAAATATTTAATGAAAAATCTTATGTGTTCCATTCACATGACTTTCTCCACAACTCTGCAACAAATTATTGTTCAAAAGCTTATGCTTATTTTTACTTCATGCTAATAAAGAAGAAATTAACATAAATAGCTTTATTGCTTGCTTCCTTGTAAGTGGAGGCGAAATAACGGACTACCATACGTTAAAGTGATAGTCAAAAGCTGGATGCTATGTGACTGAAGTACCTTTGTTTGTATGGACAGGATTTGGCAAATTGCTGTGTGAGGAAAGTAAGTTTTTCAAAGCTGAAACTAAAAATAAGGAATATTTAAAAAACGACCAACTCTACGAAAAAAATGTATATAACATTAATTGTGTGTTTTAACGTGCTTTACATTTTTTGTGTGCTAAGTTTTTGTCCATCTCTTAGGGTTTAGCAGTTATGTAAAATACCGTAAAATTCATCCTAAATAAAGTAATCTTTAGAGGCTATTCTCAGAAAATTCAAGATATACATATTATTTGTCAGGTAAATATATACCATGTTTTAATCAAAATCGTTAGAGCCATTTGTGTGAAAATCAACATTTTCAAAAAAAAGTTCCATGTAAAGGATAATTGGTGGTGGGGAGATTTTCTTCAAAATGTTCCTGTCGCATCCTTGGAAGATACTTAACTTAAATACCAAGTTTGGTATTTTATTGACTTTTCGTTTTTAAGTTATCGTGTTCACAGGCACGCGGACACACGTGCACACACGGACCTTTTCTGAAAATGTTCTTTTTTGGTTACAGGGGACCCTAAAACACATATTTTCGATGAAATCTCGGTGTCGAATTTTTGGGTGGAGTGCAATACCGTCTCTATACACAATTTACATAGTTTTTTTGGGTAGTGTTTAGCGCCTGCTTTTACTGCAATGGCACCGCAGGCGATGACACTGATGATACATGAAGATGGAGCCCCGGTGGAATGTGATGGCGGGGGAAACCGGAGAACCCGGAGAAAATCCGCCCCGACGCCGCTTTGTCCACCACAAATTTCACATGCGGTCGCTTGGGATTAAACCCTGGCCGTCTAGGTGAGAGGCGAGTGATCTGACAACTCGGCCACGGCTCGGCCTATGTATATAGTACATATAGAAAAGTAAAAATTAGTATATGTGCCCAGTAATCAGTGGCGTGCAAATAGAATTCTATATTTAAGGTGGATAAACTATACTAAAGTTCTTCTCATGGGTTATAAGTGTTATAGCAATAGATGTAGCAAGATTCTCATACTAGGTTATTGAAATGGACTAAAGATTATTGGAATACTAATTTGTAAATAAAGTGATTTACTCCTATTTACAGAGTCGGGCTTGATGAGCATTTTAGAGCCCAGAGTCTATCTAGCCTTTACAAAAACCTAAGCTGTTACGCATTTTTAGCATCACTTTTAGAAAACAACTTTTAACATTATTTTCATCTCCTACTGGGACTGAGTTCATAAAATCAAGCCGCGTACCTCCCTCTTTGCGCGGAAATAATTCGTTCCTCGTAATCACGAATCCAATTTCCTGAGGATTCGAGTCTGCTAGAGCAAACAGATGAAACTTGATTCAAGGCGCAGAAAAACTCTCCGCATGGAAATTTTATTTTCTATACATTGAACGTAATACTGCGTCACAAAAATGGGAAATCTCGTGTTACCTATGTACAGTAAACACTGTTTCAGGTTAAGTATGTAGCATACGTTACGTTTCCCACACTAATGTCCGAGAGAACAATCTCAAATTGGAACCTAACTTTAAAAAATCTGATGTGTTACACTCACATGACTTTCTCTAGCTGTTCTAGAAACTTCATACGTAAGATTCTTCTTCTTTCTACACCTTGCTAACCGTGGTACTCATTAGCACAATGTTCTTATTATTTAGTTCCGTATAAGTAGGAAGAAAATAAAGGAATACACTAGGCTAAACCAATAGTCAAATGTTTTAAAAGCTGTCGTTATGCAATTGTCATTACAAATCGCTTCTTTTCTTGTCCAGGAGTAGAACAAAAGAAAAACGGACACTCCCGTCTGAGAAAAGTACAAGTACTTCACAATTGAAACTAATAACAATGTATGCCTCGGAAACGGTAAGCTCCACGAGAAAAATGTATGTGACATAACTTATGTATTTTAACAATACCTAAATTTGTTGTATAGTAAGTTTTTGTCTATCTCTTACAGTTTACTAGTTATGACAAATTAAGCAAAATTCATCCAGAATAAACAGGTCTTCAGAGACTATTCCCAAAAAATTCAAGATATACATTTTATTTGTTAGGTAAATATCTTTAATATATGATGTTTTAATCAAAATCGTTATAGCCATTTTTAAGAAAATCACAATTTTCGAAAATAGTTCCATGTAAAGGGTAGTTTGGGGTGGAGGATTTTGCTCAAAATCTTCGTGTCGCATCCCTGGAAGATACTAAACTTAAATACCAAGTTTGGTATTTTAGCTACTTTTCATTTTTGAGTTACCGTGTTCACAGACACACGGACACACCAACGGACCTTTTTCTGAAAATGCTTTTTTTGGATATGGCAAAGACATTGTACATATGGAGCTAGAGAAAGTAAAAACACTAAGTGAAAAATTATGTGACTAATGAATGCAATGTATCACCGTGTTGTGACAGTTTCCAAAACAATAGGATGTAAAGTTTAATTCAGCAATTTATTCATAAATTTATTTTCTAAGAGCAAAACAATACGCTGTTTGAATATTGGCAACTAAACCATTATAAAGATTAGTCTACCGTAGTGTAGGTTAATGCCTCATAAGTATACACCAGGTGGCCAAACTGCCCAATCTTTGAAATTCCTTCTTGTGTTTAAAAAGTTGCAGAATTCAACGGAGCTATTTCAATTTAAAGCCCGTCAGTGAAAGACTAGACAGAGCGACCTACGCTTTACCGGTCCTGTTATTATCAGTGCTCATTGCGAGGGGATCGATCCCAGGCGTCAGCATGTGGGATTTGTGGAGGACAAAGCGACACAGAGGCGGATTTTCTCCGGGTTCTCCTGTTTCTCCACCATCGCATTCCACGGCTGCTCCAACTTCCGAAATAAAATGTATATCTCGAAGTTTTTGGGAATAGCCTCTGAAGACCTCTTTATTCTGGATGAATTTTGCTGAATGTTGCTTAACTGCTAAACCGTAAGAGATAGAAAAAAAAACGTACCTTACAAAAAATGTACCTCATGACAAAACACACAATTTTTGTCCTTTACGTTTTTGTTGTGGAGGTAACCGTTTTCGAGATATTCCTTGCTATTGTTTTCAATTATGAAGTACTTAAAACTTTTCTCACACAGAAAGTGACTGTTTTTCTTTTGTTCTACTCCTGGCCAAGGAAAGAAGTGATTTGCAATGATAGTCGCATAACGATACATTTTAAAACATTTGACAATCACTTTAGTATAGTGCGTTCCCTTATTCCCTTCTACTTATAAGGAACTAAGTAATAACATTCTGTTAGCATTTATCTTGATTAGCATTGTGTACAAAGAAGAAGAATCTTTTGTGTGAGTTTTGTAGAGCAGTTAGAGAAAGTAATGTGAATGTAACACATAAGATTTTTCTCTCTCTAACGCCAATTACACGCTAGGCCCTCACCGTGGTAAAACTCACCTATTAGTTTCTATGTATCTATCTATCTGTCTGTCTGTCTGTCTGTCTGTCTGTCTGTCTGTCTGGCTGGCTGGCTGGCTGGCTGGCTGTCTGGTTGTCTGGCTGTCTCTCTGGCTGTCTGTCTGGCTGTCTGTCTGTCTGTCTATATATAAATGAATCGTTGAAATGTATGTACGCGTATCACTTCCAAACGACTGCATCAAATTGAACAGTTCTTTGTCATGACGAGGTTTGTGGAGATGAAAATGTTTAAAAACAGTACGGGAAAGTATTTAAACTCTCATAATATGAATAAAAAACATGCTAAGTGAACGCATCTCAGTTAATGGCCGCCAGATGGCAGTGGTACAAGTTATTTGTTGCTAAATGGTCGTAGTACTGCTATATATTTCCCTTCCCATTCAATGTTAAGGCAACGCACCAGTTTATCAAGACATTGACGCAACGCAACACTAAAACTCAACTATATTTTTATGTATTAACTGTCCTTTCTTTACTCCTATCATTTAAAATAAAGAAGTAAAGAAGCTTTTCTGACGGCGAACACCTAGAGTAAGTACTTATTTTATTTGCCACTAGATGGCTTTAGTAATATTTTTCCGCTGTATCCAATGTTAAAGTAATGCAACAGTTTATCGAGATGAGATAATGCAGCACTGAAATTCAAATATATTTTTATTTATTAACTGTCCTTTCCTTATTCCTATCGTCTAAAAATAAAGAAGCTTTCCTAGCGACGAATACCTAAAATATGTACTTATCATTTGCCACCAGATGGCCGTAGTTCCTACTGCTCTATTTTCCGTCTTCAATGCTAAGGGAATGCACCCGGTTATGGAGACAATGACGCAAGATAACTATGTAAATAAAATGTATCCATTTATATAAAAATGAATCGCTGAAATGTATGTGCGTTTATCACTTCCCAATGACTGCATCAAATTGAACAGCTTTTTTTGTTGTTTCGTTATTGTCACGACAAGGTTTGTGGAAATGAAAATGTTTAAAAATAGTACGGCAAAGTATTTAAAATCTCATAATATGAATAAAAACCGTGCTAAGTGAACGCATTTCAGTTAATGACCGCCAGATGGCAGTGGTACAAGTTATTTGTTGCTAAATGGTAGTCATACTATATATTTCCCTTCCCATTCAATGTTAAGGTAACGCACCAGTTTATCGACACAATGACGCAATGCAGCAGTGAAATTCAAATACATTTTTATATATTAACTGTCCTTTCCTTACTCCTACCGTTTAAAATAAAGAATCAAAGAAGTTTTCCTAACGATGAACACCTAGAGTAAGTAGTTATTTATTTTCCGATACATAGCTCCCCATCCAATGTTAAGGTAACGCAACAGTTTATCGAGATGACGTAACGCAGCAGTGAAATCCAAATACATGTTTATATATTAACTGTCCTTTACTTACTCCTATCGTTTAAAATAAAGAATCTTTGCTGGCGAAGAACACCTGAAATACGTACTTATTATTTGCCACCAGAAGGCCATAGTATCTACTGCTCTATTTTTCTTCTTCAATGCTAAGGGCATGCACCTGGTTATGGAGACAATGACGCAAGCTAACTGTGAAAATCAAATATATTTCTTAGGTATTAACTATCGTTCCCTTAGTCACATCGTTTAAATAAAGAAATAAGTATATTTATGTTGTAAGGCTTTAAAATGAACAAGTTATAAACTGTGCATTGCACATAACCATTCACCCTTCTTAGAATCTGAAAATAACGGATCCATTTTAGGATTAACTTCCTATTGCAGATGCTGGCTATTTGACGTTATGTTATGCATGAGCTAGCTAAAGAACATGAAAATACCTGCGTCACCATCACACTACAATTGCGGTATTCTTAAGACATTTGATCAAGTAATATTTTGGGTTAAATGGAGAAATTTAATACACAAAGCTACCATGAAATAAAAGCTTATCAATTGACTAACTGGATCTACTTGCTCTTTAGTTAGTCATTGTTAGCCTTAGAAATTGATGTTTTGACATATAAGAAAATAAAGAAAGAGGTGGAAAATATTAGGAGTAAAAGAAAGAAAGAGATTCAGAAGAACCATGAATGTTGCTTTGTGACTTTCTCCTTAATGTAATTCATTACCTATGCCAGCATATACCCACCACACTATGGATGCGCTGCCATTACTGTTATTATGCCAACGACATCTTGGTTGCCAACGCTGTTAACTCCATATGTCATCCTTTCCACACTACCTTATGGGATTTGCCGGGATTCCCGCCACACAATTTACAGCCTAAGGTTGACTCGGTGATAATTATACGACGCAATATCAATCAGCCGAAAGATGCAGCAGAACAAACTCACTGTTTTGATTCAAGTTACTATAAAATGGGAAAGTTAAAGGCGAGGATATACTTATTCCAAGAACACTACTAATGTCAACCGACTTTCGTTTTAAATTTAAGCACGCCTTGCATTCGCAATGGCAATAAACCCCAAGATCAATCGTTACAAGTGTGTGTAATATACCTGGAATAGTGTTTTTCGCATGTTGTACGTTGCGTGCTCCAGAGTCGGCAAAGTATCGGCGCTATTTTTTTTTTTTCTCTCCGGAAGGAAAATTGTACATTACAAGGCATTACAATAAAGCGCTGTCAAATTATTTAATTGTACTTTTATTTCATTGCATGATCGTACTGTAAACGCAAGATTTTGTCTGAGTTTTTTTCGTTAGGTACACCACCCGTGCGAAACCGGGGTGGGCAGCTAGTTTATTATACAAGTCGATAAACAGAGAGTTTATCCATGAGTAGAACAATTTGAAACGCGATCCAAAGGGGAGTATTTTATGTTCTACGAGAGGATAATAGAAGTAGGTTCACTTGTATAATACATTATTTTTGCCTGCAGATACGATATATATGACAAATATTCAGCTAATCATTTTACAACAAATAGTAATAAATTAAATAAGGAATAATGTATTGAATTGTGGCGTTCTTATAGTTATGTTGTAGGCTATGTATAAATACTATTTTATATATATATATATATATATATATATATATATATATATATATATATATATATATATTGCTGCTAGTTTCAAACTGATTAAGTTTACGATGGACTTTGAGAACGTTAGTATATCGGTTCCAAATGATATATTAAATGAAGCAAAAGAAGCAGTTGGGGCTTTATTACCGTCGACTTCACGGAAATTTTACGAAAAAGCGTTAAAAGTTTGTAGAGCATTTGTACTTATAAGCCATTCATTTATTTACTTTATCCCACTCGTTACCGGAGCAACGAGTGAATTTACTTAATCCCACCGTTGCGCTAATAAATATCGCTTTGATTTAAAGCCCAAATTTTCTTATGTCGGTTCTGCATAGCAACGGTGCCTATTACAAATATCTGTAGGATAACATATTTAAGTTGTGGTAGGTACAAATAAGAATAATGTCTAGAGGATGTATCTACACAGGGATAACGGCATGAAATAGGTGAGTTTTGTTAAAATTAAAGTCAGAATCTAAGTTCAACACATTTACTTTGTAAATTAACTCAATATTAGCAATTTAAATACAAAGCATACATTACCCGGAATTGGTAATCCATGACAGCACAACTTTTAAATAACGTTTTGATAGTGTTTAACGCCCGCTTTTACTACCAAGGCACCGCAGGCGATGACACTGGAGATACATGGAATGAAGGTGGAGTACCGGTGGAATGCGATGGTGGGGGAAACCGGAGAATCCGGATAAAACCCGCCCCTGCGCCGCTTTGTCCACCACAAATCTTACAAGCAGTCGCTTGGGATCGAACCTGGGTCGTCTAGGTGAGAGGCGGATGGTGTAACCACTCGGCCACGGCGCGGCCACAGGTTTTAATTTTTACAATGCTGTTTCTGGCCGATTAACTCTGGTTGCGAGCGAGGTTATAAATTTAACCAAGTTAAATGCATGATGCATAAGGAAAGTAGGAAAAAGAATATATACAAACCGAAATATACTCGCACCTGGCTTACGCATCTTGGCCGGCCCCTGCGCTGCTATCCTAGACGTTGATCCATTCCTCCCTCCTGGAAGACTGAAGTGCATGCACGCATGTCTGGTAGATCTTGCATTCTGTCCGCCAGGTGCATCTGGGCATGCGCGATTTGAAGCTGTCTCCGTCCAATTTCAAGTACAAGAATTTCTTGAAGCTTCTCCATGGAGATCGCAATACCTCTAGCGGATTAACCCGTCCTGACGCCGAAGTCAAAGTAATTGACTTGTCGAAACGGCATGTTACAGATCTGGGAATAGGTGCTCCCTTTTATACCTGATATCAAGAAACTTTCAGAGATAGAGGCTATTTTTACACGAGCAAACCACTCAGATATCACAAAGTTAAATACAGGTGTGACAATGGTAGTGGAAGTATAAAAGAAAGCTGACCGCGCATTGCAACAATTGGTTGCAAGCAAGTAATCACCTAAGGCACGTGCGGCAATTACGGGCTGGCAAGGCGTGCGCATTCGGCGCCTAGTCGCAGTGGTTCCTCCTCAGGGACTGGTCGGGACTCAACACCGCGGAGGCTAGACGCTCCAGGTGTACTAACAGCCTTTGGATGTGGTAGACAAGCTAATTCTCTTCATCATAATGTGTGACCCTAGCCAAGGTTGTTTAAGTTCGGGGCAGGACCCCTTGTCCAGCAATACAGCACACCAGATCACCTCTGAAAACGTCGACTTTTGGCCATCCGGCCGTAACGGGTCTTCACCCGGTTGCTCGCTACCTGATGTGTTAACCAGCCATTTCGTGCATGTCGTGAAGTATTTGGATTGGGTTGGACTCGACCTGGTAGTGGCCCGATGCCCATGGGATATGCCCGAGCGGGGTTGTGAGACGCATAAATGTCCCCTGGCACTAACCTGAAGAATTAGTAGACACCAGCTGTAAGTATCCCCCCCACCGAAGTGTTCGGTAGTTATTCCCTTTGGGCTTGACGCGCCACTTCCGCCCTTGCTTGCAAAGGGGGTCGGTGTATAAAATAGGTATAACCTGAATTTCGGCTAGTAAACTTTTTCATCATCTCATCCAATACTTTCCTGACACATTTATTTATTTCTTTAAAACAGATTACAAATAGTATTTATTGCGATGCTACAGTTCAATTATTCTCTCCCGTCGCTTCGAGTCTCGTAGAAAGTTGACACCTCTCTCTCTCTTTGACGCAACTGCTCAATCAGAAATCACAGTCGAAACTGAAATTTTAGGCCAAGTTGCCCCCCTTATACCTGCTGATCACGTGGCAAGAAACTTTTAGAGGTGTCATTATTGCACGAGTAAGCCAGCCAGGTGTCACAAACTGGACAGAGGTATGATAATGGTACTGAAAGTATGAAAAAATGGCGACCACGCATTTGCAACAATTGGATAGACGGTCGAAAACAAGCCGCTCACATGTGCGGTAATTACTGGCCGGTAAGGCACAGGCGCGCTGTCACAGTATTTAACACGTTCTTTTACATACACCTATTTTCTTCACATCTTACAGTTTAGCACTTGAAATTACAAAGGAAACTTGGGTTTATAGGTACTTCAAAGACATTCTTGTAAACTCCATTGGGATAACAGAAGAATAAACAGTATATTACAATACAAGTGCAACAGTTGCGCATTTTAAGAACGAGGAAGAAGTTTGAATATGCGAGACGAAATCGAATATTGTCACTTCCGAGTTTCTGCAATGCTTTTAACCAATGTGCATGAAAGCCTATTTTTAATAAAACTTAATAGCAGAAATATTTACGCCAACTGACAATGAGATGGATGTTTGCGCCAAAATAGCTATATTTAAATGATGCGTTAATGAAATCTAAGTAAATGTTAACAAATGAAGGGAAGTAAAACGGGTAAAGTTTGAGTAGTAAAATAAACTATAAAATATGATAATGCTGCATGTCTGAAAAAACATGTATAGATATCAATAGTAAGAGTAATAAATATTTTATTAGCGTTTATTGTAAACATTCAAAATTCACAGTGTGTAGGAATTTCAACTTGAGCAGGATATCTGATGTGTTCAATTCACATGACTTTCTCGACCTCTCTGCAACAAATTATTGTTAAAAAGCTTATGCTTCTATTTACCTCATGCTAATCGAGAAAAAAATTAGCACAAATAGTCTTATTACTTGCTTCTTTGCAAGCAGAAGGGAAATAAGGGAGTACTATAGGCTAAACTAATAATCAAAAGCTGGTTGCTATGTGACTGAAGTTTCTTTGTTTGTATGGACAGGAGTTGACAAATTCCTGTATGAGAAAAGTATAAGTTTTCATAGCTGAAAACAAAAACAAGGAATATGTCAAAAACAATCAACTCCACGAAAAAAAAAAAAATATAAATATAAGATAAATTGTGCATTTTAAGGTGCTCTACATTTTCTATATTGAAGTTTCTCTCCGTCTCTTACGGTTTAGCAGTTATGCAAAAATCCATAAAATTAATCCAGAATAAAGTAGTCTTCAGAGGCTATTCCCAAAAAAATTCAAAATATACATTTTATTTATTGTGTAAATATCCTTAATATACGACATTTTAATCAAAATCGTTAGAGCCATTTTTGAGAAAATCGAAATTTTCGAAAAAAGTTCCATGTAAAGGGTAGTTTGGGGTGGGGGGATTTTTCTCAAAATCTTCGTGTCGCATCCCTGGAAGATACTAAACTTAAATACCAAGTTTGGTATTTTGCCGACTTTTCGTTTTTGAGTTATCGTCTTCACAGACACACGGACACACACACGGACCTTTTTCTGAAAATGCTTTTTTTTGGCTATAGGGGACCCTAAAACATATATTCCCGGTGAAATCTCGGTATCGAATTTTTGGATGGAGTGCAATACCTTCTCTATACTCTATGTACATAGTGCGTATAGAGAAAGTAAAAACATTATCGTCGAAAAACCATATTACCGTGTCAGATCCACTTGTTGGTGAGTAGAAACTATACTTTGATGTCTCAGACTTTTAAGACAGTGGAAAGAGGTACATACAACCTATTCCTATCTTTGTCATGTCAGTGCCTCGAAAGAATTAGACCGAAGATTAAAATGATAGCATAATTATATGTCAACTAAGAATGAAATTAAACAATCGATTCACTATTGGAGAGTGTAATACATTTTCGCATATTTACTTGTCATTTAAGAAAGATTGAAGCAGTAGGACTGTCAGATTGGACATTCATATGCATTTTATTACAGTGAGTGGTAATGATCTGATTTAACTCAAATTATTTCTTTTGTTTCAGGTAAGATGATGTCCGATGTCTTTATAACATTTCGGAAATGCAGGTAAAGCTACCGCATATTGCTTTCATACTCAAATACCATTAAGGCTCATTTTGTTGGTGGTGTGTCCAAGGCCGCTTATCTTTTCACACTTGAATATTTTTGCTCTGTGGACTGTTGCCATTTTTTATTATGCTGTCTGAAGAAATAAGAGAAGATATGGCAACGATGTACAGTATAAGCTGACATACCAACAACTATGTACGTGCTAAGAGAAGAAGAAGTCCTTACAGAGATCCAAACTCCAAGCGATAACCATCCCGGAGACGAATGTATGAAATAAGCGGTCAAAGGTTTGTTTTACCTGAGGGGGACAGGTTTAGATTTAAATGAAATTGTAGATGTGAAAAAAAACGGTTATATATCTCACACTGTATGTCAGGTAGCATGTAAGGAAGAAGGCAATTTCAAGCAATCATTGCCTACTTTTAACCCCTTTTCACCCGTGTATGAAATCACATCATTACTGTTTTGACCACAGGAATGTTTACTTTTGTTTCAATGTGAGTGATCGAGTGGTTCTGATGGAAGTAATTGTTACTAACAAGGGAATACGCTTCACAATAAACAAACGACACATCAAAACTTATTAAGCTGATTTTCAACACGCCAAAATGATGGATAATATATCATTTTGCCAGTGCAACACCTGGGAAAAGTGTGATAGGAATCAGTAATGTCAATCAAGCCGCTTTTCAGTAAAATTGTAATAATTGGTTTAATTGTTTTTTACACACAAGCCGCGTGTAGAACAGGAGTTGGATAGGTAGAGTCAGACTGAAAAATGTAATGCCATAGCCGGGATTTGAACCACAGATCTCCCGATCTCTAGCCGGTTGCTCTGCCACCATGGCAACATGCTGGCATAGTATTGAATTTCTCAACTGACTCACATATTTCCCGGTAAACCACAAGGTGATGTCAAATTACTTTGATATGAAAATCAATGTTACAAGTCCCAGGATTCATAGTTTAGCCAACTATTGTGGTCAATATCATAATAACTCCATGGCACGACAGCTCACGGGGAACCTTGGCGTTCCCCATCTCGGTCCATTACAGACGTCATGGATGGGGTGCAGAATTGGAGGGCGAGACGTGGTCAGCGCCTCGAGCCTCCCCCGGTTAATGCGGTCCTCATGACCTGGAGCCGTTACTTCTCCATCAAGTAGCTCCTCAATTGGCCCCCCAGGGACCTTATGAGGCTGAATGCACCCCGGGTCAGGTCTCCCAGCGGGGGAAAAACCCCCTCGCCGGTACTGGGGATCGAACCCAGGTCTCTCACTTGGTAAGCAGCTGCGCTAACACCGCGCTAAGGAGACGCCCACAATTTTTTCCCAGTAGCTGCCCCAAGTTGCACAGCTAAGCCAGTTTTGTGGGCATGTCTGATCGCACACTCAACTGCCAAATGCGACTGCGAAATCGCATCCAAATAATAAACAGCTTTGTAACGCCAAATATCGTGAGCAATTGTCAGTTGATAGAGAGAAGATTTGGATAAAACAAGGAAATCCATGTAGATCCTCTCGCTGCTTGCTTTACTCACAGACACCACCATACATTTTGAAGTATTTTATTTTGCAAAAAGTATTAATTGTAATTTTAATGAAATATTACTGTCCAAGGTTATGAATATCCTGAATGTACCTCCTTACACGCATCCTTGAAAAATATTCAACGCTGTACACCGTTATTTTAAGGTATTTTAAAAAAGTAGAACTCATGAAAACATCAAACGATTTAACCGAAAATGTATGGAAGTGTGAATCTAACATGCACAGTTTTCTTCAAATCTACGCAGCTTCACTGTATATTAGGTTAAAATAGAATAAGTTTCATAAGAAATGTGTGCCTTATTTAAAACAGAGCTACCTCTTTGACAGCAGCATTGGTTCTCCACACATATACAAATGCATATGGATATTAAAAAGGTACCCTGTTTGGAGTTCCATTTATTGGAGGCCTAAGAGCATTAAATAAATAAAATTGCTTTGGACCATTCATTCAAGTTGTATAAAGTAATAATTTCCACCCAAAGTTAAACAGGTAATTTTTATGTATTTTATTTTTTTAAACTGTCAGTTAATTGTTAGTTATGTCAACGACCACCCACTTCACTAATTGCACTATTTATGCTAATTAGGATACATTTAAAGCCAGAGGATAGCATACATTTACACTTAAACTTATGTATAAAATGAAAAAAATGAAAAAGGAATTTATGTTATCTCTACTCCCATTCTCAACAATTATCACCTTCCTTGGGTTGAATAGAATACAAAAGCACAGCTGTGGATTTTAACACTGTTTACGACATTGAAATATTGTCAACTTGTTAGTGTTCTCGATGCCAGATCAGTCTGTTTTGAGGCTTACAGATTTACTCTACTTCATAATGCTTATACAGTGTGCCCCATTTGTTACATGATGTACCATCTATACAAAGCTATGGTGAGTCACCGAATTGTTTAGGAGTTTGGTATATGTAGTAGGATATTTCTACTCTGTTTATACACTTTTTCAGTATTCCGATGCTAGTTTTATTCTAAACAGATTTAATTTGATGAATATAAAGAATTGAGTAAGCAACAGGAGTTATTTTTATATATTTAATCTTTTCTTAACTAAAAAGTAATTGTAAAACAACTGCACGTCATTTATTTATATTTTATAGTATCTGGCATGCATGTATTATATTCTGAAGAAATCAATGCTTAGTGTATATTTTACGTAAAAATAATATGGCTGCAAGTATTCTCTCTTACAATAAGTGCCGTCTCCCCCCAATTTTAACATCACGGATAAAGAATATGAAAAGTGATGGCAATCCTGAAACGTAGTAATTGGGTGCTTCAGTGCTGTGATTACTCCTAAGCAGTCATCTTATACAGAACATTCATATTCTAGAAAATATCAGATGTCAATCAACAGTGAATCTCTATAACCATAATTAGGCAACGTCAATTAGGTATCGTTGGAAGAGTGTCTGGAAAGTAAGGCGGTTGGAGAAAAAGGCATAGAGTATTTGTTTTCACAACAACATTTATTTGTATATGAATATTTTTTGTGTATACATGAAAGAGCATCCCGTAACGAAGTTTTCGACATAGTTGCCACCATTGTTCAGGCATTTGTCATAGCAGGGAATCACCTTTGGGATGCTCTCTTTAAAAAAAGCTGCCACCAGTGAAGACAGCCACTGCTGAACACCCGATTTTGTGGAAAAGCAATCACAAAGAATTCTTATGTTTCCAAGAATTGCTTCATTCACTTGTTCCACCAAACCATCAGTGACAATGAACATTGTCAGGAACATTGGATCCTCCATGATTGACTTACCTAATCCATTTTCTAACCATTCCATTTGTCGTTACCGTAAATCACTCAAGTTGACAATAGATTTCAGCTGACTTAACATTGTTTTAAAATTGTAAACGATCACTAACCACTGTAAACACAACACGATCTGTCTGTAATGGTGTCAGAGGACAGGCAATGAACCAGAAAACATGGAAATGAATTACAGCATCTTCCCTGACCAGCACAATTCCCGGACTTGAACAATATCGAACCAGTTTGGTTCGATATTGGAGAGCAGACTACGTAACAGTTTTCCGTCTTCCTCGTCACTACAGGAGTTAGAAGAGGTTCTGATAGAAAAGTGGCATAACATTCCACTGAAGATTATACAATCATTATATTCCAGTATTCCAAGAAGAATTGAAGCTCTATTACGGGCAAACAGGGGTCCATCCCCTTATTAATAAACTACTCCAAAGTAAGTGAAGATGTTTACATTATTTTGTCTATCTCCTGTATAATGGTGTCAGAAAAAATTAGTGGTTTTCCTCTGAGAATACAGGAAAAATGAGTGAATCAATATAGCTAATAATTACTTAAAATCCAATAATGTGCATTCTATTTTCACCTGAAATAGGAATTGCTAAACAGTTAGCTTCAACTTATCTATACCCAAACCAAATTATGTCAATATAAAGAATGTCAACACCAACACAAATGTTCACTGACGGAAGGTAAACTGGTGCGTGTGCAAACGGCAACTGAACGACGTATGGTGGGTGGTTTGTTATCTGAGATGTACCTTCTTCAAGTCCAGTAACATTTCATTCAACTTAATCGACTGCCTTTAAGGCTCTATGTGTGGTGATCATGAAACGTGGTTGCATCCCAACTAATCGAGTGTCATCCCAGCTCTTTCCTTCATGTTGTGCCAACGCAAAATCCAATCAATGACGTTCAGTGGAAAACAGTTTGTTCAGCTGAGATTTGGCTAACTTTTAGTGTGCAACACGATATTCATAACCAAGCTAACCACAACTATATACTCGTTAACCATGTTAGTAACGGTGTATTTGGGAACTATGTTTTCTTTCTTTTTTACTTTCTCTACACGTACTATGTACATAGTGTACACAGAATGTATTGCATTCCACCTAAAACTCGACACCAAGATTTCACCGGAAATACCAAACTTGGTATTTAAGTTTGATATATTCCAAGGATGCGACACGAAGATTTTCAACAAAATCCCCCCACCCCAACTACCCTTTACATAGAACTTTTTTTCGAAAATTTTGATTTTATTAAAAATGGTTCTAACGATTTTGATTAAAATATCGTATATTAAAGATATTTACCTGATAACTAAAATGTGTATCTTGAATTTTCTGGGAATAACATCTGAAGACTACTTTATTCTGGATCAATTTTATGGACTTTTGCATAACTGCTAAACCGTAAGAGATGGACAAAAGCTTACCACACAAAAAATGTAGAGCCCGTTAAAACACACAATTTATGTTATATACATTTTTTTCGTGGAGTTGATCGTTTTTTATGTATTCCTTGTTTTTGGTTTTAGCTTTGAAAAACTTACTTTTCTCATACAGGAATTTGTCAACTCCTGTCCATACAAGCAAACGAACTTCAGTCACATTGCAACAAGCTTTTGACTAATACTTTAGCCTATGATACTCCCTTATTTCCTTCCTATTGAGATGGAAGCAAGTAATTAGACTATTTCTTCAAATATTTTCTCGATTATGATGAAGTAAAAAGAAGCGCAAGCTTTTTAACAATAATTTGTTGCCGAGAAGTAGAGAAAGCATGTGAAAGGAATACATCATATTTTTCTGTTTTCCTTTCTTCCTTATCATGCACAGTAATTCGTACTCCATATAGAATATCTCATGCATCTGCAAATAATATCCTATTTGGAATGAAGTTGTTAGAAACCTTCCTATTGGAACAGTTGACAATCACATACATGCCACAAGTATGTTGTGTTACAAAAAAGCTGATTCTCACTAACTAGAATTTATTTAATGTTATTCTTTGTGGCTAAACAAACAAAATCATCCATATGAACATATATCCCTAAATAATATGGGATAGGCTAAAAAACATAAAAAGGAGAGAGGAATGAAGGATGAGAGGGAATCTGGGAACCGTCAGTGCGGAGATGATACAAAAGCGAGGAATGAAACGCGTGCGGTAATCCTTTATGCTATGTGTGGGTGCGTGCATCCAACCACATCGCAGGACAGGCCCTGCCATCGTTCTCCAATACTGCTAGAATCGTCTTACCATTAGTATGCACTTCCTGGTAATAATGATTGGTATTTATACTGTAATAAATTTCTCTTTTTGTTATTTAAACACTTTAACAAGTACGTAGCTTATATTACAATGCTGCATTACAGTTTTAACTCTCGTCGCTTCGACGCTCGCTCATCTGCTAGGTGCTTTCAGCACTGGATATTCAGAATTCTAGTAGAAGCCAACTCACATGGCTCGTTGTTCTTCCTTTTATAGCTGTTGATGATGTGGCATGAAATTGTCAGAAGTAGACATCAGACTAGCAGTTGTCCTTTACTCCCAGGTATTCTACGGCTGAGGTACTGTAGCCGCTTTTCACATGTTAAATTTACGACCCCTGCGACAATGAGTGGGGCGACGTAAAGGAAGCCGGCCGTGCAGTACAATAATTGCCTATACACCCTTTCACATATGCAGGCCGACAAGACCCAGGCGCCTGTATTCGGCGCATAGTCGCAATACTTTGCTCAGAGTGCATTAAGACAATGGAAAGCGGAGATACGTACAACGCGTGGCTGCACTGGCGACTATAACAAAGCGAAACAGTCTGGCACGATTAACCTGTTTCCTATCTTCGCTTCATTCCACTGTCTCTAAAGATTCCGACTTTGGAATGCTGTGCCTCTATCACTAATCTAACCATAAACTTTTCCGTACATTTTCGACATTTGCTGAAGTTGACTTTTCTGTTCGTTTATCGATCAGAACTAGCCTCCTGAAGTTTGGTCCATTTTTCGAACTCGCAGTGATTATCCGTGCACTCACCCTAACCGAGATTCGAAATCGGGAACAAATTATGTGTACATTGAGAATCCAAAAAGTTAATGCTGCAATTATTCAAAATCTTCAAATAAAAACTAGAGGACATATATTAACTTTCTTTAGCACGTATGTACAATGTACACGGAACGTAGATTAAGGGTGTTCCACCCAAAAATTCGATAACGAGATTTCACTGGAAGTATAGATATGTTTCGAGGGAAACTGAATCAAAAAAAAAAAAATAGAAAAACAGGAAGTGTGTGACAGTGTATGTGTTTGTGTGTATATGTGTGTGTTTCCGTTCACAGTATAGCTCACAAACGAAAAGTCATAATACCTAAATACAAAATTTGGCTATCATCCAAGGATGCAATATGAAAATTTTCAGAAAAATTCCCCCACCCCAACTGAAAATTTCTATTTTCTCAAAAAAGCCTCTAGCGATTTTGATTAAAATACCATATGTTTAATATATATTCATGGAAAACGAATTGTATATTCTAAATTTTCTGGGCCTAACGTTCTGATGATCACTTCATTCTGAATATATGTTACATAATTGCTAAACTTTAAGAGGTAGACAAAAGCTTATTATTACTTCTTTCGATTCATCTTCCTTTTGGTTTACTTATGAACGTGCAAAGTGAACCTAATTTCAGTTGTTTAACATAGCGAACGGCTTGTAAAAATGTTGACTATTGCTTCAGCCAAGTGCCTTTTCCGTTCTGCTTAGAAAGAACTAACATAACCATGTTGCTTACTTCGATTACCATAATGTAGATAAAGTTATTATCTTTTGTAATAATAGTTTGTGCAGAAAATAACGTTGTAACATATCACATCTTTTAAATAGTTTTCTATTGTATAGCAGTAATATCCATGCATAAATTAATTTACAAGTGCCTGTTCACTAAATTTATTAAACGAAATAAATATCTATTATGTTATTTATACTTCCTCTACTACATGTAGTAGGGAAAGTATTGTATTTCACACAAAATATTGATGTGATCTCATCGAAAGTATATGTTTTGAGGTTCCGTGAATTAAAAACAGCATTTAAAAGAAAATGCGTGTGTTGAAATATGTTTTTTTTCCTGTTATCTGTTTCTTTCGAGAATAATCGTGGGTTTCGATGTGAACTTTACCCAAGAACGTTCCGCTTTATTAGAGTCATTGGGTTTCCTCAGTTCTGATTGGTTGTGGGTCTGCGCGTTGTGTTCGATATTTAGATGGAACAGGCAATGCCCAGGGGTAGTCAGTTGGCTCTTGGCTAGTAGACAAGAAAGGTTGCATTTATGTGGTGTGCTACGGTACACAGTACCGGGATTGATTACTGATTATTGTGTTATGGAAAGGTAAAAATTGCCTTAGACCCTAAAGTATATTAAAGTTTAATTGGAGATATTTTGGGATTTTCGTGCTGCGGCATTTCCTACTTTTTCTTAGAAAGATTTAATGTAAGGGTAATGAATTTTAGTGAGTATGTAAAAGCTGTTGCGGGGGAATAATGAGATATATTTATATATTTCGTTTCGTATTTGGCTTACCCTCCCCATATTTGTAGGACTGACACCCCCCTAGGACTTACAAGCCTGTCGAGAGCCAACGGAACAAAACCACAGAATGGAGAACCTGTTACGAGGAGTCGAACCGCAGCCAGGCATGAACACGAGGAAGTGGATGATGTGAAATTTAAGCGAAATTGATGATAGGAAAGGTGATATTGGAGCAATTGGTGGAATGAGTAGTGGGGTAAACCGGAGTACCCGGAAAAAAACCCGCACAGACGCCGCTTCGTTCACCACAAATCCCACATGTGGGCGCTCGGGATCGAACCCGGGCTGTCTGGATGGGACGCGAGCGGTCGAACCAGTCAACCATTGCGCCGCTTCTATATTCATATATACTGAGCTTAAAAGTTCATGTGTGTTGGATGGGTTCTAAGGGGAATGCAATGTGTCTGAGCTATGTGTTTAATGGGGGTAGTTTTCAAAATATTTATGTGTGATTATACCTGGTAAATTTATTAATGTGTTGGGAGTATTTGCATGTTGTTTTATAAGAACAAAAATATTACAAGATGTTTATAATTTCGCGAATTCAAGAGTTAATGAGATGAATTATTCTTTGAAATGTTAAAGGGGGTTTATGTATTTTCAAACCATTTTATTTGTGTATCGTCTGTCTTGAGCCAAGAACGTTGCAGAAAGAGGCATATAACTTTGACTCATTATTTTTGTGATACTTTACGTTATTTCTTTTTCAGTGACATTTTATATATTAATAGGAAGCACTTTCCTTAGAAAATTCAGATTATATAAGTCAAGGTAAGTGAAAAGCTGTACTTCGTGTGAAATACATGCATGCATTAATATTAATAGACACCTTGCTCCAACGAATTAGTTATGTGTACTCCAATATTGCATTCTGAGGGCTAAGCTTATGGCACTTTAATTAGCAAAGCCTGAAATGATAAGAATTAATAATTTAAAAATTAAATAATGATTTTATCAGGAAAGTGCTTCCCTATTTGTGAACATTTTTGTATTTGAAAGTTAATTTTTTAAATTAATTATAGAATTTGTTGCTTAGAACTCTCTTAACTCATATATATGAATATTTTTGAGCATTTACATTTTTAGAGAGAGATATTTGTAATGGGAATTTATGTTTGGGTGTTCGTCGAAAAGTTTTCTACGGATAGTTGTTCTAAATTACTGTTTGTGATTTAGAGGCACCTGATAGAATTTGACTTGGAGTTTTCTTCTTAATTTATCGGCTCATAGTCGAACTAAATTCCTGGGTGTGATTTAGCACTTCGTGACAGTTTTTTTTTTAGAATTATTGTTCCTTGTATTCAGTATGGGATCCATTATTATTTATAGTTAATTTTTTGGCTCAAGTGCATAGATATATTTCACTAACTTATTTAATTTTGTGTCTTGGCAGTTGGGGTACTTTTCTCTACGGATATTTACATATTATTTGTTGTAAGTTTTTATTCCCTTTCATGATTATGTGGCTATAAAGTTAGTCAGATTCTTTGATGCTGAAACCGTTATTATTCTTCCATCTGTTAATTGTTGTTTAATTAACAAGCCTTTAACTTCAGCAAAAGAAAAAGGAAACGTCTGGTATTAAATTATTCTAGGAACTTTAGTATAGAGCTGTTGCTCTCCTTTTGAGGATGTATTTTCCGTAATTTCAGTTATTCGTTAATATATGTATATATAAAACGATAGAATAAGCTGTTTACAGGTTTTATATCATATTTACTTGATTCTTTTGTGATAGTTGAGATAGATTTTACTTATATGTGGAAAATACTTTCTTTAATATTCGGTTCTTGGCTTTGCAATTGTTCTATTGCTGGGCTTTGATACTTTGTGCCATTATTTTTTTTTAATTTATTTATTTTATGTCGCTTTAACTTACAAAGTAGTCATATCGCGACATGTTTTAATGGTAACAATTACAAAAATTTGACATTGGTAAATACAATTTCATGAATAATATTATATTTCATTATACATATTTGTTAGTTTTAAGTAGTATTTTGCTGTGTGATGAATTGTTGAGTGCTTCTTGGATGTCTGGTAGTTTGCATTCTGCTCGCTGCTGTTGATACTGAGGACACTCTGAGAGAAGGTGGCGAACAGTGATGGTAGTGAGACAAATGTTGCATTTAGGTTGGTCTGTTTTATTCAGTAGATGGGAATGGGTTAACTTGGTGTGTCCGATACGTAGCCTGGTGATGACAACTTGATGTTTCCGTCTCAGTTTCTGCAGTGGATATAATGTTCTGGAGTTCTGTTTAATTTCGTGTAGTTTGCTAGGGGGTGATTGTGCCCATGTTGTTTGCCAGAGGTTGTAAAATTTTCTGGATGCATATTTTGCAACATCGTTGTGGGGTAAAGGTGTCTCTTCGTGTATTGGGAGCCTTGTGGCTTCCTTTGCTGCAGAGTCTGCCTGCTCATTACCTAAAATGCTCTGATGTGAGGGTATCCACATTATGGCTATTTTCCTTCCTTGTTTCATTAGAAGTGTAGATAGTTTTTGAATTACTTAGACTGATGTATTTGTAGAGAATAGATCTTGCAGCGCCTGTATGCTGGATTTAGAATCAGTGTGTATTAGGTAAGCTTCAGTTTTGTTTGTCTCGAATAAGTGCAGTAATGCTTTCTTGATGGCATATAACTCACAACTAAATATAGAGTAGAAATGTGGTAATGTGTACAGCATAGTGTGATCAGGATAAACCACAGCACAACCACACCCGTTTCCAGTCTGCGATCCATCGGTATTTATGTGAATATAATTTGGGTATTGCTGCCATAGTTCTTTCAGTAGTTGCTGGTATATCAGTTTATTTGTTTGACTTTTAACAAGGTAGGATATTTCCATATTAATTTCAGGAAGTGTAATTCTCCAAGGAGGGATGTCTGTGGTTTGATTAATTGTGGCAATGTTAGAAAATGGTAAATGTATTTCTTGAAAGAACTGTTTCTGTCTCAGTGCAAAAGGCATTGGATTTTTCTTCTGTAAATGTTCTTTCGGAAATATACAGATTTTCATTTTTGAACTAGGCGAGGCTGCTATATTAAGTGCATAAGACGTACTCAGCTGTTTTTTTCATATACTAAGGGGCGGTTCATTTGCCCCTATTTGTAAACTAGCACTCGGGCTAGTTCGATATGCTCCTAAAATAATTCGAAGTGCTGTTGTCTGAATTGTGTTGAGTTTATTTAATACAGATGGCTTTGCGGAATTAAATATTATACTGCCATAATCCAGTTTATATCGAATAATGCTTCTGTAAGTATTTAGTAAGATTTTAAAATCTGCTCCCCAGTTCTTTGCTGCAAGTGTTTTCAAGATCGCTATTCGTCTTATGCAATTTTGTTTGAGGGCAGTTATTTGAGGAGCCCATGTTAACTTCTGGTCGAATATAACGCCCAAAACCTTAATTGTTTTTACTACTGTTAAAATGTTACCACTTAAGTAGATTTTTGGCTGAAAGTTGAGTTTCCTTTGCTTTGAAAATAATATGCATTTACTTTTAGAAGTTGAGAATTTAAATCCGGTTTCCTTTGTCCAATGCTGTAGTTCTTATATACTAGACTGAATAATAGCTTGTGTAGTTAATATATTTTTACCTTTGCAAAATATAGTGAGATCATCTGCGAAGAGACAACATTTAGCTGGTGCTTTTAAATGGCAGGTTTAGCTATTAATTGCTATCAGGAAGAGAGTAACGCTGATAGCAGAACCTTGGGGGACTCCATTCTCTGTTTTTACTATTTTTGATATTATATTATTTACTCGCACTTGTATTGTTCGCGTCTTTAAAAGGTTGTGGATAAAATGAGTCATGCTTCCTGTGATGCCATGTTTTGCTAGTGTTTTTATAACGCCCATTCGCCATATCATGTCATAGGCTTTATGAATGTCTAAGCTAACAGCAAGTAGGTGTTGCCTGTTATGGAATGCGTCTGATATTTCCGTTTCTAGTGTGATCAAGGTGTCATTTGTCGAGTGAAATTGCCTGAAACCACTTTGCTCAGCACTGAAGAATTTTTGTTGTTCAAGAATCCACCTTAGGCGTTTGTTTATTATTTTTTCAAGCAGTTTACACACTATACAGATTAAAGCAATCGGTAGTTTTCTGTTTTTCTGGTTTACTTCTGTCAGTATCGGGTTTGTGGATTGGTATTACTATAGAATTTCGCCACTGGTCTGGGAATACTTGTTCAACCAGATATAATTGTATATTTCGCATAGATATAAAATTCCATCACATGAAAGTTGTTTTAAGAATTCGTATGGAATATTATCTGGCCCAGGGCTATTGTTTTTGCAGTATTTTAATGTTTCTTGTACTTCTTTTAGAGACATTTTGTCGTTATATCTATGTTTTGTATGGTAATCTATTTTGTTAAAATCTAAGCTAGGAACGTTGTTTCTGAATGTTATGAATTCCTGTTCGTAGTTTCTGTCACTTGATATTTGTGAAAAAGTGTCAGCTAGTGAATCTGCGATGGCTCGGGACTCGGTTAAAATGGTGGTACCTTGACATAACGCTGTTATTTCGTTATTATTATAAACGCCTCTAATCTTTCTTATGCGATCCCATATAATCTGTTGTGGTGTTTGGTGAGTCATGTACGACAGATATGTTAACCATGACGTTTTCTTGCTCTCTTTAATAATCTTCCTAGCTGTTGCCCTAAGTCGCTGAAATACTAATTTATTTTCTAAGGTGAGTCTCTTTTATATTGGTAGAAAGCCTTATTTTTGTTTTTAATTGCTAGTTTGCAGGTGTTATTCCACCAAGGAACAGATTTCTTATCATGTTGTATTGCGTTTCTGGTGACATTATTTTCTGCAGAGTTGATTATTAATGAAGTGAAATTATTAATGATACTGTTAATAGAAGTGCTATGAAATTGGTTTGCAGGTATAAGTGTAGTTATATGATCATCGATAGTTTCTCTGAAAGCTGTCCAGTTAGCGTGTTTCAAGTTCCATTTGTTTTATGTGAATTGTTTAGGCTTCCTGTTGCAATTTCAATTAGAATTGCGAAGTGATCGCTTCCAGAAGGAACGTCACTAACTGACCAATTAATTATTGGAGCTATATCTGGAGAGCATATACAGAGATCAATGCTGCTTAAGATATATATACTGTAATGTGTAGGCTTCTTTGAATTTAGAAGTACTACATCTTCTGTTTCTTAGAAAGATTCAATAATTTTCCCCCTTGAGTCGGTATTCCGGCATCCCCATAAGCTACTGTGGGCGTTAAAGTCGCCTAACAAAATATAAGGCTTAGGTAACTGATCAGTTAATTCCTTCAAAAGTTGGAGGTTAATGGGTTGGCTGTTTGGTAAGTAGATATTACAAATACATATTGTAATACATAGTAAAACGGTAACTGCTACTGCTTCGAATTTTGTTGCAATTGGTACTTCTTTGCTAACTATATTATTCCAAACGTAGGTAGCTACTCCTCCACTAGCACGGAGAGGAGTGTTTCGGTTCTTATTGTATACAGAATATTGTCTTATATTTATTGCAGAATTATTTTTAAAATTTATTTCCTGCAAGCAAATTATTTTAGAGTGGTGTATAGAAATTAACTTCTGTAGAAATTCATACTGGGTTTTAAATCCATTTAGATTCCACTGAAGTAAAATAGATCCCATAAATTTAGAAAACAATTTGAATTTGACTGTTGCCTATTGAATCATGTTGGTTTAGTGCTATGTTCTATATTAGACTTATCGACTAAAACTTTTTTAATTCTGGTGGTTCTGTTCTTAATTGATTTATTCTTATAGTGGGGCTGAAGCTTTCTAAGCATTTCAGCAAGGCCCTGAATGTTGTCTGTATGTGTATATGCTACTTTCAGTATATCAGATGTGCCTACTGAGTTTTCATACAAGCTTTTAAGTTGTATGTAGTTCAGTGGAAAGTCGGATGGAGATTCCTCTAGCAGATGCTTAACTGGCTCCATTTGCTCGTCTAAGGTGTAAGATGGCTCTTTTTTGGACTTCTTTGCTGGAGGATTTTTCTTTTTGCAATCATTAGAGATTACAGGAGTTTCATCCTCAGTATTGTAAGCTGAGGTTTCAGAGTGATTATCCTCAGACACTGTACAAGTACTGCTGGAGGATTCACTTGGAATTGGTCTTTTATTCCCTGTTGGTTTGCTTTTAGATGGAGTTTTTGTGTTTGTTTCCATGGTGACCTGTGAATTGGTTTCAACTTTGTTTTCATTTTGTTCATTAATGTTTTCCTGTATTCATTTCCTAGGGGGGCGTTTATTTGGTTGTCTTCGTTGCCTTTTACTACATCACTTAGCAATCTAGAGGTATGGTGGGGCTGCAATTTTAGTGTTGAAGCTCGCCTTGGGCAGTTGTGTTTCATGTGACTTGTATCTCCACACACGAAACAGCTCTGCGGCTGACCAGGGTATGTTACTACTGCTGTACTATAAGCAACAGGGATATCAGTTTTCAGGTCCATGCGTACTGCTTTAATGCCATTGTTTACACCTGGAAGCATTTGTTGTGTGCTCCAAGTTTCATTTCTCACATCCTGTATAGAGCCGTATTTACTAAGAGCTGATCTTACAACTGAATTAGGGATTTCAGGAGGAACATCGAATACACGTACGGTTACTATTCGTGCATCTGCTGCTTCTATTCCCACTTTAGTTATTTCCCCTGAATCATATAAAAATTGTGATTCCCCCCGATGCTTATCTAGTAATGTATTACATAATACTGGTGTGTTTACCTTCAAATGTATGGCTCGTTCTCTGGTATGAAGCTGCAATGTGTGTACTTGATCTGCGTTGAATTCCATTTCCTTTACGATCCATTGATGTATTTCCTGTGCCGATGGTCTTGGTGCAGTTTGTAGAAACTGAATTTTAATGACGTTAATTCTTCTGTAGTTTTCCATCTTCGTTTCTTGTGTTGGTTATTTGACCAACAATGTAGGCTTCTAACCTCTACTCACAGGCTAATTAAATTTAAAGTTATTTACGCTGTTTAGCACGAAATAACATATAAATAATTACCAGATGAACTAAATGTATGGTTTAAGAACACCTGAAGATATTTTGAAAGCTGCTGGTAAGCTTTTGTTATAAATACTTAAAACTGAACAGCTTTTATAACCTTAACTTTTATCAGAGTCATGGCCTACTCTACTTCAGTGTCATTATTGGTGCTCCAGCTGAATTGGAAACTGTAATGAATATACCCCATTTGAAATAATTTGGACTTAATCCTTTTGTCCGGTATCCTTCCCTTTTCCTCACATGATGTATTTTTTGCAATCTCCTGGAAGTATCCCGAATTTATTTGTATTCGGAATACTTTCACTGTGCTGTGCTGTGTGTGCGGCTTAGTGTTCTTCTGTGAACAGCATAACTCAAACGCGAAAACTCCGTTAAATTCAAACTTCATATTTAGGTTTAGCATCTTCCAGTTATGGTATCCGAATATTTTCAAAAAAAATCCCTCACCCCTTTATATGGAAAAATGTTTCCAATATGTTTCTTCTCAAAAATGTAATTAACGATTTTGATTAAAATAACATATTTTTGCGATATTTTCAGAATAAATTAAATGTATATTTAATTTTTTTTTTCTGGAAACAGGCAAATGTTCTCTTCAATCTAAATACTTTTTGAAGACATATCAAACCGAAAAAAAGATAAAATGTCATTAAAAAATGTAAAACTCATTAGAACGCACACAAGTCATGACAGATACCTTTTTGTTTTTATGGAGGTCTTAACTATTTTCGAGATATTCTTTATTATTGGTTTTAATTTTTCAAATAATAGGTCGACATTCTTTTTTATTCTAAAATCATCACATAGCGACCAGCTCTTAAAAGATTTTAGAATACTTTAGTCAATCCTATCACTTTATTTCCTGTACCTGCAAGGAAATATGTAATAACATTATTCTGTTAATATTGATTAGCATGAAGTAAGTAGAAGCATAAGGTGTTTAAGAATTATCTGTTGCAGAAAGATCATTTGTATAGATGCCATCAGAATTTCTTTTTTATATTAATTTGTAGGTATTTTTCAAACTTTTAGGCCACTTTTTATTATCCACCAAATTGGCTACTGTGTTGTGGAAACTAGTTTCACGCAGAATGATTCTGATTTTTACAAGCAAACAAAGCAGATTCATGAGCGGTTTGGTGGAGCGTATTATGGAAGTGTAATGAACTACAGGTTCGTGTCCATGACAAATGAGGAAGGTGAAGTATACTGGAAGACAGTCTACCATAAACAGTGGTGGCAACTTTGGCAAACTCCGAAATTCTACTGCCGGAACCAAAGCAAAATGCGAATTCTTTAGATTACAGAATTGCCTCTTAGACCTAGGACTGATGCACTCCTTTGTAAGTAATTCATCTACGGATATGTAAAAGCTCCAAAGAAATGCAAAGCGTCAAGAAAATAAATCTTACAAAAATGTTAGAAATAAATCTTATCTTAGTCTGACTTAATTTTGAAATAATGCTTCAAATGATGATATGTGAAATGCAGCGTTACCACATTTCTTTTTCTTAAGTCATAAAGAATAAAGGCAGAGAGCTGTATTTGCAAAATTAACTTAAATATAAAACATATGAAAGTACTAAAAGTTTAGTAAACTCGCAACGACTTATTCTGAACTGATTAGTCCAGAAAGACTTATATCTTGATCTATCTCAGTTTCTAAATTGTATGAAATTCAATAAGAGCGAAGAAGTTTGCATGAATTGCTTAGAGAAAATATAGCGTATTCATATTGTTCCTTAGGCCAGTATCATAAATTTAGCTAACAGTTAATTAAATTGGATAGGAAGAGTTAGACTGAAAAATTCAATGCCGTAGCCGGGTTTTGAAAAAGCGGAACACCCGATCTCTAGCCAATGAGCTACCATGACAGAATTCCTGAATTTCTCAGCTGACTCGCACTTTTCCCGGTAAGCCACAAGGTGTTCTCAAATTGTTTTGAGATGACAACCCCAATGGCGACTTACAATATTGCAAGTACTTAAGTCCTAGGATTCATAGTATAACCAACTATTATGGTCAACTGGTACTGGATTAATTGTTTTTTTTTTTCACACAAGTCATGTGTAGGACAGGAGCTGGATAGGTTGAGTCAGACTGAAAAATCCAATGCCATAGCCGGGATTTGAACCACGGATCTCCCTTTCTCTAGCCGGTTGCTCTGCCACTGAGCTTCCATGGCAACATGCCGGCCTAGCACTGAATTTCTCAACTGACTCGCATGTTTCCCGGTAAACCACAAGGAGTTCTCAAGTTACTTTGAGATGATATCCATTAGATTTATTTTATGTAAAATAAAAAAAGTAACGAACGGTTTTTCATGTAAAGGAGTAACTGGGATGTAGATATTTGCTTGTACCTCTTCGTCTGGAATTCCTAACCATGATATTTTTTTTTAATTTTTCATATTTTAGTTATTCTGTTCATAGCAAGACAGACAAATGACATAGAAACCTCCCCCTACCTCGCGTAGCTTCCCTAGACAGCGTTGCGAAGAGATTGGAACATGTAGCGTCAGGCATGAACAACTTCTCAAACTGGATTATGCTTTTCATGCTGTTAAACGCTTAAATTCGTTCTGCTAACGACGGTAAACATCTGGCTCTTATGCATTTCCGCATGAGATACAGCCCATTCAGCGCATCTCTAGCGTTTCGTGTCGTGGACAGATCCATGAAAAAACTAAATCAGAATTATTCACTCTGTCAGGAAAATTATCAAGCTTCTAGATGGGAATTTTCCCTTCCCTTCGTTCGAATTACGTAGAACTTTTGTAGGTGCTAAGCTATATTCCGAGGCAGGCTCATGACAAGCAGACATCTTGCAAGAGACGATTGGCAGTCTTGATGATTTGATAGTTCCTAGTTCATACACTGGGACGAAGAAAAGTTGAAAATATAGGTATTACGAGTAATTATGAAAAGTAATTTAAACGGAAATAGTTCCTTGCGGAGTCGCGCTAATGCTAAAACGAAAATATCTTATACATAAGATATTTTTCTCAAATACCCCCACCTCAAACTATCCTTTACATGGAAAAAATCGAAAATTTTGATTTTCTCAAAAATGGATCGAACGATTTTGTTTAAAATCTCTTATATTTAAGAAATGTATGTCACAAATAAAATGTATATATTGAATTTTCTGGGAATAACCTGTTAGATCTCTTTATTCTGGATAATTTTTATTGAATTTTGCATAGCTGATAAATAAAAAAACAACACAAAAACTGTAGATGACAATAAAACACACAATTTTTTCGTTGAGCTGGCCGTTTTCGAGATATTCCTCGTTATTGATTTCAGTTTTAAAATACTTAAACATTTCTCATACAGGAACTTGTCAACGTTTGGCCACACAAAGAAACGGAGTTCAACCCCATAGCGACCACAATTTAAAACATTTGAATGTAGGTTTAGCCTAGTGAATTGCCATATTTCTCCTCTGTTTATAAAGGAACTATGTAATAATGCTGTTTAATGCTAATGTTTTAGCATTAAACAGATAGAGGAATAAGCTTATTAACAATAATTTCTTACAGAGATATGAATGGAGCACATCAGACTTTTTTTCCTGGATTTCATTCAGTCCTAATATCTGGCAAATTCCGCGGTGGTATTTTAAACTTAACAGTGAAGCATTTACTTCTCAAAATTTGTTTTCTAAATATAACTTGTATTGCTGCCCTCGTGCTAGTCTGGGTTGGTAAGCGCTGTTTCAAATTCGGATCGATGGCTTTTAAGCGGGACCAAATTTCGGCACACCGGTGGCGCTGATATTACAGTGACGATTGCAAATGTCGTTATTAAACATAATTTTTGTAATAATTAGTGCCGTATATAGTCACAAAGGCTTGCAGTGCCCTAAGTGCATTACTGTACTCCAACGACTAATCCTAACTCGTATTACTTTCTCTATACGTACTATGTACATAGTATATAGAGAAGGTATTGTATTGCGCCTAAACCCCCCCCAAAAAAAAAACATTTTTAGAAAAATGTCCGTGTGTGTGTCGGTCTGTCTGTGGGCAGCATAGCTCAAAAATGAAAATACCGTTTAAAACCAAACTTGGTATTTAAGTTTGGTATTTTCCAAGGATGCGACACGAAGATTTTAAAGAAAATCCCTCCACCCCAACTACCCTTTACATGACAAAAAGGTCGAATATTTTGATTTTCTTAAAAATGGCTCTAACGATTTTGATTAAAATCTCTTATATTTAACATATTTACTTGACAAATAAATTGTATATTTTCCGTAACTGGTAAACTGTAAGAGATAGACAAAAACTTACTTCACAAGAAATGTAGATCACGATAAAACACGCATTTTTATATACATTTTTTCGTGTAGTGAATTGTTTTTAGATATAGCTTGTTATTAGTTTCAGCTTTAAAAAAACTTACTTTTCTTATACAGGAATTTGTCAACTTCTGTCCATACAAGTAAAGGAACTTCAGTCACATAGCAACCAGCTTTTTTGAATAACACTTTTAACTCATGGTACTCCCTTATTTCGCTTCTACTTACAAGGAAGCAAGTAATAATACTATTTCTGCTAATTTTTTCTCGATTAGCATGAAGTAAATAGAAGCATAAGCTTTCTAACAATAATTTGTTGCAGAGAAAGTCATGTGAATGGAGCACATAAGATTTTTTGCTTTGTAAATTAGTGTGACTGTTGTCTGTCTGCTGTATATTCGTGTTATGAATCTTTAACAAGCTAAGAAAACCTGCTGGTAGCTGGCTACCCAGCCGTGCTTCCTTTCACAGTTCTGGTTTAATCTGCTGGAATGAAAGCCATTTTTCTTTCGGGTGGAAAACTGAACTAACAACTGGGGCGTATAAATTGAAGCAACATTTTGTTACGATAAAAAAGGCCCAAGAGGAAACTTTGACCTCTGCTGCCCAAATTGAATGTCCGCGTTTAGATTTTTACAATATTTTACTGGGAAGAGTGATGCTGCTAAAACTGCTCTGGAAGTAAGTTCTAGGTGTAGATTTAAAACTTTAGAATTTTATTCTGTGGTTAGAATATTAAAGTTCCAATTTATGAATACTATGAATTTGCAGCACACTTAATTATTGATTCTCAAAATACATTTTACACCGGAATTACAATATACGAGTTGATGTTAGATAACATGTTTTATCTTCTATTTGTTTATTTTATTTGGTGTCGCTTTAACAACAGGGTGAAATCACGACTACAACAACTTTTACAATTATTTACATAAATGAGTTTCGTTAAGAAAGTTCAGCACATTCTTTGAGAAGGCTGGATCACTAAGAGCGGTTAACATAGTTGCTGGAATACTGCATCTAGTTCTTGCATCATCGTAGAAACGGCAGCTGCTGGGAATGTGGGTGGCTGTAAGTGGAGAGTGACAATAGTTGCACTTCGGGGGGAAGATCGCCGGACAGAAGATAAGAATGGGTGAGAGCAGTATGTCCCAGACGTGGGCGAGATAGAAGAACTTGATGACGACGTTTGTAATGTGTGAAAGGATAAACAGAAGTGGAAAGAGGACAGGCATCACGTAGTTTGTCTCTAGTTGAGTCGAACCACTGTTGCTACCATTGACGGAGAATGGTGCCACGCATAAAACGGTTGAAGTCTTGGTGAGGAATCCTGAGGTCCAATAAGTTGGGAGGGTGCGTGTTGCTTCCTTGTCGCCTTTGTTGTTATTATTTTACGTTTTGGTGAATTTTCTTTTGTTGTGTTTTTAATTTTGTAGAATGAGTCCTTTTCACAGGAGCGGGAAGCTTAGGCCAACAATATTTCCTTTCGTCTCCTTAGTATTGTTGGTGATAGCCAATGGGATACACAATGTTAGTTGGTAACCTCAAACTGGGAGATAAAAAAAGGCTGAATATGATTGATAAATCTGAATTTACAACTTCAATCTCTCTTGTCTCAGAAAGCCAAACCAGTCTTTCTTTGCCACAGTTCCGACATTCTTTTTCAAGATCCTGTGGAACGTTCCTGTTACCA
The DNA here is from genome assembly GCA_030762935.1 of Hymenopus coronatus. Classification (NCBI taxonomy): domain Eukaryota; kingdom Metazoa; phylum Arthropoda; class Insecta; order Mantodea; family Hymenopodidae; genus Hymenopus; species Hymenopus coronatus. Next base: position 26,631,747 of record CM060889.1, read on the forward strand.
AACATATCTCGCAGTGTTGTAGGGAGGTATTCTGGAAACGAAATTCCAGGCGTGAGAATTTCCCCAGGCACCGCGGTACCTCCGGTTAGATAGTTTTTGAGCATCCTCCAAATCCTTGCAACCGGCCGACAGGATGTAAATATTTAAATTAATAAAAGTATGCCAAATAGATATTGTGAAGTTAACAGTTTTCGATTTACTTCTCATTGGTGGTTTCAATTTAACATATTAATGTGTTTCTGAAATGGAAAGTTGTCATTTTTTCCTCTGGTGGATTAAAGATAAAGGAGTTTTAAAGGCATCACATAGCGCACAGCTCATAAAACATTTGAGTAAGTTAAGTCTAGTGTGTATCTATTTCCGTTAGGTATATGTAATAAAACATTTCTGCAATTGTTTATTTATATTAACTTGAAGTAGATCAAAGAAGTATTTGTTTCAAACTATTTTGTAGCTACGCATTCTTCATGCAATTTGTTAATAATTAAGTTTCATAAAATTGTTCTTCTTGATGGGATTAATCTAAATGATGTTAAAGCAATACAATTACACTATTTATCATATCTAGATAACCTTTTTAAATAACTGTTTACTTATTCGCTTTTTTAAGAATACTTTGTTAAATAATGGCTAGAGTAAGCTACGTGAGAGTAACGTATCTTTTTTTGCGTTCTTTTATTTTGCTTTTTTTTCTGTGGGGTAAAAGGGAAGCGAGTAAAAAAAGTAAATCATAATTTTCCGCTACTTAAAGACAAATCTGTGGCACGTCAGCTCTTGTAGGCTTGGCCTACCAACCCGACTGCCCACTTCAGGACCATATGCACTTGGCTTGTCTTCCAGCGATATGGAGAGATGATATGGTCAGCACCATGCTTCCTCCAGCTGTAGTGCTGGTTGAGACAGTACATGGTTTGTCACGGGGCAAAGAGTTATTCAGAAGGGAAATATAAATCATAGCTAATAACATAAATTGTATCAAGAAGGGAGACATAAATTTACATTGAAAATAGGAAGGGAAGAAAGATTTCAAACACGTATAAGTAGCCAAGGTGTCACGAGCTGGGAGCACCGTATGCCGTTAGGGTAGAATATTGACCCGAGAGGGGTGAGGATACGCTGCCTGAGGGAACATAACGGGACAATGTTTGGGGCACTTGTCGCAGAGAAGTGGCAGAACCAAGATGTGATATTTAGGGTGCGTGGTGGAGCCGCACAGGCTACCTGTGAAAGAGAGAGAAATAGTTATTTTAATATTGAAGAGAGTAGGTAACATATCGTTGCATCAAACTAATAAATAATAATAGTCGCGGGCGGGTAAAGTGTAACTTCATAGTAGAAAATTTAGGAGGAATACACGTGTGTTCAATGGCGGTTAAAGGGCGAACTGACTTGTGTCGTACCGCACCCTAAAAGAGTTTCCATGCTACTAAAAACCCTGAGCTATGCCTCCCATAAATCCACACCATTCCTACAACCCATAACCTGCGCCTGGGATACGAAGTTACCTCCACATGGTTCTTGTGACCATACCTATCGTTTGTTTTGAAATGAAGCAATATGATGTGTGGGCACCGCTCGTATGTAGGGCCAAAACACCTAAGCCCGGGTCGAATCCAGAACCCCACGCCCCAACTCACAAAGCTACGGTGCTGTATGTCAGTTAGAAAACGTAATTAAGGAGCTAGTTTTAGGACGCATAATGAAAATTAACCGTCGCAGGAGCGCATCCAATTTTACTGTGAAGTTTCGACTGGCGTACCAAGCTGGCTACCGCCATGCATGCCCTTCATTTATGAGGCTTCTATGCGAGTTATGCAACGTGCTGGGACACAAGTTGTTTGCAAGTTATGAAAGCCTCATTAGAGACATCTGCATGAGCCGAGCTACAAGCCATTTCCATCAAGAGAAAGGATACTGCAGTGGACCGCTCTCAATGGAGAAGACGTTATTCGCTTGTCTGCAGCTTTGTTTTAATTAAACTTCTCTCTTTGTAGCTGTTAACAACGTGATAACGCACAGCCCTGTTCGACACGGACAAGCAAGGTACTTAACCACATCTCTCCATCCCCCTCTCTTTAAAGGATTAAGTTTTAATTGAAATTCGTAATTTTCCATCCCATCGTTTATTTCGGCCCACGGAGAACATTCACTACTTCTTATTTTAGCAGTGTCAATTGCAAAAATGGGAAAATAAATGGAGAAGCTGTTTTGGTATTACTCATAAATACACGCACTTAGAAAATAATAAATTATTCAACATAAATTGTATAGCACTTGTAAACTCAGTTATAGATTCCATAAAACTAATCACTATAGTGGTTAAACTAATTTCAGCGCTATGGCACTTTCGGAAATATCAACTACAAATATTTAGAAGGACAACGATTTTTATAAGTAAAGAAAGTTCCATAATAATCGATTTAGCTATTCATAGTAAAAAGTAATACACACACATTTTAAAAATGCAATACCGGTTAGAATTAACGATTCAATTACAATAGAGAATTTTAAGAATATATATACTCACCCATAAAAGTTCATTTATGTGCTACAATTTTCCTGTCTATGAGTATAAACATAAACTAAAAGTATTGTTAATGGGACCAATGTTTTCAGTTGTTCTTAAAAGTTTGAATTTTGGGCAAAATTCTTTTTTTTTTTGGAGGGGGGAGGAAGGGCCTTTGTTTAATTTTACTCAATTCAGCCCTCACTTACCAATCCAATTCAAAAGTGGATTTCCTAAAATCTCTTTTGAGGAATAACAGGCAATTCACAGAACTATTAGAAGGTTTGTCTCTAAAATTAACGGCTACAAATTGAAAAAGTCTTTGTGTATGCTCATAGTTAAGTCATAAGGAAAGTTGTTTAAATTCTGTAAAACCAAAATAGTAGAAAATTTGTTGACATAGGTAGTAGTAATTCTCCGGAAAGTTCATCCAGAAGATTGCCTGAAAGAATGGCCACTGGGCTGTTTTCTTCAAAGTATAGGTGGATACTATGATTAGAACGCAATATTATACTACTACTTGTACTACTACTGCTGCTTATAACAACAACAACAACAACAATAATAATAATGTCAAACTTCTAAATTTCCAAGTGTATTAATTTCATATAGTTTCAAACTGATGTTTGAGAAATAATATATTCATATTATTTTAAATAGTATATCGTATTGTTGCACACGTCAGTGAGTATATTTTAGAAAACTGTCGGAATTATCACATTAAGAATAATATATATATATATATATATATATATATATATATATATATATATATATATATATATATATATAATTTTAAATTATATTACAGCGTATTATTGAAAATTCAACATAGCAGTATATATTATTTAGGTTATGTAAACATCATTCTGAATAGACAAATTTGCCACAAGTGTTTATTAAAAAGAGGTATCTGTTCCTGAAATATTTGACCCCAATAAAGATACACACTTTCAGTCACGGAGATTTTACTAGCTGCCGAAGAAATATTATATTGTCAGATTATAACGTCATACGTCTGGTGGCCAGGATGATATTGGTGGAAGTAATGGGCTTTTGTCCACTTATCGTAGTCATTTTAAATATTGATTGTTAGGGAAAGCTTTTTGTATTATTTTTAACGTTGTAATTTAAAGTTGCTCGAGGTAAGAGAAATGAATTGAGTTGAATAAGAGGCAAACGTTTTATTATATCATAATAAGTTTATTTCGAGTTTCCTTTTGACCTCTTAACTGTTGCACCAGTCATACATACCCGCAAGAAAATCTCTAGTACCACATATTCGCTAATTGAAAACAACCTTGATGAATTCATATAAGAATTAACGAAAATTACATTTTCAACTAACTTTATAGAACATTCATAAAAAATTCGAATGTGTTCCTTTCACACGACTTTCTCTACATCGCTGTAACAAATTATTGCTAAAAACGATTTATTTTATCTACTTTATGATAATCGAGATAAGCGTTAGAGAAATTGTCTTAATTACTTGTTTCTTCTAAATAGAAGGAAAACAATGGAATACAATAGGCTAAAACGATAGTCAAATATTTTAAAAAAAGCTGGTTGCTATGTGGTTGAAATCATTTCTTTGCAGGGCCAGGAGTTTACAAATTTCTTTGTGAGTAAAGCTTAAGTATTTTAAATCTGAAACAAATAATAAGTAATATCTCCGAAATGATCAATTCCACGAAAAAACTGTATATGGCATAAATCGTGTGTTTTTACGTGATCTACATTTTTGTGTAGTAAATTTTTATCCATCAGCTATGCAAAATTCAGCAAAATGTGTTTAGAATAAAGAGGTCTTTAGAGGCTATTCCCAGAAAATTCAAAATATACATTTTATTTGCCTTATAAGTATCTTTAATATACAGTATTTTAATTAAAATCGTTGCATCCATTTTTGAGAAAATGAAAGTTTTCGAAACTTTTTTCATGTAAAGAGTAGTTTGGGGTGGAGAGATTTTTCTCAAAATCTTCGTGTCACATCCCTGGAAAATACTATACTTAAATACCAACTTTCATTTTTGAATTATCGTGTTCACAGACAGATCTTTTTTGGGTGAAGTGTAACACCTTCTCTATATATTATGTACATAGTAGAAAAAGCAATAAGTGACGATGCGCACAAAAATACATTGGTTCTTAAGAAAGCATTTCTAGGACTCACATAAAAGCACTAGAGAAGGCTGAAAGACGTAGAAATGGAGCTTGGGCATCTGCCTTTTTTAATAGTTTGAAAACATGCTGCCAATCTCCCTTTGCGCTCTTATCCATCTGAAGTTAAAGTGATTACTTGCTCTATCGGATGAATACACACTAGGGGAGGCAAACAGGGACGAAGTTGCAGGGACGCTTTTAATCCTCTTAGGTAGATAGTCTATGATAACAACTAACTCTCCTCCATTCCATCATCCTGTTGCCAATCCTAACATCTGCACGAGTATAAAAGTGAAGGTATGGAACATATATTTCATCTCTTTGAGAATATATGCTCTGCGGGAGTTCTCAAGGCAGATGGTTAATTTAATATTTTTGAATACATCTGAAACGAATCTCAAAGGAATGTTATAAAATCCTTCATTTACCTCCGTATTTACTTTGTAAAATCTTGCAAAGGTCTGATATATTAACTATTCTTCTACTGACATACTGAAAGTTCTTTTGAGCGATTGATATTACTTGGTTAAGGTTATCAGGAAGCGGAGGATGATTTCAGCACCTGTGCTTCCGGAAACCTCCTTGAGGAAGAGCTGAAACGAAGGCGACCAGATCCAAGACCACAACGTTTCCAGATAATATTTCTCGCGCTGATCTACCTCTACCTCTCTTTTTTTTTTTTTTTTTTTTTTTTTTAAACAGTAACGGAGTCTGATCAGGACTTCGGTACTGTATCCCTATTTACATTTCCCCCCGTAGGTTTTACTGATTACTGGTTTACTGGTTTTACTGTTTCTTTTACAAACATATACACATTGCACAAACATATAACATCCATGCCCAAGGCGGGACTCTAACCCACGATCCCCTGCCCACGAAGCACCAAAGCGAGACGCTTTAGCGAGCGTGGCCATGGGGACCGGCACTCTTCGCAAGAACGTTTCCTAGCGGGCTGCCTCACACTGAGCAATAGGCTAAACAGTTCTCAATCCAAACTCCATCCCATAAGCCTTTTGTGCGTCCATACGCCGGACTCTTCGACTTTGAAATGACGAAAATATACCATGAAAATTCACGGCATTATGCAATATAATGTACAGCGGCACTCACCTATCAACGGGAAAAACCGCGAGCAAACCCAATATCATAGTGTCCGGGAATCGCACCCGAAACCTTCCCAATGCGAACCTCATCATTACCTCGATCCACCTCGCTGTTCAGAAAACATATTATACTGACATGCATAAAATATGCTCCATAATGGAACGGTAGTCGAACTGGATAGCTCAGTTGTTTAGGCGTTGCCCTTCTTATCCCAAGGTTGAGAATTCAAAGCCGGCTCAAATCGACAGTTTTAAGTACTTAAAAATAACAGTCCCATGTCAGTAGATTTACTGACACGTATAAGAACTCCTGCGGGACGAAATTCCGGCACACCAGCGGTGCTGATATGATTATGGTAATTGGCAGTGAAGCTAACAGACAAAATGACTTTAAGGAACGGGAATATTTAGTCTGTAAGGACAAAATCTAGCCTCGCCCCCTGCCAGCATGACCATCTCTGTTTTTGAGTTTAATTCTAGCCAATAGATTGGGAAGGTCCTTTACATTGCTCAAAATGTACTCGAATTACCGAAAGGTAACTTTACTATTTAAACCTTGTATTTTCATGCTACACTACCGTTTTGGAGAATAACGGACCATCGCTTCAAGACGAAGTGCTCGTTCACGAGATTAAGAGCTATATAAAGATGTGTTGGATGGTTCAGCAGCAACTACATTCGGAACAATCTAAATACAACAGTTTCTTCTTCTTATTATTATTCTTCTAGTTTTTGCCGTATGGCAAAGCTAAATCTAAAAGCGAATTTCCCTATAGCTTAACAGTTGCCAACCGGTATTGCACGGAATGGTAACAAATTACATATTTCCAATGGGAATATTGTCGCATGTGTCATTGGTGAGAGCTTAATTTATATTGTTTTAGTAATGTTTTATTAATTATGAATTAATTAATCTGAATTTATTGGGATTTGAGTTTACATATTCTTAGGAAAATACAAGTTTTGTTATAAGTTGATGAAGTAACAGGATGGAAATGACTAGCTTCTTCCGATGGCACTCCCAGTGGACTTTTGATGCCACCAACTTCCGTCGGTTTACGTGCACATTCGCACTTTGATGTCACACAGGATGTTCTAGAACATTTAAGCATTCGGTGCTGATTGGCTAAGTCTACCCACTATCAGAACGTTGGTTCTAAATATTAGGCAAACGGCCACCATGTTGTAATGCCCTTCCGGGGGCGCCACTAATTCTATTTAAGGGACGGCAGACCCGTCCTCCGGGGGCTCATGTCTTTGACCGTCAGGGAACCTCTATTTTGCTTGTGTGCGTCTTGAGGCGTCGCTCCGGGCTCAATCGGCCACCACTTTGACCACTTCATCTAGACACACCATGACATATCTCTTAAGGTAAGGCTTTGTGTTAGTAACTCCGTGATCAGAATGATATTGGCCAGGATTAATAGAATAGTTTGCCATCCCCCGTCTTTGTAAACCAAACATGCGTAACCAACATATTATTTAATCTTTTTAATATATTAGCTTAATTTAAGTCCCGTTGTTATAATTGCTCTACCATCTGCCTTCCTTTTACCACCCTCTGATAGCAATCCCCCACGTCATAGAATCATGTTCGCGACGACATTAACTGATCTTAGCAACATAGGTTGTTAAAACTGTCCAATTCTAGAATAAACATGTACTTAACTAATAGAATTGCAGCCAAGTTATAACGTCTAAACATTCCAAGCTCCAAGTAAATAATTTTTTGATCGAAATGAGACCTCTCCTGAACAAAAACCGTTATACTCCTCAATGCATGTCCTGTCATACCCAATTATATAATCGAAGAACGCCTAATGACACAACATTCAGCCAATATCTTCAATTACACCTATCCGGGTGGAAATATCAGTTCCAGGCTACACATATATTATGGGCTTCCATCGACAGGTGTACAAAAAATCTGACAATTTCAGTAAATTACTTGAAAGCTTGCAGCTCAACTCTGATGGAATTACCTATTGCGCATACCTTTCATCTGATAATCCAGTTTGTTTGGTCTGTAAAATGGAGGTACATTACAAATATACTCAGCAAGTAATCCGAGAAAAGTAAGCTGACACCGACTGTCAAGCAAACCTACACACACAAAAATGGAACTCAAAAATCGAAACCAATCCCAGAGTTATAAAACAAATACAGATCGGTAAATGCAAACAAATAATTATATTAAATAACTCAAAAGAGTAGCATAGCCGTAGTCACCACTCTCATGAAGCCTCAAATAAATACGTCAGAAGTTATTTCAAATGCCTAACCCCAAAGAGGACTTCCCTCTCCTAAAACAAAACCGAGTGACAATGAATTATAAAAGAAGTATCCAAAAACTGGAAGTCAACTTGTAACAAGTTCATAGAATATGAGTGTGACGATGAACAAGGGTTATCGGATACCTCATTAAAAAGTAATGAAGCTAATGCTCAACAATATCCCAACATGGAAACCCACCATACTCATAAAAAGCTAATAAGCTACCATCAACAATTCAAATAAATGCTGCAATAAAACCAGATAATTATATCCTGAATTACCAATATCTGAAAAGTTCCATGGAAAACACAATAGAAACACTTGGTGAGACATTAATGACACGAAATTACGCATATAGACAATTTAATTGGCCTCCTAGACACAATCAGCAACATTTACCCTCTGCTAACTTCAAAAGAAATCAAAAAAGAAATTGCTTTGAAAAATTGCAGAAAGCCAATCTTAGAAATTGTCAGCACCAAAACAAAATCCAAGTCTTCAATAATTAGGCGAAATGGAGGACACAATTTTTCAGTGGAATATTCAAAATCATTGTGCTAAAATTGAATATTTAAATAATCTGATAAACACTATCCTGAAATAATATTCATACTCAACAAAGCTATAAAAATACCAAAAAATAAAGCTTTTGAAATATTTTTTATATCAGTTGCTAAAACACTATATCTGTGTAGAAAAGTCTATTTTTTATTTATTAGTTTGACTTATAAATGAGTTTGCTTAGTGACACAGAACAAAAACAACGTGATATGTTCCATTCACATGAATTTCTCTACGTCTCTGTAACAAATTATTGTTAAAAAGTTTATTCTTCTGCCTAGTCCATGCCAATTGAGATAAAGATTAGCAGAAATGATTTCTTGCGTAGAAGGTAAATCATGGTATTTTAAAACTGAAACCAATAACAAGGAATATTTAAAAAATATTCAACTCCTAGAAAAAATTATATATCACAAAAATTGTGTGTTTCAACGAGATCTACATATTTTGTGTAGTAAGTTTTTGTCCATCTCTTACGGTTTACTAGTTATGTAAATTACAGCAAAATTCATCCAGAACAAAGATGTCTTCAGAGGCTATTCCCAAAGTGTTCAAGCTATACATTTTATTTGTCGTGTAAATATCTTTAATATACAGTATTTTATTCAAAATCGTTATAGCCATTTTTGAGAAAGTCAACATTTTCAAAAATGTTTCCATGTAAAGGGTAGCTTGGGGTGAGGGAATTATCTACAAAATCTTCAGGGCGCATCCTTGGAAGATACTAAACTTATATGCCAAGTTTGGTTTTTACCGACTCTTCGTTTTTGAGTTATGTCTGTTCACAAACCTTTTACTAAAAATGATCCTTTTTATACAGGAGAGCCTAATTATTTCCAGTGGAATCTCGGTATCGATTTTTTTGGGGGGAATGTAATGCCTTCTGTATACCTATGTACATGTGTGTAGAGAAACTAATATACATTTAGAGGTTTTAACAAATAGCCTTATAAATGAGTACTACAAAAGAAAAATTTTACCATACTTTATAGTAGTTATTTAAAAATTAAGTTATGCGAAAAAACTGTACCAAGTATTATAAAAGAGGTTTAATGAAATTAAAGTTATAACAATACAAGGGAATAAATACAAAAATAAAGGGATTTCTAAACCACAATACGTTTTATGTTTAAACCATACAAATGATCTCGAAAAATGGATTTGGAATGTTTTTGTGCTCTTCTGTGTGATTGCTTGTTCAATATTTCCATTAACTTTATATTAATTTAAAATTAATTACATATATATTTTTATTTTTAATATTAATATTCAAATTCAAATTGTAAAATAACTGTTAGATGATGCTGTCAATTTGATATCTATATTGCACCGTATTATACTATTTAATTTGTTGTTAAACAAACAAGAAACCAAATATTTATTTTCTTTTAAGCGATAGTCAATTTTTTTAAGAGCTGATCACTTATGAAAGTTGGTCGCTTTGTTTAACGAGAATAGAGAAAACGAATATGAACTTTGAGAAACGTGTAAGTATTTTAAAGTTTAAACCAATATGGAACCTTGGAAATAATTAACTCTCGAAAGCAAAATACATTTGACATAAATTGTGTTTTCAACGACATCAATATTTTTTGTGAAGTAAGATTTTTTCTAACTTAACGATTTACTGGTTACAGAAGTCATCCAGAAAGAAGAGGTTTTGAGAGCCCTTTCGCAGAAAATTCAAGATACCAATACATTTCATTTGTCATGAAAATATCTTAAACATGTGATATTTTAAAGAAACAGGTTATAAATAGTTTTTACAAAATCGAATTTTTTGAAAAAATATTCAATATAAAGAGTACTTTGTGTTTCCGGAGTTTTCTTAATCATTTTTGTTGCATCCTTGGAAGTTGTTGAACTTAAATATCAACTACTTTTCGCTTTTGACTTATGTTGTTCACAGCCTAGCTTGGATTAATGTGAATGTCTATCAAAGACGTAACTTGTAGATTTAAAATGAAAAAATCCCCCATCCCGAACTATCCTTACATCCGCTACAACTATCCGTTTCAGAATATTTTATCTCAAAAATTGCTCAAGCAATTTTGATTAAAATGCCATATATTAAATATATTTACATTATGTGTAAAATATAATTATATAACTTGAATTTTCAGGGAATTTCGTGTTAAGTCTTCTTTCAGAAGGAAAATTTTACGATTTGCACAACTGATATACGATGAGCGATAGATAAAAATATACGAAAATGTCGATCCTTTTAATACATACAATTTATTAAAAACAACATTTTTATGAGATAAACCATTTCTGAGATGTAAGAAATTATCCGAATTGTTTAATAATTTCTTGGTCATTCTTTTAAGGTCTTTACATTTCCATTTTTTCTCGCGATTGAATTGTAACGGTGGTCAGTTTTAGCGACCACTTCTTAAACAGTTTATTATTGCTTCTCTTTACACCTATACTTAAAAGTGTAATATAGCTGTTTGTGCTAAGTTTTATCTCGGTTAAATTGAAGGAGACAAAAAAATTAATTTTCGAGGAATAGTTTGTAAAGTCGTTAGCAAAGGTAGAAGTTAGAGAAAATTATGTGTATGTAAGACATCACGTTTTTTATTTTCTCTACAGTACTATATACATAGTGTATAGAGAAGGTATTATCCACCCAAAAATTTGATACCGAGATTTCACCGGAAATATATCTTTTACAGTCCCCTTTATCAAAAAAAAAAAAAAAATCAGGAAAAGATCCGTGTGTGTGTCCGTGTGTCTGTGAACACGATAATTCAAAAACGAAAAGTCGGTAAAATACCAAACTTGGTATTTAAGTTTAGTATCCTCCAGGGATGCGACACGAAGATTTTGAGAAAAATTCCCCCACTCCGAACTACCCTTTACAAGGAACTGTTTTTGAAAATTTTGATTTTCTCAAAAATGGCTGTAACGAATTTGATTAAAATTAAAGATATTTACCTGACAAATAAAACGTATATCTTGAATTTTGTGAGAATAGCCTCTGAAGACTACCTTATTCTTGATGAATTTTACGGAATCTTCCATAACTGCTAAAGGGTAAGAGATGGACAAAAACTTACCGCACAAAAATTGTAGAGCACGTTAAAACACACTATTTATGTTATATACATTTTTTCATGAATTTGGTCGTTTTTGAGTTATTCCTTGTTTTTGATTTTACCTTTAAAAAACATACTTTTCTCATACAGGAATTTGTCACCTACTGTCCATACAAACAAAGAAACTTAAGTTTCATAGCAACCAGCTTTTGAGTATCACTTTAACCTATGGCACTCCCTTATTTCCCTTCTACTTACAAGGAAAAAATAAGACTTTCTGCTAATTTGTTCTCGATTAGCATGAAGTAAATAGAGGTATAGGTTTTTTTAACAATAATTTATTGCAGAGATGTAGAGAAAGTCATTTGAATGGAACACATATTTTTTTCTAACATGAGGGATAAATTATGGCAACAGCCAATGTACAGAGAATGTATATTTGATAATTTTGCGAGCAGCCAATTCCGATGTTCACTACGTCGTCAGTTCCTCGCGCTGCAATATGTGTCCCCTTTGATCTCAGCATAATCGTTGCTTGTTGACATTGGACCAGAAATTCGTTACAAATGCTTGTTCCTCTCCGTACTAACAATCGACACCGTTTCCCAACATTATTGCTCTACATCTGAACGAGCTTGTTCTGCATAAACCACGGGCATGTTCACAGCCAACGTCTGTCCTTCATAATGGCTGTACATACCAGTGTGAATGGTATTCAAAAACGTAGCCCCAGCTACACATAGAGGTAATAACACAGTGCTTATAGTCATATCATTTCGCATACTCTCAGGGTACATTTGCATCAAAATGCAATCAAAACCGAAGGTTTCAGCAAAATCTTCTAACATTATATTAGTACTACAGAAGCTGGGACCGAGCGAGAAGTCTCAGCTTTGCTTCACGGTAACCACCCACCTTGACCATGGAGTTTTTCGTGGTTTTCCCTGGTCGCCAAGGCGAATGCCGGGGCGATTCTCCTTTCTCCCATTTACTATCATGTCATTTCCATTTCATGTTTCTGGTCTCCCTTCAGGTCCTGCGATATCAGTGGTACCGGACGTTGCTATAGTTTCCGCTCTCTGGAAATGTGCAGTTACACCCTTTCGGGGATCAGCAAAACCTAAAATTACAGTAGTGCTAGAGAAGAAGCGAGATGTCTCTTCGATAACTCGTGAGGCTACCATTCGGGAGGCCTCAAGTTTGTTTCCCGGTAACCACCCACCTTGGCCATGGAGTTTTTCGTGGTTTTCCCTGGTCACCAAGCCGATTGCCGGGACTATTCTCTTCCCCCCTCCATTTCTTATTATATCATTTCCATTGCATGTTTCTGGTGTCCTTTCGGGCCCAGCGATATCAGTGGTAAGGGACAGCACTATGCTTGCGCTCTGGAAATGTGCAGTTGCACCCTTTCAGGGATCAGCAAAACCTAACATTACATTAGTGCTAGAGAAGTTGTGACCGAGCGAGATGGCTCCTGGTAACGTATGAGGCTCCCATTTGGGAGGTTTCAGCTTTGATTTCGCGTAACCACCCACTTTGACCATGGGTTTTTCGTGGTTTTCCCTGATCGCCAAGTCCAATGCCGAATTTCCTTTCCCCCAGTGCCTCTCATTCAAATTCCCTTTCATGTTTCTGATGTCCTTTTGGTTCCTGGGGTGTCAGCGGTGTTTGCACTTTGGGAATATTTCTTCCCGTGGCTTCCCGAGTAAGCTGCCTCGCCTGCAAGTTTACTTTATCGCCCTCTTGAGATTGCTCTATCGACACGAGGGTGGACATGTTAGGGACTTCTGCGCATCTCTGTGGGCCGGTCTGCCTGCGGCTTGGACCTCTTCGGCTTCAGGGATGTAGTCAATATCGATATTGAAGTAAAAGAGGTGTCCCCCTTCATTCCAAGATCATACACTGGAAAACTGGGGAAGTGTACTATTGTCATCATTTACACCAGACACCTTCTGATAATGTTTATCTTGATTAGCATGTCCTAGATAAAAGAATAATCTTTTGTAAGGAAAGTTGTTTGTGGAAAAGCTAGATAAAGTTATGTGAATGGAACACATCAGATTTTTAAACATGCGATACAAACCAATAAGGCACTTTTTAAAACAACAAAAATAACAAAACTTTTCAATTTACAGGTAGTTTGTGGTGAGAGATTTTCTTGAAAATGTTCATGTTGCGGACTTGAGGTTATATACCAAGCTAGGTATTTAATAACTATGAGTAATGCCGCTGAGAGACGCACTGACATACACAAACCAAGTTCATTTTTTTTTAAATGGTGTTTCTTTTCAGAGTTTCAAGGCGTGTATTGCTGGTAAAATCTCGATTTCGAATTTTCGAGTGAAATCCACAATTTCCTCTGCTTATTATAGAGATAGAGAAAGGAAAAAAAAAAAAAAAAAAGGTTGAGAGCTACTATTGTTGAACACGCTATTTTTACAAATATATATTTTATTTACTTCATGCTAATTGAGATGAACATTTATAGAAATAGTCCTTTTATGTATTTCCTTTTAGCTACAAAGCGAAATACTATAATACATTATAGCAATAGTAAATAATTTTAATAGCTGGTTAATACCTATGTGATGGTGTTGTAATTCCGTTCTCTTTGAATAACCTGGAAAAGAAACAAAAGGAAAACAATGTCTTCATATCTGAATTGTATTTTATCTAATTTATTAGATCACGCTACGACACACAATTTATGCCTTAGCGTGATGTAATACATTTAGATAGAATACATTGTTTTTCTAATATGATTTTTTTTACAAGCTCTTACGGTTTACTACTTATATAAAAGACATTTAAAATTAAGAGTAATTGAGAGGCTATTGCCAGAAAATCCAAGATATACATGAAATTGTCATGAAAATATCTTAAATATATTGTGGTATTTTAAGCAACACGCTAGAGAAGTCGTGTTAGAGAATAATAAGTTTCAAAAATATTCCATAAAATATGGTAGTTTGGATTAATATGATTTTGCTGAAAATCTTTGTCATATTCTTGTAATTTGCATAAATTAAATATCAAGTTTGGTATTTAACGTTTCGTTTATAAACTATGCTGTTTACAGACACACGGCCATACTCGCGAGCGCCTACACACTCACCACCACCACAACTACCACTACCACCAAAAACAACAATAATAACAGCAGTAGCAACAACAATACTGCCACACACGGACACAACATTCATACAACTCCTATTCTTTAATGCAGGAAGCCTGAAAACATACATTTCCGGTTATATCTCGATCTCGATTGTTTTCGGTGGAATAATCTCTTATATATGCATAGTAGAACTTGCGCCACCCTTGTATTATTGGGCATACAAACTATTCTTATGAAGTTTATTTTTTCATCTACTTTATTTTAATTGAGATAAGGCTTTACAGAAATAGCTGCATTCAAAGGGAATGGCGATAGCCAGATGTTTCAGAACTGGAAGCTATATGCTAGAGGTAAACATGTATAGTGTTTCCATGCAATGAAAAGAAACAACAACCCTAAATCTCGAAAGAACTCTTGAAAAATAACCATGGAAGAATTCGGAACAATAAGAACGTAAATCCGGAAATGTCTTAGTAAGGCATGGATATGTTGAATTAGTTGGGATAAATTGAGTGTTTTAAGGAAATATGTGTTTTATGTAGTAAGTTTTCATCTCTCGCTTAGCATTTATTAATTGTATAAGATCAGCGAAAATTCCTTCTGAATGAAGAGAACTTCTCGGCCTATTACTCGAAAATTTAAGATCTGTATTTTATTTGTCATATAAATATATCTTATATACAGGGTTGCAATAAAAATCGTTGGAGGCATTCCTGTTTCTGGCGAATCTGATCCAAACAAGGTAAAAGATGGTCCCTCGGCGAAGATGTTCTGGAAAGCAAGGACTTGTTGACTTCCTCCAAAAAGGAAATACAATTTATTACTGGACTTTACCAGAATAAGACATTAGCCCGATTCGGCCAGAATTTGAAGCAGAGATGGATGGCCTCATTTGACGAAGAAGAAAGTGCTATTTCAACACGTCAGCGTACAGTACATTCACCTGGAGTTGTCGCCGTCAAACTGCTTTAATGCACTGACCGTGTTCTCCCAGCGATTTCTTGCTCACGGTAAGAAAATGAATTTAATGAGTTGAGACAGAAGCGTAATAATTCCCATTTCAGAAGGGGTTAAAATGCCAAGAGAGTTGGGAGATGGGTATATTCTTAAAAGTAATTATGTTGAGAAATAACTAATTTTTGTTTGAAACAAAATGGGGTTTTAATTCCTAACACTTGTTGAATCGTCCTCGTATTTAGGTGTAGAGAAAGTAAAACATCCCTACTGATTGAGAGAAATAAACACAGAAAACAAACTATAAGACGAAGTTAAATGTTTAGTGACACTTTTTAATGTTTTCCCTTCGTGGAATAGATTTTGTTCCTTAATTTATTGAAAGAGGTACTTTTGTTTAACTTCTAGTGTTATAGGTAGTTATAAAAGTTACGGATGTTCCGTAATATTTATAAATGGTTTCCATCAATAAAGAATTACATTTACAGGAACCTTTAATTAAATTTTACATCCTAAATTTATCTTCTGAATAAGAATCACATGTCTTGATTCATGTAAGCCTATCCGACTGAAACAAAAATGAAGACAATTTCATAGGCTATTCCTAGAAAACTCAAGATATCCATATTATTTTTAATGTCAATAGCTCCAATAAGCGTATTATGAACAAAACCCTTAGTCATTTCTAAGGAAATAGAAGTTTTTAAAGTCTTTCATGTTAAGATAGTTTGGATTGGAGGTTTTCTTGAAAATCTTCGTGTCGCATCCTTAAAAGATACTGAACTCTAATGGCAAGTGTGGGTATTATATTGATAATGTCATATTAGCAGCCTATCAAGAACAAAAAAAAATAACAATAATGAAGTATTATTTAACCGGTTTTCACTTTTTTAGTTATACTTTTCAAGGACAGTATACAGAGAGAGAAAGAGAGATAGTCCTTTATCTCTCCTCACCCCAATCAGGGAGTCTCAAATCGAAACTCAACAGACACATGAAGAGCATCAAGAATAAGAAATAAGAAAAGGAATAGGAGGAGAAAAACGAAAAAGACGAAGAAAGGAATGCGCAGCCTGTGAGGCTTCCTCCTCTTACGTTTTATACCTTCACTGGAAAACTCTCCAATAGGGTGGAAGAATCTGATGAACTTGCTGAGATGCTCTTTTCAGATCCGTAGGAAAGTAATTGCCCAAGTTTTTGTGAGAGACCTAGCGATCACAGTGATGGTCATGTTGGCTACCCTCTCTTTGAGGGTCTAACTGAATACAAACTTATTGCTCCCTGCTCCTTCTACTACCCCATTCATTTAATCTACTACAACAGTTTTGAACTTCAGCTTCAATGTCAAGTACTTCTTCAAGAGCCGCTATCTTGAAAAATATGTTAATTCATTTGATTACCCAAATATATCTTTAAGATATGGAGTAGAGATTGCAGCTTCTAAAATGATTTTCCTTAATCGACCATTTTCGGCAAATAATTCTTTTAATTATTAAGTCACACAAACTTCGCATAAACAAAATAAGACCGAGCGAGGTGGCTCAGGCGTTTTGTCTGGGACTGGCATTCGGGAGGTCCGGCTTCGCTCCCCGTTGAGGGTTATTCCGTAGTTTTCCCGGGGCCGCTTACTCGATTGCTGTGTGTTCAAACCATATCATATTGGTTCAAAACATGTCAGGTCTCTCTGCTTTATCTACTTCACATTAATTATAAAACATCTTAAACGATTCACTTACGTAGAAATACATTTGAATATTTGACTGATATAACAGTTGACGCTTGACTTTTACTTTCTCTAGCAAGTATGTACGATGCACTTAGTAGGTAGAGATGGTTTGTATTCCATCGAAAAGTTCGGTACTAAGATTGAATTTTTTTCTTGTGTTATTTTCGTTATATACAATTATTTTTGTACTCATATACTGAAATGTGTTCATTTACTGTTAAAAATCTGTATCGAAATCAATAGAGATTTTCATTTCGATATAGATTTTCACGCTGCACGCTGCGCTACTAATGATTGCTCACTGCCTGCTAATCTGCATAAAATTACAGAAACATCTTACGCGTTCAATAACCTCCAAGAATATTTAATTATATATAAGAGTTTTAAGAATATATACTTATTTCCCAAATCTAAACTCTTAACATTACGTAAGCAAAGCAAAGTAGGTCATGACATTGGCATCACAGAGACGAGGAAGTCAATAACCCAGGGCGTACGTGCTAGGTCTACTTCCGACCAAAATATTCATTGTTATAGAATAGCTATATAAACACACCTTTATCAGTAGATGTGTATTATCAAGTGCCTTATCAATAAAGATTTTAATATCATCTGTAGAAAATATTTTCGCATTTTTCCTATTTTACCCTCTCTAGCGATTTCTGTTTTTCCAGGGAGTACTTCCTATATTGGGATATATCCATTCTATGTTTCACATTTAGAATAGTTTTCAATACTGAATAATTTGTCCACAAGGTTGGGATTTCATTGTTTTTGACATTTCTTCAAGGTAAGCTATGAGAGCATTTTCGAGTATGAAGTTACATTTTTTTGTTATTCTCCATGCCATAAATTTATCATATAACTTTTCGTAGATATTTTTTACTTTCTCTATACGTACTATGTAGGTACATAGTGTATAGTGAAGATGTTCAGCTCCACCAAAAAATTCAATTCCGAGATTTCACCGGAAATATACGTTTTGAGACCCCCTGAATCCAAAAAAAAGCATTTTTAGAAAAATGTCCGTGTGTGTCTGTCTGTTTGTCCGTCAGTCTGTATGTGTGTGTCTGTAGGCAGCATAGCTCAAAAACGAAAAGACCGTTAAAAACCAAACTTGGTATTTAAGTTTGGTATCTTCCAAGGATGCGACACGAAGATTTTCAAGAGAATTCCCCCACCTCCAACTACCCTTTACATGGAAAACATTTCGAACATTTTGATTTTCTTAAAAATGGCTCTAACAATTTTGATTAAAATCCCTTATATTTAAGATATTTACTTGTCAAATAAAATGTATATCTTGAATTTTCTGGGAGTAGCCTCTGTAGACTACTTTATTCTGGATGAATTTTACGGAATTTGCATAACTGCTAAACCGTAAGAGATGGACAAAAACTTACCACACAAATATGTAGAGCCCGTTAAAACACACAATTTATGATATACAACATTTTTTCATGGATTTCATCGTGTTTTAGATATGCCATGTTTCGGGTTTCAGCTTTGAAAAAGTTACACTTTTCTCATACAGGAATTAGCCAATTCCTGTCCATACAAACAAAGGAGCTTCAGTCACATAGCAACCAGGTTTTGACTATCACTTTAACCTATGGCACTCCTTCATTTCGCTCCTACCTACAAGGAAACAAGTAATACGACTATTTCTGCTATTTTTTTCGCGATTAGCATGAAGTAAATAGAAGCATAGATTTTTTTTTAGCAATAATTTGTTTGTAGAGTAGCTAGAGAAAGTCACTCTAATAGAACACATCAGATGTTTTATTTTTGTGGAAGTAAATTGTTAACAACATTCTTTGCCTTCTCTGTTATATCAGGATGTGTGGAACAAAATTCCATATCATTATCACTAGGACAAAATGCCTCAGTCTCCATCTTGCAAATCAACTATCACGTGAATCGAATTTCATTTGTTGTCGACACATGTATAACATACGCATAGGCGGTCAGCGTGTTCATCTTTTTTATGTAGGATATCTAAATATTAAATATTTATTATATATCTATATGGCGTAGAAAAATTATGTATGCAGCTCTCATATAAAGATCATTAGAATACTCGTGAGGTTTTTCGAAGCTCTCTTCACTTACGTCGAAACTTACCTCTCACGTAACCCAATGACTACCATTATAGGATCGTTGCATAAATAGCTATTGTAAAATGTTAAGCTTTGTCTTTTTAGTAAGCTCTACTTTTGGAAGAAATAAGTTTTCTTTCGAAATAAATGCAACATATTTGCTAAGAAAATATCATATACAATGCCTTACTTTTTTACTTTCTCTATACGCACTATGTACGTAGTGTATAGAGAATGTATTGCACTCCACCAAAAAATTCGATACCAAGATTTCACCGGAAATATATGTTTTAGGGTCCCCTGTATCCAAAAAAAGTATTTTCAGAAAAAGGTCCGCACGCGCATGTGTGTGTGTGTCCGTGTGACTGTGAACACGATAACTCAAAAACGGAAAGTCGGTAAAATACCAAACTTAGGATTTAAGTTTAGTATCTTCCGGGGATGCGACACGAGGATTTTGAGAAAAATCCCCCCGCTCAAAACTACCCTTTACATGGAACTTTTTTCGAAAATTTTGATTTTATAAAAAATGACTAACAATTTTGATTAAAATATCGTATATTAAGGATATTTACTTGACAAATAAAATGTATATTTTGAATTTTCTGGGAATAGCCTCTAAAGACTACTTTATTTTGAGTGAATTTTACGGAATTTTGCATAAGTACTAAACCGTAAGAGAGAGACAAAAAATGTAGAGTACATTAAAACACACAATTTATGTTATATACATTTTTTGTGTGGAGTTGATTGTTTTTGAGATATTCCTTGTTTTTGGTTTTAGCTATAAAACTTATATTTTTCTCATACAGGACATTGTGAACTCGTGACTATACAAACAAAGGAACTTCAGTCACAAAGCAACCAGCTTTTGACTATCACTTTAAATTATGGTACTCCCTCATTTCGCTTCTACTTATAAGGAGCAAGAAATAAGACTACTTCTGCTAATTTTTTCTCGATTAGCAGGAAGTAAATAGAGGCATAAGCTTTTTAAAAATAAGTTATTGCAGAGATATAGAGAAAGTCATGTGAATGGAACACATCAGATTTTTTCTTTAACGGCGAACTAAAACTAATTTACAACATCTGCTACTATTAATTTCGAATAAATTAAAAGTTTTTTATACATACTTATTTTTTTCATTCCGAGATATTCTACAATAACTTTTAATGCTTATTTTATTAAAATAAAATACTTCCTTCGAATTCATGCTACAATAAACTTCAATGCTTGCTTTCATTAAAATAAGATTCCTCCTTAGTATTTATGCTACACCAACTTTCAATGTTTTTATTAAAATAAAATATATCTTATGGGTTTATGCTAGAGTAACCTCCAGTTTTAGTTTTATTAAAACATCTCATGTTATTAATTTTTGTTTCTTTTTCTAGTGGATGATACCAAAGCTGAGTTTTGACCCCGTTTTTTGTAACGCGTCATGCATATGTTTAAGCTATATCAACAAGGAGGAGTGAAACTTTGTTCATGCCGTTTCAAAGTGAATATTTACGTAGACCCTAGTAGAGCGCTTGGTATTATATTACATAGCAGCCAATTAGCGGTCTACGTCAGAGGCAGGTGACGTTTAATTAGCAACCGCTCTCTTCTTCCATTCCGTCGCGGTCTTCCTGAGCTCAATTCCAAGGCTTCTCTAATACTTATATACTCTTTTTGCGGTCAGGTCAACTTATAGTTTTAATAAGAGGAATATGTGGGTTTATTACTTCTTTCTTCAATATGTAGATAAAGGGCTGCAGCAGCGGTTGGCTTTAATTAAACCCTCAGCTCGTCTTTTTAATTTTTCAACAGTTTATTCGATGGATCTATTTGTACTTTTATAGCCAAAGACAATATAAACCATTCGCCATTTCATTTATCAACTGGGCCATCCGTTCCTGTATGTTTACTTTCTTTACACGCATTATGCACATCGAGTATACAGAAGCTATTGTATTGTACCCAAAAATTCGATATCGAGAATTGACCGGAAATATATGTTTTAGGACTCCCTGAAAAAAAAATCTTAGAAAAATGTTCGTGTGTGTATGTGTGTGACTGTGGATAGCATAGCTCAAAAACGAAAAGACCGTTAAATACCAAACTTGGTATTTAGATTTGGTATCTTCCAAGGATGTGACACGAAGATTTGCAAGAAAATCCCCCCACCGCGAACTATCCTTTACATAGAAAATCTTTCGAAAATATTTATTTTCTCAAAAATGACTCTTAATGACACTCCTATATTAAAGATATTTACATCTCAAATAAAATGTATATCTTGAATTTTCTGGGAATAATCTCTGAAGATAGCTTTATTATCAATGAATTTTGTGGAATTTTGTATAACTGGAAAACCGTAAAAGATAGATAAATTCTTATGTAACAAAAATGTAGAGCTCGTTAAAAACACAATTTATGTTATATACCTTTTTTCGTGGAGTTTACCATTTTTAAGATATTCCTTGTTATTGATTTCCGTTGTAAAATACTTATACTTTTCTCATACGGGAACTTGTCAACACCTGAACAACCAAAGAAACAAATTTCTATACCACAGGAACCACGTTTTTACTACCGGTTTAGCCTAGAGTATTCCCTTATTTCTGTTCTACCTCGATTAGCATGAAGTAAATAGAAGAATAAGCTTATTAGCAATAATTTGTCACAGAGATGTAGAGAAAGTCATGGGGTTGTAACACATCTGTAGCCAGTTGCTCTGCCACTGCCATGGTAGCTCAGTAGCAGAGCAACCGACTAGAGATCGGGATATGCGTGGTTAAAATCCCGGCTATGGGAATGACTTTTTCAGTCTGACTCTACCTATAAATGCAATGTTTCATTTGTTTTGTCAGTTGCCAGCTGTAATACAAGAGCTACCATAATATTAACAGTTCGTCATCACGCGCGAAATCACCTACTGGAAATTTAATACATATTTTATTGGCTGTCAAACCCAGTTTTACCCTAGTTTCGGATAGAGGAAGGAATATAATTCTGCATTTTATGTATTTCATGGCTTAATTTGGTTACTCTGAAGGATTTCAATTTTAAAACCTTAGCAGCCGTACGAACGTAACATGATGTACATGTCTTCGACACTTCTTTGGAGTGCGTTCGAATTATGGATTCATTTATCATTTTTTTCCTTTGTTAGAATATTTATAATTTCCTCCTTAGGATTAGTGAGTCCGTGATTGTAAACTTAATCAGTATCTCTAGAATACCAGGAAATGTCTCCCGAAATTGTCCACATACCTGATTACATGATTGGGTTTTTACGTCTGTACCACATATAAAATGTTCTTGTTCAAAGCGTGAATCTTTGGTAGTATTCAGTGACGAATAAAAATAGCCTAATATAATTCACATGCAACACAGATATGTTACATAAACCTTCACTTTTGAGATGCACAACGAATAAACTTTAGTTTTTATAGCTCGAACTAAAAGCAGAGACAGCCACATTATAATACAGATGATACACAGGCTGTCCCAGAAATACCCGACCTGATGTATAGATAGCGGTTGTTGTTTCAAAACAACAATGGTAAAAAAGTACCAACCTTTGAAAGCTTTAAAGTTTGACGATTTTACATATTCAGCATTTGTTTGGCAGCCATCATTAGTGAATGCTCTCAGCTAATGTCTAAACATGGATAAAACAGGTCATCGTTATGTGATACAATACAATA
Source organism: Hymenopus coronatus (assembly GCA_030762935.1). Classification (NCBI taxonomy): domain Eukaryota; kingdom Metazoa; phylum Arthropoda; class Insecta; order Mantodea; family Hymenopodidae; genus Hymenopus; species Hymenopus coronatus. The sequence continues at coordinate 26,654,991 of CM060889.1, forward strand.
CTTTTAATATTTTTACTTAGTCCAACTAATATTAAAGCTGAGCTAGATTCTGCTCCTCCGTGGTGTAATGGTTACCATGTTGACTTCATATACCCAAGGTCGTGGGTTCAAACCCGGCGGAGGACGATGGATTTTTTCGGGTGTAAAAATCCTTAGCATGGCTTCCTTCGGAAGGGAAGTAAAGCCGTTGGTCCGGTGTCGTAGATTTACGGCACGTAAAAGAACCTCAAGCCTGATAGAGAGGCCTCTGAGCAAAATTAAGAGGTCTTTCACGCCCAGTATAGAATGGGACACTGAGAACCACAGCAGTTAAAGAGCATCCATAAATAACACGCCATTTTTTTTCCTTCGTTTACAACAGTGAAATATTGGGTGGCAGAGTTTAAGCGAGATACCAAGACGAACACCGCAGTGGTCGACCAAATTAAGTTACCAGCCCAGCAATTGTAAAGCAAATCTACAGAATGGTATTGGATGACCGTCAACTGAAAGTGCGCGAGCTATCAGACATTTCAGCATTTCAAAAAGTTCTATACATCGCATACTGACTGAAACTTTATATATGAGAAAGTTGTGTGCAAGGTAAGTGCCGCTCACAATAGAACAAAAACAGCGTCGTGTGAATGTTTGAGTGGAGTGTTTGGCAATGTTTCGCTGCAATAAAGCTGAACTTTTGCATCGATTCATAACAATGGATGAAACCTCGGAGCAATCAAAATTCCTTGAGACGAAGGAGCAATCAAAACAGTGGATTGGAAGGGGAGAATAGGCTCCAAAGAAGGCGCAGACAGTTCCATCTGCAGGCAAGGTCTTGGCGTCAGTTTTCTGGGACGCACGCGGAATAATTTTCTTAATTATCTCAAAAAAGGAAAAGTAATCAATGGCGAATATTATGCAAACTTGTTACAGCGTATGAGTGATGAAATCGAGCAAAAACGGCTGCATTTAGCGAAAAAGAAAGTTTGTTTCATCAAGACAATGCAACAGATTTAGCCTCCTCTGATTATTTTCTGTTTTGAAACTAGAAGAAATGGCTTGGTGGTAGAAGATCTGTCAACGCAGAAGTGGAGTCTGCAGTTAATAGTTATTTTGCAGACCTCGATAGTTCTCACTATAAACAGGGTACATGTAATGAACATCGCTGGGAGAAGTGTATCGAGCTGAAAGGAGAAATAAAGATGTTTTTCCCCAAAATGTTTGTGGCTTCTTTATTAGGTCGGGTATTTCTGGGACAGCCTTCATAAATGGGGCTTTGACCGTGTCATTTTCCACTAGTGCGCCGAGGCAAGGTATCGAGCTCACTGCTATGAATGCAAACTAGGCATATACTCGATCAATTACCCAACACTATAAATGGAACGCGAGCTATTGTACTTCAGGAAACCCATTTTAATACCGCAGGATGTGGTAGGAATATTAAGATTTTGAAGTTGTGTAAAACGTGTAACCTGAAATTGTTTAAATTATAAATTGGTATCTCTGCTCATATAAATATCAGTTGTTCTCTGCATGGCAATGAGTGAAACGGTAAAATGAAAGTAATTTTAGCAGTTACATATGAAAGTGCCTTAGCCAAGTCGGTTTCTTGGATCTGCCAATTTAATTTCAGCAGATGAATATTTCATTCATTTCATGAAAAAATCTTAAGTATTCCATTCACATGACTTTCTCAGTATCTCGGTAAAAATGATTGTCAAAAAGTATTTCTTCCATCTACTTCATGCTAATCGAAGTAAAACTTATGAGAAACTGTCTTTATTATTGACTTATTATAAGTAAGAGGAAAATAAGGGAATTCACTAGGCTAAAGATAATCAAATCCTTTAAAAATTGATTGTCACAACTTACTGCAATTTTTCCTCCTTTTATAGTAAGAAAATGACGTCACAAACGTTCTGGAAACTTGTCGAAGGTAATAAAGATCAAAGAATCATGTTTACGTATCCAACTGCGATGTGTCACATTCCAACTCCACTGCCACATACCACAGCTAACATGAGAGCGGTCACGTATACGAAGGGCTTTGTCGCAGCATTTTAATGAAAATTGTTAGAGGCGTGTTTGAGAGTATTCAAATTTCCCCTCCTAGTTTCCACAAAATTACTCTTTCCAAGTAAGACTAGTTTGGGGTGGGGGTTTTCTTGAAAATCTTCTTGTCCTATTCTTCAAAGATGCTAAACTTAAATAGTAAATTGGTTTTTGAGTTATGCTGTTCAGAGGTACACACATATAAACACACGGGATCGTTTTCTAAATATGCTTTTTGGGGGAATTTTGGGTGTAATACAATACTTTACTTACTGTACAACGAAGTAGAGAAAGTATCAAAGTGTAAAACTTTATTAAACATTGTGTTACAGAAAATATTTCCTTCATTTTTCTTATTTAAAACTTGTTTTCAAGCCGTATTTTGTCTAATAAATTTCAACGTACAATTAATTAAAAATCCGTTCACTTAGCAGTCTTTATTACTTTCTCTATACGTACTATGTACATAGTGTATAGAGAAGGTATTGCACTCCATCAAAAATTCCATACCGAGATTTCACCGGAAATATATTTTTTAGGGTCCCCTGTATCCAAAAACAGTAAAAAGGTCCGCGTGTCCATGTGTCCGTGTGTCCGTATGTCTGTGAACACGATAACTCGAAAACGAAAGTCGGTAAAATACCAAACTTGGTATTTAGGTTTAGTATCTCCCAGTGATGTGACACGAAGATTTTGAGAAAAATCCCCCCACCCCAAACTACCCTTTACATAAAATTTTTTTCGAAAATTTTGATTTTCTAAAAAATGGCTCTAACGATTTTGAGTAAAATATTGTATATTAAAGATATTTATCTGACAAATAAAATATATATTTTGAATTTTCTAGGAATGGCCTCTGAAGATTACTTTATTCTGGGTCAATTTTACGGAATTTTGCTTTACTGCTAAACTGTAAGAGATGGACAAAAACTTACCCCACAACAAATGTAGAGCGCTTTAAAATACACAATTTATATTATACACATTTTTTTCGTGGAGGTGATTGTTTTTGAGATATTCCTTATTTTTGGTTTCAGCTATAAAAGACATACTTTTCTCGTACAGGACTTTGTGAACTCGTGTCCATACAAAGGAACTTCAGTCACATAACAACCAGCCTTTAACTATCACTTTAACTTATGGTACTTCCTTATTTCGCTTCTACTTACAAGGAAGCAAGTAATAAGTCTATTTCTGCTAATTTTTTCTCGATTAGCAGGAAGTAAATAGAAGCATAAGCTTTTTAAAAATAATTTGTTGCGGAGATATAGAGAAAGTCATGTGAATGTAACATATCAGATTTATTTTTTATATTATTCAAGGTCTAAACTGCTATGCATATATGAAAATGCTCTACCCAGTTTAACTACAAGGTTTGTTAGATTGGCATATGTGTATACAACGTTAACAACCGATGAACGAGCATCATGTAAATGCGAAAAAGCTTATCGTTTAAATTACCATAGCAGTGGCCTCAAACCGTCAATCGTGAACTACTGACAGCTTTTAGGAATATTTTCCTAGCTCGCGAAACATTGATTTTACTTGATGACTTGCTGAAATGTAATTTTCATTTTTAGTCGAGAGAGGCTGCAAACTGCACAATAAGCTGGCTCTGTAATTGCAAAATTAGCTTTTATTAAACTTGGTTAAACTGCATCGTCAGTTACTTCCATAATTGTGAATTTCACGCGAGCGAGGTTGGTGTATCGTCAAATGATTACACTGTATTTCCTGACATTCATTTTTAAAGTTTCGTACATTGTGCAAAGTTTTGAATCATGCCGAATAAAAAATCGTCCCTTTTTTACTCGGAATGGGAGTAGGATTATATATTTACAGAGGTGGACTGAAAGTTGTGCCATTTCGCCCAGCTAAATGCAAAAGCTCCTACCTAAGCATGATGGAACTCTTCATGAAGGCCTCTGATGGCTACTTTGTGGTGGTACCTGCTTGCAACATTGCAGATTCTAGTTCACGTTTAGTCTGGAACTCTGTCATTGGTCGATTGACCAACATTCGTGACGGGTCTTTCTATCAGAACTTCTATCTGATTTGATAGCAAAGCTGTAAATGGATTTTGTTAAATGTTGCAGGTGTGAGAACTTGGCGAATAATTTGCAAAATTACCATTTATTTAGAGTGAGTAGCTTGTGTGTATAATATGATATATTTATATATGATAACAGACAATATTATCAGAGCTTTTTCTATCTTTATGCTGCAAGTGTGAGAGCTCGGCGAATAATTTACAAATTATCCTATACTTGGAAAGCAGAACTGACTTCCAGAAAGTCCATTTTTATCCCTTATTTCGATCCAGTTCATTTACATACACCTAACCTAACATAGCCTAACCTCGACGAAATCTCAAAACCTGTCGTTCGCATATCCCGTAGCCATATTGTCTCCGTAACCAATAGGAAAGGCTCAGGAACTGAACTAGAATCTGCAAACTTGCTACCTGTTTGAAGGGGCATGCGCGACACTGGCTGCGGTAGGAGATACCGTCTCCTGGGAGGATGGAATGACATACTTTGGAGGGCACGGGTTAGTCTTGGACATCGGCTTGAATCGAAGACATGGGTTGGGAAGGTTTTCGTTCTTTACGGAAGGATCCCGTTTTGGCTGACTACGTTTTAGGTTTATTCTAAATTCATTTCATCATCCATTTGGTAAGTTTATTTTCAAAATGCATTAATGTTGGGCTCAGCGGGTGTTTAATGTAACCTATTTTCGTGTGGCAAAGACGAAAGGTAATATGCAGTGTTGAGTAAAGAAAGGTAATTCTATTTATATAAAACGTGTAAAGAAAATGTATTTGTGCGAAAGAGCGAAAGGCAAGAAAAAATAAAATTCAAAATGGAGAAAGTACGCTCTTAATAATACTTGTTTGAAATAAAAATACAAATATATTTTGAAAGAAATGCCTTATAATTTTTCATTCGTTACAAGTGATATAAAGGGTATACCACTTTTGTTTCCTAACTACCTAATCCAAGTTTTATACTCATAGTCACAAAGTGTAAGATAGTAGTGTTTATATGTAATGCAACCCTGTCCATAGTCAAGGTAGGGAACATATACCAAAGGTCACGGGTTTAAACCCGTCGGAAGACGATGGACTTTTTCGGGCGTAAAAATCCTTAGCATGGCTTCCTTCGGAAAGGAAGTAAAGCAGTTCGTCCCGCGTCGTAGATTTACGACACTTAAAAGAACCTCAAATGTGATAAAAGAAGCATCTGAGCAAAATTAAGCGGTCTTTCACGCCCGGTATAGAATGGGACGCTGAGAACCACAGTAGTTAATGAGCGTCCATAAATAAAAAACAAAAAAGCTCCTAACAACAAAAACAAGGTGCTCTCGCTGGCCGCACACTTTGTATGGGTTGGTTAAATAGCCTCAATTGTAATGCCAATAGTAGTTTGTAAACCGGCACTAACCGACAAAGCCTCAATAAAAATCCTTAGTCCTAGCATCATGATTTGCTGACAACCTAGATCGTCATTACTGGAACAGACTCTTCACAGGGAGATGTGCTTGAGTAGAGTTAAAGTTCCTCAGGGTTTTAATGAACTCTTGCCTGCATTGATCGAGTTTTCCAAAGGCCTCTGCGAGTCACAACTTGAAGATTCACTATTCAGCTTTGCTGGTAGATATCACAGAAAAACTGAATGAACTCAATCTTCAACTCCAAGGAATGGACAAGTACTTAGCAGAAATAATATTCGATATTTTGTAACTTGAAAACTGGGTAAAGAACCTCGACAAGGAGATTATCAATAATGTCCATGTTTACAAAACCAAAATATAAAGATTGCTACGGCAATCAACTCAAGTTTCAGAGGAAAATTTCAACAAACGTTTTCGGTATTTCAAGAAAATGAAGCTCTTGACGCAGTTCATCAAATCGTTGTTTATGAGGTAAATTTTTGATTTGAGTCAAACAAAAGTGCTGTTTGAAATGGTACCCATTGTTCTCTAAATTGATCTATCGTTGAAGTCTGTGCTTTCGGGCTCGAGATCTCTTCGGTCATTCTTGTTCAAGGAGAAGTCTCCTGTTGTATCAAGTCAAGGCGTTGAAGCGCTGTGTATTTGTGTATACCATTTCCCCCCACTAATATGAATGTGATCACACTATCAACAAACTCAGAAGAGACTCTCAGATAAAGCTTTGGACAATTGCATTTGAGCGCCTTTTCTGCTAAATACACAGTAGAGAACCATATGATGAAGAAGCAGCAGCAGAAAAGTGATTTAATACTACCTACAGTTTCTATAATAATTACTTTCTCTATACGCACTATGTACATAGTGTATAGAGAAGGTATTGCACTCCACCCACAAATTCGATACCGAGATTTCACCGGAAATATATGTTTTAGGGTCCCCAATATCCAAAAAAAGCATTTTCACAAAAAGGTCCGTGTGTGTGTCCGTGTATCCGGGTGCCCGTGCATCGTGTGCCCGTGTGTCTGTGAACACGATAACTCAAAAACGGAGTCGGTAAAATACCAAACTTGGTATTTATGTTTAGTATCTTCCAGGGATGCGACACGAAGATTTTGAGAAAAATCCCCCCACCCCCAACTACCCTTACATGGAACTTTTTTCGAAAATCTTGATTTTCTCAAAACTGTCTATAACGATTTTGATTAAAATATCGTATATTAAAGATATTTACCTGACAAATAAAATGTATATCTTGAGTTTTCTGAGAATAGCCTCTGAAGAGTAGTTTATTCTGGATGAATTTTACTGAATTGTGAATAACTGCTAAACCGTAAGAGATGGACAAAAATTTAGTACACAAAAAATGTAGAACACATTAAAACACACAATTTAGGTTATATACATTTTTTTTCGTGGAGTTCGTCGGTTTTGAGACATTCCTTATTTTTGGTTTCTGCTATGAAAAACGTATACTTTTCTCATACAGGAACTTGTCTACTCCTATCCATATAAACAAAGGAACTTCATTGACATAGCAACCAGCTTTTGACTATCACTTTAACCTATGGTAGTCCCTTATTTCGCTGCTATTTACAAGGAAGCAAGTAATAACACTATTTCTGCTAATTTTTTTTTCTGATTAGCGTAAAGTAAATAGAAGTATAAGCCTTTTAAGAATAATTTGTTGCAGGGATATAGAGAAAGTCATGTGAATGGTACACATCAGATTTTTTTTGTGTGTATCTCCAATAATTGTTTTATAATATAAAAAATTCAACCATAATGTAGAGGAGTATATATGGAATTTGATCACAATGAAGGATTTACATTTTATTTCTAATTTTAATTTCTTAACCGTATGATTTTTGTAAGCGATATCGTAGAGGTGAAAGTTATATTTATATTTATCGTATAATTTGAATCTCTCTCTTATTTTTCACCAGTCCCACGTAATTATATAAAATTCCTTCAGAATGAAAGGACTTCGGAAGACATTCACAGGAATCCAAGTTATACACTTTATTAGTCATGCAAATATCTTAGGCATATAACATTTTAAGAAAAAAAAATAGACTAGAATAACTATTCTTTAAAATGTTTAAAAAACTTTAAGAATAACTTAAATACCAAGTAATATTTATATCTAGTATTATTCCGACAAAATGTTTTTGAGATATGATGTTCATATGGGATTTTTATCTCAAAATAATGTTTGGTTTTTCTATTCTGCAGAGTTCTTGGAAAAGAAAAATGCTTTACTTGGCCATAGGATGCCTCTAAACGTATATTCCAGGGAAATCTCTTATATTAATTTTTGGAGATATACATACTTCCTCTAACTACTAAAAGCAAATTACACACTAATTAAAAATCCTGTATTTGTGACATACCCGTCATAATTTACAATAAGAAGGCATTTCTCCAGCCATTCAAAATTTAGTGAAAGAGCAGAGCATAATTATGGTCTAATGAGGACACCTGAAGCGCGATACAAAGCCAAGCAAGTGTTGTGTTCACAGTATTGGTAAGGCTTTCTAGCAAGGCACCTTAATTAATGGCTGTGACAGGATGCTTGCTATAATTAACTTCAGTGTTGGAGCGTATATCTGGAACCCCAAGTTATCTGACACCCAGTAGGGGGAGCACATCTCCTTAAAATAAGACGTATGTGTAGCTACGAATCACCAAGACATTCACTTTGCCACGTACAGAAAGTAGAAACGGATCTCCGTTGCTGGCTTGTAAACTTGGGATGATCTATTTACTGCTGGTGATAGTGGCTGATAGTTCTTTTGAGGAGAAAACGACCTTTTACTAATAGGTACAAAATACACACGCATACACACATACACATGCAAAAGAAAGAAATATGGTTTACAAGTGGCTTTTAGAACCAAATAGGAATTAACAATTCCTTTCAAAATTTCCCAGTTCCCCATATTGTGTTAAAATATAGCCAATCGAGAGTCCGAGTTTACTAACAATCTAAAATGTTAATATATTAGTGTAAAAGCACAAGCCACTTAAAGACTTCCATTTTAAGCATGTTTCCTTAGGAAAAAGTTGGGTTCCTTTCATAAGGTTCTCGACCGAACTGATAGATTTCTCGAAGATAGGTCAAATTACCATCATAGTTAAGGATCACGCGATGTAAAGTTTCAGATCTGTAAGCGTAAACAACTGATTATAATGTCCAAAAATGTACAATTAACCAGTGATAAAGTATTTCATTATGCAGGGGTAAACTAAACACACACAATCATTTCGAATGTTGAAGGTGGTCGTAATTTATTCAAGATTATGAGCGCTTTAATTCGCCTCAGAACCACTATGATCGACGAGATTGTCTCAAAAATTCACAATACTGAAGGTATCCAAATCTGCTGTCATTACAAATACCTGTTGATATGTCATGCACACTACATTATGGGCGAAATACTGGATATGAAAGAGCATTCCGCTCGATGGTACCGCGTTTATTAACAATGGGCCTGAAACCATTCGGATGAACATTTCTCAAGAGTGTTTACACCTTATTTAAGGACAATTCCAGGTTTCTAGGATTTCATAAAGCAGGATATATGAATCATCACTATACGACAGAGGCAAAGAAACAAAGCAGTAGATGACAATGGTGAAAGTGAAACAATGAAAACAAGGAAGGTTCCATCTGCAGGAACATTATGGCTAAGACTTTATGGATGCTAATGATGTGTACACATAGGATACCTCCAGAAGTTCTGGGGAGTATCATGCTTCATTACTGGACCAACTGAAGCACAATATTCCAGACGATGAAAATAACTCTGGGCTTTCACATACCTTCGAGATTGTTGTTGCAAAATTGTATGTTCTACTAAGTGCTTTCATACCCACCACATTCGCCGAACACATTTCCAGTGATTTTTATGCATTCATTTATTTGCATTGCCTGGCAATGAAAGAAGGATTCACATCAAACGATGACAGAAGTTGAGGCAGACAAATAAATTACACTGCTGAACAAATTGTTTTACTGGCGATATATAAAAAAAAAAAAAAAAAACTGGTTGATTCACTCAACTATATGTTTTTATCATGAAAAAATATACCACTTATCTTAAATCTAATGTTTTCTTAGTCAGTTCTTACAACGTCCATACTACATACAGAATACTTTCCTCTCAACTTATACCTAGAGCACTTCGCTCTATTCTTGATTCTGCAGTTTTTTGCAATTAGTAGTGTGAATATTTTATGTAAACCTTTTCTTCGTTCCTGTGTTTCTTGGATGCGAAATGGGTTCTCATTTTTACTTTATTTACTGCTTATCTATGGTGCGTAGAGGAGTATTGCATTCTACCCAAACATTCAATACCAATATTTCACCAAAAATTCACGTTTTCAGACACTCTGATTTAAAAATAAATTAAGTAAACGTCCCTATGTGTAGTGTGTGAGTGTGCATGTATACGTGTATGTGAATAGCATAACTTATAGACCAAAAGTCGGTTAAATAAAACTTGTGTTGTTTAAGTTCATTACCTTCCGAAGATGTGACACGAAGGTTTTCAAGAAAATCTCCCTCCCCAAAAAAGCTGTGAAGGTGTTTTTAAATGTTCCACTTTTTTAAAAACGACTTTAACAATTTTCATTAAAATCCCATGCATTAAAGTTATTTACATGACAAACAAACTGCATATCTTGATGCTTTACGAATGGCCTATGAAATCGAATCATTCTAAAGAAATTCTAAATAAGCTTGTATAGCTAGTAAATGTTAAGCGATAGTCGAAAATATATTACTCAATATAATCCATATATCCTTAAAACACAATGTATTCGAATTAACTTTTTTGTGCAACAAGCCATTTCCGAGATATCCCTGATTAATGGTTCGAATTGTTGAAGCATTGTTGTTGTAGCATCGCTTTAAAAACTTTCATATGTCAGATTTTGTTACTTACAACCTTTCGGTAAAATAAATATATAACAAGGTGCTAAAGTATTAAATATCACTCTGCAAATAACAGTTTTACTATAAGGTCGAATAAGTTCTACCGTGAGAGGGGGAGAGTGCGAAAGGGGAAGCAAAGAGGAGAGTTCAGCATTGAGAAAGGAGAAAGAGAGAAGAGCTGCAGGCCTTGCCAGTCGTCAACATCGTAGTAACAGCTTTTGAGAGCGTGACAGTTTCAGAGTAACCTTCGGAATAAGGAAAACCAATTTCCATCTTTCCTAAGCTATTATTTAGCTTGGGAAACATTGATAGTCTATTGATGAAGTTTGAGAAAGATTGACAATTTCCAAAGCATCTTTCATAAGTTTAAAAACTGAAGTTTTCACGACCGAAACTAAACGTTACAGTCCAGTGCAGTGAAAGGTTGCGTATTACCATGTGACAAAAGCTGACGCAATCCAAGGGAAAAGTCAACCGATGTTAAGTATCTTAGTGCTCTAATCCTTCTGTAGCAGATTTATTGGTATACTGTAGTGTGCCGGAGGATATTCCAAAACCTCTGCCATGGCTTGGCTTATTGTACGTCAGACCCCAGGATGATATGATGAGATAAGATTACAGCTGGCAGCCGGAAGCAGACGGCGGAAGGAAGCCATCGGGGAAGGTCCCTAACAGTTTCCCACTAGTTCATCTCGACGCGGGGAGCGCTAGGAGCCTGCACCACAGGTTTGACCAAAAGCCTCTGAGTTTACCGACGACCCCCGACGCCATCCCGTCGCCCAGAGTTGAGTTTCCAAAATACAGTCCCCTGGACGAGAGGACTCCAACACCGCAGTCCCTGCTGGTAAAATTCTGAAAGAGACTGGTTGGATGAAATGGAGAGGAAATGAAGGTACAAGAAAATGAAGAAACCACCTCAGTATTCGCCCAGTGACCCGGGAACCGCCCCTCCAAAAAACCATGGGTCCGCGGGTAACCACCACCTCCCGAAAGGCCTGAGCCGCCCCCTATAACTGTAATTATATAATGCCCCGGGTATTGCCAATAACAAATATAAAATCTCCTGATGTTCGTGCAAAGGACGTGAAACATCAGCGGAAATCCGACTTTCCTAACCTCCCCTGTTCCCCAAGCTCTGGAAGTACTACATAGCACTGACGGGGCACATTGCGCACAATGACCCATCTAATATAAAGCACACGTCATACTAAACATTCGCGCTCATATAGTTATATTCCGCAACTTGCCATCATTTTATGTCATTGCTAGTTACTCAAATCACATGGAACACAATTTTATGTCGCCCCTGTCAAAAGCTTTAATATAGAAAACTGCTTCATATCGGATCACATATACGAAGTATAGTTAGGTATAATTACATTTAAGTTCATTGCAGACTTCATATAAATATTTGATTTATTTTATGTAAAAGTTAATAAAGGTTATAACATTAATATTAAATAAAACTATAATGAATAATTAACATTTATTAATCTTGTGAGTAACAAAATTAATTGTTTTTTATTTTTAGTTTAACGTGCTTTAACCTGGTTTGTCATGAATGAAATTGATGAAATGATGCTCAAATGATTTTGGCGTCCATGGAGCTTAAAGTTGCTCTTCTCATGGTAAGAGATAAGCCCGAAAAAAATCCTAAGTAAGATTTGTACTCGCGACCTCTTGAATGAGAGACAATTTTATATTTTCGGGCTACAACAGCAATAGTGTTTAAAAGTCATTTTATGAAACATAAAAAGTAGCGAAATATTGTTAACAATTATTAAAACAAAACATTGAGGAGAAGTATAGAAAAAGTCTGATGTGACCCATTCACATCATTTTCTCTGCATCTCTGCAATAAATTATTGTTGAAAGCTTATTCTTTTGTTTATTGTTGGAACCCGAGAGAAAATTAGCAGATACCTAGATTTCACTGGAAATACATATTTTCGGACCCCTGAATCCAAAAATAGCATTTTTAGAAAAAGGTCTGTGTGTGTCTGTGGTGGCAGCATAGTTCAAAAACGAAAATCGGTTAAATACCAAACTTGAATTTAAGTTGAGTATCTCCCTAGGATGCGACACCAAGATTTTGATGAATATACACCCACCCCCAACTACACTTGACATGGAACACTTTCCGAAATTTTTTTATTTTTTCAAAAATGGCTCTAACAGTTTTGGTTAAAATACCTTATATAAAATATTTTTGTGCCAAACTTAATGTACATCTTGAATTTTCTGGGAATAGCCTTTGAAAACCTCTTCATTATGGATGACTTTTGTATAACTGTCAAACCGTAAGAGATAGACAAAAACTTACTACATAAAAATGTAGATTTCATTAAAATATACAATTGTTTCACATGGCGACTGACTTTTAAAGGAGAGACTATTTGATTAGCAAGATGTGGATAACAGATTAATGTTTTGAATAAATGGTTTGTTTACCGAACAGCTAGTAGACACCATATGAATGGAACACACTACTTTTTTCCCCTTCTAGGTTACAAGGAACCAAATAATAAGGGCAATTTATGTTAATGTTTATCTACATCATCATGAAGTAGATAGAAGCATAAGCTCTTTAGCAATAATCTGTTACAGAGATGTAGAGAAAATCATGTGAATTTTTAGAAAAATAACTCTGTGTGTGCGCCTATGGACAACATAATTCAAAAACGAAAAATCGATTAAATACCACAGTTAAGTTCAGTATCTTCAAGGATGCGACACGAAGACACTGTCTTTTAGTATATGGAACATTTTTCGAAGTTTTCGATTTCTAATAATTGGCTGTAACGATTTTGATTAAAATGGCTTATATTAAAGATATTTACGTGGGCAATAAATTGCATATCTTGAATTTCAGAAGATAGAAATGATGAGAAATGTAGATCCTTTATTAATTTTCTTCTCTCCTATTAAAAGTTTGAATTCTAATTTATCTGAAGTCCTCTTGCTTACATCTGGTCATTCACTTTTGTACAGAAATGTTGCTTTCGTTAAAACACACGGTTTATGTCGCATGTATATTGTACATTTGAAAATAACAAATCTGTTGTGTTACACTCACATGATTTTCTCTACACTCAAACTTCTTACAAAAGATAAAGGTGTCGTTATGCGATTGTCATTGTAAATCGCTTATTTGCTTGGGTAGGAGTAGAACAAAAGAAAAACGGACACTCGGCTGAGAAAAGTACAAGTACTTCACGACTGAAACTAATAACAAGGAATATCTCGAAAACAGCAAGCTCCACGAAAAAAATGTATATGACATAACTTTTGTATTTTAAGAAAAATCTACATTTTTTGTATAGTAAATTTTGGTATATCTCTTACGGTTTACTAGTTATGCCAAATAAAGCAAAATTCGTCCAGAATAAACAGGTTTTTTTAGTATCTATTCCAAAAAAATTCAAGCTATACGTTTTATTTGTACAGAAATGACTTTAATATGTGGTATTTTAATCAAAATCGTTAGAGCAATTTTTAAGAAAAATACAATTTTCGAAAATTTTTCCATTTAAAGCGTAGTTAGGTGTGAGGGGATTTTCTTGTAAATCTTCGTGTCGCAACCTTGGAAGATGCCAAACTTGAATACCAAGTTTGTTATTTAACCGTCTTTTTGAGCTATGCTATCCACAGACACACACACACACCGATCTGTTTCTGAAAATGCTTTTTTTGGACTCAGGGGGTCCTAAAACATGTACTTTTGGTGAAATCTCGACATCTTATTTTTGGGTGGAATACAATACTTCTCTATCCATGTGTACATTGTGCATACGGGGCTAGATAAAGTAAAAATGTCAATAAGTATCTAGGGTAACCTCCTAGTACGATAAAACAGTAGTTCTAAAGCCTTTATTTTTGATCAGTGGCGATTTTCCCAAATATGGAAAGTGATGGCCTCATGAAACTCACTAACGGGGCCGGTGTATCTTGCGTCCTTGTTTATCATGCGCATCGCTATAAAAACGGCGACTGTCGTCGCGACGCTGTGTCTGTAATGGAAATGGCCTCCTTGTGTCTGACGGCACGATATAGCAGGGCAATAAAATTGAATGTCTCCTACGATTTATTGTTACACAGAAAACGCAACCTCCCTAAAAGAGGAATTCTACATCCTTCTTTTCTATTATTGCTTTCCTCCAGCATTCCCTTTCATAACCATGCAGGGAGCATTAATAGCAACATCTTTGCAATAACTTATTGTTAAAAAAGCTACTGTTTCTCTTTACTTCATGCTAATCGAGAAAAAATTAGCAGAAATAGTCTTATTACTTTCTTCCTGGTAAGTAGAAGCGAAATAAGGGAATACCATAGGTTAAAGTGATAATCAAAAGCTGGTTGCTATGTGGCTGAAGTTCCTTTGTTTGTATGGACAGGATTTGACAAATTTCTGTATGATAAAATTATGTTTTTCCAAGCTAAAACCAAAAACAGGCAATATCTAAAAAACGATCAACTCCAAGAAAAAAATGCATATAACATAAATTATGTGCTTTAAAGGGATCTACATTTTTATAGTGCAAGTTTTTTTCCATCTCTTACGGTTTAGCAGTTATGTAAAAGTTTGTAAAATTGATCCAGAATAAATTAGTCTTCAGAGGCTATTCCTAGAAAATTCAAGATATACATTTTATTTGTCTTTAATATACGGTATTTTCATCAAAATCGTTAGAGCAATTTTTTAGAAAATCAAAATGCTCGAAAATGTTTGCATGTGAAGGGTAGTTGAGGGTAGGGGGATTTTTTTTTTAAATCGTTGTGTTGCATCCTTGGGAGATACTGAACTTAAAAACCAAGTTTGGTATTTAACGGTCTTTTCGTTTTGGAGCTATGCTGCCCACAGTCACTCACACACATACAGACACTAACACACACACGGATATTTTTCTAAAAATGTTTTTTTTTGGATTCAGGTGGTCTCAAAACATGTATTTCCGGTAAAATTTTGGTGTCTAATTTTTGGGTGCAGTGCAATACATTCTTTATACACTATGTACATAGTACGTATAGAGAAAGTAACAAGAATCCTTCGAAATTCCGTGGATTTTGTAGGATATTATCAGCTATTAATGAGAGTTGATAATACGTTTACCTCAGTAACTAGATTCTCATCTACAAAATCTGAGTTATCAATATGAATTTAATGAAAAATTAACATTTGTAGGAAATTAATCTTAACATTATCTATAATTCAATGGAAAATAATGTATATAAGAACTGCAATAAATTAAGTTGTTGATCCTATCGATGGAAACAATATTTCATGAACATAGAGTACGCCATGGCTCATCCAATGGATAGGTTATGAAAGTTTGTTCTGCCTTATTACAAAAAATCTTATATGTTCCATTCACATGACTTTCTCTACATCACTGCAAGAAATTATTCTATTTACTTCATCTAATCGAGAAAAAATTAGCAGAAAGTTTTATTACTTGCTTCCTTGTTAGTAGAAGCGCAATAAATGGGTACCATAGGTTAAAGTGATAGTCAAAAGCTGGTTGCTATGCGACAGAAGTTCCTTTGTTTGTATGGACACGAGTTCACAAAGTCCTGTATGAGAAAAGTATAATTTTTTTATAGCTGAAACTAAAAACAAGTAATATCTCAAAAACAATCAATTCCACGAAAAAAATATATATAACATAAATCGTGCGTTTTAAAGTGCTCTAGATTTGTTGTGTGGTAGGTTTTTGCGCTTACGATTTAGCAGTTATTCAAAATTCCGTAAAATTTACCCAGAATAAAGTGGTCTTCAGAGGCTATTCCCAGAAAATTCAAAATATACATTTTATTTGTCAGGTAAATATCTTTAATATACGATATTTTAATCAAAATCGTTAGAGCCATTTTTGAGAAAATCGAAATTTTCGAGAAAATGTCCGTGTAAGGGGTATTTTTTAAGTGGGGGGATTTTTCTCAAAAGCTTCGTGTCGCATCCCTGGAAGATACTAAACTTAAATACCAAGTTTGGTATTTTACCGACTTATCTCTTTTGAGTTATCGTGTTACGGACACACGGACGGACCTTTTTCTGAAAATGCTGTTTTTGGATACAGGGGACCCTAAAACATATACTTCCGGTGAAATCTCGGTTTCGAATTTTTTGGTGGAGTGCAATACCTTCTCTATAACTATGTACATAGTTCGTATAGAGAAAGTAAAATACTAACTTTTTGCCTCATAAAACACTCTTCCTGGAACACGTGTAAAGAGTGAGAACTGTTTCTGTGCCCAGTCCAAGTCGACTCGGGCTAATTGCAAACTCAAGTTCAACTCTTAACTTCAGGTTACAACAATGAAGATAAGTTCTAATGTACCTAATTATTCAGCGATCGCATAAAATTAACCAGCTAGGGTTGTTGCACCTCATGATAGAATTTCTATCATAGATTATGTTTATGCTATAACAAAGCTCAGTAATATTCCATTCTTCTCACGAGTTTCAACCGTGTATGCATGAACCTCTCTAACAAACGAATAGCGGAGGGAATAAGAGCAAACCATCCCCAAATTACTATCAATAATGGTGCTCTAGATCTTCAACTCCTACTGACTGAAAGCAAGAGAGCCATACTGTCAAACGTCTGTCCAGTGATCCCCAACAGTACCCTAGAAAATTACCTGGATCCCATGGTATATATCCGACCTCTGTATTATACATGTTAGGACCGAATGAGCGTTCCAGGTTTCACTCCCATTTTAAGTTCTACGTTAAGCCTGAGGATATCGACCGACTTCCCGACAGTTTTCAATAATGAAGCAACCACAGTAGGCAGACAGAGCACACAGATGCGCGGAAGTGTGTAACAGTTCGAAGCCCAATGTCATTTCCCACATGCCGCCAGAGAGGTCGATCAAGCGATCCGTCGACCTGGGAGCCCTCTAATGTTCACGGGAGTAAGCTTTCCATCGAGCATGTATCTGCCCCATCTACCTGCACTGCCATACACTAAGAACTCTCTGTGACACAGAAAGATAAAATGTTTTGTATACAACCAATCCATTCTAAGGCTAGGTCGAGTATGTTGCGCAATAATATTTTCAGATATTGTATTGCAATATTTAATTTAACATTTATATAGATTTACAAAAGATTATTTACTCCAGGTTTAAGAGATATTTATACTCCTTCTTAAGTGCATTTGTCATTAATATGAAAGGCTTGACTATTGAAATTCATTACGTAATTTATGTGTAGATATTCTAGCTCACATTATTTTGTCTCAAAACTGCGATGTTCACTCATAAAACTCGACAATATTAAGATGATCCAAGACAATAATAAGTGTATGCTTTTCTTATCTTTCTGTTCAAAGTTTAAACCAACAGATAACTGGAGAAATCGTTAGGGCAGAAAATGACATAAGGCCACATGGAAGCACAGACATAATTTCAAAGCATTGAGGGTTGCTGATGGTGTTGACTAGCGCAATTATAGCTTGACATTATGGATCCCCAGTAAGAAGGGGGCAAAGCGATGCAGCAATCGGCAAGTGCATAGCGGGGGAAATTCTGCTATGGCGCCGTCTTTCACAAATTATATTACAGCTGCTATCGAACACTTTCCGCCTTCGCAGAAGGCCAGCTCTCTAGCCATATGACCCGATTAAGGGTCGTAGAAAAGGAAGGAAAAGTCGATATGTATTTATATCAAACTTAGCAGCAAAGTTAGAGGGAACTTTTACCACAATTATGTAACAGTTCAATTTTGGAGCTGTTTTTTTTTTAAAGCATATGGAAAACAGAGAAGTCCCCACATAGTACTTGCTTCTCAGGCAGCAGTCTGTTATAAAATTAAATTTTCGTATATCATTACGAAATGACTGAGGATTGTCTTTTTCCTTTGAGTTTAAAAAAGTTACTGGCAACATATTTTGTCATATTTTGATTTACGCTAAAAAAAAAAAAAAAAAAAAAACCAGCTGGACGCTATTTAACTGCCGTGGTTGGCGTGAAGGACCGCTTAATTTTGCTCAGAGGCCTCTTTATCAGGCTTAAGGTTTTTTACGTGTCGTAAATCTACGGCTTTACTTCCCTTGCGTAAGAGGCCATGCTAAATATTTTTACGCTAAAAAAAAAATCCATCGTCCTCCGCCGGGTTTGAACCCGGAACCTGGGGTATATGAAGATGGCATGGTAGCCATTACACCACAAAGGGCGACACCCTCAGCTGATATTTATCTGGAGTCCGCCGACTAAAACTTTGTATGAGCCTGAGCCTGAATCACTTGTAACTAATTATAAAGATATTTACATACATTTGTGTATAATACTTAGAATTGCATAGCTGCTAATAAAGTATGCGGATAAATTAACTCAAAGTACAACTAAATTAATATATATCTTATTACCCAATTACAAAAGGTTACTCATAAAAAAAAAAAGAAATCGATTAAAGAAACTCAACTGTTAAACAAATGATATAATAATTATTTAGAATTACGCTCTATTGTCTTATTCTATCATGATATTGCATGTTACATATTTATATTTTATTTTCTCTACTATAAGTAGAGGAAGTACTCCATTAGACCCAAAATTTTCGTAGTACACCATTTAAAAACGGATTTATGAGATCTCCGCAATAAAAAATAAAAATAAAACATTAGCAATATTTCCTTGCGTATTGATATATGTACTTATCAGTACATTTGAAAGTTTCTTAATTGGTATTACTAAATCACTTAAATAATAACAACTTCAATTTCAGGTTATGTGTAGGTAATCATGAAAAACAGTTAATTGTAAGTCTAATCGTTAACTTTAAGAATAACCTACATAATTTTAGTCACATTTTCTGAACGAAAAAGTCAAACTAAGTGATAAGTTAGTGAAATGGTCAATAAGCGATTAAATAAGTGAATAAATACTAAATTAGGTACCCTATATATGGGACAGAGTTATTCCTTATATTTCGTTTATATTTCTTATTTTTAGGATTATACTTCGAATTTTAATTGGTTATTTTTTTCATAGCTTCCTGCAAAGATTTTATATCATAGCTAACATTTATCGTGGTTTTTAAACAAATGTTTGTTGCGTCAGCCTGTTGAACAGAAAGTGCATTGCGTGTTTGAAATTAATAAGGAATATTATATCAGGGTTCATGTGAAATAGCTATAAAAGAATGTTAAATGTTTTTGTTACTGAATTCCTATCTTGGCACTTTGTCCTTCTTCCAGTCTTATGTGTTTATGCATAACACAATTGAACAAACGTTTCAAGAAGAAGCGGTGATATTTTAGATGAAAAGAATTGTAGACCCAAATTTATATGGGAGATTTCTAAAAAGAATCTGATGTGTTCCATTCACATGACTTTCTCTACATCTCTGCCACACATTATTGTTAAAAAGCTTAATCGAGAAAAAATTAGCAGAAATAGTCTTATTACTTGTTTTCTTGTAAGTAAAACGAAATAAGGGAGTACCATAGGTTACACTGATAGCCAAAATCTGGTTGCTATGTGACTGATGTTCCTTTGTTTGTGTGAACAGGAGTTGACTAAGTCTTGCGGGAGAAAAGTAAGTTTTTAAAGCTTAAACCAAAAACAAGAAATATCTCAAAATCGATCAACTCTATGAAAAAAAATGAATATAACATAAATTGTGTGTTTTAAAGTGCTCTAAGTTTTTTGAGTGGTAAGTTTTTTTTTCCATCACTCACGGTTTAGCAGTTATGCCAAATTCCGTAAAATTCGTCCAGAATAAAGTAATCTTCAGAGACTATTCCCAGAAAATTCAAGATATACATTTTGTTTTTGAGATAAATATCTTTAGTATATGATATTTTAATCAAAATCTTAGTAGCCATTTTTGTAAAATTAAAATTTTCGAAAAAATTCCATGTAAAAGGTAGTTTGGGGTGGGGGAATTTTTCTCAAAATGTTCGTGTCGCATCCGTGGGAGATACTAAACTTAAACACCAAGTTTGGTATTTTACTAACTTTTCGTTTTTGAGTTATCGTAGTCACAGGCACACGAACACACACACACACACACACACACACACACACACACACACACCCCACGGAAAATCTCGGTATCGAATTTTTGGGTAGAGTGCAATTCCTTCTCTATACACTATGTATATAGTACGTGTAGAGAAAGTAAATTACTAATTTTCGGACTGCTTTCCTTAAATATCATTACAGAAAATATAACACGTGGTGACTGTACCTGAAATGTGATACTATAAGTGCATTCATGATTTTTCTTGTAAGATATTTAGTAGGTATGCATACAGAAGCTCGTGCGAACATTGTATGCCATATTTCGTTTCTTGTACTATAATGCATTTTAAGCAAATAATGAGTTATAACGACAGTTTCCTTTAATCAGTGTAAATTACAAGTCGAAATAAAAGCGTCTAAAATCTGACGTCATCGAGTTCAGCGAAAGACAGCTGGTAGCCCCCTCGAGGAGTACCATTCACTTTCATGGTTATGTTGCTTTTTGCACTGAATGCTTGGTAAACTAAACTGAGAAAGCAAGAAGTATCTACTTGCAGATTAGGATTTTAGTAGGATTGGTAGATATATTCCGGCAGTTCAAAATATTTTCTTAATGCAGCAATATAATGTGATGGATGGTACGTGCCAAAAGTCTGTTCTGAATCAAAAAATTCAAGCATGCTAACTGGCAGTTGATACTCACATCCTTCAAGAATGCCTAAACTTAAGACTATGATAAAGAGGTTTTGTACATATCGAGTAACTTCACAGTTCTATGAGCTCTTATTGTTTAAGTTGAAACCCTCGAATATATTTATATCTATTTCAGAAATAAATTAATATAGAGCAATTAAAGATATCGTTAATAATAATAATCATAATATAAAATATACAGAATACAACTTAATTGTAGATTAGCCTATTTTAAAACAAATCACCAATTCATCATTGATTTTTACTTTCTCTGTACGTACTATGTACATAGTGTATAGAGAAGGTATTGCACTCCACCCAAAAATTCGATATCGAGATTTCACCGCAAATATGTTTTAGGGTCCCCTGTATCCAAAAACAGCATTTTCAGAAAAAGGTCCGTGTGTGTCCGTGTGCCTGTGAACACGGTAGCTCAAAAACGAAAAGTTGGTAAAACAGAAAACTTGGTATTTAAGTTTAGTATCTTTCAGGGATGCGAAATGAAGATTTTGAGAAAAATCCCTCCACACCAAACTATCCTTTACATGGAACTTTTTTCGAAATTTTTGATTTTCTCAAAAATGGCTCTAACGATTTTGATTAAAATGTCATATATTAAAGGTATTTACACGACAAATAAAGTGTATATAATGAAATTTTTGGGAATATCCTCTGAAGACTACTTTATTCTGGATGAATTTTACGGAATATAGCATAACTGCTAAACCGTAAGAAATGGACAAAAATTTACCACACAGAAAATGTAGAGCACATTAAAACACACAATGTATGTTGCATATACTTTTCAATGGAGTAGGTCGTTTTTGAGATATTCCTTTTTTGGGTTCAGCTTTGAAAACCTTAACTTATCTTATACAGGAGTTGGTCAACTCCTGTCCATACAAATAAAGAGCTTCAGTCACATAGCAACCAACTTTTGACTACCACTTTAACCTATGTTACTCCCTTATTGCCCTTCTACTTACAAGAAAGCAAGTAATAAGACTATTCCTGCTAATTTTTTCTCGAATAGAATGAAATAAATAGAAGCATAAGTTTTTTTAACGATAATTTGTTGCAGAGATCTAGTGAAAGTCATGTGAATGGAACACATCAGATTTTTATCATAGTTCCCTCTAATGCTCTATGAGTAAATGCCATACTGTATATTGTATTATGAAAAAATGTCATATTCTATATAAGATACTTGAATAAATTATAAATATAACACAGCTAAAAGAATAATTAAATAAGACTTTGAATCCTCCTCACATACCGATCCAACACACCCCACACATACCGAAATATAAGTTTTATTATTGTTTACAGACCAGTCCTCAGAAGTAGGAAGAAACTGTTACATTAATGGAATAAAATGCAAACCCTTTGAAAGACCAGATTTATTTTTAGAGCAAGGCAAACTTTTAAAACAAAATCTGTGGCACGTAAACCAAACGTTAAAACTGTCATTATCTTTTCAACCTCCCATAGTCGGAAGCAATTGACGGAGGAAATATTATTATTATTATTATTTTAGCTTACCCAGGTGAGCTAGGAAGCATAATTATTGCAATATTTTTCATAGTGCGCTTCCGTCATATAAATGAATTTAAAATATGAATTTATAAATTACTTACATTATTGTTTCTATGCTACCGTGACAAACACAATCAATTGAGGAAAATGCTCATAGTAGGAGAAGAAATGCTAGTTATCAAAAATATATTGGACATGCTGAGGCGTTTAACATCCAGCTAATATATTTCCTAATATTGTGAATAACGGAGAGAGTTTAGTTTTCTTTGCTGGTAACTCATTTACCAAGAATATCCATAATCATATTAAATTGGC
This sequence comes from Hymenopus coronatus, assembly GCA_030762935.1. Lineage (NCBI taxonomy): Eukaryota > Metazoa > Arthropoda > Insecta > Mantodea > Hymenopodidae > Hymenopus > Hymenopus coronatus. The sequence continues at coordinate 26,677,924 of CM060889.1, forward strand.
CTCGGAAGGATCCTTTCTATAAATAAATGGTCTAACTCAGGATAGAGGCAAAAGTCATGAGTAGCACACAATTTTCTCCTAAAGCATAAATGGCTGAAGTTATGTCAGATTGATCTAATGGTGCATATTTGTATAGGTAGAAGGGTTGAAAATATATGAATAGTTTTGATAGTTAGAAATAGCTGAGTGCACAATATATTTGCATATAAATTTTCTGTACAAGAGATTCAACATAAAGTATAAAGCAGTTTTTAAACATTTCAAGGTATTATATGATTAAATATAAGAATTTAGTAGTTTGTGGAAGTTATAATGCTTGCTACTTGGTTCTATATTATTATTAAATAAAACCAAAGGAGTTAAACTGTGCTTATTTCTATATACGGGTTTGAAAATAAGATACGGATGTTTTTGACAATTTGTAAGATCGTTTTGTTGTGTACTAAGGTATAAGTATGTAGCTTTTCTTCTAGATAGATCAAAGAGGGTTGATTTGTATGTTTGAAGTGAAAAAATATGCAGTAAAATTAACAGAGTTGATGTTACAAAGCGCTTTAATGGATGGTTGTGCATTATATTTCAATTTGCAATATAAAACACCACATTTTATTAATGAAGAAATAAGTAAACGAATGCTACTGGGACGCCGCTTGTGGACAGTAAAGCAATTATTTCACAACTGGAATGCCCTTCAATTTGCACTTAGCAAATGTGACTCTTTAAATTGAAGTAATAAAAATATTGAATTATTTCCAGTTGGTATTAGTATTTGAGCTGTTTTAACCTCAAATGAAAATCTTCTGTTACATTCAATGACTTCGTCACTTAGTTGGCTTTCTCCAATTATTCTGCTACAAACTATTTTACAATGTTTATTCTTCCCTCTCCTTCATGGTATGCGAGATAAAAGTTAAGAGATGTACATACTTGCTTATAGATTCGAGTTGAAGGAAAATAACAGAATGCTCTAAGCTAAAGAGATAGTTAAACTTATAAGAGCTAGTCACTATGTGCTGATCACTATAATTCAGTATTTTCATTCGATAATGCCCAAATTAAAATTGAGTTTTATTTATGGATGCTCTTTAATTTCTGACGTTCTCAGCGTTCCATTCTATATTGGGTGTAAAAGACTGCTTAATTTTGCTCAGAGGCCTCTTTATAAGGCTTGAGGTTCCTTTACGTGATTGAATCCGTGAACTTGGGAACCATAGGCTTGCATGTTAACACTGAGGACATGCATAATTGGCAGTGCGGAAGACGAAGCCTGGTCTGATACCAGATTGGTTGCTTGTTACCGTACTAAAGACGAATCATCCTTGAGATTGAGTTATGGATTCCAGCAGTAGTGACGAGGAATAGTTTTTGTTGGTTAATAGTACAACTAGGTGGCCTCCCCTGTAGCGATAACATTGCGCATTGATATCGTTTAGTTTATTTGTACTCCACAATTAGAACGTTGATTGAATTCATAACCTTGGATGTTATTAAAAGTAATTTCTATTGATATCCATTTCAGTTGCCACTTCCTCCCAATAAATATGTTTTGATGATCAAGAGCGTGATCTCAGGTATCACGAATTACAGGTGCGTATAGTAGTTTTATGATGCATGCACAAAAATTGCTAGTTGGTTTCTCGAAACAATAGAGCAATTCATTTACCAGCAACAATGAGCTAAAAGTAGACCAACTAGTTTTGGTGAGAAATTTCCTTATGATTGATACTTGGGGGGTGTGTCATCTGCTGGCAGGGGCTCGTCAGGCTGCTAACCAATCATAGATAAGATAGATAAATAGATAAATAGTGTTTATTGCCAACTATAACAGTATGGCAACGCCATAAATTAAAAGGTACCAAGCTAAATCATAAAACTCATTTACAGAGTACAATGGATTAGCCACCAATGTATGGCGTATAGTCCTTTTGAAGGTTGAAATAAGGAGCTCTCTCAATCTTTGGGGTAAAATATTATAAAGTTTAATAGAAACAACTATAAATCTGTTTTTAATTTTCGTATGATTAAATTTGTTTATATATATATATATAAGTTCTGACAATTTCGTGTTGAATAATTATGAATATTCGAGCAAACTGTAAAACTGCTAAACTTTTCCTTAACATAAAAGAAACAGTACAGCAAATACATTGATGGCAAAGTTAAGATATTTAAATCAATAAAAAGTGGTTTACAAGAAGAGGTGTAAGAATCCATAGCCGTCAGAGACATCGTGTGATCGGCGCTGCAACACCTATGGGTTCAGTGGAAATTTCCGCGTGTTTCTCGTGCATGAGTGATCTGATTGTTTACAATCTAATTGATTTCATTCTGTGAAAAATGTGGTTGTGTATTACACAGCGTTTCTGTGAGGGTTTACGTTTATAATCGTTACTAACTTTTATATATCGCGGACACAGCTCTTTTCTCATCCTGGAAGAACTACCACGAGTGACACTGTGATTTCAAACCATGTTGTGTTTAATGTACCGGACAGAACGTCGAAAGGAATAGATGATGTAACTAGTCAGATTTGTAGAAAAGTATTTCAACATATGAGAACATGATAAAAGATGCATGGACAGAAGGCAGTTTAGACGAAGCTGCAGACGACAGCGAGTGAATATGGCAACAGCGTACCGAGATAGCTACGTGTCAGCAGGAATGCAATCACAAGGTAATTGCTCACTAATAATAGGCTCCGTGTTACACACCTCCATTTAAATAGCATTGGTAATTCCTCACTACAACAAAGCTACCAACGACCAACCAGGCTTTCTCTTCCACGCGCCCTATGTAATCCTTCTGATGCAATTAATGGGTTTTTGGACTACAACCTACAACAGGGATACACTACTTTTGAGTACATGGTGTTCTATCCAGATGGTTTGCCAATTGATGACATTGTAAATTATGTATTACTTTGAAAGAAACACTCATTAACCTTAATTACATAATCAGAAATGTTGAATAAATAATGATACTGTGAACCTAATACGTCGCATTTTTTATTGGAATGTAGCTTAACGTCCTTAATTTGGTTGGTCATATCGGACGATGAATGAAAGTGGTGAAATGATGCTCAAATAATCTCTGGATCCCTAGAGCTAAAAGTTACTCGATATTCCTCTTCTCAGGATAAGGGAAAATCCCGAGAAAAAGAACCTTCTACAGATAATTCACCCTAAGCGAGATTCGAACTGGCGACCTGTTGAATCTCAGACAGACACGTTACCACCAAACTACCCTGGCGGGCTGTCGTATTCCTGAGCTAAATCAGAATATGGCATCATGTATCATCACCTCGCACTTTGAGGGAAGGGCTAATAGAGGCTTCTACCTTAATTACAGAAAAAATAACTTGAATTTAGTGTTCAACACTTTTATTTGTATTTTACTTTCTTAAACCAAATGGCATCCATTCGCTTACAAATACTAAATCTAACATAGTAGTGGAATGTTTATTTATTTATTTATCCTGGTTGGAGTTAAGGCCAAAGGCCTTCTCTTCCACTTTATTCATTGCACCATTGCTGTGTTGAATTTAATGTATTGCTGTAAACAAATATTTTATGTGAAATATTCATGTAGGTTGAAACACATATTAGTGCTATTTACATTTGAAATGCATACTACTTGCCAGCACATAAAATACTAATAGAAATAAATGAAAGTAATGATGTATTTATCATATTATTACAGAAACAGATTAGGTATGCAGATTATAAATGTATGCTCTAATTTTCTGCTTGAACAGTATTACGTTTCGGCAGTCCCTTACGTCTTCAGGGAGGGAATTCCAAAGACGAACTAAATCTATTGTAAATGATGATGAATAGAAGGTTGTATGATTGTACAGATATAGCAAGAAGGAAAGCACAAAAGTTCCACTCTAAGGGAGGGGGGGGGGAAGATAGGGAGTATAATTTGCTTACATTTACTACTTTTAATGGGAACTACGCTCTCAAATAATGAGAATCAATGCTTTACAGTTAAAGTTTGCCATCATACTACATAAATACTACGATTAAAGGCATTTTTACTTTCTCTACACGTACTATGTACATAGTGTATAGAGAAGGTATTGCACTCCACCAAAAAAATTGGTACCGAGATTTCACCGGAAATATATGTTTTAGGGTCCCCTGTATCTAAAAAAGTATTTTCAGAAAAAGGTCCGTGTGTGTCTGTCCGTGTGCCTGTGAACACGATAGCTCAAAAACGAGAAAGTACGGTAAAGTACCAAACTTCGTATTTCAGTTTAGTATCTTCCAGGGATGCGACACAAAGTTTTTGAGAAAAATCCCCCCCACCCCAAACTACCCTTTAAATGGAACTTTTTTTGAAAATTTTGATTTTATAAAAAATGGCTCTAACGATTTAGATTAAAATATCGTATATTAAAGACATTTACCTGACATGCAAAGTTTATTTTTTGAATTTTCCGGGAATAGCCTCTGAAGACTACTTTATTCTGAGTGAATTTTACGGAATTTTGCATACCTGCTAAACCGTAAGAGATAGACAAAAACTTATCACACAAAAAATGTAGAGCGCGTTAAAACACACAATTTATGTTATATACATTTTTTTCGTGGAGTTGATCGTTTTTTAGATATTCCTTGTTTTTTGTTTCAGCTTTAAAAAACTTACACTTTCTCATACAAGGAGTATGTGAACTCCTGTCCATAAAAATAAAGGAACTTCAGTCACATGGCAACCAGCTTTTGACTATCATTTTAACCTATGGTACTCCCTTATTTCGCTTCTACTTACAAGGAAGCAAGTATGAAGACTATTTCTGCTAATTTTTACTGGATTAGCATGAAGTAAATAGACGCACAAGCTTTTTAACAATAATTTGTTGCAGAGAAGTAGAGAAAGTCATGTGAATGGAACACCTCAAATTTTTATTTAATAAATTGTTCCGTTGGTTCGGTAGACGAAATGGAATGTCTATGTATATCCTCGGAAGGCCCATAATGCAGCATCAGTTGCGTTCTGAGAATGACACACGTGGGCGCCCGATAACAGAGATGTCTCACCTACTTGTGCACACAGCAGGAGGGGGATGCAGGGTGATGCGCTATATTTATCGTCCCTCCTGTCTACCCCATCCTTAGCCACGTGCTAACTCATTGTGCAGGGATATGTGAGACATTCCCTGCGACGCTCCAAATTTAGAACCAGACGACAACTTGTGGTATGGGTTCCAGTGTAAGGTAACAAGTTGATGGAGTGATTCTCCAGGAGCTTGACAATCCATAATCTTCGAACGGAATGAAACAAAATGGAGCTGGGTTTAATGTTCCACATCAGCATGCAAAAGAAGTTGCTTCAGCAACTCATTAATGTTTCTATTCAGATTTCAGCACATCAGAATACATAAACACCTATCTCCAATTTACACAGCAAACCTGCTAATTGAACCACTAATTTCAACTTTGCATAATTCCATAGACTTTTATTTCAGAGGAGAACAAATTAAATAAGCAATGATCACTGAAATTAATTCATTACAAATCACATAATATAAAAAAATAAATAATTAATAAAAATTTGATGTGTTACACTCACATGACTTTTCCTACACCTCTGCAACAAAGTATTGTTAAAAACCTTATGCTTCTGTTTACCTCATGCTAATCGAGAAAAAATTAGCAGAACTAGTCTTATTACTTGCTTCCTTGTAAGTAGAAGCGAAATAAGGGGGTATCATAGGTTAAAATAATAATCAAAAGCTGGTTACTATGTGACTGAAGTTGCTTTGTTTATATGGACAGGAGTTGATAAATTTCTATATGAGAAAAGTAAGTTTTTCATAGCTGAAATCAAAAACAATGAATATCTCAAAAACGATAAACTACACGAAAATAATGTATATGACATAGATTGTGTCTTTTAACGTGTCCTACATTTCTTGTGTAGTAAGTTTTTATATAAGTCTAGCAGTTATGCAAAATTCCATAAAATTCGCCCAGAATAAAGTAGTCTTCAGAGGCTGTTCCCAGAAAATTCAAGATATACATTTTGTTTGTCAGGTAAATATCTTTAATTTATGATATTTTAATCAAAATCGTTAGAGCCATTTTTAAGAAAATCAAAATTTTCGAAACATGTTCAATGTAAAGGGTAGTTTGGGGTGGGGGGATTTTTCTCAAAATCTTGTGTCATATCCCTGGAAGATACTAAACTTAAATACCAAGTTCGGTATTTTACTGCCTTTTCGTTTTTGAGTTATCGTGTTCACAGACACACGGACACACGGACACACACACACGGACCTTTTTGTGAAAATGCTTTTTATCGATATAAGGGACCCTAAAACACATATTTCCGGTGAAATTACGGTATCGAATTTTTGGGTGAAGTGCAATACCTTCTCTTTACACTATGTACATAGTGCGTATAGAGAAAGTAAAAACGATGAACTCCACAAAAGGTATACGACATAAAATTGAGCTTTAACGTGCTCTACAGTATTTTGTGTTTTGAGTTTTTGTCCATCTCTTACAGTTTAGCAATTATGCAAAATTCCGTAAATTTCATCCAGAATAAAGTAGTCCTCAGAGGCTATTCCCAGAAAATTCAAGATATACGTTATATTTATCAGGTAAATATCTTTAATATACGCTATTTAAATCAAAATTGTTAGAGCCATTTGTAAGAAAATCAAAGTTTTCAAAAAAGGTTCCATGTAAAGGGTAGTTTGGGGTGTGGGGATTTTTCTCAAAATATGCGTGTCGCATCCCTAGAAGATGCTAAACTTAACTACCACGTTTGGTATTTTACCCACTTTTCATTTTTGAGTTATCGTGTTCACAACACACGGACACACACACGGACCGTTTTCTAAAAATGCTTTGTTTGGATACAGGGGACCCTAAAACTTATATTTCCGGTGAAATCTCGGTATTGAAATTTTGGGTGGAGTGCAATACCTTCTCTATACACTATGTACATAGTACGTGTAGAGAAAGTAAAAGTAAGATAAGGGTATATTTTCCAGGAACTTTAAACTCTTAAGTAATTTATTGACACATACTTTTTTTTTTCGATTAGCGTGAAGTAATTAGAAGCATAAGCTTTTTAACAATAATTTTTTGCAGAGATGTAGAGAAAGTCATATGAATGGAACACATCAGATTATTTTATATTCAGCACATGAAAAACTCCAGGCATATTGTAAATGATCAGTCTAACTTATTTCTCGTCGACCGTATTTTTCACATATTCTCGTCACGCACACTGTTTTTATATACGATTCCGTGTTGCTAACGAAGGGCAACAATTTTACTAAGTCATTTACCTCTGTTCAGGTAAATTAACCTCTCAAATTAGCATATCTCTCATAAATCTCATTGGTGCATACGAAGCAACACCAAGTCATTTGGATAATTTCCATTCATATAAATTTGCTTTGTTATACCTGTGTGTACGCTCCACCTACTTTAGTATCATGATCTGAATATAAACGATAACAATACACCCAGTTCTGTGCAAAACCTTTTTATTCCTTTTTAAAAATAAAAATGCGATTCCAGTCAGCACTTCCATAGTAGAACGTGCATTTTCCTGTTTTAAACACGTGAAGAATTACTTGCGAACATCGTCTTTCCTAAAGGTTACTGTTATCAAGCGAAACGACTTTATATTAGAAAATTGAAATCCTTAGGCACTTTATGATCACGCCATAGAAAAAACGCCCGAAAATCAGGCAGAAGAACTCCAATGATATATAGATGTGCTAGGTTGGGTTCATTTTTACTTTCTCTACACGTACTATTTGCATTGTGTATAAAGAAGGTATTGCACTGCACCCAAAAATTCGATACCGAGATTTCACCGGAAATATATGTTTTAGTGTCCTCTGTATCCAAAAAAAGCATTTTCAGTAAAAGGTCCGTGTGTGTGTCAGTGTATCCGTGTATCTGTGAACACGATAACTCAAGAACAAAAAGTCGGTAAAATACCAAACTTTTTATTTCTATTAAGTATCTTCCAGGGATGCGACACAAACATTTTGAGAAAAATCCCCCCACCCCAGACTACTTTTTACATGGAACTTTTTTCGAAAATTTTGATTTTCTAAAACATTTCTCTAAAGATTTTGATTAAAATATCGTATATTAAATATATTTACCTGAGAAATAAAATGTACATCTTGAATTTTCTGAGAATAGCCTCTGAACACCTTTTATTCTGGATGAAATTTACGGAATTTTGAATAATTGCTAAACCGTAAGACTTAGATAAAAACTTATTACACAAGAAATGTAGAGCACGTTAAAACACATTTATGTTATATATTTCGTGGAGTTGGTTACTTTTCAGATATTCCTTGTTTTTGGTTTCAGCTATGAAAAACTTACTTCTCTCATACAGGAATTTGTGAACTCCTGTCCATACAAACAAAGGAACTTCAATCACATAGCAACCAGCTTTTGACTATCACTTTAACCTATGTGCTCCTTATTTGGCTTCTACGTGCAAGGAAGCAAGTAATAAGACTATTTCTGCTAATTTTTTCTCGATTAGCATAAAGTAAATAGAGGCATAAGCTTTTTAACAATAATTTGTTGCAGAGGCATAGATAAAACCATGTGAATGGAACACATCGAATTTTTGTTCTAATATGCATTATCTGTAATAATAATAATAATAATAATAATAATAATAATAAAATGCAACACTTCTTTAATTATTATTATAGCTTATGGCAGAGAATGTAAAGGTAGAGATAGGAAGGATGTCTTCTGCTTCCTCAGCAGATCATCCTGCTCCTATAAAACTTACAACCCAAGGGAGTTACAAGTACAGCGTATTCAGGATCGGTGACCAGCCCAATACCTATTATGGCGATGAAGAACGAAATGGAATATAGTGATGAAAGTGAGGATAGAAAAATTCGCGGATAGAATTGTCCAACCCACTATTACCTATCAAACAAATAAAATCGCGAGAGAGAGAGAAAAGAACTTTCGGTCAGGTAGCTCGGCCTCGAGGTGTTTGAACCCGAAACCTCCGCAACGAGCCAGTTGTACAGTTACCGTGGTGCCTCCTCGCTCTGTAAAACAGTTGCAAAAGGACACATCATTACTTATTAAGAAAATCTTATATGATCCATTCACATGACTTTCTCTACATCTCGGCAACAAATTATTGTTAAAAAGCTAATGCTTCTATTTGCTTCATGATAATCGAGAAAAAATTAGCAGAAATAGTCTTATTACTTGTTTCCTTGCACGTAGAAGCCAAATAAGGAGCACATAGGTTAAACTGATAGTCAAAAGCTGGTTGCTATGTGATTGAAGTTCCTTTGTTTGTATGGACACGAGTTAACAAATTCCTGTATGAGAAAAGTACAAGTTTTTCAAAGCTGAAACCAATAACAAGGCATATCTCAAAAATGATCAACTCCACGAAAAAAATTACAATACATAAATTGTGCGTTTTAATGTACTCTACATTTTTTGTGTATTAGGTTTTTGACCATCTCTTACAGTTTAGCACTTATGCAAAATTCCGTAAAATTCATCCTGAATAAAGTAGTCTTCAGAGGCTATTCCCAAAAAATTCAAGATATACATATTATTTGACAGGTAAATATGTTTAATGTACGATATTTTAATCAAAATCGTTAGACATTTTTAAGAAAATCAAAATTTTCGAAAACAGTTCCAGGGTAGTTGAGGGTGGGTGGATTTTCTTGAAAGTCTTCTTATCCTTGGAAGAAACCAAACTTAAATATCAGGTTTGGTATTCAACGGTCTTTTCGTTTTTGAGCTATGCCGTCCACAGACACATACACAGACACATACACGCACACACACAAAGGACCTTTTTGTAAAAATGCTTTTTTTGGATTCAGGGGGTCCCAAAACATGTATTTCCAGTGAAATCTCGATATCAAATTTTTGGGTGGATTGCAATACCTTCTCTATGTACATAGTACGTGTAGAGACAATAAAAAATTACTTATAATGAAAACTATTCAGCTGGCATATTCTTAAACCCTTCAGATTTGTTTCCTATGTTGAAGATAGCTGCTGCACCAGATGTAGAAACTATTTTATCTACAAAGATAATATTCCTTATCCAGAAAAAGCCAATATACGGCACTGTAGAACCAATCAATGCGCTCTAATATTCTTTCCATAATTTACTATTCCATACAGCCAGAAGCTCGACTAACTAAAATATTTCAACAAAGCAATAGGCACCATTTGTTATTCATTTCTTTCTTTATAGAAAACAGTTTAATTGCTTTTGTGAGGCAGGGCAGGAAACTCTCTATATGATAGGTTCTTCCTCGAAAATTAGCATTATAAGAACTATCCCATTCTTGTATTTGGCATTTTTCTTCTATATTTGTTATGGTTTAGATTGTAATAAAGTATTTTTTTTCCATTTCACATATATCAATGTTCAAAATAAAATACAATTGTATTTCTTAATAAAACGAAACGCGGTCAAATTTAACCTATTATTTCCACAGACCTTCATTACACCATTTATTTTGCTTGGGCCCTCCCCATCCTTTACCACAGGCAAAAATTACATGCAGTTATTGAAATTCTAACCATGACCTTTGGCTTTGTATGGACCGACAGTCAGTTACGTTTTGCCTTATCTCTCACGGCCATTCGAACCGCTTCCATTTTGGTACCTGAGAAAGTGATATGAGCGTCAGATTAGAAATTAAGAGGAACAGCTGCATACATAGCAAATTAATTCCGGTATTAAGGAGTTAACTGTGCGAAAAAAGTGTTTTTGTTATGGGTAATGCAAAGAGTGTAGCTCTGACTCTCCCCGACTATGCACCACCATCAAATCAAAGCTAGAGTGCTAAAATTATCTTCTAAGTTTCAATATTTTTCACATTAAACTTCTAAAAAATAAATCGAGCAGAGAACTTTCCATCTCTCTTTGTTCCTGACAAGTGTTTTAATCTTATTAGAGGACTTTACAATGTTGAAGAAAGCCTCTAAATCCGAGCAGGTTCGCTTCTAAGCGATGTCAGTGACCTATGAAGAACGTATGCAATCACCTGTGCATTGATGCCGCACCGATATGGTGTCAACACCTTTTTATAATCGTGAACGTTTCATCACCTCCCTCCCTCAGTTGATTTGGCTTGTTTAGATGTGTGTAATATTTATTACCGGCTCTTCAGTTGTTATTATTTAGAATAATTCCCGGTTTTAAACTACTAAGTTGTTATTTTACCACCCCAAATTATGCTTTTAGTTTCTCTGATACGTACTTAGAGTAAGTAAAGTATTATATTCCAATCAAAATTTTGATGTCGAGATTTTAAATTGTGTTGAAGAACTAAAAACCCAAAAAGGAATTTTTAGAAAGATGTACATGTGTATATTTGAGTATACGAACAGCAAAACTCAAACTTAAATGGGTTAATTACGAATTTTGGTATTCAAAAAGTAAAAAGAAGTTCAAAACAATTCCAAGAATGCTACAGGAAGATTTTTAACAAACTCTCCTCACCCCAAGCTAATCTATAAATCGATATTTTTATTTGTCATAATTGACTATAACTATTTTGATTATAATAGTATATATTTAAGTAATTTCCATAAAAATATAACGTACGTATGGAGTTTTCTCGGAATAGTCACTGAAATTTTCATTATGATGAACTACTTTTTTGTAATCATAAGATGTATCTGTACAATATCTTATTATATTCCATCACATCAGTTTTTCTAGTTGTTCTACAAACAAACTTCTTTCAAGAGATTATACTTCTTTCTTTCTTTTTCGTGTTCATGCAAAGAGAATAGAGTTGCACAGAGATTATATATCGACTGAATTTATAAATACTAATTGGTAATGCCTTTGAGTTACAGTATTCTTATTATACCCACTACAAATTATTGAGAAATGGGTAGTGAGGGTTTATTTGTATCAACAAGAAGTAGATAGAAGAGTAAGATTGTAAGATTAGCTTATAGGAGAGTGAGTAGAAAAAGCATGTGAATGCAACATATCAGATTTTACTCGTTATTTATCTACCTGAACCATTTACGTCCTTACATGCTGATGTTTTTATTTTGGGACTTAATATTTTATATTCGAAGCTAAACTAAAAAGCCTGATATGTTGCAATTACATGACTTCCTTTATCGCATTTTTATAAAAGATTCTTTCAAAATTGTATACTTCTGATTAATCGAGATACGCGCTCATTAAACATTTAGGTATAAGATGGTAATACTCAGTTATAAAAAGCGGAATGCAAAGATTATAAAATTCGTTACTCTTTTTATCACAAGAATGTGTAAGAATTTGAAAATTCAAACCAATATAATACACAGTGTGCCCCAGAATTCAACCGGACAAATTTGCAGGACTGTAGAGGGGTCCTAGTTAGACACTTTGAGATAGGGGGCTAATTGCCCTATTTGGCAAATTCCGAAGATGTCAAACACGTTTTCTGCATCGCACATCAATGGCCGTAAGTTAAAATAATGTGGACGTGTGTGTCCTGTTTTTATTCAGAATATCTTATTTGTACGCCAGGAATCGATGGAATGCAGTATTGGTGCATAATTAATGCAATATTTAAAATCATTGAATTTGCAACTTTGGCAACACTGCCTGGCTTTTGAGGGCGAGTATACCACTAGTAACAGTTCGGTTGACTTTAGATGTATGTAGAAGCTTAGCGCTTTCCTATAACATATTGGTGGGTGAGTTATAGCCCTGGTTTTCGAATACACGGTACAGATCACGCTGCTCTCTGAAATGTCCATATTTTAGACGACAATTTTCTTGTTTTTCTCAGAGAGGTTCACAGTTTAACCCTTAACTGGTAGTGTGCGGTCTTGTGGACCGCCGGTGAAACGTTAAGTGCTATATTTTCGCGTTTTATTAAGATAAACACATCTGCACCCCGCTACCTTCTTATCAGTAAGGCACAGTATGTGTAGAAAGTGGACGTGTTTTGCTTGTTTGTATTGTTGAGTTATATCGTCTGGAACTCAAGAAGCGATCTCTCACGTCTAGTACCAGTTACGCTATTTATTTTCAACAAAGTCAACATTTTTATTTATTCATATTTTTTAATTATCGATTTAAATTATTGAGGAAAATATGTGTATATCCCTACTATTAAATAATGATACTAGAATATGTATATATTATATATTACTTAATATTTAATTAACACTATATTTATAAATACAAATTTTGGCTGTAAATTAAATGCATATATACGAATATGTTTTTAAAAAAAACAAGCATCTACATTATAACAAATATAGCTGGTACTAGCATATAGGGGATTTTTCTGGGTTCATTTATAGAAAATGTCAGAAAACCGGACCCATCCTACATGAGAGCAGATGATCTCAGACGTTAGCGGAGTTAGAGGAGTGTGACATTGTTGACAGTGATGATAAGTGATAACATAGATGAACCCACATTATAATGGAAAGCGACCATAGATGAGATTCAGACATCGAGGAATGTGATGATGAGTCAGAAGCTGAGACAGAAAGTGTACAAAGTAACGTTGCAACTTTCCTAGGGAAAAAAGTTTCCTTTGGAACAAAATACCCTCACCACGAAATGTTCAAACCAGAGCGCACACCATTTTAATTCATCTTCCTGGATTGCGACCTCCAACTGCATTTTGTATAACGATCCCAAACCCCAAAATGTATGACAATTATTATTCATCAATGAAACGGGGCCGCACAGTAACCGAGTGGTTAGACTACTCGCCTCTCATCTAGACGGCCTAAGCAATCGCATGTGCGATTTGTGGTGGACAAAGCAGCACAGGGGCTGGTTTTCACCGGGTTCTCCGGTTTCCACCGGAGACTCACATAAGGGGAAGATTTTCACACTTTCTCCAAGAATTGAGACTCAATATAAGAAGGATTTTAAGGCTCCCTGACAAAATTCCAGAGAAGGATGCGGCTGAAGAAGAGAGAATATTCTAGAATTTTATTTATAAGAATATTAATATGTGTTATTTTTCTTGTTAAACCTCCTACTGTAAATAGGAAAATAAAACCTAGAGCTCATATTGATGCAGGACTACATTAACTTTATTAGGAGAAATTGGTTTATTAAATAGAATAATTGGTTGAATATGATTAGTTTAACTTTAATACTTAACTAAACCCTTAAAAGAAAATTTTTAATTCCAAATATAAAAATAATTTTTTTTTCTGAAAACAGAAAAATATGAATTCTGTACCCCCCGAAACTGAAAGTAAAGACAGGATACTCTTGCTATAAGTGTCAGGGTGCAATATGTCGAAAAGTTTGTCAAAAAAAGTGTGTCGAATTTCCGCAGCAAAAGACTGACTGTTTGTTACACAAAAGTGTTCAGTTTTCCAAATTAATCAAATAACTACTTTTTTCACAATATTATAAAGCTATTTAAGTCAAAATGTGTTTATTAGTAAACTTTTTAATAGAGTGAAACAGATTTTAAACAATTATATTGTCAGGATTGTTAACCGCAATTGTTTTAAACTGACGCGGTCTCTCAGACCTCCTGTGCAATTGTTATATTTTCGTACCATATCAGTTGAGGTTTAAGCAGCAGTAATTCACTTAGTTTACATTTCTGAACCCAAGACGATAAATCCTCCACTATATATTACTTTCAAAAGGCTAAATGATATTTACGAGCCTTCAGTACTAAATGCATTAATTGCCAAGGAACCTGCGTGGATTAAAGCAATAAAGCAATTAGGTTTGTTCAAAATATTTATGTAACGTGTGTTGAAACGTAGTAGCTGAACTATGATTTTAGCAGCGGAATAAAAGCACTTTGCCTATCGCTACGATTCGAACAGCGATACTTTGATTTTATCCATATATAGATATTATGCCGTTTTAGTCATTTGAATTCCTATGGTCCTGCAAGAATGCGTTTCTGAATATATTTTTGAATCATACTTGTAACTACTGCAAGAACCATGTACCACACAAAACATGTAGATCACATTAAAACACAGAATTCATGGTATATAATTTTTTTTCGTGGAGTTGATCGTTTTTTAAGTATTCCTTGTTTTTGATTTCAGTTTTAAAAAGCATACATTTCTCATACAGGAATTTGTCAACTCCTGTCCGTACGAAGGAACTTCAGTCACATAGCAACCACTTTTGACTATCACTTTAACCTATGGTAGTCCCTTTTTACTTTCTCCATACGCACTATGTACATAGTGTATAGAGAAAGTATTGCACTCCACCAAAAATTCGATACCGAGGTTTCACCAGAAATATATGTTTTAGGGTCCACAATATCCAAAAAAAGCATTTTCACAAAAAGGTCCGTGTGTGTGTGTGTGTGTGTGTGTGTGTGTGTGTGTGTGTGTGTGTCCGTGTGTCTGTGAACACGATAACTCAAAAACGAAAAGTCGGTAAAATACCAAACTTGGTATTTAAGTTTAGTATCTTCCAGGGATGCGACACGCAGATTTTGAGAAAAATCCCCCCACCCCCAACTACCCTTTACATGGAACTTTTTTCGAAAATTTTGATTTTCTCAAAAATGGCTCTAACGATTTTGATTAAAATTTCGGAAATTAAACATATTTACCTGACAAATGAAATGTATATCTTGAATTTTCTGGGAATAGCCTCTGAAGAGTAGTTTATTCTGGATGAATTTTACTAAATTTTGAATAGCTGCTAAACCGTAAGAGATGGACAAAAACTTACTGCACAAAAAATGTAGAGCACATTAAAACACACAATTTATGTTATATATATTTTTTTCGTGGAGTTCGTCATTTTTGTGACATTCCTTATTTTTGGTTTCTGCTATCATACTGGAACTTGTCAACTCCTATAAACAAAGGAACTTCATTGACATAGCAACCAGCTTTTGACTATCACTTTAACCTACGGTTGTCCCTTATTTCGCTTCTACTTACAAGGATGCGAGAAATTAGACCTTTTCTGCTAATTTTTTTATCTGTTTAGCACAAAGTAAATAGAATTATAGGCTTTTTAAGAATTATATGTTGCAGGGATATGGAGAAAGTCATGTGAATGGTACACATCAGATTTTTTCGCTTCTACCAACAAGGAAACAAGTAATAAGACTATTTCTGCAATTTTTCCTCGATTAGAATGAAATAAATAGAAACATTAGTTTTTTAACAATAATTTGTTGCAGAGATGTACAGAAAGACATGTGAATGGAACAGGTCAGATTTTTTAGTTATGCTCTTCACACACTCACACATGCAGTCCTCCATATCTGAACATTCTGCGGTAATGTGGTTATGGGCTAACCTGCAGTGGCATTGCTGCTCTCCGGCTTGTAGGCATTTACTAGGGCAGGGAATGGGTAGTATTCTCACTGCCCTTTCTGGACACTTTGCTAGGCAAGGTGGAGGTTACAGTAATATTTCTTCATAACTATTTTATTAACTTTCTTCTTACATTATGAGAAGAGGCCCAAAGGGCGACTATATTCGGAGACGATGTGAAGCAGCAGGTTAGCTGTGCTTAGGCTCCACAAAACCTGGAGGTACCACGGTAATCGAGACAGCTTCCAGCAAGGGTGAATCATCAGTTCCACGAAAGGTCAGGGAGAAATCTTTCCAGACCACAAATGCCATCGTATTGCCGCAACACATCGATCGATTCTACAACCCTGAAACAGAAAAATCTGATGATAGGGTCACATGACTTTCTCTACATCTCTGCAACAAATTATTGTTTAACAGCTTTTGCACTATTTACTTCATGCTAATCGAGAAAAAATTAGCAGAAGTAGTCTTATAACTTGCTTCTTTAAAAGTAGAAGTGAAATAAGGGAGTACCACAGATTAAAATGATAGTTAAAATCTGGTTGCTATGTGACTGAACCAAAAACAAGGAATATCTAAAAACGATAAACCCCATGAAAAACATGTATATAACATAAATTGTGTGTTTTAAGGTGTTCTAAATTTTTTGTGTAGTAAGTTTTTAATCTATCACTTACGGTTTAGGAGCTATGCAGAATTCCGTAAATTTCATCCAGCATAAAGTAAACTTCAGAGGCTATTCCCAGAAAATTGAAGATATACATTTTATTTTTCAGGTATATATCTTTAATATACGATATTTTAATCAAAATCGTTAGAGCAATATTTAAGAAAATCAAAATTTTCGAAAAAAGTTCCATGTAAAAGCTTCGTGTCGCATCCCTAGAAGATACTAAACTTAAATATCAAGTTTGGTATTTTACCGTCTCTTCGTTTTTGAGTTATCGTGTTCACGGACACACACGGAACTTTTTTTGAAAATTAAAACATATATTTCCGGTGAAATTTCGGTATCGATTTTTTAGGTGGAGTGCAATATCTTCTCTATATACTATGTACATAGTACGTGTAGAGAAAGTAAAAAGGAGATGATAAAGAAAGTACCCAAGGAAAGCATATTCAGAGAAAGAATCGAATTCAAGATCTTCCGAATACGAGACTCACACATTACCGCAGAGCCATTTCGGTATTTTGACAGTATTATGAGGTGAAATTCTTAATACTTTTAATTTTTTGATTTAACTTAACATCCTTAAACCTCCTAAGTTACTCAGATGAGTCCAGGGTCCATAGCGCTTAAAGTTGCTCGACATTGGTCTTCTCAGGATAAGAGAAAGCCCCGGAAGAGAATGAAGAGACCTCTTAAGTGTGTGGGAGACGCGCTACTCCCACACTGCAGAAGCAGGCTTTATTAATCTTGTCCTAACTAGTCAGGCGATACCTGATTTGAATAAATATGAAACAGATTGAAAGAACTTATGTGTTTTCCTCCTCTTATTTTCGACTGGCTATATAAGTATAACCCTATCATAGTAAATTTAAACTAGTTTCGTTTATTGTACACAATAGCCTTAAGCGGGGACGTAGAGAGAAATAGGTCGACACAAATATATCCATAATTTTTGTCCTAAAGCAATGACATTTTGTCTTGATATCTTCTATTACTGTGCTACTTTATAAGTAATGTTGTCAACAAATAAAGAAATTACTCTACATTGGAATTTTGAAAACATCAAAAAACTTATGTACCTTTTTATAAGTATTCCTTTGATGAAGTTACTTGAAAACAAGTGTACATTAAGTTTTAGAATTATGTCATATTTTGGCGCAGAAGGTTTTTGTCTATCTCCCTTCAATTATTTTTAAAGTATTTTTCAAGGTATGTGAGTTTTTATATTTCAAATTATTATGTATTTCATAGCACAACACCTATAGCATCTAAATCAAAAGAAAACTAGCTACGCCAAAATACTCATTGTAGACTGAAACATTTGTGTATTAAATTTCATTGCAATATCTCAAATAGTTTCCAAGAAAAAGGTACATAAGTGTGAAAAATTATAAACCTGAGAAAACGAGAAAAGGAAATTTTGTTTGTTATTTAGGGAGTGATCTACATACTTTAAATTCTGCCTAAAATCCACCATAACTTTGGTCAGCTTCTTTTTCCTGGTCAGAAAATAAAGAAAGATACCTTCGAAATATTTATAATTATGTTTGCCTGTAAGAAATGTAGAGAAACAAGGGATCAAAGCTAATAATCAAGCAAGCAGAAAAAGTGGGCGTGGCATGACAAGTCCCAAGTTTTTAATGTATTTGGACCACAAAGAACCCGAACTAGGTTATGAAACTTTGGAAACATAAAGCTTAATATACTCGTATTAACAATTAATTAGTGAAATAAAAAAACTGAAAAATTCACCATTTTTAGCCTTAAAATGTTGCCACATGGAAATGGTGTTGTTAGATGTCTTACTTATGGCTCACAAATAAGGCATAGAAGTTGGGACCGATATCCAATGTCAAACAAAATCTCTTACCAACACGTGTCAGTGCATGTTGTGTTAGCTTTATTTGTGTTATATTTGTAGTCTCAGTCGAACACTGTGCACATCCATATCTGGTCGTATTTATAGCACTTAAAAGTCCATAAAACGCCTATTGACAAACATAACTAGCCAGGCTTACCAAGTGATATTCACATCTAACTAAATAAATAAGCAAACTAAATTGTTAAGAGGAAAGATTCCGAAATTGACAAACCACTGATTTAAAACTACAAAGAAAGAATAATTGTAGTAACGGAAAATATTCTATTATCTAATTTCCATTCTCAGTTTACATTGTGAGCAGATGAAGGGAATATATCGTGCGACCTTACGCCCACAGCTCCACTTCTCCCAACGTAGAGGTATCTCTCTGCATCGAAAAATGATTCTGATACCTTAGATATGACATTCCAACTCTCAAATGCTCTATTAACTCAGCCATTCGATGCCGTGAGTTTTCTTTTGGCATCTCTAACCTAAAAAGCAGGATTTTCTTAGAACTGAAATTAAATAAAATTAAGAAGACTATCCTATTTCCATGGGTATATCTTAAAATACCTGCTTTTGCAAACCATATCAATAAGTCTTTCCTAATCCCCCGATAAAGGCACATCTTAGAGTTGAATATAATATTGGTGCACAATCAATACCATATTTAAAATGATTTGACTTGTAACTTTGGCAACATTTCCAGTTCTTGGAGGCTGTGCACGTCTCTGATAGCAGCTCGGTTGATAACATCAATGTGATTAGCTAGAGCTGCCCTCCAAAACGTACTGGTGGGTGAGTTGGTATAGCATTGGTAATCGAATTCCAAGATACAAAAATCGTACCGCTCTCTGAAGTTTCTATTTTTAAGTTTTTACTTTCTCTATACCCACTATGTACATAGTGTATAGAGAATGTATTGCACTCCACCAACAAATTCGATATCGAGATTTCACCGGAAATATATGTTTTAGGGTCCCCTGTATCCAAAAATAGTATTTTCAGAAAAAAGGTCCGTGTGTGTGTGTCCGTGTGTCTATGAACACGATAACTCAAAAACAATAGTCGGTAAAATACCAAACTTGGTATTTAAGTTTAGTATCTTCCAGGGATGCGACACTAAGATTTTGAGAAAAATCCCCCGAACCCAAACTACCCTTTACATGGAACTTATTTAAAAAATTTTGATGTTCTAAAAAATGGCTCTAACGATTTTGATTAAAATTTCGGATATTAAACATATTTACCTGACAAATGAAATGTATATCTTGAATTTTCTGGGAATAGCCTCTGAAGAGTAGTTTATTCTGGATGAATTTTTCTAAATTTTGCATTACTGCAAAACCTTAAGAGATGGACAAACACGTACCACACTACAAATGTAGAGCACCTTAAGACACATTTATGTTACATACATTTTTTTCGTGCAGTTGATTGTTTTTTAGATATTCCTTGTTCTTTTTTCAGCTATAAAAACATACTTTTCTCATACAGGAATTTGTGAACTCGTGACCATACAAACAAAGGAACTTCAGTTGCAGAGCAACCAGTTTTTGACTATCACTTTAACCTATGGTATCCCCTTATATCGCTTCTGCTAACAAGGAAGCAAGTAATAAGACTATTTCTGCTAATTTTTGCTTCATTAGATGAAGTAAATATAATAATTTGTTGCAGTGATATAGAGAAAGTCATGTGATTTCTGAAGCCAAGACGATAAACCGTCCAGTACAAATTACTTTCAAAAGACTGTGATTGATCTCTACGTAGCGTTCAATATTAAATTCAGTAACTGTCAAGAAACTTGTACAGATTAATGCAACGAAAAACATTTATGTAAGATGTGCTTTTAAACGTAATAACTGAATCATGATTTTAGCCTGCGCTTTTGCCAGGATTCGAACAGCTGTTGTTTGCTTCTATCCTTTGTAGCATTATGCCGTTTTAACTGCTGTTCTGCGAAACTGTTTCTCTTAAAATCTTGTCACGTGACTACTGTGAGAAACATGTTTTTTTTTTTAATTTTTTCATAGTGTTTAACGCCCTCTTTTACTACCATGGCACCGCAGGTGATGGCACTAGCTATACATGGAATGAGGAAGGAGCACCGGTGGAATGCGATGGCGGGGGAACCCGGAGAAAGCCTGCCCCTGCGCCGCTTTGTCCTCCACAAATCTCACATGCGGTCGCTTGGGATTGAACCCGGCCCGGGAGATGCGGACCATGAATTGCTAAACATTATGTTCATATGGTAAAGGTAAACAAATTATGTGTAAGGAAATAAATTGTTTCAACGAGGTGCGAAACGGAGAGCACACATATAATATACATTACATTCCTAATATAATCTAAGCTGCGAACTTCACAACTCGTACTTTTTGCGCATACTTAAAGAGCCTCATAGATTTTTGCTTAATCAGATGAACAATTACTGAAATGAACTCTAGCTTCTTGTGGTGAACAGTCCTGATATTTTTGAATTTTTGTGCGAGGTTCATTTCTTCTGCAGGGATGTTGCAGATCGTCACTTCGACAAGTTCCTCTGGTGACCTGTTGCATCTTGTTCTTCGGATAATACATTATTTTTCGGAGTCACTTTCTATTTGCCTTTCATGCAGAGATAAAAAATCTGATGTGTTACACTCACATGCCTTTCTCTAGCTGTTCTATAAACCTCCTACAAAAGATTATTCTTCTTTGTACATAATACTAATCGAGATAAACATTAGTAGAAAGTTCTTATTACTTAGTTCCTTATAAGTAGAAAGGAATAAGGGAATGCGCTATGCTAAAGTGATTGCCAAATGTTTCAAAAATTATCGTTATGCGATTGTCATTGCAAATCACTTCTTTGCTTGGCCAGGAGTAGAACAAAAGAAAAACGGACACTTCCTGTCTGAGAAAAGTTTAAGTACTTCACAATTGAAACCAATAACAAGGAATATCTCGGAAACGGTTACCTCCATAAGAAAAACGTAAAGGACATAAATTCCGTGTTTTGTCGTGATGTACATTTTTTGTGTAGTGAGTTTTTTCTATCTCATACGGTTTAGCAGTTAAGAAAAATTCGGCAAAATTCATCCAGATTAAAGAAGTCTTCAGAGGATGTTCCCAAAAAATTAGAGATATACATTTTATTTCGGACATAAATAGCTTTAATATATGGGATTTTAATCAAAATCGTTACAGCCATTTTTAAGAAAATCAAAATTTTCGAAATTTTTTCCATGTAAAGGGTAGTTTGTGGTGGGGGATGTTTTTGAGAATTTTCGTGTCGCATCCTTGGAAAATACTAAACCTAAATACCAAGTTTGGCATTTAACGGTCTTTTCGTTTTGGGGCTATACTGCCCACAGACACACACACACATACGGACCTTTTTTTAAAAAAAAAATTTTCGGATTCAGGGGACCGCAAAACATATATTTCCAGTGAAATCTCGGTATTGAACTTTTGGGTGTATTACAATGCCTTCTCTGTCCCTAGGTACATTGAAAATATGGGGCTAGAGAAAGTAAGAAGTAGAATTCACTTTCCTGACTAGTACATAGTGCTTTATTAATTTTATATAAGACGCTGTTTTACTAGAGAGATAGTTCCTATTTCATTTGAAGTTCATTTGACACAATGACAATATTGTTTCGTTAATTGTAAATTGTGCCTACAATTGTAACGTGCATAACACTGAAGTTTGCAAACTCTTTGAGAGTTACGAGAAGTTTACCTCTTCAGATGTTAAATGCAATCGTTATAGAGCACGTTGCATCTACATGCTAATCGTACATTACAGTTATTTTATTTGTCATTAATTAAATCACATTGAAAAAAATATAAACGGCTCCTTACAAAATGCAAAAAAGGAGACAGCATAAAAATAAGTATCTATGGAGGCTTGAACCCTCAACATCACCTGATGCTAACAAGCTAGCCATAGTGCTAAATAATGTCACGTATTTCTGCTCTCCGAAATACAAGTGCTTAAGTGACGGTCCACTGCGGTTTGATCAGTGGCGTGCTAACGCTTAATACAGTTTATGCTGTAGCAAAGAATTTATGACCCATAGCCTATAGGTTCCTTGTCTCGAACTATTATTTTAGAGCCCTCTGTAATCCTCAATTTGTGCGGTTGAATTCTAGGACACTTGTATATGCCACCTTGAAGTGTCACGTTTTTGCTTTGAGGGATTTCTAACGTAAAATGTGTAATTTCTAATTAAAATAAAAAAAAATAGTTCCTTTGAATATATTTCATAATTTACGTATTTTTTGGAAGAATGTAAAAAATGCATAAAATAGATAAACAGAATGAATTATTGCATCTACAAGTAATGTCCTCAGTAGCCAGCCCAGCAGTTATCAGCTGCCAACACGTTTGAGCCCTTTGCCAGAGATTTCCAGATGTACTGGATATCATGATTGTAAATTACGATGATAAGATGGTTTCCACCTCACAGCCAACTATATGTTACATGTTTATTAGACATGTACTAGCTTGAACTTGGAATGGAGCCAATTCAAATCTGAAGTACGTTCCAGCTGAGATACAGAATTTGTCCGACCATAAATTAGTATAAAATCCATATCACAAACGCACTAACTATAATTGCAGCAGACATGCAGTGTTGCATAAGAGACAATATTGGGTAAGTGCCCGTTATTAATAAATCTGTTTTTCCATAACATTCTGTAATAAAATGATGAAAAAAAATACCTTCCATTTGTTCTATAACAGAAATGTGTTAACTCAACATCTGCATCAAGTACTATCAACTGCTATAAGAGTGGAATATATGTACACTGCTATATGGGTGGAGTACAGTACCTTTTCTATCCACTACGGGTTAGAGAAAGTAATTAACGTTAGCGATGTTATTCTTCGGTCTACATGCATAATAAATATTCTGTTTCAACTTGAAACAGTAAGAGTTCAGGAGTGCTCTAATTTTGGATCATGGAAGCATCCTGAATTCGAACCCAGCCATGAAGGTGCAACAGCATTTTTGCCCATGTATGGGCGTGACATGAGGGACATGAAGATCTACGTCTGGTGGCGATCTGTGAGTCGCCAATATTTCAGTTGTGGGATGCACGCTGTTGACCACCCATGACGTTTGTATGATCGACCCATACATGCTTGCGAGGGGCCGGTATTGCGGCATGGTAATCCTTCATTGGATGTCCCACTTTATTGTTGTTATTGTTATTATTATTAGTAGTAGTAGTGGTAGTGGTAGTAATAGTAGTGGTAGTGGTGGTGGTAGTGGTGGTGGTGGTGGTAGTGGGGGTGGTGGTGTGGTAGTAGTGGTAGTGGTGGTGGTAGTGGTAGTAATAGTGGTGGTAGTGGCAGTAGTGGTGGTAGTGGTAGTAATAGTGGTGGTAGTGGTAGTAATAGTGGTGGTAGTGGTAGTAATAGTGGTGGTAGTGGTAGTAGTAGTGGTGGTGGTAGTGGTAGTAATAGTGGTGGTAGTGGTAGTAGTAGTGGTGGTGGTAGTGGTAGTAATAGTGGTGGTAGTAGTGGTGATAGTAGTAGTGGTAGTGGTGGTGGTGGTGGTGGTAGTGGTAGTAGTAGTGGTGGTGGTAGTGGTAGTGGTAGTAATAGTGGTGGTAGTGGTAGTAGTAGTGGTGGTAGTGGTGGTAGTAGTAGTGGTGGTAGTAGTAGTAGTGGTGGTAGTAGTAGTGGTGGTAGTAGTAGTAGTGGTGGTAGTAGTAGTGGTGGTGGTAGGAATAGTGGTGGTAGTGGTAGTGGTAGTAGTGGTGGTAGTAGTAGTGGTAGAAGTAGTAGTGGTAGTGGTAGTAATAGTGGTGGCAGTGGTAGTTTTTTTTTTTTTTTGGAAAGGGGAGACAGAGAGTTGGAAGGTAGAAAGAATGGCTTATCTCGCCACTGGGTGAAGTGCGGGAGGAAATAGGAAAAAAAAAAAAAAAAAATAGGAGAGAAAGAGTGAGTGGGGGTTAGTGGAGTTCCGCTATAACACCTCCGTGATTAGTGGTGAAGTTGATGTTCCTGCAGCCTGAGGGCTGCAACAAGGAATGGCTTGACTAGTCTATAAACATGGCCCGAGGGCCCTGAGTATAGCGCTAGGGAGTCTTAAGGAGTTGGTGAGTTTTCAATAGTGATGTCTGGTGTTTCGGGTGTGTGTGTGTAAGGGCATGAGTTTTTGGTGGAAAGGTTCTGAAGAATCTGTTGGTGGCTGCCTGCAATTTGCTCTGCTACATTGTTGACTGTCAGTTCCTGGCTATCAAGAACTGCAGTGTAGCATTTGGTGATCTCGTTGTGGTTTCCTTTGAGCAGGTCTTCCAGGTGTGTAAGGCGTGTCGGTAATTTCGCTTGTTCAGCATGGAGGTCCTGGTTGCCCTCCAAGATCCTGGCGTTGACGTCATGAATCTCCTGTAGCAGGGTGTAGAGGACGTCGAGCTCCAAGAGGAGCTCAGACGTGGCCTGCGTTTGTTGCTGGGATTTGGCATCTGTGTCTTGAAGGGTGACTGTAGGAGTGGTGTGGGAGTCTGTGATGGCTGCGGTGATGGCAGTCAGCGCTTTTTCCAGCATATTCAGCCGGCCGCTGATGAGCAGGACCTCTGTCTGAGTGTAGGTCCTGCACGGCGTCCTTAACGGTGCTGTCGGATGGCGCTGCTGGTGCTGGTGCCTGTGGAGTGGTAGTGGCGGCAGGCAGGTGATGGATAATGTTGGAGTCTTCAGTCTGCGTCGAGGTGGTGGTTGTTGAGGTCCTCGCAGTTTCGGCTAAGGGCGTGGCGGCAGAGGTTGGTGTCAAGTGTTGGTGGCGGCGGCTGCGAGGGTAATAAGGGCACTGCGCCTGTCCTGTGAAGTGGCCAAGGCCATCACAGGTGGCGCAGTACCGGCGTTGGGTCCTTAGGTCGTGTTCAGCGCATTCGGCTGTCATTTTTGGTGGCCCACAGTATTGGCACCGTGGGGGCTCGGCGCAGTTGTCAGTTGTGTGGCCGAATGCGCAGCAGCGGCGGCATGGAGAAGGCTGAGGGCCATCGCTGGCGTGCTGCGGCGGTGATGAGCCTTATAGACAGGTCACGAGGTACACCTTGGATGACCGCGCTGTACTTCTCGAGGAGTAGCGGCGGTGGCGGCAGTGTCTCTGTAGGCGTCGGTGCTTCGGTTGAAGGTACAGCGGTGATGGCTGGTAGCTCTGGTGATGGTGTGGTGGCAGGAGTAGAGGTCGGCACTAGCGGGCGCAGTTGCCGGGCTTCAGCGGTGGTGGCAGGAGTGCTCGCCGGCAGGTGCGGTTGCATCTGCCGGCATTCTGCGGCGGCAGGAGGCGGCTGGTTGGCAGTACTCTCAGCCGGTTTGGCCGGCTGCCACCCAGCTTCGGCGGTCGGTGTGGAGGTCCCATGTTGTCGCTTCTTCTTCCCCATGTTCTTCTGCGATGGTCTACCTCCTCAGTGAAAATGTACCACAAAATCGCGTGGTGGTAGTGGCAGTAGTAGTGGTGGTAGTGGTAGTAGTAGTGGTGGTGGTGGTGGTAGTGGTAATGGTAGTGGTGGTAGTGTTAGTGGTAGTAGTAGTAGTGGTGGTGCTGGTTGGGATAATAGTGGTGGTGGTAGTAG
The DNA here is from genome assembly GCA_030762935.1 of Hymenopus coronatus. Taxonomy (NCBI): domain Eukaryota; kingdom Metazoa; phylum Arthropoda; class Insecta; order Mantodea; family Hymenopodidae; genus Hymenopus; species Hymenopus coronatus. The sequence continues at coordinate 26,704,340 of CM060889.1, forward strand.
TGATAGTGGTGGATGGGATGATAGTGGTGGTGGTAGTAGTGATAGTGGTGGATGGGATGGTAGTGGTGGTGGTAGTAATGGTGGTGATGGTAGTGGTGGTGGTAGTGCCTACTAGTGGTGGTAGTAGTTATGGTGGTGGTGAAGGTGGTAGTAGTGGTAGTACTATTGGTAATGGTGGTGGTGGTAGTAGTGGTAGTACTATTGGTAATGGTGGTGGTGGTGGTGGTGGTAGTAGTGGTAGTACTATTGGTAATGGTGGTGGTAGTAGTGGTAGTACTATTGGTAATGGTGATGGTGGTGGTAGTAGTGGTAGTACTATTGGTAATGGTGGTGGTGGTACTAGTAGTGGTGGTAGTGTTAGTGGTGGTAGTAGTAGTAGTGGTGGTGGTGGTTGGGATGATAGTGGTGGTGCTAGTAGTGATAGTGGTGGATGGGATGATAGTGGTGGTGGTAGTAGTGATAGTGGTGGATGGGATGGTAGTGGTGGTGGTAGTAATGGTGGTGATGGTAGTGGTGGTGGTAGTGCCTACTAGTGGTGGTGGTGGTAGTAGTTATGGTGGTGGTGAAGGTGGTAGTAGTGGTAGTACTATTGGTAATGGTGGTGGTGGTGGTAGTAGTGGTAGTACTATTGGTAATGGTGGTGGTAGTAGTGGTAGTACTATTGGTAATGGTGATGGTGGTGGTAGTAGTGGTAGTACTATTGGTAATGGTGGTGGTGGTAGTAGTGGTAGTACTATTGGTAATGGTGGTGGTGGTGGTAGTAGTGGTAGTGGTGGTGATAGTAATGGTATTACTAGTGGTAGTAGTGGTGGAGGTGGTGGTAGTGTAGTGGCAGTGGTAATGGTAGTGGTGGTGGTAGTGGTAATGACAGTGGTAATTGAAGTGGTTGTGTTGGTAAGGGTAGTGGTGGTGGTAGCAGTAGTGGTGGTATTGGTATTGGTAATGGTAGTGGCGGTGGTAGTGGTAGTGGCAGTGGTAGCGGTAATAGCGGTAGTAGTACAAAACAGCCGATCCCGGTGGCCGCGCTCGCTAAAGTGTCTCGCTTTGGCGCTTCGTGGTGCAAAGGATCGTGGGTTCGAGTCCCGCCTTGGGCATGGGTGTTTCTGTGTTTGTGAATGTGTCTAGGTTTGTGTATGTGTATGTAAAAGGAAAACGTTAAGAATAATAAGGTCTACTAAGGAAATATAGGAAACTGGAAAAATGGAGAAAAAAGGAATAGAGCGCCGGAGTCCTGACAAGCCTCCGGAACTGTATAAAAACAGTTTTAATCATAGTTACAAATGTATATCGTAGGTAAAAACTGAAATGTTCTTTGATAATGCTTTAATCCTCAGAAAAGAGTGCGTCTCATAAAAACTGAGCATAAGGCATCTGCGTGGGTTGAGCATATTCCACTCATTCACATTGCATCATGGGTAGTCTGTTGAAGTCGATAGAAAGAGTGCCACTCCCAGCTGTAGTAGCTATGGCAACCAAAAGCCTATGTATCCAACATGCCATTACTGTCGATCGATCCCGTTGTTTCGTCACTTGGCATAACTACAGTTTTCAAACCTAAACCTTAAAGACAAGAAATAAACGAGCTACTAACATTTCAGAGATGAAGTCCCAAAATCTTTTAATGAAGACTAAAATATCCAACGGAAATATAAACTCTATTCGCCATATTTCCTTGTAAGAGCGGCTTCAAAATCTGACTTTTCAACACAAATCTTCTTTCAAAAAGTAACTGCATCCGAAAAGAGGACCTATACGCTAAAACCAGTTACCATTTTTATTTACTCTGTTATCTAAAGAGTGGTAGTGCTTTCGAACAAAAAAAATCACAGTGTAAATATCTGAGTGGAACTTCATATCAATAACATATTTTATATAGCTGGGCAGATAAATATTTCTGAAAAAATTATAGATGTTACTAAAATATAAAATTTAGTTAAATGTAGCTTTTGGGGAATGTACGTTTCCAAAAGCTTTCTATGTTAATTTCTAGTTTGTTTCGCTCTCTATTATCTTAAAAAATGGGCGCTTTCTTTCTGACATAATCTACAGGCTTTAGCTACTGTTTGTTAATGGTCAATAGACTCTTAATGTGATATAAACATTTGAGTGATGCTTCCATATGTTGCATAAAAAAGTTAACTGTTTTATCAATGCATAAGGAATGCAATTATCGTTCTGGGACAGTTAGAATGGGAAAGAAGAAACCTTAAGAGCCTTCGTTTATCTCTCATCATTTCACCAACAATAATTAGTTACTATAATGTATTATCCAGCAATATATTACAGCTGAAGCACTGAATGTACGTCTTGTCATGATAGATTAGATTTCGGGTCAACCACAAATGAAGTAAGCAACTTTCTTCTCAGTGAACGCTGCTCATGTATGAAGTACTTCCATTTTATAATTATTTACTTTTAAAATTACTTGACATTTCTACACAAGGAATATTTTACGTGAAACATGCTCTGAAATACAAACTTAAAAGGTTGAAAATCGTTCTTGAAAATGAATTATACTTCAGACTTGTTTTCCTAGGTCCAATGGGACTGATATGCAGTCTGGAGACACAGTTTTGTGCAAAACAGTATATATCTATCAGAACGAATTGAACTACTGATATAAATGCATTGACAATTTTCGTCTGTAGCTTCATTTCCAAATCCTACTCTCAGTATATCAGAATATCAAACCAACTTCCGTTACACTACTAACTGTGTTGAACAAAATGAGGTCACATTATGATCTTGAGTGCTTAATAAATCACGGCTTCCTTTCTGAGTCGTGAGCCACTTCCACATAAACACTGAGATAATTAAGTATTCCGTAACATTCATTGTCTTTCACCGCTTGTGTAGTGTGTTGTTTTGAGGACCCCTGAACATCCCTACCCCGAAAGCATTTTTGGAAAAAGGTTAACGTATGTGTTTGTCTGTGCGTGCGTGTGTGCTGGTGTGTGTGCATACCTAAAAAACGAAAAGTCTAATTTCCAAGGATGTACACGAAGATTTTCAGATAGTCAATCCACCCCAATCTACCCTTTACATGGAACATTTTTTGAAATGCTTGATTTGTAAAAAAATGAATCTAGCAATTGTGATTAAAATTTCGTATATTACTGGCAAATAAAATGCAGATCTGGAATTTCTTGGGAATACTCCTGAAGTCTGCCTTATTCTGAATGGTTTTTGCATAGCTGTTCAACCCTAAGAGACATAGATAAAACTTTACTACACAAAAAATGTAGATCTCGTTAAAACACAAAGTAGAACTACTTCAGAGATATTTGCTGTTATTGGTTTTAATTCTAAAATACACTTTATTCAAAATTAAAATTAACTGACGTTTAGTTTAGTGTATAAGTAATAAGACAAATTTTATAAAATTTATATTTATTAGCTTGATGTGGATAGAATGTTATTATTTTGTAACAAAAGATTGTTTGAAGAACAGACAGAGAAATACAAATGTAACACATTAGATGTTTTCTTTTTCACATGACCATGCTCTAGATTTGATTTTTCTCTAATGCAAGTAGAAGTGCTGTATTTCACTCTAAAACTCTTTAACAAGATTTCAACGGCAATACAAGCTTTAAGACTCCTCATAGCATTATTTTTTTTTTATAGAAAAAAATGACCGTGAAAGCGTCGTGTTTGTGTTTGTAGGTGTTTGTGAACAGTAGGTTAGACATCAAACTTGATTTTTATTGGTATTTATTAGCACCCCCTTCCATGAATGTGGTACAAAGCTTTTCAAGAAAATGCCTCTAATGGTTGTGATTCAAATACGATATGTATAGCATATTTTCCTGACAAATACAATGTATAGATATCATGAATTTTATGGGATGAGTCGCTGTAGTCCTCTACATTTGTGACGATTTGTGCGTAATTGGTAAATCGCAAGACAAAATCTTACTACTAAAAGAGTAGAATCCACTGAAGTACACACTATAGATGTATATATATTCTTATTTATTTAAACTGGAATTACACATTTCCGAGCTATTGCATATTATCAGTTAAAAAAAATAGGAAGTCGTATTTCGAGGTAATGCAAAAGCATGGAATATCCCATTAGGCCTCTTAGTCACTGTTTAATAATGGACGGCAGTACCTCGAAAATCCCTTCCAAGAGCAAGGAGAATCACTGGCACATATAGTTATAAAATGTGCAGTTGATTTCCACTGTTATCTACTCAATAGTTTAAGAGTCCCTTAAACTTTATAAGGTTGGGTACATTATATTATATAAGGTATATTATATATGAATTAGTAACCATAAACTGCTTATTTAGGACATAATACAAATTTAGCTATAATAATTTAATTAGTTGTAAGTTTTTGTTGTTCATTATTTAATGCCACTTTTAAACTTTTATAAGTAGAAGTTCGTTTTAGATACTTAAAATCAAATGTTGAGGTTGTAAAAACTGCGTATTAGGTGCTCAAAATCGTTTTAGTTGCAACATTTTATATACCTTTAGAGCCTATTTAAGTAATTAAAATTGGTTTCTAAACCCTAAAATCCGACGTCTAAAATTCGGTATAAGTGTTCCACATTTTGTACAAAATCATGACTGAATTTTATAGTATTTATTTAAAACACCAGTAGTAGTGAATGAAAAGTTTGGAAAAAAGTTTATTTTATATGCAGGTATATATAGGTGTTAATGAACTACACCGACATATTTTGCGAGATTGTGCACGTGACTAATATAAGTAATTTGAGATCGGCGATGCATGGTCCCCGGATAAACATAACGCAACTCCATAGCGTTAAACGTGTGGGTATCAGGTGCTGATAAGCCGGTGTTTAAAGCAAAGCAGGTTGAAAAAATGGCTTAGAATGTCTTTAAAACTGCTGCTCGAGTATAGAAATATCGATTTTTAGCAGCTCGTTACTAGCGTTTTGAAGATTTAATGTCGCAAAATCTGTAAAATCTCGGAACTAATCACAGAACATTCATTAACTACGTTCTTGAATGTAGCCTGACCTGGAGGCGTTTTTTCGACTGCTTTGGTGGCTTAATGTGTAACCGGGAAGCTGCTATCTCAAAGGTCATGAGTTCGATTACTGTCATAGAGTAATTATTATTTGTTTCATTCCAGACAAAGTGCCGCTATACGTGGCGTACTGGTACTTCAGAAACTTATAGCCGTTACTTCGAAATGTCAATAAACATGCCATAAGTCTCCTATGTAATCTATATATTCTGTGAAAATATTTCGGTATAGTTCATTAACAGCCTGTATATAAATCATAAACAACTTAAGGAGTACTAGGGAATAGTAATGTGTACATGGTCATGTGGCAATTACATGTCTGTCTTTTCAGTAATTTAATTAATTTCATTACAACTGTATATATATCAGTTTGCACAAAGAAGACCTCCATTAAATTATTTCATGATATTTCTCTCTCATATTTTCACACTTTAAATCTTAATGAATCTTTCATTCAGTACAAGTTTTAATAAAACCATGACTTTCAGCAACAAACTTACTTCTTCTCTAAAGCAAATAGTTTCTCATATCTTGTCGACGCTGCAGCAATTTCTGTAGTAAGAGCTTCTGGAAAACAATTATGTCAGAACAGGAAGCAGGCGTTTTCCGGGAGAAGTTTTGGGGACGCCGAAAACTTTTGTGATTAATTACTTCCATCATTCCCTCCAGGTTTCAGATAAGGGACAGAATTGTGTAAATTAATGTCCTCTAGTCTTGTGCTTGATATTGCGACCAACTTGCTCGTGAACAATAGACAACACAATTGTTAGAATGATTATCTTAGTGCTGTTGTGTGCTAATTGCTATTTCACACTTAAAGTCCAGTTATTGCGTGATAAATAACAGGGATAACATAATAATATTATGCTTATGAAAAACAAGATTTACTTTCTCTTCACGTACTATGTACATAGTGTATAGAGAAGGTATTGCACTCCATCAAAAAATTAATACCGAGATTTCATCGGAAATACACGTTTTAAGGTCCCATGTATAAAAAAGCATTTTCAGAAAAAAGGTCCGTGTGTGCTTTGGACAGCATAGCTCAAAAACGAAAAGACCGTTGAATACCAAACTTGATATTTAAGTTTGGTATCCTCCAAGGATGTGACATGAAGATTTTCAAGAAAATCCCCCACCCCCAACTTTCCTTTACATGGAACTTTTTTTCGAAAATGTTGATTTTCTTAAAAATGGCTCTAACGATTTTGATTAAAATGTCGTTTACTAAAGATATTTAACCGACAAATAATATGTATATCTTGAATTTTCTGGGAATAGCCTCTGAAGGCTACTTTATTCTGAATGAATTTTACGGGATTTTGCATAACTGCTAAACCGTAAGAGATGGATAAAAACTTACCACACAAAAAATGTAGAGCACTTTAAAACACACAATTTATATTATATACATTTTTTCGGGGAGCTGATAGTTTTAGAGAAGTCCTTGTTTTTGGTTTCACCCTTCAAAAGCTTACACCTTTCTCATACATGAATTTGTCAACTCCTGCCCATACAAACAAACGAATTTAAGTCACATAGCAACTAGCTTTTGACTATCACTTTAACCAATGGCACTCCCTTATTTCGCTTCTACTATAAGGAAGCAAGTAATAAGACTATTTCTGCTAATTTTGTCTCGATTAGCATGAGGTAAATAGAAGCATAAGCTTTTTAACAATAATTTATTACAGAGATGTAGAGAAAATCATATGAATGGAACACATCAGATTGTTTTGTTTAAGTTTCGCTGTCGTTCTCTATGACAAAGGAGTATTTCATCCAACCCAACAAAACTATAATGAGATAAAACTCAAAATATAAGTAGAGTCTGGCAAACTAATATAGCAAAACAGATAAAGCTAGCAAAAAGTTCTTACGTAGCATAAAGTAATGAGCAAACTTAGATATTGTAACTAGCAGTAAAGGAATGTTGTACAAATAAACCATTCGTTCATTCAAATAATGTTTTTCGGCGATAGATGACATATTTATTTCCCGCCCATATCATTAGTGGGAAGCTATAAGTGTCTATGCTCCGTGCGTTTTAATTCATACAACATATTTTAATGATTATCTAGCTAATGATTATCTGTTGTTGCAGATATACAATATAATCATATTTGAGAGTGAATTTTACTCTTAAATGTTACTAGTTTTACTTAGTTTTATTTGTTAACATATACTTACGATTTCATGCATGCAGCATTTACAGTCATGGAAAAAAGTATTCATACACCAGTGTTTATGTAGAAAAACTTAATTTATTATTACTAAAGTTAACATCTAGATAGGTTACATGGTAAATTAACAGTATGATATTTCCTCCTGAATCTGTACATATAAACACATGACCTAAATTACTCCTCTTCAAAAAGTAAAAACATTTCTACCAGCTGGCTTCTCACAACAAGGAAAAAAGTATTCATACACTCAAAGAAAATGATAGTTTAAATACAATACAATAACAAAAGTAATACTTTGCAGGCATCCCTGTTCTACGTATTACTTCTGTTAACCTCTTTGGCATCGAACGAACCAGGTTTTTGTAGTCTCTAGGTAATTTTTTGCCATTCTTGCTGAAGACATTGTTTCAGAGCTGCTTTACTTCGTATGTCATGCTTTCGGACCATTCTTTCAAGGGTATCCCAAGATGTTCAATTGGATTAAGGTCTGCACTTTGTGCTGGAAACTTGAGAACGTCATGTATGGTACAGCGACCACAAACGAACAATTTCCGCCGTATGCTTAGGATCATTGTCTTGTTGAAAGTAGTAATCTGTGCCTAAACTCAATTTATCAACACTCTTTTGCAGATTATTCTTTAGGATATTTAAATATTGAAATCTATCCATGTTACCTTCAACAAAAACAAGTTCCCCAACACCAGATGTAGCCATACATCCCCATACCATAATTCCTCCTCCACCATGCTTCACTGTGGCTTGAAGGTGCTTGGGTTCAAGCTCAGTATTTGGTCTTCTCCACACCAAAATTCTGCCATCATTTATAAATATATTCAATTTACTTTCATCTGTGAACAGTACCCTGTCCCAGAAACTGTGTTCTTGTTAGATGCTCTCGAGCAAATTCAAGTCTGACTTTCTTGTTCTTCTTGCTGATGTATGGTTTCTTTCTAGGTACCCTAGCTCCATAGCCTACACTACTTAGAACATAGCGAACAGCCCTTGGTGTTGATTCCTTTCCGAACTGATCGTTAACATAGGCAGACAATGCAGAGGCTGTCAATTTAGGTTCTTTTTTTATCATTCTTATTAACATATTCTTTTCCCTTTGCGTTAGCTTCTGTGGTCGTCCTCTTCTTTCGCTGTTAATGATAGAATTTCTCTCTAAATATCGTGGTATTGGGGACTGCACAGTTGCCCGGCTTCTTCCAATAACATCAGCAATGTTTGAAAATGATTTTCCCTTTTGATATTGAGAGATAACTATCTGACTTTCCTCTACAGTTGTTTATTTACCTTGCGGCCCATTTTTCTGTCACACGGCACTCACTACGTAACAGAACCAACAAGCAGGAGGTGTAGCTTGCCACCGAAGGCCTTGCATGCTGCAAACGGTTCGTTGGTGGTTTCTGTGTTTACATTTCTAGTGGTGTATGAATACTTTTTTCACTGTCAAATACAGCCAGCATTGGGGTATCGTTTATTTCCTTGAGGTACATTTGTTTAATACTCAAATCTTTCTTATCATGACACTGTTTATTTAATGGGGTGGCTTCCTACACAGAATCGTAACGCTGTCATTTAATTTAATATGGAAATATCAGTGGTCAATTTCAATTGCAGTACTGTATGAATACTTATTTCAATGACTGTATATGTAACTCTTTCGGTGCAAGAAGCTATCTCACCTGTTGTTGACCGACTTACCCATAAACTACTTGTTCAGTAGTTTACAGAGGCCAACGTGGTCGACCTTGAGACTTTTCGAGCAGCTGATTACGATTAATTTCATTTTTGCGTAAATATATCTATTCTTCTTTATGGTCGAAAAATAATAAGTAATACGTAGTTCTCCGTTTCCCCGTAAGGGTTCATCAGCAACAAAAATGAACTTCAACGTGTGCAAAGCAGTATTTTTTTTTTTTCCGTAATGTCCATGGCATATACTCGTATTGCTTAATTTTATGTTAGTTTTTGCGGAATATTTATAATAGAATAACGCATGAATATATGTTATGTGAAACTCTAATGGATAAAGAATAATGTGAATGTGAAAAATCAAGTTTTCTGGTAACTTTAAACACAGATATAGGAACTTTACATTCGCCGTTGCATACATTCACTGATATATATATATTCACCTTTAATTACTGGAATTAAATCAAGTTAGATATTTGCAAAATTATAAATAAAGTTCGTACTTCTAAAATCCGACTCATCGAAACTCATATTGCAAAGCTATCAAAAGCTTCAATATTACAACGATATTAGTTTTCTATGCTTGAAACGGTCATTATACGCATATAATAAAACGCCCTCTTTTTAATTAAGCTCTGAAAGCAATATGCGCCAGTTAAACACATATGAATCTCCCCCTCAAGTAAAATAAATTTAATGAGCAATGAAGCATTTCATTACGTAGAGAAACAGTTGGAATAGAAATTTCCTATATCACATAGCGTTCAAAAGGTTCACTCCCGTAAATATTTTTAATGAAAGTATATATTCCACAATTGTGATTTTAAAAACAAATGTAATAAATTATAATTACTTTTATGAAGCTGTCAGTACATGCCTTTTGGAAATTGTATGCATTAATGAAATTTCTCGTTGAAGGAGCTTTCACATTATGCAGAAGAACTAACAAGCAAACATAAAAATGTGACTTTTATTCCTTCCAACATGTTTGTAATGCAAAAACAAGTGCTTCTACAAATTTTATAACGCGGGTGCGATTACTTCGTGAGCTATTGACATATAAATAAGAGCATTGATGTGATGTTTGGCTTCAAGAGAGAAGAAATCAAATTTCATACTTTAACCTTTAGTTGTCTGCATTAGTATATTGCATATGCCGTTTTTCCTTTAATTCAAGTTTAAAACTGGAGTTCTAGTAAAATATAGGGGAGTAAACCTATAAAATTATTATATAATAGAAAAAATAATAGAAATGAAACTTAAATGTAGATCCTTTATTAATCTTTTTCTTCCCAATTAAAAGTTTAATTCTTCCAAATGAGTTTTTATAAAACTGCCAAAGGCAGTACCAAAAAGTGGTTCAAATGGCCATGAGTGTTAGGTGCCAAGGTTCAAATCCCAGTGATTGTAGTAAAGGACGGGGAGAGCCAAGTAAAATAATCGGTGTGATGTTTGGAAGCTAATGGTCTTGATTACTTTTCGTATATGGTTGAAGGTTAGTATAACATGAAATTAGTCCTAGAGTACAACCCTATTGGTATAGTTACGCTTAAAACAAACGGAACTTATAGGTACCGACAGGCAACAAAGAGCTGATGGAAGCTTCTCGGGAGTGCTACACATCTCCAAATGCGGTTATTATTCCTGAACTATACTCACAAAAAAGTGTGTAAAATATAATTGCACTGTATATCATCCACCTAACAGTTTAACATTTTTGGATTTAAACATTTTTATATATACTGGTTTATCATGTCGTTCTGCTTTAATACTGAAATTGTTGCCTTTACATACGTCGCGCAGTAATTGTGTAATTTGAGCAAATACGTGCAAATGAAATCAGAGCAGAAACAACAAAGTTGTAAATTATTTTGCTTCGAGACGATTTATTTTATGCACGAATTTTAATTTCAACTGCCAAATTAATTTAATGACTTTTTGAATTAATATTTTACAGGTACAATTTATTACCAGCAAACATATATTAGGCGAATAAACACTTTCTATGAACAGAGGCGTAAATTTGAGAAGTGTCCGGACCTACAATTTATTGCTTTATTGCACTGGAAGCTTTTTATTGGTTAATGGTCGCCTCTTGGAGTACTAGTTGGGGCAATAACAGAAAATAGCCGTCCGATGAGAAGCATGTTGATTCAAAATTGTATCAAATAACGTTGAGAATACAATCAAAACCATTTAAGCTTTATTTTTTTGCAAATAAAATACAACGCAGAGAATCCTAAGAATGGGGTACACTAATTTTCTGATTTTTCAAGAAACTTAAAATGTGCAATAACTTATAATTAATATAAATGCAATGCATGTCCAATTTTTTAGTTTCTGTACCACATATATCTATAATACATATAGTAGTTAACTATAAATAGCATAATTCGAAAACTAAAGCCGTTAAATATCATTTATATTTAACTTCAGCACTTTACAACTATGTGACACGAAGATTTCTAAGAAAATCTCCAAATCACATATACACAAATGCACTTACATGCACATACGCACATAAACATATTCTCTATAACTGGTTTTCTTATTCGGGGGGCTTCAAAATGTTTGTTTCCGACTGAATAATCTTGAGCTACGAAACATGAATCGAAGAATATTTTTATTACGAATACTGTAGTATATATGAAACATATACCTGGTGGTCGGGTGAGTGTGATATCCAATTTTTATTTGTCTTGTGTACATCGTGCGATTAGCAGGAACATTCTACCGACATCAGTATATCTGGACAACGCCCCAATTCAAGTAATATGAAAACCAATCTAATTAACATATCCCACTCTCCCAATAAACAACATTTCCAATATCCCATCTCTGACATACAGGGAGTAACAAACATATGCGGGACACATTCCTCACACGTAGACGAAGAAATTATGTTACATGCACATGAGTCTGGAAACGTTTTGTTACCATGTTACAACTAATTTTCTCCAACACATTAATCATTGGAAACACACGAACAGAATGTTAGAATCATGGAGAACATGCACTCTTGGTTACGTCTGGTTACGATGTCATTATCGTAAGTGCACCGCCAATGTTTTGTTTTATATGCTTCGGTTGTCATTTGGCTCGTGCAATGGTAGTGTACACAAATGCAGAAATGGCAGATGCCCATTTGATGTATGGATTACGTTTGCACCGGGAGAGATTTCCAGCACGAAGGGTTAATGCCCGTCGGCTTCTCAATAACAGATGGATAGGTAGAGGGGAACCAATTGCCTGGCCTCCACACTCCCGGGACCTAAATCCACTGGACGTTTGTTTGTGGAGGCATTTGAAAGCTTTTGTCTATCGAACCCCAGTACTAGATGTTCAGCCGTACCCGTATTATGAAAGGCTGCGGAACCATACGCAATACTCCAGGAATCCAACAGTGAATCCGGGATTCACTACGACGGCGAGTCTATGCCCAAGGAGAGCATATTGAGCATCTCCTGTGAGAAAGAGTTGCATGTGGTATGCTGGTATGTCCTATTCTTGTGTGTTTCCCATGGTTAATGAATTGAATAAAATGAGTTGTAACTTGGTACAAAACGTTTCCAGTTCATATGTTTATATAACATAATTTCTTCGTCTACGAGTGAGGAATGTGTCCGTACATTTTTGTTACAACCTGTATATTCATTTATGGGCCAGTTGTTTGTGATTCTTCGTGCTTCAAGGTCAAACCCTTTGAGATTGGTTTGTTCTATTCCCTGAAAGGCCACGCAGAAGCACGATGTAATACGGATTCAGCGGTTTGAAACTTCAAGCGTTACAAGGCCCTTTCAGGCTCAGGTTTTGGGGGAGCGTTTAATTAAATAGTCGTTTATATACTCACAAATATGTCTTGGAATTGTTGAAGGTAGAATTAAATGCTCGTGGAAATTAAAATGCCAAATGAAATGCGCGCTATTTCCGTTCATTGAGACACAACGTGAAATTTGCAACACGCGAGTGCATTTTGGTAGCTGGCTTCTCTTTGATTAACGCATTACATCGAGCCAGATTATAAATTGCAGCAGTTCGAGAGTATACACAATCACAGCATTTGTTTTGTTGCATGAAATTGCAAACACGTACCAGGGAGCAGATTATTTTGCCTCTATTTGATAATGGATATGCAATATAAATTGTGTTCGTTCATAACATCGTTTATAATTAACAGTTCTGCTAGATTTTGCAATTGCAAGCTTTATTGGTAAATCCGTTATACAGCAATTACTTAGCACTTTGACTCATAACTAATATCAAGTCAATTATGCAATATAAAATAAACATATTATGTATTGATTTAATTGTTTTTTCACACAAGCCGTGCAGAGGACAGGAGAATGAATATGTAGAGTAAGACTGAAAAATTCATTGCTGTTGCCGGGGTTTGCTCTATCACTGAGCTACCATGGCACCATGCCGGCATAGCATTGAATTTCTCAATTTTCTCATATTTTTCCTGGTAAAACACAAGGTGATCTCAAATTATTTTGAGATGACATACCACAATGGCGACTTACAATGTTGTAAGTCCTTTAAGTCCCAGGATTCATTATATAGCTAACTATTATGGTCAAGTAGTATTGATTTGATTGTTTTTTAATTGTTTAATTGTGTGAAGGACAGGAGTTGGATAGGTAGAGTCAGACTGAAATGCCGTATCCGGGATTTGAACCACGGATCTCCCGGTCTCTAGCCGGTTGCTCTACCACTGAGCTACCATGGCACCATACCGGCATAGGATTGAATTTCTCAACTGACATCAATATATTATTATGTAACCATACTCGCAATTTATTATATTCTTTCTCCTATCACACAGAAGTGTGTAGTTCAGTGCCTCGTCAAATTTACACTACGTTCTGATAAATTAGAAGTTTTTATTGTACAAATGTAAAAGTAAGGTTTTATTTTACAAATTAGGAAAATAAAATAATTTATAACATGTGTGAAATACGTTATTTTTACAGCCCTGAAATATTTAAGTAATAATGAAATCTCGTATTTTGATTCCAGGCCTCTATGCAACTAAATGTATGAGAAACAATTAGCATTTGTTTGTGAGATATTCCATGGACATTCCAGGTAGCCATTTTGATTTGTTGTAAAGTGCCAAATCGTTTACCCGCCCTTACTAGCAGGCCCAACGGTCGTATTTGACGTGTGCAGATATCCGCTGGTGTATTAAAAGAGTTGCAGAGCTCATTGGGACTATTTAAGTTAAAACCCGGCAGTGGAGAAGTGATGAGAGCGAGCTTCATTGAGCGCCACCCGCTCACCGTCTTCGCTGATAAACAACACGGGCAAATTGAAGGTTGTTCTTGCTAACTTGAGTTTTGCATGTCGTGTAATCTACTCACGTCAAATACTGGTAGTTGGACCATCTTGCCTTTGCTGTCATTCCTTTATGGAGACGGCTTTTTCTTTAAGAGGTACAGTATTAGAATTGTGAAGCACATGCCTTTATTAGGTTTATATATTGTTTATGCTTCAAATTGTGTAAAAGATGACTAAAACAATTAAACATCCACACAAACTTTTAACACGTATCAGCCGGAAGTGCCAAGGCTAGCAGGAGGTATTATAATAATCAGTATTGATCTCCCTCTACTCTGAAAGAATTGAGTAATCGGCCCCAGAGCAAGAAATTGGAGAATGACATTTCTGCTACCAAGAGGCATAAATAAGCACTTTGGTCAAAACTGCGGTCACTTAATCGCTTCAGAACTCAGAAAAATTATAGACTGGCTTATTGCTTTCAAGGTTAGCCTTACGCACATTGTCTGCATAATTTAAAGAATCTGGACAATAATTGTTTTATACCTATACTTGGGCAAACAACGCATCAAGAGCTATTCTACTGAAACATGACTATCCTACCAATATTTTCAGCTTCATAGATTATGTGCACCGCATGGCCTGGGACCAAACTTCTGATACAGATTTAAAAAAAAAAGCGTCCCTAGTAACCCTTTGCCGCTAGGTCGCACATTCCGCAGAACAGTTTTTTTTCCCTAAGCGAACGCGCAGGCGAATACTGTTCTGCTATTGAGCTGGGGTTTTAGAACATAAGTTTAATAAATTTGTTTTATCACTAAACACACGTACATTCATTCTCACATTCATACTTCCAGACTCTGTGGGGTATAGGGAATAATTCTGGTTAAAGAGAGTTTCCCCGCCCTAGCCGGGAATCGAACCCGGGACCTTCGGGTAAGAAGTATTCTCACTGACCACTCGATCACGGAGGCAGTCTGTTGCTGAATTGTTTTATTTGTGTTATTAATATACTTGGAAGAGGTTGTGTTCATTCTAATGCAAAAAGATCTAAGTAAAGGAATTTTTAAAGTGTTGGCTGTAGACCTGAACCAACAATCGCAACAATAACAGAAAGAGATGGAAAGAGTTGTATGTATGTGCATTTCTAAAACTCGCATACGTTACACGGCCTTGGAATGAACGCATGGCAACACAAATACTTCATTTTTACCTGGTTAGAAGCCCGAGAAGATTTTGAATTAATACGTCGCCAGGAAAGCTTCAGTTCTTATATTACAAATACTTCAGTTTATAATTTCTTGAAAAGAAAAAGGAAGATCGATTTTGCTTAACAACGAAACAAGAAGGAGTAAAACTGTGTATTCTTGTGATAACTAAGTGTTATAATTTAGTTTTGTGTGTGTTTATGCATCTGCAATGGTTTACAATAAATTCAAAAAAATATTAATGACAATTAATATTTATTTATGGTAATTGAAATTAAAATATAGAACGCGTCTCGTAAACTACAACCCTGGGAAGAGAGAAAAGTCCACATTGTAGCAGTGTACAATAAAAAAAAAATTAAGTTCCATTCACATGACTTTCCGTACATCTCTGCAAAAAATTATTGTTAAAAAACTTATGCTTCTATTTATCGAGAAAAAATTAGCAGAAATAGTCTTATTACTTACTTCCTTGTAAGTAGAATAAGGGATAGTCAAAAGCTAGTTGCTATGTGACTGAAGTGCTTTGTATGAACACGAATTGACAAATTCCTGTTTGAGAAAAATAAGCTTTTAATAGCTGAAACCAAAAACAAGGAATATCTCCAAAACGATTAACTCCACGAAAAAAATGTGTATAACATAAATTGTGTGTTTTAACGTGCTCTACATTTTTTGTGTAGTTAGTTTTTGTCCATTTTATTTTTCAGGTAAATGTCTTTAATATACGAAATTTTAATCAAAATCTTTAGAGCCGTTTTTGAGAAAATCAAAATTTTCGAAAAAATGTCCATGTAAAGGGTAGTTGGAGGTGGGAGGATTTTCTTAAAAATCTTAATGTCGGATCGTTAGAAGCTACAGAACTTAAATACCAAGTTTGGTATTCGACGGTCTTTTCGTTTTTGTATTTCCGGTGAAATATCGGTATCGAATTTTGGGTGGAATGCAATGCCTTTTCTATACACTATGTACATTGTACGTGTAGAGAAAGTAAAAATGTTGGGAAGTTGTTAGATCACAATTACAACTCGTCAGTATTATTATGCTATGCAATTTGTAAGTAGACCAGTGCGACACTGAACATCCGTACCACTCTAGCAATTTCTCCTAGTTTGCCTTCCCTTCCATCAACTCCTGTCTGGGGGGACAGTTTTAGCTCGCCGGCTGGCCGGCCGACGGCGGTTCGGAAGTGCTATGCATATGGGGTAAAGCAAGGTAACAGCTGGCGAGTACCCTACATGTTTCTTTCATGGAAGGGTGCAAGGTGAACTAATTTCTTATTAGTCCTATAAATTACATGGGAAATTAAACTGATGGTGCTCTTATAGCAATTACTCTGTTATGCAGAATAACATCAGGTTATCCCTCCCGTCATCTTGAAGATTTTTCTTCTCTACTCTTCATTTCTCTTCTCTCTTTTCTTCTTTCTTTCATTGCATCTTTACTGTATTACTTTCTCTATCATATACATAGTAGGTAGAGAAATTATTGCATTCCACCCAAAAAATTAATGCCAGAAATACATGTTTTGAACCCCCTGAATACAATATAATTTTAGAGAACGGTTTATACGTGGGTGTGTGTGTGGTCCAAAAGATAAAAACCAGATAAACATTAAACACTAAAATTTTTTAAAAAAAAATCCACTACTGCCCAACTATACTTAGTATGGAATATTTTTGTAATCTTTTTATTTTTTCAAAATGGCTCTAGCAGTTTTGATTAAAATACCATATATTAACATAACAAATAAAATATGTATCTTGAATTTTCTTAGAGTAATCTGTAAAGTTTTCTCAGTGGAAAATAAATGTCGTATAACTGGCAAATGCTAAGCGGCAGACAAAAGCGTTCTGCACAAAACATGTAGAGCTCCTTAAAACATACAATTTGTTTAAAATGCCCAACATTTTTGTGACATAAGCTATTTTCAAGATATCCGTTATTCCGTTCAACAGTTTTTCATTATTTTCAGGTCATGCTGATTTTCAGTTATTTCACATGGTTGGATGGATAGAGTGTGAAACTTTAAAGCCAGTATAAATGGCCCATTTCTTAAATACTTGAGTATGTCTAGTCCTTTTGCGCCTATAATTAAATGTAACGTTTATCTCGATTAAAATGAAGTAGATAAAAATATAAACGTCCGTAAGAGGGTAGAGAAAGTCATGTAAGTGTAACAATATTTTTCTCTTTATTAAGGTTTAATCATCGCTATTATTACCTTTTGGCTGTACTAAATCTTTTGTGGAGATAGAGGTCGCCTAGGATAGAGGAAGCATTGCATTCTTCTCAAAAATGCATTTCATCGGATAGAACGCAAATGGTATGCTTGCGTGTGTGCGTGCGTGTATGAGATTGTATCTGGACAGTATAACTAAAAAGAATATTAATATAAATCCAATATTTTGTTTATAAATCAAACAATGGAACCCCTGCCCAAACGCTAAACTAAAATTCAATTGGAAATATTTAGTTATTCTTTATTTCCTCAGAAATGGCTGTGAAGAATTTAAGTAATACTTCTAATGGTCCGAGGAATTGGCGCGATAAGTAAAAGCGCATTCTATAGAATTATAAGTGTTTGACGAAGTCCAACTCATTTTTATTTCTATAGGTATTTAGGATAATATTAAATATAGTAAGAATTAATTACGTAGATATTGTTAAAGCGTATAGAACCTTTTCCATCGCATTAGCTATTTCCATCTTTTTATTTTTGCATTCTCAACTACGTATATAGCCGGGGGAAGTATTGTATATCTCTCAATTTACGTTGAAATTTTGCAGAAAATATATGCTTTAAGACCCAATGAACAAACCCCGCTTGTATCTCTATCTTTCGCGCTCTCTTATGAAAGCATAATTCAAAAGCAAAAAGCCAAAAAACAAATTTGGTATTTAAGTGCATCTTCTAAAGATGAGAACATAGTATATTTTCGAAAGCTTTTATTTCTCAAAAACAATATTGATTAAGTACATATACCTATTAAAGGTATTTATGTGATAAAATATATACCATACATTTTCTGGGAATAGCCTGTGAAGTCTTCTTCATTTGGAAGCAATATCACATACTCTTGTATAACTGAATAGGTAAATGTAGATATCTTTGAAAACACACATTATTCTATATAGCGGTTTTTGTAGCATAAGGCGTTTCCGAGCTATTCGTTATTAATTATAGAATTGAAGAATACATGTGTTATTCTTTTCGCTATTCAGTTGTTTTTTGCGGTTGAACAGGAAGGTTTGGAATTTTATGGCTAGTATATAACGTTCAACTTTTAAATCTTTGCTTAATGCTGTTCTCTTCTTATTTATAACGAAATGTGTGATATAGCTATTTCTACAAGTCTACGTAGATTAAAATGTAGTATATAGAACATGAATAGTGTGTATAGGTAAAAAAACAGATAGAGGGAGAGAAAGCTATGTGAATTCAAAAGATCAGAATTCTTTTATGATCTCTGAAGTTAAATTAGGCGCCACATGTTAGGGTGCAGTTGTTAAAATCCTTGACTACAGTTGAGCTTCGTCTCTCGGTGTCTCAACCATGCTATTAACAAGGGCAGAAATTCCCTGCCCTGGTCTTCTATGAACTTGAGTCACAGGCAGTGCTGCCAACTAGGAAATTTTGTCACTATTTCTAACAACTTCCAATTCTGGTAATAACACATTTACTCTTTTAACGACAAATATGAGCACATTTAAATGTGGCGGAACTTGTATTTCTTTATCGGTAAGTTCTTTAATGCATTTATGATCTTATATTTCGATTAACTCTAAGCTCGACTGTTCACACTTTACAATATACGTTCAAACTAGACTGCATTGAAGCATTGCTTTAGTTAAACATTTTGCATCCCGCGATGCCAGTTCTGCATCTCATTTGGAACATAGTCCATTAAATAAGAAATAAATATAAATTCGCGATAGGCATAAAAACTTTACACTAAAGCAACAAGAAATAGAAAGCAATAAAGCGCCCCAGTTAACTTTTATGTGGCTGAATCTCATACCATAGATATTGTAGAAAAGATCGATTAACACTGAGACACTGTTGTCGCTAAATATTTGAATTAAAGGCGACGGAAGTAAAAGTACATAGAAAAGTACAGAGATAGACCTGGCTGCATCCTCGAACTACTCGTAAAAACGTAAAGTCTATAACTTCCTACTATTGATTTGAAATGCATGAAAAATGTAAGTGGTAAAAATTTCTTATGAAAACACAGTGGTGCATTGAAGCATAATCCACATTTCATATATAACCTTGTCAGTGACCTGGGTCAAAGCAATTTTAGTATTATGAGCTTAATGGTGCGAAGTATAACCAAACACTTAGGAATTAATGGTTACACGGCATTCCAGTCTAGACAGGACAAAATGGTGTCTATGTAATTAACTAATCACTGAAGTGGATTGGCAGGGGTGGAATTATCTGGATCTCCCCAAGATCGATTATCGATTATATAACTTAAGATATCGTTATGATTAAGGAAATTTTGGAAAATATGCTATAATTCAGCTATTGGTTCTTGGGAACTGTTGTATGGAACCATCATAACTCAGCGAGGGAATACTACTTGCGCTGAAGAAAATGCGATCTTAGATTCTTACTTCATTAAATACACCATTGGCTCCTGTCCTACAAAACCTTCAATCTCCGGAATGAAGGAGAAAGGAAAGATAGGGGAAAAGGGAACATCACAACAAGAAGATAACCATGATGATGATAGTACAAATTAAAACAGTGTAAAATATAATTTTTTTATATGTTGGTCTTATATTTAGCGCTTTCTGGGGAATTTATATTATCAAGATTGGGACAAATGATGTTCCCTTATTGTAATCACTATAGTATAAATAATTATATCGATTTATCCTACATCCTCGTTCAAGGAGCTATAAAAGGACTCGTACCAGCGACAGGATTGGTGCCGATTCTGGAATCGTTAGGGACCCTGTCAATTGCTAGCACGCAAGGTCGTTTTTCGGGTATTCCTTTCCCTCCAGGGGTCACATAAAACACTGAGAGACTACAATGACCTACATGCTTCAGTTGTGTGGTCACCACCGCCTGAATAATCCTAATTCCAATCCAATTTCTGACCTCCCATGTCATTCAATCAAATACAAATATTTACAAATTGCTACATCACAGCGGAGATATGTTTTGTGGGATCCATCATAAACTATGGCTATGTCTTATACCTAATTGTACAGGAATATATATAACGTATTAAATCGTCATTATCATTAACATGATGAAATAAAATCTGAGCGCTGGCCCCATAGCTTAGTCGGTAGAGAACCTGCTTACTATGTGATGTGTGTCGAGTGGGAATTTCATTTCAGCTTCTTTGTAATATATATTTCACTCCCATTTCATACATAAATTTCCTTCTCTTCTATCAAATTTTGCTTCCTTTTAATATTTTTCTCTATTCTTCTCTTTCTTCTGCGACACTTCCCTATTTAGTGTTCGCCGTTTTTTTTTTGTTTTTTTTTTGGATAAAAGTTGTTACATGGTTATTTCTTAATTTCGTATTCTCTTCGACATTGGCCTACTTCTGCCATATATAGGTTAATGTTGTGAACTATTCTACTAAATATTATTTTGTATTATCATTAGTTTGAGTTCGACTCCATATCGGTCCATATAGTGCTTTGATAGTTTTTTTACCTCGTGCTATCTTTCTTCTCCTTTATCTAATTGCATTAGTTAAACTAAATTGTTCATCTTCAGTTTTTCCTTAAGGATATTTATTTTTAAAAATTAATGTTAAAATATCGTTGCTATCAATGAATTGTTTTCTCTTGTTTCAGGTAAGAGAAAAATACAAACTTAGTGCTATTGATAAAGTAGTCGTAACGAGATTGGTAAGTAAAACACTTCTTTGTTTTCTTAAAGGGATAGTCATGCGAAAGTCCTTAATTCCTCATTTTTAAAGTTAGTGTTCAAATGTTGCATATTTAATGCTCTTACTCTTGGTAACCTCTACAACATTTTCAGAAATCTACTCGAAGTAGTTTTAAATTTTTTGACTTTTGAATTCAAAAAATAATTGTTCGACATAAAATGCTCCTTGCGGAACAGTTTTCATATTTCATGTATCATCTTTGATAATTATGTTTTTTTTTAACCTACATGTAAATATATAATTTGCTAAATGATTTTCACAAAAAAAAACCAGACCAAGTTATAAAAAGGTCCTAAAGAGCTTATGTTCTAAATTTCATTATAATCTGGTCAAAATTTCTCCTCAAGGGACATTTGTAAAGAAAATATAGTTTTGGAAAATTGAGAAAGTAAGGGTGCGCTCATTATTAAAATGCAGTGCACTCTATTGTTTAATGATCACCGAGACAGTTAAAAAGGGCGCAGAGTAAAAAGGCATAGCACATTTAAAAGTTGAAATAAACAAAGAATGTTTAATAATAAATGCGAAAACCACAGCGTTGATTCGAAACCTCGGATTTTAAATTGACTGTCTCCTTGAGTAGTTATTTATTATACAAATGGATAAACGGAGAATTTATCCATGAATAGAACAATTTAAAACGTGATCCGAAGGGGAGCATTTTAAGTCCCACGAGTGGATAGTAGAAGTTTGTCCACTTGTATAATACATTATTTTATCATAAATTAATATATGACAATAACCCGCTTGGGTAGTGTAGTGGGATCATGTCTGTCTCAGTTCACCCTGAAGACGAGGAAGATGCACTTCTTCGAAACGTTGGTGTTAAGCCAAGTTTTTACCTGGTTAGAAGCCCGAGAAGATTTTGAATTAATATATCGGTTCCAAATGATATATGAAATGAAGCAAAAGAAGCAGTTGAGGCTTTATTACCGTCCACTTCACGAAAATTATACGAAAAACAGTTTCAGAAATTTAAAGATTGGCAGATAGGAAGAAATGTCCTCGGCAGTATGAATGTAGAAACGAGCGTTCCTATTTGCAATGATATTACTTCATGTAGTTAAAGAATAAAATTGCTTGATGTTGCTGTTAAAAGGTTATAGAAAATTTGTAGTTATCAACCATTTATTTATTTACTTTATCCCATTCGTTACCGGAGCAACGAGTGAATTTTGCGTTCTTTATCCCAAGCTTTGCGCTAATAACTATCACTTTGATTTATATTCCAAGTTTTCTTAAGTAGTTTCAGCTTAGCAACGGTGTCTATTGCAAATATCTGTAAGATAAATGTTGTTGCTTTAATTTGCACCAAGAGTGTGAAGCAAAACGAATGCAGAAGAAATGGGATTGGAATAGATAAAAATGAAAGGAAAAAACAGAATGGGCTATACGTTTCGTACCGAATGTAATCTGACCATGGAAACAAATTGCAGGCTGGGAAAGTTTACTATCCTAGGCTCCTGGTTAAGGACGTGCCCAGCGATATCCCGGGAACCTGCAGGGTGCGGTGATGAATACCAATGCGCTGCCAGGCAGAGATCTTATCTGCTATATGGAACGAAAGTTAAAATTGCGAACGCGCGTGCACTGTTTTGTGACGAGAATAATCGGGAGAGAAGACGGAAGAAAGATAGCTCGCTATTTTAAAGGTAAAAGTGAATAATGGGAACTTCATGAAGTAATTGTGACTCGGAAATTAAAATAATAAAGATCACAATTCAGATGTGAATTGAGATTTAAACTAGCTTTGCCACTTCATTATTCAGCTTTCATTATAATGTGCACAGGAGCGTATTCTGCATAAAACACAATCTGATTTTAGAAAAGTTGTGCTTAGTCTTTTAAAATCTCCCTTCCAATTATTGTTCAGTTATAAACTTTCAAAACCTGTTTTTAGTTTCTACTGCTTATCTTAAATTCAAAACTACTTATTTTAAATCCAAAAATTGAAGTTTCAGCAGATTATGTTTTGAGAATATTTGAATTTTAAGAAAATATTTGCGTGTAAACAGTATAACTCAAAAACGTAAAGTAGTTTAAGTACAACTTTGGTATTTAAATTCATCTTCACCCGCCCCAAACTACTCTTTACTTTAAAAAAAAAAAATTAGATTTTATTTTTTCAAAAATTGCTCAAAGGTATTTTATTTATCATATTTACATGAATAATGAAATGTACATTTTGAATTTTCTTTGAATAGACTGCGAAGGCATCTTTATTTTGAATGAGCTATTTTAATTATTAACCCTAAAAGAAAAAAAAATCTTGAGGAAGAGAATTGTGAAAACATTAAAACTTCGTACATAAATACCACACTAGATAGATAAAACTTACACAATGTATATGTATGTATAATCTTAAGTCATACAACTTATGTGCAACCAAACTTGCTGTGGAATTAACCATTTGCATGAAAATTTGTTAGTTTGGATTGCAGAATTCTTTTTAATTTATCAACTGCAAAAGCGCTATTCAAATTTTTCTCTTGGCCATAAAACGATTAACATAAAAAAGCTAGAAAAACTGGTAGGGTTATTAATGATTTATTGAATTATTCGAGAAGGCCATGTGAATTTAAGACATACATAATATTGAGGTTCACAAGATTTTCCAGTAATCAAGGCGAAAACTTATTGTTAAGTTCTGAAAGAAGGGCTATGTTTAAAAATAGTTTTGTTTTCTGTTTCGTTCTTTTCAGTTCTGACATTTTCATAATAACTTAAAGTTTTATTTACCGTTTTCATACCAGAAAGCCCACGACAACTTAGATTTAAATTTTCGTTCATACGATATGAGTATGAAAAAGTTTTATAATTAACGATGAATTTTTAAAAGCAAAGGAAAGTTATTTTTTTAATTTCCTCCTCTTTCTTTTTTCTATTTTATTACTTCCTCTACACGTACTATGTACATAGTGTATAGAGAAGCTACTGTATTGCACCCAAAATTCGATACCGATATTTCATCGGAAATATATATTTTGAGACCTCCTGAATCCAAAAAAGGCATTTTAGAAACATTTCTGTGTGTATCTGTCCGTCTATGAGCAACATAGCTCAAAAACGAAAAATGCCTTCAATATACCAAAGTTGGTATTTAAGTTCAGTATCTTCCAAGGATGCGACACTAAGATTTTCAAGAAAATCCCCCCATCTCCAACTACCTTTTACATGGAAAAAATTTTGATTTTCTAAAAAATGACTAACGATTTGGATTATAATATCGTATATTAAAGACATGTACCTGACAAATATAATTTATATCTTATGTTTTCTGGGAATAGCCTCTGAAGATTACTTTATTCCGGATGAATTTTACGGAATTTTGAATAGCTGTTAAACCATAAGAGATGTACAAACACTTACTAGAAGAAAAATGTAGAGCACGTTAAAACACACAATTTATGTTATATACATTCTTTTCGTTGAGTTCATCGTTTTTGAGACATTCCTTATTTTTAGTTTCTACTTGGAAAATTTTACATAACTGGCAAACCATAAAAGATAGACAAAAACTTACTTCACCAAAGACGTAGAGCTGGTTAATACACACAATTTAGTTATGTACATGTTTTTCATGCAATGGATCGTTTTTAAGTTATGCCCTTGTTATTGGTTTCGGCTTTAAAGACATACTTTTTTCATAGGGGAATTTGTCAACTCCTGTCCATAGAAACAAAGGAACTTGAGTCACATAGCAACCAGCTTTTGACTAGTATTTTAGCCTATGCTACTCCCTAATTTCCCTTCTACTTGCACGGAAGCAATTAATAAGACTATTTCTGCTAATTTTTTCTCGCTTAGCATGAAGAAAAAGAAGCACAAGCTTTTTAACAATTATTTGTTGCAGAGATATAGAGAAAGTCATGTGAATGGAATACATCAGATTTTTTTAGAAAGGTCACCCAACGCGCACTGTGCACAATCACGCGCTTTTTAAAAATATATAACCTTTAAAAGTATTCAATTGGGATGTGGTTTATGGATTCAAGTATGCAGGGTAGTGCAGATTGCACTAGATAGACTAGATATATTAGACTGCTCTTATCTACTTGATTACGCTGGAGTATCTGTAAAAACTGTATAATCAAATCATCTTCGTATGCGGGCATCTTTCCTACGTTAAATAATAGGCAATTGTGGAAAGGAACTCGTTATGTTAGAAAAATGTGTTTTTTTCTTTATATTTTTAGTTTGTTTCTGAAATTCAGCTGCTTCTGTCTTATACTGTATTCCAAATCATGTTACTGAATGACTTTATATTTTCATAGAATCTCAGAATTTACGAATGATGAAATTAATTAAATTAAAATTACTTAATAATCACCTGAAGAATTCTTTGTTTATTAACACACAGATACATAAAATAATTTGCACCAACCTAGGAGAAAATCACTAAAAATGTGGTGTGTATGTTCACAATTTCATAGCAACCAAAAAGCACCTTCACTTACTCAGTCATGACGGAGAACCATTTTGATATGGAGATTGTCGCTTGCGCAACGTTCAAATGTGCACCTAGTTCTTCCAAAAACTCGTTTATTTTATGTATTGAATTTTTCGAGGTATTCGTAAACTAATGTAGGATAGGATGTTTTCGGAGAGGATTTAGTATCCATCCAGTAGATATTAGATTGTGCCCACGGGAAGGAGGGATAAGATAGGAAGAGACACCGGGTGACCGGAAACAGGGAGATGACATAGTAATGAAAGAGTATTTATACTGTCCAGATTGAAACTCCATGATTGTCGAAGAGGTAGACCGAACTTCCCACCTCTCGTAGAGGATCCAAGGAGCCTTCCCCAAGGGCAAGGGGTCGAAAGGATGGAGAAAATTCCAGAGAGGACATCCTTTCCTTACCAAGCTGCACCGAAACACCATCACCAACACTTACAACCCTAGAACAGACGGAACGGTATGATGGATGTATGAAATGATTAATGGATTATATAGAGGGAGAGAAAATTCGGGGGATAAGAAAACCACTCCATCATTGGCCTGTCGATCCGGGAAAACCCTAGAAATAGCCTGTGGGTTAGACTGGGTGGTCGCCAGAATCGAACTCTTGACATTCCAAATGTGAATCACATGAGTTACAGCGGACCACTTCGCTCGGTTTGCGAAGGTTATGATTATTTCTCTTAAACGGTAGAAACCTTGCTTTAAGTGAGTAAATATATTTTATTGCGGCGTGTAAAATATATTAGAAATATAATTTATGTTTAAGGATTATTAGAAAACATTATTAAATAGACCTAGCGGTTTTGTACATTCTTAAATAAATAGCAAGTACATATTGCGAATTTATTAAATTAGGTGAAAAGGGAAAGGGTAAAAGAAAAACTGTTTTATTATTTAAATAGCCATTATAGTGGATTGATTTAATGAAAATCATTTTCCTTATGTAAAATACTATACCAATACCTTCGTTCATCAAGTTAATATTTTATAGAATATTTTTCAATCACTATGAATACTTTTAAAAACTAAAGCAATTATTTCTTTAATATTATTAGTTACACTGATGAAAAGTATCTTTTCTGTAATTGTATATTGAAGCAGTTGATTGATAAAACACCGCATATATTGTAACTGCCGAAGAGTGCCGGATAGTTTACATAATATGCTGAATAAAGAAGAATAATGCATTTGATTAATATTGCGTACCAAAAGTAACATATTTTACCATTTTATTATTAAAAATTGGGAATAAATTTAGATGAATTTTAACCTTTTGATACTTGGCTGTAGAACATATGCATTTAGTAATGCCAATACTACAGAGTGATTTATATAGATCTGACCCAATTCTTTCATTAATTGTTTCAAAACGAACTGTGCTAGCGACAACTTATTATACATAAATTGTAGAGGAATTTTAGGAGAGTAAATACCTCTATAGCAAATGTTGTAAATGTCCTCCATCCTGCATAAGGCACTACTCAACACGTCGTTCCATGTTACTGCCACTCGTTGGAGGACTCTGTTGTCAATAGCTTGAATCTCCTTTGTGATGTGCTTCAGATCGTCTAATGTCTGGGAACGTGTGGCGTAAACCCTGTCTTATGAGTATCCCCATAGAAAGAAGTCCGGCAATGTCAAATCCGGAGATCTCGGTGGCCACAGGTTCCTGAAAATTATCCGGTCGTCAAAGAAACTTGCAATTAGTTTCATGGATGATGTATGGCATGTAGCGCCATCTTGCTGAAAGTATCGTTGACTCAGCTCTACATCGTACTGCATTTTCACGTTGACTACAAGAACAAAATATCGAAACAGCTGCCAATAATGCAATTAGGAATAAAACATGAATATCTGCGCATCTAGTGACAAGAAATCGAAACTCCAGAACATTCTGCTTAATTTGGTGCTAAATTTGGGTCATTGAATTAATTTCCAACGGAATAATTAAAGAAATGTTTCAGTTCTACATAAATCACTCTGTAGTTTACCAAAGTATAAACTGTTATATATTTTATCTTGTTGCAAAGCTCAATCTGTGGTCTGTGATCTATCTATCTCACTCGTCCACTCGTTCAGGGAACTTTATCCGGATAAGGTTTTTTTCCGGGGTTTCCATTATCCTGCGAAGGCGAATGTCGGGTGACTCTAAGCTCTATGAACCTCGGGCTCATTTGAGTATCATTTCATCCGTTTCATTCATCGTCCCATATGACTATCAGGTTAAAGGATGTTAAACTAAAGAAGAAAATAAAGATTAAAATTTCACAGTCTATAAAGCAAAATGTAAATATTAGTGTCAAATTATTAAAGTTGATATCGGTCATTGGCCATGCATGAATTACCTCTAACTAAACAATTTTGATCTGACTCCGCGCAGAAGGTGGTCCCTATTTTGCCTGTTCCTCTGATCAGCCGATGGATCCCATTATACCAATGTCCTTCTAACTGGATTTAAATGTAAATATATTTGTGTATAGTATTATACACAACAAAATTTCCATTCTAATAACATTTTTGCTCCCAAAATATACCAGCTGCTCTGTCTATCTCTTTCTCTCTCTCTCACATACACACACATGTTTACACTCATCAAGGTTGTTCGTGAAATTTTGCCATAGAATTTGGGTGGAATGCAATACTTCTTCATCTACCCGACACAAGAACTTATGATTTTTTTAAAGAAAGAAAGTATAAATGTAAGAATTAGGATGGAAATTTACAGCCGTGAACACAAAAAATGAACCATCCCCAGACTCCATGTGTCTATCGAAGAGCTACGTGTAAAATCTGTGTTCATAATGTAAACGAAAGAACTGTTTAATGGCCTACAACTGACAGCGCAGTGGTTCACTTATGAGTACTACAACATGTCACAGAACAATGTCGTGGTGGCCGAGAGGTTAAGAAGACCTTGCTTCCACTCTTAAGTTCCTAGATTCAAATCTCATGCTGTTTGTCATTTTATGTCGTTATATATATGGATTTTTTTTATAAAATGATTTTTTTCGATTAGGGTATATGAAGACGTGTATTTCCTGCGAAATATAGGTATCAAATTTTTGGTTGGAATGCAATACTTTCCCTACTTACTAATATGTAGTAGAAGAAGTAAAAATCTAGTGTTTTCAACCATGTCACTTCAGTAACTTTTAAGTACAGATACAAATAGAAACTGTGACTATGATCAGAGAAGAGAAGGAACCCTTCACACCTCGACCCAACTCTGGATCAAAGGGCGTTGATTTATAAACAAGTTATGTTGTTAAAAAGGATTTATTTATTGTATTCTGATTGTAGCTTATGTTAATAGTGAGGATAAACATGTTCTCATTCCCTCTGTTAATAGAAATGATTTGATTGTTCATTCATTTTGTATGCTATGATTTATCAATTTGCCTAAAGGGAACCTGATTCTAAAATTCAAAAATAGGAAAGTAAATATTATTTAAGTAATATACTACATTTTATTCTCAGAATAGCCACAACGAATCCTGTTTGAGGTTACGAGTATCATCAGATAAATTGTAACCTTTATAGTACCTTTTTTGCATGAATGATTTTTACGGCAGTGAGTATGACTACGAAAGCCTTCAGAAGTGCTACAATGAAGACATGCCATAATTAGAGTGTAGCATTGTTAAGCGAGGACATTTTTATGCATGGAAGAATGGAGGATGAAAAATTGATTAAGTAGGTAATGAAACTGTTTTAAAAAGAATGAGCGAAAGAATAATGATATTGAAAGTGATCAAAAAAAAGGAAGCTAATTTGGCTTGAACACCAAACGAGCAAAAAATGTTTGTAAATGATGGATAGGATGATAAATGGAAGAAACTTATCTTGGACTAAAGATTCCAGATGTTAAGATGAGGAGACAAAGAGGAAGAAGAAAGAGAAGGATGAATAGAAAACTTCTTCAAGACCTGTTCTTAGGCTGAAATACTAATTGATTGACAATAATGCTCTTATAAACGTTATTAGAATGAACTTAGAAGTTTAAGAAGCAAGTCTACAAAATAGCGCATACGTAATTGCTATTCTATGTTAGTCACTGTTCGATCGCTACACAACGGTATTCTGTCATGTATTTAATCTGTAATTTATATCGAAATGCCATGAGAACTCTGTTGACTATGCGATGTGCATTTATGATCAACAACTGACTCCATTCCAGGCCATTCTCTATGAATGTGCAGCAGAGACCTGAACATTAATACATCTTCCAACCATTTGGTGATTATCCCTCTAACAGAATACATTTGTCATTTAATTTAATACTCAGTATCACCGAGAATATCAGCTGCGCTAAACTAGAGGTCAGCAACAGAAGTTAACTAGAAGAGACAGTCTCAACAAGGTGGTTCACCTGTCGCTTATTCTCTGGTTTTATGCAACCTTCAGATTATAGTCTAACCTGAAAACATCGTTCCTGAGATCCATTTTCTAGAATTCAATATTGTAGACGTTGACGCTGCAAACAATAGCTACACAGCAGCGTATGTGGTTAACGCGCGTGTTTAGTATGAGTTCAAGGATAAACGATTCAAGTTCGAATCTTGCCAAAACGTTGACAATTGTGCCCCGCTTTCTTTCCTACTGATTTGACACAAAGCTAGATAGTATATCGGAACATTTTTAACTTCCCTATTTGCTTGTTTTATTACTATTCTCTTTATTAATGTATATTCTAACTTTTTCAGTCCAGTTATAGGAAAAACAAGTGAAAATGGAACATTTTGAGGCACATTCATTCAGTTTCTTCAAATTATGAAGGTATTATTATAATGTTTTAAAAATTACATAGGTATTTCAGAAAATATTACGAACAAGACCCAAAATTTCAGGGTTTCTCTAAAATGAAAATATACATAATAGGTGTTCTGGTATTTTTAAATTGTTTTTATTAACTTTATACGTTTTGAAAATTTCCTTTATTGTTTAAAGTCTTAGTGAAGTTTCTTTTTCAAAATAATTAGAATGAAAATAAAGGATCGAAAACTAAAGAACATGAATTGTCGTTTGTTCTTGATTCGTTTATCTTTTTGTTTACATTTATAATTATTAGAGTGACAAACACTGAACTAACTTTACACCTTGATGGATAAAACATAAAGAAGAAAAAAAGCTGAAGTGTTAAATTCACATGGATTTCTCTACATCTCTGCAACAAATTATTGTTAGATAACTTATGCTTCTATTTACTTCAAGCTAATCGAAAAAAATAGCAGAAATAGCCTTATTACTTGCTTCCATGTAAGTAGAACCGAAATAAGGTACTACCATTGATTAAAATGATAGTCAAAAGATGGTTGCTATGTGACTGAAGTTCCAACACGAGTTGACAAATTTCTGTATAAGAAAAACAAGGAATATCTTAAAAACGATCAACTCCACAAAAAAGTGCATATAAAACATAAATTGTGTGTTTTAATGTGCTCTACATTTTCTGTGGAGTAAGTTTTTCTCCATCTCTTACGGTTAAGCAGTTATTTAAAATTCCGCAAAATTCATCCAGAATAAAGTAGTCTTCAGAGGCTATTCCCAGAAAATTCATTTGATTTATCAGGTAAATATCTTTAATATGTGATATTATAATCAAAACCGTTAGAGCCATTTTTGAGAAAATCAAAAATTTCGAAAAAATGTCCATGTAATGGGTAGTAGGGGGTGGGGGATTTTCTTGAAAATCTTCGTGTCACATCCTCGGAATATACCAAACTTAATACCAAGTTTGGTTTTCAACTTGCTTTTCGTTTCTTAGCTATGCTGCCCACAGGCACACACACACACACATACACACAGACAGACAGACAGACAGACACACACGGATATTTTTCTAAAAATGCTTTTTTTTTGGAATCAGGGAGTCTCAAAACTTATATTTCCGGTGAAATCTCGGTATCGAATTTTTGGGTACAATGTACAATATGTACATACTGCGTATAGAGAAAGTAAAAAGTACACGCACACTGTGACACTCGAACCGCTGACACACTGGAGGGGAAGAGGGAACATGAGTTACACTCATTGCGCCCGTTTGGTCCGTTAAAACTTGTAGGTATACTGTCACACATGTCTCCCTCTCCGCTTCTGATTTCTTTATAACTGCTTTGTGACTTCTTTTTGTAGCTTATGCCGTTCGGTTAACCTTCGTTCATGATAATTCACCTTGCAGAACATATGACAGCGATCCTGGAGACTTTGCCTCAACGTGTAAATAGTTTTAAAAAGAGACTAAAGAAGAGTGATTTATAGTCAGGATAGTAAATAAAAATATTGCGTTATTATTACTGTTGTTACCATTATGTATGTATTAGGATACCTATGATGTCATTGGCATTTTAACAGTGTATTACTCACATTATTGTTTATTTAACTCATTGTATTATTACATTGACAGCGCTGCCACCGGGCCACGCCCTAAGCAGTGAAATAAAGTATCTATCTATCTATCTATCTATCTATCTATCTATCTATCTATCTATCTATCTATCTATCTATCTATCTATCTATCTATCTATCTATCTATCTATCTATCTATCTATCTATCTATCTATCTATCTATCTATCTATCTATCTATCTATCTATCTATCTATCTATCTATCTATCTATCTATCTATCTATCTATCTATCTATCTATCTATCTATCTATCTATCTATCTATCTATCTATCTATCTATCTATCTATCTATCTATCTATCTATCTATCTATCTATCTATCTATCTATCTATCTATCTATCTATCTATCTATCTATCTATCTATCTATCTATCTATCTATCTATCTATCTATCTATCTATCTATCTATCTATCTGTCTGTCTGTCTGTCTGTCTGTCTGTCTGTCTGTCTGTCTGTCTGTCTGTCTGTCTGTCTGTCTGTCCGTCCGTCCGTCCGTCTGCCTGTCTGTCTGTCTGTCTGTCTGTCTGTCTGCCCACCCACCCACCTATCTATCTATGTATGTATCTATGTATCTATTGATATAACATGTACTGTAACAGGAGCTATTAAGCGCATGCTTTTGGAATGGACGTAACTACTGCTGCTTAGGTCTATATTCCTATGAAGAGCAGGCTAGATTTGCATAGTTACCAAACGGTCGACAACACGGTGATTTCAACCTTGTTGCTTTCAGAGTATGAAGTGTTGCCTATCTCCAAAAATAATAAGGAACAGGTGCACCACGTGGTAAAATAATCAGAACTAGAAAGTTCGTAAGAGCGGCCAGGGTTGCCAATACCATGCGGCGCTACTTACATGAGCAAAGATCAACGTAGAGTGCAACCCATTACTGCAAAACAGATATCACTGCTTAGCTCAAAACCACGTCGGTAGGAAGGAAGGCGTTTGAATAACATCTTTGTTCTGCTCAAATGTGAGCAACATTAATTTGTTTTAGAACCTTAAGTTTTCTAGCAGTGCACTTATACATGTACTTATTCAGAAAACTATTGCAGTTCTAGTAAACAAACTGTCACGTCTAGTAAGAGAGCAGCTTCACAGAAACATTATTGATTGCAAATTTGTTCAGAAAATTACCCACAGCTATACATTGTTACAGTCCAGATGTATGGAGCTGAGCTGAATCTATGCGGCATGCAGAAGAACTGTCAAGACGGATTTACTAATCCACGAGTATCCTACGTGATATAAAAATAAAAATGAAGAGAATGCAGGGTTGAATGTGATGTATTGCATACAAGCTGCATTTTTAGATCCTAACAAATGCTATTTGCTTGGTAATACTGATACATGATGCGAAGTAGAACGAACTTTTTCACATTACAAATCTTGTTTGTCAGAACGTATAATGAGGTTTTCATTTGAAAGGCTTCAGAAGTACATAGAGTTTACAGTAATACGGCTGCAAATGAGTAAAGAATTAGTTTAATTCCTACTTTCGTTTTTACCTAGTAGGAGTCCGAAGATATTTAACAAGTTAATTTTATTATTTGGACATTATGTACTTGGATAATGTACACAGTTATGTATAGAAGAAAATCAGTTAGAGTTTGTCGTATATATGTACATAATGATATACTTTTACAAATGCTTCACAAGTAATTTTTGTTCTCTGGAAACAGTACTGTTTACTTGACAACAGGTTTGTTTACCTCTCCCCCTGCGTTTTTATCAAGGACTTGTTTTGATGCGGCAAGATGGTCGGTCGCAACCTTAATACGGAATAGCGAACGGTACGAACTTCCTAGCTTTGATAATGTTTTAGATAATAGATATATTTCACATTTCTCATACCATCATATAGATTGTTCCTAAAATAATATCACATTTCTTCAAATTAGCCAGAAACAGAAGGTGACAGATGCATTGTATTAGTTAATTGAAATAGGAGTAATTAATATTTAAGTTGTTAATCCTAATATTAGAAAGAAAAACAGTAAAAATCATCACTACAAGAATTATTATCTGTTCACTCTTAAGATGATCCGCGGCAAAACAAAACCTTCATACCAGAAATAGTCATACTTTCACGACCACGTGACAGGTAAACGGGGCATGTAATGCATTGAGTCCTTATTCCGAAGTCACTAATATATTCTCTTACTGGTTAAGGGTGATAATTTTGAAATTGCAACGAAACAATTGGGTGCAAATATGAGCAAAAAGAAAGTATCAGGCATGCGATTACTTGCACTGCGGCTTCTTTTGACAAATTTGCACAAAATTTGATAAAATGTGCTTCTTCTGAAATTAGGTATATCTGTATTAGCAAAAAGTTGCTGTAGCACTGTATCAACTGTTGGCTACATCTCTGTAACAAATTAATGTTGAAAAGGCTTATTCTTTTATCTGCTTCAAGCTAATCAAGATAAAATTAGTGCAAATGGCCTTACTACTTGTTTCCTTTTAATTAGAAGCGAAATAAGGGAATACCATAGATTAAAATGATAGTCAAATATTTTAAAAATTATGCTATATGATTGAATTTTTTTGCTTGTATAGCCAGGAGTTGACAAATTACCATATGAGAACAGTATAAGCATTTTAAAGCTGAAACCAATAACAAGGAATATCCCAGAAACGGCCAGCTCTACAAAAAAAAAAAACTACATATATGAGATAACTAGTTATGTAAAATTCATCCAAAATAAAGAGGGGTTTTTAGAAGTTATTCCCAGAAAATCCAAGAAATACATTTCGTTTGTCATGAAAGTATCCAATGCTTATGGCATTTTAGAGCCGGTTTTGAGAAAATAAAAAATTTCGAAAAAAGTCCCATGAAAGGGTAATAGGGGGGGGGGGTTTTTCTTGAAAATTTTCGAGTCGCATCATTATAAGATACTGAACTTAAAAACAAAGTTTGGTATTTAACCGACTTTTCGTTTTTGAGCTATGTTGCCCACACACACACACACACACACACACACACACACACACACACACACACACAGGGATATGTTTGTAAAAATGTTTTTATTTGTAATCAGTGGGTCTCAAAACATGTATGTCCGGTGAAATTTCGGTATCGAATTTTTGGGTGGAAATATCTTCTCTATCTACTATGTACATTTCACATACGTACCAGAGAAAGTAAAATTCTTTTCTTGGAAACTGGGGACCCTAAAATGTGTTTTTCCGGTGAAGTCCCGGTATTGAAAATTTAAGTGAGTGCAATACTTTCTCTACCTTTATACCAGGCAGAGGAAGTAAAAACGGATCGGAGAGCGAATGTTGGTGTGATTCATCTTCTGCCCTTTCCTCTTCATTATTTCCTATTCCCATCCTTGACATCCCTTTCAGGGTTTAAGGACCAGGCGACGATGTTTGGGGTGTTGCGGCTGGACGGTAGCTGTGCGCTGATGTAGTTGCAAGGGCGTACTATACATCGGAAGCGTTCCATCTGGAAACACTAGGGATTCAGTCGTGCTTGTTCCCGTCGCCATCTTGATTTGGTCTCTCCCCTCAAGGGAGATTAAGCCGTAAAACTTACGTGCGGTGTATATCAGTGGAGGCACCATCAGCGATAATCCTAACTCTATTTGCTTACCATTTGTATACAATTTCATTGAGGAGTTAACTACAGTAAAAGTTAAATGGAAGCTTTTAGCTTTAATTTTCCAGGGGCTTTAAGAGTAATGAATAGAATAAAAGTCCATTGAGGTTTTTGCGGCCAAAAATTATGCGATCCATACCATTAATTCATGTAACATCATCATTTTAAAGTCAAGTTATAACTTAAATATTCACTAAGCTATCTTAAAACCTTTAGAGACAATTTGTGGAATTAATTTAAGATATCAAAGGCATAGCCAACTTAACCATCAAGAGTAATCAGAAAACTCTTCTCGCCTTTCTGTGTTAAAATTCTGAACTAACAAAGTTGTTTGTTATACCAGTTTTATAAAAGTGCTTGTCGCGACTGACGTGCGTCTAGAAAATATTACAAATTAGAAACTTGTTACACACAAGATGCAGAAACCACTAGACTGTTAATATCACAAGTTGATTTTTGTTCGTAACTAACTCATTGAAAGGGGAAAAGGAACAAACGGAATTCTTCAAAAATGTTACACAAATGGAACACTGTCGTATGATGTTTCAGCATTTCAAAATATGACGATCTATAAATACTACCCTACCTGTAGTAGGTTTTCATCAGCACATAATTACATCTTAGCTACATTAATTTTCATAAGCTTGAGAACGTTTAAAGATATTTATACATATTTAACCGAACAAGGTGCGCCGCGGTAACGTGTGAGACTCGCGTTCAGAAGGTCGTGGGTTCGATCTCCATCAACCCCGCATTCTGTTTTGGTGTTTTTCGCGTGATGCCCCATTGTCACCTAGCCAAATACTGGGCTGCTTGTTCTCCTTCATGCGAAATATGTTAATTTATTATACCCATAAAGGGATAATGTTCCTCGTACTCAAATATACAAAAAAATCAACAACCATTAACTTCAAATAAAATGAAAATTAATTTAAATCAGAACCAAGAAAAATTACACATTAATATTCCCTTCACGACATTTCTCTCTCATCTTTCAGGTGCACGGAAGCATGCACTTTATGAATGCAGTTCTCGGAGTTGGTATGGCGTTGTGGTCGTTGTCCTTACAAGGGTGAGGACAGTTGCGTTGCCAACACACCCTGTTGTTGGCTACTGCGTGGCGCTCATGGCGCCGAGATCTAGAACTGTCGCCCAAACTTTAAGGACTTTTGCATGGCTCTATCGCCTGTCTACATCCAGCTTGTTGCCGCTCTCATATCATCCCCTACTCCTAGAGCGGGGGGGAGGCTGTTAGCGCACAATACATCAGCGTAGGTTTCAGTGCGTGAGGCGTTTCCAACCGTTGATGAGCCTTTACGTTTGCAATAAATTTAACGTATACATTTTATTCGTAAATAAAATTCGTAATTTTTGTAAATTGTTTAAGTGAGACGGAAAAAATGCAGTAAAACTTTGTGTAAGATTATATACTACCTACTCTCACTTAAACTTCTATTAACAAGAATAAAAGTTTAATTTTACAAGTTCAAAATATAAATTTAGGATACGTTACATAATATTTGGCTATACAAATATACATTGTTGAATTTTACTACCATAAATATACAATGTACATAGTAAGCAAAGAGGATATTGCATTTCACCCAAAGGTCCGATACTGAAATTTCATCGAAAATACGTGTTTTGAGGTTCTCTAAATTAAAACACATTTTTAGAAAAAAACCGTGTGTGTCTTGAGTTCGTCCAAGTATGCATCTGTAAACAGCATAGTTTAAAACCAAAGTTCGGTTAAACTCCTAATTTTATATATTTTAAGTTCAGCATTTTCCAAGGTGCGACATAAAGATACTCAAGAAAATGTCCATCCCAAACTACCCTTTACATGGAACATTTTGCGAAGTGTTTGATTTTCTCAAAATTGGCCCTAATGATTTTCATTAAAATTTCATTATGCTGAATGAAATCTAATGTCTTGATTTTTCGGGCAGTAGCCTCTAAAGTCCTGTTCATTCTGGAAGGTTTTGTATACTGATAATCATAGAGAAAATATTCCTACACAAAACATGCACATCTCGTTAAAACACAGAATTTATATAAAATACATTTGTTTTGTTTCTCCTTTCTTTCTTTTTTATTTGCGAAGTTTACTGTTTCTGAGATATTACTAGTTATTGGTTTAAATTTTAAAATACTTCTACTTATTCATTTTCTCTCTCCTGGTGAAAAAAAAAATAGAAGAGAATGGAATGTCAATGCTTTACATAATAACTAGCTCTTGAAAGATTTGACCGTCGTTTTGGCCTGGATCATTCCCTTATTTTTACATATCTACAAGGAAGTATTTATATAAGCAGTTCTCCAAATGCTTATATCGATTACGTGAAATAAATAGAAAAAATACTTTTGTAAGAATAGTTTGTTGCAGAATAGATAGAAAAAATCTTGTAAATATAACATATAATATTATTTTTATTTATTTATTTGGCTAACTTCTATGTATTAGATATTTTACTTTGGAAGATGAAAAAGCATTCAACTTATCTATTCATGTTCATATTAAGAAGGAACATCTCAGATATACACCACCCATATAATGGCTTTACGCACTATCAACATTTTCTGAATATAGTGCTTTTGTTACTTTTCCTTGCTTAAATAGGCATTAAAAGAGCCATAAATAGTTGCACTTAAAATATTAGTTACATCGTCATATCGTACTGCATGCATTAAATTATCATACAAAATATTACTTTAAATACATTTAGTTTGGTTTATTTTGTAATTATTAATGTCATTCTAATAATAAAACCAGTTTTTATTCTGAAAGTAATATTTATACTAAAATTTGAGGAAAAATACAATTCCACTCTAAATATTTTCATAACTGGTATTGTGCATGTTCATTACCGACACATATTGTCCACCTCAATAATTTTTTAGATAGTGTACATACGTGTACAATTAATTTTGGAAAATAAAATATTCAGTCATTAACGGTACAGAAAATACAAGGCTATCAATTACAGAGTAATTACATTACTTCTTTTATAACTTTATGACTATGAAACACACTGTTTTAATTGAACTCAATTAACTTTTTTTCATTTTGCAGCAATTTTATTATTTCAAATAACCCTAACTTACCCTGTGACCATGTTTGAATACACAGTCAGTCGAGCTGGAATATACTGCAATGAGACATCAGTATACGCCGGGTTTGCGGCAAAATGGTTCTATTTGTGGCCAATGGTTTAATTTTTACTTTCTCTAGCCCAATATGTACAATGTACATAGGTATTGTAATGCACCCAAAAATTCGATACCGAGATTTCACCGGAAATATATGTTTTGGGGTCCCCTGAGTCCGAAAAAAGCATTTTTAAAAAAAGGTCCGTGTGTGTGGTCTGTCTGTGTGTATGTGTGTGTGTCTGTGTGTGTGTGTGTGTGTCTGTGGACAGCATAGCCTCAAAACGAAAACACCGTTAAATACTAAATTTCGTATTTAGGTTTAGCATCTTCCAAGGATGCGACACGAAGATTTTCAAAACAATCCCCCTACCACAAACTACCCTTTACATGGAAAAAATTTCGAAAATTTTGATTTTCTTAAAAATCGCTCTAACGATTTTGAATAAATTCCGTATATTAAAGGTATTTATGTCCGAAATAAAATGTATATCTCGAATTTTTGGGGAATAACCTCTGAAGAGCTTTTTATTCTGGATGAATTTTGCTTAACTGCGAGACCGTAAGAAATAGAAAAAAAAAAACTCACAACACAAAAAATGTACATCATATCAAAGCACACAATATATGACCTATACTTTTTTGTTGTGGAGGTAACCGTTTCCGAGATATTCCTTGTTTCTGGTTTCAATTGTAAAGTACTTAAACTTTTCTCAGACAGAAAGTGTCCGTTTTTCTTTTGTTCTACTCCTGGCCAAGCAAAGAGGTGATTTGCAATGACAATCACATGACGATAGCATTTATAACATTTGACAAACACTTTAGCATAGCGCAGTCCCTTATTCTCTTCTACTTATAAGGAACTAAGTAATAAGAACATTTTGCTAATATTTATCTCGATTAGCATTGTGTACAAAGAAGAATAATCTTTTGTAGGAGGTTTGTAGAGAAGCTAGAGAAAGTTATGTGAGTGTAACACATCAGATTTTTTCCCTAGCACCTACGCAGACTTTGATATTACCTTTTTATTTTGATCTGTAAAGTGAAGCCAAGTAGGGTTTTCTTCTGCATCTTCATTTACGATACAGATTCCCGTCATTTCCCCGGCGAACTTCAGCCTGAGGCTTATTGTGCTATCTGTATTGTTTAAAGCCAAACCATTACACCTGCATCTCTTAAAAAGGAGCGCAGCCTTGCAATGGGTATGGATGATACTTCTTGTGGCTCTATGAACATTTTCCCAAAAGCTTTGTATCTCTTGCGAGCCAGTCTAAGTTTCCTGAAGCGCTCCAATTGTGTTAAGATGCTTTTTCACAGTGACATGCCCGGTGAGGAAAGCAGCAATTGTTCTCAGCTGAAGTCTGAAGTCAGTGGGGTTTTAATCCACCGCTAGAACTTATTTCTGTAATATAAGTTACTCTGCTCTAGGAACATGTTGTTTTCATTTCTCATAAAAAATTATTCGGCGATTGGGAAAATTATTCCATATTTATAACCATAAAATATTACGGACATTATATAAAAAGTGTTATTGTGTGAGGTATGGAACGCATGTGAAAAGAAATTAGCGTACCTAGCTAGCCCTGTGTTATCGGTACATGTCTGCTGTGCTAGAGGTCTCAGCTGCGGGTGGGCAATTTTTCTCTAGCCCAATTTATTCCCTAGAGAGTTTGGTAATATAAAAAAATCTCATGTGTTCCATTCACATGACTTTCTCTACAAATCTGCAACATATTATTGTTAAAAAGCTTATGCTTCTATTTACTTCATGCTAATTGAGAAAAATATAGCAGAAATAGTCTTATTACTTGCTTCCTTATAAGTAGAAGCGAAATAAGGGAGCACCATAGTTTAAAGTGATAGTCAAAAGCTGGTTGCTTTGTGACTGAAGTTTCTTTGTTTGTATGGACAGGAGTTGACAAATTCCTGTTGAGAAAGGTAAGTTTTTCAAAGCTGAAACCAAAACCCAGGAATATCTCAAAAACGATAAACTCCCCCAAAAAAATGTGTATAACCTAAATTTAACGTGCTCTACATGTTTTTTGTGTGATAAGTTTTTATCCATCTCTTACGGTTTAGCAGTTATGCAAAATTTCGTAAAGTTCATCCATAATAAATTAGTCTTCAGAGGCTATTCCCAGAAAATTCAAGATATACATTTTATTTGGCATATAAATATCTTACATATAAGACATTTTAATCAAAAGCGTTAGAGCCATTTTTGAGAAAATCAAACATTTCGAAAAAAGTCCCATGTAATGGGTAATCGGGTGAAAATCTTCGTGTCGCATCCTTGGAAGACACCAAAATTAAATATCAAATTTGGTATTCAACGGTCTTTTCGTTTTTGAGCTATGCTGTCCACAGACACACAGACACACATACAGACACACACACGGAGTTTTTTGTAATTTTTTTTTTTTTTATTCAGGGGGATCTAATACATAGGTTTCCGGTGAAATCTCGGTATCGAATTTTTGGGTGGAATTCAATATCTTTTCTATACACTATGTACATAGTACGTGTAGAGAAAGTAAAAAGAGTGTGAATGTGTGTGACCTAATTAATAAAATTAAAGACAATACAAACCAATATTGACAATAGGCAATACGTTACACAAGTCAATGCCACCAATGGGAGCACACGGTTAAAGGCGGGATATAAATGGGGGGGGGCAGCGTTCAGATTTGAAGCTAATGCATATCTGGTTTGTTGCAATCATATTAAATTTGGAAATTGTTCTTATCTCTATTGTTAACCGTTTTCTGAAAAATAGCTAGAACATATTTAGGAATGCCTTAAATTCAGATCTAGCTAGAAAATTAGATGTAGGCTAATGCCTACCTACTTGGATGAATTTGATAGAACGTGTCAATGGTATAGATATTATTTTAGAAAGTTACAATGCAATGTATTTATCTCTGAAAGAGTCACATGGTTAATATAAGCTATGCCTTAAGTATATTTAAAAAAAAAAAAAAAAAAAAGCTGCTACATACAGTGAATCTATCTTGTTGCACAGAACTGGACATCCATTGCAAACACTTGCTCCACTAGGTTTGGTGTTGGTGATCTGAACGCTTTTCGACAACCTTCGTTCGACCATTTCTGTGAACGATTAGCTCGAATAGCATTAATAGTTAGAAGAATAAGCTTTTGTAAGAAAAGTTTGTAGCAGAATAGGTAGAAAAACTCATGTGAATGTAATATATAACAGGATTTTTTCTTTATTTTTCATTATGCTCATGTTAAGAGGAAGAGCAATGCATGTGTCTACTGAGACACCAAAAAGAGCCCACATAGGTCACGTTGACATGAAACATGCAAAATGGGGCTATGTGTATCGCCTGTGTATGTTGATCGTAAACACTAAACTATTTCCTTTTAAGCCACTCCGTTTAGTTTTTCATGCATGTGCTGGGAAACTGTCACAAAAGAATAGACAACCATCATAATCATTATTATTATTACTATTATTATTGTTTCTAGACCGCGTAGCTAAATTACAAATATATATTTATTTCAATTAGAATGTTTCATATACAGATTTCGCCTTAAATATATGTTTTGAGGAGCCCTGAAGCTATAAATAAACTGTTAGAAAACAAATTTGCGTGTGTGTTTGTGAACAGCACCCTCAAATAAGATGTATACAAACTTCCAATTTAAATCAAAACTTGCTTAAGGCTGCAAGGCTAAGCTTTTCAGGAAGTTTTCCTTAACCCTAATCAATTCTTTAAATAATAATTTGCTCCCTTTAACTTTTATTTGCTCTAAGTATTTTTACTTTCTCTATATATATTTTAGGGTCCCCTGTATGCAAAAAATGTATTTTCAGAAAAATATCCGTGTGTGTGTCCGTGTGTCAGTGTGTTCGTGTGTCCGTGTGTCTGTGAACATACGATAATTCGAAAACGAAAAGTCGGTAAAATACCAAACTTGGTATTGAACTTTAGTATCTTCCAGGGATGCGACACAAAAATTTTGAGAAAAATACCTCCACCCCAAACTACCCTTTACATGGAACTTTTTTCGAAGATTTTGATTTTCTAAAAAATAGCTCTAACGATTTTGATTAAAATATCTTATATTAAAGATATTTACCTGATAAATGAAATGTATATTTTGAATTTTCTGGGAATAGCCTCTGAAGACTACTTTATTCTTGGTCAATTTTACGGAATTTTGCATAAATGCTAAACCGTAAGAGATGGATAAAAACTTACCATACAACAAATGTAGAGCACTTTAAAACACACAATTTATGTTATATACCTATTTTTCGTGGAGTTGATTGTTTTTTAGGTATTCCTTGTTTTTGGTTTCAGCTGTAAAACTCATACTTTTCTCATACAAGACTTTGCGAACTCGTGTCCATACAAACAAAGGAACTTCAGTCACATGGCAACCAGCTTTTGACTATCACTTTAACATATAGTACTCCCTTATTTCGCTTCTACTTACAAGGAAACAAGAAATAAGACTATTTCTGCTAATTGTCTCTCGATTATCATGAAGTAAATAGAAGCATAAGCTTTCTAAAAATAATTTATTGCAGAGATATAGAGAAAGTCATGTGAATGTAACACATCAGATTTTTTTTGTCTGACAATGCAATTGAAATAGTAGGTGTTTGAGATACACGGAGTGGTTAAAAATAATGATAACTGTTTTATTTTCTCTGAAATGAATTCATTGGCAGAGGTATTTAAAGCTACACACCTTGAATGTAATAGCCCCCGTTATTTGTGGGCTTTTGTTCGGAAGGCCTCGTACACCATCTGTGCGTCAATTTCTGTATTAACCGCCCTATAGCCTGAATGTCATCTCTGGTGTTGTACGGGATCCCACGTATGGTTCTTTCACTTTGTAAAAGAGATCATAATTATAGGGACTCATGTCGGGTGAGTACAGTAGATGTCTCCCATTGTCAGCGTCGCAAGAGGTTCTGGACAGCAGCTCAGCGATGTGGCAACTTGCATTATCATGCAGAATGATAGGGTGCTCTTCCATGAAATGTCGTCTCTTTCGTCTGAGCGGAAGATGGTGTTACAAGGACGTCTTGTAGGAAGCATCTCAGTGAACGGAGGCTTTCCGGTTCTCCTCGCCCAAAGAAAGTGCTCGCTACACAAAGCACTATGAAAGTGATGTTCATTGTGGTGTATGCCACTGATGGGGTAATACTGCATCACGATGTACCACTGTGGGAGCACATGCCACATGCTCACAAAATATATAAAAAGAGAAATTGTATATAATATTATTAGCTTATAGAAAGCAAGGTAAAATAATTGTGAATATTTAAGGGTAGAAATATACATAGATGCAAGTTGTTGTAACTTAGGTAATTAAGGCAAGGCGAGCTACCGGAATTCCAGGTAACAGTTCACCAATCACCACCTGCTAATGAGCACAGGGTTTAGGCCAAAGAATGTAAGATAGAAAAGAACAGATATATAAAGAAGTGAAACAGGAATAGTGACTTGTCTTCCAATTAGAACAGGGAATTGTAA
The DNA here is from genome assembly GCA_030762935.1 of Hymenopus coronatus. Classification (NCBI taxonomy): domain Eukaryota; kingdom Metazoa; phylum Arthropoda; class Insecta; order Mantodea; family Hymenopodidae; genus Hymenopus; species Hymenopus coronatus. Next base: position 26,748,788 of record CM060889.1, read on the forward strand.
AAACAGACAAAGCAAACGTAAAGTTAAAATGGGAGGAAACAATGGGTTTTTCCAAACGAGTCATATGCACGCTATGATGTCAGAACTTGGCACAATTTATTCTCATAACTTGTGAGGTGATGCTAAGAACCAACAAGAGATAGCTACATTTTATGGCGAGAAAGCTGGCGTCACCCAGGATCAGAATTTAAAGCAAGGCAAGATCTCTTAGGTGGTTCCTCTTACTGTTACGCTGGTGATATTGTGTTCACGTCACATTCAGTCGCGCGCTCAGCCACGTGCTTCAGTGGTGGGAGAGTGATATGCAGGCGATTAAATTAGGCTCCTGAATAATAATGTAAGTGATGGGATGGTATTTATTTATAAATCATTTTGTAAGGAAACAAGTTAGCCACCCGTTTAAATCCATGATACAATAAATTCAATTCGTAAAGGAATATGCAGTGTTTTTAATGTTAGCCTCACCCACAAACCCCAGAGATAGTTTAATTTGGACATTAGGAGTGGAATGTTCATTAATGCTGGAGCTGAGGACACTGCTGAAACGAGACACCGATTCCCGCGACACCACCAAAGGTGACGATTGTTCCTGTGATTACGATCTCTTTGGCAAAGAAATAGAACCACTGCAAGGGATCCGGTATAACACCAGAGATGACATTATCCATTTTATAGGGACATCAACAGCAATAGACGAGCAGATGGTTTACGACGCCTTTCGAAAGTTTGGTAAAAGGTCATAAATAATGGGGGCGATTTTATTCAAGGTGTGTAACTAAGTGATACTGACAATAACGTACTCTCAGAGAAAAAGAAATGGTTCCCAGCCCCTGTACAATATATAAAATACATTATGATATAGTGTTATATATCTTGAAAGTTACACAATATAGACAAAGTTTACTTCAGAAAAGTGTATAAAATTTCAAAAATGTTGTTACATTGATAATATCCGAAATAAATATTAATTTGAATTGTTCATTGCGTTAAAGAAGAGAATTTTAAATATTAAGAAGTGAAAGTTTTTTGTTTCTTATAACTTCATGTGAAGACTGCAATAACAGTCGTACCTAATCAGAAACTGTTCATTTCAGCCTTCTGCATGCGTTGTGCACTTCAATAGAGTGAATGTTGAAACCATTTTTGTAAAACTTGCATCGTGATTAAAAGTTAGCAGAAACAAAAATAAATCTTCAGGTGAATTCGTGGATATAGATCAATTGCAGTGGATAGAGAACGTAATGTGATTTTCACAACATTTTTAAAAGGCTTAAGCCCATAAAATATTTAAACCTTATTGAATTTTGGTAGCTAATCGCTTATAGCTCAACTATTATCCATTCCAAAAATGTTCTTTATTTGTTTAGTGATAAAATGCACTAAGGATATGAAAACTGGCGAATGGATAATATTGAAATAAAGTTTGAATTTAAATTTAGAGATGAACTAATAATGTCAATGCATATATAGCCTGCTCTCGTGAGTAAACATTGAGGATAGGTACACTAACCGCATTAAAATGACCCATCCCCCTAGATCACAATCCCTTCGTAAAATTTCTACCTCCGCGCCAAACCGGTACCAGTCATCTATGTAACAAGCCTGAAAAACAATTCAGTGGCACAAAATCAAAATATGAACGATGTTATAATCGATGTAAATTGTAGGGGTGGTTCGGATACCACCTTAATTAAACAGTTTCGCAAGGTATTCAATGAAGTCTAAATTAATAAAGTATAATTCAGCCTTTTAGAAGAAGCAATGTAGAGTTATTTATATGTCTGTTTATTTGGACGATAGCTACTGCATTTATATGCAATCTTTCATCAGCGCTAAGAAGACAAAATTTAATATAATGGGCGTTATTGAATGGCAGTTATAAAACATAATATAAATATAATAGTAAAACATAATAAGATATTAAGAAAACGACAGTAATTTAAGAAAGTCCAAGCTTAAGTTATATGTTACCGTTCACAATTTGGTTAAATTTTGACGAGGTAAAGTGTGCTGAAATCCAGTGGCTTCAATTATGTCCGAAAAACGGCATAGGACTGGATTTGTCAGTACCAACATTAAAAACTGTGTTCCATAAGATCCTTGGTTGGGCTTTAGCATAGAGAAAAAGCAAATGGTAAATGCAGCAATAAAACTCTGATGTGTTCCAATCACATGACCTTCTCTACATCTCTGCAACAAATTATTGCTAAAAAGCTTATACTTTTATTTACGTCATGCTAATCGAGAAAAAATTAGCAGAAATAGTCTTATTACTTGCTTCCTTGTAAGTAAAAGCGAAATAAGGGAGTACCATTAGTTAAAGTGACAGTCAAAAGCTGGTTGCTATGTGACTTAAGTTCCTTTATTTGTATTTCTCCTGTATGAGAAAAGTATAAGTTTTTCAAAGCTGAAACTATAAACAAGGAATATCTTAAAAACGATCAACTCCACAAAAAATGTATATAGCATAAAGTGTGTGTTTTTAATGTGCTCTACATTTTCTGTGTGGTAAGTTTTTGTCCCTCTCTTACGGTTTAGCAGTTATGCAAAATTTCGTAAAATTCATCCAGAATAAAGTAGTCTTCAGAGGCTATTCCCAGAAAATTCAAGATATACATTTTATTTGTCAGGTAAATATCTTTAATATACGGTATTCTAATAAAAATTGTTAGAGCCATTTTTAAGAAAATAAAAAAATTAAACAAAAAAGTTCCATGTAGACGGTAGTTTGGGGTGATGGGATTTTTCTCAAAATCTGCGTGGAAGATACTAAACTTAAATACCAAGTTTGATATTTTACCCACTTTTCGTTTATGAGTTATTGTGTTCACAGACACACGGACACACACGGACCTTTTTCTGAAAATGTATATATATATATATATATATATATATATATATATATATATAGTGGACCCTAAAACATATTTTTCCGGTGAAATCTAGGTATCGAATTTGTGGGTGAAGTGCAATACCTTCTCTATACACTATGTACATAGAGGAAGTAAAAATGAGATTGAGAAGGTGTTCAAGTCTGGGCTGAGGATATTGTAGTAGCAAGGTTCACTGCTCTGCTCAGTACTGTCGACCGGAACCTGCTTTTTGCTATCCAGAGCAGATCTGTGCACTGTTGGTATCTGTTAACTTCGTGATGAAGCATTTCAGCGCATTAGAGAGAACAGTGCATGCTCTGGGTGTGGCTATGAACTACTTAAGTAATATTGACTATCCAGTTCTATTTCTCTGGGAGCAAAACTGATAGCGCTGACTTGTGTAAAGAGCTGCAATAAGCTTCAGAAAGGTTGCACATAATATTTGAACTTCTATCTCAGCGAGTGTATAAATCTAATATATCAGAATGGGCGGGGAGAAAAAAAACATATGTGCAGAAAATGGTAAACAATTTTACCACTTATCATTACAAATAGCTTACAAATAAATATGTGCATTATAAGAGTAATATATTTTATCATAACCTGCTTATGCTTGAGAAAGCATTCATTTGAACAAGTACCAGGCCGAATAATATTACTAATTGTTTCGATGCATACTATAAAAGATATTAAGACTCCAGAAAACAGTGATCCGTGTAGTGAAAGCAAATGGTCACGTTAAGTTCTGTAAGGTAATTAATTGCAACTTTACTATTACCTTAAAAAATATTAATAATAATAATAATAATAATAATAATAATAATAATAACCCCACCTGGGTAGTGAGGTGGAAGCGTGTCTGCCTCACATTCAAAAGGTGTGAGTTCGAATCTCGCTTAGACTGAGTAATCCGGATAAGGTTTTTTTCGGAGTTTTCCCTTATTCTGAGAAGACGAATGTCGAGCAACTTTAAGCTCCGTGGACCGCAAGATCATTTGGGCATCATTTCACCAATTTCATACATCTTCCGATATGACCAACCAGGTTAAAGGACGTTAAACTACAAAATAAATAAATAAATAAATAAATAAATAAATAATAACAACATAATCTAAATTTCGAAGCCAGAGCTGCTAAATCAACAGCTATTTCACATTAACATAAACAATTTCAAGAGTTCCTTTCTTGTTGCCCTGAAAATCGTGTGCATTGTGTATTAGTCATGAAATGTTATTCAGGTTTGAAATATTCAACGTTAGTTATAATTAAATGTACTTATTGCAGGGAAAAATATCATTGAATGAAATATTCAATATTTGCTTTTATAATTCCAAAAATAATCTGGAATTGATATCTTATAAACCAATTTAACAATGTTTATTTAATTCTTGCAGAGGTCACAGAGTATGAATGACCAGATTGCAGAATTTTAATAAAACTGATCGAAACTAGACTTATTCCGAATTTACTATGTATGCTTAAGTTGTCTGTTCACGCCAAATTATAATGTTGTAGTGTTAAATTGATAAGGAGAAGTGATATACAAACCATCCTTATCCCAATTTTTTACTCAGAAATAGTTACTTCAGAAAAATAAATAAATAAATAAATATATATATATATATATATATATATAAAACTGTTAACTGTCAAAATACTCATAAAAGCATGTGTTTCAGCCTTTTGTGTCCCATTTATAATTGAAACTAAACTCAAATATATTTGCTGAAGCATTGGGAAAAAAATAATAGTTTTTAAATTTTCTGGTCATCACCCCTTAACTATCCTGTATTTTATAGCAATTTCCACAAACTTATAACATGTTAGAATGTTTATAACTTAAAATCTGGTGAAGTGGTTTGACTTACAATTGTGAATTTTAAGATCTTCCGTCATAAGGGAACCTAGACGTGAAATTTAATGATCTTGTAGCTTCTAATCAAATTTAAAAAATTGAACCTTTTGCTCAAATAGTAAATAAAATAGCAAAATAAGTGAATAAGAGAATAATAATAATTGGAAGTCATACACAATACAGGATATATACATTGAAATAATGACAAGTTAATTAATAATGAGATCAGTTTATGCCATTGTTCTGGTTGTGTCTCGAAAAAATCTGATGTGTTCCATTCACATGGCCTTCTCTATATTTCAGTAAATTATTATTGTTAATAAGCTTATCTTTTATTTATTTCAAGCTAATTGAGAAAAATTAGCAGAAATAGCCTTATTTCTTGCTTTATTGTCAGTAGAAGCGAAATAATGGACTGATATGTGACTGATGTGACTGATGTTCCTTTGTTTGTATGGACAGGAGTTGACAAATTCCTGTATGAGAAAGGTATGTTATTCAAAGCTAAAACCAAGAAAAAGGAATATCTCAAAAACGATCAACTCCACGAAAAAAAAGGTATATAACATAAATTGTGTGTTTTAACGTGCTCTACATTTTTTGTGGGTTAAGTTTTTGTCCATCTCTTACGGTTTAGTAGTTATGAAAAATTCATCCAGAATAAAGTAGTCTTCAGAGGCTATTCCCAGAAAATTCGAAATATACATTTTATATGTCAGGTAAATAACTTTAATATACGATATTTTAATCAAAATCGTTAGCCATCTTTTAGTGAATCAAAATTTTCGAAAAAAGTTCCATGTAAAGGGTAGTTTTGGATGGGGGGAATTTTCTCAAAACCTTCGTGTCGCATCCCTGGAAGATATTAAACTTAAATACCAAGTTTGGTATTTTACCGACTTTTTGTTTTTGAGTTATCGTGTTCACAGACACACGGACCCTTTTCTGAAAATAAATTTTTGGATACAGGGGACCCTAAAACATGTATTTCCGGTGAAATCTCGGTATCGAAATTTTTGGTGGAGTGGAATACATTCTCTATACACTATGTACATAGTGAGTATAGAGAAAGTAAAAAAGTGTATAACCTTTCCAAAGATTATTTGAACGAAATTTTGGCTATAATTTCTAAAAACCAATGATATATCATGATAATTCTATTCATATCATAAATGGATAGCCAACATTTTTAAAAATACATATGTAAATATAATAGAACCAGAGGAATTTATTTTATTTTACATATATTTTAAAACTTTATTGTCTTAATTGTAAACAACGATGGTAATATTGAAGAAAGTAAGAATATACTCTACGTAATTATGAGTTATCATCGCAATTTTATTAAACATCATATTGCGTCGGATTTCAAACATTTATCTCCGGGATAACTTTTTTAATTAATATGTATAATATACCAGAGAAGTTTCCTAGTTTCTAACATGAAGTTCTTCAATGTTAAGAAATTAAAACAGAGGCCTTGTTTATAACACTAAAACCTATTTTAATAAATTAAGCTCATATATTAAAATTACTCCACTAATTAAAATTATCTTACTTATTTAAACTGAATAAAATTATTTGTAGCATAAAATCCTATTCCCAACAAGTGCCACATCTCTGTGAGGATAGAAAAATTGCATTACCAAAACATAGCTAAGCAATATTACTTAAAAATAAAAACTAGTTAAATATCTCCATTTTATTCCTTCTAAATGGAGGAATGTTTTCTGTACCTAATTTGAAAACATAGCAGATGTTGTTTACAGTTTCTATTACGGTTTTTACTTATTTCCTCTGAAATTATGGAACATCTTTTTATATTCTCCATCACCTATATCTTTCTAATGTATAATAAACCCGTTTAAAGAAGATGTTTAAAATGGTCAAAACTTACAAGCGCTGAACTCAATTAATTCTCAAATGCACAATACGCACTTAGGTGCGTTTAAAAAGAATGAAATGGCAAATTAAAGGTCTCAAGTTCTTTATTTTATCCATAGCGTATAATAAGTAAGGTAAATATTAATTCCACCCAAAAATTCGCGAAGTGAGACTTCTCCGGAAATTCATGTATTGAGATCACCGAATAAATTTAAAAAGACATTCAGAAAACTATCTAGGGAAGTTTTGTACCTTCCAAGGATGCAACACGAACATTTTCAAGAAAATCTTCTCAAATCATTTGCGTGATTTTATTACTTTCTCTATACGTACAATGTACATATGTATAGAGAAGGTATTGTATTGCACCCAAAATTCGATACCGAAATTTCACCGAAAATATATGTTTTGAGGCCCCCTGAATCCAAAAAAAAAGCATTTTTAGAAGAATGTCCGTGTCTGTCTGTCTGTCTGCGTGTGTGTATGTGTGTTTGTGGACAGCATAGCCTAAAAATGAAAAGAATGTCAAAAACCAAACCTAGTATTTAAGTTTGATATCTTCCAAGAATGCAACACGAAGATTTTCAAGAAAATCCTCCCACCTCTATTTCGAAAATTTTGATTTTCTTAAAAATAGCTCTAAAGATTTTGATTAAAATCTCGTATATTTAAGATATTTACTTGACAAGTCAAATGAATATCTTGAATTTTCTGGGAATAGCCTCTGAAGACCTCTTTATTCTGGATGAAATTTACGGATTTTTGCATAACTGCTAAAACGTAGGAGATGGACAAATATTTGACATACTGAAAATGTAGAGAACATTAGAACACAGAATTTGTGTTACACACATTTTTTTCGTGGAGTTGGTCGTTTTTAAGATATTCCTTGTTTTTAGTTTCCGCTTTGAAAACTTATACTTTTCTCATACAGGAATTTGTCAATTCCTGTCCATACAAACAAAGGAACATCAGTCACATAGCAACCAACTTTTGACTATGAATTTAACCTATGGAACTCCCTCATTTCGCTTCTACTTACAAGGATGCAAGTAATAAGACTATTTCTGCTAATGTTTTCTCAATTAGCATGAAGTAAATAGAACCATAAGCTTTTTAACAATAATTTCTTGCAGAGATGTAGAGAAAATCATGTGAATGGAACACACCAGATTTTTTTTCTAAAATTGTCATTTTCCCATAAAGGCTTTAATAATTTTGTTAAAATACCATATGTATAGGATACATAAACAACCAATGAAATGGGAACTTGTTATTCGCTTTTTAAATGCAAAATATAGCGACCAGTTGTTAAAACATTTAACAATCGTTTCAGTCTACTATTTTGTATATAGCTGCAAGGAAATATGTAGTTAAATCATTTCTGTTTGTGTTTATCTCAATTAGAATGAAGTAGATGCAAAACTAAGTTTTTTGTATGAATAGTTTGTCGCAGAATAGGTCGACAACATCATGTAAAAGCAACACATGTGATTTTTTTATTGCTCAATAATTTCAGCGTCCTTTATTCGGATAGGTCCAATTGCACGGTGAACAAACCGTGTTCAATTCCGACAATGTGTTCTCAGTAAAGGGAAAACCCTGAAAACAACCTTATGCGAGTAACTCAGCCTAACCTAGATTCGAACTCGCGACCTCATGAATGCGAGGTGGATACACCACCCCCAAATATAAAGACGAATGTTTCTCTTACCTGAAAATTTTTTTTTGAGCAGTCTAAAATGTTTTTAATATATCGGTTTCAACCAAATGTAAAATTAATAACATTTTTCTCCTCAATTTTTACTTTCTCTACAGGTTCTATGTACATAGTGTATATAGAGCTGTTGTAATGCACCCAAAAATTCCATATTGAAATTTCACCTGAATTCAAAAACAGCATTTTTACAAAGAGGTTTGTGTGCGTGTGTGTGTGTGTGTGTGTGTGTGTCTGTCTGTCTTCGATAGCATAGCTCATAAACGAAAAGACCGTTAAATACCAAACTTGGTATTTAAGTTTGGTATCTTCTAAGGATGCGACACGAAGATTTAAGAACTTCCCCGCATTCCCATAGAAGTTTTTTCGAAAATTTTGAATTTCTCAAAAATGTCTAACGATTTTTATTAAAATGTCGTATATTAAAGTTATTTACCTGACAAATAAAATGTTATACTTTGAATTTTCTCGGAATAGCCTCTAAAGAGTACTTTATTCTGGATGAATTTTACGGAATTTTGTATAACTGGTAAACCATATGAGATAGACAAAAGCTAACTTAACAGAAAATATAGAGCTCGTTAAACCACACAATTTATATTATATACATCTTTGGCGTAGATGATCGTTTTTTAGATATTCCTTGTTATTAGTTTCAGCTTTAAAATACACTTTCTCATTCAGAAATTTGCCAGCTCCTGTCCATACACAGGAACTTCATTCACATAGCAACCAGCTTTTGACATCACTTTAACCTATGGTACTCCCTTACTTCTCGTCTACTTACAATAAAACTATTTCTGCTAAATTTTTCTCAATTAACATGAAGTAAATAGAAGCATAAGCTTTTTAAGAATACTTTGTTGCAGAGATGTAGAGAAAGTCATGTAAATGGAACACATCAGATGTTTTTACAGTTAATTGTTTTAGATTTTTTGAAGCTGTTAATAAAGCTTACCTTCTTAAATGTAGTGGCTCGTGTATTTGTTTATGAGTTAAAACGGAAATGATGCCGTTAATAGACGATGTAATATATAAAAAGGTAAAGAAACCGAGGAGCATCTGGTGATGGATTTCTGAGCTCAGAAGAAACCTACACTTCTATTTTTATTACATTAATCTAATAATAACAGAAGACAGAAGGGTTCCACTTCTTGGAATGGAGAACATCCTGCATCACCGTAAAGCAGCTGAGTGCAACAAGATGACAAAAACGTGTTCATGCCCTGTTAATGAGTACAACAAACTTATAACCCCGTTTTAACACCAGCTGCAGTCGTGAGAATGTACTTGTAAATCTGATGACCAATGCAGATAACATTTATGTTCCGCTTGGCGTTAAGAGGTGCGACCTAGGGGACTGAAGAAAACCTCTGTCTGGTGAATGCAGGCTTCGTCTTGCTTCACAGGATCCAGCAACTCAGACTGATTGCTGTTTTAAGCATCGCTCCCCTCTCATCTAGGCGGCCCGAATCCAGGGGATCGCGTCTGGAATTTGTGGTGGACGAGATGGCGTCTGAATGGGTTTCATCCAAGTTCTTCGGTTCCCCCGCCATTCATTCCATCAATAATCATCTTTTCATCCATTTCACCGTAATTTCATTCCATCCACTTCGTCACTTTCACACCAGGCATTGGCCGCGCCGTGGCCGAGTGGTTAGACCACTCGCCTCTCACCTTGACGGCCCGAGTTTGATCCCAAGCGACCGCATGTGAGATTTGTGATGGATAAAGCAGCGCAGGGGCGGGTTTATCCTGACTCTCCGGTTTCCCCCGCCATCGCATTCCACCGGTGCTCCATCTTCATTTCATATATCACCAGTATCATCGCCTGCGGTGCCACAAATGGTAAAAGCTGAAGTTAAACACTACAAAAAACAAAAACAAAAACAAAAACACCAGGCAAAGGATGATTACCCATTCTGGTTTTTCTCTGATACAGAGCTTTTGCTTCTCAACCGGTGTCTAACCCCAAGTGCTGGCTGGTAAGACCTGGAGGTATATCCCACATATGAGAAGGATAAACAAAGAAATAACGAGAAGAAAAAGAAAAAATTGGAAGAAAGCCTAATACAACTTAGAATCAAGAAAGGAACCAAAAAATAATACTTTTCCCGGGGTAGTGTGGTGGTATCGTGTCTGCCTCATATTCAATAGGTCGCAAGTTCGAATCTCGCTTAGAGTGAGTTACCCGGATAAGTATTTTTTCTCGAGTTTTTCCCTTATCCTGAGAAGACGAATGTCAAGTAACTTTAAGCTCCATGGAGCTCAAGAACGTCTGAGCATCACTTCACCAATTTCATTCATTTTCCAATTTGAACAATCAGGTTAAAGGACGTTAAGTTGAAAAAAATCTGATGTATTACTCTCACATGGCTTTCTCTAGCTACTCCACAAACAAACTTCTTACGAAAGATAATTCAACACCACGCTAATCGATATAAACATTAGCAGACTTTTATTACTTAGTTCCTTATAAGTTGAGTGGAACTAAGGGAATGCACTAGACTAAAGCGATGCAAATCGCTTCTTTGCTTAGCCAGGAGTAGAACAAAAGAAAAACGGAACTCCCGGCTGAGAAAAGTATAAGTACTTCACAACTGAAACTAATAACAAGGAATTCCCCGAAAACGGTAAGCTCCACGAAAAAAATATAAATGACATAACTTGTGTGTTTTAACAATATCTACATTTTTGTCATTATCTTACGGTTTACTAGTTATACGAAATTAAGCAAAATTCATCCAGAATAAACAGGTCTTTAAAACCTATTCCCAGACAATTCAAAATATACGTTTTTCTTGTGATAGAAATTGCTTTAATATGTGGTATTTTAATCAAAATTGTTAAAGCTATTTTAAGATAAACAAAATATTCGAAAATGTTTCTATGTAAACAGTAGTTAGTATAGGGGGGGATTTTCTTGAAAGTCTTGGTGTCGCATCCTTGGAAGATACCAAACTTAAATACCAGTTTGGTATTTAACGGTCTTTTCGTTTTTGGGCTATGCTGTCCACAGACCCCCACCACACACACACACACACACACACACGGACGTATTTCTGAAAATGCTTTTTTTTGGACTGAGGGGATCCTAAAACATGTATTTCCGATGAAATCTCGACATCGAATTTTTGGGTGGAATACAATACTTCTCTTTCCCTATGTACATTGTACATACGGGTCTAGAGAAAGTAAAAATAAAAATAATAATAATAATAATAATGATATTTCGGTGTTAAAATATTCATTTTAGCACAAGCATTTATTTTAACGTATTTATGTGCTCTAGAATGGGGGGCAAACGCAGTGCCGTATCAGAAAGAGGAATTCCGAAGTGTTGTGATGTAACATTAATAGGAGATATTACATTTACGATGCATTTCATGAGTTTTAATGACTGTGCTATTAATAATTCATTGTAAAACAATTTAATATTGCATTATTTTATTTTAAATTGATCAAATTTAAACAAAACTTTCTCCTATATCGTAAAATTCTTAGTTTTGAAAACCTAGAGATAAGTATTAAGATGGAATGTATGTTAAAATGAAAAAATTAAGTGTTTATTGATTATATTATATAATAAAAGTATAAAACTAAGAATACCAACAACTTTTTATAACACTGAAGAAACTAACATAATATTACTTATAATCTTGCTGAAAAACATGAACAAAGACCTCAATACTTATAGTTGTATTCAATAATAATCACCTTGTATCAATTAACGTTGTGAGCTTACTAATTTGAGCAAGGATACTATTTCATGCTTTTTGTATCTTTCATAAAATATAGTTCGTTTTAAAGCAATGTGCGTTTATGTTATTAAATTGTCATTAGCTATATTTTAACTGTTAATTAGTTAAAGTACCTATTCTAATATAAAATTTGTGTATTTTGGGTAAGCGTTATATAGATTATAATTATTGCAGGTTGTGTTTTATATAGTTGTAATTTTGTTACTTTGTATTGTTTGTAACTTTAGTTGTGTGTTTTTTATATAGTTTTATCGTTTGATATGTTTGTTTAGGGGAAAGTTTGAAATTAGTTAATAATTGTTCTTTGATAATGTAAGTAATATAAATGTACACATTTATACCAAATTCAGCTTTTCCCAAAAAGTACTGCCCCGTACTGGAACTGTGCAGATATTCCTAAGGAGTTGCAGAACTTAAACGGAGCTGGCCAGGGCGAGCCCTCTCAATGGCAGCGACCCGCGCACTATCTCCACTAATAAGCAAGAGGGCAAAAACGAGGGACGCTCAGCCAATTCCCCACTTAATGGTTTTAACTTGCCCCGTAGAGTTAGGAGAGATGTCTGCTCACGACAAATACGGGGCAATTGGACCACCTGGTATGTGTATAGACACAGTAAATTGCAACATCCTTCTATGCTACAAAGGAAAAAGTGCCTTTTCCCCTTTCAATGTTCGATCAATTTTTACTTTCTCTATACCTATGTACATAGTGTATAGAGCAGGAATTGCACTCCACCAAAAATTTTTTGATACCGAGGTTTCACCGGAAATATATTTTTAGGGTCTCCTGTATCCAAAAAAAGTATTTTCAGAAAAAGGTTCGTGTGTGTGTCCGTGTGTATGTGAACACGATAACTCAAAAACGAAAAGTCGGTAAAATACCAAACTTGGTATTTGAGTTTAGTATCTTCCAGAGATGCGACACGAAGATTTTGAGAAAAATTCCCCCACCCCAAACTACCCTTTACAAGGAACGTTTTTCGAAACTTTTGATTTTCTAAAAAATGGCTCTAATGATTTTGATTAATATATTGTATACTAAAGATATTTACCTGACAAATAAAATGTATATTTTGAATTTTCTGGGAATGGCCTCTGAAGACTACTTTATTCTGGGTCAATTTTACGGAATTTTGCATAACTGCTAAACCGTAAGAGATGGACAAAAACTTACCACACAAAAAATGTAGAGCACTTTAAAACACAATTTATGTTATATAATTTTTTTTTCGTGGAGTTGATTGTTTTTGAGATATTCCTTGTTTTTGTTTCAGCTATAAAAGCACACTTTTCTCATTCAGGACTTTGTGAACTCGTGTCCATACAAACAAAGGAACATCAGTCACATAGCAACTAGCTTTTGACCATCACTTTAACCTATGGTACACCCTTATTTCGCTTCTACTTACAAGGAAGCAAGTAATAAGACTATTTATGCTAATTTTTTCTCGATTAGCCGGAAGTAAATAGAAGCATAAGCTTTTTAACAATAATTTATTGCTGAGTTGTAGAGAAAGTCATGTGAATGGAACACATCAGATTTTTTTTTTTTTTGGAATACATCTCGAAATTGCGTACAGAAGTGTTCTGCTTCTCAGTGTACTGTATATAGCAAATTAGGAGAGATGGAGTGGAAGAAGTTCGGGCCACAACGGCTCACGGATCAAGAATGCCCATACTCAAGAAGAATCTGGGTATAGCTCGAAGATAATCACCAAGGAAAAGCAAAAGTGCAAGTTGAATCAAGTCTGATTCACCCAGTCTAACACGACTACTCTAAAACAACAGTTATCTAGTGATAAAATATTATTATTACAAAGCCCGAAAGTATAATTATTTGCAATAGCAAGTCAATTTTTAGGCGTATATCTGAACGCACACACAAACACACATTTGAATCGCCTTGAAGTTTACCGAGATACACCAACGAGAGGAGAAAACTGAGCATCTCGCTTTGGTAACTCATAAATACTTGGAAAGCCGAACAGCCTTGACTCGATTGCTGATGGTAATATTGTATTTTTACTTTATTTATTGCCTATCAACGCAGTATTCGTTCCACCCTGAAATACATCATTGAACTTTCATCGAAAAGGAGTTTTTAATATAACTTCTTAAACACCTGGAATTTCTGTCTGTATATCTGTTTTGAACAACACAGTTCAAACACGAAGAAGTCAGATACACACCATATTTCCTATGCAATGTAATTTAGAAAGTCTCTGCAACCCTGTGTTGAAAAAGGAAGTTAGTCATTAAAAAATAAGTAATTATTTATGTGGCACACCTCTCCGACAAACTACTTGACCTTCCTGAAATAGCCTGTCCTTGTTTTTATCATCACTTGCATGATCAGTTTAAAGCAAAACAGAAAATTGTTTGAAAATGACTATATTAAATACCTTTTTTTACGTATAAGGGCAACTTAAACTCGAATTGTTGGTTGAGAATTACACTTACATCCTTAAGAAAACTCTAGTAGGTGAAAAAAGTAGTATCCCTAGCTTAGAACTACCAAACGGTTTATATCTGGCCTTAACCCTCGAGAGAAATCTCCTATGGAAAAAGAATGTCTCCCCAGGGCTTCGTGCGAAATTGATCTTCACACGCAATCCATCAGAAACGAGCTGATAAAATCCTCGAATAACCTTTTGTATCCCCGCTTTTTGCTTACAAATACGTGTAGCAGCTATAGATGTTTTGTCTCGTTCATCCAATATTCGATACAGTTTGTGCAAGAAGAACGTGAGCTGACCAAATCCCACGGATCTGGAGAGATAAGAGAAAACGTGCCTTTAGTGTCCAATAGGCGCTTGAATTTTCTCTAGCTCGCCAAATCCTACACGCAACAGATTTTTGGCTACAATAACATTTCAAAATAATTTTCTGAATAATCTAATAAATGTATTGTAAAAATTGTATACTGTGATGGTCAAGATGTAAGCATTTAGAAGATTGACCTGCGTGTTAATAAAGTTGTCAAAAATAGTAGTTTGCATTACATCGACGTTATTTAAAGGATTTGATAAGCTTAATTTATAGCCTCAAATCTACTCCAGCCTTAATTTTGCAGCGTTAAATTCATATTGTAAAACGTTGAAAGTAATACAATTATTGTTTGTTTGAAACAGAACTAGTCAAACGTATTCAAAATATTTTTCGAAACAAGTCATACCAAACCCCCATAGTGGGGGGGAAGCTCTTCTTAATGGGGTTCTCAGTAGCTTGTAATCGTGATTATATTATTAATAAATAAATAAATAAATAAATCGATGCTCAGGTATCACTGTAAATGTAGATTATGAGACTTTCTAAATTAAAAATATTTCAATAAGAAGGTATGACTAGGTGAGTGCGCCTGTGTGTCTGTGTGCTCGTGTGCGTGCGTGCGTGCTTGTTTGCTTAACTAGAAAAGAAAAGTCGGTTAACTACCAACTTATTACTCAGTATTTGACTTCAGTGCCTCCCAAGAAGGCGACACAAAGAGTTTTAAAAAAACGTACCCTAAGTTACCCCTTCCTGAAGCATTTAATTATTATTTTAATCTGCCCTTTTTCTATTTTTTAAAGAAATAAATCATATCCTGTTTTGTGTTAAGTATTCTAAGTTCTATTCACGTTATGCACTTTTCTGCTGTTTATCATTTTTGCCTTATATCAATACCTTGGTCTTGAATAAAAGTATTTATCTAAAAACAAAAACTATTGTATTCTAACATACCACTCATTGTAAGTAAAAACTCAAGGTCGCGGGTTCAACCCGGCGGAGGACGATGGATTTTTTTCGGGTGTACTAATCCTTAGCCTTCTTCGGAAGGGAAGTAAAGCCGTTGGTCTCGTGTCGTAAGTTTACGGCACGTAAAAGAACCTCAAGCCTAATAGAGAGGCCTCTGAGCAAAATTAAGTGGTCTTTCACGCCCAATTTAGAATGCTAACCATAGCAGTTAAAGAGCGTTCATAAATAACACGCCATTTACATTTTTACTTTCTCTACACGTACCATATACATAGTGTATAGAGAAGGTATTGCTGCATTCCACCCAAAAAATCGATATGGAGATTTCACCGGAAATACATATTTTGGGACCCCCTGAATCCAAAAAAAAAAATCATTTTCAGAAAAAAGGTTCATGTGTATGCGTGTGTGTGTGTGTGTGTGTATGTGTGTGTGTCTGTGGGTAGCATACCTCAAAAACGAAAAGTCCGTTAAGAACCAAACTTGATAATTAGGTTTGGTATATTCCAAGGAATCGGCACAAAGATTTTTAAGAAAATCCCCCACCACCAACTACCCTTTACATAGACTCTTTTTAGAAAATTTTGATTTTCTCAAAAATGGCTTTACCGATTTTGATTAAAATATCGTAAATTAAAGATATTTACCTGACAAGTAAAATGTATATCTTGAATTTTCTGGGAAAAGCCTCTGAAGACTACTTTTGCATAACTGCTAAACCGTAAGAGATGGACAAAAACTTACCACACAAAAAAATGTAGAGCACGTGGAGTTGATAATTTTTTAGATATTTCTTGTTATTGATTTCAGCTTTGAAAAACATATTTTCTCATTCAGGATTTTGTCAACTCCTATCCATACAAACAAAGGAATTTCAGTCACATAATAACCAGCTTTTTACTATCACTTTAACCTAGGTACTCCTTTATTTCGCTTCTACATGCAAGGAAAGCAAGTAAGTAATAAGAATATTTCTGCTAATTTTTATAAATGCATCAAGTGGATAGAATCATAAGCTTTTTAACAATAATTTGTTGCGCAGATTTAGAGAAAGTCATGTGAATGGAATACATCACATTTTTGTAAGTATGGTTCACGCTTAGGGAGACAAAAAGTGTTTGATTCCGACCATTATCACATAGCATTCTTAGACGTAACGAGTTTATTTGCCAAGTACGGAACTTGACTTCCTTGTTTGCAACAGGTTTGCTGAATGTTCAAGATATTACAGGGAGGTTCTAAACTTGACAATCCACATTTAACGCCCACTACCTGCTCTCTCTGACCTTACTCACCTACATCAACTCGAGTGCCACACAATGGCAGTTTCATTATCCCAGATAGGCCGTCAAAGAAATTTCTCTCCGCTGTGACACAGAGTTGTTTATGTAGACACAATTTATTCAAAGAACTTCCCTAATCTACTAAATGAGCAAGTCATTTTACAGTGCGAAATAAAAATAAACCTTTTCTTTTTACTTTCTCTACACGAATGTTGATGATGATTATTAGGATTAAAGCTGCCCAACTGCAGCGGTTATTAACACCCGTAAAACGACCGTGCCTAAAACCGAGAAATAAAATTATTAAAATGCATTATAAACAAAAAACTGGAGAGCACACCAGTACAAATAATATTGCCCATCGTAAAATCCAAGGAATCTAAAACAAAATAATACATTAAAAAGCTGATGTGTACCATTCACATGACTTTCTCTACATCTCTACAACAAATTGTAATTAAAAAGCTTATGCTTCTATTTACTTCATGCTAATCGAGAAACATAGCAGAAATAGTCTTATTATTTGCTTCCTTGTAAGTAGAAGCGAAATGAGAGTGTACCATAGGTTAAAATGATAGCGAAAAGCTGGTTGTTATGTAACTGAAGTTCCTTTGTTTGTATGGGTAGGAGTTAACAAATTCCTGTATGAGAAAAGTATGTTTTTCAAAGCAGAAACGAAAAACCAAGATTATCTTAAAAATGATCACCTCCCGAAAAAAATGTGTATGACATAAATTGTGTTTTAACGTGTTCTACATTTTTCTTGTAAGATTTTGTCCATCTGTTACGGTTTAGCAGTTATGCACAATTCCGTAAAATTCATCCAGGATAAAGTAGTCTTCAGAGGCCATTCCCAGAAAATTCACGATATACATTTTATTTCTCTTTAATATACGATATTTTAATCAAAATCGTTAGGCATTTTTAAGAAAATCAAAACTTACGAAATTTTTTCCATGTAAAGGGTAGTATGGGGTGGGAGGATTTTTCTCAAAATCTCCGTGTCGCATTCTGGAAGATACTAAACTTAAATACCAAGTTTGGTATTTTACCGACCGACTTTTCGTTTTTGAGTTACCGTGTTCACAGACTAGATTAGATTATATTAGATTAGAAAGCATTCTGTAGGTTCGTGTAGGCCAGAAAGACACTGAACATAGAACTTGTCAAGACACGCGGACACACACACGGACCTTTTTCTGAAAATGCCTTTTTTGGATACAGGGGACCCTAAAACATATATTTCCGGTGAAATCTCGGTATCGAATTTTTGGGTGAAGTGCAATACCTTCTCTATCCTTATGTACATTGTACATACGGGGCTAGAGAAAGTAAAAATAGCTATAGCTAAAATCCCAGTGTATAAAAGGATAAAAATTCTGAAAAATAAAATAACAATCATATGGATTAAAAAACCAATGGAAAATGACGGGAATAAACGCCAGAGATCAAACTAAAACGTGTGTAAAGGTGACATAAAAAAATTAAGTAGAACTAAAACAAAATCCTCAGGTTAAAAGCGTTAAAAAATTCAAACCTAGAACTAACGTTTCAAGATCTGCAGCGGGAGAAGAATAAAATTAAATTCCTAATCGCAACGTCAGTTGCAATGACGTTCGAAATGCTGCTAGAGCGCAGTACTGCAGCAGCACGTTCTACACGAACTATGTACATGGTGTATAGAGAAGGTATTGCATTCCACCCAAAAATTCGATACCTAGATTTCACCGGAAATATATGTTTTAAAGTCGCCTGTATCCAAAAAAGCACATTTAGAAAATGGTCTGTGTCAGTGTGTGTCCGTGTGTCTGTGAACACGATAACTCAAAAACGAAAATTCGGTAAAATACTAAACTTGGAATAAAAGTATAGCATCTTCCAAGGATGCGACACGAAGGTTTTGAGGAAAATCCCCCCACCCCAAACTACCCTTTACATGGAAAAATTTTCAAAAATTTTATTTTCTCTAAAATGGCTCTAACGATTTATATTAAAGATATTTACCCGACAAAGATAATGTATATCTTGAATTTTATGGGAACATCCTCTGTAAGCCAATTTATAATGGATGAATTTTGCTAGATTTTGCATAACTAGTAAACCTAAGAGTTAGACAAAAACTTTCTACAAAACATATGTAGATCTCATTAAAACACACATGCAAAACATACATATGTAAAAACTTACATACATATGTCTCTCCTAATTCTATCTGGATTAGCATGAAGTAAATAGAAGCATAAGCTTTTTAACAATAATTTGTAGCAGAGATGTAGAGAAAGTCATGTGAATGGAACACATCAGATTTTGTTATAGGCATTCAGTAATTCCTCACTCATGATGTTAAACAGAAAGTTCGTTGGCGAATAAACGTATGGCGATATGACATAGCAGCGTCATCACGTGATTAGGTTATGGACAATCACTCCGTGATTAACTAGTTTCTTAAAATAAGAACTGAAGCTTTCCTGGCGACGTGTTAATTCAAACTCTTCTCGGGCTTCTAGCCAGGTAAAAACTTGGCTTGACACCAACGTTTCGAAGAAGTGCATCTTCCTCGTCTTCAGGGTGAACTGATCAGTTAGATTCAGTTCACCCTGAAGACGAGGAAGATGCACTTCTTCGAAACGTTGGTGTCAAGCCAAGTTTTTACCTGGCTAGAAGCCCGAGAAGAGTTTGAATTAGTTTCTTAAAGTTTTTTATTATTTTCTCTATACGTACTATGTACATAGTGTATAGAGGAAGTATTGTATTCCACCCAAAAATTCGATACCGAGATTTCACCGGAAATATATGTTTTAGGACCCCCTGAATCCAAAAAAGCATTTTTAGAAAAAGATCCGTGCATGTGTGTGTGTGTCTGTCTGTGTGTGTCTGTGGACAGCATAGCTCAAAAACGAAAAGACCGTTAAATACTAAACTTGGTATTTAGATTTGGTATCTTCCAAGGAAGCGACACGAAGATTTTCAAGAAAACCTCCCACTCCCAACTACCCTTTACATGGAAAAAATTTCGAAAAACTTTAATTTTCTAAAAAATGGCGTCAACGGTTTTGATTAAAATCCCGTATATTAAAGATATTTACATACCAAATAAAATGTATGTCTTGAATTTTCTGGGAATAGCCTCTGGATGAATTTTGCTAAATTTTGCTTAACTGCTAAACGGTAAGAGAGACAAAGACTTACTACACAGAAAATGTTCTCAGACTGGAAGTGTCCGTTTTTCTTTTGTTCTACTCCTGGCCAAGCAAGGAAACGACTTGCAATGACAATCGAATAACGACAGCTTTTAAAACAATTGACTATCGGTTTAGCCTAGTGTATTCCCTTATTTTCTTTCTACATGTAAGGAACTAAGTAGTAAGAACATTCTGCTAATGATTATCTCGATTAGCAAGGTGCAGGAAGAATAATAATCTTATGTAAGAAATTTGTAGAAGAGCTAGAGAAAGTCATGTGAGTGTAAAACATCAGATTTTTAACAATAATTTCTTGCCCGCCTGGGTAGTGTGGCAGTAGCGTGTCTGCCTCATGTTCAACAGGTCGTGAGTTCGAATCTCGCTTAGGGTGAGCTACCCGGACAAGTTTTTTTCGGGGTTTTCCCTTATCCTGTGAAGACGAATGTCGAGTATCTTTAAGCTCCATGGACCCCTAGATCATTTGAGCATCATTTCACCCATTTCATTGATCGTTCGATATGACCAACCAAGTTAAAGGACACTAGCAAAAAAAAAAAAAAAAAAATTATGCAGAGATGTAGAGAAAGTCATGTGAATGGCACACATCAGATTTTTATTAAATAGTGTGTGCAGAAATATGTGTAGATTCTTTTTGAAACGTTTTTTCAGATAATTTCGAAGTTGGCAACTTATCAGTAAGCTCACCAGCTATGGACCATTTTCATAACAGCAAAATTCATCGATATGATGTGTTAATTCACATTACTTACTCTACCTATTCTGCAACAAATTATTCTTTTAAAAACCTACTGTTCTATTTAATGCTAATTGAGATAAACATTAGAAAAAATCTTTTAATTGTTAGTCGCTTTGTGACTACTTTGAAATTTGCATGACCAAAATGGAAAAAATAAAAGCATAAAATAATGGTGACTTCTGATTTGAGAACAACATATATAGTATTGGTAAATGTATTTAATGGAAATGGTTTACTCCACAAAAAGGTACATAAACGCTATGTTGTACTGACATCTTCATTGCTGTACATTAAGCTTTTATTTATCTGTTAAGACTTACTTACCAGTTATGCAAATCTTATGTAAAACGAAAAGGGTTTCAGAGGCTGTCCCAGAAAATTCAAGATACACATTTTTATTTGAGGTGTAAATATATTTAGTAGAGGTATTGTAACAACATTTTAGAGCTGTTTTTGAGAGAATCTAAACTTCGTAAAAAGCATTTATAGAGGATAGTTTGGGGTGGGTGGATTTTTTCTGAAAATCTTCTTGCCCCATCTTTGGAAGATACTGAATTTAAATAGCAACCGACTTTTCCCTTTTAATCTATTTTTTTTTATTCAGGTGTCTTCTAAACATGTATGTACGGTGGAATGCAAAGCGATTAGTACATTACACGTGGAAGAAAACGTAATAAAGATGTTTGATATGTAACAGTCACACTCACTATACAACCCATATCATTTAAATTCAATTTTGTTATAAATGTAATTTTTTTAAGTTTAACGTCCTCTAACATTGTTGGTCATAACGGACGATGAATGGAATTGGTGAAATGTTGCTTAAATGATCTCGAGGTCCATGGAGCTTAAAGTTACTCGATATTCGTCTACTTAGGATAAGGGAAAACCCCGAAAAAACTTATCTGGGTATTTCACCCTAAGTAAGATTCGAACTCACGACCTTTTGAACGTGAAGCAGACACGCCACCATTACACTACCCAGGCGGGCTGATGTCAATTTCAATATTTGAGTTAAACTCACACACACACACGCGCGCGCATGCGCGTTCAAACACGTTTTTAAAATAATTATATTTTTGGTTCAGGATATATCATAACCTGAGCGAAATGTAGATATTGAATTTTTGGATGAAATGCAAAGCTTCTCGTACTTGAGAAAAGACCACAGAATGGATTGAAAAGGTTAGCATGCTGAATACGTTCGAAAATGCTTGCAGGATTGAGACGAAAGCAACTAAGTGGATTCTCTGAAAGCTTGGGAATGAGTCAGGCTGGATTCTGTAACGGTACTTTGTAGTTCAGTAATAGCATTAGATGCTATGTGGTAACGTCTTTCATGAGGAACTCTCGGGAGTGTTCAGCTGTAAATCAAGGAAGGTGAAGAAAGAGTTCTGATTATGCTCCCTTTGCCTTGGTTTAATAATGTCTTAACCAGATGCATGTTAATCACATATTAGCTTGCAGCTGCGTCTCGAGATGTCGTGGGTTCGAGTTCCGTTAGTTAAAGACATTTTGGGGATTTAAATTCCAGGTGTATCAATCATAATCACTTCACCATCTCATACTTTCAAATTCCAAATTCACAACCACAACAATTTTTATCTTTTATTTGAACAATGAAATAGGAAAAATGAAATTTGAATAACAAATATTACCTTTATTTTGCTCTTTAGCGGATATTTCTATTAAAGAATGACAATATACTTAAAATATATTTAAAAACACAATATTGTAAATATACCTCATGCTAATTTAGCTAATTACTTTTTATACAACGTACATAATAAGTAGAGAAGGTCTTGCACTCCACCTAAAAAGGTTATATCTATATTTGTAACATTACATGGAACATTATTTTATTTTCTCAACACGGCCATAGCAATTTTCATAAGAATACCAAATGCTTTAAGATGTTTTCATCACAAATGAAATGTATATTCTGAATTTCCTGGGAAAAGCCTCTAAAATCTTTTTCATTCAGGATAATTTTTTATAAATGGTAAAGCATGAAAGACAGAAAAACTCTTACTATAAAAATGTATAACTTAAAGCACACAATTTATGCTATATAATTTTTCTATGTAGTTAAGAATTTCTGATAATATTCCTTGTTATTCATTTCAATTTCAAATTGTTCCTTACTTAATAGTTTCCTCTAACAGGAAGTCGTCATTTTTTATTCCTGGCCATACAAAGAGAACCGAATTTCAAAGTCGTCACCAGTTGTTATAAGGTTATGCTTTAGCCAAATGTACTCCCTTTATTTCCCTTTTACCCACAAGAGGTTAAGTAATGTGACCATTTTTATTAATGTATATCTAGATTAGCACGAAGTACATGCGAATAATCTTTTGCAAGTCTTGTGAATGGAATAGAACCGATTTTTATCTGGTTGTGAATGCTTTAGTCGGATCTTCGAATTAAACTGGAAAAAATATGTTATAATTAAATTAAAACTGGAAAAGGAGTTATATTTGTATCATTATTTTATACTCTGGACTTATACTTGCATTAATATATAAATGTCCCCATTTAACGATGTTAACTATCTATGTATGTTGAAAAGATAAGAAATACAATATTTTGCTAAAACGGTTACAATACTGATTTATATTAATGCTTCATTCTGAACTCTGTAATGAAATATAGTTTTGACATTAAAATATTCGATTTGTGAGCCTCACAGGCGCACCTTATACGTGGCTAGAGTATTAGGTTAAGTTGGTAATAACAGTATGTTTCTGCCTATAAACCTCTCGAATGTTTGTAGAACAAGGGTAGACGCAGATGTTCATGCAGGCAAGCACTAAGATATTATCTTTCACTGTTTTTTCTCCAGGTTATGATATTCAACATTCATGCTCCTTTATCTCAAAAGCTATTTATGATAAGAAGATTAAAGTTTTACCAGTTTTTACTTTCTCTAGCCCCGTATGTACAATGTACATAGGGATAGAGAAGTATTGTGTTCCACCCAAAAATTCGATGTCGAGATTTCACCGGAAATACATGTTTTAGGACCTCCTGAATCCAAAAAAAAGCAAAGCATTTTCAGAAACAGGTTCCTGTGTGTGTCTGTGGACAGCGTAGCTCAAAAACTAAAAGACGGTTAAATACCAAACTTGGTATTTAACTTTGGTATCTTCCAAGGATGCGACACGAAGATTTTCAAGAAAATCCCCTCACCCCTAACTAACCTTCACATGGAAAAATTTTCGAAATTTTTGTTTTCTTAAAATTGTGTCTAACGATTTCGAAGATTTTCAAGAAAATCCCCCCACCCCTAACTACCCTTTACATGGAAAAAATGTCTAAAATTTTGTTTTTCTTAAAAATGACTAACGATTTTGATTAAAATACAATATATTAAAACCATATCTATCACAAATAAAATGTAGATCTTGAATTTTCTGCGAAGAGCTTCTAAAGACCTGTTTATTCTCGATGAATTTTGCTTAATTTGGCATAACTAGTAAACCGTAAGATATAGACAAAAAATTTACAAAAAAAAAATAGATCTTGTTAAAATACAGAAGTTATGTCATGTACATTTTCTTCGTGGAGCTTGACGTTTTCGAGGTATTCCTTTTTATTAGTTTCAATTGTGAAGTACTTATACTTTTCTCAGACGGAAGTGTCCGTTTTTTTTTTTTTGTTCTACTCCTGGCCAAGCAAAGAAGCTATTTGCAATGACTATCGTATAACGACAGCTTTTAAAACATTCGACTATCACTTTAGCCTAGTGCATTCTCTAGTTCCATTCTACTTATAAGGAAAAGTAACAAAATTCTGCTAATGTTTATCTGGATTAGCGTGGTGTTGAAAGAAGAATTATCTTTTGTAAGAAGTTTGTTTGTAGAGTAGCTAAAGAAAGTCTTGTGAATGTAACGCATCAAATTTTTATATTATATATGTTTGGCCACTAACCAAGTCTCAACTCAAATATTTTCAAACTTCAAGTACACATTGCCATTTTGAAAAAATAATAATATACCGTTATTTTACTATGTATGAGATTCCTATTGCTGTCTGAAAACATTTACCTACAATCATAAAGTATCAGTGTTTTTGTATATGAATGCCCATCACCATAGATAGCAGCAGTTTAATAGGAAAGGAAGATGAACACAACACATTTTGACGTTACACAGATTAGGATGTACTGCTTCCGCTCACCTTGCGAAACAGCTGATCTCGTTAGCTAATTTCAGTACGGAACAACACCACTTACCAAACCAAACAAAATAACAGAAAGCTGCAAATCTCGCACAGAGCCTTTAACTGATATTAGCGCCAAACACATACAGTGTGCGCACAAAGTCCGTATACCCCTGTACTAAATTTAAAATTACGTGAGTAAATATGCTTTTTGAGGATGGTATATATTCATACTATTCTCCTGTCAGATACCCACTGTTGACGACTTCAATTGTTCTCGCTCTTATATCAACAAATCTTATGAATCAAATTTGTTGATGCCGAGATATTGAAAAAGAATGTTTGATACAAGCGATTACATAATTGAGGAGCGCTTAGTGTCCACAGTGTGGGTTCATGAGCGTCAAATTAATGGCAAATCAATGAAAAATGTCATGTAAGATTTCGTTGCATGGTTTGTGAAAGCAGCACCCACAAAGAAGACGTTGTTAGCATGGGAACCGAAAGCATTTATCCACAAGACTTGGTCTTTGTGCTGACGTGGAAAAATCTATACAACAATCTTCGGTTAAATCCTTAAGGAAACGTGCTGCAGAGGTAGGGGTACCGGCATCAACTATGAGGAAGCACAGTGGCTGTTCGACAACGTCTGAACGCAATTTTTAGAAATCGGTAGAGGGTCGGAGAGTCTCACATGGCCTCCAAGGAGCCCTGATCTAACAACACTAGATAATGCACTATGGGGTTACATCAAAGAGAAGGTGTGGAAGCAGCGGTACGCTACAACTGGTGAACTTCAAAATGCGGTGCGAGTAGCTTTCCAGACAGTGACTCCAATGATGTTGAATAACATGAACACGAGAACATAGCGGCGTATTCGGCTGTGCAGAGACAATGGGGGACACATACCGATGTTTTTGAGTCCTAAGATGTAAGGAGAAACATTTAATTACATAAATATTGTAAATTTGTCCTTTTATTTCACATCAGTTTGAATTTAATATAGGGGTATACGGACTTTGGGCGTACACTGTATAATACAAATATTGGTACAAAACATACAATTTGAGCGCCAATTAAAGAAATCGCATTTCAATATACTACGCATAAGCATAATTAGTAGCTGCAACGACACAATAACCACAATGAATAAAACGTAAAATGTACATTTTTGTAGTCGGGGGAGTCTACGGTGTTCGCTAAATATAACAGTTTATGTCTAAAGATTTTTTATATCAACTTTTTCGACTATTTTTCTTTAACCTTGCCAAGACAGTTCATTTTTCTCTGTCATATGAATAACAAACTTTTCCAGCTCCTTGTGCCCTATAAAATATGTATTCTGGAATATCATTTGTTATCCGCCATAGTCTAGGGGTAACATGTTTCTCTCTGCTCCTGAAACCCGGAGGAGGGCGATAGATATTTTCGGGCGTAAAAATCGTTAGCATGGCTTCTTTTAGAAAAACAGTAGAGCCGATGGTCCCGTGTCGTAGATTTACAACACATAAAAGAACCTCAAGTCTGATAACGAAGCCTCTGAGCAAATTTAAGCAGTCTTTTACACCCAGCATAGAATGGGACGCTGAGAACCACAGTCGTTAAAGAGGGTTCCTTAAATAAAGCTCAATTTGATTTTTAATTTTTTTTCGGATATCATTTACCTAACTGAAAGCATTTTGTTTACGTTGTTTATAGAATAACATGCTTTCTGTTCTTTTCATTACAATGTACTAATATAGTATTTAAAATCTGATGTTTTCTATTCATATGACTTTCTCTACATCTCTCTGGGTAACTCAGTGATTAGGGGCTGGTCTTCCGATATCTAGGTCACGGGTGCAAACCTCGGTTTGCCGACCAATGGTTTCTAAGTGTGTTTAAAAACGACAGCCCCGTGTCAATAGATTTACTGGAATTTAAAATAACTACTGCGGGGCAAAATAACGGCACACCGGTGGTGCTGATATGATCCCAGCAATTGACAGCGTCGTTAACAACCAAAATCAATAATTTCTCTAACAAATTATCCTAAAGCTTGGTCTACTACTTCATGCCAATCGAGATAAATATTAGCAGAAATGTCTTGTTAATTGCTTTCTTGTAAATATAAGAGAAATAAGGGAATATCCAGGCTAAAGCGATAGTCAACTCTTTTAAAAGCTGGCTGTTAGGTAATTGAAATCTATTCTTTGTTTGCCAGGGGTTGACAAATTCCCATAGTAGTATTTTAAAACTGAGGCCAATAACAAGGAATATCTCTAAAACAGTCAATTCCATGAAAGAATGTATATGACATAAATTGCGTGTTTTAGTGAGATTCACATTTCTTTGTGTAATAAGTTTATGTCTATCTGTTACGGTTTACCAGTTAAGCGAAATTCAGCAAGATACATCCAGAATGAAAAAATCTTAAGATGCTATTCTCAGAAAATTTAAAAAATACAATTTATTTATCATGTAAATATCTTTGATGCCGCCATCTTTGATACAGAGCCATTTTTGAGAAAAACAAAATGTTCGAAACTTTTTCCATAGATTTTCCTTAAAATCTTTGTGTCACATCCTTGGAAGACACTAAACTTAAATACCAAGTTTGGTATTTTTTTTTTTTTTTGGTATTTGATATTTTGTGTTTGAGTTATCGTATTTATAGGCTCACGGACACACACACGGAGCTTTTTCTAAATTTATTTTGGAAACGCTCCATCCTAAAACGTATATTTCTGATGACATTTCCGTATCGAATTTTTGAATGGAATGCATTCTTTCTCTATCTACTATCTATTACTTACGTGAGAAAGTAGGCATTTAAAACGTGTTTAGGATTGATTAACTTGTAGAAAACCATCTCGTAAATCCTAGCAAAAACAGACAGGCAAGCATTGACATCCGCATACAAAAAATCTGTGTTCCATTCACATGACTTTCTCTACATCTCAGCAACAAATTATTGTTAAAAAGGTTATGCTTCCATTTACTTCATGCTAATGCATGATAGCAAATTAGCTATTTCTGTTAATCGAGAAAAAAATGTTTCCTTGTAAGTAGAAGTATAATAAGAGAGTACCATAGGCTAAAGTGATAGTCAAAAGATGGTTGCTATGTGACTGAAGTTCCTTTGTGGACATGAGCTGACAAATTCCTGTATGAGAAAAGTACAAGTTTTTCAAAGCTGAAACTCCACGAAAAAAAGTTATATAACATAAATTGTGTGTTTTAATGTCCATCTCTTACGGTTTAGCAGTTAGGCAAAGTTTCGTAAAATTCATTCAGAATAAAGTAGTCTTCTGAGGCTATTCCCAGAAAATTCCAGATATACATATTATTTGTCACTTAAATATCTTTAATATACCATATTATAATCAAAATCGCTAGAGCCATTTTGAAGAAAATCAAAATTTTCGAAAAAAGTTCCATATAAAGGGTAGATTGGGTTGGGGGAGTTTTTCTTAAAATCTTCGTGCCGCGTCCTTGGAAGACACTAAACTTAAATACCAAGTTTGGTATTTTACCGACTTTTCGTTTTTGAGTTATCGTGTTCACAGGCACACGGATACAAGGTAACAGATACACACACGGACCTTTTTCTGAAAATGCTTTTTTTTGGTTACAGGGGACCCTAAAACATATATTTCCTGTTAAATCTCGGTATCAAATTTTTGGGTGGAGTGCAATGCCTTCTCTATACGCTATGTACATAGCACGTGTAGAGAAAGTAATAAGAAAAATTATTGTCATAGAATAAACGCAAATACAGACAGGCTTATTCGTTTGTATTGCTATGTTGTGTTTCGCAACGACCACAAAGCATCACCGAATAACGGAACCTTGTACGCAGCATTTCGAAGTGATTATGCGCAACACGTGCGATCCCCCTCGGAGAAGTATAGGAGTCCAGATATTTCAACACCCTCACGTAATTCCGTGAAGTACGTGACTGAGACTTGGCGCTATTTCGGTGCTGTCCCCGCGGTCGACAATAATACAAACAGATTAATACATAAGCATAAAATCAACTCCTGTGAAATAACGTGCACATAAGTAAAGAATACAACTTATTAAATGCCAAACTCAAAAAGTATCTGCTAAGTGCCAAAAGTTTGTTTCTATAGCGATATACTGAAATGTGTTCATTTACTGTTAAAAATCTATATCGAAATGAAGACCATTTTGATTCAGATTTTCATTTCGATATAGATTTTCACGCTGCCTGCTGTCCTACTAATAGCTCTTCATTGCCTGCTAATCTGCACAAAATTACAGAAAGATCTTACGCGTACAATAACCTCTAAGAATATTTAATTATAATAATATGTAATTATTTCCCGAATCTAAATTCATAATATTACGTAAGCAAAGCAAAATAGGTCATGACATTGGTTTAACAGAGACGAGGAAATCAATAACCCCGGGGTATGCGCGCTAGGTGTACTCCCAATCAAAATTTTTATTTTTATTTTTACGAGAATAGTTATATTTAGATACTTTTATCAGTACACACATTCAGGGGCTTCATCAATGAAGGCTTTAATTTTTTTCCACTGTATCCTATTGATTTCTGTTTTAACAGGGAGTACAACTTCTTATATTGCGATATATCAATTTTATGTTTCACATTTAGAGTAGTTTTCAATACTGAATAATTTGTCCAAAAGGTGGGGGATTTCATTGTCTTTGAGATTTCTTCAAAGTAAACTATGAGGACATTTTCCGAGAATGAAGTTACACTTTTTCTTATTCTCCATGCCATAAATTTATCATATAAATTTTCGTAGATCTTCTTTTATTTCTGTGGAAGTAAATTAACAACATTACTCGCCTCCTCTGTTATATCAGGATGCGTGGACATCAGGATGTACAGTGTTTATGTCTTTACACACGACAGAGGCATTTGTAATCAGCTGTTGTTGTTTACTAATTACTCTGGCAACGCCGCAAAGGCAGCATAGCCAACCTTACGCGAAACCACCTGAACTGTCAGGTGCAAGGATTCAGCGGCGGGGGTATAGAGAGATCACATACATGGTCGGCATTGTCACAATGTGCATAGCTGCAAACATTTGATCGGTTGTTATGCCTGATGTTGAAAAAATAATTGAAGGTGCAACTAAGGAGAACACTTGATTGCCATTTGATATCAGCTACAAGTAACTTAGTGGCTTGACTCTGATAAAGACTACTTGGGAAGCATGCATCAGCACACTGTAGTTCTTGTTGAAGATCCACATTTATATCTGGCGAAGCATATGGAACATCTATTCAAGCTTACTTTGCATTCTCCTGAAGCAATCAACTGGACGAGCAATCGTATTAAAATACAGTTGAGAAATGAAGCCTACAAAACATGGTTTGGAAGGGAAGTAAAGCCGTTCCTCCCGTGTCGTAGATTTACGGCATTAGAGGCATCTGAGCAAAATTAAGCGGTTCTTCATGCCCAATATAGAATGGGACGCTGAGAACCATAGTAGTTAAAGAGCGTTCCTAAATAAAGCTCCATTTCCATTTCTTACAAATCATGGAAAATGAATGGGCTAAGAGGTAGGTACTTGTTTAGTGTACGTAGACTAACTCCTCGATGATCAATACCTAATAATGAAGGTTTCTCCTCTTCAGCATAAACCAGTACTTTGATGTCCTATAATGTTTCTTCAGTTCGTCAAACATCAAGCTGTGGTTTTAGAGTGCAGCGGGACAGAGGACCACTGTCAGGTGATGAGAACTGGTAATACAGAATTCTTAGCTCAATGGTATCTGCTGGAATGTCCTTGAAGAGGTGCACGATTGTGTGGACAAGTATTAAGAACAGTAGCTCTCAACAAGATGTCGTCGAACCCATCATTGGACTTGAGATATACCTGGAACAAGCCGAGGAGTCTTATAGGGAAAGGAAGTACATTCATGAACCGTGCATAAAATGTAATCTGACAGTTGAAAAGTGGCAGGCGTGAAAAAATAAATATGGTAATATTTAAAACATCTCAGGTTCTCCTAAAACATCATATATAAGATGTGGTTGTATTTATTTCAAACGTAATCTTCTACCGTTGGATACAGAGAGGTTATTGTGTTTTATTGAATTGTCTTTAACTGTAATTGTATTCATGGATACTTATTAATTTCTTTGAATTATTTATAGTTTTCGTTTTTGTAATTATGTTTTGAAACAGACAAATACACCCTTGAGTCCAACGATTCTGAAATAGGTTTTATTAAATAAAGTAATGTGCAATATTGTGTACATTTTTTCATAATTAACCGCTCTTCAGATAACTGCATGCTACTTGGTTCTAGTTTGTGTTATATTTAAATTAGAAATAAATTAATATTTAAAATTCCATGGTGTTGTTTTCTTCAACTTAAAGCATTTTTCAAATGAGTGGTAGAGCAATGAAGGTTAACATTTATACTATTGTTTCGGAACCACTTTAATAATGCATGCAAGGAGTAACAACCCTTGTTAAGAGCCGTTAATTCCATCCGTAAATGTCTTATGACTCCGTTAAATCACGCCGCGTTAATAATTGTTCCGTGTCAGAGAATACCACGAACGTCGAGAATCGAACCGATGCATAAGAGGGTCGACGCCCTGACCAGAATGCGCAGTCTCATTGTGCTCTGGAGCGGAAGCGTGTCTTCGTCACGTCCATTTTTTTTTGTTTTTTTGTTTTTTTGTTTTTTTCGGATTTACACAGTGTTTTCTGAGCAGATGAATAAATTAAACATCGTGCGCACTGCGGCGTGCTTTGTTCAGCAACAAGAAAACGTTATATTAACTGGTTAACATGCAGGACAACTTTCTGAAGTTGCAAGAGCTCAGCTGAGACTCGAAAAGTATCATTGCCTAGCACACTGTATGGCTCGAAGTAGTCAATTTAAGAAATACCCAATTTTTGTCAGACTTTGTTCCCTTTGTTGCCACTAGATATATTTTTATACTTTCTCTAGCCCTGTATGTACAACGCACATAGTGGATAGAGAAGTATTGTATTCAACCCAAAATTTCGATACCGAGATTTCACCGGAAATACATGACCCCGTGAATCCAAAAAAAAAATCTGATGTATTCCATTCATATGTCTTTCTCTATATCTCTGCAAGAAATTATTTTTAGAAAACTTATGCTTCTATTTACTTCATGCTATTCGAGAAAAAATGAGCAGAAACAATCTTATTACTTGCTTCCATGTAAGTAGAAGGGAAATTGTTTTTGAGATATTCCTTGTTATTGCTTTTAGTTTTGAAAAACTTAAAACTTTTCTCATACAGGAATTTGTCAACTCCTGTCCATACAAACAAAGGAACTTTAGTCACATCCAATTCGCTTTTGATTATCACTTTAACTTATGGCACTCCCTTATTTCGCTTCTACTTACAAGGAATGCAGTAATAAGACTGTTTTTTCTCAATTAGCATGTTATAAATAGAAACATAAGCTTCTTTTTAACAATACTTTGTTGTAGGGATGTAGAGAAAGTCATGGGAATATAACACATCAGATTTTTTTTTATGCATATAAGTATATAGCCTCTTCCATCGGTGGTCACTTTGCAGGCTGCCATATTAGTCCAACTGCTTCTTGCTCTCTTGCGAACGAAATGTTTGTGTATGATTGTTTATATTTTCATTTCTATTTGGCAACGAAGGCACGTTTCCATGATTGGTTTGTCAACTATGCATTACGGCTACTTATTTACATTTCTTGCGAAGGGCACTCTAAGCACCACCCTGCATCTAGAGGAAGCTAATTGCAACTAGATTACCATTCAATGAGATCAAAAGATGATCACAAGCAACTTGGAGACAAGTAATCACTTTTGCACATTTTCATATCGTATGAATATAAAGAGTACAAGAGCCCATGTAATACGAATGAGTTGCTATAGTACCAGCCTTACCTGGCAATTTCTCCCCGTTTTTAATGGGGGTTGAATCAATGCCATGAAGTCAACCTCCCGCGTATGTACTCAGAGCAGCTAGTAACGTAATTTCATTTCCCAGCTCTATAACATGAATTAAAAAAGCCGAAGTATTCACTCGTATGCAAAACCGAGGAATATTACAGCAAAATATCAGCACTGTCTATTTATCTTTTCGTAAATTTCACGTCCCTTATGAACTCAATAACAGACAAGCTTCACAGTACAGCTCGCAATGGAACGCCAGAGAGCCCCCATATGCTGCTCCACATTAATCAGCAATAAATATGAACATCAACAAATGGAAAGAGGTAAACAAAATTTAAAGGCGTATTTTACTATATCATTTTTGTGTTTACCGGGAAGTCTATTGATACCAAACAACAAGAAGGGGGGGGGGGGACTGGCAATGTTTTAATTCTGCTGTTTCCTTTACACTTACAGCATAGAGTATTCTAACGTAACTTAGCTGCCTTCACTGGAAAAGTTATTTAATGTGGCCGGGAGGTCCTGAGTTCCAATCCAATCTGGCTGGTTTTTTTTTTCCCTAATGCCCCTCAGTCGTCAATACCGGGCCCAAAACTCCACTTGTAGTCTAAAACAAGCAAAACTGAAATATGTTTGCGCTGCTATCTATCCACAGATAGTGTAAACAGTAGACTGGACCGCTCCCTAATCTCATCTCCTTGTAGCGGAGCTAAGTATAAATATGGTGTGAAGACAAAGGCTAGCTGCGCTTTGCCATCTGACTATGGATGGTAGACAACTAGACTGGACAGAAACGTAATTAAATAAGATTTTAAATCATTAGCTTGAAATCCCTTATTAAATCCTCTTAATTTTATTAAAACAAAACAAATTTTAGGCAGCAAAATATTCACTTCAACCCAAATCAACACTTACACTATCTGCTTAGTGCGAAGCGAAGGTAGTACAGTTTCTTGACGAGACCTTATTATAACTTACCGTCAATGAGGTATTTTACCGAACAGTTTCGTCGTGATATGACCAAGCTGCTAAAGCGACGTAATAAAAAAGAAGTTAAGTAGGCCATCATTATTAATACCAATTTTCTCTGCAGTCTGTAAAAGCTAAATTAGAATGACTTCTGGCCAATGCACATGCTTCTGTTCTACATTTCAACTCTTAGACCTTAAGTTTAAGAATCGGATTGAATTTCGAAATTGGCTAGCCTGCATTGCAAATATAGTTGATTGAGTGAGTAACTGGCGAAACACAGTTTGCCATGTAGTAGAACATAACCTTGCTCTACAAAGTTCACTGAAAAGGATAGATGGGGGGAGGGGACTTGAACTAGTGTTCCCACGACGGCGCCATGACTCATGGAGGCAGCCACGAAAATCCTGACGTCATCACTAGCCATTAAACAAAAAATGGCACATTTAACTGCGCGCTCAGCACAGCGTTGCTGTTGTGGTGCCTCTCTTTCGTGTCGGGTCATTATGTTTTTAAATTCAGTTCATTATCGGCTTATTCACTGTCTATACAAGTTATTGCTTATCTCAGCGCAAATGCACCCACCCGATGACCCAGAGAGCATGTTTGAATATGCATTTCACAACTGTGAACCATTCATGTGTCGTTGCTAATGCATATGCAAGCAACGAGCTTGAAGTTAATGTATCGACAGTCACATTGTGAACAGCAAATTCGAAAAATCAAGTGGAATCATTTAAAACATGGTCGTCATCAGATTTTTCTGTCGAATATAATAGTTGACGTAGAATTTAATATTGAAGCAATCCATGCAATTAAAAATAAAACTATACTGCCCTAAAACAGTATTAAAAAGTAATAAAATAATATTGTTTGCACTTAGAAACCAAAGAAATGTATGTGAAGAAATTACAACGTGACGTCATCGCTTCACAATACGCACGAAAATTGTTTAAAGTGGCGTATTTAACGAAAGTAACATAGCCAAGGTTAGGTAATAAATATAATTCATTATTATGTATAAAATAGCTAAGAATTGGTGTTTAGAAAGGTATATTAAGTACATAAAACTTAAATAAACTTATAATACGGGAGAAGAAGAAAGAAAACAAAATAGATCGAGCTGCCGGATGCTGTAATTTGTTTAAGTATGTAACAAAGGATAAGAACAAAGCTTAACAAAGAACTAATTTAGAAAGTTAGTTATTTGTACGAACATTATTATGTAAATCACTCAAATGTATTAATTTTAATTCTAGGAGCATATAAAAATGCATATTGTATATGTATTTCACGAAAAGTAGGTACAAGGAAATCTGTCATCCCCATGGTGATGTGCAGTTACCAAACACAATGGCCTTCAAGTTTATGTTAGAAGTGAACATTTTTATAAAGTTCCGGTACACAATCTCTAAATAGTGAAGACGTAGCTGCAGACGCTAAGAGCTCATCTCAGAAATCGAGATCAATGTCATAGTAATTGCGTATAAAATAATGATTGTATTAACTGTCAACAATAATTGAAGTAAGTACATACCATAAAGCAGATATTGGGCAGTTTTCGTTTAAAAGAAACCAGTTCAAGTGCCTTGGTACGCCGCGTTGTTACAACAATCTATATAAATACAATTTTAAATACCAAATTACTTTTAAATTCATTCTCTCCTAACAGATCCTACTAACCAAGCAAGAGGATTAAAATTCTTTTACTCGCCGACTATATAACTAGCAATTATATGACGTGTAATGCAACCGGGTTATGAAATGAAATGCAAACAACTTCACCGCGCAGAAGCTTAAAAATATTGTAAACACAGATTAATCAAAATCGTTTGTCAGTTTTGAAAAAGCAACATTTTTTTTAAAGTTTTCCAAGAAAAGCGTAGTTTGATATGTGTCATTTTCTTTAAAAAAATCTGTCGATTCTTGGAAGATGGTAAACCTAAATCCAAGTTTTATACTTATCCAGCCCTTCATTATACCATTCCCCCCCTCTCTCTCTCTCTCTCTCTCCCTCTCTCTCTCTTTCTCTGTCTCTCTCTTGCTCAATTTTTTCTTTTTTTTGATTCGTCGACCTCAGAACGTATAATTCCTTAAGCGTGTCTATAAAGCTTGCATTATACTAGTCTTGACTACGCGTTCTCGGTTATGAAGCAAATATTGTAGGTAGATACTAATAATTTCTAACCTTAAATGTAAAAATGTTTTTAATGGACTATTAAACTTTAGAAATTTGTTAGTGGAACAATCATATAACCTTCGTTGCAAGGCTTTAATATCAAGGTAACTAAAAGGAATGAATCTGTAATGTAATATTTCCGATAGATTACATACAGGTATAAAAACAAAACAGGGAAACACCTTTAGGAGACAATGATATATATTAGATGGACCACGGAAGGCTTAAAAACATTTAAAACGTAGGGTCATTTTTCTATTGAAGGGGCAATATTATTGAGACTATTGTTAGTTCAGAGAAAATTTATAAACAAAATAAGTTATCTGTTTAAATTTTACTAAGCATCTGCTCAGCATGTTATGAACGTTGAAGGAATAATTAAACGGAATGGTCTGTTCCAAGGCCGCAAATCTTTGGCTTTAGTTCTTCAGGGAATTGTGGATTCGAGTGCTACCTCGAAAATGGGTTATTGTCTTCGTAAATTTATGCGCATACCTATAAATTTAAGATACAAAACCAACCAGTAATGTATATATTAATTGAAATATAGGAGAAAATGAAAACAAAGAACACGAGAAACATTTTCCTCCCCTATCCTTAAAAATCTGATGTGTTCCATTCACATGACTTTCTCTACATCTCTGCAACAAATCATTGTTAAAAAGCTTAGGTTTCTATTTTGTTCATGCTAATTTAGAAAACATTAGCAGAAATAGTCTTATTACTTGCTTCCTTAAGTAGAAGCGAAATAAGGGAGTAGACAAATTCCTGTATGAGAAAAGTATGTTTTTCAAAGCTGAAACTAAAAGCAAGGAATATCTTAAAAACGATCCAACTCAACGAAAAAAATGTATATAACATAAATTGTGTGTTTTAATGTGCTCTACATTTTCTGAGTGGTAAGGTTTTGTCCATCTCTTACGGTTTAGCAGTTATGTAAAGATCCGTAAAATTCATCCAAAATAAAGTAATCTTCAGAGGCTATTCCCAGAAAATTCAAGATATACATTTTGTTTGACAAGTAAATATCTTAAATATACGAGATTTTAATCAAAATCATTAGAGGCATTTTTAATAAAATCAAATTTTTCGAACTTTTTTCCATGTAAAGGGTAGTTTGGGGTAGGGGGATATTCTTGAAAATCTTCGTGTCGTATCCTTGGAAGATACCAAACTTAAATACTACATTTGGTTTTTAATTTGGCTTTGAGCTTTGCTGCCCACAGATACACACACAGACAGACAGACACACACACACGGATATTTGTCTAAAAATGCTTTCATTGGATTCAGGGCTTCTCAAAACGTATATTTCCGGTGAAATCTCGGTATCGAATTTTAGGGTGCAATACAATACCTTCTCTATACACTATGTACGTAGTACGTATAGAGAAAGTAAAAACAAAAACGTATGTTGATGGACACCTGAGAAACTGTATAATGTTTCATATTCCTTTATTGAATAGTTATTCTCTTAACTGAAAATAATAGAGTCCCCTTTATCTAAAAAAAAAAAAAAAACATTTTCGGAAAAAGGTCCGTGTCCGTGTGTCTGTGAACACGATAACTTAAAAACAAAAAGTACGTAAAATACCTAACTTGGTATTTCAGTTTAGTATCTTCCAGAGATGCGACACGAAGATTTTGAGAAAAATCCCCCACCCCAACTACCCTTTCATGGAAATTTTTTCGAAAATGTTGGTTTTCTCAAAAATGGCTCTAACGATTTTGATTAAAATTTCGTATATTAAAGATATTTACCTCACAAATAAAATATATATCTTGAATTTTCTGAGAATAGCCTCTGAAGAGTAGTTTATTCTGGATGAATTTTACTAAATTTGAATAACTGCTAAACCGTAAGAGACGGACAAAAACTAGCTTCACAAAAAATGTACAGCACGTTAAAACACACAATTTATGTTATATACATTTTTTTCGTGGAGTTCGTCGTTTTTGTGGCATTTCTTATTTTTGGTTTCTGCTATGAAAAACTTACACATTTCTCATATAGGAGTTTGTCAACTGATGTCCATACAAACAAAGGAACTTCAGTGACATAGCAACCAGCTTTTGATTATCACTTTAACCTATGGTACTCCCTTATTTCACCTCTACTTACAAGGAAGCAAGTAATATGGCTATTTCTGCTAATGTTTTACTCATTAGCATGAAGTTAATAGAAATAAAAGCTTTTTAAGAATAATTTGTTGCAAGGATATAGAGAAAGTCATGTGAATGGTACACGTCAGATTTTTCTGTCAATTCTACTGAACTCGATCTTGTATTGTAGTATAATGGACCATGCAGGACTCGTTAGATTTATAAGCACTCCAATCTTTTCTCTAAATTAAGCCTAGAAAATAATAGCAAATGCTCACATAGCACTAGCATAAGAACTGAAGGAAGGGCTGAATAGTTAGAAAAAAGTAATGCAGTGGTTGCATTGAAAACTTGGAGAATATGAAGATGATACTGACGATGAGGAAGAAACAGTGAAGCAATGCCAAGGACAGAAACAATGGAGCTACATTACACGCAAAGAGAAAAATGGCAAGCACGTACAATGAGAAGGGCGAATGCAACAAAAAGAATCTGCCAGACAGGAAATATCCGAGAGCCTAGTGGCTGAGAGCGCGTCTAATAACATGACTTGGAAAGGGGGATGGATTTACTTGTCAGCCTGGAATATCCGATAAGCGTGCTGCGGTTTAGAAGGCTTCCTCTACGTCTTGTGACGTTCTATAACCGCCAAAAGTCGCAGGCTTGTTAACAACTCGTAAAACTTTTTGCGATTAGGCAATATGCTACAAGGTACACCCGTTTTGATGCAGCGTGACATTTTCATGAATATCTAACGCCAATCTTTATATAAAACTGGATATTTATATTTTAAATGAATTAGAAAAAAATCTGATAAGAGTATTTCTGCTATTTTTGTCGATTAGCATGAAGTAAATAGAAGTATAATCTTTTTAAAACTAAATTGTTGGAGAGATGTAGAGAAAGTCATGTGAATGGAACTCATCAGATTTTTAAATCAATAATATCTGTCAACTCTCACGGGCTGTTTATACTAATTCCGAGTAATATATAAAGCAAAGAAAAACTACAATTCATTTGGCTCTGCCGCCAAAACAGTCTCTAATCTCGCCTGTGGCTTAGGATGGGGAGGGCCCAGGTTAAATAATCGGTAGTTTGGCATGTCTGGATGATGGGGCAGGTAGAAGTGCTCGGTGTGGTACCTGTTTTGTAAATTTTGAAACATATTACTGTACTCACTTTTAATTAGCTATCAGTGCATATTGTTGTATTTTCAACTTGAAATATATACATTTAAAACCAAATGTTATTTGTAGAAAAAAAATTTCGGATTTTTAGCAATTTTTTACCATAGTGTCGTCATAACTATCAAGGTGTTTCTCGCCTAAAAATAAGTTAGCAGTGAAAGGGTTAAAGATATTTTAGGTGTGACAGAGTCTGCAGTTAAAAGGATAACAAAAAAAAGGATTAAAAATAAATTAATAAAAAGACTGGAAATTAAAAAAGGGCGGAAGAAGCAACTAGGAAACATAAATAAATAATATGTAAATAAATAAATAAAAACCTCCCGTGCTGTCTTCCTCCATCTTATTCCTGCATCCTTTCACTTAGTTAAAAAATCTTTAATAATAATATTTTTTACAGAAAAGACGCCTTGTATAATACTGCATTAATCATAGCATAATACGTATAATACACTAAAGTTTCAGCACCACAATTAACGTGTTGCATAACTCTTTTTTTTTTTTTTTTTAATCTTAAGCTACATTAAAGAGCATGGCAGTGGAATAAGTATGGCTAACTTCTAGTGATGTCAGTTTTAGTCAAAACATTTATAATCAAGGAGAGCTCAACTGATCTACCTATGATCGAATCCGCATAAAAATAGTTTCTTTCCAGCAACAACCGAAAAACTGGTTACGGTAAAATGGAATATCCGAATATCGGATTAGATGCGCCATAACCAATCACCGAGGTCAATTAGCCTTGTGAATTTTTTAATAAAATTTATCCGTGCACGTTTTCACCTTTGGTTGATAAGGAAGTTTCTATAATACTCCTAAAAAATTCAAAATTCTAGGATAAAATAGTGTAGTTTTTGCTTTCTGTATTTTTGTGGAATCTCTTATGAAAGATCATTTAGTACTACGTTTATTTTCTAATAATGAGTACGCTTATTCTCTATTAAAGTGTAAACTAAGTCAATGTCATGTAAAATATTGCAATAGTAATTTTATATACTTTTTATTTTATTAATATTGCTACTCATATATTTAATTTAGTAACAAATAATGTTTATTTTGGTTTCTTTAGAGCGTATACCCATGCTTGATAAAGCTATAATATTATTGGCGAGACAAAATTAATGTGATTTTTAAAAACATATATACTCATAGTCCCTAAGAATATTCATGTCACCAGTCTAAACAATGTTATTAATAATATCACATAAAATGTGGTATAATACCCAAATTTGGTATTATAGCACAAATACAGGTCTGAGTCTAATCGAAATCGCTTCTATTAATCACCAGCAAGGTACGAAGTCAGAAGAAGAAAATAACGATATCGGGAGAAACATCAAGAAACGTGCAAGAAGAATTAAATCATGTATCGCGCCCACTGCGCAGCCTACCTTCTCTAATAGTCAAGAGTATATCTGAAGTTGCTGATAAATATATTCTCGTGTTCAACCACTCGGTAAGTTGGCCCTTTGGGTGTGTTACGAGCTTAAAATAAGTCCTTATTCATAGTGAAATGTGAGATATGACCTACTATAAACACATGATTTTATATCCATGTTATTTAATGGGAGCATTCACATAGCACACTACGTGCTGCGAGAAGTTCAAAGTTGGCTAATTACAAAATATATGCTTGTGTTTATGTATTGAGAGAGAATTTTGCATTTCTAAACCGAAATTTTACGCCAACAGTCATGACAATCTTTCATTTGGTCGCGCCGTGCCATTTTAAATACTGATCTTGTGTTTGCTAATTTCTTTCACGACTCACCAGTCTCACACGTCAGTTTTATCTA
Organism: Hymenopus coronatus; assembly: GCA_030762935.1. Lineage (NCBI taxonomy): Eukaryota > Metazoa > Arthropoda > Insecta > Mantodea > Hymenopodidae > Hymenopus > Hymenopus coronatus. The sequence continues at coordinate 26,790,134 of CM060889.1, forward strand.
CTTCCTCGACAGAAAAATGCTCTGGAGTTCAATATTTCAGACGAAATATTTGATCCTGCCATGTCTTTATAAAAACATCCTCTGCTAGCAAAATAGCTGAATTATGATTTTGAGCAATACAGCTACCACTCCATGCACTTTCTCTACGATCTTTCAGAATGTTTTCACTGCCGTGACAACAGAATACGCATTATCGGTACCCAAATTTCCAACTAACGCTTCAGTCCATACTGCACAATACCTTTTTTTTTAATGAATTTATTTTAAGTTGCCTAACTGCAAGGTCTTATAGCGACTTTAAAAACATGATACAACTGTTAATACATGGGATAAACATATAACATAGTACAGTACATTAACTTCAATATTTCCCAATCTAAAATATTTAACAAATTTACATACATTGTACAGTGAGACTGCATTGTGAAGCAGTTTTACAATAATATATCATACAATTTGGTGCATTTAAAAAGCTGCATCAGTCTAAGACATGAGCTCGAATCCTTCATTGATAGCTTTAGGTTATCTGGAATCTTGAGTTTTTTCCTGTAGAGTTGATAGCGCGGGTATCTTGTATTGCAAGTTGGTGGCTCTTCTTTAGAGAGGATGTAGGAGTGTGTAAGTTTTGTATGTCCAATTCGGATTCTAGTTATGAGTATCTGGTCACGGCGATTTAGGAATTTGACTGAAAAAGGTGCTGTAGAGTTACCTCTTGCATTGTGGAGAGGTAACCCAAGAACTTTTCCATGTATCGCGGAGAGTTCTTTTAAATGAGCATTGACGTCCTGATATGGAATTTTCGCATTTGGAAGATTTGTTTTATCTTTGGCTGCTTTGTAGGCTAAATCATTTCCATGTATGTTGGTGTGTGAAGGAATCCAGATTAATACTGTGGTGTTGTTTTTCTTCGCGAGGAGGTGATGAATTTCATTAATTAGAGGACGAGCTGTTGAAATATCTTGAATGGCTAAAAGTGCACTTTTAGAGTCAGTAAGCACGAGAAAAGGCGTTTCGCTATCCAGTTCGTTAGTGTAAGATAGAGCTTCCTTGATGGCAAACAATTCACATGTGAAAACTGTACATAGCTGTGGCAGTTTGTGGAGTATGTTGTTCTCATGGTCAATAATGACGGCGCAGCCACAGCCATTATTATTATTTGAACCGTCAGTGTATATTTGTCGGTAATCTGGATATTTTTCCAGCACTTCCTGGAGCATTTGTTTGTAAACTCTATCGCAGACATCTGTTTTGGGCGCTTTGTTTGTAAGGTCAAAGTTCACCTGTATTTGGTGGAGTCTCCAGAGAGAAAGATTACCATAAGATGATTCCATCATTGGAGGAATTTGAAGTTTAGCTCTTGCAGAGTTTGGTGGATCCTTATATGGAACGGCGCAGGGCTTGTAGGTTTATCTGTGTACAATACCTTTTCTTAGAGACTGATAAGGTGCATGAGCTGCCATATTGTAGTTATGCTCGATATACAAATTATATAATATAAAACTGTGTAAACAAGAGAATTTGTACCATTTTATAAGTCAAAACAAACAACAACATTAAATGAATCTGTTACCTGTATGATTTTGTCCTTCAATATGCGTTCGTTTTTTTTACTTTCTTTATACGCACTATGTACATAGTGTATAGAGAAGGTATTGCATTCCACCCAAAAATTCATACCGAGATTTCACTGGAAATATATGTTTTAAGGTCCCCAATATCCAAAAAAAAGCATTTTCACAAAAAGGTCCGTGTATGTGTGTGTGAGTCCGTGTGTCTGTGAACACGATAACTCAAAAACGAACAGTCGGTATAATACCAAACTTGGTATTTAAGTTCAGTATCTTCCAGGGATGCGACATGAAGATTTTGGAAAAAATCCCCCCAACCCCAACTACCCTTTACATGGAACTTTTTTCGAAATTTTTGATTTTCTCAAAAATGACTCTAACGATTTTGATTAAAATTTCGTATATTAACGATATTTACCTGACAAATAAAATGTATATCTTGAATTTTCTAGGAATAGCCTCTGAAGAGTAGTTTATCCTGGATGAATTTTACTGAATTTTGAATAACTGCTAAACCATATGAGATGGCAAAAACATACTACACAAAAAATGTAGAGCACATTAAGACACACAATTTATGTTATATATATATATTTTTTTTTCGTCAGTTCGTCGTTTTTTAGACATTCCTTATTTTTGGTTTCTGCTATGAAAAACTTATACTTTTCTCATACAGGGACTTGTCAACTCCTATCCATATTAACAAAGGAACTTCATTGACGTACCAACCAGCTTTAGACTATCATTTTAACCTATGTTAGTGCCTTATTTCGCTTCTACTTACAAGGAAGGCAAGTAATAAGACTATTTCATAAAGTAAATAGAAGTATAAGCTTTTTAAGAATAAATTGTTGCAGGGATATAGAGAAAGTCATGTGAATGGTACACATCAGGTTTTTTATTTTTTTTCCCCCATAATATGATTTCATATTCAATTTACACCTCATGTATTTATAATTTGATGGAACTTAAAATTCTTCATAACCGTCACAGCTATCCTGTTTAGGCTATAAGAAAGATAAATTGGATTGAGTAGAAAATACACCCTCCACATAGATTATTTAACTGGATCTACCTTATGAGCCTGCGACTTGTTTGTAATGATATTCTCGCATGAAAAAATAATATGAATAGTAAATTAATGCTAACTTGGTTTAGATATGTTGAAATGTTTTACAACAAGACAGTTCATTGAGTCCCTTGCCTTATATAAAATTATAGCCCTGTATAAAATTGTAATTCATCTTGCGAATTCAGTCAAAATTGCTGTATAGTTTGGTGGTGAAATCAACTTTTAATTCATTGTGATATAACAAATCCATGCAGAACAGTGTGAGTTTTGTTCACGATGCACGCACATTATAGCCAATTTAGGTCATCAATCACTTTTTCTTGAGCTGTTGGAAAATAACGTTAAAATACGTTTTTCAAAGCTTCGAGGTGCGCCTAAATACCTTTATATATCTTTGTTGGAGCTGTTTGTTAGATGCAAACATTCGATATTCCCTCCTCCTCTTCCACGTAATACGTACGTTTTTTGTTAAAACATACATATGGTTTGCATCAAAAATGGTAACAGTTTCATGTCCCCCGCTTCACCAAATACACATTCCGAATACCCAGGCTTCGTTTACAACCTTCACCAAAGGGCATTTGGTTCATTAAAACTTCTGCAATCTCCGCACATATCTTTCTCTGGACCATTTTCGGTGTCACTTTACAGAGTAAGTTTTCAAGCTATCGCGATGTTATGTAGTTCGTCATATATAGAGCCTTATTCAAGACTATAAGTTCAGCAGTCAGCTTTCTCGTGGCTAGCGCGTGCCTATGAAGAACCCAATATCTGTTGATACGTTTCTTTGCTTTATCTTTAAGTTTAGCATTAGCTCCAGCATAATGACCCTTTATTGTAGTTTTTCATGGGTATTTCATATGTTGTGAAGAACTCATCCCTGCAGTGCTGGTTGGTAGTGCTAAAGGAGAAGATCCTCCGGATGGCTTTGTAGATACACATGAGGCCAAACCCATTTACAAAAACAGCTTCGTGGCGTCAGTCTTTCATCAATTTGTGATGAGATTTTGTTACTTCTAATAGTATTTGAATCTCTTATTCTTGCAGACGCCTGTTCATCACTTAACATTATTGATTTTACAAAGTTTAATGGGAGTCTCTACAATGGAATGTACATAGTGAATAGAGAAGGTATTGATTGCACTCCACCCAAAAATTTGATACCGAAATTTCACCGAAAATACATGTTGTATGTCTGTGAATACGATAACTCAAAAACGAAAAGACGGTAAAATACCAAACTTGGTATTTAAACTTGGTATCTTCCAGAGATGTGACACGAAGATTTTGAGAAAAATCCCCCCACCCAAAACTACCCTTTACATGGAACTTTTTCGAACATTTTGATTTTTTTACAAATGGCTCTAACGATTTTGATTAAAATACCGTATATTAAAGATATTTACCTGACAAATAATATGTACATCTTGAATTTTCTCAGAATAGCCTCTAAAGACTACTTTATTCAGGATCATTTTTAAGAAAAGTTGCGTAACTGCTAAACCGTAAGAGATGGACAAAAACTTACCACACAAAAATGTAAAGCACGTTAAAACACAAAATTTATGTCATATACATTTTTTTCGTGGAGCTGATCGTTTTTTAGATATTTCTTGGTTTTTGTTTCAGCTTTGAAAATCATACTTTTCTCAAACAGGAATGTGTCAACTCCTGTCCATAGAAACAAAGGAACTTCAGTCGCAGAGCAACCAGCTTTTGACTATCGCCTTAACCTATGATACTCCCTTATTTCGCTTCTATTTACAAGGAAGTATGTAATAATGCTATTTATGCTATTTTTTTTTCTTGATTAGCATGAAGTAAATAGAAAAATAATCTTTTTACTAATAATTTGTTACAGATGTAGAAAAAGTATGTGAATGGAACACATCGGAAATTTGATTATTAAATTTCGTTGCACTTCCTCTTTTAAAAACTACAAGGGTTGATCTTTAAACTAAGAGATGATTTCTCTGGAAATGACGCCACAGCAGGAAACATCGAGTTGCTCATCAACACGTTTCCTCAAATCTTAACAGTTCCGCGATCATCACTTGTTTCTTCATATTTACGATTTTCATTGGCAGCGCTTTGCTCCAATGTTGTAATGATAATAACTGAACTTATCTTCATTACCCTTAAAAAAACAAAATGCTGCATTTTCATTCAAATGAGCCTTTCGTCGTTTAAAAATATCCTCTTCAATAATATTGACCTCTTTTTCAATTAACAAAAAGCTCTTACGCATTCAAAAACATTTTACCACGGTTATTAAAACATACTAAAATTATAATCCATCTTGTTTAAAATATTAACTTAAAGCTTAACTAGAATTTCAAGAAACACTTAATCATAGTATTGAGAAAGAACTTTACTGCCTATATGATAAAACTAAACTATCACTTCACTTAAAACGTCAAGAAATGGTGAATGAAGAAACAATAAATCAATATATTCATATTAATTACTTAAATTTAAAATAATGCTATCTACTTAATTAAATGCAGTGAAAGCAAAGTCAATCAATAACGTAATTCGCAGTAATAACTCTAATACAACTAACACAATTATATAGCTTATAACATAACTAAACGACATAAAGAAGTAAACGTCAGGAAAATGGCTACTAAATTACAGTTATTGTTATGAATATTCTTCCTGAAGTAACTCGTAATGGACAAGCGCGGCTAAGCTTTGAGAAGCAACGAGCTTCTACTTCGAAAGGAAAATTGCAATGCTTGGGGAAAGCTCCCATCATAAGAATTTGTATTTATTTCATAGAATTCGAATTTATCTCTCTTTTTATTTTACTTACTTTCTTTTCATAATGTAATCTAAATAGTTATTATTTTCAGAAGCTTTCAACAGCTAGGTAAAAGCTTTTCTGTTATTTTCTTTTGTTATATAGTATAATAATAACATTCTAAACGATCTACTGAAGTAAGAATATTCCAATGCATAGGTAAAGCTTCCATCGTGGAATTTTTATATGTTTATAACTCGAACAATACCTGTATCTGGCCACGATTGATGGGACCTGCCTCGGTTCTATCATTACCACAATAATGCAAGGGAGCTCTGGCGTTAACATTAAAGTGTATGTGTAATGAACAAATGGGCTTGTGGTGCACATATCCTATTTGTTTACTCAAATATCAGTGTAAGATGAGCCAGATTAATGCTTAATTATTCACACAGCTTATAGATTGCTGGCGGCATCAGTTGGCAAACCCAGCAATTGACAATGAATCTCTGATTACATCAGTTTCGGGGAAACAAGAAAGACAGTCGACTGTTTGGTATCTATTGCGGTAGTTAATAAAAAGTTTAGGAATAATGCAATTTGGGAGATATAGTGAGATTGCAAAATAAGAGGATTTAACTCTTGCATTAGGGCTTCAAATACTAAATCAGAACTTATCATGGAGACAATTCTCTAACTAGGGCGATCTGTTACATGAGCACTTGAAAATGAAGACGAATTCGAGGTTGGAATCACAAAGAAAGGCTTGGATCAGGGAAATCGACGGATATTATGGAGGGGAAAATGTTATACCCTATATTCACATGCTTTTTCCTACTGTGTAACGTTTATTAAACACGCATTTAAACAAATTATTCTAAGTTTATAGTTTGTCAGCTTCATTTAATTGCCTTTGCAAAGGACACATATCGACTGCTGAATACTGGGGGGGGGGCTCTCGGTTCCTCCCCATCATTTTCTCTTCATTCCTTTTGCTTATCATGTTTTGGTGTGCCTTTAGGTTCGCAGCGCACGATGGTCCGGACAAATAGCGGCGTAGTTGGTCAATGGAAGAACTACCAGTCGACGGGACGCTTGTTTTCCCTCGCTGTTAGCTCCGGTAGTTTGAAATGTTTGGCCACAGCGTCTCTGCAGCCGGTCTGTTTGCGGCCTATAGACTCCTGCGGCTTCCTTTCTTCATCCCTTCCATCTGGCAGATATTAGTTACAACAGGTCTGCATAGGGTCCCTGTGTGCGAGGGACCCCTCTCATTGTCTATCCTTTACTCTTTAGCTTTTGAAAGAAGGAAAACATTAAATCCCACATGTAAACAGTAAATATTTTACTATATTCCCTTTTCAAGAAGCATAGTTTGTCCCTTTGGCTCCTCATTAATTCCAGCCGAGACTGGGAATTTTTCAGTGATGGAAATCTTTCAGTCCACCATTTTGGTGTTGCAGAAGGCAGCAGTGGTTATTATTGATTTCACCTTTGAGCGACCTGCGGTTATGGGGCGCGGGCCTGGTTTCTGGCACAAATAAATAATCGTTAATTTTAATATGTTCATTAAATATATATATATATATATATATATATATATATATATATACACACAGGGTTACTACAAAAGAAATAGACAACTTCAACTGCCTGTAAAACAAAGACTATTAGAGATAGCAACCTAATTATTTTGGAGGTATGTTGAGAAACTCTCAAAGCTTCGTTTGTTACTATTGGTAACGCTGTAGTGTTTTGTTTGTTGTTGCAGAAGCTGAAATGGCGGAAAATCCTGTGGAAAAGGCATATTGCGTGTTGGAATTTGCTAGAACGCAATCAGCAACTGTTGTCCAACGACATTTTAGAACACGTTACCACAAAACGCCACCGACTAGACAGTTAATCTACGACTGGTATAGAAAATTCGAGACAACGGGATGTTTGTGCAAAGGGAAGAGCTCGGGAAGACCAAGAGTTTCGGAAGAAAACGTTGAACGTGTTCGTTCTGCCTACATAAGAATCCCACAGAAATCGACATCTAGGGCAAGCATGCAATTACAAATTCCACAGCAAACTGTATGGAAAATCTTGCGGAAGCGACTGTACATGTTGCCATACAGATTACAGATGTTGCAGTTTCTGAGTGAAGAAGATAAGGTCATACGGCGTGACTTTTGCATCGACATGTTGCGACATGATGAAGACGATGCTGGTTATTGTGAGCGCATCATTTCATTTTTGTGGTAACGTGTTCTAAAATGTCGTTGGACAACAGTTGCTGATTGCGTTCTAGCAAATTCCAACACGCAATATGCCTTTTCCACAGGATTTTCCGCCATTTCAGCTTCTGCAACAACAAACAAAACACTACAGCGTTACCAATAGTAACAAACGAAACTTTGAGAGTTTCTCAACATACCTCCAAAATAATTAGGTTGCTATCTCTAATAGTTTTGTTTTACAGGCAGTTGAAGTTGTCTATTCTTTTGTAGTAACCCTGTATGTGTATATATACGTTAAGTATCAAATTTCCACTCTTAATTTCATTACTATGGTTGAACTATTGAAGATGAAGAAATTGGAATGGGAGAAGCTGGGCAATGGAATAGAAATAATTGGAATACGTTCTGGAAGAGATGGAGCCGGGACTGAAGATATAGAGAAACAGGAGGTTGGGGCTAGTTTTTAGGATAAAGCTCATAGAATTATATTTCTAAACAGTAAAAGAAATGACAAAGTGGGTAGGATGAGTTTAGCTTGCATATGAACAGGTGTACTATTTGTATTTCTTAAAGTTACGGTAAACTTGCATGTAAAAATGTGTGAAAATAGAGGACATTTACCACTGACTAATTGAATGTGAACTGGCAAAAAGTATAGGGATAGTACTTGGAATGAGAATTGTAAGAAATTGTCAAAGGAAGTAATATCAATTAGAAGTTAACGCATAATAGACAGTAAATTTGTAAAATGAAAGAATTTTCGGAAGTGTAAGGATGAACGAGAAAAGAAAACAAAGAAAAGCGAAGAGATAGGAGACATTATAATTATAATTAGTCAAAGAAGTTCTAAACCTAATTTACAAAGTGTTAGACTCTTTAATATATAATATTTATCAGGGGTATATTTATGTACAGTAGCGAAATGAATAACATAATATATTATATGTTATCATACCTTTAGTTTCAGTTTTGGAAGAAATCAAACATTTGAATAGCGATCTTCATTTGTTTCAAATAAAATTAATGTAAATACAGTTATCAACTGAAGAGTCCAAGGAAAAACCTAATAAATCCAAAATTACCGATTTTCTGATTTTATAATAATTTGAATAGTTCATCCAATTGGTTTTAGATGGTTTCACAGAGCTGGGTAATAATCTGACAAGTCCAGAGATATTTCAATTTCTTTAAAACGTACAGGAGAAAAATCTTACGATGCGAAATGGAGGAATATTCTGACAAGTCCAAGGAATTAAGTTGGAACATGAGGTAATGATTTCTGGCCTGTGTAGTTTTATTATGGTAGAAATGGTGTTGTTACAGTCATTGTCATGTTTAATTGACCATTTTACTTTGATTTTACTAGTTTACGGAGGAAGTTCTACTAGTGTCCTAGTAATATAAATAAAGAAGAGAGTGACTCATTTATTCCTGAAGAAAAATATAATATGTCTTCGGAGAAGCTGACTAAGAAAAGGAAGAACTTTGGCCATATTAGTGATGCTTCAAACCATTTAAGATTGCAATCGTATAAAACAATAGAGCTATATAGGTGTTAAAATAATTGTTTTGGTATTTTCAGCGATGAAAATAAGAGGAATCTTAATAAAATGTTGAACATTCGAAATTCACAATGAAATAAACCTGTATTTAGGTGGTTTAATCAAGTAGTCTCTGTGCAGCGCAGGCGTCCCAGAAGAGAAGAGCAGCAGGCACAATTTCGAGACGCATCTTATAAATCTAATGTTTCTATTGCCCTTGATGGAACTGTCCAAGAAATACGCGTGTGTAAGCATGCATTTATGTCTTTACATGGAATAAGAAAGGGCAAGGTAGATCATTTACTTAAGAAACTTAATCTGGAGACCAATCCCTGCGAGACGCCGCGGAATACGGGCTCTTACAGATGGAACATGTGAAATAATAAGAGGACATATTAAGTTTATTTTTAGACCGCAATAACCACTAAAGCTTGACGAAGACAGAAAAATCTACCTCCCCGAGTCCTTGAACATAAAAAAGATGTTTATTATGTTCAAGAAGTATAAAGATCAGAATGAAACATACCGTACGATATTTAATTCTGATTTCAATGTAAGTTTTGAATATCCACAGTCAGATACTTGTATCTGGCCAAGAGGAAGAATTTAAAGAATTTGACTTCATCATCATCTGCTGAAAATAAAATACGGATTCATTTGAAACTTCAATCCAATGAAGTAGCCCATGAATTGCACGTTAGAAAGCAAAAAGTGCTCTATGAAAAGCAAAAAGAAGAGAGAAAAAAACCAAGAAGGAATGTCAAAAGAATCCATCTAAGTTTGCAATAACCATGGACTACAGTAAAAATGTTGCTTGACCAAATATAAAGACAAATTAAGTTTACTATAAACGACAGTTGTCTGTATTTATTTTCAATGTTCATGTTATAGCATCAGGCGATAATTGTTTTATATCTATCCAGAGCACACAGGCTGAAAAGGGTAAGGCGAAATTTCATCGTTCATACATCAATTCGTACACCGTTTCCTAAATCCAGAAATCAAGACACCTGGAGATCTTTTGTGACTCCTGCGGAGGGCAAAACAAGAATGGCACTGTGTTCAGATTCCTTCACTTTCTATTAATATGGGAACTGGAATTCACACGGCTTAAAAACAGCTACAACGGAGACTATGAGCAAGCTTCGCCAGTTCTTTCTGTAAAGAAAGACGAGTTTTCAACCTGAGGGACAGCGAGCTCAACCTCCCATCGGCTCGATATGATGGATATACTAATTCCCTTACAACTAACTATACGTGTTGAAATTAATTTTTATATTTAACCATGTGATTTTATTGTTTTTTATTATTATAAATATTTGGATTAAGTTGTTTTCTTTATTTTAAAATACCTACGGAAAAATACAGCGATTTGTAGGACATTTAAAGATTTCGCAATACTTAAGTGCAAGAGTATTTCGATCGTCTTCCAAATTAGATCCACCAAGTGAAAAAGGAGACATTATAATACTTCATTATATATCTATTGTTAAAATATTACATAATTAATTGTGAAGTGTGAAGTGTTTGAAAGTAGCAACTCGCAATATGTTATGCACTTGTCATATTTTTCCACTATACAAATTGCATTCATGATAAAAAAAATGCAGCATATTAATAGGGTATAGATGTATCAATTTTAGTAGTAATATTTCTCTAGAATATATTATTATTATTTTAAACAAAAAAAAAAAAAGGAAATAACTTGAGCAATTTAACTATTATGAGTCTTGAAACTTAAATGTTTGTCTCCTGAAAAAAGGAGAATTGTGACTGATCAGATTTTCCCCCTGGACTGTCCCTTATAAAATTAATTCATACATATCCATTTGATTGCAATAGCTGAATTTCAAAATATTAGTCCAGCCATAAGATGGGTATAAGTTCACAGAAGATAAAAATAACATAATGAAGAAATTTCATCTTCTCACCTATATTGAGGATATCCTAATTCAATGGCCGGAGCAATCGTATGCCTTTGATGAATACTTTTGACATTTCTTAGAAAATATCTCTTACGTTCATGTCTAATGGTGCAAAGGTTCAGAGTTCCATGAATATTAACTCAGAGCAAGGGGAAGCAGTAAGCGCTTCCCTCTAAAAGGTTTTAGTTGTTTCCCTTCTTGAAATCTTCCGACCGTCTCAGATAGACACCTGTGGGTGTAATTAAATGAAGAAATGAGGCATGATATCGTTTTATTTAAATCAGAAATTTATATTAGATCTCTGCAGAGGTTCATTGAGCCAGGTCCTTACTCGGCGATGGGCGTGAAATGGGATCAAGCCCTCCAATATCAGTGCACTTTATAGGCAGGCTACTGCCGAGTCTAGCCAACACAAAGGATGACCTCCTCCCAACCCCCCGGATCTGACCCGGGCATAATGAACTCTCAATGTAATTGTCGCCCTTCTTCTCCCCCGCGTTTATCCAGTCCCCATCCCACTCGGACCTGGCTTCCAATCCCCTTCATTACGCAGACAAATAAACTGCGAATGGATGAAAGGACGACGGTCCGCAGGGGATGGGAATTAATGTGAGAAGGCCGCCGCTGACCAGGGATGTGCAAAATAGAGCAGTTCTCCTGCCAGATGACGCCGCTTCATATAAGAGACAGTTTAGGGGGAAAAAGTGAAATTAACATTTGTGCTTTCAGCCACATTCTGAGAAAGTTTAATTACGCCTATTTTTATTCCCTCTGCCGATTACAAAAGATAGAGTAATTATTGCCTTCGAAAAGAAACTAGAGGCTAACTGATTTAAAAAAGTGCATGTTTATTCAATGTATACCTAACAATATGGCTAAACAACCTGAAATCCGTCAGTACCTTTTAAAGATAGAATTTGAATATTCCCATAAACATTTCCGTATTAAAATCTGCCATACATATATGCTTTCATTTCTGGTTCATCAAACATTTTTCAATACAAAAGGTTAAACGTGTAAAAAAACTCCTTTTGTACCAAATCATAAATGGTATACTACTGTTTCCACAATTTCAGGTGGATATTATTAACTGCCAATTAAAGTACTGAAAGTTAAAATAAGGCATAGGATTACTAATTTCCTATGAATATTTAAAATAGGTACACAATTCCCACTTTCAAAGTATTTTTACTACACACAGACACAATCTCTCCCCCCCCTCTCTCTCTCTCTTTTTGCTACTGTCTAATAAATACAGATATACCGGGTGTTCAGATTTATTCGATATTTAGCGCCAGTGAAATGCATGACGTCATTATTAGCTAAGCGAGCCTCTTGTCTCCAAGGGGACGCGCGGAATTGGACCTTGAACTGCATCAGTAAACAGGTTGATGTATTGGGCAATACGGAACTGATTTTCACGCGAGATGGAAGTGACCACCGATCACAAAATTTGCATGGTTGAGTGCTACTTCCGAACTAGAAGAATGCGTTACCTATCAGCATAAATGCTGCGATTGCGAGTTTATGAATGTTCCAAATGAATATTGGAAAGGTACTACACAAGTTGCATTTCACTAAGGTGGCCTTGGAACAGTTGGCATCCAGTCCTTCTTTCCATCGTTCGCTAGTCTTCTTCAAGAGGCAAAGCGTGATAAACTTAATCTCTATTTGACGTGATGCGTGGACAAAATGACAAGGCGACTAAGGCCGAATAAATCTGAAGACCCAATTATATATCTTTAAGCGTATATTTCACAAGATATATATGTCAACATTACAATCCACCAGACCCATTTCACCGGACACTCGCGTTACTGTTGCATAACAAAGAATGTACACATCAACATGTATTTTACTATAGGCAAGCATGCATTACTGATGTATTTCACCAGAAGCACATACATATTATACCACTGCACTCTAACAGATATATGCATGCATTACCATTGCGTTGTGTCATTCTTTGTGGGTAACCTTAGAATTCGATGAATCTCTTTTGGATATATTTTGGCTCAACTCGTCCCTTTTTACTGATGTGATGTGAATTTTACCAGCGAAAAATTACCTGGTTTAAAAAGTTTGCAGTCTTTTCATTTAGAAAGACTTCAGGTTCTAACATGAGTATAATTTTTAATAGGAAATTAACAAACAGCTAACCAAAAGTTGAAATATGTCAAAATGGTATCTCTCGGTTGTACTCAATATTTAATGAGATTGATTCAGTATCGTTCTTATGCACTGAGTTATAACATTTTAATTGCATATTATATGCCACTTTAAAAGGCTAGCTTGTGGGAAATCTTTACGTATTGAATGCACGTGGAAAGTGGGATGAAGCGAATAAATGGCGGTTAGTTCAGCATAATGCGTTACATTCGAATATTCATTTTCAAACATTTCTTAATCAACAAACTTCTGTGCCTAAATTTTGGTAATTAATATTAGGTAAACAAACAAAGCTTAAAAAATAGTGTATAAAATATTAATGCTAAACATACAAGTTCAACGAAATTTTCAACTTTATGCAATGTTAGTTTAATTTACTGTTTTGCTGAAACGAATCAAAGATTATTTTGCATACTGCAGCAAAATATTATTATTGGCTGCGGACACCGGATGTGCAGTGAAGATAAAGTGGACTATCTAGAAGAAGAAGTAGGTACTTACGACATAGGCCAGCATGTTGCCATGGTAGCTCAGTGGTAGAACAACTGGCTAGAGACTGGGAGATCCGTGGTTGAAATTGCGGTTATAGCATTGCATTTTTCAGTCCGACTCTACCTATCCAGCTCCTGTCCTACACACGGCTTGTGTGAAAAACAAACAAACAATTAAAGCAATAATATTTGTTAATGTTAATCTCGATAGAGGAATAAGCTTTTTGACAATTGAATTCGTGTGAATGGAATATATAAGATGTTTCCTCATTTGGTCGCAATACCATCGACACACAGAAATGGGAGTGCTCTTGCTTGAGGCGAAGTAAAGAGCTGGAGGCTGAAGCGCTATGAAGTCCAAATGTAGGCAGAGCAAGTAGAGGAGGATACCACTGCCAACGGGTTCACCCAGGAAATGAAGCAAGAGAATAAGCAGAGTGCCTGCGGGCACGTTCCCCTCCCAATCCACTTGTTCCCGACACCAGTTCCAACACAATCAGCTCGTGTGCAATAGAAACGGCATTGTCTCAGATGTTATACTTTCCCGCGTTCTAAACACATCCTCAAGATAAATACAGAAGTCTACAGTCTTGGGAATTAAAACGTCGGGCTGTTCTTAGACACCGCAAGGCAATATCTGGTGTAATCTCATTCTTTCCCGAGTAACTTCAATTTTTACTTTCTCAACTACTGACGTAAGGTGTCGAGATTTCGTCAACAATGCTTTCAGATTCCCTGAATTTAAAAAATATGATGTGTTCCATTCACATGACTTTTTCTATGTGTTCTGCAAACAATCTATTCTTACAAAGTGTTCTTCTTTTATCCACACCATCCTAATCTATATAAGACTTAGTATAAATGATCTCATTACTTAGTTCAGTATAAGTAGAAGGTAAATATGGTCAAACACTAACCTAAAGCGACTGAAAATATACGCTTAATATGCTATATTTTAGTCAAAATTATTACAAGCATTTTAGAGAAAAATTAAAATATTTGTCCATGTAAAGGACAAATTGGTGAGGAGGGGATTTTCCTCAAAATTTTCGTGGCACATCTTTGAAAGATACTTAAGTTACAGACTTTTCGTTTTTTAATTACCGTGTTCACAGACATACGCACAAATAAACACGTACAGACACACACAGGCCTGTTTCTAAAAATGCTTCTAGAGAACCATAAAACACTTAATTGTGGCTAAATCTCAAAATAACATTTTTAGTTCGGATGCAATACCTTTTCTACTTAAGTACTGTGCTCTAAAAATGACAAGGATTGCAAATTCAAAGCAATAATAATAACGGATATCTCTAAATACTGATGCCCCATAATGTTAACTCTTTTAAAGTCGTCTATAGAAGCAGTATTTTGTGGTTTACCATTTATTCAAAGCCATTTGAAATGCAATTCAAACGAAAAGAACTCCCCAAACTCTCCGAAAATTTTAAGGTGTACATGATTAATTATGTAAATATCTTAAAAATATATTATTTAAGTCAAATTAATGGAGCAATTTCAGAGAAAATGAAAAATAACGACAGTTTTCTCGTTTAATGGATAGTTTGGGATATGATATATTCTTTAAAAAATCTTCAAATCTCATCCTAGAAAGATAACTCAATGGCACGACAGCTCACAGGGAACCTTGGCCTACCTTCCGGCCGCTGCGTCCCCCATCTTGGTCCACTCATGGATGGGGTGCAGTATTGGAGGGTGAGACGTGGTCAGCGCCTCGAGTCCCCCCCGGCCGGTTAATGCGGGAGATACCTTATAGAGTTACCTTTTCTGTCATTCGTGGGACCTTAAAACATATATTTCAGATGGAATTTACAGAACCTAGGAAGAGTACAATTATTGCTCTATCTCACCCGAGTAAGTAGAGATTGTTTTAGATTCCATATAAAAATTCGAATATTCCTGGATCGGGTTCTTACATGGGAAAGTGTTCGTTATTTTTGCTTTTCTCACAAATGGGTACAAAGATTTTGATTAAAAGAGTTATGCTTAAATTATTTTCATAATAAATGAAGCATATATCTTGAATTCTCTAAGAATAACCGGTTCATCTTTAATAACTTCTGTGTAATTGTCAAACCATAAGAGATGAAACCTTATTAGTATAATATTATACAAAAATGTAGATGTTTTAACGACAATTAATATCTAACACGTTTTTATGCGAAATTGTGAAATTACGAGGTATTCCTTGTTATTGGTTTCAATTTTCTATACTTTTACTTATAATGTTTTAACCGGGAAGTCGCCTCTCGTTTTTTTTTCTCGTGGTCATACAGAAAGTGAAATTTCAAAGCCATTACATATTGGCGAGGTGTTTAAAAATCAAGTTACTCACTGTATCCTAGAACGATGATGATGACTCCTAACTACAGGTCACTAGCGTCCTACCCTAGATCGAAATGTAAATGTAAATTAAAAGTCTCTAAGGAATGAAAAGTAATGCAAGAACAGTAAATCTTCGTAAGAATAGTTTATTGTGAAGCGAGTGGAGATTATGTGAATCCAAAATTACAATATACAATATTTTACTGTCTCTAGCAAGTATGTATAGCGAAAGCAAAAATAATATATATTGCTTTTCAAAATATTGTATAGCACCAAAACATTCGATACCGAGATTTTACCGGTGTGCATGTTTTGAGGTCCCTTGAATAAAATGACATCATAACGGCAGCATAATCAAAATGAAAAAGTCAGTTACTATCAAACTTAATATTTAAGTTCAATTTCTTACCAGGATGCGACATGAAGATTTTGAGGAAAATCAGCCAACTTTTACATTGAACATTTTTCGAAAAGTTAGATTTCTCAAAAATAGCTCTACAGATTTTTATTAAAATGAAAGTAAATAACTTGGCAAATAATATGTATAGTCAGAATTTCCTTGGAATATCCCCTGAAGTCCTCTTCATTTTGGATGACTTTTGCATAACTGGTAAACTTACTGCCCAGAAATGTAGATCTCGTTAAAACACGCGATTTTTTTGTAGCGCTAAGCAATTCCGAGATATTTCATGTTATACGTTTCAGTTACAATATGTACATTTTTTCTTTCTTTAGCCCCGTATGTACAATGTACATAGGGATAGAGAAGTATTATATTCCACTCAAAAATTCGACGTCGAGATTTCACCGGAAATACATGTTTTAGGACCCCCTGAATCCAATAAAAGCATTTTCAGAATCGGTCCGTGTGTGTGTGTGTGTGTCTGCGGATAGCATAGCACAAAAACGAAAAGACGGTTAAATACCACACTTTTTATTTAAGTTTGGTATCTTCCAAGGATGCGACACAAAGATTTTCAATAAAATCCCCCCAATACTAACTACCCTTTACATGGAAAAAATGTCTAAAATTTTGTTTTTCTTAAAAATTGTCAACAATTTTGATTAAATTGTCATACACTAAAGCTATTTTTATCACAAATAAAATGTATATCTTGAATTTTCTGGGAACATCTTCTAAAGACCTATTTATTCTGGATGAATTTTGCTTAATTTGGCATAAATAGTAAACCGTAATAAATAGATAAAAACTTACTACACAAAAAATATAAATCTTGTTAAAAGAGACATGTTATCTCATATACATTTTTTTCGTAGAGCTTACCGTTTTCGAGGTATTCCTTGTTATTAGTTTCAATTATGAAGTACTTATGTTTTTCTCAGACAGGTGTGCGTGATTCTTTTGTTCCACTCTGGACCAAGCAAAGAAGCGATTTGCAATGACAATCGCATAACGACAGCTTTTAAAACATTTGACTATCACTTTAGCCTAGTGCATTCTCTTAGTTTCAGTCTATTTATAAGGAACTAAGTAATAAAATTCTGCTAATATTTATCTCGATTTGCATGGTGTTGGAAGAAGAATTATCTTTTGTAAGAAGTTTGTTTGTAGTGTAGCTAGAGAAGGCCATGTGAGTGTAACACATCAATTTTTATTTTCTCTATACTCACTATGTACATAGTGTATAGAGAATGTATTGCACTCCACCAAAAAATTCGATACCGAGATTTCACCGGAAATATATGTTTTATGATCCTCTGTATCCAAAAAAAAGTATTTTCAGGAAAAGGTCCGCGTGTGTGTGTGTGTGTGTGTGTGTGTGTGTGTGTGTGTGTGTCCGTGTGTCAGTGTGTCCTTGTGTCTGTGAACACGATAACTCAAAAACGAAAAATTGGTAAAATACCAAACTTGGTATTTAAGTTTAGTATTTTCCAGGGATGCGACACGAAGATTTTGAGAATAATCCCCCCACCCCCAAGTACCCTTTACATGGAACATTTTTTGAAAATTTTGATTTTCTCAAAAATGGCTCTAACGATTTTGATTAAAATTTCGTCTATTAAAGATATTGACCTGACAAATAAAATGTATATCTTGAATTTTCTGGGAATACCTCTGAAGACTACTTTATTCTGGATGAAATTTTCATAACTACTAAACCGTAAGAAGTGGACAAAAACTTAACCCACAAAAAATGTACAGCACGTTAAAACACACAATTTATGTTATATACCTTTTTTTCGTGGAGTTGATCGTTTTTGAGATATTTCTTTTTCTTGGTTTCAGCTTTGAAAAACATACTTTTCTCATACAGGAATTTGTCAACTCCTGTTCATACAAACAAAGGAACATCAGTCACATAGCAACCAGCTTTTGGCTTTCACTTTAACCTATGGTACTCCCCTATTTCGCTTCTACTTACAATAAAGCAAGAAATAGGACTATTTCTGCTAATTTTTCTCGACTAGCATGAAATAAATAAAAGACAAGCTTATTAACAATAATTTGATACAGAGATATAGAGAAAGTCATGTGAATGGAACACATCAGATTTTTCTCATTCGTTTCATCTCTTTTATTTTATACCTGGCCATGGAAAAATGTCAATGTCAATCCCATTGTGACAGCATTTAAAAGAACTGCCACTTTAGACTAGTGTATTCCCTTCTGCAATAATTTTTACTTTCTCTACACAATACAAGGTATATAGGTAGATAATTTTAGTATATTCCAAGGATGCGACACGACCTATAATTCTTGATATACCTTCAAGGTGTAATGAGAAAATAGCTGTCTACTGTAGGTCCTGCATGAACAATACTTCCAAAAGAAGTGTGTTCATCCATATTTTGAGGAAAATCCTTACCACCAAACTACCATTTACATGGAGAAAGTTTCTCAAAAATACTAACGATTTTGATTTAAATGCTGTATTTGGGAATAAACCTTATAAATTTCTGGGAATAGCCACTTCATTCTGGACGACTTTTGCCTGTCTGGTAAGCCATAAGAGATAGACAAAAGCTTACTGCACAAAAAATGTAGATGTCGTTAAAACACACATTTATGTCATACCTGTTTTCTTGGAGTTGACCATTTCGGAGATTTTCCTTGTTATTGGTTTAAGTTTTAAATTACGTACTTTTCTCATACAGGAATTTGTAAACTTCATGCAAAGAAATAGATTTCAACTATATGGCAACAAGCATTTAAAAGATTTGACTATCGCGTTAGTCTAGTATATTTTCTTATTTCCTTTCTACCTACAAGGAAGCAAGTAATAAGACCATTTATCTGGATTAGCATGAAATAGAAGAATAAGTCTTTTAGCAGTAATTTGTCATAGAGATATAGAGAAAGTCATATGAATGGAACACATCAGATTTGTTTCGAGTCATCTTCAAAATTAGCCCCAAACCCCAATATAAGTACTGTTTGTTGGAGATCCAAATCTTTATCAGCACTTATTTGTATTTATTTATTTTTTGGCCATCCCGAAGTTTGTGTTTTAAATTTTAATTTACTACTTAAAAGGAACTAAATAATATGATAATTTCTGCAAGTGTTTTTTTCTCTATTTGCATTATATAGGTAAAACAGCAATCTTTCGTGAGAATAGTTTGCGGAGAAAGATAGGTATGTGAATGGAACATATTAGATTTTTAATAAGATTTAAAGCAAACAATTTACAACACAGAGACAGCGTATTTGGAAACTGTAGCTTGGTCCGCAGATGAAAATCTCTAGAGCAAGGTAAATTATAGGAAACAGAATTGGATGAGCTCCGTATACCCAAGCAAATCTCGACACCAGTCCATTAGGTTGTTGTTATATCTTGTAGGAGGGTCATGCCATTCCGAGCCTCGCTGAAACAATCTGGTTTGCAGATGAGTCAAATAGCATTCGGCAAACTCATCCATAGTTGTGATAACCAACAAGTCTGTTCAACTTGGTACCGTTTGCAGTTAAATGAAGCGTAGCCCTCCCTGAAGTTCTCTTCAACAGAGACGTTTTTGTTGGATTATGCAAACCGACTGGAGGTCCATGAATTACATGCTTGGCTTAGTTTTATTGTGAAGTCACGCTGAACATAAATGATAGATGAATGTGTACACAGTACTGCAGCAGCTTAAAACTGCTGTTTAAAGATTATTGGCAATTGCCAGGATTCTCTAGGTAGAGGTGTCACTAGCAGTTGCGCACTGCACCCCATTGATGGATTAGAATGCTTATCCTTGCCCGTTTGTTGCCTGCAAGTCAATGAATCATGCTTCTGTATGAATCATATGGTTGATGGCTACGATAACGTTCATGCCAGTGACCAATTTTGCAAGTCGCGTGCAAGCTATGTCACCTACTGTGGTTGTGCTAAGCCATGCATGAGGATAAATAGTTAACTATATTACAAACATCGGTCCTAAATTTCCTAAATATCGTTCAGGGCAGATTACACGCAGGTATTTACGAAAAGCAGAAAGATTATGAATTTCTCTACCGTTATAAACTACTACTCAAAACAAAGCTCATTCCTCTATGTACTTTATGTTAAGCGTTTGCAGAAATGTTTCCATTAAGTATTTGCTTGCAGATACAAAAGGTATGCTGCATAGTTAAATATTTAAAAAGGAATGACTGTATGTCGTCCAAAAATCCTCTATTTATATGACAGAGAACCAATTGATTGGCTACAAGCCGCTAAAAAGTATAAAGTATTTGAAAAGTCAAACCAATTACAACCAATATCTAGGAAGAGGTTAAAGCCACTAGAAAACATTTTTACCTAAATTGTGTATTTTAACAAAAACTTCATATTTTTTCGTGTTCCAAGTATTTGTGAACTCTTATGGTTTACCGGATGTACAAAATTATTATTGAGAAGAAAGGAGACTTAATAGGCTATTTCTTGAGAATTCAAGAAAGGAATATATTTTATTTGCATTGCAAATGCATTTTCGTGGTTCGTATACAGTTAGGCTAGAGAAATTTTCTTTAAAATATGTATGTCTCATTTCTGGAGGAAGCTAAGTTTATATACAAGTTTTAGCACTTTCTCCAAATTTCGTTTTATTTAATTACGTGTTTTTTCTCTCTCTATCTCTCTCCTACACAGGTGTATACACAGAGGCCTTTTTCTAAAAATTCTGTATTGTATTTAAGGAACTTCAAGACTTGTACTACTATGAAATCTTGTTATCCTACCTTTTATTTAATATAAGGCTATTTCTGCTTACTATATACAGGGTATAGGCAAAATAATGTGAACAGTGGTATAACTGGTGCAACAGATCTGGACATGTGAAAATCTTAATGAGAGCTAGGAAGCGAGTTGTACTTTCAGATAAGCAGTTCACCAGTCGATTCATGCATGCTGGAAAAGTGCCTGTCACAGGCAATGACAAATATCTGTCACCTCTTATGCACCTGCACTATACGACGCTGCACTGTTAAACATATGTTTTCATATGTATATTCATATCTACAAAGCATCTACACAAATGGCCTACTATATAAACAATGTCAATTGTCTGCCTCCAATTCTTCCACATCTGAGAGTCCTTCGTCTTCGCTCATGTCATTGGCATCGTCAACGCTATTGCTACTTTCTACACTAATTAACTTGGATTAGAATTCTTTCTATTTGATTTTCTACAATTCTTTCTAATGATTTTCAAGGTTCTCATACACTATGTACATAGTACGTGTAGAGAAAGTAAAATGCTTAGGTCTCATCGATCATGAACTACAATTATTATGAACGTCCTTTGCCATTCTTTGCTCGGGCAGCAAAGTTCGCTTTTATTGGAAAACACATAAAGGTTACGCTATTAGTGGAAGCGATATTCTAGAAATCTAAAGGTTGATTCATACAATTAATGTATTGTTCCTGTTACATAAACAATGACGAGAAAATGACAATATCTAACGTCATGGTTAGAGCGGAATCTTTCTTTTTATTCCTTTATTTATTCATTGGCTAGTGAGGTAGTTTCCTTAATTTACTTTATTACATTTAATTTATTATGACAGTATATTTTATTTATAAAACGTGTCCATAAATAATTGTCATAAATTTAATTTTATGAATAAATATTATAATTATATTTTAACAGCTCTAGCGGTTTTATATTCCAGAGAACACTATTTCATAGTTGATTTTATTGCAAATATTTTATTATTTTAATTGAAGGAACTGTTGGACAAGAATAATTTTCACTATAAACGTAAAATATTGCATAGTAGAAAACACACAGTAGGATATTTCTTCCTTAATGATTTTTCTGTGCATGTTATTTAGTTTAGTACCTTATTTCAGAAGATGGAATATAAATAGTTTCGCTTTTCCGTTTTATCCGCCTAATTGTATGTTCTTCTGCTACAGAAAGCGGGAAAGATTCTGCAACATAAAAGATCTGCCAATTAAAGTTTCATGATCCATTAAATAAAATCGTTTATTTGGCTCGTACAAGTATATCTTTTATGTAAATAGACCACTTTGCTGTTAACGGTTCTTTGAATAAAATAAATGAATACTTGTTAAGCAAAACTTGATTGGGATATCTGGATTTTCAGATGTGATAAGAGCTGGGTGAAACATTTTGGAATGTTTTGTATTTGCTATCCCCTGTTTTCTTTCATAGAAGTTAATGAGCAGATGAGATTATCGTGCAGTGAACCCCCAACTATAAATAAAGGAACCATTACTAAAATGGGCATTTTTCGTGAGAAATATTCTGAGGAACTAGTATACAAATTATTACACCTTACTACATATATTTCTATGTTTGTTCTGTTCTTTCTATGCCCTTTTACTACACTTAATTTTTTCTTATTCTCCTTCTTCCTCTTATTTTATAAAATATATTACAAGGCAAATGCACGTTATTCTCTGCTGTCAGCAAGTATGATCAGCTCACTTGATCTACGGTTTAATAACTGAATATTTAACAAATAAAATATATCTGTAACACGTCATCGGTATCTGGATATCTAGGCTAGAACGAATATTCCAAATTTATAATTCATTATTTAATTTTTCATACACGTTTTTGTATACTGAAAAACCAATAATGTTAATGCATTTTGATGTCTAACGGCGGATGTTTTCACAGTCTTTACCTAACCTCATTTTTACTCAAAGTAATTAAATTTAAGTAACAACAATACAAAATTTTAAATATATTTCAATAAATAAAAAATGGCTTGCATACCTAAAATCTAATAATATATAATCTATATATTTCTACTATTCCTACTGGAAACGGAACTGATCACAAGTTCATATATATTTCTCTTATACTTATATTAATTCTTAATTAGCAGAATTGAACGCTAGTAGCCAGCATTCTGCTTAATCTATAAGTACAATTACAATTTTAAAAGAGTATTAACTTTGCAAAACACAAATTATGGCTTATTATATTCTTAAAAAGCATTACTATATAATCATATTATCTTTATTTAATAAAATCAACTCCTATTTACTTAATTACTTAAATATAAGTATACTAACGATATTTTTAATCCTATCAATTTTAAAAAAAAATGTTTTATGTTGCATATTATGCATAATGTTTCTAATAATGAGAACTTCGTCTAAGTGATTTAAATAATTTAAGGCTACTTTGCATATAGAACACATAGGTTATTCGCACTGTTTAAAGCTTATACTGTTTTAAATGCATGGCTAGACGTTAGAAAGAGGTTAGAAAACCCAGCATACTATGGACGAAACGATTATTTGTATAAAATTAAGGGTAGAAGGTACAGAACCGACGTAGGAAAATTTTCTATGGCAATAGGACCATTGAAGATTGGAATGAATTGTCTGTAGCAGCCTTTCGGGGCTGCCCTCTGACCTTAAAGAAGTTTAAGGATAATTTAAAGAGAATAAATGTTAGTTAATTTGAGTAAATATTGTGAAGTAATTAAGGATTCCAAAAACTGTATAAGTGTATATTATTAATAATTAATATATTAGTAATGTATAATATTAATATTGAGGCTTCATATAAACTTTTTATAACTGGTAATTGGCATAAGTATTACTATACTGAATAATAAGTAGTTAGGCATTTAAAGAAATCATGTATAAGTAAAGATTATTATTGGTAGTGAATTTTGTACATTTAACTCTACCACTGAGCAGTATCCAATTGCAGAAAATAAATACATACATAAACGTTTATTTTAATATCATTTAACTTGCATTTTATTAATCATGTATACAATATTCTGTCTCCTCAACCAAGATAAACTATAGCATTCACCGAGATCACATATTTCACCAAGTGTTTGCATTACTGGAATTGAAAAACATTTCACGTGCCACATCTGGAAATTATTAATTTAATAAGACACTGGTACATTAATCAGGAAATCTGAAAAACAGGTCACCGCGTAAAGGATTGCCTTAAGAGTAAGAGAACGAGGTCTCACCCGAGCAAATGTCAGAAACTGGGGTGGTTCGGGGATTTACATAACACACTACACCTGAACTTGCAAGGTTTTCTGGGCTTACGACAGGTGTTTTTGTTTTTTGGGCCTAAAATGCAGAGTCAGTATTCGGTTCTTCCTTTTTTTTTTTTTGTAGCAACTGGATTTTATGGTCTTCATGCAATTATTGGAACTACCTAACTTTTTTACTTAACTAAACCTTTAAAAAAACAATTTTAAACCCAGATAAAAAACTTAAAGATAAAGGTAAAAATCATAGGTTCGTTTCATTCATGACTTCTCGGGGAACGCATTGAGAGGAATTGCTAACGGAGACGCGGGTGTGTTTTAAAGTAATGGCATATTCGTGGGTGGATTAGAGGGGTATGGAGGGTGAAGCGGAACCTTATGTGCATAATGATCCTGGCCATGTTCAATGTGCGTGTATTTTCTTCCTTTGTGCGTAGAAAAGGCTCTTACCTCTTCTGTCCTTTAACGATATTCCCTCTTAAAAAGTGTTTCTTCCTTTTTATCCGGCTTTGATATGAAGGGCGTAACGATTACATTTGCTTTATTCGTCTTCTATCACGGAAATGAATCAGCACCCCATTCTTCCAGTGTATCGAAGTAGCAAATACCTGAGTAGTATGACAATTTGATGTAGTACTAGTATAGTTAAAGCGCAACAAGGGAGCCAAAAAG
Source organism: Hymenopus coronatus (assembly GCA_030762935.1). Classification (NCBI taxonomy): domain Eukaryota; kingdom Metazoa; phylum Arthropoda; class Insecta; order Mantodea; family Hymenopodidae; genus Hymenopus; species Hymenopus coronatus. The sequence goes on from CM060889.1 coordinate 26,815,305, forward strand.
TAAAAAAAAAAAAAAATGTCATTGTTTTCGGCTACACGAGTAGCGCATCAGAGAAAGACAGAAAGAAAGAGAGATTGAGAGAGAGAAATAGGGACGGAGAAGGACAGAAAGAGAAGATACAGACATATATAAGTTGATTTCTTGTCCTGGTTGACAAATATACCACACACGTGTCTTCGTACTTTGAGCAACCCTCATTTTCCTTGTCCACCTTCTAGAAGTTAAAAAAACGGTGGATTTTTTTTCCCGAGTGGAGTAGAAAACCCAATCTATAGGCGTCACAGGGGATAACTCTGCCAAGTGTGGGGGTCGCCATAAACTGGCAATACCCACTAAAAAACCACGCCACCGGAGAGAATTAGGGTGAAGGAATGCAGCTGCACCTGCGGATTCATGAAGCGGGTGTGCTGGCTGGCCAGAGACCAAAGCCAAAAGGGAGTGAGAGCCAGAACGCAAACATGGCCGAAGCCCTGATTGGAAATTTGTGGTGAGGATTAACATAAATATGACATGTATTTGCAGCACTGTAACAAAAAGGACATAGTCAGTATAACATTTGCTGGCCTTTCGGATATAGTCGTTAATGTATTTTGTTGTGTCTGCAGCAGTTGTAACATAAGGTCATAGTAATTTAAAGTATTACATTTAGAATATATTCTAAGCTAGTCATATTTCTACAACATATGCTGCTCTGTCTGGCGTAGACTTTAGTTATTAGCGTAAGCTAACAGAAAGGAGGTAGTCATTATGCAGAGAGTTTATTGTTTGCGCGTGGTCTTCCTTGGTTGTGGAAATAAACAGTGGAGAACTGTATATATGGGCGGAGTTGACGGGAGAGAAGGTGACGTCATCTAGGTCGCAAACCTTCTTGACAATTGATTATTGGCATCTTATGCGCGTTAATGCGACTTTTACGATGTCCCCGAGACTAAGACAATTTAATTTTTTGTGTATGAGTTTCTGAGTTAAAATTAGTAATTGTGCAATGTATAGATGTGATAATTATTATCGAAAAACAAGTGGCACAAGATACTTCTCATTTCCGAAATATAAACAGATTCGTGAGAAACAGGAACATTGTTTCGAAGGTAAGACGCGCTTCCTCAATTACGTAAATTGATGCTTTATAATTAAAAGAGCAGCATAATATTACATAATTACTTTACAACGTCATAATTAGGGATATTGTTCTCCATAATAATTTCTGTTAAAATTCAAGTTTTGTGTTCGCCGATATTATCCATGTGTTATTCTGACCTCAGTACCACGCTTCTTTTAATGTTGTGAACTTTCTTAAGATGAAAATTAAGTAACTGTGAAATACACGAGCTCTGAGTTTCTTTTTAAACCTCTAAACTTTCCAATAAAACTTCTGATATCTAATGTTTTAAAAATAAACCATTCTAGCAACTTCGCTTAAGCAAGACCACCTGATAATGGCAAAATTCGTACTGTGCATATGATGGCGTTTTTGTGAGAATACACCCTATACTTTTAAGAGAAACGGGGCATTTATGTTGAAAATATTGTTTTGAGTAATTCGCATTTAAAGCAACTACTATTATAAACCTCACAAGTCAATGCCTTGGGGTCAAAAGCCTGTCGAGGAGCCAACGGCACGAAACCACAGAGGGGTCAGCCCGTAGCCAGGCATGAACATGAAGTGGATGACATGAAATGTTACCGAAATTGATGATTGGAAAGGTGATGATGAAGAATTGGAGGAATGGATGGCGGAAGAAACCAGAGGACCCGGAGAAAACCAGCCCGACGCCGCTTCGTCCACCACATGCTTGGGATCGAACCCGGGCCGGCTAGATGGGAGGCGATTGGTCTAAACAATTACCCACGGCGCCGCCAGTTTGAATAAACTTTTCCATATTCTAAGCAGCCCGTACTTGATAGTATTTATGCCATATGAGAAAGCGGCATTCAATGCTTTACACGCCTGTGCTGTTCTGAAAAGTGTTGGAAGTAATTAAACTGCGAATACAGTTGTACGAGACAGATTTCCATAGCATAAATTTATGGCTTGTTTTGGCAGTAACAACTGCCTCGTTTTACGGCTAAAGATGGCGCTGCATTCTGTGAGCTAATGGAAATCTGGAGACCTTCTAGGGAACATAAATGTTAAGTGACAGCCTTTTACTTTACCTTCGACACCCACTCTCTCACAAATTACTGCAGACCCTGAGTGACATTGAAAATTCAGCAGCGTTAGGTCGAAAGAAGACATTTATTGAACCTATACATGCTATTGGTCCTATACATACCTCCATATATCGACTGATATTGAAAGTTATCTATAGTTATTGATTCGGCAAAATGTAATTTAAGTTTAAAGTTAGTAATATACAAGATATACATATAGTATGGTTGGTCACAATGGAAATTTTAAAATACATCTATTGTAAGCGTGAGGATATAATTGGATCAAATTCACATTCAAAAGGGGAATTTTTTTCACGGTCTTCAATGATTTTTACTTTCTCTATACGTACTATGTACATAGTGTATAGAGAAGGTATTGCACTCCACCAAAAAATTCGATACCGAGATTTCACCGGAAATATATGTTTTAGGGTCCCCTGTATCCAAAAAAAGTATTTTCAGAAAAAGGTCCGTGTGTCTGTGAACACGATAACTCAAAAACGAAAAGTTGGTAAAATACCAAACTTAGTATTTAAGTTAAGTATCTTCCAGGGATGCGACACGAAGAATTTGAGAAAAATCCCCCCACCCAAACTACTCTTTACATGGAACTTTTTTCGAAAATTTTGATTTTCTTAAAAATGGTTCTAACGATTTTGATTAAAATATCATATATTAAAGATATTTACCTGGCAAATAAAGTGCATATCTTGAATTTTCTGGGAATAGCCTCTGAAGATTACTTTATTCTGGAAGAATTTTACGGAATTTTGCATAACTGCTAAACCGTAAAACTTAGATAAAAACTTACTACACAAGAAATGTAGAGCACATTAAAGCACACAATTTATGATACATACATTTTTTTTCGTGGAGTTGTTCGTTTTTGAGATATTCATTGTTTTTCGTTTCAGCTATGAAAAACTTACTTTTCTCATATAGGAATTTGTCAACTCCTGTCCATATAAACAAAAGAACTTCAGCCACCTAGCAACCAGTTTTTGACTATTACTTTAACTTATGGTACTTCCTTATTTCGCTTCTACTTACAAGGAAACAAGTAATAAGACTATTTCTGCTAATTTGTTCTCGAGTAAATAGAGGCATAAGTTTTTTAAGAACAATTTGTTGCAGAGATGTAGGGAAAGTCATGTGAATGGTACACGTCAAAATTTTTGATAAGAAATTAAAAGGAATAATTCTTATAGGAGGTCATAATGATCCAACGTCAATAGCAGAAGCAAGATTTCAGCACTACAGATTTCTGAACATTGTCCATAAAATACTCCAGGACGATTAAATCAAAAGGTTCTTGATTTAATCGTCCTGGGTTAGCATCAGCTTTTATAATATTTTTGTAGTAAATATAATGTATCATTGTTATTTTATCTAGCTATAATTTTGAGATTCAATCTACATCACTTTGTAATGAAATACAGGATCTTGTGAAGACTATTGGATCTCAATAATGCTATTTTCATAACACAGCGGGTAAATTGTTAGAGATCACGGTTCCATTCCCAGCTATGTTTGCAAAATTTTCAGATTATTAAATTTCTTAAGTTCATAGCACAACGTGTCTATTAACTTAACCAATTAGCCTATCCAATAAATGTCTTTGGAAAATGATCACACATTTAATAACCGTGTTGATTATTTTATCTCACTCGAACACTTGTGTTACATTAATGTGGTAAATATAAATACTAGCATAAATAACAATCAAAACGTATAATAGAATCCTATCACAATAAAGTAACAAAATATTGTTGTTGTAAATAACGTGTTCGTAGTCCTGTGCAATTAAATTCCAGAAATTTAATTTCCCATTTAGAGCCGTATTGAAAAATTGTAACATGATGGATTTATGACGTATGTTGCGCACTAAAAAACAAGCATCTTGTTTGATTCCTTAAAATGCGTATTTTGGTAGTTGGTTTTGCACTCTATAATTTTCTATTAATTATTTTTCAACGTCCAATATAATCAAGAGATGGAAAAACATTAGTGATCTGATAATAGAGGCAGAATAGTAGTTTAAACAACAGTTTTCTTGCAGCGTTAGCCAGCTGGGCAATGAATCTATTGCTGTTAGAAAGTTATTTTTACAATATCAATGTATATACAAAAGTTAATACAAATATATTACAACTGTGGTCATAAACTTAACTATTTGAACTTTGGTAACAGTAAAATATAGTACATGTAAGTTGGTAAACAATTAAAATTGTATCAAACTTTGGTTATAACAATTAAATCACATGAGATAAAAGACAACATTTGTGATCTCTCCATTAAGTTGATAGCTTTTCTGCATCCTTCTGTGGTGTTAAAGGTGGAATACAGATCACTCTTGAGGTTTAAGTTGCTTCTGTCGTTCAGTAAATTAAGGCATTCGAGGATAAGGTGAGGTGTTGATACGATTCTAGGGCTGAATATCTCGGGTATGGATCTTTGGTTTTCTTCATCAGATAACTTTGGCTGAGGTTGAACTGGGCGATGCGCAACCTGGTAAGTAGGACTTTTTGTTTTCTTCGGAATTTAAGCTGTGATATTGCCCGTTCTGTAATAGATTTCCGAACTAGTTGTAGTTTTGAGGGCGTAAATTTCCACTGTTTGTCCCAGTGGTCCTCTATATAGCTTTTAAACATCGTCGTAGCATATTTAGCTGCCACATCTGCCTTTTCATTTCCAGTAATGTCTTTATGTGATGAAATTTGGTAGCCATTATTGTAATGATGGGCAATAAAAACTTGTCAGCACTTACAAATAGTTGATGCACAACATTTGCTGGATTCAATTACTGTCCTTGGTCAGAATTTTCTATGCCATAATGATTTATTTTATCACTACTATTCCTTGTGAAAAAAACAGCTAAATATTATATAATCAAGAAATCCAAGTAAGTTAGCCGTTATTTTAAAATCTGCACGTATCTAACATGTATAATCATCATATCGGATTCTGGCTAGAAAGAAATACATGTTGAAATAACTCTCCTTCATACCACCTGCGTGGGCTATAGGAATGGATGGAAACTTGTTTCTATTATGTAGCAAGACTCCTTTCAAGTTTGTTTTCGAGGAGTCGATGAATAATGCAAATCTTCAGATTTATGTTGATCAACCAGGGACTGCATCAAAGAATCAACATTATTACGGAAAACTAGGTTCTCCTTAGAGAATAAATGCTCAAATTCCTTTTGGCGTTGACGGAAAGTACTTACTCTGGCGCCATCCTGCAGGAGGTGCCAACTTTTCAATCTTGAAACAGGTAACTCGGATATACTTTAAGATAACCGAAAACGCGAATTAAATCATTTAGATCCTCCTGTATTAGAAATTGTGGTTCGGTTATGACACTCCTTCCACAAAATCTGGCTTACTCTGTTGTATTTCACCAATATCACCAGCACTTTGAAAGTCTTCAGTCACATTTCTGTCGTCTAGTGGGAAGGCCTGGCCCATGAAGCACTGATTCTATGGATGTTGGCGTTGAACTTATTCCACATATATTTGTCAAGCAGCTCTAGCAGCCTACGATATGATCCTTAGATTCCCGCAAACTATAGGAATTGCAAAAAGCAAAACACAAATGACGGACCCTTTTAACCAGCCGGTTAATAGTGTTACAATTTGACACAACAGAATTCTGGAGCCAAAAACGTATTAATGCCTATTTCATTGACAAAATAACATCCATTACCTGTTTTAATTCCAGTAGCCGATGCTATTTTTGCGTTTTTAAAGCAAACTTACCATAAAAATGTAACAAAATTGTTTTTATCGTTTGTACATTTGCGAGACATTATGCTTAGGAAAGCACACTATTAGCTGACACCAATCTGTTAATAAACAATTGAGAACACACAGGATTAGCGCATTTCACTAGCAAAGCTTATAATCATGCAGGACCCTTCTGTCTGTAATAGATGTTCCTTATCTATTGTTGGAGTAAACATTAACCTGGGCTGGAAAGCCATATTTTTGTGAGAAGAAACTCATTGTTGAACACTCTCAGACAACAATTCCTAAAGCAAATACTATTTGCTGTCCTAATGAAATAAAAGTATATCCTTTAAATCAGTACATTTTCCCCCTATGGTAATAAACATAAATACAGTTATTTTTAACATTACAATAATATTGGTGGTAAACGCCAAAGAATTGGCAAGAATCATGTATTGACATTTTCATTCCTGACCCTATTACTAAATAAAATTAGAAGAAACTCTCTTTAATATTCAAAAACAAAAAAAAAATCTGATGTGCTACACTCACATGACCTTCTCTAGCTATTCTACAAGCTTCATACATAAGATTCTTCTTCTTTCTGCACCTTGCTAATCGAGCTACTCATTAGCACAATGTTCTTATTACTTAGTTCCTTATAAGTAGGAAGAAAATAAGGGAATACACTAGGCTAAACCAACAGTCAAATGTTTTAAAAGCTGTCATTACGCGATTGTCATTACAAATCGCTTCTTTTCTTGGCCAGGAGTAGAACAAAAGAAAAACGGACACTCCCGTCTGAGAAAAGTATAAGTACTTCACAACTGAAACTAATAACAAGTACCTCGAAAACGGTAAGCTCCACGAGAAAAATGTATATGACATAACTTGTATATTTAAAAAAAAATTTTTTTTTTTTGTACAGTAAGTTTTTGTCTATCTCTTACGGTTTACTAATTATGCCAAATTAAGCAAAATTCATCCAGAATAAACATGTCTTCAGAAGCCATTCCCAGAAAATTCAAGATATACATTTTATTTGTCAGGTAAATATCTTTAATATACGATATTTTAATCAAAATCGTTTTAGCCATTTTTAAGAAAATCAAAATTTTCGAAAAAAGTTCCTTGTAAAGTGTAGTTTGGGGTGGGGGCATTTTTCTCAAAATCTTCGTGTCGCATCCCTAGAAGATACTAAACTTAAATACCAAGTTTGGTATTTTAGCTACTACTCGTTTTTGAGTTATCGTGTTCACAGACACACGGACACACACACACGGACCTTTTTCTGAAAATGCTTTTTATGGATACAGGAGGTCCTAAAACATGTATTTCCAGTGAAATCTCGGTATTGAATTTTTGGGTGGAATGCAATACTTCTCTATCCCTATGTACATCGTACACACGGGGCTAGAGAGAGTAATAACTTGCTTGCAAGATGAGTAATTAAGATCTCTGAGTAAGTTTTACTCTTATGGAATAGCTGTGCAACAATATTGCGAAACTTCATGGTTGTCTTCGCTCCTTTACGTCCTATTTATTGACTGCTGTTTTTTTCCCACGGAATAAAGACAGCATTCACTGTCTCTTCATGGAAAGGGGAGTTAACAGGGAACAAGAAAACCTGTAAGAGACAGCTACGCATAACTTTCTGTACTAAATATAGGTAGCGTTCCTGAGCAGTCTTGTAATAGGAAGACATCGTATGAGGAAAAATCTGATGTGTACCATTCACATGACTTTCTCTATATCCCTGCAGCAAATTATTCTTAAAAAGCTTATACTTCTATTTACTTTATGCTAATCAGAAAAAATGAGCAGAAATAGTCTTATTACTTGCCTCCTTGTAAGTAGGAGCGAAATAAGGGACTACCATACGTTAAAATGATAGTCAAAAGCTGGTTGCTATGTCAATGAAGTTCCTTTGTTTATATGGATAGGGGTTGAGAAGTTCCTGTATGAGAAAAGTATACGTTTTTCACAGCAGAAACCAAAAATAATAAATGTCTCAAAAACGACGAACTCACGAAAAAATGTATATAACATAAATTGTGTGTTTTAACGTGCTCTACATTTTTTGTGTAGTAAGTTTTTGTCCATCTCTTACGGTTTAGCAGTTATTCAAAATTCAGTAAAATTCATCCAGAATAAACTACTCTTCAGAGAATATTCCCAGAAAATTCAAGATGTACATTTTATTTGTCAGGTAAATATCTTTCATATAAGATATTTTAATCAAAAGCGTTAGAGCCATTTTTGAGAAAATCAAAATTTTCGAAAAAAGTTCCATGTAAAGGGTAGTTGAGGGTGGGGGGATTTTTCTCAAAATTTTCGTGTAGCATCCCTGGAGGATACTAAACTTAAATACCAAGTTTTGTATTTTACCGACTTTTCATTTTTGAGTTATCGTGTTCACAGACACACGGGCACACTGACACGCGGACACACACACACACACACACACACACACACACACACACACGTGGACCTTTTTGTGAAAATGCTTTTTTTGGATATTGGGGACCCTAAAACATATATTTCCGGTGAAATCTCGGTATCGAAGTTTTGGGCGGAGTGCAATACCTTCTCTATACACTTTGTACATAGTGCGTATAGAGAAAGTAAAAATTAACGGTCATTTCCTATATGAAACTATCCTTTTAAATAATTGTAGAATAGGAAAGTTGGAATACAATGCAAAATCAAATTAAGCAATACCTCCGAATCTATTGTAGTAATAAACATTATTTGGTTCAAAAATCTCTCTGCTCAAATACTTTCGTCCGGAACTGTGTTGTTAATGTGGCCCCAAAATTCTGGTGACGTTGGTGGAAATGGAGGGATGTAAATATTGGCCTTGACGAAACCCTCATACTGTGGGCTGTGGTAAACAGGGTGGTCATGTGCAGTTCGTGTTGCCTATGGCCGTTGCACCAAACCACTGACCTCACAAGTTCGATTTAGGTTGTCAATGTGGAACAGAATTGTCTTGTGGGAAACTGAAAGCTTCCATTTCAGAGCATTTATCAAGAGTCCAATCATTTTCAAGTGCCGTTAGATCACCAACATCAGTGTTTCTGTGTAGTGATTCTGAAATGTTATACCTTAATCGGGACTTAGTTTATAAGTACTTAAGTTCCGGGCTTTATAGTAAACCAGCTATTAGGTCATTTGCCAATCAGTTATGATATCTCAAAATAATTTGAAATCTCCTTGTGGTTTACCGGGGAAAACCCTAGTCAGTTGGAGATTTTGGTGCCATATCAGCATGTTGCCATTGTATCTCAGTGAGATAGAAATCAGGGAATCCGTGGTTCAAATCCCGGCTATGGTTTGAATTTTTCAGTCCCACTCTACCTTTCCAACCGCTATCCTACACACGGCCGGTCTGAAGGAAAAAAATACTTTATTACTTTTATAGCCTATCCTCAAAGTTCTTATTTTCTTAACAAGTTTTCTTGTTAGGTCAGGGTACTTCGTTTTAAAAAATTTGATGTGTACCATTCACATGACTCTCTACATCTCTGCAACAAATTATTCTTAAAAAGCTTATACTCCTATTTACTTCATGCTAATCAGACAAAATTAGCAGAAATAGACTTATTACTTGCTTCCTTGTAAGTGGAAGCGAATTAAGGGAGTACCATAGGTTAAAGCGATAATCAAAAGCTGGTTGCTATGCCACTGAAGTTCCTTTGTTTGTATGGACAGCAGTTGACAAATTCCTGTATGAGAAAAGTATAAGTTTTTCATAGCAGAAACCAAAAACAGGAATGTCTCAAAAACGATGAACTCTATGAAAAAATGTATGCAGCATAAATTGTGTGTTTTAACGTGCTCTACATTTTTGTATAGTAATTTTTTGTCCATATCTTACGGTTTAGCAGTTATTCAAAATTCAGTAAAATTCATCCAGAATAAACTACTCTTCAGAGACTATTCCCAGAAAATTCAAGATATACATTTTATTTGTCAGGTAAATATGTTTAATATACGAAATTTTAATCAAGATTATTAGAGCCATTTTTGAAAAAATCAAAATTTTCAAAAAAAGCTCCATGTAAAGGGTAGTTTGTGGTGGGGGGATTTTTCTCAAAATCTTCGTGTCGCACCCCTGGAAGATACTAAACATAAATACCAAGTTATACCGGTATCTTGGTATCGAATTTTTTGGTGGAGTGCAATGCCTTCTCTATACTCTATGTACATAGTAAGTGTAGAGAAAGTAAAAAGGCAATATTATGTAGTTGTTTTAGTATTTATATTTGCATAGTTTTTGGGGTTTTGATTCGAAACTTCTGTAAAAAGGGCGCAACAGTCGTGATCACTCATCTCAAACCATAAAATAACTATACAAAAAAAAAACATTGACGTAACACAAACAAGTAATTACTGTCACCAGAACTAGAACCACCAGCAAAGTGATATACCAGCTGATTCGTCGTAGTCTGTAGAGTGGTTATACGATACAATAAATGAGTAGTTTAGCAATATATTGAAGATGGGACTATGTTGCTTGTGCGAGCTGACGCAATTGCGCAATGTACGAGAGCAGCTCTCTATAAGGGTTTGATACTATGTCAGCTACCTAAGAGAACGAAAAAAGATTTTATGTTGTAATATCAAATAATTTATGAAATTTAAATCCTTGCATAGTGGTAAACTGAAATCCGACCTCTCGAAATTCGTGTGGATTAGTGAGCATGAAAACATGTTATTATTAATTCCAGTATCTTGTGATATTTGATGGGTTGTTTATGCATGTTTTATTTGTTTATACTGTAGACCATGCAGCTTCAAATATTGAAGAACCATTTATCTTGATACCTACTATAGTTTATGTGGATTGCAGTTATTGAGTTTCGAGAAGGATAGATTCAGTTTAACTTCGTGTATTACCATAATACAGAGCAGAAATTTGTATTGTTGCAATTGTGGAAATCGGTCGTCTCCTTGGCGCGGTGTTAGCGCAGCTGCTTACCCCAGTACCGGCGTGGGGATTTTTCCCCCGCTGGGAGACCTGGTCCGGGGTGCATTCAGACTTGTAAGGTCCCTGGGGGGCCGCTTGAGGAGCTACTTGATGGAGATGAAGCGGCTCCATGTCTTGAGGACCGCATTAACCGGCCGGGGGATCGAGGCGCTGACCACGTCTCACCCTCCAATACTGCACCCCATCCATGACATCTGTAGTGGACCGTGAGCTGTCGTGCCATGGAGTTATTAATTGTGGAAATCAAATAAAAAGTGGCTTAAGTAATTTTCTTCAATATGAGTACTGAAGCAAAATGCGAATAAATTCGTACTCCTTAAATATAGGTGTGGTTAGAATGTATCATGTGAATGTTTGTGTGTCTGTGTGTGGGAGAGAGAGGGGGTCTGTGTCTGTGTGGCGCTTGCACACGTAAATTATTACCGCTATGTACTGCACTATATCCGTGTTAAGTACCTAAACCGTTATGAGAAGAGACGTAGTTTATGCGCCATTAAGGGGATTTACTCACGAAAATTGCAACAGTAACTTAACTGCCACATGTAGTCTTAAAACCAAACTCTGGGGTAGAATAAACCAAGATCGTTATAAAAGCCTGTGGCTCAGTTAAAACAATGTTTTTATACTCCACTACTTCTGCTACTATAAGAGTTATAATTTAATAATGATAATTACAAAGCGGATTATTTCAGGGGAGCATAATGGGTAGAACCTGTGTCACTCTGCCAGATAATAAAAGTTATAAATCTGATGTGTTCCATTCACATGACTTTCTCTACATCTCTGCAACAAATTATTGTTAGAAAGCTCATGCTTCTATTTACTTCATGCTAATCGGAACAAATTAACAGAAATAGTCTTATTACTAGCTTCCTTGAAAGTAGAAGTGAAGTAGGTTGCTATGTGGACAGGAGTTGACAAATTCCTGTATGAGAAAAGTATGTTTTTTGAAGGTGGAAAAAAAAAATCTAAAAAACTATCAACTCATCGAAAAAAATGTATAAAACATAAATTGTGTATTTTAAAGTGCTCTACATTTTCTGTGTAGTAAGTTTTTATATGCCTCTTACGGTTTAACAATTTTGTAAAATTCCGTAAATTTCATCCAGAATAAAATAAGCTTCAGAGGCTATTCCCAGAAAATTGAGATATACATTTTATTTGTCAGGTAAATATCTTTAATATACGATATTTTCATCAAAAGAATATTACAAATTCTGTAACTGTTGTATAACTTATAATTAGTAGTTGAATAATTAAATGCAACTTATTTTTTTTGGTCTGGAAAGGCGATTGAGAATTAAAACCATGCGAACTTCATGTTCCGTCAGTGATAATGGAGTATGTCTTCAGAAGCTTAAAGGCAATTGACCACTTTCTACGACACATACCGGGCTCAACGTATATTTCTTTGTTTGACATAACCGACTATGAAAGTCTTCGACCTTACTTGATTATTCAATACAGTTTGGAAATATTAAGATGGGAGTATGTCATAGTAAATTATATAAAATCAGTGTTAAAATGGTAGCACTTCTTCAGGTTACAGAGTCCCTAATATCACTGTAGAAGTTAGAGATGTGTGAAGTATACAAATGAAACAGTAAAAACATATCTTACAAAAGTATCGGCTACATACAGTCCATATAAAGTGTCCAACATCACAAAGACTCAAGAGGCTCGTTTATTGCGATTTTGAGGGCAGTGGGTATAATAGTTGTGATCTCTCTGCCAGAAAACCATAGTTGCATGTTACCAGGTGTAGGAATTTTTAAGCACTTGGCTTAGAAACTTATAAACACTCAAAGTATATCGTTAGAGGAATGCGGGCAACAGCGTCAAAGTCATTGTTAGGCAGACAAAAATCAGTTTGAGTATTGTTTACAAACTCTAGAAGACTGCGCCACGTTTGCGGGTTGCTGGTTACGAGCGATATACTTATCTATAATCCATTAACAATTAACGAATCTTAATTACATCATTTGTAACCAATTCATGAATCTTTCCAAGCATTGGTGTAGCATCTGACACTACTCTAGGACGATTAAATCAAGCAACCTTACATATAATCGCCCTGGTAGATTTTATGGCAGTATTCAGAAATATGCGAGGAAATCACAGATGTATACCTTTACCTTTATTTCCTTCCTTCCTGCCTTTAATACCTACAAGTTTCTATACCTGGTTAAGATCAACAGTAAACTATAACACAGCTTTCTTTTGTTTTAGGTAAGAACATCAGATGGTTCTGGCGTTGTGAAGCAGATTACCTTTGTGAGTTATAGTTCTTCTACATTTAAATTATAATTCTACGTCAAAAGTTTTAATATGATGTTCGTTATATCTGTTATGCATAAGGCATTATAGCGTTTCCAGCGAAAGCGGAAAACCAACTATCGAGAATTATACGTAATCTCTACAAATATGGTTCGAAGTACTCGCAAAGGTTGCAAAGAATGTCAAATTGCTAGCTATCTTATAAAACAATAAATTGCTTCTTGAAGATCACTATAAAGCACTATAATTTTCAAATACCTAATTGACGAAGATTATGTAAAATTCAAAACTTAAATATAAAAAAAACCATTTTTTATCGTCATCGCTAACAAAATGTATTATGTTAGCTGACTATTCTTCTTGCATAAAAAAAAACATAAATAAATTTAGTTTCTCCTCTAAAACGAAGGGATCTAGCTCAAAACTTACTGCGTTTGCAAGAGAGGACATAATATACTTCATAGCATCTATAAAATCCGTAAATGATCTAATATGAATTAAACTACACTTTATTTATTATTATTACTATTTTTATTATTATTATTATCATTATTATTATCGTTACCGTGTTAGCTTCTGGTTCCCAAGGACGCAAGTTCCAATCCGCGAAGGGTGGCGGAGTTCTCGCGGATAATACCACTTCATACCTTCAGCCTCCTGCACCTTTCCTGTGATGCTATCTATGAGTGGTAAGCTAACCATTTGCCACTATGTGCGCTTATCGGCGGAATCACCTGAATTTCACCTATAACAAACAGTTTCTATAAGTCATAAGAATATCCCTGTAAGCAACGGCGTGACGGAAACTAACCAAAGTATTACCGAGAAGAAATAGGTACATTGTAGAAGAATACTATTCTATGGTAAGAATTGAGGCCTTTGTATTATTTTATAAAGATGTATCATGAATAATTATCGTGTCATATTGAATTTTGTGAAAATAGACTTGTTAAAATAGAGAATGAAAAACACAATTATAATAAATGCATATTTTCTGTTCTGTCAGAGATGTAGTTCTTGCATTTAGGTTATGTACCTACATTAACCGAGGTAGACTAAGCGTAAACGTTATATTGCTTAACATTGTATTTCCAAATATTCATCATAGAGATAATTAAACAGATGTCTATAATTTTCCGTAGTCCATTCGAGCGATTGCTCAGGATAAAGCGTGTTTAAATCTAAATTGACCTTATAGATATGTCCAAAAATGTTTATTTTCTCTATATGCACTATGTATATAGTGTATAGAGAAGGTATTGCACTCCACCCAAAAATTCGATACCGAGATTTCACCGGAAATATATATTTTAAGGTCCCTGGTATCCAAAAAAAAAAAAAAAGCATTTTCACAAAAAGGTACGTGTGTGTGTGTCCGTTTGTTCGTGTGACCGTGTGTCAGTGTGTCCGTGTATCCGTGTGTCTGTGAACACGATAACTCAAAAACGAAAAGTCGGTAAAATACCAAACTTGGTACCTAAATTTAGTATTTTCCAGAGATGCGACACGAAGATTTTGAGAAAAACCTCCCCACCCCAAACTACCCTTTACATGGAATTTCTTTTTCGAAAATTTTGATTTTCTAAAAAATGACTAACGATTTTGATTAAAATATCATATATTAAAGATATTTACCTGACAAATAAAATGTATATTTTGAATTTTCTGGGAATAGCCTCTGAAGACTACTTTATTATGGATGAATTTTACATAACTACTAAACCGTAAGAGATGGACAAAAACTTAATACACAAAAAATGTAGAGCACGTTAAAACACACAATTTATGTTATACACATTTTTTTCCTGGAGTTGATCGTTTCTTAGATATTCCTTTTTCTTGGTTTCAGCATGAAATATATAAAAGATAAGCTTATTAACAATAATTTTTACAGAGATATAGAGAAAGTCATGTGAATGGAACACATCAGATTTTTTTCATAATTAAAATTGCGTGTCATGTTGCTAACGCTTTTTACTTTAAACAGTGCATATGTAGGGCTATCTGCAAAATAAGATACAAAACAATAAAGGGGAAATTTATGAGTCTATAAAAAGCAAACAAGGATTTCTTTACTCATTACATCTCCTCAAAACACATCATACATGTATAATATAATGATATACTCCATGTATCTGTATATTGCGTTTCTTGACCATAGGTAATCAAGTTAAATAGTACAGACCTGGTAGCTTGCACGGTACAAAAAACAAACACATTGGGTTCACTTGGAGGAAAATAAGAAGAATCGCTACACATTTTCAAAGCAGCTTTATAGTTGCCATTATACTATTGAATTGAGAAACCTTAAAAGATGCAACAACATATATTTTGGAAACGGCTAATGAGAGAAGAAATAAATAATTTGACGTAAATAAATATAAGTAAAAATATTTCAATGGGTTCTACATATATCCCTTCAATTTGTCTATCTCTTATTCATAAGTAATACAAACGTCAATCCCGATCAATACACAAAATCAGAGCATAAATGTTATTTTTCATGTAAATATCTGTAGCATATGAAATTTTAAGAAACTAAAATGCATGAAAACGTTTTTCAATCCAAGGGTGCGAGAGGGGGGAGGGAAAATCTTCGTCTCTCATTTAACATTCACAGCCCTGCACGCGCAAGCTTATTAACTGATTTTTTACTATCTTTACACTTACTATGTACATAGTGTATTGAGAAGGTATTGCACTCCATCCAAACATTCGATACAGAGATTTCACCGGAAATATATGTTTAGGGTCCCCGGTATCCAAAAAAAAAAAAAAAAAAAAAGCATTTTCACAAAAAGGTCCGTGTGTCTGTGAACACAATAACTCAAAATGAAAAGTCGATAAAAATACCAAACTTGGTATTTAAGTTTAGTATCTTCCAGGGATGCTACACGAAGATTTTGAGAAAAATACCCCCAACCCAAACTACCCTTTACATGGAACTTTTTTTCAAAATTTCGATTTTTTCAAAAATAGCTCTAACGATTTTGATTAAAATATCGTATTTTAATGACATTTACCTGACAAATAAAATGTATATCTTGAATTTTCTGGGAATAGTCTCTGAAGAGTAGTTTATTCTGAATGAATTTTACTGAATTTTGAATAACTACTAAACCGTAAAAGATGGACAAAAGCTTACTACACAAAAATGTAGAGCACGTTAAAACGCACAATTTATGCTATATATATTTTTTCGTGGATATCATCTTTTTTTAGAAATTCCTTATTTTTGGTTGCTGATATGAAAAACTTATGCTTTTCTCATATAGGAATTTGTCAACTGCTGTCCATACAAAGGAACTTCAGTGGCGTAGCAACCAGCTTTTGGCTATCACTTTAATCTATGGTACTCCCTTATTTGGCTTCTACTTACAAGATTGCAAGTAATAAGACTATGTCTGCTAATTTTTTTCTGAATCGCATGAAGTGAATAGAAGTATAATTTTTTTAAGAATAATTTGTTGCAGAGATGTAGAGAAAGTCATGTGAATGGTACACATCAGATTTTTTCCTTTGGTTGGGAGTTAAACAGATCTTCAAAGCATGCATTTCCGCCAAAACCTCAATACAACACTTCGTCTATCGACCTTTTATATGTTCACAGATAATCCAGTAATTAAAGACTTTTGGATTTCAGTATATTCAAAATAAATATTTCATTAAAAGAACATTTCACCAACTTTGTCTGCAAATAACCATCTCCGTTTTTAAATAGTGTCCTATCTGTCCACGTGTTTAAAAATGTCTGTGCTATAGTCGGCTGCGGACGTCCATTAAACGAAGTTGTTCACGCATAATTGCATCTAGTAAAAATCTGATGTGTACCATTCACATGTCTTTCTCTATATCCCTGCAACAAATTATTCTTAAAAAGCTTATACTTGTATTTACTTCATGCTAATGTAGAAAAATTAGCAGATATATTCTTATTACTTTCTTCCTTGTAAGTAGAAAGGAAATAAGTGAGTAGCATAGGTTAAAGCGATAGTCAAAAGCTGGTTACTAGGTGACTGAAGTTCCTTTGTTTGTATGGACATGAGTTGACAAATTCCTGTATGAGAAAAGTTAAGATTTTCGACCCTGAAAACAAAAACAATGAATATCTAAAAACCGATCAACTCCAAGAAAAAAATGTATACAATATAAATTGTGTGTTTTAATATGCTCTACATTTTTAGTGTGGTCAGTTTTCGTCTATATCTTACGGTTTAGCAGTTATACAAAATTCCGGAAAATTCACTCAGAATAAAGTAATCTTCAGAAGCTATTCCCAGAAAATTCAAGATATACATTTTATTTGTCAGGTAAATATCTTTAATATAGGATATTTTAATCAAAATCGATAGAGCCATTTTTTAGAAAATCAAAATGTTCGAAAAAAGTTCCATGTAAAGAGTAGTTTGGGGTGAGGTGGGGTGGGGTGGGTTGGGGTGGGAGGATTTTTCTCAAAATCTTCGTGTCGCATCCCTGAAAGATTCTAAACTTAAATGCCAAGTTTGGTATTTTACCGAGCTTTCGTTTTTGAATTATCATGTTCACAGACACACGGACCTTTTTCTGAAAATACTTTTTTTAGATAAAACGTATATTTCCGGTGGAATCTCGGAATCGAATTTCTTGGTGAAGTGCAATACCTTCTCTATACACTATGAACATAGTTCGTATAGAGGAAGTAAAAAAACATATTTTAGTACGATTTTGTTGTTCATTTCATTCTGGAAACCATCTGTGATATGTTTGTTCATTGTTAAGCATTTATCATCACCTACTCGCATTTCTTTCGTTCATTCGTGCATTGTCATAACTTCCTTTAGTTGGTTCTAAATTTCTTCAAGCTTCACACCAGTCATTCAAAAACCCAATATCCACCTCTCTTCTCAGAATCGGCGGGACTTTTTTTGTACACAGATTATTTTGATATTAATTTAGCCTGCTTGAAACACCACAATACTGAGGAAATACACAGACACAACTTGGCTTTCGCCGTTTTCCATTAAATGTCTTTAGTGGTAAGTTATGGCGGAAATAAACAGACGAAGACCGCATATAATAAGTTGGGGCATTCGTCAACATAACCTGATCGAAAATTAGTCGATTTCTGTCCGCAACATAAGGGCATTCTCGATTGAAAATGTCAGTACACGAGCCAAATTCTCATTTGCTTCAATATGAAGAAATTTGCAGTCGAGGCTCATCGAATGCTCTCAAATACTTATGGCAATATTATTAGTGAAATAATGTGTCATAAATGGTTTCAACGCCTCAAGAACGGCGATTTTGATATTGAAGGCTGGCATGGTGGTGGAAGAAAAATCTGATGTGTACCATTCACATGACTTTCTCCATATCCCTGCAACAAATAATTCTTAAAAAGCTTATACTTCTATTTACTTTATGCTAATCAGAAAAAAATAGCAGAAATAGTCTAATTACTCGCTTCCTTGTAAGTAGAAGCGAAATAAGGGACTACCATAGGTTAAAGTGATAGCAAAAGCTGGTTGCTATGTCAATGAAGTTCCTTTGTTTATATGGATAGGAGTTAACAAGTTCCTGTACGAGAAAAGTATACGTTTTTCATAGTAGAAACCAAAAATAAGGAATGTCACAAAAACGACGAACTCCACGAAAAAAATGTATATAACATAAATTGTGTGTTTTAATGTGCTCTACAGTTTTTGTGTAGTAAGTGTTTGTCCATCTCTTACGGTTTAGCAGTTATTCAAAATTTAGTAAAATTCATCCAGAATAAACTACTCTTCAGAGACTATTCCCAGAAAATTCAAGATATACATTTTATATGTCAGGTAAATATGTTTAATATACGAAATTTTAATCAAAATCGTTAGAGCCATTTTTGAGAAAATCAAAATTTTCGAAAAAAGTTCCATGTAAAGGGAGGGTAGTTGGAGTTGGGGGGAGTTTTCTCAAAATGTTCGTGTCGCATCCCTGGAAGATACTAAACTTAAATACCAAGTTTGGTATTTTACCGAGTTTTCGTTTTTGAGTTATCGTGTTCACCGACACACGGACACACGGACACACACACACACACACACACACACACACACACACACACACACGGACCTTTTTGTGAAAATGCTTTTTTTTGGATATTAGGGACCCTAAAACATACATTTCCGGTAAAATCTCGGTATCGAATTTTTGGGTGGAGTGCAATACTTTCTCTATACACCATGTACATAGTGCGTATGGAGAAAGTAAAAAGGCTTTGTGAGGTACAGAATTGGAGGCACTACCTCTTGTCAAACGCAAGAAAAACTGGGATTATCATTACGTGTGACTCAACAAACCATTTTAAAATGCCTCCAAGTCATGGGAATGATTCAGAAACAAGGAAATCGGATGCCGTACGAGTTTAAGCCGAAAGATGTTGAACATGGTTTTTACTTTCTCCTTACGCACTATGTATATAGTGTATAGAGAAGGTATTGCACTCCACCCAAAAATTCGATACCGAGATTTCACCGGAAATATATGTTTTAGGGTCCCCTGTATCCATAAAAAGCATTTTCACAAAAACGTCCTTGTGTGTATGTGTGTTTGTGTGTGTGTGTGTGTGTGTGTGTGTGTGTGTCCGTGTGTCCGTGAACACGATAACTCGGAAACGAAAAGTCGGTAAAATACCAAATTTGGTATTTAAGTTTAATATCTTCCAGGGATGCGACACGAAGATTTTGAGAAAAATCCCCCCACCCCAAACTACCCTTTACATGGAACTTTTTTCGAAAATTTTGATTTTCTTAAAAATGGCTCTAACGATTTTCATTAAAATATCGTATATTAAAGATATTTGCCTGACAAATAAAATGTATATCTTGAATTTTCTAGGGATAGCCTCTGAAGAGTAGTTTATTCTAGGATGAATTTTACGGAATTTTGCATAACTGCTAAACCGTAAGAGATGGACAAAAACTTGCTGCACATAAAATGTAGAGCACTTTAAGACACACAATTTATGTTATATAAATTTTTTTCGTGGAGTTCGTCGTTTTTGAGACATTTGTTATTTTTGGCTTCTGCTATGAAAAACATATTTTTCTCATACAGGAACTTGTCAACTCCAGTCCATATAAACAAAGGAACTTCATTGACATAGCAGCCAGCTTTTGATTATCACTTTAACCTATGGTAGTCCTTCCTTTCGCTTCTACTTACAAGGAAGCAAGTAATAAGACTATTTCTGCTATTTTTTTCTGATTAGCATGAAGTAAATAGAAGTATAAGCTTTTTAAGAGTAATTTGTTGCAGGGATATAGAGAAAGTCATGTGAATGGTACACATCAGATTTTTTTATTTGTGAAGAGCTGCTTGATAGGCAAAGATGGAAGGGATTTCTTCATCGCTTGTGACTGGTGATGAAAGATGGGTTCATTACGATAACCCTAAGAGGCCGGACCCCATGGCCACGCTCACTAAGGCGTCTCGCTTTGGTGCTTCGTGGGCAGGAGATCGTCGGTTTGAGTCCCGCCTTGGGCATGGGTGTTATATGTTTGTGTAAAGAACAGTAAAACCAGTAATCATACAGGGGGGAATGTAAATAGGGGATACAGCGCCGGAGTCCTGACCAGACTCCGGTACTATTAAAAAAAAAAATAGAGCAGAAAATCATGGGGACTTCCCGGCCATGCTCCCAACTCAACAGCCAAACCCAATATTCAGACCTCCACAACCTTGCACTGTATTTGGTGGGACAAGCTCGGCTCAGTGTTTTATGAGCTGCTAGAGCCGACTGAAAAAGAATCGAAAGCAGTTAAGACAAATAAAATGTATATCTTGAATTTTCTGGAAATAACCTGTAAAGAACCCTTTAATCTGGACGATTGTTTTGAATTTTGCATAACTAATAAACCGTAACAAATAGACAAAAACTTACTACGCAAAAGATGTAGATTTCGTTAAAACATACAATTTATGTCACATACATTTTTTTTTCGTAGAGCTGATCGTTTTGGAGATGACCCTTATTATTAGTTTCAGTTTTAAAATACTTCAACTTTTCTACACGGGAGCTTGTCAACTCCTGGCCAGGCAAACAAATGAATTTCAATCCCTTAGCAACTATATTTTAAAACATGTGGCTGTCGGTTTAGCCTAGTATGTTCCCTTATTTCCCTTCTAATTATAAGCAACTAAGTTATAATCCGTTTCTGTTAATGTTTATATTATAAAAAGGAATCAGCTTATTAATAATAATTTGTTACAAAGATATAGAGAAAATTATGTGAATGGAACACTTCAGATTTTTTTTTATTCGGGGGGGGGGGGGAACCTAAAACTTTCAGTGAAATCTGGGTTTCAGAGAAAGTAAATATACAAGCTACTTTCTTGAGTATCTTCTATCGTTGATCTCATACGTTGCAATTCAAACATTGACGCCTAGTAGATTGTTTTAATCTTTCGATTCATTAGTAACTGAAAGTTTTAAGCAATGAGTTTTTCAACTTTAAGTAGTCACAGCACAAATATGAATGTCATAACTAGGTAGATTCAGTTTTCTGGACGCATGACATTATGACTCATGACACATGCGTACCACCCTATCTATTGGGAGGAAACGCTTACCCGCTGTTGTCAGAAATAAAAATTGACAGTAGTGATGTTATTAGATCGTTGACGCTGCGTCATATAATTGTCAGAGGAAGCTAACAAAACTGAATTAAATCCAACCCAAAAGCATAACGCGTTTTGACAGAGCGTCCGTTGGAGGGGAAAAAAATGAGGGAAAGTTCATAATAGGGTTATGCAAATTTATCGGGCTCTCAAAAATTGAACCTCAGCTTGTTAACAACATTCTAATGGCCTGTTTTAGTTTCATACTCTACTGTACAAATAACAACGGTATATGTATATATATACAGATTAGGTTCAATAAATAATAGGGATGATATACATGAGAGAAATATAGGGCCATATTCGCTTTTTAAGAAAAAGTTTTCCTTACGGTACAATTATTTGAAAGTCTAAACCAATAATACACTTGGAATTCTAAACTTCAGAAAAACCGTCATGAACTGTGTGTTTCAACAGATTTAAATGTTTTATGGAATATACAATATTTTATCACTATCTCTAGTCATTTTCTTTACCGCATTGACGGAACAATCATTTTGCGGAGCATTTTAAGTTTAAAAAATCTGATCTGTACCATTCACATGACTTTCTCCATATCCCTGCAACAAGCAATTCTTAAAAAGCTTATACTTCGATTTACTTTATGCTAATCAGAAAAAATTAGCAGAAATAGTCTTATTACTTGCTTCCTTGTAAGTAGAAGCGAAATAAGGGACAACCGTAGGTTAAAGTGATAGTCAAAAGCTGGTTGCTTTTGTTTATATGGATAGGAGTTGACAAGTTCCTGTATGAGAAAAGTATACGCTTTTCATAGCAGAAACCAAAAATAAGGAATATCTCAAAAGCGACGAGCTTCACGAAAAAATGTATATGATATAAATTGTGTGTTTTAATGTGCTCTACATTTTTTGTATAGTAAGCTTTTGTCCATCTCTTACGGTTTAGCAGTAATTCAAAATTCAGTAAAATTCATCCAGAATAAACTACTCTTCAGAGACTATTCCCAAAAAATTCAAGATATACATTTTTTTTCAGGTAAATATGTTTAATATACGAAATTTTAATCAAAATCGTTAGAGCCATTTTTGAGAAAATCAAAATTTTCGAAAAAAGTTCCATGTAAAGGGTAGTTGGGGGTGAGGGGATTCTTCTCAAAATGATCGTGTCGCATCCTTGGAAGATACTAAACTTATATACGAAGTTTGGTATGTTACCTACTTTTCGTTTTTGAGTTATCGTGTTCACAGTCACACGGACACACGGACACACACACGGACCTTTTTCCGAAAATACTTTTTTTAGATAAAGGGTATCTTAAAACATATATTTCCGGTGAAATCTCAGTATCGATTTTTTTGGTGGAATTCAATACATTCTCTATACACTATGTACATAGTGCCTATAGGGAAAGTAAACATGCTGAAAAATGTGGTACAATAATTTTTAAACAAATTGGTAAAAACCTGTATCCTATAGAGCATTCTGAGTATGCAAAATTGCTAAAAATAAGTCTGCGAGGAAACAAGCTTTAAAGTTAGGCATGCACATTAAGACTCATGTGTATGTCTGACAACTTCAGTTAAGAGAGCAAGATAGTCCGAACAACGGAAAATACAGCTTAAATGAGTTGAATTGCCAAATATTCAATTGTTTTTCCAGAGATGTGTATGCATTATTCTATTAATCATGACAATTGTTGTATTGCATCATATAGGAATTAGGGAATGAAATGGACAAAGAAAGTCTTGTGCTGTGCCACACCTTATGTTTTTGTGAATAGTTAAACTGGGTAATACAAAAGAAAGAGAAATATATGAAGGTTTTTAAAACTCGCCTCAACAAAAACCTTTTTCTCTTTTCTAAAGAAATTCGAGAGCTTTAATACGAGTATTTTCCCCTCTTGGATGCCCATATAGACTGAAGTGTGATGAAGATGAATGTATGTGTTCCATGCTACCCTCAATTCATACCAGTTTCGCTGCAGAAACAATGGAAGCCATTCACGGAAACAAAAAGGTTGTAGGTTTTCATTTAGTCTACAAAGGAGTAAAGGAATACAATTATTTCCAGCTCTTTTAAAACCGCTTTTATCGTTTAAACATAGATACAGATCATTCCAAGACGTTTGGAATATTGTAACAATATTTTAATACATTTACATATTTTTAATCGACTCTGTTTCACAATGTTTTTGTGTTTTAAAGTGAAACCAACGGGAAAAATTATATTTTATGGCACAGTAATGCTACTGCATGGATAAACAAATTTTATAAAGGCTTAGCTTTGAGTTAACTGAAGATTGACTTTTACTTTCTCTATAGGCATATGTACATAGTGTATAGAGAATGTATTGCACTCCACCAAAAATGGCCATACCGAGATTTCACCGGAAATATATGTTTTAGGGTACCCTTTATCTAAAAAAAGCATTTTCGGAAAAAGGTCAGTGTGTGTGTGTGTGTATGTGTCCGTGTGTCTGTGAACACGATAACTCAAAAACGAAGTATTTAAGTTTAGTATCTTCCAGGGATGCAACACGAAGATTTTGAGAAAAAAACCCCACCCCAAAATACATTTTACATTGAACATTTTTTTCGAAAACTTTGATTTTCTAAAAAATGGCTCTAACGGTTTTGATTAAAATATCATATATTAAAGAGATTTACCTGGCAAATAAAATTCATATTTTGAAATTTCTGGGAATAGGCTCTGAAGTCTACTTTATTTTGAGTGAATTTTAAGGAATTTTGCATAACTGCTAAACCGTAGAAATGGACAAAAACTTACTATTCAAAAAATGTAGAGCACATTAAAACACACAATTTATGTTGTATACGTTTTTTTCGTGGAACTGATCGTTTTTGAGATATTCCTTGTTTTTTGGATTCAGCTTTGAAAAACTTAACTTTTCCCATACAGGAATTTCTCAATTCCTGTCCTTACAAACAAGGAGCTTCATTCACATAGCAACCAGTTTTGGACCATCACTTTAACCTATGGTATTCCCTTATTTCGCTCTACTTACAAGGAAGCAATATAAGGCTATTTCTGCTAATTTTTTCTCATGAATTAAATAGAAGCATAAGCTTTTTAAAAATAATTTATTGCAGAGATGTAGAGAAAGTCACGTGAATGGAACACATAAGATTTTTTAAGTTTTAAGTGGAAATATGTAACCTCCAAGCCATTGCTATAAACAATATATAGTGCCAGACATAACCAACACGGCTATATGCCAGCTATATCATTAGCTACCTGCTCGTTATGTGGAAAACAATTTATTACTATAGGCATTAACATCCATTAACGAGGAACCGCCGTCCTCGCGTTATTAACAGCTCTTTGAATATAATTACGCAGAGTAAATGTGAGGACAATAAAATTATTTTATCCATATAAGATAAATAAATTGTATGCCACCACTGTAACAAATTGTTTGCAAACAATCATGGAGTTGCTATCCAAATTATTATAACTCACCCTGACATTCACAGAAATCTATTTCTTGAAAACCAACCCAAAATAAATCGCAGGCAATGGTAGAACGAAAGCAGTACTAATTGCAAGGTGCTACTCTAAAGTCTGGAGTTCTATTTAAGTTTAAGCAGAAATTTATTCAATGGAAACTGAAGATGCAATGTAAATAAATTTGGCCTAGATGTCAAAGGTTTATTGAATTTCTAGCCACTGCTATATCAAGTTTGCATATGTCCAAACATTTAGCCAACAAGAACTGTGAGGCAAGATGAATAAAATACACATAAATACCCAACGTAAAATGCAAATTGCTCAGACTCAAAACAGGAACAAAAAGACGCAGAGAAACATAATACGAATATCAATTGACGTCATTCAACCATTATAATAAAAGGCCAAAGGTAACCGGATCCTTAATTGATCTTCTGTATGTAAACAAAATGTATATCTTGAAGTTTCTGGGTACAGCCTCTGGTCTCCTCTTTATTCTGAATGAATTTTGCGTAACTGGAAACAGTAAGAGATAGGCCAAAACTTACTACACAAAAAATGTAGATCACATTAGAACACACAATTTATGTCATATACGTTTTTTTTTTGTTTTTTTTTTTTGTCGTAGAATTGGCCATTTCTGAAATATTCCTCGTTATTTGCTTCAGAAAGTTTTCTCACGGAAAGTTGTAAAATCTTGGCCCTGCATAAAAACGGATTTTAACCACATAGATTTTAAAGTATTGACTATTGTTTTAGCGTAGTGTATTCCCTTATTTTATTTCTACTTACAAGAAGGCAAGTAATTAAGAAAATGTTTGCTAATTTTTATCTCGATTATCCTAAAGTAGACAGAAAATAATGATTTTTAACAAGAATTTGTTACAGCGATGTAGAGAAAGGCATATGAACGGAACACATCAGAATTTTTAAGATTTTTTTCCTTTTCTTTCTTTAGTCTTCTTTCCTTACAGAATATTCTGAAATTTGGAAGGTTTCCAATCAACTTTGCCTTTCTTCTAGAATATTTGAAGAATTTCCAGCTAACCAGCGGCGTCTACGTTGTCTGCGATAATGCAGTATGTATCCAGTTGCAAAGTAAAGTGCAGTTGGATCCACAACTTTTAGTAGGTCCAAAGAACTTTGCACTTCGGAGGGTTTAGGATATAATACCGATCGATACAAGAGCACGCGGTAGGCTTTTCTCTTTCTTACCCACTTTCTTGCTCCCTTCCTTTTTTTTTCTTCTTTTCTTTCTTCTTGACACACTCTCTCCAAGTTTCCTCTTAGGTGGTAACAGCTGAGGAGGCTTCAAATCCATTTAATTTAGTTCTGTTTGTTCAATACATTATCTGGATTTTAAGAGGAAAAGTTACAAAAGTAATTTAGAACTTTTAGTGCATATTACTTTCTCTATACGTACTATGCACATAGTGTATAGAGGAGGTATTGTATTGCACCCAAAAAGTCGATACCGTGATTTCACCGGAAATATATGTTTTGAGACCCCTTGAATCCAAAAAAAGCATTTTTAGAATAATGTCCGTGTGTGCGTCTGTCTAGCTGTGGTCAGCACAGCTCAAAAATGAAAAGACCGTTAAAAACCAAACTTGGTATTTAAGTTTGGTATCTTCCAAGGATGCGACACGAAGATTGTCAAGAATAAAGCCCCACTCAAAAGTATCCTTTACATGGAAGAAATTTCGAAAATTTTGATTTTCTTAAAAATGGCTCTAAGGATTTTGATTAAAATCTCGTATATTTAAGATATTTACTTACCATATAAAATGTATATCTTGAATTTTCTGGGAATAGCTTCTTAAAACTACTTTATTCTGGATGAATTTAACGGATTTTTGCATAACTGCTAAACCGTAAGAGATGGACAAAAACTTACCACACAGAAAATGTAGAAAACATTAAAAAACACAATTTATGTTATATACATTTTTTCGTGGAGTTGATCGTTTTTAAGATGTTCCTTGTTTTTTAGTTTCAGCTTTGAACATTTTCTCATATAGGAATTTGTCAACTCCTGTCTGTATAAACAAAGAAACTTCATTCACATAGCAACTAAATTTTGACTATCACTTTAACCTATAGTACTCCCTTATTTCGCTTCTACTTACAAGGAAGCAAGTAATAAGACTATTTTCTGAATTCTCAATTACCATGAAGTAAATAAAAGCTTAAGCTTTTTAACAACACTTGTTTTGCAGAAATGTAGAGAAAGCCATGTGAACGGAACACATCAGCTTTTTTTCGAATGTATTTTACCAACCAAACAGAGAGTCTTTTATAACTGTTGCAGAATAATTGCTGTTAATAAGAAATTAAATATTTCGGTTAGAATGCTTGGTTTAACTGAGAGACAAAATGGATGGCTAAGCAACAAAATTTTCCCATTACCTTAGGAGATTTTCTTGCATTCAATTCATCGCTTCGTTGCGATCTAGTAAGTGTTACTGTAGTTCAAGGGGCCAGCTAATTCAGTTCAGGGATCTGGAATGACATTTCTCGAGAAAGCGATGACTAACAAATGAAGCTAAATTTACTCCAAAAGCGGTTAATTTAGTATCAATGTCCCTGTGGTTACATTTCCATTCCTATGCTCTTGTAGAATGCCTACTGCACTTAATCTAATGTACAATGGTTGACTTGCTCTGTTGGAAGGGGAAATGGTGCATAGTGAGACAGTACATCACTTTAGTCCAGTTCAGCACTTTCATCCAACACAATTACAAATATCAATTTCAAAACTTTTCAATGCCCCTCCTTGAAAACGTTGCATAGACTGTAGACTAAGAAGAATCACATTGTTTCTGCACATATATGTCCATCTAACTGTCGTATATGGTCGTCCTCCGAAGTGCTAACCTCTGGTTCTCAAGGTCGCGGGTTCAAATCTGCAATGGACGATTGATCTTTTGATCTTTAGCATGGCTCCCTTTGGAAGAGAAGTAAAGCCGTTGGTCCTGTGTTGTAGATTTACGGTGCGTAAAAGAACCTCAAAGCTAATAAAGAGGCCTCTAAGCAAAATTAACCGGCACTTCACTACATGGGACGCTAACAACCACTGCAGTTAGTGCCCATTAATAAAACTAAATTTATTTATTTAAACAATGGTGCTCTTTAATAATAACCCTAGCACCAAAGGTTACATGGAAGTGTCATTTCCCACTCTGGAGGAACTAATTATTTTTCTTCCCAGAATGGAATTTATACTGTCGAAATGTATGCATGCCACATCTGTTTTTTGACTTCACCGTAATTTACTTTTTATTTACGAAACAGCCTTTTAATTATCTATAAATATAACTATATGGCAAAGCAATGTGTTCCAATTTTACATTTCTCAGTGTTTGAATAATAGATCGTTATCATTCAGTAGTTTACGCCATTATATAAAAGGCAGTACACACTGGAACCGAGAACCCAGATGCATGTTTCCAAAACGAAAGTGTGGGGAGCGTGTCGAGAATGCTATTACTGACAGCATGTTCTCTGAACAACTCGGTTGATACCGTGCATCGACTAACTCGGTGGTCTCTATAATCCACTGTTCAAAATAAAGTGTATAGATACAGTGGCTTTCTGGTGCTATTATCCTTGATATATATCATTTATAATTTGATATTCAGAATTGTTCTCCAAAGACAATAAATTACGACCTACTGAAATGTTCCATTTCTGCACGAATTCAAAATTCTGAACAAAACGTTGGATTTATAAATTTATTGAAAACTGCTGCTGCATTGGACAGAGCACATCCAACGAACCATTAAAACAAACTGTTTATGAAATTATAAACATTATGTAATAAATAATGGCGATTATTATTACAACCATATTTTTACTTTCTCTATACGCACTATGTACATCCTGTATAGAGAAGGTATTGCACTCCACCAAAAAATTTGACACCGAGATTTCACCGGAAATATATGTTTTAGGGTCCCCTGTATCCAAAAAGAGTATTTTCAGAAAAAGGTCCGTGTGTCATTGAACACGATAACTCAAAAAAGAAAAGCCGGTAAAATACCAAACTTGGTATTTAAGCTTAGTATCTTCCAGGGATGCGACACGAAGATTTTGAGAAAAATCCCCTCACCCCAAACTACCCTTTACATGGAACTTTTTTCTAAAATTTTGATTTTCTAAAAAATGGCTCTAACGATTTTGATTAAAATATCGTATATTTAATATATTTACCTGACAAATAAAATTTATATTTTGAATTTTGTGGGAATAGCCTCTGAAGACTACTTTATTCTGGGTCAATTTTATGGAATTTTATATAACTGCTAAACCGTAAGAGATGGACAAAGCCTTGCCACACAACAAATGTAGAGCACTTTAAAACACACAATTTATGTTATAAATTTTTTCGTGGAGTTGATTGTTTTTGAGATATTCCTTGTTTTTGGTTTCAGCTATAAAAGCGTACTTTTCTCATGCAGGACTTTGTGAACTCGTATCCATACAAACAAAGGAACTTCAGTCACATAGCAACCAGCTTTTGACTATCATTTTAACCTATGGTACTCCCTTATTTCGCTTCTACTTACAAGGAAGCAGGTAATAAGACTATTTCTGCTAATGTTTTCTCGATTAGCAGGAAGTGAATAGAAGCATAAGCTTTTTAACAATAATTTATTGCAGAGTTGTAGAGAAAGTCATGTGAATGGAACACATCAGATTTTTAGATAAAGTGAAACATCTTTGAGCCATTTAATTAGTGTATATTGTAGAGCTGATTGTGTATTTTATTTTTCAATTAGAGCCCAACTGTTTCCATGTGGCGATAAAGGGATTTGGAATAAGATACTGGCTCCGATCACTTCGAAGTATTCCAGGGAATATTTCTGTTTGAAGTTGGTATATAGATTAACTGACTTCTCTTTGTTTCTCAAACCTCACCGTAGGATCAAGTATGTAAGTGCTGCTAGGTGAGATTCGAGATTGCTGATTCTAGTTCCGTTTCAGACTGGGCCTTTCCTATTGGTTACGGAGACAATATGGCTGCGGAACAGGTGAACGACAGGTTTAGTGATTTCGTTCAGGTTAGGTTAGGTGTGTCTAAATGAACTGGATCGAAATAAGGGATAAAACTGGAATTTCTAAAATTCTCTCTTCTTGGAATAATTGTTTTTTCACACAAGCCATATGTAGGACAGGAGTTGGATAGGTGAGTCTGCCACTGAGCTACAATGGCAATATGCCGGTATACCATTGAATTTCGCAACTGACTCGTATGTTTCCCGGTAAACCACAAGGTGATCTCAAATTATTTTGAGATGACAACCCCAATGGCGACGTACAATGTTGTACCGAGGATTCATAGTATAACCAATTGGTAATGGAATAATTGTTTTTTCACACAAGCCATATGTAGGACAGGAGTTGGATAGGCAGAGTCCGACTGAAAAATGCAATGCCATAGGCGGGATTTGAACCATGGATCCCCCAATCTCTAGCCATTCGCTCTGCCACTGGGCTACAATGGCAACATGCCGGTATACCATTGAATTTCGCAACAGACTCGTATGTTTCCCGGTAAACCACAAGGTGATCTCAAATTATTTTGAGATGACAACCCCAATGGCGACGTACAATGTTGTACCGAGGATTCATAGTATAACCAACTATTATGGTCAATTGGTAATGGAATAATTGTTTTTTCACCAACTAGGACAGGAGTTGGATAGGTAGAGTCAGACTAAAAAATTCAGTGCCACAGCCGTGATTTCAACCACGGATCTCAAGATCTCCAGCCGGTTGCTCTGCCACTGAGCTATCATGGCAACATGCCGGCATGGCATTGAATTTCTCGATCCACTCGTAGGTTTCTCGGTAATTTGAGATCTCCTTGTGGTTGCCATGGTAGCTCAGTGGCAGGGCAACCGGCTAGAGATCGGGAAATCCGTGGTTCAAATCCCGGCTATGGCATTGAATTTTTCAGTCTGACTCTACCTATTCTACTCTTCTTTGCAATGGAAATGCCCAGTCTTCCGTTCGTTCTGTCTGCTTGCGCATGTGACCAAAGGCAGAGTTCAAATCTAAAACTGAACTGAACTAGGATCTACAAAGTCGCAGTTGTCATTTCAATTTCCTGGTGCTGCCATTGGTCTGATAGATTTAAGTTCTTCTGGAATCACAGATTAATCTATGGTGAAATGGTGAGAACAAGAACTCAGACATGAACAGGTGTTTCGGTTTCTCTGTGATTTCTAAACCTATTCATGAATTGGCACTTAGTGAAATTAAGAAGTTCTTACGAAAAGGATATTTGTTGAATTATTGGGCATTAGAAAAGAGAGTTTACCTCTCTCTTTTCTAATGTAAATGGGGTATGAACCCATTAGCTCAAATTTAGCTTACTTTTCTACATTTTGGTGTAAGGTGCAGCGCTGATAGAGGTTGCCATCTTGGGACCTACCCGACAAGGAACGCACTGCCAAAATGTTAACGGTCATTTTGAGAGCTTCTCGCAATTCGCTAAACACATGGTGTCTAATTCAAGAGTTTACCGGATATTCGCTTTAGAAATCGGAAAAAATGAAGTACTCCTCCTTACTTTCAAAACTGCCCTCTTCTCTTTCCAAATCTTAAAAACAAATCTACCCAATTTTACCTAAATATTAAAAAATTGGGAATTTCGTGATTTAGCATCTAAACATTTCCTTCAAAAGCTACTAGTCTTACAACCTTTTATAAGTAATTTTATTCTTCTACAAAGACCTTTCTAGGCACATACTTTAGAGAGACTCCGTGGCACAGCTCACTAAGAGCCTTGGCCTACCGGCCTGTCGCTGAGTCTCCCATCTCGGTCCATTACATGGATGGAGGAAGTATTGTGGGGTGAGACGTGGTCAGCGCTTCGATCCCCCTAGCCAGTTAATATGGTCTTCACGACCTGTATCAAGTAGCTCCTTAATTGGCTCCCCAGGGGGCAGTTCCAATAAATTTTAGTTTTTCAAACAGACAATTATCCGTCTTTGCATTACTGCAAGCATAATAAGCTGCTTGATGTAGTAATTTTTGAGAAAATCAATATTTCGAACAATCTTCTATGTAAAGAGTAGCTTGTGGTGGGAAGATTTTCTTGAAATCCTACATTTTGCATCTTTGGAAGAACTGGAAACACCTATCCACTTTCTCTCTCTCTCTCCCTCTCTCCCACATATACACACACACACACACGCAGACCTTTCTAAATTCTTGGTTGTTTCAGGGGAACTGAAATCATGCATTTTCGATGAAATCTCGGTAACGTTTTTTAAGGTGGAATGCCATATTTCCTCTATCGACTAATTTCATGGTAGACAATGTAATAATGGCCCAGTTCTTATAATCACTATTATAAAAAATTCGCATTATTTGCTCTATCTTATCAAATGCAGGGTGCTTTATGCTTTAGTATGGGTTAGAAACCATAGGTTACGTTACAGCTTATATTTATAACTCCTTATATGCAAATCTGTAATAATTGATTTACTTAACACGAAGGTATTTTGATATTGATACCTAAGAGGAGGTAGAAGTTATTAGCTACTTCACAACCTTAACTTCTGTCCGACTGGAAGTAGTATACCTTATAGAGTGTTTAAAGAAGCATTCCCCGGTTGTAAACAGGTGCAGTCATTGACAGTTTCATATGTCACAGCTACCAGCACGCATAGTTTACGCTAACCCTTTGTCACTGTTGAATAGAATCAAATTATGATAAATGTCCTGAAGATTAAACCTTCAATTCGGTGTGAATTCTACAGCATTCAGAGTGTTGGGTAATTTCACTGTACGGGATGTTCAGATTCAACGACTTGCAGGAAGACGGTATGGGCGCGCCGGGTACCAAAGTAAGGTCTTCTACAACTGGCCTCCGAGATCTCCTTTTTTGTGTCTTCTTTTTATGGAGTCATATACAGAATAGTGTTTGGGCTTTTAATATATTAGTTCAAACTCTGTAATCGCAAATTAAATTAAGTAAAATAAAAAAAAATCGCAACCCTGGCTGGAGAGTAAAGATCTTCCCTTTTGTAAGGTACTGTAATTAAAATATTTGAATATTATAAAGTTACCTTCTATTTTGACAATAGCTTCATTTGCAGCATAAATTGTAGCATTAACAATAATGGCGGAAATGTTAACATCTCTCAAACGTTAAGGGTAAATACGAATGGTGCTTTCATTAAGATCTGTACAACGACGGATGTGGATAATTTGAAGTTCATATCTTCAAAATATTTTAAGCGGGCAAATAAAATGACAGATAAAGGCTTAATTCTCTCAGTAAGTACTTGAACAAACCCATTTCAACAGTTAAAATGCTCTCCAAATGAAGTGGATATCTATACGCCAATTTATGATTACTTCTGTAAATCCTGATAAAAAGGGAGCAAGTAATTGGACTTTTATATTTTCTTGGAAAGGACTTTGTGTGTCGGAATTAATGAATGTGAGGAAATTTATGACAATAAAAATCTCCACAAATTCTGTTTCATCTTGATAGGCAGCACTTCTTTACGAAGAAATGATGCACATCGTTTACCGCTTTCAATCTGCTTGAAAAGCTGCCAGATCCAGCAGTTCGTCTTCCCCATCTCCTCATCTCCTTTCCTTTCTGAGGAGTATCTTCCATCTTCTTTCATGTCATCCATCACTCCCATGTACGCCTGCTTCATATCAACGTTTCGCTTTCTGTGTGTTTTCTCTTTTTTAACACAGTACAATATATTTAATTTGCTGACAAATTGAATTTTCCTAGCATTTTGTGTAAGTCTAATGAAAGAGCCTGTTCATTTATTTCTTAGTTTATCATTCTCCTGTCCACATAAATGGTTTAAACTGGTCTATGAATGGAAGAAGTTCTACATATTAGGATGCTAAGTCATATAAGTTATTTTAGATTGTCTGCGTACTTAGTAGATGGGAGGCTAGGGGCTATTTGTGAGCTAGGATTAAATAGGGGTTTTATAGCTATTGCAACCTTCTGTAAATAACGCCAAATAATGGCATAATAGAAAGTCCAGACTAATAATAAAGTTCGTCAATTTGTGTAGCAGAAAGGTTATGGTTCACCGTTCAATGATCTATGGCATACTAGGGTTTGTAATTTAAAGGTTTGAAGAAAAGCTACACCCTTTATAGTATTCGTATAATGATTAATTTAGAAAGTATAAACAAGGTCAGCAACAACTCTAAGGAACAAGACATCCGCGAAAACCAAGAAATGATTTTCAGATACTTTTAAATCCAGAACATGCAACACTGTGTAATCCCTGGACTGTAGAAGACGAAGACGAAGAAGAAGCCCCTACGTTGAGAAATGCGGCGGAACCGGACCCGTACCTTCAAACTCGTAACTGTCATAGCAAAGCAAGAGAACACGTGCTCAATCAAGACCAGTAAGGAAGTTTGCAAAAGGAGAATGAGGCGCTGAATATGCTTTTATACCTGATCATGTTGCAGGATGATGCAGTACATGTCTTGTCACGGTGCAAAGAATTATTATTCAGAAGGGAAATATAAGTCACAGCTAATAATACAAATTATATCAAGAAGAGAAAATATAAATGCGCAGTGAAAATGGGAAGGGTAGAAAGACTTTAAACCCATATAGGTAGCCGAGTTGTTGTCTCGAGCTGGTGGCTCAAGATACCGTTAAGTCCGTGCATTGAACCGAGAGGGGTGAGAATACACTGCTCGAGGGAACATAACGGGACAGAAAGCAATGCTCTCCGCTGGTCAAGGGGACGCTTTCTGAGGCACTTAGGGAAAAGCATCGGCTGAAGTAAGATGTGAAATTTAGGATTCGTGGTGGAGCCGAACAGGCCGTGGCACAGCTCACTAAGAGCCTTGGCCTCCTTCCGGCCGCTGCGTCCTCCATCTCGGTCCATTACAGACGTCATGAATGGGGCGCAGTATTGGGGGGTGAGACGTGGTCTTCGCTTCAAACCCCCCACCCGGCCGGTTAATACGGTCTTCACGACCTGGAGCCGCTACTTCTCCATCAAGTAGCTCTTCAATTGGCCCCTCAGGGACCTCACGAGGCCGAGTGCACCCCGGTCGAGGTCTCCCACTCCTCACTGGTACTATTGAAACGATACCGGTTCTGCACAAAAAGTAGGGAAACAGCCTCTGCTGCAGGTTTGTAGCTCCCAGCATAGCGTTTCACAAGGGTATGTATGCCTCGTGAGAGAACATCCCTTTGCAAAGGCACACTAAATAACCTGATCATCGAGATAAACTTCAGTAACTCAAACGAATGCCTTTCATTGAAATTGGAAATTTTATAGTCTCGCCAGCAAACCGCACTCGTACACCTGTTACTATAAAATACTATAATATGCGACCACAGTTCTTGAGAACTGCCATGGCGGAGCGCATAGCTAGAAATATATAAAAAACCAATAAGTCACATAATTAATCATTACAGTAACATACTCCATTTAAAATATAAATTATGTTAACACAAAAACAACTTTTTTGTGTATTTTAACGTCCTTTGATCTTCTGGTAAATCTCATCGGATGTGAATGAAATTACTGAAATGTCGTTCAAATGACCCCGGGGTCCATAGAGCTTAGTTTTCTTAAGATAAGATATAACTCCAGGAAAAAGGTATCCAAGTATCTAATCCCTATACGAGAACTCGGGAACTCTTGATAAGACTCCCTACCAACACCCTATAGAAGGCGAACAACAAATGCCGTTTAATTCAAATAGTTACATTGCGAAACTTCAGGTGAGGCTAAAATCATAGAACAATAAAGTAAAATATAATCATTCTACAAGAGCTACATACAAAATTATGCTAGAGACGAACAATTATGTAGAAAGATGCCCGAATCTCGTTAAAGCAATGTCAGCTAACCGAAAGCGATGTGTGGGTTGTTTCTTCCACATCAGTCGATAGCAGGGATTTGAACCATAGTAGCTAAGTGGTTAGAACACTAGACGAACACCAGGAGACCCATGGTGTAAATGAAAGTACTAAAAGACTTATTCATTTCTCTCCCCCCCCCCCCAAATCAATGAGAAGTGTTGATCGGATAGACTAGTGCATTAAGGGGAATTATATTGTACTTGGTATCTAAGTAGTTATATGTCCCTTTCTTGCACTCTTTACCGGCGAATCCCAAGGCGATGTCACGTCACTCATAATTGAATTACCTTACTGTGGGTTTAAATTTAAGTAGGAAACCAAAATATATAAAAGTTATATATTTACCCGAGATTTATTTTACGAGTTATAGTATCCGCGCATACAGAGAGAGCGAGAGAGAGAGGCATACGACTGATTTGTTAAAAGTATTTTACTTTCTCTATACGTACTATGTACATACTATATAGAGAAGGTATTGCACTCCACCAAACAATTCGATACCGAGATTTCACCGGAAATATATGTTTTAGGGTCCCCTGTATAAAAAAAAAGTATTTTCAGAAAAAGGTCCGTGTGCCTGTGAACACGATAACTCAAAAACGAAAAGTCGGCAAAATATCAAAATTGGTATTTAAGTTTGGTATCTTCCAGGGATGCGACACAAAGATTTTGAGCAAATACTCCCATCCCAAACTACTATTTACATAGAACTTTTTTCGAACATTTTGATTTTATATAAAATGGCTCTAACGCTTTTGATTAAAATGTCATATATTAAAGATATTTACGTGACAAATAAAATGTATATCTTGAATTTTCTGGGAATAGCCTCTGAAAACTACTTTATTCTGGGTCAATTTTATGGAATTTTACATAAGTGCTAAACCGTAAGAGATAGACAAAAAATTACCACACAACAAATGTAGAGCACTTTACAACACACAATTTATGTTATATACATTTTTTCGTGTAGTTGATTGTTTTTTAGATAATCCTTGTTTTCGGTTTCAGTTATAAAAAACTCATACTCTTCTCACACCGGACTTTGTGAACCAGTGTATATAAACAAAGGAACTTCAGTCACAAAGCAACCAGCTTTTGACTATCACTTTAAGCTATGGTGCTTCCTTATTTTGCTTCTACTTACAAGGAAGTAAGTAATAGGACTATTTCTGCCAATTTTTTCTCGATTAGCAGGAAGTAAATAGAAGCATAAGATTTTTAAAAATAATATATTGCAGAGATGTAGAGAAAGTCATGTGAATGGAACACATTTTTTAAAGCTGAAACCAATAACAAGGAATATCTCAAAAATGATCAACTCCACGAAAAAAATGTATGTAACAAAAATTGTGTGTTTTAACGTGCTCTACGTTTGTGTGTGGTAAGTTTTTGTCCATCTCTTACGGTTTAGCAGTCATGTAAAACTGTGAAAAATTCATCCAGAATAGTCTTCAGAGGCTATTCCCAGAAAATTCAAGATATACATTTTATTTATCAGGTAAATATCTTTAATTTACGATACTTTAATCAGAATCGTTAGAGCCATTTTTTAGAAAATCAACATTTTCGAAAGAAGTTCTACGTAAAGGGTAGTTTGGGGTGGGGGTAGGTACTAAACTTAAATACTAAGTTTTCTGAAAATACATTGTTTTGAATACAGGGGACCCTAAAACGTATATTTCCGGTGAAATCTCGGTATGGAAATTTGGGTGGAGTGCAATTCCTTCTCTATACACTATGCACATAGTACGCGTAGAGAAAGTAAAAAAGCGGGAGTAGCGACCTGGCAACGCAGAGCACGATAACGTATCTCATTTGCTGCAGCGTAGAACTCTTCCCATTTGAAAAGCACTATAAGAGGGTGTATTTCCGGGGAAATTGCAAATTGCATTTTTGCGGCAGTATTTTCAGTAGTACATCCTGTTCTTACTATAGATAAATGGGGCGAAAGGGAGAGAGAGAGAGAGCAAAGGTTACGTTGTGTTTTCTTCACTTACTTGGGT
Source organism: Hymenopus coronatus (assembly GCA_030762935.1). Taxonomy (NCBI): domain Eukaryota; kingdom Metazoa; phylum Arthropoda; class Insecta; order Mantodea; family Hymenopodidae; genus Hymenopus; species Hymenopus coronatus. Next base: position 26,853,414 of record CM060889.1, read on the forward strand.
TACTATTGTTGTCCAGAGTTTCGTGAAATTGGACTTCTGTTGTAGATTACGTTGAAATTAGTCATTTAAGAATAAAAGGTTTTTCTTCACTTTTACAATGGTAGAACATACATTTTAAGATCTAAGCTAAAGCTGACATATTCCAGCGTGAACTTAGAATCACTAAATAAATTTTAATCAACATTTTTATGTTGAAACTACAACCATAACTTAATGCTTGAAAGTTAAAACTAGTTTCAAAAATTAAACTATAACTGTCATACGAATTTACTTTCCCTACGTAACATGGTATGTAGGTAAAGAAAGTGTTGCACTCCACCCAAAAATTCTATACCGAAATTTTACCGAAAATGCACTTTTTAGTTCCCAATATCCAAAAACAAAAAAACAAAAAAAAAATAGTTTTAGAAAACGGTCCTAGTGTATGCATGTGTCTGTGAACACGATAACTCCAAAACGAAAATTGGGTAAAATATCAACCTTGGTATTTAATTTAGTTTCTTCCTAGGATACCACACGAAGGTTTTGAGGAAAATCCCTACACCCTAAACTACCCTTTACATGGGAAAAAATTAAACATTTTGATTTTCTCAAAAATAGCGCTAATGATTTTGATTAAAATGCCGTATAATAAAGATATTTACATGACAAAAAATGTATATCCTAAATTTTCTGGAAATTTCCTGTGAAGAGCTCTTTATTCTGGATTAATTTTGCAAAACTTTGCATAATTGGTATTTCGTAAGACTTAGAGAAAAACTTATTACACAAAAAATGTACATCTCGTTAAAATACACAATTTTTCTTACAGTTTTTTCATGGAGTTGACCATTTTATTTCACTTTCTCTAGCCCCGTATGTACAATGTACATAAGGATAGAGAAGAATTGTATTCCACCCAAAAATCCGATACCGAGATTTCACCGGAAATATATGTTTTAGGGTCCCCTGTATCCAAAAAAAGCATTTTCACAAAAAGGTCCGTGTGTGTGTGTCCGTGTGTCAGTGTGCCTTTGAACACGATTACTCAACAACGAAAAGTCGGTAAAATGCCAAACTTGGTATTTAAGTTCAGTATTCTCCATGGATGCGACACGAAGGTTTTGAGAAAAATCCTCCCACCCCCACTTACCCTTTACATGGAACTTTTTTTCGACAATTTTGATTTTCTAAAAAATGGCTGTTAATGATTTTGATTAAAATATCGTATATTAAAGATATTTACCTGAAAAATAAAATGTATATTTTAAATTTTCTGGGAATAGCCTCTGAATAGTAGTTTATTTTGGATGAATTTTACTGAATTTTGAATAACTACTAAACCGTAAGAGATGGACAAAAACTTACTACACAAAAAATGTAGAGCACGTTAAAACACACAAGTTATGTTATATACATTTCTTTCGTGGAGTTAGTCGTTTTTGAGACATTCCTTATTTTTGGTTCCTGCTATGAAAAACTTATACTTTTCTCATACAGGAATTTGTCAACTGCTGTCCATACAAACAAAGGAACTTCAGTGACATAGCAACCAGCTTTTGATTATCACTTTAACCTATGGTACTCCCTTATTTCGCTTCTACTTACAAGGAATCAAGTAATATGAGTATTTCTGCTAATTTTTGTACTGATTAGCATGAAGTAAATAGAAGTATAAGCTTTTTAAGAATAATTTGTTGCAGAGATGTAGAGAAAGTCATGTGAAGGGTATACATAAGATTTTTACGTATATATTACCTCGGTGACAGTTGCCTCAATATACATACATGTGCGTTATTAATAATGTGCCGTCCTGAATAAACTAGTTAATAGCATTCGAAAAAATGTATGTGGGTTGATGTGCAAGAACGTTAACCACTCAAAGACGGAGGTAGTAACTTGTGGACTGTGAGTTTTTATCTTTATTTTATTTATTTTATAATAAAATACCACAACTCTTAGTTTCATGCAAAGGTTAGGGAATAATGCTAGTTAAACAAATTCCCCGACCCGTCTAGGAATCGTACTAGGGTTCGTGGGTTGGGAAACCAGAATTCTGACCACTCGACCGCAGATGCAGGTCCATATGTGATATGCTGCTCACAGGCGATCGAATTGTGGTCTAGGCAAACCGCATGCACTTTCACAGTAGCCGTGTAGTGAAACCTCGACTTTCAGGCATGATCTCAGAATATACACGGAGCTCCGGAATGAGGAATTAGGCGGAAAACCCAAAGGGCGATCAGATATGAATGACTGAGGGAAGTTTGTAACTACTCTCATGAAACTCTGCGCCGACTCAAGCCCTAAATAAGGACACTTCCTGAGGAGCACGCGATAGGCGATCTTCGCAAGGAACGAACCAAGAAGAATCACTGCTTCATAGAACACACTACACGCGTTCCTTGACTTGTTATTTTTTTTTTTTTTTTTTTTTTTGTGCTTGTGAAAAGGAGTGAAAGAGTAGTGATAGGGATTTTCTGAAATGGGAGGGTTTGCACATGAACACCCCCGATGGTGTGGTGATAAAACATGCCGCTTTGGAAGGCTCGACCGGATATGTTGGCTGGGCCCTGGAGATTTGGCGAAAACTTTATTCATTAAAAATTTCAAAGCGCACTTCTCTGCTTAGTTTACAGGTCTCAAAACAGCCTTGTACGAAGCAGGTGGTCAGTGTTTCGTCTAGCCAAACCGAAATCAGCGCACATTGTATCCGTTCCTGCTTCGATGAAAGAAAGCGATTGTAAATGAAAAGATCACTCTCTTCCTGAGAAATGAAGGCGAAAAGAGCAATTATCGCTGCCGTGGCTATGTTGTGAGTTGTAGGATCCGGTGCGCTATATGCAGATGAGGTGAAGATGGCGTGTGTTGTCCTCAGGTGTCGTGGAGGCGGATGTTGATCTGACCGAAGCTTTCCTTCAAATGTCTAAGAAATGGCGTAACTGCATCGAGTTTCTATTAGCTACTGGAGATGAAGTTCTGTTTTGATGAAATGGAGATAATAATGATGTAGAGATCTTGGAGTTACATTTCAACAGGGGAGTCGCAAACTGAAGACCACAAATGACGGAGGAGATATTGATAGTAGTATACTCAAGGTTATCCAAACAGATGCTGAGGCTGAGGATCTCCCAGTGGACCACGTCACACAGCGGTAGTGGCTGAAGCTGTTGTGTAAGAGGTTCCGAGGGTCCTCCTGGTTGAAGCGTGGTGTTACACTACGTTGGCTTCAACATCTGAGTGCGATGTAATCGATAGAATGGGCATCTCATCTACATAACTTGTAGCGTTGCAGAAACCGTTAGTAGTTGTAATGTAGTACCGGAGGTGATTCTAAAGTGAGCGTGCTGTCACCCGGCAGTGAGGCTGGAGGTACCACAATAGTGGCGTAGTGGCGCAGGGTGAAGCGTTGTGGCAGGATGTACAGCAGCAGTGACAGACATGGCCGGTGGCGTTCTACGTCAGCATAGACCTCGAATCGTAGGTGCCGCCAAAACAAGGACAGGTCCGTCCTTATGCCTTATACCAGATATTTCCTGTGAAATATCGAACTTTTTGATGGCATGTAATACTTTCGTTACTTAAAGAGGAAGTAAAACTCAAATACACTTACACATATAAATACACAAAGAGCTTTATTTGTCATTAAATATAAATGCATGTTATAGCCTTCGTTAAATATATAATATTACATTTATAAGCATTTAAATTTATCACACACTTAATCTTACACATAGGTATGTTCAAAATAAAACCCTAATATTCAAAATAATTATCGATAGTGAAATGTAATAATATAAGATTTATAACAAAAACTGAATTAAGTTATAGTCCACAAAATCAGGATTTTATATTATGACGCGGTAATAATGAATAGAGAATTGTACACATTTTTTTTTTTTTTTTTTTTTTTTTTATCTTTTGGATGTCACTCCTTGTTGTTTCGTAATCGGCTTACCCTCCACGTATTTGTAGGACTGGCAAGCCAATGCCTAGAGGTCAGAAGCCTGTCGGGGAGCCAACGGCACGAAACCACAGAATGGGAAACCTGTTACAAGGGGTCGACCAGTAGCCAGGCATTAACAATAGGAAGTGGATGATATGAAATGTAAGCGAAATTGATGATTGGAAAGCTGATAATGGAGCAATTGGTGGAATGAATTGTGGGGAAACCGGAGGATCTGGAGAAAACCCGTCCAGACGCCGCTTCGTCCACCAGAATCCCACATGCGGGTGCTTGGGAGCGAACCCGAGCCGTCTAGTTGGAAGGCGAGCGAACTACCCACTCACCCCCAAATGTTTGTTTCGATTTACTTTTGCATACATATATTTCCTGTGCATTGCTTAGTACCAGTTAGAAACTCATTTATAATAATGTTATACTATGCCGAGTTCTTAATATCGGTTTAGTTATTCCCGTTATTACGACAAGAATGTCTGTGAAGAAAGCTCACGTTTAGGTAAGTATTGTATAGGTCGTAAGGCGAGACATGAACAAATCTTGTCCCTCTCTGCGACAGCTAATAAAGATGCCAGCTTGGCGCGAATAACACAACCACAATAGCGTGCAGCGTTAAACAATTATTGCAGTTTACATGAAAGTAATTGTTGGCACATATCCTTAGTTATAGCGAAATCACACCTTTGATGCCACATGAGAGAAATCCACGTAAAAATGATGTCCATTTTGTGTGAAAGATCGTGATGGTGAAGAGTGTGACTGTCCTGAGTAATTCAAGGTCAGTCGACCGGTTTCTAAGACTTACAATTCCCAGGACTTACAAGGTAGCGCTTGGAGCTAGATACCTGTTATGGGGCAGCTGACTCTGGATCTGATAAGAGTACCTAGGGATAGCGGATCAGTCCAATGCTTGCTGTGAAGACGAGGAAGTAGATGATATGGAATCAAGACGAAATATATGACAGTATAGCTGATGATGGAATAATTGTAGGACTGAATACCGGAGAAAACACCTCTAGACGCGCTTTATCTATATACAGTTTCGGAGCCCTGTCAGGACTCCTTGATTACCGTTTCCTTTTGCTTCTAATACAAACATACATTATACACATTTACAAGCCCACAAACACCCATGCCCAAAGCTGGCCTTGAACCGAAGATCCCCTGCACCACGAAACATCCAAAGAGAGGCACATTAGCGAACGTGGCCAAGGAGACCGGCTTGCTTCGTCCATCAAATGCGGTCACCTGGAATTGCCTAGGTGAGAGGCAACCGGTCTAACTCTGAAATACAGCAGAGCTAATTCCAATGAGCAATGTACTTCCCGATTCACTACGCACCCTCCAAAGTCTTATAAAGCTATTTTGGTGATAAGAGCAAGATGGGAGAGCAAGAGATTCTGGTTCGAGCCTTGGCATTGTATTTTGCAGGTCCGACTCAATTGTTGCAGCAGACAAAGCAGCCAAAGAAGCAACTCGACTTACAGAAGTTAGGAGACATTCATTACCTTATCGTGACTTCATAAGTCACTTTTGCAAGCAACTTAGAGCAAGTTTGGAACCAGGCATGTAGTCAAAATCCACCAGTAAAGTTACGTATGGTAAGGAAAGAAGATGTCACCAATCCTTGCCCCGTACTTTCACTGAAGAGGAAAGAACAAGTGACTATCACAAGGCTATGAATAGAACATACTAAACTAGTCCATTCATACATATTCACCAAAGACAACCCACCTCAATGTGAAGTCTGCAACACACAACTCACCATTAAACACATTTTCACAGAATGCAGAAGATACACTACAGAACGACAGCTCTACAGCATCACTGAAGATATATCCACAACATTAAATACTCCACAAAAATTCAAGCAAGTTCTACTCTTTCTCAGAAGCATAAAACTGGATTTCAAACTGTAATGTACTTAAAATAAGAACTGAAGCTTTCCTGGCGACGTATTAATTCAAAATCTTCTCGGGCTTTTAACCACGTAAAAACTTGGCTTGATACCGACGTTTCGAAGAAGTGCATCTTCCTCGTCTTCAGGGTGACCTGATGGATTGAGCTAGCGGAAACCTGTATTTATAAAAGCTGGAATGAAGCTAACATCTGACATTTGCCGTATAACTGCTATAAATTGTTTTCTACAAAGACCGTCCAGTGTGATTGGCAGGCTGAGGGTAGCCCGAGGTGTGTTAGACGTGTCCCTGTTCTCAGAGAGAACTTAACCACGTTCTGACGGGATTGTGGGTTTTGTAGGATGGCGGGTGTGTTTTGGGGTTGTGGAGTGACAGGAGGAGGCGAATATTGCTCCTCGACGGTTGCCTTGATGGTGCAACAGCCCTTGTGCACCGCTGGTGTGTTTTTATCAAAATGTTTCTTGAGATTAAATTTTGAATCCAAGCAACTCTTGAAGGATAATAAGGAGCTTAGCCGTAGCAGCTGTTGGTGGTGCTCCTTCGTTACCGGGGATGCCCGCAAGCCATGCGGGGAAGCCGGTATCGCCTGAATCGGCGGTTTGTGGGATCGTAATCCCCAAGAGACCTAACGAGGGCGCTCCGATGGAATGGTAACCCTTCGTTGAATTTTGTTGCCCGACGCCTAATCTCGTCCTCCAGGTATGGTAGACCAGAGGCTTCGTGCAGGAGTCTTGTTGGAAAGCCTCGAGGCACAGAATAGATAGCCCGGAGACACCTATTCTGTACCCGCTGAAGCAACAGCAGACTGGAGTCTGCCGCCATGCCCCAGATCTCAAAGGCGTAGATTAATAAGGGGATAATGAGAGCCCTCAAAAGGCGCAACTTAAGGGGAACCGTCATCGAGGACCTCAGCATCGGGTACAGTGAGGCCGCAGCCCCATTGCCCCGGCACCACAGCCCCCGGACGTGCTCCCTAAGCCCATGTCTCAGTCATCTTAAATACCAGGCCATAATATCACGCGAACCAATCAGATGTTAGCTTCATTCCAGCTCTTATAAATACCAGTCTCCGCAAGCTCAATCCATCAGGTCACCCTGAAGACGAGGAAGATGCACTTCTTCGAAACGTCGGTATCAAGCCAAGTTTTTACCTGGTTAGAAGCCCGAGAAGATTTTGAATGTAATTTACTTATTCACAATATTCTAAATCTGTGTAAAACTGACTTTCGCCAGCAATGTACCTATCCACAATATTTTATTTAAATCTATGTAAAACTTGGTTTCCTAATGTAATTTTAATTCACAGACCTTTGTAAATAATTTCATTGTAATATAATGAATTCAATTGTCATAAATAGTGTATGGTCGCGTTATGACCTAGGAGTTAAAGCGACTTAAAATAAATAAATTAAAAACAAATCCAATGAACAATGTTACTGCATTCACTATTCTCAGATTCCGTTAATATGACTTAATGATACTTTTCGTTATGGCAATGATATAATCGCGATCAAAATATCATCTATATTTATAATAGTTCACAGAGGAAGATGAATGTTGATCCTTAATGTTCCACCTCAGTACTTCAAGGCATATTGCGTGCTGCAAAAATAAAATATTTGGAGTTTGATCAATGACGTAAGCAGCTTGTAATGTAGGAGGACTAGCGAATTCCGTGGATCCCTGCAACGGATGTGTTCAAAAGACCGCGGACAGCAAAAACGCTAATAGAATCACTCGCGAGTTTAGGATAATGCATAAAACGTTTTCCGATATTTTCCGGGAGAAGGAGCAGGAGCCGTAATATAAACGTCCACATTAACTTCGGCAACATGGGCTGTTGATATAGCTTATTAATTATTCATGAGTTTACTTTGGCGAGATACTCTTGAATTCCTCGATCCCCTGAAGACTCTGTAAGGAGCCTCCGATAATCACCACCAGCAACTACACAAGGGAAGACCCGTCATTGCTTCATCCAGGCACAGTTGGTTTACATTTTCATCAGGTTTGTGAGATGTAGGTTAGTCGTTGCTTCAACGGTGTGAGCGCTTTAAGGTACTTCATGGGCGTTTATATGATCCTACAGTCAGTGTGTGATATTCCGTGCTCTAGCTTCAATTTCATATTCATAATTTACATTCTAAGGTCATTTTTCCGTAGAAACACAAATACCGAATACCCTTAAGTCCTTAGGGCTCGATTAAATTTACTTTCTTTAGCCTTATCGCCGCTGTGGTATGGAGATGGCGTGCCTGCCTCACACTCAGAGGTCCCAAAGTGAAATTTCAGTTAGTGTGAATTACCCGATTGAGGTATTTCCCGGATTTATCCTGGGCTGGAGTTTGAACTTCTATAAGTGGACAATCCTCACGTTTGTTACATTTGCATTTTAGATATGAGCCTTTCCCTTATGGTTACTTCTAAATTTAGAGAAAGTAGGAAAAAATCTGATGTGTACCATTCACATGACTTTCTCCATATCCCTGCAACAAATTATTCTTAAAAAGCTTATACTTCTATTTACTTTATGCTCATCAGAAAAAATTAGCAGAAATAGTCTTATTACTTGCATCCTTGTAAGTAGAATCGAAATAAGGGACTACCATAGGTTAAAGTGATAGTCAAAAGCTAGTTGCTATGTCAATGAAGTTCCTTTGTTTGTATGGATAGGAGTTGACAAGTTCCTGTATGAGAAAAGAATAAGTTTTTCATTGCAGAAAATAAAAATAAGGAATGTCTCAAAAACGACTAACTCCACGAAAAAAATGTATATAACATAAATTGTGTGTTTTAAGGTACTCTACGTGTTTTGTGTAGTAAGTTTTTGTCCATCTCTTACGGTTTAGCAGTTATTCAAAATTCAGTAAAATTCATCCAGAATAAACTACTCTTCAGAGGCTATTCCTAGAAAATTCAAGATATACATTTTATTTGTCAGGTAAATATCTTTAATGTACGAGATTTTAATCAAAATCGTTAGAGCCTTTTTTAAGAGAATCAAAATTTTCGATAAAAGTTCTATGTAAGGGGTAGTTGGGGGTGGGGGAATTTTTCTCAAAATCTTCGTGTCGTATCCCTGGAAGATACTTAACTTAAATACCAAGTTTGGTATTTTACCGACTTTTCGTTTTTGAGTTATCGTGTTCACGGACACACGGGCACACGGACACACACAGACACACGGACCTGTTTGTGAAAATGCCTTTTTTGGATATTGGGGACCCTAAAACATATATTTCCGGTGAAATGTCGGTATCGAATTTTTGGGTGGAGTGCAATACCTTCTCTATACACTATGTACATTGTACGTGTAGAGAAAGTAGGAAAAATTTTGCTACAAATGGGAACATTTAAACAGAAACTAATATTACAGAAACGATTAATGCTGCAAAATACTTCATATAAACATCTGTCGGTGTACTCTAACGCAATCTGATAGTTTGTTTTAGTAGTACGTTCTTCTCTACTTTATGTATTCCCATTTTAAATTGCGTTTAACTGAAGCAGTGTCATACAACAGCTTTATCGAAACGTCTAGATAAACAATATCGTGAAAGCATTTGCACTGAAAACGTTGTTTGAGTATGCAAATGTATTTGTGTTACAATTCGTTATCGTTCACTGATTTTTGCACATGTTCCTGTGACGTCGTTGAGGTATTGCTTGCTATCTGCCTTCGCCGCCTTCCTTTGTTTCTGGAGAAGGTGCCAACGTCACGCCCGTACATAATGAATTCCCTAGAGAGGAGGCGAGTGGTTGGTTATATATAACGATGCATTATTTGCTGTCACTGCAATAAGACATAACAAGCTCTTGGACTTCGCGATTAGTGAGTGCCACATTTTTACTTTCTCCATACGCACTATGTACATAGTGTATAGAGAAAGTATTCCACTCCACCAAAAATTCGATACCGAGATTTCACCGGAAATATATGTTTTAGGGTCCCCAATATTCAAAAAAAGCATTTTCACAAAAAGGTCCGTGTGTGTGTGTGTGTGTGTGTGTGTGTGTGTCCGTGTGTCCGTGTGTCTGTGAACACGATAACTCAAAAACGAAAAGTCGGTAAAATACCAAACTTGGTATTTAAGTTTAGTATCTTCCAGGGATGCGACTCGAAGATTTTGAGAAAAATCCCCCAACCCCAATTACCCTTTTTTTTCAAAAATTTTTATTTTCTCAAAAATGGCTCTAACGATTTTGATTAAAATTTCGGATATTAAACATATTTACCTAACAAATGAAATGTATATCTTGAATTTTCTGGGAATAGCCTCTGAAGAGTAGTTTATTCTGGATGAATTTTACTAAATTTTGAATGACTGCTAAACCGTAAGAGATGGACAAAAACTTACTACACAAAAAATGTAGAGCACTTTAAAACACACAATTTATGTTATATACATTTTCTTTGTGGAGTTCGTCGTTTTTGTGACATTCCTTATTTTTGGTTTCTGCTATGAAAAACGTTTACTTTTCCCATACAGGAACTGTCAACTCCTATCCATATAAACCATGGAACTTCATTGACATAGCAACCAGCTTTCGACTATCACTTTAACCTGCAGTTGTCCCTTATTTCGCTTCTACTTACAAGGAAGCGAGTAATAAGACTATTTCTGCTATTTTTTTCTGATTAGCATAAAGAAAATAGAATAAGCTTTTTAAGAATTATTTGTTGCAGGGATATGGAGAAAGTCATGTGAATGGTACACATCAGATTTTTACTTTCTCTAGCCCGTATGTGAAATGTACACAGGGATAGAGAAGTATTGTATTCCACCCAAAAATTCGATGTCGAGATTTCACCGAAAATATATGTTTTAGGACCCCTTGAGTCCCGAAAAGAAATTTCTGAAAAAGGTCCGTGTGTGTGTGTGTGTGTGTGTATGTGTGTATTTGGTATTTAAGTTTGGCATCTTCCAAGGATGCGACACGAAGATTTTCAAGAAAATCCCCCGGTCCCAAACTACCCTTTACATAGATAAATTATCAACAATTTTGCTTTTCTTAAAAATGGCTATAATTATTTTGATTAAAATAGCACATATTAAAGTCATGTCTATCACAAATAAAATGTATATCTTAAATTTCTGGGAATAGCTTCTAAAATTCTGTTTATTCTGGATGGATTTTGCTTTATTTGGCATAACTAATAAACCGTAAGAGATAGACTAAAACCTATTTTACAAAAAATGTATACCATGTTAAAATACACAAGTTATGTCATATATATTTCGAGGTGTTCCTTGTTATTAGTTTCAGTTGTGAAGTACTTATGCTTTTCTCAGACGAGAGTGTCCGTTTTACTTCTGTTCTACTCCTGGCCAAGCAAAGAAGCGGTTTGCAACGACATTCGCATAACGACAGCTTTTAAATCATTTGAATTTTACTTTAGCCTAATGCATTCCCTTAGTTCCAGTCTACCTCTAAGGAACTAAGTAATACACCTCTGCTAATGCTTATCTCGATTAGCGTGGTTTTGAAAGAAAATTATTTTTTTATAAGAAGTTCGTTTTTAGAGTAGCTGGAGAAAGTCATGTGTTTTTATTTATTGATGTTCTGTTGTAGGAGGAGCAACAATTATTTCGCACCAGTGGTATTCATTAGTAATGAATCAAACAAACATATTTAAGAAAAATGATAACCAATATCTCCTTATATGTTTATTGCTGTTCAGAAGTATCGTGCATAACGTGAAATTGAACTTCTTTTCCCTCCTTCCTTCCACTGCTTCTGTTCTCCCTTATATTAACTTTCAATAGCACGAAGCATTACAATAAATTATAACCATTCTTTTACATCAGACAAATGAAGACAGTCAATGCAACAATTGAGTCAGACCTGCAAAATACAATGCCAAGGCTCGAACCAGAATCTCTTACTCTCCGCTCTTGCTCTTATCACCAAAATAGCCTTATAAGATGTCCATTTGGCCATTATTGTTCTCTTCTGCTTCATTAAACCTTCTAGACGATTTCAAATGCTGCAGTTATCTTGCCTTTCAACAGCTCCTTAAATACCAAACCTGATATACATTCTGTCAAGAAATAACCGGGAATTGATCAATTAAAAATTCCGTTTAAAAGGGGGTTCGTAATTATTGTTGTCGCTAAGTTGGTACAACTTTCCTCTATACCCACGCGAAGTTTGATCGTCATATTTCATCCTGTTTGTTTACAGTACGCCAGTTTGTTAGTTCATCTCAAAGGTGATTTGCGATTTTACGATGGATACAAATATTGAACAAAGAATATGTTTCAAATTTTGCATTGCTAATGGTATTTCGTGTGCCGAGTCACTGAAAATGTTACAGAGGGCTTACGGTGAATCGACTTTATCAAAAATACGTGCATATGAGTGGTACAGTGAATTCAAAAGTGGTCGAGATGTGGTGGAAGATTTGCCTCGCTCTGGTCGGCCATCAACGGTTTCAACTGAACTGAACATCGCTAAAGTGAAGAAAATGGTGTCTGAAAATTCTCATTTAGGTCTGAGAGAGATTGCCGCTGTACTTTCTGTGTCTCACGAATCGATTTTTACCATTTTAAACGATTGTTTGGGCATGACACGATTTGCAGCTCGGTTAGTTCCGAAAGACTTGAATTTTCTACAAAAACTCAATCGCGTAAGGATTGCTGAAGACAGGCTAGAACGAGCCAGTTCCGATCCCACATTCATGAAACGCATTGTAACTGGTGATGAGACGTGGGTTTACGAGTTTGACACTCAAACCAGTCAACAAGCTTCCGAATGGCGCCTTCCAACTGAACCGAAACCTAAAAGGGCACATCAAACTTGATCAAAACTGAAGGCCATGTTGATAGTTTTTTTCGATTATCGCAGTGTCGTGCACTCGGAGTTCTTGCCAGAAGGTCAGATGGTAAATAAAGACTATTATATGAGCATTATGCGGCGTTTGAGAGAACAAATACGGCGAAAAAGGCCAGATTTGTGGAACGACCACTCATGGATTCTGCACCACGACAACGCACCAGCTCACAAGGCTATTGTTGTGAACGAATATCTGGCCAAAAACTCTTCAAATTTCATCGAACAACCACCGTATTCACTTGATCTGGCTCCTGCTGATTTCTTTCTCTTTCCAAAGCTTAAATTACCACTTCTAGGCACCCGTTTTCAGTCGATAGAAGACATAAAGGAAAATTCGCGGCGACAATTGACATCGATTCCTAAAAGTGCCCACAAAAATGGTTTGATGATTGGATTATTCGTTGGCATAAATGTATAATTTCAGAAGAAACCTAATTTGAAGGCGATAAAATAAAATTGGATGAATAATTCATTTTTTGTGTTTTATTGGAAAATTCCCGGAACTTTCTTGACACAGTAATATAAGTTTTTCATATCCTGAAGTCTTGTTGGCTCTGGATGACTTTTGCATAACTGGTTAGCTGTAAAAGGAAAACTTACTATACAAGAAATGTAGATCTCCTGAAAATACAAATTATGTCAGTATTTTTTTTTTTTCTTTTCTTGGAGTTAACCACTTCTGAGATATTTATAATTATTGCTTTACATTTTTCAATACTTAAGTTTTTCTCAATTGGCAGGTCGCCATATTAATTTCAATCCTATTTCATGACGATTTGCTCTTAAAAGGTTTAACTACTCTTATACCACATACTACAAAGAAATAAGTAGGAATACCATTTACGATGTTTATGTTGATTAGAGTGAAGTAAATAAAAGAGTAATCTTTGGCAAGAATAGTTTGTTGCATACTGTCACGTATGTGATTGATGAGTATTTTTAAATTAGTTTATACTTTGTTTTAAGTCACATTATTGTAAATGTCTTAGAATTCCATTTGCTTATAAATTTCTGTATTTCGTAACAACCGATTCTTGGGTTGAATAAGAGGAAGCTTTGTGGTTTTCTTTGTTATTATAACCGGATGTGTCTTTCTCTGATTAATGCAACATTTTACCACATTTTGCAACTTTTGAGCTTGCGTGGGCTTTCAACCACTTCCGGGAACCTACGTGACATTTCGTAGACTTTAATCCCAAGCACGTCATATAGGAAGCCCTGTCTTATCTTTTAAATACTGTATTTTGATTGGTGGATTTATTAAGAGCCTGGGCGTAGCTTCTGAAGAATCCCCTAGAAACAATTGTCTAGTATAAAATTGTCTGGAATCTTGAATTCCGGGGGCTTTTGATTCTCAGTACTTGACTAAGGCGCCGGTCCTCATGGCCGCGCTCGCTAAAGCGTCTCGCTTTCGTGCTTCGCGGCGCAGGGGATCATGGGTTCGAGTCCCGCCTTGGGCATGGGTGTTATATGTTTGTGTATGTGTGTGTAAAAAGTAAAAACAGAAATTCAGTAATCATACGGTAATCACAGTAATCAAATTGGGTAAATAAAAAGTAGGGTATACAGTGTCGGAGTCATGATCAGACTCCGGAGCTGTATTAAGAAAAAAAAAAAAAAAAAAGGCAGACTCGCTGCCCGAGGGACGTCCGAGGCCCCACCCCGGGTCACTGGCTACCATACCGACACACATCTTTCTTCTCGTCAAGCTAATCAACCTATAAGGTAAGAACATTTTGTTGTATATTAATTATTTTACCAATTCTTGCCTTTGGTATTTAGAATTAGTTCTCGCTCGACACGAAACGCCTGACACGCTTGTCTTGTTTATTGTAATTTATCTTACTATTTTATTGTAAAGTATTATTGACTTTTGTTATTTGTCAATATATTTATATTATCAGGATTTCCTTTGCGTTGTTATCATTGCTCTACCATCTGTCTTCCTACCACCCTCAAATAGCTATCCCCCACGACGTAGAATTATGTCCGCGACAATACTATATAGGGTAGATAAAACACTGATCTCTAATAAAAATATTATATATCATATTTTATATTATGTTTCTTGGAATAAAACTATATGCATTTTCTGTATGATGCCTAGGGACATCTGTATATGTTAAATTAATGTGCGTTATTGCTGTTAAACAATCAACTTGGTACATGCATAGTCTGCGGTCGAATTTCCTTTCATCAAAGATCATTTTCGGAACTTTCATTCTCGATTACTCAGGTTGTGCTTTTATTGAAAACTTCCAGTCATCATGCTATTATTACCTTGTGGTACGAAATGATATTAAAGTGTACTACAGTTCCCTAATTTGTAAAGGTTAAATATTTCAAAAGTTTGCTATAAAATACATTTAGTAAGTAGGAGTTGTGATTGCATAACAGCCTTTTCTTTAAAAATATGTTTCATACCTAGAAAAGTTATTTATACCAGCAGAACTTTACTAAAAGTTTGTATGATGAGATGGAGAAGCGAAGTAATATACTCGAGTATGGTGAACGTTTTTATTTTTTTTCGTTTACGACTGCCTGCTGCATTCCCTCATAACTTTCCCTGTGTATATTTTTAACTCCTTAACGATGTCTCAGAAGCAGCTCTCACTAAGGGTTGATGTGGAGATATTCCAAGGAGAAAACAAACACGAAATAATAACGGCGTATAAGATAAATGAGTAGAAAGCAGTTCGGAATTAAGGTTTAATGTGTGGAAGTTGTAGTACCACTGCCTTATATAGGATACTTTAAAAATTCATCTCCCTCAGTTTAAGTTGGAAGTTTTATTTGAAAACTCTGGATAAATTTAAATCAGCAATTAAAGCAGCATAAGACATTTTCCAGTAGTTTTTAAATTTATGAGCCATATAAATTAAGGACAGTTTTAGGAACCTGGGAGCTGCCGTAAATAGTAACAGAAAGTGTTGGTATGAAATCAAACAGAGCACAGAAAATGTAACAGAAAAGTTTCAGCAGGAAATAAAAATATTTGTGGACTTTTAAAGAAAGAATTAAGGAAGAATTAGTGAAATGCTTTGTGGTGAGTGAAAAAAATGTAAGTGGCGTGCTATTTATGGACGCTCTTTAACTGCTGTGGTTATCAGCGTCCCATTCTAAATTGGGCGTGAAAGACCGCTTAATTTTGGTCAGAGACCTCTCTATCAGCCTTGAGGTTCTTTTACGTGCCGTAAATCTACGACGCGGGACCAACGGCTTTACTTCCTTTCCGAAGGATGCCATAGTAAGGATTTTTACACCCGAAAACTCCATCGTCCTTTGCCGGGGTACATGAAGTTAGCATGGTAACCATTACATCACGGGGCGACTGTGATGAGTGAGATTGCACAGTGCGGTAACTTGAGTGTTGCGACAATGTGAGGGGAAATTGTAATAAACACTTGGAGACTAGACTTATCCATTTGCTCTCGCAATATTCCAAGTGAAATGAACATGCAAAATAATAAATGATTTATTTTGTAAAGACTAGACGCTGAAAGAAAAATCTGATGCGTTACATTCACATGACTTTCTCTAGCCGTTGTACAAACTTCTTACATAAGACTATTCTATTTTCTGCACCTTGTTAATCGAGGTATTCAGCACAATGTTCTGATTACTTAGTTCCTTATAAGTAGGAACAAAATAAGGGAATACACTAGGCTAAATCGATAGTCAAGTGTTTTAAAAGCTGTCGTTATGCAATTGTCATTACAAATCGCTTCTTTTCTTGGCCAGGAGTAGAACAAAAGAAAAACGGACACTCCCGTCTGAGAAAAGTATAAGCACTTCACAACTGAAATTAATAACAATAAATACCTCGAAAATGGTAAGCTCCACGAAAAAAATGTATATGACGTAAGTTCTGTATTTTAACAAGGCCTACATTTTTTGTATAGCAAGTTTTTGTCTATTTCTTACGGTTTATTAGTGATGTCAAATTAAGCAAAATTCATGCAGAATAAACAGATCTTTAGAAGTTATTCCCAGAAAAATCAAGATATACATTATATTTGTCAGGTAAATATCTATAATATACGATATTTAAATCAAAATCGTTAGAGCCATTTTTAAGAAAATTAAAATTTTCGAAAAAAGTTCCATGTAAAGGGTAGTTTGGGGTGGGGGATTTTTCTCAAAATCTTCGTGTCGCATCCCTTGAAGATACTGAACTTAAATACCAAGTTTGGTATTTTAGCTGCTTTTCGTTTTTGAGTTATTTTTTTTCTGGAAATGCTTTTTTTGGATTCAGGTGATATGAAAACATGTATTTCCGGTGAAATCTCGACATCGAATTTTTGGGTGGAATGCAATATTTCTCTATCCCCATATACATTGTATGTAGGAATGTTGAATGTTAAGTTTCAGGAATGAAGAAGATAATCAGATAGGAAACACTAAAAACTGATTCAACCTAATTCGTAGATAATAGTTATACCTTCTTTCTTTATATTAATATTTTAATAATACAGTTCATATTTCAACTCCTAGTCTAAAAAGTTGTTACAATTATTTTTATTTTAATTTTGAATTTACCTGAAAAAATGTATTTCTAAGTTAAAAACTTCATCGTAGTCATTGTAAATTCTTTTAACCTCTATACTTTTCAGACAATGTACATAAGTTACATATTACCCATATCAATGTCATGTACTTGTTATTTTCTGTTAAATTATTATAAATGACCTGCATAGCTTTCAGCTGGTCGGTCAAAAAAACAATTAAAAATTTTAATATAAAATAGGAAATATTAACTTATAAGGGGAGATGAGGAGGAAGGTGAAAAAGGATGGAAGCTGGATTTGGAGAGGATGACCTGTCCTTGGGCAGAAATCCATGATACATTAATTCACTGTGTATCGGCCTCAAGAATGTATTTGCATGTTGTCAAAGTTGTAAACATGAATAATATGAGATCAACTTGTTAATTATTTCTTAGAGAAAAGTATATTTATAGCCAGCGAAGCAAAAGAGAGAAGCAACATACAAAACAATAATCATGTAAAACTCGATGAATAATCCTTGCAACATTTCATCTGGCTAAGAAGCGATCAACTACCTCTTCTCATTTTACATTTGCAATATTCGACGCATTAGTTATTTCACGTATATTTTTTAGAAGTGTTATTTTGACACGTTTAACATAACTTCATCCTAACTGGATGGACTGCCGCATCTAATTTGAGCAGACTGGCAGGCGGTGCCAGTGGTTTTGCTTCGTCTGGTATCGCGTTAGGCCGAGTAACACAGGAGTGCATGGAAGAAACGCTAGACTCCGCTAGAGTGACTTACTAATATATTTTAAAATAATTAGATAATTGGTATCCACCAATGTCACGAAGCACATGCTAGGTCTGTCTATCTTATTTTTCGACTAATTTCTGGCATCTGCTGGTAAAATTACACTCTACACAAATGAATTGCGCATTCGACTAAATTATGCACAGTTTCGCGTTCAACTTCCACATTAATGTTCTGGAAAATTTAAAATATATAAAAAATGCATATTATCTCGATTAGCATAATGTAGATAGAAGAATAAGAACTTTAACAATAATTTGTTTCTCTATACGTACTATGTACATAGTGTATAGAGAAGGTATTGCATTGTACCCAAAAATTCGATGCCGAGATTTCACCGGAAATACATGTTTTCATATCACCTGAATCCAAAATAAGCATTTTTAGAAAAATGTCCGTGTATGTGTATGTCTGTGTGTATGTGTATGTGTGTCTGTGGGCAGCATAGCTCAAAAACTAAAAGACTGTTAAATACCAAACTTGGTATTTAACTTCAGTATCTTCCAAGGATGCGACACGAAGATTTTAAAGAAAATCCCCCCACCCCCAATAACCCTTCACATGGAAAAATTTTCGAAAATTTTGATTTTCTAAAAAATGGCTCAAACGATTCTGATTAAAATATCATATATTAACTATATATACTTAACAAATAATATATATATATCTTGAATTTTCTGAAAATAGCCTCCGAAGACTATTTTATTCTGGATGAATTTTACGGAATTTTTTGTAACTGGTAAACCGTAAGAGATGGACCAAAACTTACCACACAAAAAATAAAGAGCACATTAAAATACACAATTTATGTTATTTACTTTTTTCGTGGAGTTGATCGTTTTTTAGATATTTCTTGTTTTTGGTTTCAACCTTGAAAAACTTATACTTTTCTCATACAGGAATTTGTCAACTGCTGTCCATACAAAAAAGGAACTTCAGTCCCATAGTAACCAGCTTTTGACAATTCCTTTAACCTAGGTACTCCCTTTTTTCGCTTCTACTTACAAGGAAGCAAGTAATAAATCTATTTCTGCTAATTTTTTCTCACTTAGCATGAAGTAAATAGTAGCATAAGCTTTTTAACAATAATTTGTTGCAGAGATGTAGAGTAAGTCATGTGAATGGAACACATCAGATTTTTTTTTTCTTTCCGACTAATAGGAGCCCTATCAGAGAGAAAGTAGAACGGGATATTTTTGTTTTCGAGGTGTTTTAACTATAAAGCTTAGCTTACTGCGACATCAGTGTAACAACGATTGCTTATAAGTTTAGTAGTCATGCTCCCGCGCCATTTTATTTCTCTTGTCGATGGGTGCGACTTTGTGTTGTGATATTGAAATATCCAACCTGTATTAGCTTAGTGACTGAAAGAAACCATAAAAATACTTAATTTAGCTTGAGCACAGCGCGGAGTTTGAATCTGTGATCTCCCGATGCGTTGATATACATCTACTCGCAGAATTAAATGAGAAATACATTTTAGACCAACATTATGTACTTAGCGGGAATCTTATTATCAACGCGTTTACATTCAATGTGAGCTATGTAGGATTCTAAACTAAATATAAATCACCAACATTAAATCAGGTCATAATTTGGATGAAAACAAAAACTGTTATGTTTTAAGTGTACACAAACAGGCGCAATTTACACCCAAATAAGTATGTCGCATGATAAACACAGAGTGATTCATTTCATGAGCAGAGAGTAGCAAAGTTTGAGCTGCGACACGTAATAGTTTGAGCTCTATACTATGTCCAACATGTTTATTAAATAGGAATACATGTTAAAAGAATAGGTAGATATTCAGTTCACTCAAGTTTGCATAACCATATCTCTGCCTCTTTATTTTCCGAGAAATGGATTTAGGAAACTTTTGAAACTACAATTATTTCTCTTTCCTCACAGCAATTCTGATGTGTACACCTCATTACTTTATTATAACCACTATTTCCTAAGTTCTATTTTATCTAAAATGTACATCGTAGCAATTTAAATTTTAGTTCTCTCCGACTAAGAGATTTTGTTCATTAGCAGTTTAAACCATGTTTATTCAGAGCCACCTGCGGCTGCGCAAACATCAGCGATATTCAGTTTGCGTACTGCACACACAGGTAGATAAGCACAATGAAATGACCACGTCACCGTTATACAGCTCGTCCATTGCAGTATTTTCCAACACGCACGTCATAAACGTATGCTAGTTCCGGTTTGTCAAGTTTCGTGATCATCCCTTCGCAGTTTAATGGGAGTAGACGGCCACAGTTATGGCTCTCTAAAGTTCCATGCATATGAATACTCCTGCCGACACATCGTAAATCCTAAACGGTTGACAATCGTAACGATCTGGATGGATGTGCCTACCTGCTACGTTCCCAAATGTTGGCCCAGTTGGGTTTACTGCTGCAAATAGCGATCAGAATCCCAGCATAGTAATCTCTGTATTCTGACTACTCTATGACGTCGGATAAACGTTTAGTGGACCCACATTTGGAATAAATTAAGCAGATAGATCTATGACATCTCAGCAAAAATTCTGAAAAACTAAAAGCTATTTGGATAGGTAGTCAGACTGAAAAATACAGGCCATAGCACGGATCGCCCGATCTCTAGCCGGCTGCTCAGCCATGAGCTACCATGGCAACAAGCCGGCATAGCACTGAATTTCTCTCCTGCCTGGCATATCCCCAGTAAACCACAAGGTGATCTCAAATTATTATGGCGGCTTACAATGTAGTAAGTACTTTATACCCAGGATTCATAATATAGCCAACTATTATGGTCAATTGGTATTAGAATAATTGTTTTTTTTTTTTTTTCATACAAGCCGTGTGTGCGACAGGAGTTGGATAGGTAGTCATTCAATGCCAGAGCCGGGATTTGAACCACGGATCTCCTGATCTCTAGCCGGTAATCACTGAGCCACCATGGCAAAATGCCGGTATATCATTGAATTTCTCTACTGACTCGCATGTTTCCCGGTAAACCACAAGGTGATCTCAAATTATTTGAGATTCTTTCATAATAAAATAATAAGAATTCCAAACCTTGGTCGTGAGTTCAAATCTAGCTTAGGGTGAGTTACCCGGGTAAGGTTTTTTTTTTTTTCGGGGTTTTCCCTTATCCTGAGAAGACGAATGTCGAGTAACTTTAAGCTCCATGGACCCCGAGATCATTTGAGCATCATATCATCAATTGCATTCATCGTCCGATATTACCAAACCAGGTTAAAGGACGTTAAAACTACAAAAAAACAAAAAAAACAAAAAAAAAACCCTTAAGAAGATACATTTAGCGCAAACAAACTACCAATAAGTAAAGCTTTAAATGGACAGACGCATGCTTTCCCAGTGCGGCTCTAGCTATTCGATGTATTAGTAATAATAATAATAATAATAATAACAACAACTCCATGGCACGACAGCTCACAAGGAACCTTGGCCTACCGCCAAGCCGCTGCGTCCCCCATCTCGGTCCAGGACGGACATCATGGATGAGGTGCAGTATTGGAGGATGAGACGTGCTCAGAGCCTCCAACCCTCCAGGCCTCTAAATGCGGTCCTCATGACCTGGACCCGTTCTTTCTCCATTAAGTAGCTCCTCAATTGGCCCCCCAGAGACCTCACGAGGCTGAGTGCTCTCCGGGTCAGGTCTCCCAGCGGGGGAAAAATCCCCCGGGAATCGAACCCAGATCTCCCGCTTGGTAAGCAGCTGCGCTGCCATCGCGCTAAGGAGATGACCGTATTAGAGATAAGGTTGTTCATAAACGTGTGGAGAGCATTTAAAATTCGGTTAGACTTCTGATGTAAAGTTTTAAAGGAAAAGACGCATTTTCAGCATTTTTCCATACCGAACATTTCCCATAGGATTCAATTTTGTACTTGTTTGTTTAAAAAAACGTGGAGTGGATCTAGATGTACATTCTAAACTATTACATAGTTTTCAAAAATAATGTTTTTAATTTGAGAAAAACACTGAAAGAAGATACGTTATACGATAATTGGGAGTCAGTACAAACATTAAAAGCCATAGATTTTTGTGTTACATTCTGAAGTTTTATTTCATTATTACTTTCTCTACATGTACTATGCACTTAGAGTATAGAGAAGGTATTGTACTCCACCCAAATATTCAATACCGATATTTCACCGGAAATATACGTTTTAGGGTTCCCTGTGTCCAAAAAAAGTATTTTCAGAAGTAGGTCCGTGTGTCTGTGAGCACGATAACTCGAAAACGAAACGTCGGTAAAATACCAAACGTGGTATTTAGGTTAATTATTTTCCAGGGTTGCGATACGAAGATTTTGAGAAAAATTCCCCCACCCCAAACTGCCCTTTATAAGGACATTTTTTTAGAAATGTTTGATTTTCTCAAAAATGGCTCTAACGATATTGATTAAAATAGCCTCTGACTACTACTTTATTCTGGATGAATTTTACGGAATTTTACCTTACTGATATACCGTAAGAGATGGACAAAAGCTTATCATACAAAAAATGTAATGCATGTGAAAACACACAATTTATGTTATATACATTTTTTTCTTGGAGTTGATCTTTTTCAGATATTCCTTGTTTTTGGTTTCACATTTAAAAAGCTACTTTTCTCATACAGGAGTTTCTCAACTCCAGTCTATACAAACAAAGGAATTTCGTCACATAGCAACCAGCTTTTGACTATCACTACTCCCATATTTTGCTTAGTAATAAGACAATTTCTGCTAATTTTTTCTCCATTAGCTAGAAGTAAATAAAAACATAAGCTTTTTAACAATAATTTGCTGCAGAGATGTAGAGAAAGTCATGTGAATGGAACACATCAGATTTTTTTTTAATCGGGTGGAATATTCTAGGAATATTAGAGGAATAAATTCACAATGAAACGCTAAAATTTTGAAGCAAGATTTTTAATAACATCGGGTGCAAATTTCAATAAGATATTTTATATGCTGTGTGATTTTCCAATTTCACAGAGGCATTACTTTAATGCAAACCTAATGCTTATGACTCTCATTCCGGAGATCCGGATTTAATTGCCAACGACCGCTCTTTCTGAGTTTCTTCGGGTATTCTACCCGAGCCGTCAGCCGAGCGGTGAAATGTGTTCTCTCATCTCCGCCATTTCATGAAGTTTTGTTAAATATTTCATTCGTCTTTCACTCCGTTTGATATGTTTCAGTTATGGAAGTGTTTGCGATGGTATTCGTACAATGGACCACCCTCTTCGGGGATGTATTGGATCCTCTGAGTGTGGCGAGGATTCCTGGCCAGTTCGATGCAGGGGGGACGTCCCAATTTGGAAACTGTAGCGACCCTGTCATAGCCGTATCGTCACTTTTAACTGTCCTGTAGGGGGGAGGTTCCGACCTCTTCAGCTACTTTGGTGCGAGCGCTGCGGAGCCCGAGTACCCGTGGTACTTCTAACGTTACCAGAAGTAGTTGGGCCGAACTACCGAGCCCCTCCCGAAGGGGAGTTGTTCGGACTGGGTTGGACTCGACGTGGCAGTGGTCCCGTTACCCATGGGTTATTGGGTACGTCTTGGCTTTGCCTTGATGGGGATGTGAGACTCCTTAAGATCTCGGGAGAGCTAGCAGACGGTAAGCTGGTAACACATTCGACCCCACCAAGGTTATTGGTAGTTGACCCCTATGGGTTGACGCGCGTAAGTGTCGTATCCACTTCCGTCCTGGTACATTCCCATGCCGGGGGTCCTTGTTAGTCTCTAGGTGTCGGCCTAATGGAAAGAACCACGGAGTTTATCCCCCTGGTGCATTAGAATGGGGGGGGGCGGCTTGGGCCCTGGATAAGCATTCGAACTGAACTGCCTGGGGTCTCCTCTCGTCTCATTTTTCTCTCCGGGGGCGCTTCCTCGAGGGGTGCAAATATATCTTATTGGATCGGTGCCGAGTGGCCTCCGAACTCACCCTATCCCTATCTTTAACTTAATGCAAGTCACCTGATATATGAAGTGCACTTTTTACCGAGCGAGGTTGCGCTGCAGCAGCAACATATGCGACTTTCATTTCTGAGGTCACGGGTTCGTTTCCAATCAACCATGCACTCTGACTTGGGGATTTTCATGATTCGAATCCTGGGGTGCTTATTCTCCACGACTACTTCTCCATCATGCCTTTCGTGCCAATTCCGATTAATCTTTCAAGTATGCTTTTAGGCTTGTGGTGTGTGGCAGCGCTGGCAGATGGCGTGGATGCATGCTCGTTATAAATGCTGCTCTCGCCGTTGAGGTGACGCTGACTTCACAGGGGCGGGAACATTGACGAGACTCGGAATCTGTGGTGTTTGCAGCTGTACGGTGCATCCTGGCACACGGATCAATTGTCACAAACACTGAGTTAGGGTTTTCTGCGCGTCTATGCAGTTTGTCCGCCTGCGGCCTGTGACCTGCGAGTTCCTCATTTCACCCCTTCCTCCTGGAGGGTGTTACCTCACAATGGACCTGTATAGGTTTCAGAGCGGGAGGTGTTTCCCACCGTTGTCTTGAGTATCTCTTTACCATTTTAACGTTTTGTTGTCAGTCTTTGATAAATGAGAACATACAAGTAAATGGGCTCATTTAAAGACCCTCAAAATTGTAAGAGATAGGATAATAATAACTCCATGGCACAACTGCTCACAAGGAACCTTCGCCTACTGCCCGGCCGCTGCGTCCCCCATCTCGGTCCATGACAGACATCATGGATGGGGTGCAGTATTGAAGGGTGAGACGTGGTGAGCGCCTCGAATTCCTCCCGGCCGGTTAATGCGGTCCTCATGACCTGGAGCCGCTACTTCTCCATCAAGTAGCTGCTCAATTGGCCCCCCAGGGACCTCACGAGGCTGAGTGCACCCCGGTCCAGGTCTTCCAGCGGGGCAAAAATCCCCATGCCGGTATTGGTAATCGAGCCCAGGTCTCCCGCTTGGCAAGCAGCTGCGTAGCGCTAAGGAGATGAAATAGATAGGATATAATACATTATTCAAGTTCAAGTGATATTACACAATATGTAACATAAATCTTTCTTTTGCATTCTATTGATTGTAAAATATATATATAACTTTTCTATTTCTAAACTGTCATTATATTGTAATATATTCGTCAATTTTATAATTTTTCTAGATTAGCAGTATTTTTTAGATTTTCCCCATTCCTGCATTGCTTTTAGCACGCTATGTTGCATTTAACTAACTCTCTTTAATCACACATACAACTCATATTTTAACCCATTATTTGGGCTACGTATATGTGTGGTAGAATTTAAAAAAAACAAAAAAAAAAACGTATTTTGCTTTATCATTTATTTCTCAGAATTTTGCCGTAAAATTCTCCAATGTTTAATTTATCAGATGATCAGCAAGTATTCCTTTTTTCTGAGGCTGTAGCCGATTATCTGTGGCTTAAAATGCAGAATGGAAATATTAGTGTATTTAAAGACATGTTTTTAAATTTGTACACATCTCATATACTATAGGGAAATTTTAATATTCAAATTAAGGTTTCTGACTGTTTCTCGTCTGACAAATATTAACGTATTTTATTGTCTTAGATGTTTGGATAAGTTTAATATTAAAGAGCTTAAATAACATTCTGTTTATCTGAGTACACCTTTATTTCATAAAGCAGAATTAAATATTTGTGCTAGTAATATCATTAAATAAACTACAATTTGGAGTCGTATATTATTTATTATTTTAAAACCTGTTGATCGTTAGCAGCAGTCCCATTTTCTATAATATTTGTTATATGTCATATCACCCAATATATTTATGTCATACTATCACTTTTTAATTCATTACTCGGCATGTTGTCATGAAAATATTTTAAAAACACTTATATTCAATACTTAATGATTGTTTATTAATACTTTTTAATTTATAAATATTTTATACAACTGCTATTTTATTAATTCAATTTTTTTTATGATTATCCATTGTTCACTTTCCTACTTGAATTTTTATTTTACACATTATTCATATTTTTTTAATTTTATTTATTTACGTGGTATGCTTATGGCAACCTCCCCAATGGAGGGAGCTGAAAGGTACGCCTTTCAAAATAATACCAAACATATATTACTTTCTCTACACGTACTATGTACATAGTATACAGAGAAGGTATTGTATTCCACCCAAAAATTCGGTACCGAGATTTCACCGGAAATACACGTTTTGAGTCCCCTGAATCCAAAAAAAGCATTTTTGGAAAAAGGTCCGTGTGTGCGTCTGTATGTGTGTTGTCTGTGTGTCTGTGTACAGCATAGCTCAAAAACGAAAAGTCCGTTAAATACCTAACTTGGTATTTAAGTTTGGTATCTTCCAAGAATGCGACACGAAGATTTGCAAGAAAATCCCCCCAACCCCAACTACCCTTTACATGGAACTTTTTTCGAAAATTTTGATTTTCCCAAAAATGGCTCTAACGATTTTGATTAAAGTATCGTATATTAAAGATATTTACCTGACCAATAATATGTGTATCTTGAATTTTTGGGAATAGCCTCTGAAGACTACTTTATTCTGGAGAAATTTTGCATAACTGCTAAACCGTAAGAAATGGACAAAAACTTACCACACAAAAAATATAGAGCACATTATAACACACAAGTTATGTTGTATAAATTTTTTTCGAGGAGTTGATCCTTTTTTAGATATTCCTTGTTTTTGGTTTCAGCTTCAAAAACTTATATTTTTCTCATACAGGAATTTGTGAACTTCAGCCACCTAGTAACAGCTTATGACTTCACTTGAACCTATGATACTCCCATATTTCGCTTCTACTTACAAGGAAGCAAGTAATAAGACTATTTCTGCTAATTTTTTTCTCGATTAGCTTGAAATAACTTGAAGAATAAGCTTATTAACAATAATTTGTTACATAGAAGTAGAGAAAGTCATGTGAATGGAACACATCAGAAAGCAGATCTGTTTGCAAAAACAGTCGCACTTTCAGATACAGACTATTCTTATTCTCTATACCCTATAACATTGATAAAAATAATTTAAAAGAGCAGATGCTTAAAGAACGCAATTTATTTTGGATGAAAAGTAACAATGGAGAGCTCACGAAATCAGTGTTTTCCCAACAATTGAAGATAGACTTAAATGTAGACACATCCAATTAATCCAATTTGACTGGACATGAAAAATTGAAATTATACTTTGAATGTTTTAAATAATTGATTCAGATGATGCATTGTGTTCCTATCTACACTATTGTCAAAATGTTAAACATTTACTTTTTGATTGTCCAATATATGGTATAAAGCGATTTAATTTAGAACAGGATCTTCTCTTCTGCCAAATATCTTTCACAGCGTCAGTAACACGGATATTCAAAATAAAATGTTGCTTTCAAATAGTTTGATTAATGTATTATGATGTAATTATTGTTTACATATTTATTTAATTTATATGTGAACTCTGATTATTTTTTTTTAATGTTATAAACTTCTTTCATAAATAAGGGCTAAAGCTTTTGGAGAATTAATACATTTAAATGATTTTGCTTTCACAGATTTCTGCATATGAGGATGGTTCAGGTGAATACATGATACATTACCCATTGGGTCTTTAGTTTTAGTTTATGAAATACAATGCTTTCTGAAAACACGGTGCATCTCTGAATGCACCAACACACATACACACGTGTTGGAAACTCTCACGTCTGGTAAGCTTACAATATAAATTCGTATCAAAACTTCAGAGGAGATAGTTCAAGGGGGCAGAGTAACACAGCATACTGAAGCTGGCGAGCCGCGGATCGATTCCAGAGTCCTTCGAGGTCACGTGACACTGCCGCAGCGGAATGCAGGCGGCCCGGCGGGCGTGGTTACCGCTTCAGCATTCGAAATTTATTTCGCACTATGCCCTTGTGATACAGAATGTTACTCATTCAAGATGATATCGCTCTGTACCCTGTGAGGAACGAGCATAAGCCCTGTAGGTGCATGGTTATACATCATGTTACAACAAACTCTGCCAGGTGTAGCGTATGGTATGGAATTTCCCCTATTTGACGTAGTAGTAGTAGTATGTTATTTGCGTCACACAGTCGAATGGGTCGAGTGACCGTACATGCTGTCGAAAAATACTTGAGTTTAAAATATTACCTACATATATATTTTATATCTCTTAACATTGGAAATACACACACATATATAAACGCTCGCGCGCTACGACAACAGAACCATAGAACAATAAAAGAAAGAACAATCTGGTATCACACAAACACACACACACACACTTGCACTCACAACTACACCACGTATTCATACATATAGACGAGTCAAACACCAAATAAGTCTATACAATATTTACACAAATATTTTATCTCTTAGTGCAAGAACTTCCATTAAGTATATGCCCAGGCTTGACCAGTTTTGGCTGTTTATAAACAAATCCCAGAATGCTGTACTTAGTCTGTTTGAAGCTAAAAAATCTGATATGTTACACTCACATGACTTTCTCTAGCTGTTCTTCAAACTTCTTACATAAGATTATTCTTCTTTTTGCACTTTGCTAATCGAGGTACTCATTAGCACAATGTTCTTATTACTTAGTTCCTTATAAGTAGGAAGAAAATAAGGGCATACACTAGGCTAAACCGATAGTCAGATGTTTTAAAAACTGTCGTTAAGCGATTTTCATTACAAATCGCTTCTTTTCTTGGCCAGGAGTAGAACAAAAGAAAAACGGACACTCCCGTCTGAGAAGGGTATAAGTATTTCACAACTGAAATTAGTAACAATGAATACCACGAAAACGATAAGCTCCACGAAAAAAACGTATATGACATAACTTGTGTATTTTAACAAGCCCTACATCTTTTGTCTAGTAAGTTTTTATCTATCTCTTACGGTTTACTAGTTATGCAAAATTAAGCAAAATTCATCGAGAATAAACAGGTCTTTAGAAGCTATTCCCAGAAAATTCAAGATAAACATTTTATTTGGCAGGTAAATATCTTTAATATACGGTATTTTAATCAAAATCGTTTGAGCCATTTTTAAGAAAATCAAAATTTTAGAAAAAATTTCATGTAAAGGATAGTTTGGGGTGGGGGGATTTTTCTCAAAATCTTCGTGTCGCATCCCTGGAAGATACTAAACTTAAATACCAAGTTTGTTATTTTAGCTACTTTTCGTTTTTGAGTTATCGTGTTCAAATACACACACGGACCTTTTTCTGAAAATGCTTTTTTTGGATACAGGGGGTCCTAAAATATGTATTTGCGGTGAAATCTCGGTATCGAATTTTTGAATGGAATACAAATACTTCTCTATCCCTATGTACATTGTACATACGGGGCTAGAGAAAGTAAAAATACTTCCGGCAATAATTTTTCCTAGCATCCTCAGTCTGCACGCATCTGCCAAAATATGCGTGCAGTCTTTCTGATCTCTGATGATAGCTTGGGGACTTGATGATTATTCCTCTCTCTCTCTCTCATTTACGATGTCCGAAACATACTACATACACATTTAGGTACGACAAAAAGTAGAACATTGCTTAACATTCCACATTTTACAAAAGATACTATGTCATATAATGTAAAATTCCGCCACGTCCGGATTCTTGTACAAGCTCTAGGCATTGTTTGGCAGATTACGGCACTGGGCCTAACCCAACCCACCAGCTACGTTCGTTTGCCTCTTCAAAATGTAAATAAATATCTGATGTGTACCATTCATATGACTTTCTCTACATCTCGGCAAAATATATTATTAATAAAGGATAAATTTAATTTAAAAGATGAAAAACAGAACTTCTATTCCAGAATTGTCTAAATTTACAATAGAATGAATAATTAGAATTCAATAACACTTGCTATTAAATTATTGATATTGAATACAACTAAACAAAACACTAATTTGCTAACGAATCCATAATACTATTTTAATTAAAGAAAACTAATTCTGGGATATATTGAAGAAATACCATAGCTTGCTACTATGTTTAGTTGGAATTTCTCACAGAAACATCCGATGTCGAGATTTCACCAAAAATAAATGTTTTGGGAGTCCATTTTTATTTATTCCTTAAAGGAATTTGGCAGAGATAGAATGAGCGTGTTTATGTGTTTGTGTGTGTGTGTCTGTCTATGAACACATAACTCATAAATAAAAAGACGGTTAAAAAGCAAACTTACTCTAAATTAAATTACCCCTATCCCAAGGATGCGATGCAATGTTTTTGAAGAAAATACTCCCCACTCAAAGTTGCCTTGAAATTGAAAATGTAAAATTAAATTTAGATATATTATGCATTTTCTGGAAATAATCTCTGAAGTCCTCAATATTTGTAATAACTTTTACATACTATTAAACCGTAAGAGATAGATAAAATTATTAGTGCACAAAAACTATTATTCTGGCTATACAATTAGAACTCAAAGCATCACATAGTGACCACCTCTTAAAACTCTTCACTACGACTTAAGCCTTCTGTATTCCCCTATGCCTATTGTACCTGTGAGTAATTAGTAGTAAAATTATTTCTATAAATGTTTAGCTCAATTAGCATGAAATAGACAGAAGATTAAGTTTTTGCTGAAGAATGCAACACTTTAAGATATTATGTATGTAGGTATTTCAGGGCTTTCTTTGCACCAATTTCACCTATCCTGAGACTTGCGTATACTAGCTTATGACTGGAATGTCGTTTTAACGCCACAAAGCTTTTCTGATCCCAAGTAACCGAGTTATTGGTGTTTGTTTTTTTATTGTTTTATTTTTTTTTTTTTTTTATGGAATTTGGATAGGTAGGATTATGGCGTCTGTCATATTATTTGTGCGTATCTATGCGTGCATGTGTGTATATATGTAAAGCTTGTGTGCCGCAGTAGTTTTTGTTATACCTTAATTAAAAAAAATATTCTGGCTCATCTTTAACGCACACATCACAGAACTCCAGCGCGATAAATTAAAAGGAGAGAGGTAGAAGGGATAAATAATAGATATATTTGGAAAAGTTGAATTGTTGCTGTTATGTATAGTAAACTGTTAAAAAATTAGCAAAATGTTAACAAGATATCTTTCATACTTGTGTTATAGGAATAAATGTAAAAAAGAATCTTATGTGTTCCATTCACATCACTTTCTATACATCTCTGCAACTTTTTTTTTTTTTTTTTTTGTAGTGTTTAACGCCCGCTTTAACTACTAATGGCATCGCAGGCGGTGACACTGATGATACA
This sequence comes from Hymenopus coronatus, assembly GCA_030762935.1. Classification (NCBI taxonomy): domain Eukaryota; kingdom Metazoa; phylum Arthropoda; class Insecta; order Mantodea; family Hymenopodidae; genus Hymenopus; species Hymenopus coronatus. The sequence continues at coordinate 26,884,606 of CM060889.1, forward strand.
TGAATGATGATGGAGCACCGGTGGAATGCGATGGCGGGGGAAACCGGAGTACCCGGAGAAAACCCGCCTCAGCGCCGCTTTGTCCACCACAAATCTCACATGCGGTCGCTTGGGATCGAACCCCGGCCGTCTAGGTGAGAGGCTAGTGGTCTAACCACTCGGCCACGGCGCGGCCTCATCTCTGCAACAAACTGTTGTTAAAAAGCTCAAGCTTCTATTTACTTCATGCTAATCGAGAAAAAATTAGCAGAAATAGTCTTATTACTTGCTTCCTTGTAAATAGAAGCGAAATAAGGGAGTACTGTAGGTTAAAGTGACAGTCAAAAGCTGGTTGCTATGAGACTGAAGTTCTTTTGTTTGTATGGACAGAGTTGACAAATTCCTGTATGAGAAAAGTATAGGTTTTTCAAAGCTGAAACCAAGAAAAAGGAATATCTCAAAAACGATCAACTCCACGAAAAAAAATGTATATAACATAAAATGTGTGTTTTAACGTGCTCTACATGTTTTGTGGATTAAGTTTTTGTCCATCTCTTACGGTTTAGTGGTTATGAAAAATTCATCCAGAATAAAGTAGTCTTCAGAGGCTATTCCCAGAAAATTCAAGATATACATTTAATTTTGTCAGGTAAATAATTTTAATATACGATATTTTAATCAAAATCGTTTGAGCCATTTTTTAGAAAATCAAAATTTTCGAAAAAAATTCCATGTAAAGGGTAGTTTGGGGTGGGGGGATTTTTCTCAAAATCTTAGTGTCGCATCCCTGGAAGATACTAAACTTAAATACCAAGTTTGGTATGTTACCGACTTTTCGTTTTTGAGTTATCGTGTTCACAGACACACGGACACACGGACATACACACACACGGACCTTTTTCTGAAAATACTTTTTATGGATACAGGGGATCCTAAACATTTATTTCCGGTGAAATCTCGGTATCGAATTTTTTGTGGAGTGCAATACATTCTCTATTCACTATGTACATAGTGAGTATAGAGAAAGTAAAAATGAAATGAAATGGCGTTTTATTTATGGACGCTCTTTAACTGCTGCGGTTCTCAGCGTCCCATTCTATACTGGGCGTGAAATACCGCTTAATTTTGCTCAAAGGCCTCTCTATCAGGCTGGAGGTTCTTTTACGTGCCGTGAATCTACGACACGGGACCCACAGCTTTACTTCCCTTCCGAAGGAAGCCATTCTAAGGATTGTTACGCCCGAAAAAGTCCATCGTCCTCCGCCGGGTTTGAACCCGCGACCTTGGGTATATGAAGTCAGCATGGTTACCATTACACCACGGAGGGCGACTTTATAAGCAGAAACAAAATAAGGAAGTACCATAGGTTAAAAGGATAGTCAAAAGCTGGTTGCTATGTGACTGATGTTCCTTTGTTTGTATGGACACGAGCTGACAAATTCCTGTAATTACTTTATTGTGGAGCCCTCAAAACAGCGATTTCGGGTGAACTCTTCAAAATGAAGTTGGAAATGTATCTTCTAGGTATAAAAGAAAGTAAAAATATAGGCTAAACTTGAATTTACCTCTACCTTTTCTAGTTGCAGTACTATGAATCCCTTTTTCAGGAAAATCGCGATTTTTCCGGTGGAAATTGTGCTCATCTTCCACCTCAACTCAGCGTCGACATGTAAATCTCTTGTCAAGAAGAAAACAACCAGCAACCCCGTCCAGGGACAATCAAGGCTGAGGGGTTGGCAATTGCTTCCCAAGGGCATGACAGCTTCTAATGAGATGCGTAACATGCGCTTAAAAAGAAATTTATTCCGTCAAATTATTTTCCCTTTTCTCTAAATTCATTGTTTCTGCTCCCCATGCGAGGAATAAAGCTGTTTTGCAGTTGCTTGGCAATGGAGTTCTTGTTTTCTTAAAATCGAGTGCTAATGGTTCATCGGGCTCATTCAGTTCAAATCTGTATCACATAAAGGGTAGTACATGTTGTCAAGAGCTGGTATTCAAACTAAATCAAGTCAAGTTAGATATTTACTAATGAGAAATATACTCTTTTAATGTTATTCAACTTGTGCAAAATAGCTTAGTACCATTCGAGGAAATTAAGATAATTAAAACAACTAAGGGTAAAATATCTGAAAAAGTACTGATAATGGAATTCTAAAACAACTTTAATTTTTACTTTCTCTACACGTACTATGTACATAGTGTATAGAGAAGGTATTGTATTCAACCCAAAAATTCGATACCGAGAATTCACCGGAAATACCGTTTTGGCTCCCCCTGAATCCAAAAAAAGCATTTTTGGAAAAAGGTCCATGTGTGTGCGTGTGTATGTCTGTGGTCAGCATAACTCAAAAACAAAAATACCGTTAAATACCAAACTTGGTATTTAAGTTTTGTATCTTCCAAGGATGCGACACGAAGATTTGCAAAAAATCCCCTCACCCCCAACTACCCTTTACATGGAACTTTTTTCGAAAATTTTGATGTTCTCAAAAATGGCTCTAACGATTTGATTAAAATATCCCATACTAAAGATATTTACCTGACAAATAATATGCATATCTTGAATTTTCTGGGAATAGCCTCTGAAGACTACTTTATTCTGGAGAAATTTTGCATAACTGCTAAACCTTAAGAAATGGACAACAACTTACCACACACAAAATGTAGAGCACATTAAAACACACAATTTACATTTTATGATTTTTTTCGAGGAGCTGATCATTTTTTAGATATTTCTTGTTTTTTGGTTTCAGCTTTGAAAAACTTATACTTTTCTCATACAGGAATTTGTCAATTCGTGTCCATACAAACAATGGAACTTCAGTCTCCTAGTAACCAGCTTTTGACCTCACTTTAACCTATGATACTCCCATGTTTCTCTTCTACTTACAAGGAAGCAAGTAGTAAGACTATTTCTGCTTTTTTTTCACGATTAGCTTGAAATAACTGAAGAATAAGCTTATTAACAATAATTTGTTATGCAGAAGTAGAGAAAGTTATGTGAATGGGACACATCAGATTATTTTAAATACTCCTTCCAGTTAAATATATTTTTGCACTTGTTATTAAATAATCAGTTTTCGTGAACTTTCATAGATAATCATAACACTTATAATGTCACCCTCCGTGGTGTAATGGTTAACGTACAATTTCATTTACCCAAGGTCGCGGGTTCAAACCCGGCGGAGGACGATCGATTTTTTCGGACGTAAACATCCTTAGCATGGCTTCCTTCGAAAGGGAAGTAAAGCTGTTGATCCCGGTTCGTAGATTTACGGCACATAAAAGAACCTTAAGCCTGATAGAGAGGCCTATGAGCAAAATTAAGCGGTCTTTCACGCCCAATATAGAATGGGACACTGAGAACCACTGTAGTTAAAGAGCGCCCATAAATAACACGCCATTCACAGTTTATAACACATATAATGTTAACGCTTAAAGTTTTGAAAAAATATGTCTATTTATACTTTAGATAACCTCTTATTAATATATCCAATAAGAAACAATTCATATGCTTTAATATATTTAAAATTTGGATCTTCGAGAATTGTTAAAACTGCTAAAAGATTTTATGCTAATAATGATAATGATAATTTATTGCACCATTTGGCATACTACAATGCAATAGGTTTGTCAGCAAGTCATTAAAATGCATCTATATTTAGATATTCTTGTATGTTGTAAAAATTAAGTTCCTTAATTCTGTTTTTACACTAATTTTAAAAGAACTTGCATTTGCAACTTGTCTTATATTTAAAGGTAGTTTATTATAAAATTTCACTCCAAGATAAAGATGAGAGTTAACAGATTTCTGTAACCGAAATTTAGGATGTACCATATTATTTCAACATCTTGTATAATGGTTATGTATATCAGCAAAAAGTAACTCATCTGTCTTTTGGAGATGAATAAAATTCAAGCATGCAAATACACACAAAGATGTCACAGTTAAAATTCCAAATTCTTTAAAAATAGGTTGGCCAGAATTACAATTTTTTATTATTTTGAGAGCCTTTTTCTGGAGCAAAAATACTTGATTGGCTTCCCCACTGCTACCCCAGAGCAAAATACCATAATTTAAATGGCAATGAAATAAACTATAATAAATAGTCAATAAAGTGCTAATGGAAACACACATCCTAAGTCTTCTTAAGATAAATAAAACATTTGACAACTTTTTGCATATTTCCCTTATGTGAAATTTCCAGAAAAGCTTGTAGTCCAACCAAATTCCCGGAAGTTTAACCTTTTGCTCTATACTTTGTTTATCTTTTAAACTTAATGAGATAGTTTGTGTTTTATCTTTATTCATGTGCAAGCCATTTGCGTCAAACCAATCATAAATTTGATCTAAAGTGTTGGGCCAATCAAAAGTATTTACAGAAATAATTAACTTGAAAATATATCCATTCAGCCAATTATTATCGGAAGATTACATTTCATTTTTTCTGAACAGATCGTACAACTTTTCTAAAACTCGCCAAAGCAGGGTTTAAGAGATTTTTCAAATTAAGCTCATTATTAGTTATTCCAAGATATTTCAGTGTTGAAATTTACTCTGATGTGAATGAGGATTTCAAGTTTAATGTATGGTTGTATGTTGGATTGATTTAATACTTGTTTCTACTCCTTTCCGAATATTATTCCGATAAAATCGTTATAGTACCGACCTAACAGCTTGCTTCCATGGTCATTGTCACCAACTATAATAATATGCTCTGTGACGTCACAGAACACTCGCGGCGAATGATGGAGCGACTTGGAAATACAAAGTGCTGTTTATTTAAAGGCTGGTGGGACACGAGGATAGCTTTATACACGCTTAGTTGTGAAACACGCTCTGGTTTGCTTCCCTTATTAGAACTCTCTGTCACATGGGCCGTAGTGCATGCACGCGTGCGCACACATACACACACGTGCTCGCACACCCACACATACAAATTAGTTCAATATAACCCGTTTCTGTGATCTGAGTGTAATCTTCTTCTTCTCATTATTATTATTATTATTATTATTATTATTATTATTATTATTATTATTATTAGTATTATTTCTCTTGTGCTAACCTTATTTGTCTTCACGCAGGGTATGATGCCAATGAAAACCCCCTTCTAACCATATTTTTATTGGCATTCTAGGACTTCTAATTCTTTCTGCTCGTTGATCTTGTGAAATTTTAATTCATCTTGTGTCCTCTGCTCTGCCAGAAAGTTCATTCCAATGATTTGTACTTTCTCTATAGGCACTATGTACATAGTGTATAGAGAATGTATTGCACTCCAACAAAAAATTCGATACCGAGATTTCACCGGAAATATATGTTTTAGGGTCCCCTTTATCTAAAAAAAGCATTTTCGGAAAAAGGTTCGTGTGTGTGTTTGTGTGTGAGTGTGTCCGTGTGTCTGTGAACACGATAACTCAAAAACGAAAAGTAGGTAAAATACCAAACTTGGTATTTAAGTTTACTATCTTCCAGGGATGCGACAGGAAGATTTTGAAAAAAATCCCCCCACCCCAAACTACCCTTCACATGGAACTTTTTTCGAAAATTTTGATTTTCTTAAAAATGGCTCTAACGATTTTGATAAAAATATCATATATTTAAGATATTTACCTAACAAATAAAATGTATATCTTGAATTTTCTGGGAATAGCTTCTGAAGACGTGTTTATTTTGGATGATTTTTTCTTAATTTGGCATAATTAGTAAACCGTAAGAGATAGACAGCACTTACTATACAAAAAAATGTAGGCCTTGTTAAAATACACAAGTTATGTCATATGCATTTTTTTCGTGGAGCTTACCGTTTTCGAGGTATTCATTGTTATTAGTTTCAGTTGTGAAGTACTTATATTTTTCTCAGGCGGGAGTGTCTGCTTTTCTTTTGTTCTACTCCTGACCAAGAAAAGAAGTGATTTGCAATGACAATCGCATAACGACAGCTTTTAAAACATTTGACTATTGGATTAGCCTAGTGTATTCCCTTATTTTTTTCCTACTTATACGGAACTAAATAACTCATTGTGGTAATGAGTACCACGATTAGCAAGGTGCAGAGAGAAGAAGAATCTTATGTATAAAGTTTGTAGAATAGCTAGAGAAAGTATTGTGAGTGTAATACATAAGCTTTTTTTCTTTCTTTACAAATGTTCATAATATATTCGTTATATCACATTATTTTTATATCTACTTTCTTCATTCTGTCCATTCTTGTTTTGGCTACTACTGCCCTTAATGAATTCATTTCTGTTCTGAGAAATTGTTTAATTTTGCTATTTTATGCTCCTGTTTCTGTTTCAATTTTTATTTTACCTTCTGTGTTCAAATATTCCTCCAAATAGTATATCGTAAATAATCTGCCTTGCAAACTTGATGACATGATACAGTTATCCCAAGAATTTCAACTCATTCCTTGCTCAATGGTTTTGTCTTTGGTTTATAACTTGTACCTCACAGATTTTTTGGAAATATCCCTTACACATACTTTGTTTCTTTTTTATGTTGAATATTTTATGATATATTGTTCTGCTGGTTTCACCACTCTATGTAGCAATCTTTAAAGATCATTCTCTGCCCTAGTTATAAAAACAGCATCTTGCCCATAAACACTCCGTTGATAGTTTTGTTTCCCATTATATATCACTTACAATTGTTCAAACTATGTACTACATCATCCATAATCAAATTAAATAAAATTAATCTGAGGAAATAATCTTGTCTTTTACCATTTATGCATTCCACATCTCAGTTCCTTTACCGTTTATGATAGTTATCTAGTTCTGTGGCAATATTTATTATCAATGATAGTTTTAGGTGTTATTTCTGATTCATAAATCTTCAAACAACTCCAGATTGAATATTCTGACTAGATTCACAAAGCTTATAAACCTGATGCTCTATATTCGATCTATTTTAGAATATTTGATGAATTATAAATACTGTATTGGTTTTTATCTGTTTTTCCGAATTATTGTTGTTCCTATTTAATATAAATCAGAGTTCAGTTTATTACTTTCTCCATACGCACTATGTACATAGTGTATAGAGAAAGTATTGCACTCCACCAAAAAATTCGATACCGAGATTTCACCGGAAATATATGTTTTAGGGTCCCCAATATCCAAAAAAAGCATTTTCACAAAAAGATCCGTGTGTGTGTGTGTCCGTGTGTCTGTGAACACGATAACTCAAAAACGAAAAGTCGGTAAAATACCAAACTTGGTATTTAAGTTTAGTATCTTCCAGGGATGCGACACGAAGATTTTGAGAAACATCCCCCCCACGCCCAACTACCCTTTACATGGAACTTTTTTCGAAAATTTTGATTTTCTCAAAAATGGCTCTAACGATTTTGATTAAAATTTCGTATATTAAACATATTTACCTGACAAATAAAATGTATATCTTGAATTTTCTGGGAATAGCCTCTGAAGAGTAGTTTATTCGGAATGAATTTTACTAAATTTTGAATAACTGCTAAACCGTAAGAGATGGACAAAAACTTACTACACAAAAATGTAGAGCACATTAAAACACACAATTTATGTTACATACATTTTTTTTTCGTGGAGTTCGTCGTTTTTGTGACATTCCTTATTTTTGGTTTCTGCTAAGAAAAACGTATACTTTTCTCATACAGGAACTTGTCAACTCCTATCCATATAAACAAAGGAACTTCATTGACATGTCAACCAGCTTTTGACTATCACTTTAACCTACGGTTGTCCCTTATTTCGCTCCTACTTACAAGGAAGCGAGTAATTAGACTATTTCTGCTATTTTTTTCTGATTAGCAGAAAGTAAATAAAAGTATAAGCTTTTTAAGAATAATTTGTTGCAGGGATATGGAGAAAGTCATGTGACTTTATGTATATACTCCGAATCTGTTCGGAGCATTTTTGGTACATTTTTATGTATTGGTGCAGTTTCACTTTTCTGTACTTCTTACTCTAAACACTATTTTAAACGGTTAAATTAAATTACTAGTTAAACTATTACTTCCATATTTATTTATTTACTTCTTATTTCGTCTATTCAAAGTGCTTTTCTATTGTTTAATTCCTAATTTTTTACTTTTATTAGGTTTTTTTCTTCACTTTAAAATATTTTAATATGTAGGTCATATCCGATGGTGAATGAATGAAGTCGGTGAAATAATGCTCAAATGAGCTTAGGGTTAAAGTTAATCTCTTCTCAGAATAGGGGAAGTAACTCACCCTATCGAGATTCAAACTCGGGACCTCTTGAATCAGAGTCAGACGCGCCACTCCCACACTAAAGAGGCGGACTGAATTGTTTCATTGTTTTAATCAGTTCTTCATTATTTTCATTGTAATTACGAGGTACGATCAATAAGTCCTTAGAGAAACATAGTAAACCACATTAATATTGGTATTTATTTTTATTTTTTTAATTTTTTACATTTTAACATAATCTCCTTTTAGCTCAACACACTTCTCCTATCGTTTCTCAAAAGGTTGAAGCCTTCCAAAATGTAGGATTTCGGAAATTTCTCAAAATAGACAAATGATTTTTTCGGCACGAGAATCGTTTTCCACTGAGCCACTTTTTCAAATTTGGAAATCAAAAAATAATTTCACTGGGGGGCTGGTACATACTGAGGATATTGTAGTAATTCTAACTGTAATTTTACAATTTTCTCTTTCAAAACTGCGCAGGTGTGCACCCTTACGTTGTCTTGACGGAAGAAATCTTTTTCTGTGCCGAATGAGGGCGTTTTTCCTTGATTTATCCATTCAACCAGTGCAATAACGATGCATAATACTCTGCATTTATCTTTCTTGCTTTCTGCAAGTAATCAATGTACATAATTCAACGTGCATCCCAAAAAAATCGAGACTTCAGATTTTACCACATTTTTATTCTTAAAATTCTTTAAAAACCCACTGTTTCACTGTAATTTTGTTTCTGAAGGATAGTATTGTATCCAGGTTTCATCCACAGTTATGTATCGCAGGATTGCGACAGAAAAGTGTCAAACCAGCTTCCGAATCGACCACACGATCTTGCCGAGACTTTTGACAGTCCTAATTTGTGATGCAAATTTGAGAACACTGTACCTTGTGATATGCAACTATAAACCATATCCTGGATTTCGCCAATCATTTCGGAGGAAGTCTATTGGACGTCCGGAACGATGTTTATCCAATTGTAAATTGCAGCAAACGCAGGAGCAGATGTGCCATGAAGTTCATCTATCTCGGCTTTTATATCTTTCTGTATTAAGTATTTTAAATAGAAGTGTTTAATCACCGCACGAAGGAAACTCGTTTCTTTTCCCTCCATCTTTCTAGAGAAGCACAGACTTGATGATTTCATCCCTGTTTCAACGAAACCACGTGATGGATATAGCTGAGATTTTAACTATTATCTAGTAACAGACGACGATTATTAAATACAAACTTTTTTGGTGTTAGGAGTATAATTTCTTGAGTTTCCTAGGATTTATTGAAAATATAATTGGTTATCATATTACCAATTACAATATGTTCTGCTCGATTGTAAATTATACTAGTAATTAAATAAAGTAGTAGTTTTTCTTCTCGCGATAAACTCTCGTTTTCCTTCTCTTGCTCCTTTTAATACCGTAATCCTAAGCGGAATTCCCATAGGGTAGTTCCTCTAAACATAAAAGGTGCTTCAGGAGCATTAAAACGTAACCCATTAAAGAGCCCATAAACTTAGGCTAATGCCTTCAGGAAGGCGTTAATCTTTGTAGGGACGTTATCTACAAACATGGGGGTACAGTTTTATGGCTTTACACCCTTAGCCTCTTCAGATTCGAAATCTATCTCGCACTACCTGATAGGACCCTGCTTGAATAATTTAGTTTAATTGCACACAATTATAGCTCGTCACATCTTATGGGTTTTTTTCATTCCGTACTTAAAATATAGTGTAGTTTTTTAATAAAGCAATAGGATATGAATAATCCAGTAGTGGTTAGAAGTTACTATTAATTATACATAAACATTTAAAATACAATCAAAATAATATTACTTCAAACTATATTGTGAAGTTCTTTATTCAAGTAGTATCTATCCATTACGGGCGTCTCCTTAGCGCGGTGGTAGCGCAGCTGCTTACCAAGCGGGAGACCTGTGTTCGATTTTTCCCCCTCTGGGAGGGAGACCTGAACCGGGTGCACTCAGCCTCGTAAGGCCCCTGAGGAGCTACTTGATGCAGAAGTAGCGGCTCCAGGTCATGAGGACCGCATTAACCGGCCGGGGGGGATCGAGGCGCTGATCACGTCTCACCCTCCAATACTGAACCCCATCCATGACGTCTGTAGTGGACCGAGATGGGGGGGGGCGCAGCGGCCAAGGTTCCCCGTGAGCTAACGTGCCATGAAGTTAGTATCTATCCATTACTATTACCAAATATCACTATACTTTCTCTATTATTGTGACTATTAGCAAGACTCACTATTTTCATCCCAAGTATATATTTTTTAATCTGAACATGCGTTCCATTCATATGGTTTTCTAACTTAATATGCTATAAACTTTTCTTAAAAAAAGCTACTCTTCTATATAAGTCATGCTAATCTAAATAAATATTAACAAAAATGCTTTTGTTACTTCCTTAAAATAAAAGAGAAGAAGTTGTAGCAAGAGTCAAATGTTTTAAAAGCTGTCGCTACGTGATAAGAAGTCATCTTGCTGACCACTCGACCAGGGAGGTAGTCAGATGAATTGGTTTGAGAAAATTATATAAGTATTTTCAAATTGAAACCAAGTACAATGATTATCTCGGAAAAGTTTAGCTTTACAACATAAATGTATAATTGTGTGTTCTGTTGAGATCTGCATTTTTTGTATAGTAAGCCTTTGTCTATCTCTTACGGTTTACTCACCCAGAACGCAGAGGACTTCAAAGAATGTTCCCAAAAAATTGAAGATATATATTTCATTGCCATATAAATATTTTAGTACACGACATTAAAATCAAATTTTTTGAGAAAATCGAACATTTTGAAAAATCTTCAATGTAAAGTGTAGTTTGAGATGGGGGGAGTTTGCTAAATATCTTCGTGTCGGACCCTTTGATATTTAACCGAATCTTCAGTTTCGAGTTACACACACGCGCGCGGACTCAGAGGGCCTCATCGTACGCTTGGGTATAATACAACACCTTTTCTATCTACTACGTATATACTTACATGATACGCAAAGAGTAAGTAATAAGCACTGTTTCTGTGTCAACGTTCTACTTGCTTAATCATTTCTGGCCACGGCATGAATTTTATTTTTACTTTCTCTACACTTACTATGTACATAGCGCATAGAGAAGGTATTGCACTCCACCAAAAAATTCGATACCGAGATTTCACCAGAAATATGTGTTTTAGGGTCCTCTGTATCCAAAAAAAGTATTTTCCAAAAAAAGGTCCGTCCATGTGTGTGTGTGTGTGTGTGTGTGTGTGTGTGTGTGTGTGACCATGTGTCAGTGTGTCCGTGTGCCTGTGAACAAGATAACTCAAAAACGAATAGTCGGTGAAATACCAAACTTGGTATTTAAGTTTAGTATCTTCCAGGGATGCGACACGAAAATTTTGAGAAAAATCCCCCTCCCCAAACTACCTTTTACATGGAACTTTTTTCAAATATTTTGATTTTCTAAAAAATGGCTCTAACGATTTTGATTAAAATATCGTGTATTAAAGATATTTACCTGACAAATAAAATTTATATTTTGAATTTTCTGGGAATAGCCTCTGAAGATTACTTCATTCTGTGTAAATTTTACGGAATTTTGCATAACTGCTAAACCGTAAGAGATAGACAAAAACTTACCCCACAAAAATGTAGAGCACATTAAAACACACAATTTATGTTGTATACATTTTTTGTGGAGTTGATCTTTTTTGTTTTCAGGTTTGAAAAGCTTAACTTTTCTCATACAGGAATTTGTCGGCTTCTGTCCATACAAACAAAGGAACTTCTGTCACATAGCAACCAGCTTTTGACCAGCGCTTTAATCTATGGTGTTCCCTTATTTCCATTCTACTTACAAGGAAGCAAGTAATAAGACTATTTCTGCTAATTTTTTGTCGATTAGCATGAAGTAAATAGAAGCATGAGCTTTTTAAAACTAATTTGTTGCGGAGATGTAAAGAAAGTCATGTGAATGGAACACATCAGATTTTTTTATTAGAACATTTGCCTACTCTCCTCACGATTTAAAAATGAGATTTTCTTGGCCGAGTGGTTAGAACTCTCTCCTAGACGGACCGGGTTTGATCCCAAGCGACCACATGTGAGATTTGTGGTGGACAAAGTTGCACTGGGCGTGTTTTCTCCGGGTTCTCCGGTTTCCTCACCATTGTATTCCACCGGTGCTACATCTTCATTTCATGCATCACCTTTTCATTGCCTGCGGTGCTATGGTAGTAAAAGTTTTCATCAAAAAAGTATTCCTGATAATGCTTTTAATTACATTTTTGAGTTTAAAGCTAATGCATTGCTGTAAACTTCGATATTTGATATGAATATGTTGTAATATCTCGGACCAAATTTGCTACTGTGGTTGGAAACAGCTGTTTTTAAAAATTTGGGTCCAAAGTAGCACAACTCATATCGTTTTATTTTGTAATTATCTAGGAAATTTATTTCGGTGTTTGTCTATATATTTAAGTAAAACGTTATAGTAAATTTGATGGATATTCAGTACGTTATATTTAGACAACAGAGGTTCTGTTGGACAAACAATAATCTTTTACACACATTTTAATTAATTTTCTTTTATGAATAATGGTAGTGATACAAAAACTGCCCCATCATATAATGCCATATGTAACTGTAGATCCTAAAGGTTCCCGAAATCGTTTATTTTCTCTTTGATGTATACGAAAGTAAAGGATATTTTATTTGTAGGTTTGGTAACACCCATGATGATACTTCATTTCAATTTTCATGCTAATAGAGATTGTTGTCTTTGCTTGGCAACTAGTTTTTGTTGTGTATGTATGTTCGGAGCACTTTCGATCATAAAGTTTGGTGTTGGTAAACAAAGTTCCCTCAGAAACATTGAGAATAATGGAAGAAGCTTATGGTGAAGCAGCGAATTTTTTTTTTTTTTTTTTTGTAGTGTTTAACGCCCGCTTTTACTGCTCTGGCACCGCAAGCGATGACACTGATGATTCATGAAGATGGAGCCCCGGTGGAATGTGATGGCGGGGGAAACCGGAGAACCCGTAGAAAACCCGCCCCTGCGTCGCTTTGTCCACCACAAATCTCACATGCCGTGTAGGAATGGAATAAAAATCAAGATTTTCGAAAGCTGAAAAAATTACTATACATATGACAAGGGCAGTACGACAGGTGTCTGAGAATAGCTTCCAGTCTCTTTTCACGCGGTGGCAGAAGTGGGTCATTGCGGATTGGAACTATCTTAAAGGAAATTTTGTGTAAATTGCCTTATGGTAACTTGTTTCTGTGTTATTTACATATTCCGGGATCTTTTTGAATGTACTATATATAACCATTGAAGTTAAAGGAGGTGTTATAAAAATGAAGCAACAATAATAAAATGTTTATTTACTGAGATCTGTGGATTTGCAGTTTAATATAACGATTGTAAAAGAAACAGCTCAAGAGTTTACGATTACTGTCTATGCTCTTACTCAGATAGATTAGTGGGGACAGGATCAATTCAATAAACTGAAAATAAACAGTGGCACCAAGAAACGCAGATGGCTTTTGCCGGTTTATTTCCGTTAAATTAGTATATACAGAGTCATTATTGCAATCTTGATTCATTTCCGGTGCAGTTACATATTTAGATGCGTTTTGGGTTCATTTCATGTAATGAAACGCGTTAATAGTCGATCTGTCTATAATTTAATACAGTTGCCTTATTCTGTTTATTTCATCTTTAAGTTGAAGCTAAAATATTTGTGATTCGAGATTTAAAGTGTACGCGTCAGTCATAAAATCCACATCAGTATAATGAGTAGGATGTACATTGACACTTTCGGAAAAAAAAAATGTGCGATTGTTTTGTGTGATTAACGGACTATATATCTCCAAAATATTTCCAGGCATGCTATTATTATAAGAAAGTTATTTAATCCAAATTTTAAACACACTGCATTTTGGTTTTAACAGAGGCCTTTAATGACAAAAGATACTTTACGCTGTCGCAGTTAGGACAGTTCAGTGCTGGTTTTGTGGACCTTGATTCATACTAAAGTTCTGGTTACTCCATGTTTACTATCTTTATTATACAGGGTTATTCAAAAAGAAAGCACAGATTTCAAACTTTTATTGCTTCCAAACTACAAAAGATAGAAGCATGATTCCAACGTTGATGAAAGAAAAAAGTATACAATTGAAATAGCGCGGGGGGTAGAAGTTCCAATCACGCCACATTGGCGCTGTTGTTTGTTGTTGGATGTAGTGAAATGGCGGCGACGCCTCAAGAGAAATCATTTTGTGTGCCACAATTAGCAAAACTACAGTCCATTGTTGCAGTTCAACGAGCATTTCGCCGTCAATCTAATAAACAATCGCCGCGTCACAAGCAAATTAACGAGTGGCATCGAAAATTCGTAGAAGATGATTGCATGTGCAAAAGGAAAAGCACGGGACGTCCTCGCACATCGGACGCGAATGTCGAGCCCAAAGAAATCCACAGCACGAGCAAGCAACCAACGGTATGGCGAGTTCTAAAACATCGTCTGCATAAAAAGCCATACAAACTGCAGTTATTGCAAGCATTGAATCCTAACGACCACAACAAAAGGTAGGAATTGTACTTTGGGATGTTAGAAAATGTGGAAGAAGACAATTTTACTCAACGATTAATGTTTTCCAATGAAATTTTTTCATGCAAGATGGTGTGCCGCCTCATTTCTCTTACCACGTCTGACATTACTTGAATAACACGTTTGTAGGACGTTGGATTGCGAGAGGAGGAGCAGATCAACTTTATCGCCGGTGGCCTCCCAGGTCTCCAGATCTCACTCCATGTGATTTTTATCCATGGGGTTACGTAAGAGACCGTGATTTTATCCCTCCTATGCCTGGCACTCTTGAAGATCTACGACATCGAATTGTTGAAGCTGTAAATTCGATAACTGGAGACCAGCTGATTCGTGTGTGGCAAGGAATGTGTCACCGTTTTGACATATGTCGCATAATACACGGTGCTCATATTGAATGCATATTATAAACATGTACACTTTTCTATCTCCATGAACATAGGAATCATGTTTCTATATTTTGTAGTTTGGAAGCAATAAATATTTGAAATCTGTTCTTTTTTTTTTTTTTTGAATAACCCTGTATAAAGTATCGTAAGCTTAAGAAAACCCAAAACCTTTTTTTCTTTGATTCAACATTAAATGAATGTTTTTTTAGTGTGAAAATATAGTAGGGGAAACAGATATATTTATAATTAAGATGTTATAAATATTCCTCCAAATGCCTTCTAGCATTAGGTTTACAACAAAGCATTCTGTTTAACGTAAATGACTGAACGAGAACACTTCATTGCAATCCTCACGTTGAAAATCCCTTTATGTTTATAAAAATATTGCTAGCTATAAAGAATGCTGCTAATTAGCCGTAGATGACGGAACTCCAACAGCCTCCCTCGTGCACTTCTGTTGTGCAACAAGCTGGTAATATTTAACCACGTTTATCGATCATTAAAACGGTATCGGGGATTCACGACCAGATATCCCATTTCCTGTATACTTCCGTCCTAGGACGGAGCCGTAAACCTTACAATTAGTTTCGACTACATTACCAACAAAGTACCACTCTCCTGATGATAACCTGCGAGTATATGAATTATGTCCAGCGAAACGCGCCAATGTTTTTGATTTTCTGTAGTAGATTGTGCTTTTCTGTATTTCATATTGATTTCTCTTTTCATATTCGTAGAAACCACTTATATGTGTTCCTCTGTTCCACAAACAATCTCTTATCGATATGAACTTAGGTCCCAATACACGTAGTCCGATTGGTCAAGGGGAAAAGTGTGACCATATCAGCCTCTGTATAATCCGTCACGTAATGGTTTGATGTTAAAAGGCGGGCACTGAAATATCAATATAATGATATAGGTCGGTTTCAGGCTCGAGAGCAAAGGAAGATTGGACAGTAAAAACAATCAATAAGCCGAATGAATTACCAGTTAAGAAAGTTGCGGGGGCTGGCGAGTAGTATTTCCTTACCAACATAAACCACCTACAATATCGGCACGATTCCATACACTGGACTTCATATTCACTCCCAAAGTGGCCGTAGACAACTTACTATGACAAGTGCAGCGGAATAAAGAGGACTTTAGAAATTCCAACCCGTCTACTGTGCGGTATTCCTTTTACCCTCCTTCCCCCTCTTCCTTTTCCTTCGTTCAATATTTTTCGTTTTCTTACATTTTCGTTAAACTGATTATGTATCTTAGTTGCTACTCTACAGCATATGGCAACATTACTACTTTATTGGAATGGAGCGTAGATTATAAGGCACTAGAGCCGCATTGAAGCATGGCTACGTTAAGACTTCTTACCTCAGGGTAATGGGAATATCACACTTTCTTGTAATAAGCATGCATATGAAAAACGTGTTTTAATTTAACGGTAGCAATAATCAGGCAATATTTATAATAAAAATCTTATGTGTTCCATTCGCATGAATTTCTCTAAATCTCTGCAACAAATTATTGTTAAAAAGTCTATGCTTCTATTTACTTCACGCTATTCGAGAAAAAATTAGCAGAAATAGTCTTTCTACTTGCTTCCTTGTAAGTAGAACCGAAATAAGGGAGTGCCATAGGTTAAAGTGATAGTCAAAAGCTGGTTGCTATGTGACTAAAGTTCCTTTGTTTGCATGTACATGAGTTGATAAATTCCTGTATGACAAAAGTGAAAGTTTTTCAAAACTGAAACCAAAAATAAGGAATATCTAAAAAACGATCAACTCCTCGAAAATAATGTGTATAACATAAATGGTGTGTTTAATGTGCTCTATATTTCTTGTTTGGTATGTTTTTGTCCATCTCTTACGGTTTAGGAGTTATGCAAAATTCCGTAAAATTCATCCAGAATAAAGTAGTTTTCAGAGGCTATTCCCAGAAAATTCAATATATGCATATTATTTGTCATGTAAATATCGTTTATATATACCAAGTTTGATATTTAATGGTCTTTTCGTTTGTTTTTTTTGAGCTATGTTGTCCACAGACACACACACGCACATACACGGACCTTTTTCTGAAAATGCTTTTTTTGGATTCAGGGGGACCCAAAAAATGTATTTCCTGTGAAATCTCGGTATCGAATTTTTGGGTGGAATGCAATACCTTCTCTATGTACATAGTACGCACACTACTAAGAACACTATTGATAATCAGTGAGATTCGAATTCGGAAAAGCGGGTATGGTCTTCATTGGATAGTCCTACTTCAGGGAGTTGCGACCCTGCTTAGCAAAATTTCCTTCGGTATTTTCCTTACACTAAATATGCTGTTTACACAAGTTAGAATTTTTCCTGTATTTAATCTGGATACTCCTAAAATTACCATTAGTTATTTATCCTGCGCCAAGAGAACGACGTATCACAGTGTAGACACATAAATTTGAAACGCAGTTTAAGCAGTGAAAATACTACAGTAAAACGGAGTTAAATACTGAATATTCAATTACCCACAGGAGTTAATCTGGTGTGTTTTAATGAAGATGTTAGTAACTTATTTTTGACTGCGTTGCGCATTAAGATATGTTAAGGGTATTTGAATTTTGGAATACATTAAGAGCAATTACGTTTTTACATGTATAATCTGGTTCATAACAAAGCTATTTCCTTTGTGTGTTTCAGGTAAGCACGATGGAGCCCCTTCCCATTAACAGAGGCTCGTTAAAATGTAAACAGTAAGCCGGCGCCAGAGGCCTCGTCCAGCAAGGTTTGCAATTAAGCCCAGTCTCGTAAGTCACGCCCGCATTCATGTTTGTTAGCGCTTCTCCAGACGTTACTGCAGTGGCAATTGCTTGGACTTAATGTTTCATAATTATGATCGTTAGCACGTAGCTCTTCTCTCCAATATTAGAAGCTAAAGAAAAAGCAGCTCTTCACACCTTTCTCAGTTCTGATTTTCTGGATTTTTATACCTAAATATAGTACTCGTTTAGATTCTGACAATTTCTTAAACGTTATTTGATATTAAGGTAAAGAAGTATAAATATTTAATCAGTTCTGATTGACAGTATTACTCTCTCTTCACGTACTAAAAATAAAATAAAATAAAATCTGTAATACAACATCCTGGCATCTTGTTCCCTATACCACGACGTATATTGCAAACTTTATAATTTATTTCCCACTTTTAAATTATTGATATACATCATTATTTTACAGATAATACTTATATACTAATAACTCAAAATTTAATTTAAAAACAAAGCAAATTAATATAAACTGAAATAAAATAAATTCCAACCATAAAACAACTTCCACTAACACTAAACCATCTATTATTAATTACTGGAAACCAGTAACCAAATAACTGGTAACCAGCTATTTACCCATAAAACTATGCTCTAGATTATTAAGATAATTTAAAAACTAATCCTATACTACTGGTATCCAGCAGAATATGCACTGGTTACTCTTCACGTACTATGTACATAGTGTATAGTGTATAGTGTATAGTGCACCCAAAATTTCCATACCGAGATTTCACCGGAAATATATGTTTTAGGGTCCCCTGTATCCAAAAACAGCATTTTCAGAAAAAGGTCCATGTGTGTGTGTGTGTCCTTGTGTCTTTAAACACCATAACTCAAAATCGAAAAGTCGGTAAAATACCAAACTTGGTATTTAAGCTTAGTATCTTCCAGAGATGAGACACGAAAATTTTGAGAAAACTCCCCCCACCCCAAACTACCATTTACATGGAACTTTTTTAAAAAATATTGATTTTCTCAAAAATGTCTCTACCGATTTTGATTAAAATATCCTATATCAAATATATTTACCTGACACATAAAATGTGTATGTTGAATTTTCTGGAAATAGCCTCTGAAGAGTACTTTATTCTGGATGAATTTTACGGAATTTTGCAAATCTGCTAAACCGTAAGAGATGGATAAAAGTTTACCACACAAAAAATGCAGAGCACGTTAAAACACACAATTTATGTTATATACATTTTTTTCATGGAGTTGATCGTATTTTAGATAACCCTTGTTTTTGGTTTCAGCTTTGAAAGCTTATACTTTTCTCATACAGGAATTTGTCAACTCCTGTCCATACAAGCAAAGGAACCTCAGTATCATATCAAACAGCTTTTGAGTATCACTTTAACCAATAGTACTCCCTTATTTCGTTTCTGCTTACAAGGAAACAATTAATAAGACTATTTCTTTTATTTTTTTCTCGATTAGCATGAAGTAAGTAGAAGTAAGAGCTTTTTAACAATAATTTGTTGCAGATATGTGAATGGAACACATCAGATTTTATATGTAATTAATAGCCCAATTATTATATAATTTAAAGCTGTTTTGGGGAAAAATCTAATATAAATAACGATTTAAATATTGGGACAGTAGTGATAAAGTGAAATGTTAATTGCTTAACGCAGATTTTTTTATTTTTGTCCTGTAATTTCTTAATTTGACACGAGAAAACATAAGTATGTTAAGATAATATTGCAATGATAATCAACTTTTATGAAATACTATTAAAATCTTATTTTATAGAGCTAAAAATGTCAAATATTAGTTTCTGCGGCTCATCATTACAAACAAAATTAGGAACAAATATAAAAGAAATATACAATATCTTTGGGTTAGTCTGATCTTACCATCACAGTGCTTTTTAACGTACATTAAAAGATCCTCGCATTAATATATTGTATATTTCTCGGAAATATTGGTTAATTTCTTTGTCATAGCAATAAGCTTTCTTCCTATGTCAGGCTTTTTGCCACAAATTTTCTGGAAATGTACGATATTTTTTCCCCACTTTTTATTATATATTAATTTCAAGCTTCACAATGTTTAAATATAAACCATTTAGGTTAGTTTTGAGAGATCAAACAAAAGCGAAAATATTTCCATGTCTTTCTTTCCCTCTGTGTTTTTATTTACCTTTTTTTGGGGTGGGAGGTGAAAGGAGATGATCCTTAAGAAAGGTGGGACCAAGGAAGGGTAATTTTATGATTATTTTTGTATGTTAGTACACAGAAGAACTATGCCTAATTTGCTGCCTTCCTATTTAAAATCGGAATGTGTGTTAATCTCTAACACGAATTAGGTGACCTCTTTGTAGCTAAAATTACAATTTAATGCTATTCAGAATTATTTTCACGTATTTATGGCATTATAGGGTTCTGCGATAAATTTTCAATCAGAATTCCTGATATGGGAACATAATTACATCGCGCATGTTCACAATAGCTTCATTCAATATAATTTGCGTAAGCACCTAATTTAAGATTAACGTTAATGTAATTTAGATTAAGGAACGATGGGGGGTCGTGGAACAGGGCGTAGCCTAGCACTCGCTTCAATACTGGGCTAGGGGGGGGGGGTGCCCGGAGCGGAAATCAATAACCGGTCTGCTAGCCCGCCAGAGACAGATCTCTGGGATACGAACTCAAATTTGAGTCTCCTAATATTTATGCGGGCTGCCGCTGAATTGTAGCATAAACCCCACAGTGGGAGGAACCATCTATATAAACTGTGTTGCAAGTTATTGATAAAAGTATGAAAAAATCTGACGTGTTCCATGCACATGACCTTCTCTATATCTCTGTAACAAATTATTATTAATAAGCTTATTCTTTTATTTATTTCATGGTATTCGTGAAAAATTACCAGAAATACTCTTATTTCTTGCTTTATTGTAAGTAGAAGCGAAATAAGGGGGTGTCATAGGTTAAAGTGAAAGCCAAAAGCTGGTTGCTATGTGACTGATGTTCGTTTATTTGTATGGACACGAGTTGGCCAATTCCTGTATGAGAAAAGTATAAGTTTTTCAAAGCTGAAACCAAAAACAAGGAATATCTCAAAAATGACCAACTCCACGAAAAAAAAGTATATAACATAAATTATGTGTTTGAACGTTCTCTACATTTTGTTGTTGTTAAGTTTTTGTCCATCTCTTACGGTTTAGTAGTTATGCAAAATTCATCTGCCAGGTAAATGTCTTTAATATACAATATTTTAATCAAAATTGTTAGAGCCATTTTTTAGAAAAACAAAATGTTCGAAAAAAAGTTCCATGTAAAGGGTAGTTGTGAGTGGGGGGATTTTCTTGAATATCTTCGTGTCGCATCCTTGGACAGAGGAGCTTCAGACAATTGCAAGCAAGGAATCAAGTAATAAAACTATTTCTGCCATTTTCTTCTCGATTAGCATTAAGTATATAAAAGAATAGGTCGTCTCCTTAGCGCGGTGGTATCGCAGCTGCTTACCAAGCGGGAGACCTGGGTTCGATCCTCAGTAGCGACGTGGGGATTTTTCCCCCGCTGGGAGACCTGGCCCGGGGTGCATCAGCTTCGTAAGGTCCCTGGGGGTCCAATTCAGGAGCTACTTGATGGAGAAGTAGCGGCTCCAGGTCATGAGGACCGCATTAACCGGCCGGGAGGGACTCGAGGCGCTGACCACGTCTCACCCTCCAATACTGCACCCCATCCATGACGTCTGTAGTGGACCGAGATGGGGGACGCAGCGGCCGGGCGGTAGGCCAAGGTTCCCCGTGAGCTGTCGTGCCAAGGAGTTATGTAAAAGAATAAGCTTTTTAACAGTATTTTGTTGCTGAGATATAAAGGTCACGCGAATGGAACACCTCAGTTTTTTTTTTTTTTTTTTTACTTTGAATCAAATGTACTGTGTACTACATTGTATATAGAGAAGGTGTTGTATTCCACCCAAAAATTGGATACCGAGACTTCACTGAAATAGTTGACCCCTGAATAAAAAAATAAAACTTTTCAGAAACAGGTCCACATGTGTGTTTACTTGTTTGTGTGTGTGTGTGTGTGTGTGTGTGTGTGTGTGTGGGTGTGTGGGTGGGTGGTATTTAACCAAAAGTCCGTTAAATATCAGCCTCGTTATTTAAGTTCAGCATCTTCAATGGGTTCAATGTAAAGATTTTCAAGAAAACCCCTCACCCCTACTTTTCCTTTACATGGAAAGTGCTCGAAGATTTTGATTTTCTTAAAATAGCTCTAATGATTTTTATTAAAATACCGTAAGCATATTTGCGATATTAATTACATGACACATAAAATATATAGTTCAAATTTAATGGATTCCCTTTAAATTATCCTCTATAGAATTTAGTCTGCATGACTTTTGCCAAATTGGTAAAGCGTAAGAGAAGCAAAAACTTACTACATAAAAAAATGTAGGTCTTGTTAAAACACGCAATTTCGGGAATCTACATATTTTAATGTGTTAACCATTTCCGAGATACCCCTTAATATTGTTTTCAATTTTAAAATACTAAAAACTTTTCTCAAACAAGAATTTGTCATTCATTTTCCTTTTGTCTTATTTCTGGCTATGCCAACAGAACCAAATTTCAATCGCATAGCAATCAGCTTTTAAAAGATTTGAATATTTTACCCTAATATATACCTTTATTTCCTTTCTGCTTATAGGAATAAAATAGTAAGAACATTTCAGCTAATGTTTATCTTGATAATGTATAGTTTGTTGCTGAATTATAGAGAAACTCATTTGAATGAAAAACGTCATATGTATTTATTAAGTGACCTAGGTGACGTTTTTAATAAAACGAAATACTTTAGCTTGAAGAAAGCTCCTAAAGTGCTGCAAAACGCAGTTCATTGGCCTTACAGTAATATATTTTTGTATGTTAACTTACACTACAGATGAAACGTTTCAAAACCTTGAGATTTCTTTGTGACGTTGAGGTTTTTGTTCATTTCAAAGGACATAATTACACGCCGTATTTATTTCCTAATTTGTTAGTGGTTGATGTAGATCAAAGACTTACACGATTAAAAGATCTTTAATCAAAGAAGGCACCGTAGCGTTCTCTGTGTGCGAAATTCAATAGCTTCTTTATCTTTCAAAAGAATAGCTGCACTAACGTATCTTATTTCACAAACGAATTAAAATCTGTCCTCTTTCATTTACTTGCTGAATGCCATCGTAATAAATATTAAATTCATGCATAAGTGATATTTCGTTCGGTACAGCAGTAGAAAGAACTGTTCGTCAGTAGGTCAAACTGTCATTGGTTCAAGCTGAAATTTAATCATAAGAAATAACTTCTTTTGGTGTCATTAAAGGCAATACTACTCATTCACATGACCTTCTCTACTTCTGTGTAACAAATTATTGTTAATAAGCCTATTCCTCTATTTACTTCATGCTAATCGAGAAAAAATTAGCAGAAATAGTCTTATTACTTGCTTCCTTGTAAGTAGAAGCGAAATATGGGAGTATTATAAGGTTAAAGTGAAGTCAAAAGTTGGTTACTAGGTGACAAGTTCCTTTGTTTGTATGGACACGAATTGACAAATTCCTGTATGAGAAAAGTATAAATTTTTCAAAGCTGAAACCAAAAACAAGGAATATCTCAAAAACGATCAACTCCTCGAAAAAAGCATATAGCATAGATTGTGTGTTTTAATGTACTCTACATGTTTTTGTGTGGTAAGTTTTTGTCCATTTCTTACGGTTTAGCACTTTTGCAAAATTCATCCAGAATAAAGTAGTCTTCAGAGGCTATTCCCAGAAAATTGAAGATATACATATTATTTGTCAGGTAAATATCTTTAATATACCATATTTTAATCAAAATCGTTATAGCCATTTTTGAGAAAATCAAAATTTTCGAAAAAGGTCCAATGTAAAGGGTATTTGGAGGTGGGGGGATTTTCTTGCAAACCTTCGTGTCGCATCCTTGGAAGATACCAAACTTAAATACCAAGTTTGGTATTTAACGGTATTTTCGTTTTTGTGCTATGGTGTCCACAGACACACAGACACACACACGGACCTTTTTCCAAAAATGTTTTTTTTTGGATTCAGGGGGACCCAAAACGTGTATTTCCGGTGAAATCTCGGTATGGAATTTTTGGGTGCATTACAATACCTTTTCTATACTCTATGTACATAGTACGTATAGAGAAAGTAATATATTTCTTGCAAATAGCTTGTTTTATATATTTTCTTTCATTCTTGATGCACTGAGTGTTTATATAAGAAAAGGAGTATTTTGCTACCGATTATGAATCGGAGGTTTATAACTTGCTTGCAATATTTCCAGCTCCAGAGGGGAAATCCATAGTTTATCAGTTTGTTTTAGGAGTGTGTCAGCTCATAAATAAAACATGAAATGTTGAAATGATGAGCCAGAAAATAACTAGATTTGTACTCATGCACATGGTGTGAGATTGCGCACTTGATGGACCGACTTTCAGTGGTAATTTCTAATTTACTCAGAGAATGTTCTTTCTGTTGTGTTCTTGCCAAATAAAACACGCATGCTTTTCACGCGTGCACTAGAGACACACACTAAGAAACTGCCACAGAAGCCACACGCGGCATGGTAGGTTTGCGCCTCTCGACATACTGACTGAGAAGACCTCCCCCCACAGCATCTTTGGCCCATCTTCGTGCTATACGTGGGACTACGATTCTGGTATTTTTGGACCCCCCCCCCCCGTCTTATATCATTTACAAGATGTCTTCCTCGTTTAAGATAAATTCAGTGATGGTCCTATGGGATATGTAAGATATATTTTACTTTGAACCCAAATCTTTAAAGCAAAGCACCAATTTCTCGAAAACAAACTTCGCAGTTCTAGCGTACCACAAATCCTGTAAACACTTGTATGTAATAAGCCATATGTAATGATATATTGAGCATATAAAATGTTTAACAGGTAAAGCTTCTACAAATCATGGGACATTCCGTCACTCCAGAAGCATAGATGTGCATAAGCACAAACTAGCCAATTGCATAGGAGAGGTGGCGGTCAATGTTCCACCTATTGCTATAGTATGCTTCCCCACCATAAAATAAAAATACAAAAATATTCAAATATAGCAATTTAAATTTACAGTAGCACAGAGTACACCTTCATAAATGCACCCTCTTATAATAGATAATTACACTTAAATGAAATATATACACATAATATATACACACTATATGAAACCTAGAAAAGCTCATGAGTCAGCAAGAATTGCAATAGAAATTGAACTTACCATCTTCGGAATGCGAGTCGCAAACATTTCTGGCAGGGAATGTGCACGGAAAATCCCAGCATACACTATGCGAGTGTAAAGGTTCTGTCTGCAGAAATGCATACCCTTAAACTCTCTTCTTGGAATCTGAAGATGGCAAATATGAAGGATGTTCCGATTTTATCGGAACCACAGGATTTGATTGAAACCCCAGTTTAAGAGGCAAAAAGAAATCTAAGAGCGTACTTGTAGGATGCAAAACAGGCCACTAATTTCTTCATCATCTAAAACATCAACTTGAAAAATTGTATAAAAACATCCACTGCTTATAAAGCTGTGTACTTGGAGAACTTTCCTAGGTCCATCGTTTTTAATTAAGCGCCTCGTTTCCACCAACATCAAGAGAGAGTTGGAATTTGCTGTGCTGGCTCGGCTAATTAATGAGAGATTCCGGCAGGCAAACAGTGTTACGATTGCTACTCCACTTCTAGCTTAAGCGCTGGAAGAAGGAATACCCTGCAGAAATGCGGGATCCTTATTTTGTGTGACAGCTATTAACTGAAGATGATTTTTTCCTCCCAGAAATACCTTCCCACTAATTATCATTAAATAATTTTGATAAACTATTGGGTAATGTCCTCCTAGGAGAAACTTGGAGCTTCAGAGGGTAGTCAAATATATTATATGTAATGGAAATGTGTATAATACACAGTTTCGTTGTTATATATATGATATGCAAATTAGCTCGGGATCAATGGAGCTTGAAGTTATTCGGCATTCGTATTTTCAGGACAAGATAAAACCCCATAAAATCTTATCCGGGTAACTCCCCTAATCGAGATTCGAAATTGAAATAATGTGAAGCATACACGCTACCCCCACACTACCGAGGCAGGTATGTATATACATACACTGTCAGCTATATAAAGATTTAACTGATTTTTTAGCATTAATAATCATTACACTGTTAATGTATATAAGCATGAAATATTCTAACTGCGTCGAATTACATCTGCTAACTCCCAGAATAAGAACTTAGTTTTAGACAAAAATATTTCCGCAATGAAGTTACGAGTTAAAAGTTTCCATTACACACTAAACTGCTATATAGTGAATCCCATTTCAATCTTCGCAAAATGGGTGTTGAACTTAGTGCTGCACTACGATTGCTGTTACATTTCCATAACTTGTAGCAAGGGTAACTTGAAACGTAAAAGAGTGTCTTGAAGCGCAGGAGAAGGCAGCGTCACTAGCCTAAGTCCGCCTGCCATAGACTAGCCCACTATCTTTTCTACGTTCTACTTTGCCAAATTTGACGCTTCATATTAGCATCTGAGACATACGTTTTATTCTCTTTGGCTGTTCAATACTAAGTATTCTTTTTCTGTGCCAATTACCAATGGACAATTCCGTGCCATTAGATTTTAGAAGGTATAATTTAATGAACTGCACCTTGCGCTTAATGCACTTTTTGAGTATTGAGATCCTTGTTAGTTAATTGCCTTCACAACTCTGACTTCAAGCTAATTGCTTTCTCCAACGTAACTTGCCCTTACTTACAACAGAGGTCTTCTTATCCTCTTCTAATATTATGCCTCATTAATGACTTAACATTATTCGTTGGTTTCAGTATCTGAAACTACTTATTGTGATTATTCCTCTGTTTCTCTATTCTTTTTATAAACTTATTATTCATTAATTCTGATGTTTATCTTTAACAACACCCCATATTCTTTAGTCAAGTTCCTAGCTGAGTACAAAAAAAAAAAAAAAAAAAAAAAAAATACACACTGTGCAGGTCTATTAAGATATAAGTAGCCATAGTCATCAAAATTACTCATCGGAATCCAGCAAATGCACCATGTATACAATTGTATACCTTCTTATCCCCCTATATATAGGAATTTCGATTTCATATCAAAATCGCATAACAGGGTTATTTAACCTGGAGTGAAAATCTTTCCCTTGCATTTCCACTTAAAGTGAATTTGACTGTTTCATTTTGAGTTGGTGTACGTTATGTACGAGAGTTTGATCTTTAATAGTGTCTGTTGTGTTAATACATCGAATGGAGATGTCTATTGTCTGATGAATCTTTTGTCAAGTTCTGAACCGAATGTGACGAAGTGATACCTTCATTTTCGGCATCAAATCAAAGTCACAAGGATTAAGTCCTGAGAGTATGGTGGATGGTGCAGAACTTCTCAGCTCCATCGACGAACAATCAGCCAGAGCTTGTGCTGTATGCGGCCGAACATAGTCGTGCAAAATGATGGATGAGTTCTGCAGAAGTATCGTCGAAGATCGAAACATCAAAAGTTGGTTAAAAATACAGCAATGTAAATATTATGAGCTTCTCGTGTACGAATTTTATGGTTTATCCTAACGCTTCATGTTATTCCAAACCAAACCGTCAATGCGCAGTATTACTGTCCATTTTGGGAACGCAACTTGCCACCAGCTTTGAGAAAAAATCAGCCCTTTGCAACTTTGACTTGATTACGAAAATGAAGGAACCATTTCGTGGCACTCCAGAACTATTCGTGAGGCAATTGACCTCTCCATTCAAACTATCAACACAACAGACGCCCTAAAGGTATTTTAAGATTTCCACATCGCCGACAATGGGTTGTACACAATGCTGTCGACTTCTTTGAGGGACAGAAAAACATGTATCTCTTTTGTATAAGCTGTAAATGAATAGTTGCCATTAACGTTCAAACCTCGTATTCAACGCTTTTATTTTGAATTACTCATATCATAGTATAACAAACCAACTTCCCATACACCATTTTTACGGATTCTTTTCAATGATAACTCTGTGAAATTTTGCGATTTTCTCGGTCGAATCAGCACATCTGTATGTTATTTAAGCTTTAGATTAATTAATAACAATAATAATAATAATAATTCCTGTTGTTCTCCGTTCCGTGACTTCCTCCTCTAACTTTTGTGCTTTAATGTCCTTTAACCTGGTAGGTCATATCAGACTAGGAATAAAATGGGTTTAATGATGGTCTTATGATCCCGGGGTATATAGCTTAAAGTTATCCGACATCCGCCTTCTCAGAATAAGGGAAAACCCTGGGGGAAAAAATAAACCCTTACCCGGCAAGTCCCCGTAAACGAGATTCGAACCCTAAGCTCTTGAATGGGATGCAAACATGTTGCAATATAGAGGCGGGCACGCTATCTAATATTGTTTATTTTTATGCAGCTTCTGCAAACTGTTTTATGAAACCTCATTTTTCTATTAATAATAATAATTGAAATGTGCACTCGAATGATCATTTCTTTCGTGTTAATCGTGACAAAGTTTTGCAGAAAGAAGTTTCGTTACAGATTTGTTTGTACGTACAAAACAGAAAGAGGAAATCGAAGCGATTGTCACCTGTTGGGTCGCAATACACTGGCCTGGAAAACCAATACTGCCATGATAAAGCGAGAAACAACGGCGCTTAAAAATGACAAATTGTTGAAAACCTCGAGCCTATAACTACGAATACCTTGGAAATTGCTGATTGGACAAAAATGTATTTAAAACAAACTGTAGCTTTCAAGATCTCTAAATTTTTGTATCGTACTGTTTTCTGTCTAGAGCTTTATGTTTGTAGGTTGTACAATATTATACAAAGCTCATTCCAAATGAAGAGACTACTCCTCTAAAAGTCAATACGTAAATTTTATTTTATTTTAAAAAAGGCCAACACAATTTTTGGAGGATTTTTCAGGAAATCTTTATTTCGTATCGTTGGAAGACATTGATATTAAATATTCAGTATGATATCTTTTTATGTTTACATTCCCCCCCTTAAGTTTACTGTATGATTACTAGTTTTACTGTTCCTTTACACAAACATATACATATTGCACAAACATATAACACCCATGCCGAAGGAGAGACTCAAACCCACAATCCCCTGCCCACGAAGAACCAAAGCGAGACGCCTTAGCGAGCTTGCCATGGGGACGGCTTTGTTAGGATATATTGGTATTTTTCTCTCTCTCTCTCTCTCTCTCTCTCTCTCTCTCTCTCTCTCCCTCCGCCCTCTCTCAGCACTGGCCGCGCGCCGTGGCCCAGTGGCTAAACCACTCGCCTCTCACTTAAGCGACCCTCCTTGGGCATGGGTGTTATATGTTTGTGCAATGTGTATATGTTTGTAAAAGAAACAGTTAAACCAGTAATCAGTAAAACCTACGGGGGGGAAATGTAAATAGGGATACAGTACCGGAGTCCTGATCAGACTCCGTTACTGTTTAAAAAAAAAAAAAAAAAAAAAAAAAAAAGCGACCCGGATTTGATCCCAAGTGACTGCATGTGGGATTTGTGGTGGACAAAGCGGCGCAGGGGCGGGTTTTCTCCAATTTTCCCCGCCATCACATTCCACGGTGCTCCATCTTCATTTCATGGATCATTAGTGTTATTGCCTGCAGTTCCATACCAGTAAACACTAAAAAATAACAACAAAAAAACTCTCTTATACACACACTTTTTCTTCGACTGCGGTGTCATTTGTAATAAAAGCGAGAGTTAAACACTATTTAAAAACACGCTTTTCTGAAAGAATTTGGGGTAAATTTGACGCGTGTGGTAAATTCTCTTGCTTAAATCGGGTGTGCTGTCAGAAGATATTTTATTTATTTTATTTTAATTTGTTGTATGTATTACAGATTAAATATTTTTAAGTGCCAAAACATTTGGACCATTTCCTAAATAGCGAGCTTTATTTGTTTGGGATGATGCATTTGATTTACTGACCTTTACCTCAGCGAACACTTTTGAGGTTGAAGAGGCAGTTGTTCTGGTTTCTAAAGAACTATCAAATGCTGATAGCAGAAGGGTAAGAGATTCCAGATAAACCACGTGTCAGGCATTCGAGTGTACGATCGATACAGTGCTTGACTTCGCAATTGTCAGGCGTTCGTGAGAAAGTAATTTCATTGAGGGATGTAGAAGCAACTTGTTATTTGTTCTTTTTTGTGGTTGGATCAATAAATTCAAAGCAGCAGAACAGACCTTTCTCATTCCTATTGTCTAAATTGGTGCAGTGGGGCACACGATAATATACTCAAGTAATCGAAAGGAAATCTAAAATACCACAGTCGCTGTTTATAATTTTCTGTTTAATGACTAAGTCATTACACATTGGTACAGTCACGAAGGCACATAAAAGTGTAAATCATATTTGCGACATTTCATCAGTGCTGCTTGTAACAAATACATTCCATTATCACTGACTCTACTGATTTTGAACACGCATGGAATCCGCAAACCAGTTCCTCCATGTTTCATTGACTGCACTGTAAAATGAAAATAATAATATCATATATTATCTTATTTATAAAAAATCTTGTGTTCCGTTCACATGACTTTCTCTATATCGCTGAAAAAAATGTTGTTGAATACCAGAAATACTTTACAAATAATCGAGATAAACATTAGTAGAAATTGTCTTAATTACTTGCTTCCTTGTAAGTAGAAGAAAAATGACTTTCTCTACATCTCTACAACAAATTATTATTAAAAGCTTATGCTCCTATTTACTTCATATGCTAATCGAGAAAAAATGCCAGAAATAGTCTTATTACTTGCTTCTTTTTAAGTAGAAGCGAAATAAGGGAGTACAATAGGTTAAAGTGATAGTCCAAAGCTGGTTGCTATGTAACTGAAGTTTCTTTGTTTGTATGGACAGGAGCTGACAAATTCCTGTATGAGAAATTTTTTAAAGGTGAAATCAAAAAGAATGAATAGCTCAAAAACGATAAACACCACGAAAAAATGTATGTAACATAAATTGTGTGTTTTAACGTGCTCTAAATTTTCTCTGCAGTAAGTTTTTGTCTACCTCATACCGTTTAGCAGTTAAGAAAAATTAGGCAAAATTCATCCAGAATAAAGAGGTCTTCAGAGGCTATTCCCAGAAAATTCAAGGTATACATTTTATTTGGTATGTAAATATCTGTAAATCTCTGTAATGGTTTACGATTTTAATCAAAATCGTAAGGGCCACTTTTTAGAAAATCAAAATTTGCGAAACATTTTCCATGTAAAGTGTAGTTGGGGGTGGGGGATTTTCTTGAAAATCTTCGAGTCGCATCCTTGGAAGATACCAAATCTAAAATCCAAGTTTGGTATTTAACGGTATTTTCGGTTTTGAGCTATGCTGCCCACAGACACACACACATACACACAGAAACACACACACAGACAGACACACACGGACAGTTTTCAAAAAAAAAAAAATTTAATTCAGGGGGTCTGAAACCATATATTTCCGGTGAAATCTCTGTATCAAATTTTTGGGTGCAATACAATACCTTCTCTACACACTATGTACATAGTGCGTGTAGAGAAAGAAATAACTGAATGCATTAGGCTAAAACGATACTCAAATATTTTAAAAGCTGGTTGTCACGTGGTTGAAATACGTTTCTATGCAGGGCCAGGAAATTACAACTTTCCGTGAGAAAAGTTTACAATATTTTAAACCTGAAACAAATAACAAGGAATATATCAGAAATGTTCAATTCCACTTAAAAACGTATAGATAGAATATAAATTTTGTATTTTAACGTGATCTACATATTTTGTGTAGTAAGGTTTTGTCTATCTTTTACGGTTTACCAATTACGCAAAATTCAGCAAAATTCATTCAGAATAAAGAGGTCTTTAGATGCTATTCCCAGAAAATTCAAGATATACATTTTTTTGCCATATAAATATATTTAATATACGGTATTTTAATAAAAATTCTTAGAGCCATTTTGATAAAATCAAAGTTTTCGAAAACTATTTCATGTAAAGTGTAGTTACAGGTGGGGGGGTTCTCAAATTCTCCGTATCGCATCTCTTACACGTCAAATGTCAAATTTGGTATTTTACCGAATTTTTGTTATTGATTTGTGTTCAGTCACACGGAGACACAGACCTTTTCTAAAACTCCTTTTTTGGACTCAAGGAACCCTAAATGTGTAGAGAAAGTAAAAAACGAACACCCTGAATTTTGGTTATACATTTTAAACTCAGCGTAGGCTCCGAAGAAAAGTATGCCTTGGGTAAGATTTATAGAAGCTATTGGTAAAGTTAAAAATACAAAACCTTTAAATAGAAATTTGTATAGACTATAATACATTTATATATCGTATAACAATGAAATAAATACACATAAAACAATTATTTTAAACTCTAAAGAAATTTTATTAATTGGAATAAATTTAAATGTTGTGTTATTGTTACTTAAGTTTAATTAATTTAACTAAAAAACTAGCTTAGAAAATAGATTTCCATGGTGATGGGTTTCCAGATTAAAGGCATTCTAGAAAAAAGTGCTTGTTTTCTAGATAGTGCACTTTACTGACAATAAATGTTCTATAAATGTGCTAAAATTAGTATTGAATAAGCAGGTTGTAATCCTTTTAGTATTTCGTAAATAACTATAAACTGATTTTTTGAGTTTTTACATTATTCAGTTTAAATTCAAGGTCAGGGTGAACTGTTTAATGTGAAGAGCAAACATAAGTTTGCAATCGCGACGTTTTGTTGCAAGTATGTAGCCTGCTGAGGTTCTCAGAATCCCATTCTGTATTGGGGGTGAAAGACTGCTTATTGCTGCTCATAAGCTTCCTTTACATTCGTAAATGTACGGCACAAAACCACCGGCTTTACATCCTTCCAAGGATTTTTACGCCCGAAAAAAAAAATACATCGCCCTCCGCGAGCATGAATGAATGCATTTAGAATGAAAATAGGTGAGTCCAGAGAGGATTAATATCACATAAGTAATATTAAAATGTTTATATACAATATTGGTCATTATCTCACATCGGTAAAATCCAATCCAGCTGTTCCACGTTTCAACGGTGCGAACTGAAGAGCAGAGATGTACGATATTACAGAAGTGAGCTTGTGATTTCGACGATGCTATGTTTGGACTAATTAGTTTCTCAGAAATTCAACAGTTTTTGGTTAAACTGATATATAGGGCCGTTTTTGCATGCTGAAGTTTCGATGGGTTGGCTTTATTCTTCGCGAGAGAGCGAATGTCCTGAACGTCTTTCTGATGTTACCTGTTCTTTCTAAGGTAGGATCAAGTAATTCAGAGCACTGTTACTGCGCAACCTGCCGCCTCTTTCGTTTGTGCTTACGATTCCAATCTTATGTTCCCCATGAGCCAAATTAACCGACCGCACACATTTTATTACTCAACTTTGGACCACAACTATATTCCATCTTCTGAAAACTGACTACCACGGCTAGTAAAGTTGCAACCTTACGAAATCCCAATTTCGAACATCATGCTATTCCTTATTAGTTGCTGTCTAACGAAACTGCTGGCAGAAACAGTGATACTCGTTCAAATTAACTTTTCTTGTTTTCTAATAATTCAGTTTTATTGTGTAAATATCAGTACTCCAGAAACACAGAAGGAATTTCAAATGCTGAAATAAGGGCTCCTACATCAACAGAATTAGCTATAACTCCCAATCACACAAATAATCAGAGAAACCTAATCAGATATGCATTTACTTACTTACCAAGAAATATTCTTTTAACACGAATGGAGATTAAAAAGTGCATGAGACTAAATAATAACCACTCAAATCTTCACTTATCATTCAAAATGCTAAGTTCTAATATGTTATCTCAGAATCCACATCATTTGCATACAGCAAGATGGGAAATTCGACCATTATGGAGATAAAATATATGGTAAGTTTAAAAATTAACCTCATTTTAGAGGATTTGAAATCCTGTTTGCAGCAGAGCTGATTTATATTTTAAAACAAAATTAGAGTATTGTATAGTTACCCGAGACTGGAAGTTCCTTGTTTAATTAATATCCTAATAATTACTATTATTATTGTCATTATAATTAATATTAATAATATTATTAATGCTGATCGTTAAAACTTATTTAAAAACTTGTTGGTATTTAAGGAACAATGTAATTTCACACTGGTCCGACAACATGCTAGTGTATTAAGTAAACTACCATCTGTTCGGCTTTAAATGCCTATTTTATACTAAACTGATCGAGAACAAGAAATCATAGTGGGGCAGTGACTATTAATGTTCACACGAACTGAACACCTACTGCTCTTACTGTGTTCAGCTGGAACTTGACTCTAGCACTTGAACATTTCAGAAACCTCTTGACGGCGAGTATTATTGCCTTCACACCCTGCTAAGCTCTCAACTTAGAATAGCTCTTTGTGAACGAAACCCTTATACGCATTGTGTGTTATGTGAATACATGGCGCGGATTTTCTCCTTCGAGTATTCCATGCAAGAGACCCTCATCCCTCTAAGGGACATCCACTTGCGTGCATTCGACATAATAATTTCTACTTCAGAATATATTTATTAGAAAATCTGAATACGAGTGCATTAATGTCTTCAGTAACAGTCATAGGTTATTTTCGATGTGCCACAAACACTTGTCAGAGAAATAGAAGTTAAAATGGACTATTAAAACTAGACAATTAAAATACTTATTGCATGTTATATCAAAGTTTTCTTTGCTAAAGGATTCGGAAGTGCCATACCATTTAGGTACTATGTGCAACTTGTGTAGTAGTAGTAATAATAATAAATAATAATAATAATAATATAATAGCAATAATAATAATAAACATCTATTTGTTAACGACGCTATCAACTGCCAAGATCATATTAGCGACGCGGTGCCGGAATTTCATTCCGCAGGAGTGCTTTTGCTGTAGCTTTTAAGCAGAGTTGTTTTCTAATAAAATACAGTTTTGGAGGCTTGTCAGGACTCCGGCCCTGTATTCCTTTTTACACCTACATACACAGACATGTACAAACACAGAAACACCCATGTCCAAGGCGGTACTCGAACCCACGTTCCCGTGCGCCACGAAGCACTTAGCGAGCGTGGCTACGGGGACCGGCAAGTTAAAAGCATCGATCTGGGTCAGTCATGAACCCGCAACATTATGATCAGAAGAACAGGTCCTAATCAACTTAGCCACCCAGGCCGAATATAGGTTGATACGTAGGGTTGTTAGCTGCAATAAGATATATGGTCGTCGAAAAAGAAAAATTTATGTTCCATTTACTTTACGTTCTCTACCTTCTGCAACAAACTAATCTTACAAACCTATTCTTCTCTCTACTTCATGCTAATCGATATTATTGTTCTTTTACTTAGTTACTTCAAGTAAAAGAAAACTAAGCGAATAACTAAGCTAAAGCGATAGTCAAAACTTTTAAAACCCGGTCGTTTTATGATGTAATTGAAATTCATTTCTCTTTGAATGACAACTTCCCATTTGAGAAAAGTTTTAAGTGTTGGAAATTTTGAAACCAATAACTACAAATATCTTGGAAATGGTTAACTGTTCAAAAACCTATTTTACACAAATTAGGTGCTTTAATACAATCTGCATTTCTTGTGTAGAAAATTACGAGTTGTGTCAATGTACTTCAAAGGCTATTCTCAAAACATCAAATATATACATTTTAGTTCTCATGTAAATATCTTTAATATGTGTTTTTTTAATCAAAATTTATGGGCATTCTTGAGATAACTTTTTTTTTTTTTTTTGAAACGCCTTCCTTATAAAGTTTAGTTTAGGGTTGTATGATTTTTTCTTAAAATGATTGTGCCGTATCTTTAGAAGATACTGCACCTAAATGCCAAGTTTGGTGCTTAACCGAATTTTCGTTTTTGACTTATGCTGTTCAAAAACAAACATGCAGCTTTATTCTAAAAATGCTTTTATTGGACTCAGGTGTTCTCAAAACATATATTTCGAGAGTAAAAAAACAAACAAAATAAGCCGATTGGTTTCCTTGATTGTTCTTCCGCAAGCTTAAAGGTCGAATCAGAATGAAAAAAAAAAAGTTGACAATAACATAATTATTTAGAGAGAGGTTGAGAACGCGTTGAGATTTTGCGGTAAAATTATAGTCATTGGAAAATATCGTAGCTCATATGGAAGAGCAGCAACCTGAGAAACCAAGTGCAGGACTTTTTTATTCCTATTCTACCTTTTCAAAATTACTTATAAATTTTAATAAATAAGAATTTTGCAAGAAAATATGTATAAAGAAGGCAGAAATACAAATATAAGAAAAGTAAAAGTAATGCAAAATTACGAGTTTTTTTCCCCTTCCGCTTTACTTCTCGTTACGTGGTTCATTGTGTATAAATCATTTCCTGATTTACTAATATTTTTATACCAAATTTGTCCGGTAATTCCTTTAGTTTCTTTCACCAGTTTGGCCCTGTTCTTGGAAATACCCCAGATGAATAAAGGCAATAATTTTTTATGGTGTATGTCCTTTGTTCCTTTCAAATGACATTTGTAATAAAGAGAGTAATGTTTACAAGGTAATTTCAGTCCACAAAATGCATTCGCCCTCTTTCCTTCGCTCCTACTCTGAAAACCGATCTCTGTTCATTGGTTAGGGTTTCAGAGGCGGCAAATCGCGTGCCACCCTCGCTCGTTACTCGTAGGCCCCACCACTGCTCGAGAGTGAGGCAACGAGAATCTCGTGTATCGAGAACTAGTGTTCATAAACGAGGCGACTAGAGTATTTTTGTAACTATAGGCGAAGTAGGTTGACGTATGATCCATAATAATTAGGTTACGTAACAACTAGGGCTGAATTTTCAGCTTCTAACCTCTTTTTTCCCCTTGTAATTAAGTTAGAAAGTTTCAAAAGTACTTCTGTGCTTCAAGCCGTTTGGGTACTAATGTGTGAATAAAATTTTATCTAAAAAATCTAAATAGGACACTAAGACCTAAAACTCGTTAAGCTAATTTTTTTTTTCTTAACCTCAAGGGAAAATTGATCAAATGTCTCTTCAATTCATTGAATTACAATTTTTGTTTAATAATTCGTTTAGTTTTGTTTTGAATGTACATATGGGTTATCCAGGGAAATAATTTATCACATTTTTATCTTGGTATAAAAGCTGCGTGTATGTAGTATACGCCAATGACATCTTGATATGTTGAAAACTCTTTCATCTTCCAATAGGAATATTTTAAAATAACAAAACATTTGGAAATATGGCTGGTTGTGTACAGCAAAGTGCTGAAATGTGAAATTTGTTTTCTGTGAGTGCTATATATATAAACATGCTGAGTGTTTTTATTTAAAATGTTTTAGCACGAATATATTGAGTAATAAACGACCTTAAACAGTACTTATTAATAGTATGCTTCCGTGCAGTAAAATAGTTTTCATATTTTTATCTGTATTATGTTATAAAAGGCGTTTGACGTTGACTTCCTTAAATAGATAGGAAATTGTATTATCTAAAAGCCTATAAAAACTATAAAAATAGTTTAAAAACTTAATGAGGCTAATAGAAGATAATACAAGGCTAAAACTGAATTTACAAAAAAGCTAAAAATCCGGGCCCAGTAATAACACAAGATGATTCATAGTTTAACAGTACATTATCCAAATGTGTTCACAGTAAATGGTTTGAATCAGCGATATTAATTGTTAATGACATACTAATTTATGTTGCTATAAACAACTAATACCTCTTCTACTCAAACATCTTCAGATTACAACTCAAAATAGAATTACTTCTTGCAACACAAACGTTTTAGGAGTAGATAATAAAATATTTACACAGTTATTTTAATATAAGTGGATTCCACGTTCCCATACGGGTCTCCGCTTGCAAGTTCTCTAATACCAAATTTTGTTTTTAATTTTTCCCTGCCGTGGATTATTTAAATATCATTGTTATCCTGGTAAGCTATTTAAATCTCAATTCATTTAAACAACTTAAATAATATAACTTTCAGAACTGATTACGCGAGTTTCCGGGCATTACACCGTAGCCTTGCTATTAATGAGCCTTGCAAGTCTTGCGAGTATTCGAGTATCTCGTACACTCTTTGGTCAAGCTCTCTCCTGCCAGCTATGCGTTCACCTTCATCTACTGCCTGCGAGAGCGAGAAACGGATGAGAATAAAAACTGACTTGACCGTCTCAAGTTTCAGTGCTAGACTTCTGATATTCAATCATTAGTAGAGTACCTGCTTTATCTAATGAGTGTCTTCCAACCACTAGCGCAAAATTCTTCGTTTCCGATCCCTTTTGCGCTCATTTGTATTAATCCAATACGAGATCGGGTAGGCATGGAATACTCGATTGATAAGGAAGTTATGCCAACATCAAATAAAGAAAAATACTATAGGAAACTAAAAGCTGTTACAATCCACTAAACATTCAATACAGAATTTTTACCGGAAATACGTGTATTCCAGCGAAATCTCGGTATCGGTATCGAAATTTTGGGTGGAATGCAATATCTTCTATATAGTATGTACTAAGTAGAGAAAGTTAAATGATATTTGTTACGTCCGAGTAAGTCAATTACACTTCGAGAATTTGTAACGTTAAGTTGACCCTTGGGGTTTCTACAAACAAAATCCTAAACAGATATAAAGTAAGATATTTTAGACTGTTTCGTTTTTCTATTTTAAACTTGGGTATTTATCTTGATGAACACCTGGGTGGAGGTCACATATAGATCATAAAAACATTAAAATAATTAAATGTACAGGGTTACTACAAAAGAAATAGACAACTTCAACTGCCTGTAAAACAAAAAATATTAAAGACAGCAACCTAATTATTTTGAAGGTATGTTGAGAAACTCTCAAAGTTTTGTTTGCTACTATTGGTAACGCTGTAGTGTTTTGTTTGTTGTTGCAGAAGCTGAAATAGCGGAAAATCCTGTGGAAAAGGCATATTGCGTGTTGATATTTGCTAGAACGCAATCAGCAACTGTTGTCCAACGACATTTTAGAACACGTTACCACAAAACGCCACCGACTAGACACTCAATCTACGACTGGTATAGAAAATTCGAGACAACGGGATATTTATGCAAAGGGAAGAGCTCGGGAAGGCCAAGAGGTTCGGAAGAAAACGTTGAACGTGTTCGTTCTGCCTACATAAGAAACCCACAGAAATCGACATCTAGGGCAAGCATGCAATTACAAATTCCACAGCAAACTGTATGGAAAATCTTGCGAAAGCGACTGCACATGATGCCTTACAGATTACAGATGTTGCAGTTTCTGAGTGAAGAAGATAAGGTCATACGGCGTGACTTTTGCATCGTCTTGTTGCGACATGATGAAGACGGTGCCGGTTTTTGTGAGCGCATCATTTCATTTTTGTGGTAACGTGTTCTAAAATGTCGTTGGACAACAGTTGCTGATTACGTTCTAGCAAATTCCAACACGCAATATGCCTTTTCCACAGGATTTTCCGCCATTTCAGCTTCTGCAACAACAAACAAAACACTACAGCGTTACCAAGAGTAACAAACGAAACTTTGAGAGTTTCTCAACATACCTCCAAAATAATTAGGTTGCTATCTCTAATAGTTTTTGTTTTACAGGCAGTTGAAGTTGTCTATTTCTTTTGTAGTAACCCTGTATATTCATGCTACATATGCTTAAGCAAAATATTGATAAAAATCTTTACTGACAGTTTACTATGGTAATATATACAGTCATCTTAACTATGGTGTCTTATTGTGAGGCAACCATTCTTATGCCAAAAAAACTATTCATTTTACAAAAGAAGGCTTTTAGGATTATCTACCCAATACCCACTGTAAACCACTATTTATTGAGCTTGGTATACTGACACTTCCTTGTATATATGTTATAAATTGTCCTTTATTTGTTAAGTAAAATATACATAAATATTCACGTTGCAATTATATTCGTAACTATCCTACAAGGACCTCTAACAATTTATATATAGACAAGTGTAAGAATACCATAACGCAAAATAGTTATGAAATTGTATCTTTAAAATGTTTCAATGGTTTACCTGATTATTTAAAAAAGTATTCTATTCAGCAGTTTAAAAGAAGGATCAGAAGTGTTTTAAAGAATAATCCTCCAGGAATTTTCCACAATTTATTGGTGAATATCGATTTTATTGTTCCTGACGTTGCTATACATGTATGTAATATCGCAATTAAATGGCGTTAAAAACAACTTTAAAAACAGATTTACAACAATCACGTCGCAATTAACTACAGGTAATGTTCGCGCTTGAGATTCATCGACGCGGAGTTCAACCTCTTCAAGCACCAACGAGGTTGAAGCAAGTCGGAAAGGTTAACAATGTAAATCATCGAGTGTAGGTAATCGTTTACAAACTTAAAACGTCCATAGAATTCAGTTCACAAACCCATTAGCAATTACAATATACGTCACCTTGGCTAATCAAATCAAAACTTTCAAAGAAACCCGTAGAGCTCTTGCGCAAACAAATGGCAGGGACATTGTAAAGAATACGGTTTAAAAAATCTGATGTGTTACAATCACATGACTTTCTCTACATCTCTGTAACCAACTGTTAAAAGGCATATTCTTCTGTTTACATATGCTAATCGAGATAACACCAATAGATTTTGTCCTTATTACTTAGTTCCCTGTAAGTAGAAGGGAAAAAATCTGATGTGTACCATTCACATGACTTTCTCTATATACCTGCAACAAATAATTCTTAAAAAGCTTATACTTCTATTTACTTTATGCTAATCAGAAAAAATTAGCAGAAATAGTTATATTACTCGCTTCCTTGTAAGTAGAAGCGAAATAAGGGACAACCAAAGGTTAAAGTGATAGTCAAAAGCTGGTTGCTATGTCAATGAAGTTCGTTTGTTTATATGGATAGGAGTTGACAAGTTCCTATATGAGAAAAGTATACTTTTTTCATAGCAGAAACCAAAATTAAGGAATGTCTCAAAAACGACGAACTCCACGAAAAAAATGTATATAACATAAATTGTGTGTTTTACTGTGCTCTACATTTTTTGTATAGTAAGTTTTTGTCCATCTCTTACGGTTTAGCAGTTATTCAAAATTCCGTAAAATTCATCCAGAATAAACTACTCTTCAGAGGCTATTCCCAGAAAACTCAAGATATACATTTTATTTTTCAGGTAAATATCTTTAGTACACGAAATTTTAATCAAAAAAGTTAGAGCCAGTTTTGAGAAAATCACAATTTTCGAAAAAAGTTCCATGTAAAAGGTAGTTGGGGGGTGGGAGGATTTCTCTCAAAATCTTCGTGTCGCATCCCTGGAAGATACTAAACTTAAATACCAAGTTTGGTATTTTACCGACTTTTCGTTTTTGAGTTATCGTGTTCACAGACACACGGACACTCGGACACACGGACACACACACACACACGGACCTTTTTGTGAAAATGCTTTTTTTGGGATATTGGGGACCCTAAAACATATATTTCCGGTGAAATCTCGGTATCGAATTTTTGGGTGGAGTGCAATACTTTCGCTATACACTATGTACATAGTGCGTATAGAGAAAGTAAAAATGTAGTGTGTGACGTTCACATATGTGCTCCTACGGTTCTGTCATCTACATCATGCTAATCAAGATCAACATACGCAGAATTAGTAGTATTACTATCTTCCTTGTAAGTAGAATGGAAATAAGAAAATGCACAGGCTAAAGCGAAAGTCAAGTTCTTTAAAAGCCGGTCGCTATATGAAGCAATTGAAATTCTAATTTCTCTGCTTTCCAGGAGTAAACAAACGAGAAACGTGAAGAAAGATGTCTTCCTGTTTGAGAAAAATTTAATTGGCTAAAATTTAAACCAATAATCCGGAATATCTCGAAAACGGTTAACTTTAAAAAAAATGTATTGTTCTGTATTTATAGAGATCTACATTTTTTGTGCAGTAAGTTTCTGTATATATCTTACGCTCTGCCAGTTATACAAAGTTATAGCCTATGTATATGTCATAAAAATATCTTAAATATATTGTATTTTAATCAAAATCGTTAGTCATTTTTTAAAAATTAAATTTTCTAAAAATGTTTTTATTCAGGGGCCTCAAAACATATATTTCCAGTGAAATATCGGTATCAAGTTTTTGGTGCAATACATCCTTGTATATATGGTAGGCACATATATACAGAGAAAGTAAAAAAAAAATCTGATGTGTTTCACTCACATGACTTTCTCCAGCTGTTCTACAAACAAACATCTTACAAAATATTCTTCTTCTTTCTACACAACGTTAATCGAGATAAACATTAGCAGAATGTTCCTATTACTTAGCTCCTTATAAGTAGAAAGGAGCTAAAGGATTGCACTAATCTAAAGTGATTGTCAAATGTTTTAACAGCTGTTGTTATGCGATTGTCACTGCAAATGGCTTCTTTTCTCGGTCAAAACGTACACTGTCAGAGAAAAGTTTAAGTACCTTACAATTGATACCAATAACGAGGAGTATGTCGGAAACGGTTACTACACAACAAAATTGTACCTGACATAAATTGTGTGTTTTGACGAGATCTACATTTTTGTGTTATAATTTTTTGTCTGTCTCTTACGGTTTACTATTTATGCAAAATTCAACAAAAAATATCCATATTGATGTACTAAAAATTCAAGATCTACATTTTATTTGTCATGTAAATATCTTAAATATGAGAGATTTTCATTAAAATCATTAGAACCATTTTTGAGAAAATAAAAAATGGACACACACACACACACAAGCAAACATACACAAGGACATTTTTCTAAACTTTTTTTTTTTAATTCAGGAGATCTCAAACTAGTATTTCCGGTGAAATATCGGTATCAAATTTCATACCTTCTCTATACACTATACATAGTATGTGTAGATAAAATAAAAATAATGACCATACAAGTTACAGTAAAGACCTGAGAATTAGTAAAATAGGGCAAACGGACAAGAGGACCGAACCGCAATTAAGGGTATCCCAAAAACAATATACTTGAAAATAAAATGGCATATTATTTATGGACGCTCTTTAACTACTATGGTTCTATGCGTCCCATTCTAAATCGGCGTGAAAGACCGCTTAATTTTGCTCAGAGGCCTTTGTATCAGGCTTAAGGATATTCTACGTGCCGTATTTCTACGACACGGGACCAATTTCCTTTCCGAAGGAAGTCATGCTAAGGATTTTTACACCCGAAGAAATCCACCGTCCTCCGCTGGGTTTGAACCCGCGATCTTGGGTATATGAAGTTAGCATGGTAACCATTACACCACGGAGGGCGACAATAAACTTGAGGTTCCCAAAAAACAGGTCCACAGACACCAATCAGAGAAAGCGGGGCCACCTCTAACTCATGGTTTAGCAAACGATCAAGGACGGTAACACTCCTCAAGTGATGCCTCCAACCACCCATCTGAGAAATGAGCTCAAGCTTTGAGTATACAATTGTACTCTAAAAGATTTTTGACTGAAGTGTGCTTTGTCAATTTTTCATTTGTCGTTTTTATTACTTTCTGTACACGTACTATGTACATAGTGTATAGAGAAGATATTGTATTACACCCAAAGATTCGATACCGAGATTTCATCGGAAATAATATTTTGAGACCCCCTGAATCCAAAAAAGGATTTTTAGAAAAATATCTAGCTCAAAAACGAAAAGACTTTTAAATACCAAACTTGGTATTTAAGTTCAGCATCTTCCAAGGATGCGACACGATGATTCTCAAGAAAATCCTCCAACGCCCACCTACCGTTAACATGGAAACAATTAAAAAATTTTGATTTTCTCAAAAATGGCTCTAAAGATTTTGATTAAAATCTCTTATATTTAAGATACTTATATGACAAATAAAATGTATATATTACATTTTCTGTGAATAGCTACTGAAGACCTCTTTATTCTGTATGATTTTTATTACATTTTGCATAACTGAAAAATCTAAGAATAGACAAAAATTTGCTTTTCAGAAACTGTAGATCACGATAAAACACATAATTTATGTCCTATACGTTTTTTCGTGGGTTTGGCCATTTTCGAGATACTCCTTGTTTTTTATTT
The DNA here is from genome assembly GCA_030762935.1 of Hymenopus coronatus. Lineage (NCBI taxonomy): Eukaryota > Metazoa > Arthropoda > Insecta > Mantodea > Hymenopodidae > Hymenopus > Hymenopus coronatus. The sequence goes on from CM060889.1 coordinate 26,928,658, forward strand.
CAGTTTTAAAATACCTTTCTTATACGGGAACTTGTCAAAGCTTGGCCACGTAAAGAAACGTATGTCAATTCCATAGCAACCACATTTTAAAACATTTGGCTGTCGGCTTAGTCTATTGTATTCCCTTATTTTCCTATTACTTACAAGGAAGCAAGCAATAAGACCATTTCTGCTAATGTTTATCTCGATTAGCATGGAGAGATATAAGAATAAGCGTATTAACAATAATTTGTCATAGAGATGTAGATAAAGTCATGTAAATGGAACACATCAGACTTTCACTTTCTCTACACGTACTATGTAGGCATAGTGTATAGAGAAGGTATTGCACTCCACCCAAAAATTCCATACCGAGATTTCACCGGAAATATATGTTTATATATATGTTTTAGGGTCCCCTGTATCCTAAAAGAGCATTTTCAGAAAAAGGTCCGTGTGTGTATGTGTGTGTCCGTATATCCGTTTGCCCATGTGCCAGTGAACACGATAACTCAAAAATGAAAAGTCGGTAAAATACCAAGCTTGGTATTTAAGTTTAGTATTTTCCAGGGATGCAACACGAAGATTTTGAGAAAAATTCCCCCACCCCAAACTACTCTTTACATGGAACTTTTTTCTAAAATTTTGATTTTCTCGAAAATGGCTCTAACGATTTTCATTAAAATATCTTATAATAAAAATATTTACCTGACAAATAAAATGTATATCTTGAATTTTCTGGGAATAGCCTCTGAAGACTACTTTATTCTGGACGAATTGAACGGAGTTTTGCATAACTGCTAAACCGTAAGAGATGGAAAAAAACTTACCACACAAAAAATGTAGAGCACTTTAAAACACAGAATTTATTTTACATACATTTTTTCATGGAGTTGATTGTTTTTTTAGATATTCCTTGTTTTTGGTTTCAGCTTTAGAAATTTATGCTTTTCTCACTCAGGAATTTGTCAACTCCTGTCCATAGAAACAAAGGAGCTTCAGTGACATAGCAACCAGTTTTTTTGACTATCATTTTAACCTATGCTACTCCCTTATTTCGCTTCTACTTACAAGGAAGCAAATAATGAGACTATTTCTGCTAATTTCTTCCGATTAGCATTAAGTAAATTCAACAATAAACTTTTTAACAATAATTAGTAGCAGAGATGTAGAGAAATTCATGTGAATGGAACACATCAGATTTTTGGGTTAAGCTATTCACTTAGTAACTGACCTACATCTGCGTATACATGTTCCCAGAAACGCTTTTTGGGGAATTCCATAGGTTCTGGAGGTCTCAAAAGAATGCTATCGCTAAACTACGATATGCAATTTTTTTATAAAATGCCATACTTACTCCATCATAGCTAACTAAGAAGTGGGTGAAGAAATTATGCGCAGTAGTGCTTAATGGAATGTATAAAAACAGCAGGGAATCTAACCCGCCCTCAGCAATGTATTCTAAAGTCCTAGTGCAGTGGTAATACCATCTATCCGCCAAAAAGCATTTTTATATCTATTCACTGAGCTTGTGATTACAGGAAAATGTTTTTATTAGTGGAGTAGTTTACTAATGACAGTCATACTAATGCATAAAGTTGTCATATTTATTTATAAATAAAACCTTGTATGTTCACCAACAAATCAATAAGTCGAATGAATATATGCGTGAGATTTGTTACAGCATATGTATGTTAAATTTGCTTGCTTCTTAATTAAATTTATCATTATTAACTCTCTCGCTCACCTATACATGAGTAAAGGAAGTATTGAATTTGAAGGACCTTGAAAAATACTTTTAAAAACAAAGTCGGTGTGCTCATGAACAGCATGAACCAAACAAAGTAGGTTAAATACCAAAATCATTATTTTTTAATTTCTCAAAAATCTCTCTTACATTTATGTTAAAATAACATTTTCAAGCCATTTTCATCACAAATAAAATTATTTTGAATTTTTTGCATTTGTCTTTATTCTAAATGAACTTTTGTATTCTTAGTAAACCTTAAGAGATAGGCAACAGCTTAACACACAAACTCATATCTTGTAGATATCGTCAAAACACAAGTTATATACAGATAAAATATGTTTTCCGGCCGATAAGCATTTCGGAGATATTTTACTATTGGCTTCAATTTTAAGATAACTCGTACTTTTATTAACCGGAGAAAGCTTTTCGCTTTATATTCTTTTGTTTTATTATTGTTATTATTATTTGGGTTCATACAGAGAAAACGGAATTTCAAAGCCATCACATAGAGAGAGGCTTTGAAAATATTTGAGTATCGCTTTAGCTTATTGTATTATCTATTATCTAAAACGAAATGGTAAATGCATAATGAACATTTATTTGTATTAACAAGTGGTTGATAGAAGAATAAGTAATTGTATAAATAGCATGTAGAAGAGGAGAAGAGAAATTCGCGTGAATGCAACACATGAGAATGTATTACTTTCTCTATACGAACTATGTACATAGTGTATAGAGAAGGTATTGCATTCCACCAAAAAATTCGATACCGAGATTTCACCGGAAATATATGTTTTAGGGTCCCCTGTATCCAAAAAAAAAAGTATTTTCAGAAAAAGGTCCGTGTGTGTCCGTGTGCCTGTGAACACAATAACTCAAAAAATGAAAAGTCGGTTAAGTATCCAAACTTGGTATTTAAGTTTAGTATCTTCCAGGGATGCGACACGAAGATTTTGAGAAAAATCCCCCCACCCCAAACTACCCTTTACATGAAACTTTTTTCGAAAATTTTGATTTTCTAAAAAATGGCTCAAACGATTTTGATTAAAATATCGTATATTAAAGTAATTTACCTGACAAATAAAATGAATATTATACTTTTTTGGAAATAGCCTCTGAAGACTACTTTATTCTGGGTCAATTTTACGGAATTTTGCATAACCGTAAGAGATGGACAAAAACTTACCAGACAACAAATGTAGAGCACTTTAAACCACACACTTTATGTTATATACATTTTTTTCGTGGAGGATATTGTTTTTGAGATATTCCTCGTTTTTTGTTTTCAGCTATAAAAAACATACTTTTCTCATACAGGACTTTGTGAACTATCCATACAAACAAAGGAACTTCTGTCACATAGCAACCAGCTTTTGACTATCACTTTAACCTATGGTACCCCTTATTTCGCTTCTACTTACAAGGAAGCAAGTAATAAGGCTATTTCTGCTAATTTTTTTTTTCTCGATTAGATGAATAAATAGAGTAATTAGTTGCAGAGATGTAGAGAAAGTAATGTGAATGGAACACATCAGATTTTGTTATACTCTTCAGAGAACTAATTGTTAATATTTTTATCTGCTGTTGTGTCTGTTTTAAAGTCTGTTCAGCTTGATATTCAGTCCTAAGTAGTAAAAACTATCATTTTCACCTGAGTAATTTGTGTGCTTGCATTTCTGTTGCTAACGCTTTGAACTATTACGCGTTGTTAACCGCTGCCACTTTGTGCGATTACCCATGCATGAAACTATTATCCATAATGATTGTCAGCTCTTTGTACCGTTAGTTAGACGTGCAAAGGCTTTTTCATATATTATGCAACAAAGTATGACGTTTCAGTTACACCTGAAATGATTCATTTTTACTTTTAATATAAGCTTTATGACACCCACAGATGAAGCTTTTTACTATCTCTACACGTGCACATAGTGTATAGAGAAGGTATTGTATTGCACCCAAAAATTCGATACCCAGATTTCACCGGAAATGCATGTTTTGGGTCCCCCTGAATCAAAAACGTCCTTGTGCCTGTGTGTGTGTATCTGTGGGCAGCATAGCTCAAAAACGAAAACCCCGTTGAATACCAAACTTGGTACTTAATTTTGGTATTTTCCAAGGATACAACACGAAGATTTTCAAGAAAATCCCCACCCCCACTACCCTTTACATGGAGTTTTTTTCGACATTTTTAATTTTCTCAAAAATGGCTCTAACGATATTGTTTAAAATATCGTGTATTAAAGATATTTAACTGACACATAAAATGTATATCTTGAATTTTCTGGGATTAGCCACTAAAGACTACTTTACTCTGGATGAATTTTACGGAATTTTGCATAACTGCTAAACCGCAAGAGATGGACAAAAGCTTGATACACAAAAAAAAAATGTATAGCACGCTAAAATACACAATTTATGTATAATACATTTTTTCCTGGAGCTGATCGTTTTTTACATATTCCTTGTTTTTGGTTTCACCTTTAAAAACATACTTTTCTCATACAGGAATGTGTCAAATGATGTCCATACAAAGGCACTTCAGTCACACAGCAACCAGCTTTTGACTATCAATTTAACCTATGGTACTCCTTTATTTCCTTCCACTTACAATGTAGCAAGCAATAAGACCATTTCTATTGATTTTTTCTCGATTATCATTGAGTAAGTAGATGCATAAGCTTTCTAGCAATAATGTGTTACAGAGTTATAGAGAAAAGTCATGTGAATGGAGCACATCAGATTTGTTTTAATGTATTTAGATTCGTTCAGCATTAGTTATGCTATACGGAATTGAAATAAAATATAAGTAAAAGTAACAAAGATCATTTTAATTTGTGAGGTCAGCCACACAAGACCCCTGTGGCAGAGATGATTGCACTCATTCATTCACTGAGAGTCTTCTTTCTCGGAGTCACTTCCTGGAAAAAACAGCAAATCCTCTGGCAGACGACTCTTTATCCGAGGAACTGTATCAGATTTTTGTCCCAACGAGAAGTGCACTGCGCCAGGTACTATATGAATATGCTGTAAAAACGTGGGAGTCTGAGATCGAATATGTGCAGAGATGGTACTGAGTCCAAGTTCATGATGTGTCTGAGTGTTTCTGATATACCAAGATGCATTCACTATAAGCCTTAACACTTTATTTTGAAATGCCTGCAGACGATTAATTTTGTTTGCGACAGCACCTCCCCAAATCGGACAAGCATAGGCGAGTAAAGGACGAAGTAAAGATTTGTATAAAAGAGAACCACTTGAAATTTGCAAAGAAGACTTGCGGTTGAGAATGAGATGCAATTTGCATAATCTGGAGTGGGCAAGATTTAATTACTTTCTCTATACGCACTATGCACATAGTGTATAGAGAAGATATTGCACTCCACCCAAAAATTCGATACCGAGATTTCACCGGAAATATATACTTTAGGGTCCCCAATATCCAAAAAAGGCATTTTCACAAAAAGGACCATGTGTGTGTGTGTGTGTGTGTGTGTGTGTGTCCATGTGTCAGTGTGTCCCTGTGTCACGTGTCTGTGAACACGACAACTCAAAAACGAAAAGTCGGTAAAATACCAAATTTGGTATTTAAGTTTAGTATCTTTCAGGGATGCAACACGAAGATTTTGAGAAAAATCCCCCCACCCCAAACTACCCTTTACATGGAACTTTTTTCGAAAGTTTTTATTTTCTCAAAAATGGTTCTAACGATTTTGATTAAAATTTCGTGTATTAAAGATATTTACCTGACAAATAAAATGTATATCTTGAGTTTTCTGGGAATAGCCTCTGAAGACTACCTTATTCTGGTGGAATTTTACGGAATTTCGCATAACTGCAAAACCGTAAGACATGGACAAAAACTTACAACACAAAAAATGTAGAGCAGCTTAAAACACACAATTTATCTTATATACATTTTTTTTCGTGGAGTTGATCGTTTTAGATATTCATTGTTTTTGGTTTCAGCTTTAAAAAACATACCTTTTTCATACAGGAATGTGTCAACTCCTGTCCATACAAACAAAGGAACTTCAGTCACATAGCAACCAACTTTTGATTATCACTTTAACTTATGGTACTCCCTTATTTCGCTTCTACTTACAAGGAAGCAAGTAATAGGACTATTTCTGCTGATTGTTTTTCGATTAGCATGAAGTAAATAGAAGCATCAGCCATTTAACAATAACTTACTGCGAGTTGTAGAGAAAGTCATGTGAACGGAACACATCAGATATAATTTGGCACTTTAGCAATTCGATTAGCTGCTAATATAATTGAAGGTCACCTTTTAATAATACTTTTTGTTTCATTCTCCTTTGCTTGAATGTCAGGGGATTTTTCATCTGTTATTAGGAACAGCCGGGGCTGCATAGAGTTACAACAATCTGAGGATTCCCCATACACATCAATTGTATAAAAATAGTAAAAATAAATGAAATTATATAAATCGAATTTAAAACATTACCGGTGTCACGTGCGGCAACCAAGAGCCACGGTTCACTGCTTAGTTGAATATAAGAAGGAGTTGTACATAATTAACGGTTATTTTAAGACAGTGTTTAACCCACTTATTGCTCTAGAGTTTGTTGTTGTAAATGCGGCAGTATTGCGTTTCAATACTGTCTGGCACAAACTTGGATTTCCGTAAACCCAGCCAGCTGTTGAGCGCAAATCAAAGGCGTGGTGCACGGGGTTCGGAGTTTGGTGAAAAGTAGAAGGTCGTCATTATCTGCAATCCGATAGCGTTTCCAACCAAGAGGAACATGACACAAAAGGGAGCCGCTCATTAACGACGGATCTATTGTTCTGGAGAAACAAAGAAAAAACCGCACAGGGGCGAGCCAAGTTTCCTGGCTAAAGCGATTCGAAAAGTAGCATGCGGTGGTAAATGCTAACAAGAACCAGAACCAACAAAACTCTCGTGGATAGGCGTGTACTCCCAAGTGGTGACTAGTGCAAATACTGGAGAATGTAATAGCCAAAAACATTGTGAAAACTGGCAAATAAACGCTTCAAATTGCACTCATCTGGTCAATACTTCCGTAGATCCTTATAATAAAACGTAACACCAAAAATGTGGCAAAGTCCTACACTCCTACTTCAAACACATATCTGTTGTGGTTTCAGTTGCGGGACACAAATCAACATTTAGGTCAATAAGAGGCGGAGTCCCCGAAGGCTCTGTACTTTCCCCCACGCTCTTCAGCGTCTACATGGCCGACCTACCAAAGTGCAGCAAGTCAACATAGTCAAGTATGCTGATGACGTGCTGTTATTCTGTACAAACACCCACGCAGAGCCAGAGCCTTCAACCCCATTCAGAGATACCTCCGCCTCCTCCAAGAGTGGTGCGAGCGTTGGCAGTTGTCCATCAATCCGGAGAAAAGACACGCTATTCTCTTCACCAAGCGCCGCTTTCCCGCAAACTTCCCTATAGTCACGTACCTCAGACGAAGGATACAATGGACGAACACCATTACTTACTGGGGTTGAAGCTTGACAAGCGCGTCACTTTTAGGGAGCACATCAGGGAACTGAAGTGTCGGGGCAAGCGGCTGCGTCCTCACTATACCCGATGCTGAAGTCCACGATGCCGATTTCTCTTTAAGTTGCGCCTTTTGAGGGCCCTCATAGTCCCCTTATTAATCTACGCCTGTGAGATCTGGGGCATGGCGGCAGACTCCGGTCTGCTGTTGCTTCAGCGGGTACAGAATAGATGCCTTCGGGCCATCGGGCCATCTATTCTGTGCCTCGACGAATTCCTACGAGACTCCTGCACGAAGCCTCTGGTCTACCATACCTGGAGGAGGAGATTAGGCGTCGGGCAACGAAGGGTTACCATTCCATCGGAGCGCCCTCGTTAGGTCTCTTGGGGATTACAATTCCACAAACCGCCACTTCAGGCGATACCGGCTTCCCCGCATGGCTTGCGGACATCCCCGGTAACGAAGGAACACCTCCAACAGCTGCTACGGCCAAGTTCTTCACAATGCTTCAAGAGTTACTTGGATATCAAAATTAAAACCTCAAAATAAACATGTGTGAATAAACATCGCACCAGCGGTGCACAAGGGCCATTGCACCATAATTGGCAACCGTCGAGGAGCAATATTTGCCTCCTCCTGTCACTCCACAACCCCGACTATCACCTGCCATCCTGCAAACCCCACTAGCCCGTCAGTACGTGGTTAAATCCTCTCCGAGAACAGGGACACGTCTATCACACCTCGGGCTACCCTCAGCCTGCCAACTACTCTGGTCCGGCAAAGAGGAAGGACTGCTTCGACAACCTGAGAGAAGAACGTTGAAAGTACATGACGTGCGGATCTATTTTTTATTTTATGTATTTGGTTTTGTTAAATACAGTCCCGAAGTCTGGTGGGACACAAGCACTTCATTCCTTTTCTTATTCCTCTTTTGTCCCTAAATTTCCTCCGTTTTATGACAAATACACATATATGTGCACATTCACACAAACATCCATTACCAAGGTAGGACCCGAACCCACAATCTCCTGCGCCAAGAAGCACCAAAGCGAGGCGCTTTAGCGAGCCATGGGGACCGGCATCTATCGGCGATATGCAGCCGTTTATCATCCGATTTGAGGTTAACAGCTAATATTGTTGGTCCCTCTGTTGACTATCACCTCAGCACTAAGAGACACTGACAATGTTGTTGGCTTAAGGTTTCCCGCTGCTGTGAAGAAGACTCTTCTACAAAACTTACAAACTCGAACCCACGATCCCGTGCGCCACGATGCTCCAAAGCGACGCACTTTTAGTGGCCACGGGGACCAGCAGCCTTTGGGGCTTTCGGGGGTGTCACCGGAGGGTGGGTCTCGCGAGCAAGGAAGACCTATATGAGGTGCTCTGTCCCAGTGTCTGGGAACTTCGACTTCTAATCCTAATCTTGTATACAATGGGTATTTAAGCATGTATATGGTAAAGAGCATGATAAACACACATTTTTGGAAGCTTTAAATGTGTCATACAAGATTTAAATATACATATTAATTTATTCATTCTAAAATATAAATTAATATATTATTAATGATTATTTTACGGAATACAGGCACAAAATTGTTTTAAAAATTCTAATATCCACAAATACTTATTGTACTGCATGTTATAATACAGAGTGATTTATGTAGATTTGACACATTTTTTTCTTTAATTATTCCATTGGAAATTCACTCAATGACCCAATTTTAGCACCAAAGTAAGCAGAATGTTCTGGAGTTTTGATTCCTTGTCACTAGATGCGCATATGTTTATGTTTTATTCCAAATTATACTGTTGGCAGCTGTTTCGACATTTTGTTCTTGTAGTCAACGTGAAAATGCAGTACGTTGTAGAGCTCTGTCAATGATATTTTCAGCAAGATGGCGCTACATTACATACATCAAATGAATCCATGAACCTAATTGCAAGTTTCTTTGACAACCGGATAATTTCCAGGAACCTGTGGCCACCGAGATCTCCAGATTTGACATCGCCAGGCTTTTTTATGGGGTTACTTAAAAGACAGGGTTTATGTCACACGTCCCCAGACATTTGATGATCTGAAGTACAACATCACAAAGGAAATTCAAGCTATTGACAACAGAGTCCCTCAACAAGTGGCCAGTAACAATAAACGATGTGTTGAGCGTGCTTTATGCAGGATGGAGGTCATTTTCAACATTTGCTAAAGAGGTAAATAATCTCCCAAAATGCCTCTACAGTTTAGGTAAACTAAGTTGTCGCTAGCATAACACGTTTTGAAACAAGTAATGCAGGAAATGTATCAGCTGTATATACATCATCCTGTATAATGTGTGTATGTGTATCTGTGTATTGGTTAGTTAGTATCTACAAAACCATAAACGAATGCAATATGTGTTAAACCCTGAGTATTGCTCAAACCAGAAAGACAAGATTCAGTTAGCAGATGAATCTTTATTCTCGAATCAGCTAACCGCAACATTGTTCTCACATCAGACTTTGGAGTTGAGAGTTCACTGCGTTGTGGTAATATGGAAGCGAGGCGGGTTGCGGTTTGTCATTAATTAAACCCAGTTTCGAACTTTAACCAACGTACACTTCGGTTACGTTAAAGAATGCTGATTTCCCCTCAGAAAGAATGGACTGCAAATTTGACCATAGTCCGTGTAGATAGTTGAATGCCAACACCTCTGTATTACCACCGCAGAGGTTGGCATGTTATTGAACAACGTTATGTTCAGAGCTTCCTGAAATCGGAGATCCTGTATTAAAGCTAAGCATATGCAAACATGTATTTTACTTTCTCTACACGTACTATGTACATAGTATATAGAGAAGGTATTGCACTCCACCAAAAAATTCGATACCGAGATTTCACCGGAAATATATGTTTTAGGGTCCCCTGTATCCTGTGTCTGTGAACACGATAACTCAAAAACGAAAAGTCGGTAAAATACCAAACTTGGTATTTAAGTTTAATATTTTCCAGGGATGCGACACGAAGATTTTGAGAAAAATCCCCCACCTCAAACTACCCTTTATGTGGAACTTTTTTCGAAATTTTTGATTTTCTAAAAAAATGGCTCTAACGATTTTGATTAAAATATCGTATGTTAAAGATATTTACCTGACAAATTAAATCTATATTTTGAATTTTCTGGGAATAGCCTCTGAAGACTACTTTATTCTGGGTCAATTTTACGGAATTTTGCAAACTGCTAAACCGTAAGAGATGGACAAAAACTTACCATACAATAAAGGTAGAGCACTTTAAAACACACAATTTATGCTATATACATATTTTTCGTGGAGTTGATTCTTTTTGAGATATTCCTTGTTTTTGCTTTCAGCTATAAAACACATATTTTTCTCATACAGAACTTTGTGAACTCTTGTCCATACAAACAAAGGAACTTCAGTCACATAGCAACCAGTTTTTGACTATCACTTTAACCTATGGTACTCCCTTATTTCGCTCCTACTTACAAGGAAGCAATAAATAAGACTATTTATGCTAATTTTTTCTCGATTAGCAGGAAGTAAATAGAAGCATAAGCTTTTTAAAAATAATTTATTGCAGAGATATAGAGAAAGTCATGTGAATGGAACTTATCAGATTTTTACTTTCTCTACACGTACTATGTACATAGTGTATAGTGAAGGTATTGCACTCCACCCAAAAATTCGATACCGAGATTTCACCGGAAATGTGCGTTTTAGGGTCCTCTGTGTCCAAAAAATGTATTTTCAGAAAAAACTCCGTGTGTGTCCGTGTGTCTGTGAACACGACAACTCAAAAACAAAAAGTTGGTAAAATACCAAACTAGGTATTTAAGTTTGGTATCTTCCCCTACTTCCAACTGCCCTTTACACGGAACAAAAAACGCCTCTAGATAGGGCAAAAATAGATTTACTCCTCCCCCTCCATCCAAATGTATGTCATGCGGGAATTATGTAAGTCTGTATCGGGGTTAGCACATGCCTGATATAAAGGATAGTTTCGTGGGGTGGGGAGGATTTTCCTGAACATCTTCATGTCGCATCTCTGGCAAATGCTAAACTTAAATATCAAGTTTGCTATTTAACCGAATTTTTGTTTTTAACTTATACTATTCAGAGGTACACAGTCAGACGCGAGCTTTTTTTCATAGCGGGACAGTGCTGGTATTGCGATCTTTGACAGTCAACCTGATAGACAAACTTCTATAATTGTAACAGCATCAATATTGGTGGTTTGTAGCGTTACAACAATTGGCATATCAAGCCATTTTCCTTGAATGATGATGATGGTTAGTGTTTAAGGGCGATCAACTACAAGGTCATCAGCGCCCTTATTAAACAAATCATGACAAAAGCCAGAGATAAAGCTCAATAAGAAATATTATAAATAAGAACAAAAGATAAATCTAAAAAGCAATGTATAAAAGTTGGTGATTTCAGAAAAAAAACTATATCAAATCTAATACAAAAACAAGGGTAAAAAGAACTAAATCCGTAATTTGAAGGTTCTCTTTGATAAAAATTTAAAAATCTTGTGTCCGCCAGCACTTCTGCAAGACTGACCGACATTTTCCTTGGATTTTATATTAAATTAAAAACAAATTAGTACTCGTTCCACTGCCTATGGAATAAAAACTTTATCTAATTAGTTAATGCGCATGCTATATGTATAGGTTTTTAAACATATTTACGATACGCTTCTCCAAATTTTGGCTGTTAATTTTTCAGATATTCTGTACGCTTTGTAGTCATAATTAATTACTGGAAAATGTCCGTCACTGAAATTGTATAATGCTTTATCGTGTCCCTAATGAGTTCCCTTTAAATCCACGGTTTGATATAGGTGCGTGTTTTCCAATTTAGTTGAAATGCACTACGCATATAATCAGTGAACAGAGAGAGATCATTTAAATTTCAGGTTAAAGCATCCCGGATTTCATGTCAACATTCATGTTTATGGTTAGCTACGTATCTATGTTATTGAAATAGCAATGCAATGGTGCATTGATTCACAGTCAAATGCAAGTTTCATCGAACCATCATTGAAATCAACATACTGCCAATTAACAAGATTAACTTTATAGCGGAAAAAGTAGCCTAAAAAGAAGCACGCATTGCTTCACATGTATGTTAGATCACAGGAGACATCTGGAAAATTCTACCGAACAAACCTAGGCCCGTCTCGCCTCCGCTAACTCCAGGTTTTCACACATTTGTAGCACAGATTTTTTGAGAGAACATTTTTCTGTCTCTCCAAGGAGAACTTTAGAATGACTTCTAGGTTTGCTTATTTCCTGACGTCCTCTTTATTTTTACTTTCTCTATACGTACTATGAACAGTGTATATAAGTGTATATAACTGTATAGAGAAGGTATTGTAATGCACCCAAAAATTCGATACCTAGATTTCACCGGGAATACATATTTTGAGACCCCCCGAATCCAAAAAAAAAACATTTTTAGAAAAATGTCCGTGTGTGTCTGTGGGCAGTATAGCTCAAAATCGAAAAGTCCGTTAAAAACCAATCTTGGTATTTATGTTTGGTATCTTCCAAGGATGTTACACGAAGATTTCCAAGTAAATCCCCCCATCTCCAACCACACTTTACATGGAACTTTTTTCGAAAATTTTGATTTTCTCTAAAATGGCTCTAACGATTTTGATTAAAATATCGTATGTTGAAGATATTTACCTGACCAATAAAATGTATATCTTGAATTTTCTGGTAATAGCCTCTGAAGACTACTTTATTCTGGATGAATTTTACGCAATTTTGCATAACTGCTAAAGCTTAAGTGATAGACAAAAACATACCACACAAATAATGTAGAGCACGATAAAACAGACAATTTATTTAATATATATCTTTTTTTCTTGGAGTTGATGGTCTTTTTAATATTCCTTTTTATTGGTTTCAGCTTTGAAAGACAAACAAAGGAACTTCAGTCAAATAGCAACCAGCTTATGACTATCACTTTAACCTATGGTACTCCATTATTTTGCTTCTACTTACAAGGAAGCAAGTAATAAGACTATTTCTGCTAATTGTTTCTGGATTAGCATGAAGTAAATAGAAGCATAAACTTTTTAATAATAATTTGTTGCAGAAATGTAGAGAAAGTCATGTGAAAGGAACACATCGGATTTTTAACAGCAACTGTAACGCTGCTATATGAAATACCTGTATAGGAAGGGGGGCAGGAAATGGGTAACAATGCAGGGGGTCCATTAGAATGGTATCATTGAGTAGAGCAGGCTTTAGCTCTGAGTGGCACTGGGGAGCGGTCTTTCGTTTGTTACTCTATGTAATCTGGCGTAACTGCCGGCAAACAGGAATCCCTCATTGCGTGCCAGTGATTAGTCAGCCTCTTCACCATCATAGTAGAAAGGCAGGTACCAGAGCCACTTAAATGGCCGCGCTCGCCATGCTTCGTAGCGCAGGGGATCGTGGGTTCCAGTCCCGCCTTGGGCATGGGTGTTATATGTGTGTGTGCAAAAGAAGAAAACAGCATTTCAGTAACCATACAGTAACCAAAGTATAAAAAAGCTGATGTATTCCATTCACATGACTTTCTCTACTCCTGTGTAACAAATTATTGTTTATAAGTTCATTCTTCAACTTATTTCAAGCTAATCGAGAAAAAATTAGCAGAAATAGTCTTATTACTTGCTTCCTTGTAAGTAGAAGCGAAATATGGAAGTATCATAGGTTAAAATGAAGTCAAAAGCTGGTTACTTAGGTGACTGAAGTTCCTTTGTTTGTATGGACACGAATTGACAAATTCCTGTATGAGAAAAGTATAAGTTTTTCAAAGCTGAAACCAAAAACAACGAATATCTCAAAAACGATCAACTCCTCGAAAAAAAAGCATATAACATAAATTGTGTGTTTTAATGTGCTCTACATTTTTTGTGTGGTAAGTCTTTGTTCATTTCTTACAGTTTAGCAGTTATGCAAAATGCCTCCAGAATAAAGCTCGTAGTATTCTGAGGCTATTCCAGAAAATTCAAGATATTCATATTATTTGTAAGGTAAATATCTTTAATATATCTACGATATTTTAATCAAAATCGTTAGTCATTTTTGTGAAAATCAAAATTTTCGAAAAAAGTTCCATGTAAAGTTGAGAGTGCCGGGATTTTCTTACAAATCTTCGTGTCGCATCCTTGGAAGATACCAAACTTAAATACCAAGTTTGGTATTTAACGGTCTTTTCGTTTTTGAGCTATGCTGTCCACAGACACACACACGGACATTTTTCCAAAAATGTTGCTGCACCTTGCTAATCGAGATAATCATTAGTAGAATGATCTTAATACTTTGTTCCTTATAAGTAGAAAGAAAATAAGGGAATGCACTAGGCTAAACCGTTAGTCAAATGTTTTAAAAGTTGTCGTTATTCATTGTCATTGCAAATCGATTCTTTGCTTGGCCATGAGTAGAACAAAAGAAAAACGAACACTTCCTGTCTGAGAAAAATATAAGTAAGCACAACCGAAACCAAAAACAAGGAATATCTCGGAAACGGCTACCTCCACAGCAAAAATGTAAAGGATATAAATTGGGTGCTTTGATCAGATCAACATTTTCTGTGTAGTAAATGTTTGTCTATCTCTTACCGTTTAGCAGTTAAACAAAATTTAGCAATATTCATCCAGAATAAAGAGCTCTTCAAAGGTTATTCCCAGAAAATTCAAGATATACATTTTATTTCGTATGTAAATATCTTTAATATACGGAATTCAATCAAAATCGTTAGAGCCATTTTTTAGAAAATCAAAATTTTCGAAATTTTTTCCATGTAAGGGGTAGTTGGGGATGGGAGGATTTTCTTGAAAATCTTCTTGTCGCATCCTTGGAAGATAACAAACATAAATACCAACTTTAGTATTTAACGATGTTTTTGTTTTTGAGCTATGCTGTCCACAGACACACACACAGACAGACAGACACACACACACATACACACGGACCTTTTTCTGAAATGCTTTTTTTGGATTCAGGGGGTCCTAAATCATGTATTTCCGGTGTAATCTCGGTACCGAATTGTTGGGTGGAATACAATACTTCCTCTATCCGCTATGTACATAATACGTATAGAGAAAGTACAAATAGGTAAATAAAAGTAGGGTATACAGCGCCGGAGTCCCGACCAGACTCCGGGACTGCATTTAAAAAAAATAGTTACATTTCGTATGAGAACAGTTATTAAAGTGTTTTATTTATAACTATGACAGAGGTAATTATGTTCAATGCAAAAATTAGGTCGGACCGATGTAAATACTACAGTTAGCTCATATTCATACTATGAACAGAGAAAGTTTGATTTATCGAGTGTAGGCCTTTGTTTTACCTCAACAGTATCCTCACAAGCTTGACACAGAATAAATATGAGTAATAAGAGAGCCAACTGTATGATATTGTTATTATTATTATTATCATCATCATCATTATTATTAATGAGACTATGGAACTTATTGAAGTCTATCTACAAACTTCCGAAGATACTGCTTTAGCAAATAAGAAGCACTAATTTTAAAAGCAGACTAGCAAAGGAAGCACAGTTAACTAATTTACATAAGCGGATAAGACGAACAAAATCGAATACGCTTTAGCAGAGAAGCCTTGCAGAGAACTTTCGTTTTTCCTACGAAGCCATAGCAACCACCGAGAACAATGACATTTCTTAGAGTATATCATATTTTATTAGAATGACATCTTACTAACTTCATATTCCTCAAAATAAATATAGCTGTTTTGAGAAGAAAAAAGTATAATGTCTCATACAAATTGGAGACTGATTACTATACATAACTTTATTTTTCTATTCTGTGTTATTCATAAAAACTATTTTAGATCTCTAAATTTGAAACATAGAGTTCCAATTTTTATTTATTTAATTTTTTTTTTGTGTAGCTTAACTTCCTTGAACCCAGTTGGTCATATCGAACGATGAATGAAATTGGTGAAATGATGCTTAAGCGGTCTCGGGGTCCATGGAGCTTAAAGTTATTCGACATTCTCAGGAAACAGGAAAATCCCCGATAAAAATCATCCTAAACGAGATTCGATCCGCGACTTATTGACTATAAGGCAGACACCAAAATTATTTTATTATACTTATTATGCATCGTTACTAGAGGATAAAATAATTTTGCAAAGAAGTCCCTATATGCTAGCTATGATGCTACATATTCTTTGCGTTATCTCTCAAAAAACAAAAGAGCCTGCTTGCTGTAATTGCACGAAATATAGCAGAAACAGTATTTAAATACTGTGTAGGTATATTAAGAAGCTCTGCATTTCTTTCTGCATTCTAAAATTCCCTCCTCATAAAATTCTCTAAATTCAGTAAGTATGGAAAAGATAATGTCAGCATAAAATTCTAGATATAGGTTCTATACAGAAAAACCACTAAGGCTTCCAATCTGAAGTTGTAATATTTTAGTTTTAGATTGTGCATTATGTCTTAAAACGATCTCCGGGAGGAGAAGTAAGATCCGAAGGAAAACCATATGTGAAAGCGGAGCATGCTGTGCTAAGGTGACTTTTTTTTATTGGAAGAAAACTCTTTTATACAATTAGGCACAATGCTTAGTTGAGCTAGCTAGACACACAGAACAGCCATCTGGGGTAGCATCTAGCGATGTGCCCAAAGAAACAGTACAAATAACTAAAGAAAGCAGCACAGAAAATAATAAGAGCTAAATGCTCAGTCGCAGACCGGAGTGCCAGCGGCGCTTTAGTCTGCATCGTTGAGGTTCAGGAGGAAGATACATTTGGCGGAGAAGAGGATTGCGGTGGCGCAAACAGGAGCGATGGAGCTTCTTGTAGATGATGCACATTACCTCCGGCAGGCCTATGTTACCATATATATTACCAAATCCTCCAATTATAATAGGTATTACTATAAAGAAAATTATAATAAAAGCGTGTGCTGTTGCGTGCAGAGTTGAGTTGCGCACGTACTATGGAGCGCCATTCATGAGGCAGAGAAAATGGTTCTGTGTGCGCTGGAGTTTGATGGTCTGCGACGGAGCGGCAGAACCCCATATCGCACAGCTGTATTGCCACATGGGGGCGAAATAAGGAGGTGTAGACAAGACGCTTGTACCGCAAAGACAATGGCGAAGAACCCGACACAAGATGATGGACGGATGCGATGACGAATCCTGTGCACTAGACTGGAGAGATGGGGACCCCATGTAAGCCGGATGTCCAAGGTAAGGCCGAGGTACCTTATAGAAGTCGCGGTGGGTATCTCCGTCCCAGTGAGAGAAATGGGATGAGGGGTCACGTTCTTTTTGTAGGTGAACTTCACAACACGAGATTTATGAGCGTTCATTGTCACTCTCCAACGTTGGCACCTGGGGTGAATTTGGTTGCAAAAGTCCTGAAGGCGGAATGCCGCCGTAACACAAGTACCCACACTTCGTGCCGCCACATCGTCGGAATAGTGAGCAATGGTGAGTTGCGGATGGCCCGGAAAGTCCGAGGTATAAGCCAAGTATATTAAGGGGCATAAATACGCTCCCTTGCGGCACACCAGAGGAGCTAGGAAGGCCTTGGAAAATGTATGATAATGTTTAACAGAGAAGGTGCGATTTCGCAAATAGGACTGTCTGATGCGGAAATAAGTGTCTGAGAGATGCGATTTGAGTTTGAATAACAATCCAGTGTGCCAAAATATACCAAAGTCCTTCTCCGTTTCCAAAAATAGTCCTATGCACACAGATTGGCGCTCATATGAATCAAGAACAGCGTCAACGACACGATCGAGCTGCTGAGAGCAGGAGTGAAGAAAGCGAAAACCAAACTGAGTCTCAGGGATAATCGGTATGACCTGAGGCAAAAGACGAGACAGAAGGATACGTTCGAAGAACTTGGAGAGTAGGGGGAGTAAACTAATATGACAATAATTGAGGGGGTCGTTCTTAAGTTTATCAGGTTTGGGAAGGATAACAGTAGCGCGTTTCCATTGATGAGGAATATGAGCAGTGCGGAGGATAGCGTTGTTTATTTGCGGCGAAGGTGATGGCCCCAACAATTCCTTATCCTGCACTGGCCTAAGGCATAGCATCCAAAACACTCCCCAAAAGAACCTCCATCTTCAGCGAGCACCTCACAGGTGAGCCAAATAATCGGCCGTTTGGGAAAATCTTTTCCGTAGTGCATATTGCATCAACCAAATTGCATCAACCCTTGCTGCCTGCCTTGCAATCAGAAAGGAAAATATTCAGATTATCCTGATGTCTATTATTTAGAGTTTAAAGATACGTTCTTACCGCATATATCATTATATATACTGATGATTCATGAAATTAAATGAAAACTGGGGAATTTCAGGGCTAAACATGGTTAAGAATGCGGCCATTCGATATCTGGAAGGTAATTTGAATATATTTCTTTCTTGCTCTTACCAAAGGAAGTGCTACATAAATGAAGAATTGTAAAAACAAATAGCATTTCACAATCTACTTTTTCAGGGACATCAAATTTGTAATTTTCGGTGAAATCCAATACAGATTTTTTGGATTAAATTCAAAACTCTTTCTACCTATTTTAGAAAGTAAAATATGTCCAAAATCAAACTAACTGATTTGATAGTAAAGTCCTAGGAACCATATAAAATCCACAGCATTTTGCCATTTTAGGACTCAATTTTGTCTGATACTCTAAATAAGTGAGAACCCAAACTGAAAGTAAAATAAAACGAACAACATTTAAAGTTTCTTGAACACGCATTAACATATATTTTTAATTTATGTTTATATGTTATTATAATATTAATTATATTTGTGGTGTCACTATGACATTTAAATCCTTAAATGGTGATATGGATCAATCAGCACTATCTTTTTACCATTTTTTTATTTCCTTTTCTGTTTCCTTTTTCATTTCATAGTCTCCTTTAACCACTTATCATTGGTGAGTTTTACTCAGTCAATTGAACTTTTACTTTATGTTTCTCACAACGCATTCACTCGCATGTCCAATGTATAGTCTCTGGAAGGTTAAATAAAAATTTCACTCCCGGCCAAAACTTGAACCCGGGACTTCCGGGTGATAAGTCAGCTCTCTGAACCATTCGATCACTCTACCAATTTTATTGTTTCAATCGTTTTTCAATTTATTACCTAATTATGCAGTTGCTTTCTCGCTTCCACCAATTACATTATCCAATTGATCGCCTTAAACTGAACTTCATTTATTCGAATACGAATTGACCAACTCAGTTTGAAATTACATTACTACATTTGTTTTTCCATAATTTTTATGGTTAAAAAAAAGTATAGAGAATAATATATTTTTAGTAAACAGTTTGTAGATTGTTTATGCGTTGTTAAATATATGAAAATGCGTATGGATGTTGCTCATCGTCTGGTTACTCTTTGGAAGGGGTCATATAGAGACAGAATATGCAACTGTTAAATTCTGATCAAAACTTTAACTGCCTCTTTTTAGCCCTTGGATTCATATAAGAATTTCTGTTGAACATGAGTTTTCAGTAAAACGTATGTACCACAAAGCGAAGAACAAACTTTGGGCATCTTAAGCATTTATAAATTATACATTTTTCTTAGAAATGCTAATGAAGTGTTCGAGAAACAATTACCTTAGAAAACGGTGCATGCAATATTCTTTCATTCTACAGCTCAAAAGGCTTCACTCATGCACAACATATCGATTGTTTTCAAGCTTGCATCAGTCCTAACGTTGCTGGTGAAGTAGTAGAAACATGTTATTGTTCTCGAGCTTTCTGCTCGACGCAGTGCAGCATGTGTCGTGGTGCGGATGTTTCCTTATCAAGTGGCACAAAATGGCGCCCTTCAGGAAAACTTGCCAACTACACGGCTCTGCTTTAAAACAAATGAAAAAGCACTGTGCCTCGATCTCTACATATGCAAGCTCTAAGGACTAAAAAAAGCCCCGCCTTTAAGCCTTTTTTAAATATAAGATGATTATATGCAAGTATTGTTGCATGAGGTTTCAGAGAGAAAGAGAAGGCATAATTGGGCGCTTTCATTTGCATCAGAATAATTTTTATCTTTCGGTGCTGAAATTACTCCGGCCTGTTTTATTCATGGCTCTTAATTTACGAGCAAGCTGCAGTCTTCCCGGTGCACTAATTAAAGAGAAATTTTGATGCGTGAAAAATGAGATGAAAATACAGCTTCTGTTTCTTTAATGTAAGTTTAAATTGCTACTATGCATTCGCACATCGACATTGTTAAACAGTTTAAATGGTGCCCATTTGTTTGAGTCAACGGTGCTGCAATATATAACAAGCCAGGAAAAGTATTTATCAACCGATTTAATAAAGATACCTTGGGGTAAACTTTTACGTTCATGACAATCGCATGTTTACTTGATATAAAAATCTTTGAAAACAGTATTTTTACTTTCTCTAGCCCCATATGCACAATGTTGTACATAGGGATAGAGAAGTATTGTATTCCACTCAAAAATTCGATACCGAGTTTTCACCGGAAATATGTTTTAAGGTCCCCTGTATCTAAAAAAAGATCTTTTTCACAAAAAGGTCCATATGTGTGTGTGTGTGTGTGTGTGTGTGTGTGTCCGTATGTCCGTGTGTCTGTGAACACGATAACTCAAAAACGAAAAGTCGGTGAAGCACCAAACTTGGTATTTAAGTTTACTATCTTCAAGGGATGGTCGTCTCCTTAGCGCGGTGGTAACGCAGCTGCTTACCAAGCGGGAGACCTGGGTTCGATCCCCAGTACCGGCGTCCCCCGCTGGGAGACCTGGCCCGGCATGCACTCAGCCTCGTAAGGTCCCTGGGGGGGGGGTTAATTGAGGAGCTACTTGATGGAGAGGCTAAGGTTCACCATGAGCTGTCGTGCCATGGAGTTATTTATGTTATCTTCCAGGGATGCGACACAAAGATTTTGAGAAAAATCCCCCACCCCAAACTACCCTTTACATGGAATGTTTTTCGAACATTTTTACTTTCTTAAAAATGGCTCTGACGATTTTTATTAAAATATTATATATTAAAGATATTTAGCTGACAAACAATATGTATATCTTGAATTTTCTGAGAATAGCTTCTAAAGAGCTGTTTATTCTGGATGAATTTTGCTTAATTTGGCATAACTAGTAAACCGTAAGAAATAGACAAAAACTTGCTATTCAAAAAATGTAGGTCTTGTTAAAATACACAAGTTATGGCATATACATTTTTCTTGTGGAGCTTACAGTTTTCGAGGTATTCAGTGTTATTAGTTGCAATTCTGAAGTTCAGTTCTTTTCTCAGATGGGAGCGTGCGTTTTCTTTTGTTCTACTCCTGGCCAAGAAAAGAAGTGATTTGTAATGACAATCGCATAACGATAGCTTTTAAAACATTTGACTAGCGTATTCTCTTATTTTTTCCTACTTATAAGGAACTAAGTAATAAGAACAATGTGCTAATGTGTACCTCAATTAGCAAGATGCAGAAAGAAGAATAATCTTGTGTAAGAAGTTTGTAGAACAGCAAGAGAAAGCCGTGTGAGTGTAACACATCAGATGTTTTAAACTGAATTGCATCATAAGCCACTGTCCTTTTGACAAACTGGTTTATTATAACTAGGGATAGCATCTTGGGGACACATGCGAATGCCAGTTGCATGCCTACCGAGTAGATACCGACCTGCATTGGCATGTGCATTGCACGTGCCGCATGTAAACAACCTGTAGTAATGCGTTGAGGAATTGTGTTACGTGGCTCGACGCAGCAGTGTACAATGATGTATATTATAATACTGTTTTATAGTCAATTAATGCATTTGATCTTTAATCAAGATTGTAAAATCCCTTGCTTCAAATTGATTACATGAAGATTTGCAAATCATACTTTGCAGATATATCTACGACAATAACACATATTTAGAAACATCGAACATGGAAATGTCTCGAGTCCTGAAAGCTGTTGACGACTTGCGCAAGCAATTAATCAGAGACCCGTGATACCTGTTTCAGACCGTGTGAAAAAGAAAGTGTTTGGGAAAAATTGTCGGCTTTCAAATAATGCGTGAAATACGAAATGTGCTACGTTATATTGATACGAAAATAATTTTCTATAGAACATCCCATCCAACAGTCAATTATGTGTCCTATTTCCGTTTTGCTCCAATCATGTCTTGTGCTATGGAGCGAAGTTTTTCACAATATAAAGTCTGTGTACGTGCCAATCGGGGACGATTCATTTTTGAGACGTTACCAGTGTATGTTGTTGTGCATTGTAACCTATATATTGTGAGAGAAAATAAACCTGATAATGATATTGATGATTTGTTGCACAACAGTAGTTGAATGTATGTAAATATTAAAATGTTTAGTGGCCGTAAATCAGTGGTATTGCGTCGGTCACGTGTGGGCCACGTATGTGACGTTACCCACTGTGTGTGTGTGTGTACACTCCCTTACCTAATTACTTATAGCAGGTCACTCCCTACGTACCTGTGTGTAGCGACGACTGCTATAGTTGCCTCAGCTCCACTCAAATCTCCGATGACGTCACATAAATTGACTCACTCAGGTTGTAGTAACAATGTGGGTAGTTAGGAGTTATACTTATGAATATCGCAACACACTATAACTTGTATATCTAAATGAATTTATGTCTAGTACTTTTAAATATCACGAGAAGCACTTTTGCCTCACATACTAAAGTTACTTTGTTCCCTAGCACTTCCTGCAACTTTATATCTGCGATAACAGAACTTTACAATGTATATCTTGCAACTGAACATCGCCTTGTACGCCTAGCAACTGAGCATTACGATGTGCCTCTAGCAACTAGCATTACGGTGTGCCTCTGCCATGAATATTACATTCTACCTTGCAACTAAAAATTACATTATGCCCAAACTGGTCACAAGCTCCTATATATATAGAAAAATATGGTGTCAAGGCTGTTTTGTTTCTATTGGTTAAAAAGACCGCAAACTTGGCGTCTATGCGTCCCATAATGCAGTTGTTATTACCCATAATGCACTATAACTACCTCATGACGCATTTATACAATGGAGAAAAACTCATTTCTTGAACATTAGAGATTTCCCCAGTTCACTTTCACTTGTTACTCTATTGCATGCACTTGCATAAAGGAGTACTTGACTTTTACCAACTTTCTACCTCAACAAAGAATTTTCCCTTTATGCAGCGACCCAGTTTCGTAAACACCCAAATCTGCGCTTGCTTCAAGCTAGCTTTCTATACGTATTGAGAAATATTTTATTTGTACATTAAATAATAGCCAATAATTAATAATAATAATAATAATAGTAATAATAACAACGAGGTTAACTAACGGTCTCAGTATTCATGTTTACCACTCACCCAATCTCAATCGTCTTTCATTGCTAGTAAAAACATCACAGTCTACCACGCAACCACTGCCCCATTTTCCTTTTATTAGTACCACTATGTACACATCTCAACTATATACCATGCTGCACTAACTTCGATTCTTCGGTGCCTAAGATGTTAACCTTAATTATAACTAAACGCCTTTAAGGGTCCAAAAAATATGTTGAACCACTCATTTCCTTTGATTGCCTACACTCAATCAGACCACTACTTGGATTTCAGCTGCAAGTTTTCTTAGGAATCAAAGCATGGCTTATGCTATTCCAATTTCCACATTTTAGCTGATTATGCATATGACCATGATATAATATGGGCTATGCATGACTCAGCTACATTCAGGTGTATTCATTGTTCCGTCTTAAGGGATTTTC
The DNA here is from genome assembly GCA_030762935.1 of Hymenopus coronatus. Lineage (NCBI taxonomy): Eukaryota > Metazoa > Arthropoda > Insecta > Mantodea > Hymenopodidae > Hymenopus > Hymenopus coronatus. The sequence continues at coordinate 26,952,618 of CM060889.1, forward strand.
AACTTACTCCAAGAATTTAACTTAGGTTGAACATCTTAATGACTTTTTAGCTAAAAGGAATTTCAGCAGAGCTTAGATATATGCTACTCAGTTGTTGCTTCCGTTGCGCGTTTCACCTGCACAATGTGCACAATCTTCGTTCAACTGTTAACAAGACAAATGTTATAAACTCTAGCTCAAAATACATAAACTACAGTATTATACAAGACATCACTTCTGATCTATAGCCTTCTGAAAACTTTGGAAAACAGATTTCCTGAATATGACTTCATTTTGAATTCCCTGCACAAACACCTACCAAAAATATATTATTAGTATTTAACCTCCAATGTTCGCGCTATTCTGTGACTTGGTCTACTTCCCTTAAAACTGAAGTGGTCGAAAATCATTGTTTACCTAAAATCCAACAAGCCTAAGAAATTAACAACCTGTTTTAATGCAGGCATTGGAAAAAGTCATACAACGACTTCTAACCACATTCTCTTTAAAGTTTTAGATATAACCAATACATTCTACTAAGCATTCTGTAGATTATAGCGAATTGTTTTTCCCATATAATATTTTCTTGTCCATTAGTGGGCATTCTCATTAAAACTTAAGAGTTCTATTTGTAGCCCAAGCGAAGACCTTAAGTGGCACCCCAGGATGAATTGCGCAGCAGAAGCTTTGTAAAATTCGAAAGGGTTCAGTCATTATCCTTATCTTATAGCAGTATTTTTGGACATTATCCAACTCTTCATGTGTTCGGGCGGTTTAAATCCTCAACTTTTTCACATGGATCTTCCCATTTCTCGTAAGAAATCCTTAATAGCCTTTTCAGAGACCAGTGTTTCTTGGCCCGCATACGTGTCATTCCATCTTCTACTGAGTGTTGCGTTCCACATCTCCTTCTTCAACATATTCTCTCTTTGGCTTCATAGTTATAATTACTTTCAGCTTTTGCTTAAGGATCCAATGTCATGTTATCTTCACAAACTCCAAAGAAGTGCTTATTATAACTAATGTTCGAAACCAGAAAAGTAAACTGCAGTCGTATTAGCTTCAACCAGACTCTCGAAACTGCATCCGGCGTTTAATTGGCGCTCTCCTCTGAAGTTTGACTCTTTTGTACTTCCATATACCTCTCTTCCGAAACGTTACATATGCAAGGAATAATTGTTTTTTCACACACCATGGCAACATGCATTGAATTTCTCGACTGATTCGTATGTTTTCCCTGTAAACCACCCAGAGTGTAAAGTCCTTGCAACATTATAAATCGCCATTGGGGTTGTCAACTCAAAAATAATTTGAGATCACCTTGTGGTTTACCGGGAAACATGCGAGTTAGTTGAGAAATTCAATTCAATGCCGGCAGGTTGCCATTGTAGTTCAGTGGCAGAGCAACCAGCTAGAGATCGGGAGATCTGTGGTTCAAATCCCGGTTGTGGCATTGAATTTTTCAGTCTGACTCTACCTATCCATTACAGATTCAACTTGGCGAGCTGCTTCTAAGCCACCGCATACAAATGATTTGGAATAAGACCTGTATATAATCACAATTCCCAAAGTTCTTCTGAAGACACCGGAGCTTGAGACTTGTCATACACACCTGACATCCCACAATCTCCAAAGCTTTCTTCTACAATATGCATCTCAAGAGAGGAGAGGAGAAGGCTCGGCCCGAGGAATCATGAGCCAACTACACTTAACCGAAATCTATGTCAGCAAATGCGTACTTTCTAATGACGATCGCTGTTCAAACTGATACTTTAATTATGCTGTATCTTCACCTATGTCCTGTGACAGTATACTATGTTTTCCTTTCACCGCACGTCTTTAATTCGCGTCTACATTGTTTCTTCGGTTACGTTTTCAGAATTGAATTAATGAATAATGAATTAATATAATAATAATAATTCACTTGCCTTTCTAGCTTTACATGACTAAATCGTAATGTATATTGTTGCTATCTTTGAAAAATAAAAAATTGTGTTATGCATAATGCAGAATTACAATCATGATCTCGTTTTGATAAAGGTAATGATTAAATAATTGTAAAATTTATAGTATACTTATTATAATTTCTTCAAATATTTAATTTATACAGCTCCTTTGAACTTCTATAGTCATATCCGAGGCTTTGCTTTAGAAAGTAGTGCTAGCGTTTTCTAGCTTAACATTAGTTTTTTCATTGGTTTTTATTATAATATTAAACCCGTACATATTGACTCTCTCATACTCTGGGGGGATAGGAAAAGAAACGCTCCCAGCCCCAGCCGGGAATCAAACCCGTAACCTCTGGGTATGAAGCTAGAATGCTGACCACTCGACCGCAGTCTATTATTATTATTATTATTATTATTATTATTATCTCATTATCATCATCATTATTATTATCTTATTACCTATCATCATTATTATTGAGGAAACAATAACAATTGTAACACTTGCAAAATTTCTGGAGCAAACGACATATCTTTATTTTTTCTATAGAGGTACAAATGGCCAATCCGCTGCGTATCTGACGTTTGCAGATTTCCCTTCGTGCTTTAAAAGAGTTGCAAAACTCAATGAAATTATTTCGAGTTTTCGGCCAGTGGAAAAATGGGGAGTGCGACTTTCGTGTTACCCGCTCACGGCCTCTGCTGATAAGCAAGAGTGTCAAATCAATGGTCGCTCACCAGTTCCGCACTTACCGGATCCAACTTGAAATAGCCCCGTTGAGTTCTGCAGCTCTTTAAATCATGAAGGGACATCCGTACACGTTCTGTTACCATATATGTTTGCAAATTTTCTTTAAGCTCTTATACAAAGTTTAAACTCTGTAGCGCAATAATTCCGAAGTTGTTTTAAACATACAAACAGAAAGTTGCGCAGACAAAGCTAAGTTTCTCTTCTCTTTGTGCTTTTAAAGAAGCTCTGTATAGACGATGAATAAAGGCTGGAATAGTGTTCAAATGATCCCATGGTCCACGGAGCTGAGTTACCAGAAATGTGTCTTCTGTGAATATAACAAAAAAAGAGGTTCTAGTTTGAAAGACTGGCAGGCAACAGTTTACCCCCGCAGCTGGATGTTAATATTTGCGGCGTTAGTGTTTGCTCTGCGATACCGAACGCATTTAAAACGCATTTTATAGATAGGGTGACCAAATGATGTTTGAGGTTCGTTTATTCTTACGTTAAAACACTTTTGCTTTGGCACATAACATATTACTAAATACAATGGTGTGTTGGTAATGGTGATGTTGATAACAATAACAACAATAATAGTAATAATAATAGTAATAATAATATACTACAACGCACATCAATGCATTTCGAAAAACTTTTATTCCCTGTAAGAATTTCGAAATACGTACAACGACGTACATCTCTGTAACTTTTCACTAACACGAAAAGTAGAGGAATTCCTGATTATGAGGGGATGGACCGGATAAGATTATGCCCTTAATTCACGTTTGCATACCGTCCCACGTATCCCATTTACCTTTAGGGTGAACTTCGTTACTCTGATAAATGAAACAACGAATTTACACCAACGACTTTACAAACATGCGTAAAAATGATATAGGAGTATCAAAATATAGAATTCCAGAATACAAAGGCCTAATACAACATCAAAAGTTTTGAACAAGATGCCTCACGAACATTTCCTAGTGTACCCCTTGTCATTGCCTTGGCCTACCGCCCGGCCACTGCGTCCCCAATCTCGGTCGTCATGGATGGGGTGCAGTATTGGGGGGTGAGACATGGTCAGCGCTTCGAATTAAGTTCTGAATGCTGACACCTAAGCGAATAGTAAACAAATGCGCCACAAACATTTTTATTTCAATTACGTTTCGCCTCTCGCTTTTTTTTTATTTCGCCAACTATCTTATATAGGTAAGAAAGTATTCAATGTAGGAAAATTTGAAGTGTGTATTATTTGTGGGAACCATGGTTGGAACAGCACGGTCTAGCGTTTCTGGATCAGTTTCCATCTCGCAGTGTATAAAAAGTGCCATACTTTGGGCAGCGGGATTTTTCAACGTCTGTAACCATTTAAAGGTACCCATTAACAAGCAAATAAGGGAATTGTATAATGGGGGGGGGGGTTCAGCTTCGATAGATTCAGATGTAAAATGTCGATTGGTGAAGGGTTCCAACCACCAGGAATCCAAATGCGACAGTTCCCCAAAACTCAAGTCCATAACGCAGCTTTACAGGAATATTCCAGCAATCGATGTGGAAGGGAATCTGCTGCATGGCAAATTGGGCAGTTGCTAGAGATGGACATCCGGTGACGATATAATTTGTCTGTCGTAGGAAGAATTTCATTAATCACTTCATAGGTTACCGCTATCAATGTGCGAAATGCTAAAGCAGCTCCAAATACGTTTCCAAGGCAAATGTGAGTATTTCACTTGTACATGCGGGATAACAGTAGCATGTCGCCGAAGAGAAGCATAAACATTCTCCACAGAGCGAAAAGCACCACTCTTTCTACTAATACATTCTGTCAAGAAAGTACCGGGAATTGGTCATTTAAAAATCCTGTTTAAAAGGGGATTCAAAATTATTGTTGTCGCTAAGTTGCTACAACTTTCCTCTATACCCACGCGGAGTTTGATTGTCATCTGTCATCTAGTTTGTTTACAGTACGCCATTTTGTTAGTTCATCTCAAAGGTGATTTGCGATTTTACAATGGATACAAATATTGAACAAAGAATCTGACCCAAATTTTGCATTGCAAATGGTATTTCGTGTGCCAAATCGCTGAAAATGTTACAGAGGGCTTACGGTGAATCGATTTTATCAAAAACACGTGCATATGAATGGTACAATGCATTCAAAAGTGGTTGAGATGTGGTGGAAGATTTGCCTCACTCTGGTCGGCCATCAACAGTTTCAACTGAACTGAACATCGCTAAAGTGAAGAAAATGGTGTCTGAAAATCGTCATTTAGGTCTGAGAGAGATTGCCGCTGAACTTTCTGTGTCTCACGCATCGATTCGTACCATTTTAAACGATTGTTTGGGCATGACACGCGTTGCAGCTCGGTTAGTTCCGAAAGACTTGAATTTTCTACAAAAACTCAATCGCGTAAGGATTGCTGAAGACATGCTAGAACGGGCCAATTCCGTCCCCACATTCATGAAACGCATTGTAACTGGTGATGAGACGTGGGTTTACGAGTTTGACACTCAAAACAGTCAACAAGCTTTTGAATGGCGCCTAAAAGGCCACGTCAAACTCGATCAAAACCGAAGGTCATGTTGACAGTTTTTTTCGATTATCACGGCGTCGTGCACTCAGAAATCTTGCCGGAAGGTCAGATGGTAAATAAAGACAATTATATGAGCGTTGTGCGGCGTTTGAGAGAGCAAATACGGCGAAAAAGGCCAGATTTGTGGAACAACTCATGGATTCTGCACCACGATAACGCACCAGCTCACAAGGTATTATTGTGAACGAATTTCTGGCCAAAAACTCAACAAATTTCATCGAACAACCACCGTATTCACCTGATCTGGCTCCTGCTGATTTCTTTCTCTTTCCAAAACTCATGTTACCATTTCGAAGCACCCGTTTTCAGTCGATAAAAGACATAAAGAAAAATTCGCCGCGACAATTGATATCGATTCCTAAAAGTGTCTACAAAAAATGTTTTGATGATTGGATTATTCGTTGGCATAAATGCATAATTTCAAGAGGGACCTACTTTGAAGGCGATAAAATAAAATTGGATGAATAATTCATTTTTTGTGTTTTACTGACCAATTCCCGGAACTTTCTTGATACAGTAGTACCCTTTAGCACTATCCTACGTACAATCGCTGGCTAATTCCTAAAAACCGTAACCTATAGCTTCCGCCTGGAATTTACCTATTTAAGCTACTTGGTCTTTGCTAATAGCTGAACACGACCTGAGTTACTAATTATTCCATATCTACCATAATTTTAATATTTATATATTTTTCAGTTACATAAAATAATTAGATATTACAAATAGTTTTAGATCAAATTTATTATATAAATATTTTAATTGCTGCAATCATATTATCTTATACGCATTAATTAGGTTGTGTTGTCATTTTTATTCCGTGTTGCTATTCCTTCTGTCTCACGTTCATATTTGCTTGATTTATTCATTAATAAATATTAATGACTAGCAGTCTCCCTATCCCGTCAAGAAGTAAATGGACAGAAACAAATCAGTCAACAGAAAAAATATATTTACCCTAAATAATCATCATGCATATGTATTTAACTTTCAGCTATGTCCTATGACACCCTGAAGCAAACGTTGACCTCGGCCTAGGAATAGTATGCTGGCCACTGATTCCCGAGATCGTGGGTTCAAACCCGTTGGAGAACGATTGATTGTTTTGACCGTGAAAATTTTTAGCATGGCTTCCTTCGGAAGATAAAAACCGGAGGTCTTGTGTCTTAGATTTACGGCATGTAAAGGAATCTCAAGCCTCATAAGAAGGTCTCTGAGCAAAATTAAGTGGTCTTCACGCCCAATATAGAATAGGACGCTGAGAATCACAGCAGCCACCTAAATGGTATCCATAAATAAAATTCAATTTCGTCTTACTGTAGGCAGCTTGGAGACGATGGATGTTGTCAGCCGGATGTTTTCTCTGAAAAAAGATTTGGAGCGCCTTAATCCTTAGTTACCTTCCTCGTGCACGTGTCTTGTTCAGTTCCTCTCCATTTTTTAGCCATTCGCCGCACCTGTCGTTGCCGAGTATAGCAACAATAAATATTGGCCACGCCACTAAAGATGCTCACCACAGCTGTGATCGAAACGTATGGAGTTACAAAAAATTCCAAAGGTTCGCGAATTACAAGCCCTGAAATGTGTACAATCTACTGTTTATCTATACCATTTTCTATGCGTATGAGAGCCAACGAGTGCTCTTGCCAAACTTTCTCTATGGAGCACAGGAAGGAGCTCACACTTAAAGTATTTTGGGTAAAGTAATTTCCTTCATCCATTCAAGAAAGAGCAAAACAAAATTATTGGTAATTATAAGTGTAAGTGAAAAAGAAATAGCTTAGAACATTCCAGATCTTCTGCGTTTCAAAATACTGTACAAACCCGGTAGAAAGGACCAAAGTAACCGGGTTCTCCGTGTGGCACCCCCAAATACAAGGCAATAAACTGACCAGCAGCTAACAAAGCTGAACGCAAGACCTTGCTGGCCATAAATAGGATTGGTCCAAATCAAACTTTGATCATCATCTGAAACTATTGAAACTACTAAGGGTAATTACACAGTATAAACGCCTAGGCTCACCACGAGCCCTCCAAACAGGCCATCACCATGACAGCATTCTTGCCGAACCTTACAGCAGCAAACTTCAGGCCTCACCCGAAGACATAATAAATATTATTTGCTCACAGTGTGTACTTTATCATTACGTTTTCTACAACCCTCCTGTCAGTGGTGCATTAAACGTAAGAAACATATAATTAGCATAAAACTAAATAATTTTAGAAGGACTGTACTCTTCCTTCACCCTTTAAGTCTGTAATTGCTTGCTAGAGAATTAAAGTTTTTAAGAACTAAGTAAATTCAACAATTTTCAGCAAAATCCGAAGTGAGGGCTCCCAATTTATTGGATTCTAAAAGATGCAGATGAATCGCTCAGGGCTGCTCCCAGAACGGAAATTGGAAAGGGCAGAGATCTGTAGAAATTGGTATGAGCTACATCGAGGGATGATGTGAGTAGATCGCTGCCAATTTCACGCCCATTAAAATGTTATCTGGTCTAAAAATTCTGGAAATTGGATACCAGTGGCGTCAATTCGCAGTAAAGTGCTTCAGCTTAGGAAACAGTCGCCCAATGCTAAGAGAGGTTACTTTCTGTCACGTTTTCTTCCGAGTTGTGTATATTAAGCATATTTTCCTGACTTTACAGCTGAAATATACTGAACAAGAATGTGTACCACATAGAAAATGCTAAATAACATGTAAAGGATAATACAGAGAAAAATAAGTTTAAAAATTAGACGTTTACGTTCAGTAAAAAATAAAATTATTAACATGTACATATTCATATGGAGATAGCAATTGGTAAAACGAAAGCTATGGTTTTTAACAGTATTCACCCATCCGGTTGAAAATAATGTTGCAAAATAATACCATTGAACATTTATGAAATTACATATAAAACTGATATTGATACGAATAATATTAATTTACTTACACGACAGGTACGATTTTGGGAATGCGATTTATTCTTAGAGAAAGGAGAAACGATTATTGGACTGTACTGTAGTGAGTTATTTGCCCAATTCGACAAGGAGTTGAATGAGATGGAATGTAGTCCATTTGACGGAGAGGAAAGTGCTGTTTCACATGACAACGCACCGGCACATTCATCCGAAGTTGTCACCGCCAAACTCGTGAATTGGATTATGGAATGCTGCCCCCCCCCATATTTGCCCGAACTGTCTCCCTGCTATTTCTTTTTGTTCTTAATGGGGGCACAAGCTTTATTACAAATGAGGTCATCGTCGAGACAGAGTGATTTTGCGCAACTTGACAATTTGTATGTTTTAGAAGTGTTAAAAATTGAAACGTTAAAAAATATATGTATATAAATAAATTATAGTCTTTTCCTAAAAGGGGACTGTAGATAAATAAAGTGTGTTTGAAAAAAAATACATACTCAGTCCTAACACGGGAAATTAAAACCTTTAATACATTCTACAGCGTATTGTGTTTGTATTTTTCATGGTTGCCGAAGGAATTGCATTTTTATTTTAGTCTTAATACAATATATGTAGTTGGGATTACTGAAGTTAAAGAAACTGAACTTGGATAACCACTATACTACCGCCACCCTTAAGCACACTTTTGTATGAGTATTTCTGAGAACAACTGCACGCACGTGTCCGCCGTGAATGCCCTTATTGTTGTGAGAACGAAGCACTCTCACTTTTCAGGAGAGAAAAATAAATCCATCTTCACTTAATATTATTACTTGTAAAATGCGATAATCGATCGGTTTAATTTTACCATTACAATGCGCTGTGTTTTTTCAGCTGTTTGGAAATACAAATGTATCCCTTCACAAGAAATAAGCGGTTGCATTGGTGGGAGAAAAGTAAACAAAATGTCAGTGAGGAACATGGCGGCAAGCTTGCGACTGGTGTGAATTCGGTAGTCCTAACAATGAGTGATCAGGATATAAAAAAACTCCCTAAGGGTAAACTGTTAAAGAATGGTGGGAAACAGATTCTTTCAAAGATGTTTCAATGTGTTTCATAAGTTAAAGGAGCACAATTCGGATATTTTAGTGAATAAAATTGTGAAAACAACGGCAGAGTACACCGGCGTGTTAGAAGCGAGTGTTGTTCACATTCACAAAGAATTTAAATAACATGGTTGTTTTAAAACTCCTTGTAAGAAGAGGAAAAGAGCTAAAGCAGTTTAAGGATGACTTTGTTAAGTGTACAATTCGTTCTAAAGTCGATTTTGTTTGTTTTTTTACAATGAGCCGTCTAATTTAATCAGAATGTTAGGTGATGACAACGGTGATCCTGATTTGACAGTTTTTAAACGTACGAGCTTGGGTTTATTAGGTTATTGGTGAGACAAAATGAGGTCAACATAATTGTAGATAGGGATGAAATTTAAGTTTAGTATCTTCCAGGGATGCGACACGAAGGTTTTGAGAAAAATCTCCCACCCTAAACTACCCTTTACATGAAACTTCTTTCGAAAATTTTGATTTTTGCAAAAATAGCTCCAACGATTTTGATTAAAATATCAAATATTAAAGATATTTACCTGACAAACAAAATGTATATATTGAATTTTCTGGGAATAGCCTCTGAAGACTACTTTATTCTGGACGAATTTTACGGAATTTTGCATAATTGCTAAACCGTAAGATTTAGATAAAAACTTACCACACAAGAAATGTAGAGCACGTTAAAACACACTAATTATGTTATATACTTTTTTTCGTGGAGTTGATCATTTTTGAGACATTCATTGTTTTTGGTTTCAGCTATGAAAAACTTACTTTTCTCATATAGGAAACAATGAAACTTTCAACTAAAAGACGTGTGCCAGGTTTTAAACGGCTTCCAACTTCCAGCCGTGCTCCGAAGTTCGCTATTGAGTACGCACAAGTACTTGACTCAACCGAGAATTGGAAAAAAACCTGAAATAAAATGTCGACTCTCAATCTGCAGTTCAGTAAATAAGCACTTATGGGCGGACAGACACAGCTATTCCCATAGTTATTTTGTAGTACTGAGTCCACCTAATATACTAAACCCTCCCTGAATCAAATTCTGGTTACCTGAACTTATGAATATTTAGCACTATCCGGTAGCTATACATAAGTTAGTCTATAACTTTCATCACTCTGATACGGGTCATTGTAGATCGCATTACGGTTATACACTTGCGTGCGTTTTTCACCGAATTCAATGCGCACGCATGGCGTTCGATTTAAAATCAGCAAACAAATACCACAATAACGAGAGTGAGGGGCGATGTGTGCACATTATACAGCTATAATCATTTTAACAATCTTTATAAAATTACAATTAAATCCCCCTTCAAACTATATTTCAATAATAATCCATTAATAAATAGAATTTATTATAATCCATTATTCAAATGCCCTGGATAGTTCGTTGAAGATATGTAGGTAATAACAGCCATCTGTACATCTGCATTGTTACTCGACAGTGTATGTACCTCGAAACGATTTATTGCACTCGGCAGGGTGAAAGCACTAGCTACTGGAGATATTAATAGTCGTCATGCCTCTCAACCCTTATCATAGACAGTGCTATTAACTCGATTCACTCCCATGGTTCTAGTAAATTATTTACGAGAAGTCGAAATGAGACATTAAAAATTCAACTGCTCTCTGTAGCGTGTAACAAAGGCTCCTGCATGCGGATTTCAGAATGGAGTGTTTTATCTTACACAAAGCTTTCTGACTGCTATGAATGCAAAGTAGGAAATAACTTATTTTCGTTTTTACTTTCTCTACACGTACTATATACATAGTGTATAGAGAAGGTATTGCACTCCACCCAAAAATTCGATTCCGAGATTTCACCGGAGATTTATGTTTCAAGGTCCCCTTTATCCAAAAAAGCATTTTCAGAAAAAGGTCCGTATGTGTGTGTGTCCATGTGTCTGTGAACATGATAACTCAAAAACGAAAGGTCGGTAAAATGCCAAACTTGATATTGAAGTTTAGTGTCTTCCAGGGATGTGACACGAAGATTTTGAGAAAAATCCCCCCACCCCAAACTACCCTTTACATGGAATTTTTTTTCGATTTTATTTTCTCGATTAGCATGAAGTAAATAGAAGTATAAACTTTTTAGCAATAATTTTTTGCACAAATGTAGAGAAAGTAATGTGAATGGATCACATCAGATTCTTCAATGTTTTTATCTCAGAATTTTATTTTACTTCTCTGATTTCAAACTTTTTATATCTTCATGCGTGGCATTTCCGTTCTAAAGCAGCTTCTTTCATAGTATGCAGATTATCTCATAAATTATCTGATTTCTCTAATTTGATTATTCTCCTTCCTTATGAAAGTTACTGTGCTGAAAACGGTTATTGTTGGAATCAGTGTTGGAAATTAATAATAGGCATAAGAACTTTGAAGCTTCTTGTTTACAATAAGTGAAAATCTTATGTGTTCCATTACATGACTTTCTCTATATCTCTGCAACAAATTATTGTTAGAAGGCTTATGCTTAAGCCTTATTTATTTCATGCTAATCGAGAAACAATTAGCAAAAATAGTCTTATTACTTACTTCCTTGTAAGTAGAAGCGAAATAAGGTAGTGCCATAGGTTAAAGTGATAATCAATAGCTGGTTGCTATGTGACTGAAGTTCCTTTGTTTGTATGGACAGGAAATGACAAATTCCTGTATGAGAAAAGTATAAGTTTTTTAAAGCTGAAACCAAAAACAAGGAATATCTAAAAAAAAAAACGATCAATTCCATGAAAACATTTATAAAACATAAATTGTATGTTTTAAAGTTCTCCACAATTTTTGTGTAGGAAGTTTTTATCTATCTCTTACGGTTTAGCAGTTATGCAAAATTCCGTAAATTTCATCCAGAATAAAGTAAGCCTCAGAGGCTATCCCCAGAAAAATGAAGTATACATTTTATTTGCTAAGTAAATATATTTAATATACGATAGCTTAATTAGAATTGTTAGAGCCATTTTTGAGAAAATCAAAATTTTCGTTTAAAGTTCCATGTAAAGGGTAGTTTGGGGTGGGGGAATTTTTCTCAAAATCTTCGTGTCGCATTCCTGGAAAATACTCACTTAAATACCAAGTTTGGTATTTTACCGACTTTCAGTTTTTCAGTTATCGTGTTCACAGACACACCGACACAGAAACACGGAGTGCAATACTTTCTCTATACACTATGTGCATAGTACGTATAGAGAAAGTAATAATGGTTATCAATGTGATATAAAATAACGCTTGACCTAAAGAAAACACACACTACTTAAAGTATTACCCACTATGCAAGGTATCTACAACCTCTTATCTACTCAATAACTTTGCTTAATTACTTTTTACTTTCTCTATACGTACTATGTAGTAGTGTATAGAGAAGGTATTGCACTCCACCAAAAATTGGATACCGAGATTTCACCGGAAATATCTGTTTTAGGGTCCCCTGTATCCAAAAAAGTATTTTCAGAAAAAGGTCCGTGTATGTCCGTGTGTCTGTGAACACGATAACTCAAAACCGAAAAGTCGGTAAAATACCAAACTTGGTATTTAAATTTAGTATCTTCCAGGGATGTGACACGAAGATTTTGAGAAAAATCCCCCCACCCCAACTACCCTTTACGTGGAACTTTTTTCAAAAATTTTGATTTTCTCAAAAATGGCTCTAACGATTTTGATTAACATATCGTATATTAAAACTATTTAATTGACAAATAAAATGTATATTTTGAATTTTCAGGGAATAGCCTCTGAAGATTACTTTATTCTGGACGAATTTTACGGAATTTTGAATAACTGCTAAACCGTAAGAGATGGACAAAAACTTACTACACAAAAAATATAGAGCACGTTAAAACACAATTTATGTTATATATATTTTTTTTTTCATACAGTTCATCGTTTTTGAGATATTCCTTCTTTTTGGTTTCCGCTATGAAAAACTTACACTTTTCTCATACAGGAATTTGTCAACTCTGTCCATACAAACAAAGGAACTTCAGTGACATAGCAACCAGCTTTTGACTATCACTTTAACCTATGGTACTCCCTTAATAATAAGACTAAGTAATAAGACTATTTCTGCTAATTTTTTCTGATTAGCAGTAAGTAAATAGTAGTATAAGCTTTTTAAGAATAATTTGTTGCAGAGATATAGAGAAAGCCATGTGAATGGTACACATCAGATTTTTTCTTTACGATTCTTCTTAGTTACAATCACCTTTTTAAAGTTTGATGTTGAAATTGCATTAATTTTGCCAATAGCTATTATGTTAACTGGACCAAATATAAAAATTTGAATAGTTACAAGTATATTATATTTATTAATCTTAACAATTGGACATTTTCATGAATGAAATTAAGATCTCTTGAATCAACTTATGGTATATGGTATTTCTAAATATTGTAAGGTCATCAGAGAAGTTAAGTAAATTATATAACCTATAATATCTGAGGATTTGCTCTCTTTTCAAGAATGTTTTATACTATGTTAATTTTGACGATTTTATTAATATTTCTAAAGGATGCAATGATTCAGCATAAAGTACATGTTTTAAGCCATTGTATATCTACGTAGGCCATGAAAGCAATAATAATAATAATAATAATAATAATAATAATAATAATACCAGTCAACATTTAAACATTAGCTTTATCTGTCAAAGCAGCTAATAAAATTTGCGCCACAGCATTAGGCGGATTTGCCCATTATGCGGAGATCAGGAAGACTGGACGCATATTTTGGCAGATTGCTTGCAGATGGAGGATGCCAGGAAAAAATTACTGCCGGAAGTATTTTTAGCTTCAAACAAAGGATAGCATTATGGGATTTGGTTCTAAACAGCCAAAACTGGCCAAGCATGGGCACATACTTAATGGAAGTACGTGCACTAAGAGATAAAATATGTATGTATATATTGTATAGATTTATTTTGTGTTCGGCTAATCTATATGTATGAATACGTGTTGTTGTTTGTGAGTGAAAGTGTGTCTGTGTGGGTGTGTGTGTATTTCCAATGTTGTTAAGATATATAAAATATATATGTATGTAATATTTTAAACCCAGCATGTACAGTCACTCGACAGCATGTGATTGTGTGACGCAAGTGTTGTATTATTGTAAACTTAATAAAACACAACTACTACTACAAAGATCTGTGACGAATGGCGTAGATAGCGAGAACAAATTCTCAAGCAATAGCGCAAGAGTTTTGTAAAACAAAACAGAATCATTGTTTCTCCGATATAATCTATTTTGTCCATCGCTAAATTAGATGATAATGAGAGACATTCGAATGAAAGATGAACATCGAATCGCATCATTATACGATTCAAGCTAATAAATAATAATATTTATTTTTAGATACATAATGTTAAATCAATTCTATTTATCTTGTTGGCTGCTTATGCAGCATACAAATGCCGAGAGAACAAACGAAGACATTCACTATAAAATATAAAGTGAGGTAGAGGGATCCTCAACAAAAGGCTTCTCAGAGCTTCACCTGGGATTTGCTCGGAATCCTTGCTTGTATTTGCAGTCATTATATTATTCCCATTGTGCGCAATTTGAGTTGGCAAATGTCAACATCCATTATGAGTCATCTCTGTGCTGGTTTTTCACACATCATTTGTGCAAACGCTTTAACTGGTAAAATATGCCCGGCTTTTATTCCTCGTTGTTGATTTACTGCTTGAATCGCTGCTAGCTTCCCTTACATAAACTAGGTAATTTTGTTTCATCTTAATTGAGCTTTAAACGTGTATAGACAATGCTTGCACGTAACTGTCACAGAACTTTCTCTTTTATCTTATAAGTTCAATAGCTGTGCTACACGATAAGCATATAAACCTTCATTTGTTACAGTTCTGGGGTGTGTATGTTTTTTCTTATACTTTCTCTAGCTCGGTATGTACAATGTACATAGAGATGGAGAAGTATTGTAGTCCACCCAAAATTCGATGTCGAGTTTTCACCGGAAATAATGTTTTAGGACCCTCTGAATTCAAGAAAGGCATTTTCAGAAACAGGTCTGTGTGTGTGTGTGTGTGTGTGTCCGTGTGTGTGTGTGTGTGTGTGGACAGCATAGCTCAAAAGTGAAAAGACGGTTAAATACCAAACTTGGTATGTAAGTTTGGTCTCTTCCTGTCGGTTCCCATGGCCGTGCTCGCCAAAGCGTCTCGCTTTGGTGCTTCGTAGTGCAGGGGCTCGTGGGTTCGAGTCCCACCTTGGGCATGGGTGTAATATGTTTGTGTATATGTGTGTATGTAAAAAAAAAAAAAAAAAAAAGAAGATACCAGTAATAAGTAATTGAGTAATCATTCAACAAACAAAGTAAAATAATTAGGTAAATAAAAGTAAGGTATAAAAGAAAATGATGCGCAACGAAGATTTTCAAGAAAATCCCTCCACCCCTAACTACCCTTTACGTGGAAAAAGTTTTGAAATGTTTGGTTTTCTTTAAAATGGCTCTAACGATTTTGATTAAAACCCCACACATTAAAGCAATTTCTATCACAAATAAAATGTACATCTTGAATTTTCTAGGAATAACTGCTAAAGACCTGTTTATCCCGGTTGAATTTTTCTAAATTTAGTATAACTAGTAAACCGTAAGAGATAGACAAAAACTTACTATAGAAAATGTAGATCTTGTTAAAATACACAAGTTATGTCCTGTACATTTTCTTCGTGGAGCTAGCAGTTTTCGAGGTATTCCTTGTTACTTTCCATTGTGAAGTAGTTATACTTTTCTCAGACGGAAGTGTCCGTTTTCCTTTGTTCTACTCCTGGCCAGGCAAAAGAGCGATTTGCAATGACAATCGCATAACGACAGCTTTTAAAATATTTGACTATCACTTTAGCCTAGTCCATTCCCTTAGTTTCATTCTATTTGCAAGGAACTAAGTAATAAAATTCTGCTAATGTTTATGTCGATTAGCATGGTGTTGAAAGAAGGATTGTCTTTCGTAAGAAGTTTGTTTGTAGAGTAGCTACAGAAAGTCATATGAGTGTAACACATAAGATGTTTCCCCTTTCCCCCCCCCCTTTTTCCTCGCAGAGACAGAGAAGGATTTAAGCACTGCGACCAGAGAAACATTGTGCAGTATGCTACCTGCGAGATTAAAGAATGAGATGAAAGATCCCAAGAGTTATTGCTCGGACCAAGTATGGTAGGTGCGGATATGGTAGCGTTCCTAACGTTTACAGATGGATACACTCCTGCACAAGAACAGATCCGAACTGCCTAGTTACACAACCGCGCTCCACACACCATCAAATTACCCAGTCAAATACCATACCCTAAAAGGTGATATGAATAAAAATGATGAGGAATGAGAGACCAGAAATACCATAAAAATCTGATGTGTTCCATTCACATGACTTTCTCTACACCTCTGTAACAAATTATTGTTAAAAAGCTTATGCTCCTCTTTTCTTCATGCTAATCGAGAAAAAATAGGCACAAATAGTCTTATTACTTGTTTCCTTGCAAGTAGAAGCGAAATAAGGGAGCACCATAGCTTAAAGTGATGGTCAAAAGCTGGTTGCTATGTGACTGAAGTTCCTTTGTTTGTATGGACAGCAGTTGACAAATTCCTGTATAAGAAAAGGGCAAGTTTTTAAAGATGAAACCAAAAACAAGGAATATCTAAAAAACGATCAACTTCACGAAAAAATGTGTTTAACATAAATTGTGTGTTTTAACGGGCTCTACATTTTCTGTGTGGTAAATTTTTGTCCATCTCTTACGGTTTAGCAGTTATGCCAAGTTCCGTAAAATTCATCCCGAATAAGTAGTTTCAGAAGCTATTCCCATAAAATTCAAGATATACATTTTATTTGTCAGGCAAATATCTTTAATATATGGTACTTTAATCAAAAACGTTAGAGCCATTTTAAAAAAATCAAAATTTTCGAATAAAGTTCCATGTAAAGGGTAGTTAGGGGTGTAGTGGGGGATGTTCCTGAAAATCCTCGTGTCGCTTCGCTTTTGAGCTATACTGTCCACAGACACACACGCATACACGGACCTTTTTCTAAAAATGTTTTTTTTTATTCAGGGGGACCCAAAACATGTATTTCCGGTGAAATCTCGGTATATAATTTTTGGGTGGAATGCAATACCTTCTCTATACACTATGTACATAGTACGTGTAGAAAAGTTGTTAGATAATCATATAAAGAAGCGCGTTATTTCGGGCCGCTTTTGTTACTCTAACATCTCTTATGCCTTTTTTTTTTTTTTTAATGATGCCATCACGTAACATCCAATTCGGAAACAACTGCCACCGGCATGGGATTTTAATAATCCTACACCATAAGTAGTTATTATTAACCATTGTTCAAAAATGGTGTCTGGTATAATCGGTTTTAAGGGTAAACTTATTTCATTTTTTCCTCCATACCAGCTATAATATGATCTGATTTTAGCAAAATAAAAACCTGTTAAGTGGTATAGCAGCGAAATGTAATTGTTAAAGTTCTAATTGTTGTGCCTAAAACACTCCATGGATTTCACCTTGATGCGGCGTCATTAGTTTTGTACAATTCCAATTTACACCCCGTTTTCCAACTTCATATACACAGTGTTACTTGGAGAATGAAGATAAAACAACAGAAACGGCACAAGTAGAACAGTACAGCAGCTAATTGCTAAAATCATCAAGGAGGATGATCTCTGCAGGCTTATTCCAAAATAATTGCATAATCTTAAGCCTTTAAACCCTGTTTTCGGGCTTTCTTTTCTTCTATCTTCTAATGCTTCTTGTGATACAACTTAGTCCTACCCTTTTAATTTAAGAAACAACTTAGAGATAATTCCTCCCATTTTTCGTGGATCTGGAAGGGTTCCTTCCTACGAGTCTCTGGACTTCCTATTGCACGCTGAAGTGAACCGAAATGAAACTCCAGCAGTTAATTGATACGAGGGTCGGCTGATAAGTCCCGGGCCTCTCAATGAAAACAGCATTTAATTCTTTTTTCCTCCATTTCTCAACATAATCTCCAGAAAGGCTAATACATTTGTCATATCGGTGTTCTAATTTAATTAAACCATCTCTGTAGTGCGATTTATCAACGTCCTCAAAATAACTGTGAAATCTTCGTCCTCCAAGACATTTTCTGAGGTTTAGAAACAGGTGGTAGTCACTGGGTGCTAGGTTCCATGTTCAAGTAATTTCCAACTTAAATTCGCACATTTTTCCCATTGCAATGATTAAACGATGGGCCGGAGCATTAACCGTAATGAAAGAAGTTTTTTTTTTTTGCCAAATGAGATGTTTTTCTTTTCACCTTGTCATTCAAGCGTTGTAGTAAGCTTGCGTAGTCAAGTAATCAATAAAAATAAGTCCCTGTGCATCCCAAAAAACACTCGCCAAAACCACGTTAGCTGACAAAATTGACTTTGCCTTTTTTGGAGTTGGTTTACCTTGCGCAATCCATTGTTTTGATTGTGATTTACTTTCTGGAGTGTAGTGATGTATCCAAGTTTCCACATTCTTAACAGAAACAGTTTTTCTTTGCAACTTTTGATCAGGTGTCAACAAAAGCGGCACCCATCTTGCACAGACCTTGTGAAAGCCCAAAACATTGCTTGTTTTCATATGCTTACAGCCTCTGCTATCTCAGGCAACTTTAATATACGGTCTTCCAGTACTAAACGATGAATTTATTCAATGATCTCTGGAGTTGTTACTTCTACAGGGCGTCCAGAGCGAGGCTTATCACTTGTACGTCCCATTTTAAACTCTGCAGCCCACCTTTTAATTACTGAATATGAAGCGGCAGAGTCTTTCAATGTATTTTCCATTGCCTCCTTGATTTCTTTAAACATTAAGCCTTTCAATTGGAAGTATTTAATCATTGCTCATTTTTCCAAATCCTGCATTTTCGTGAAAACTCTAAAGTTGTCTTGTTTAAAATGCAGTCATTCGAAAAGTAAACAAGCTATTGACCTGTAACTATGGATACAAGCAAATCTAGAGCTAAACTATACGATGTTACCGTCTAACTGGCCTAGTCACCATATATCTGTGTGAGGCCCGGAACTTATCATCCTATCCTTATATTCAAGTACACAAACTTGGACCATTTTTAATTTTCACTTACGAGTCGCAAACTTTCAAGCATATTCGTTAAATGACACTTAGAATGGAATACTTCGAAAAATTCCAACATTAAGAAAACGTTTATTTCCTGCAAAGTCTGTATTTTAATGATCTCTACATGTTTCCTGTAGGTAGTATTTTTTCTGTGTTTTATGTGTTTCCTCTATTGTTATAATTGACAATTGTAGAACAACAATAAACCAAACTAAGAAGGCTTCACACCTTATTTAATAGATATTCTAGCTATTACTTCCATTTTGAAGTATATATTTTAAGCATATGGGATTCCAATAAGTCATTTCTGAGAAAATAAAAACTGACAAAATAATACCAACCGATTTTTCTTTTGTATGTCAAGGGTCTCTAAAATATATTTCCGGTGAAATCTTGGTCTGGAATTTAGGGCGGTATACCATACCTTCTCTACCTGCTGTGTACGTGGTATGAATATATTTTACGACAGTTATATTCAAGAACGAATCTTTTAGGTGTAGAAAGCGCCCTGTAATGGAATAAATGCTGTTAGGATACTGATCCATGATGCATGGACTCTTTGTGGCTTTACTGTAATACATATTACTTGTTGTTGCTTTGAATTCAGCAGCTTTCTGTAGATCCATGGCTGAAGTTTGCCAGATAACTATTTGCATACAATATTTTCTTTGAAATGTTCAAGATTAGATCTAACGATTTTGATTTTGATTAAAAGTTTTGAGGATATTCACATAGCAAATAAAATGACGATCCGTAATCTTTTAGGAATAGTCTATGGAGCTCTCTTCTTTTGAAAAGCATGTTTTAAAATCTTGTAAACATTAGCGATAGACGAAAACGTACTTCACAGCAAATATAATGGCGCAAGCCTGGTATCGCACCATCAATACGTAACTTCACTTCTCCGCTCCCGTTAGCATTGGCTACGAGGACAGTTGAGTAGCAAACCCGGTTTTAGATTCAGTGGCGTTTCCTGTAACTACACGGAAGCCATACAAATTGATTTAAGGTGTATAATCATATTGTTATACGAATCATATAACTTATATAATAATACCAGATTATATATTTATATTTTATTATTAATGTTTTCATCATTATATTAACATTATTATTTATATTATTAAATATAACTAGCAATGTTAAATACGATATGATTAAAGTTTTCATTTCTGGACTAATTATACAATAAATGAATAATACATTATTTAATTAACAAATAATAATTCACATGGATATTCACCAATATCACGGGGAGGTGTAGTGGGTGACCGAAATAATTCTGTCAGATGTGAATATATTTCCTTAAATTCACTTCATTAGACTGCTTTTACAAACTATTTAACAATAAAGGTACTACCAGTATTGCCTTTAAGGATTTTATACATATTATTTCTTGTTTTGGTGCTAACTATGACAGTAATGAAACATCTTCGACAATAGACTTGCTTATATTTAACAAACAAGTTGAAAGATGTAGGTATTTCTCAACCAATGTCAATTGAAATTAACCTATTAACTGTCGTATGTACATCTTAGAATCCGTTGCATAAGACCTCTACGCTCTTTTGACTTTTACTATTTTTTATCAATATTTGGCATTGTTGTTTGCGTAATCGCAACCTGTAAACAAATTTAGGTTTTGATTGCTAAACCCACTTCTTCGTTCAGGTCTTGCTTGTCTTCATTTACGAAAACAGTTATTCACACAGATATGCGGAACCAAACTTGCTTAAAATAGTTTCGTAGCGGGGTCCTGAAGTGAGTCTTTTCTTGCTCAAAGTCCCGCCACTCAAAAGTATGTCTACCGGTATGAACAAATTAAGTAATAGTAATAAATTACAGTACAATAAAATGCACTGTACTCACTTCACAAAATCTGAAATTGTAATTGTTCCACTTAAGGTGATCTTTCTTACCCTTATTTCTCTACACGTACCATGTACATAGTGTATAGAGAAGGTATTGCATTCTACCCAAATATTCGATACCGAGATTTCACCGGAAATACATGTTTTGGGTCCCCCTGAATTAAAAAAAAAACATTTTCAGAAAAAGAAAATGTGTGTGTGCGTGTGTGTATGTGTGTGTCTGTGGACAGCATAACTCAAAAACGAAAAGACCATTGAATATCAAACTTGGTATCTTCCAAGGATGCCACACGAAGATTTTCAAGAAAATCCCTCCACCCCAACTACCCTTTACCTGGAACTTTTTTCGAAAAGTTTGATTTATTTTTAAATGGTTGCAACGATTTTGATTAAAATATCGTATACTAGAGATATTTACCTGACATATAAGATGTAGTCAACCAATATTAAATTAAATGAAGCCTACCCGACATTACTCAAAATGTCCCACCCCCCACTGCACTGACGAGAGGGAGCGTAGGAATAACACATTTTCCCCTTCTCTCCTCAGAGAGACAAGCTCCCATAAAGTCTTCTCAGTACCTTAGATACCTGCCGCAAGCCATTTCCAAAATACACGTAATTAATATTTCGAATTATTGAACACTTTGACGTTCTTAAAAGTCCTTTCAATATTCAGTTGTTTCTCCTGATAGCATGGAACCACATTTCTAAGGCCAGCGTCCAGTTCTAAAAAGCATTTGACTATCACTCTCCCCTTTGTATCTATAATGAAATATGTATCGTAACTATTTCTGCAAAAACTTATTTCAGTTAAAGTAACGTAAATAAAAATTAATTTCATAGGAATAATGATAGTAATAAACACAGAGCATAGAGAAGTAAGAGATTGGATTTTTATCTAATTTAGACAGCGCAAGTCCTCTGTGCTTACATTCCATGCCCAGTTCAGTTCTCTTGTAGCACCAACACTAAAAAATCTGATGTGTTCCATTCACATGACTTTCTCAATATCTCTGCAATAAAAACTGGTTGCTATGTGACTGAAGTTCCTTTGTTTGTACGGACGCGAGTTCACAAAGTTCTGTATGAGAGAAATATAAGTTTTTATAGCTTAAACCAAAAACAAGGAATATCTAAAAAACAATCAACTCCACGAAAAAAATGTATACAACATAAACTTTGTGTTTTAATGTGCTCTACCTTTTTTGTGTGGTAAGTTTTTGTCTCTCTCTTACGGTTTAGCACTTATGCAAAATTCCGTAAAATTCACTCAGAATAATGCAGTCTTCAGAGGCTATAACCAGAAAATTCAAAATATACATTTTATTTGTCAGGTAAATATATTTAATATACGATATTTTAATCAAAATCGTTAGAGCCGTTTTTTATAAAATCAAAATGTTCGAAAAAAGTTCCATGCAAAGGGTAGTTTGGAGTGTGGGGATTTTTCTCAAAATCTTCGTGTCGTATCCCCGGATGATATTAAACTTAAATACCGACTTTTCGTTTTTGAGTTATCGTGTTCACAGACACATGGACATATGGACACACACACATGGACCTTTTTCTGAAAATACTTTTTTTGGATACAGGGGACCCTAAAACATATATTTCCGGTGAAATCTCGGTATCGAATCTATACACTATGTACATAGTGCGTAAAAAAGAAAGACAACCTAAACGCCGTTTGCCAAATAGGCCAGGGTTTAGGGAGGGGAGAAATGGAGCTCGATTGTTTTGTTGAACAATGGGGAAAAGAGAAATTGAGTGGAAAATAGCCAGCCATTTATCTCCTGAAGTTCTCCTGGTCTCGGACAACCTTCCCTTTCGTTATCGAGCTTAGGGAACCGTGTCGGATAAGTAAAACGTATGCCAGTGTTTTGCGTATTTTTGTGTGAAATAAATCTACCTTTATCTGTGTGATCCTCACAAAAAATAAAATTGAAAGCTAACGCGTAGTTAAATAGTTTCAAATAGAGCTTTATTGGTGAAAGCATTCACTGAGAATAAGATTACAGGAGACTGTCATACTGATTATGGTGTGAGTAGCGATGACTGCCTGGACTGTTGCATCAGGGCTGTAAATGTGTCGTAATTGGTTTATCAGAGGATTTTAGGATGTTGAATTTGTAATAATGCTTATACCTTTTGATGCGTTGCCGTGACAGATTCCTGCATGTAAAATCGATTATCTATGCATTGGGCAGATGTTCTAAATTATATTTTCCGTGTTATTCTTGTGACTCCTCTCGGATTGTATAATTCCCTTCTTAATTATGACACAAAGAGTAGGTTAGTTTGTATGGAAGTGGTGCAGTTTTGATGAAAGTGTGCTGGGCGCAAATACAGAGATCGATGGTACATTCAGCTACAACAACTGCATTGCCTTCATACAAATTCTCGTTGTGTGTTAATTCAGGATTGGATTATTTTACCTACGTGCCTGTGTCAACCAGATTACCTAGAATAGATGTGTGTGTGTTTAATGCATTAATTTAATGTATTTTATTGCACTATGTCCACTCCGCTCCCAAAATCCACTCTAATCCATGCTAGCTATGAATTACAAGAAGAATTAATGAAAGAATTCACAAACATATTGAAGAAACTCACAGGTTCGTTTGTAATGTAAGAATTTAAAGATTTTTTACCTGTATGATTCGTGTTTTTCATTAAAAGCATTTGTTCTACCTCTTTCTGGCAGTAGAAAGTATAAAACTAACATCAATTTACAAAAGTTCGAAATGGTAAACTTGTTAATATACATTACTTTTATAACTGTTGTTCTATGTGTGTGAATGTCAATAACTTAAATATGATATTTTAAATAAATAATATAACCATAGTTACAGCATAAAGAGGTACGTATGGTTTTTAATTTCACATTTTTCGTATTGTTTCAGGTAAGACAAAAACCAGATACAACTGAGGATCAAAAGTGTCAATGCAGCGTTCGTAAGTCTCTACCTCTGTTATATTCATTTTACACCATAACTGAAGTTTTAAAAGATGTAGCAGTGTGATATGAATCAAGTTTTTACATAGTTAAAAGTAACATTCATCCACATACCACATACTGAACTTTATCTACTATACCTGCGATCAGATATTTAATTAGCCTAACAGAAGAGTCTTGCATATTCTAAGCTTCATAAAATATGTAACAAAATAAAAAAGAAGTGATACGGATCTTAGCGTGTCGAATCATCTATAAAACATAGTCCTTATTTTGCCATTAACTTTACTAGAATCGCAGAGACGCGTGGCCAGAGTCCTAAACATTTGTAAGTAAGAAAATCAACTCCCTCTGTTTCTGTATAATCCACCAAAAAGTGTAATTTTCCAATGCGCCGACTACCAAAGTCATTCAGCTTTATCGACGTTTTTCTTAGAATAAACTATTAGATCTTTTTTGGCGGGCCAGTATCATGTAGGCGTGTTTTTCCTTCCAAATTCACTAACAAGCGGCCATTGCCTCATTGATGTTGCGGATTGAGCTGCGATTTTTTTTAAAATAAAAAGCCATAGTTCTTTGTTGTGGGAAAGTACAATTATATTGATTGGTTAACCTAGTTGGTGAAATTATAAATCTCGGAACTTGGAGTACTTACGCATGCTAAGTCCCCATTGGGTATGTCATCTCAAAATATTTGAATATCTTTGTGAATCAGTTCGGGAATTTAATGTCGTGCCGTGGTTAGTTTAAAGTAACCGGAAAGATCCGTGGTTAAAATCTCCTATGCATTTGAATTTTTCATTTTACCCTCCCAAAAAGTTGATCAGTTCTCTGCGATGTTTTCTCTACAAACAATGTGTTGTGCTAGATTACCCCGACCCTTATGTAAGCAAGCAAATGCAGCTTCAGAATCCATAATAAGAAGAGGAACATTCTACTCACTGGATAGTTTACGAGATTTTAAAATGTTAAAAAATCCATTACATACAGTGAAGCTATCAATTTTGCTCAAATCTGGACATCTATTTCCAACACGTGCTCCACTTGGTCATGGTGTAGATGGAGTTACCCTGGACGCGCGTTTCAATAACCTTCGTTGTCATCCTCTTGCAGGTTAGGAGACGTCTCACCACTCTAATGTCATCCGGTGTTGCTATCTATCCGTACCTTCCTTTCATACTATAACCATTAACCTGACACTTAAACTCTAAGGACCCATTCGCAGAGATATGTTGGCAGAAATGCAACACAATCACAAGCAAGGTCAATAAATCGAGCCATTCACAATAATTTTCGTTAGCACGAACCTAACACCAAACCTTGCAATCTCCAAGGTTTCATGTTTATGATAACGGGATTCTGAAGGAACAGTACATAGAAACACTAAACAGGAAAGTGGAATCTTGTCGAGATTGTCTTTGTCTTTATGGTAGAAAGCATAAACCTTACAAAAATAATTTCTTAAGGCGAAGTATTTTGAAACACATTGTGACAAAATGCCTTTATATGCATGAAAGTATAAACTTATTATATGTATTATCATTAATTATTAGTAGTATTACTCATTTCCACGTTGTATGAAATTTATAGATATAAACTATTCGGTTTGCCTTCACAAATGGAAAACTATAATATACAAAATAATACGCACAAGCTAATGCAGTTGTAGTAATGTAAAATGCACGGTTAACAATCGTGGCCTCCATTTTGTTGTCTTGTTTTGTTATCATTACGAATAACAAGATGGATCTTATGTTCATGACATACGTTCATATTGTCGTGTTAATGCTAATGAATTTCCATTAATGCTCAAAAGGTCGCTCTTGCCAGTTCTACCAGTTCTGCAATTCTTGTATTAAACAAATACAGCCTCAATCACTGCAATGCATTTCTACAGATTCGTGAAAATACAAGCATTTAGTGCCTATGTTACATGTATTTTACATAGGTAACGGAAATCATTAAATACTTTCCCAAAATTCTTCGGTGTGAATTTAGGTATTTGCGAATACCTTGTGGTGTTGGCACGCCTCGCACCTCGCCCCAATTATTTGCTGTCACACGTATTCGCTCCCCATTCATGGATAACACAAAGCACACTGAGCGAAGTGTGTCAGGCTTCAAGCTCAAAATCGTGAGTTTGCGAAAAGGAAAAAGGGGAGATTTCCCACTTAGAATCGCTTACACAATAAACAATACCAAGTGATCACTTTCTGCATTCAGCGTGACAGGGTGTAAGAACTTTGTAAAATAAAATAAAAGCCATTGCTAAACTTATGCAACGAGTGGTCATTTTAAAAGCATATTGGAGATAAATTACAGCTGGGCGCGTTCCAAAGTTACATGAGAGTTTGAAGGAAGCCCCTGATCTTTCTCTCTTGTGAAATTGTTGCCTTCCCCAAAACAGATTCATAAATAATCCGAATACGATAACAAGAATTCAAATGGAACGAAGGGAAACATGTCCACTGTGACTTAAACAGATTTATTGCGACTAACAAGAAGAAGGGATGGAATGAGAGAACCACAGGAAACTATAGGCACCGTGCACGAACCAGAAAATGGTACTGGTGGCGCCGCTCCGTGTCATGATTTGTATTTATTAGGAGGATAGTTAGAAGCGGAAGCCATGTGCGATGTAGATATTAGTTATGGTGTTCTGCCTATAAAGTGCATACATTTGACTGAAAATGCTGTATAAAATCTTTTTGTATACATCTGGAAATATACTGGGAACATATGCTGAACTGTAGGGATGTCTTGACCTTTTATTTGTGATGAAGTGAATGCTGCAAATTTTTGTTGCGGGCTTTGTTTCCCACGACGATCCCTCAGGACTGAAAATAAAATATAAAGTATGAATAGTAATACGTGCATAAATATTAATAATAAAGTAATAATAATAATAATAATAATAATAATAATAATAATTGACAGTCTATTCCCATAATGCGTCGTTTAATCTAATACTAGCAGTATTTAGAGTTTCTATTTATTAACTTAAAAAAAAGTTAGCATTAATTTCTAAACAACATTATCCATGCTGCAGTTATTTTTAAGCATATGTTACTACTTTGAGGTACAATATAAAATGAATGTACTTGTGTACAGCTTGCATCCATTGATTTCTTCTTTGCACTTCAGTTTTCCGCGTGGGAAAAGAATAAAAGGCAACAGCTGGCGAAGTATTCTTGTAGGTATTATTACATCCTATACCACAGCAGTTATTGTTGCCTTTCCGCCTTCTTGTAGTATTTACATTCTCAGGAGGTTCGATACTTGACATCTTAGCATACGCTAATATTCTTACTCCACTGTCTCTGTTATCCTCTTGTTAGTTACCATACCTACCACCAGAGTAGCCTGCACGGTGCGTATAGGCCTCAAGTCGGCTCGAAAACTTTTCCCACTGCTAGAGCTGTAAGAGTACCACCCCATGATCTGTGGTCCAGGCAGCCCTATAGTGTCTACGGGAAGTATTTCCTTTGAGAATTCATCTTGTCCGTCAGTGTGGTACCGTCATATGTTACGAATCTAGGAGCATAAGATGAGACTGTAAAGGGAATGAAAAGGAAATGATAAATAAGAAATTGTGATGGATGAGAAAACACCCCAGCATTTATCTACTAACCCCAGGGAAACCATAAAAACCAAAGTGGGCGGTCGCCTGGGAAGATCATTAGCTAACGTTCACAACTGAAATTATTTTGTTGAACATATTAATTTTCCTTTTATGGCCATTCAAAAGAGTGTAATCTAATATGTGTTAATGGTTGCTCTGAAAACCATAAAATTGACCTTGCCACACACATATTTAAAAGTAATGAACTGTGTACTCTCTATGTTAATAAGAGCTAAACAAGACCGGAGAAGATCGGAAGTCAGTAGATCACAGCTGCATACGCTAGGGTGCCTGCTGCCTCTAATAGGGCTGGTTAATGAAACATTAGAAACAGTGCGGAGTTAAATTGTTATTTACGTTTCATTTCTCTACTTATATGCTTGAAAGATTTAATGCACAACAACATACGTATTTAGTTTACCATTACCTAAGTGCTTTAGGAAATAATTGTTTGTTATGACTCAATTTGCCTCTTCTGATGAGGGCAGAATCAGTTTCTGTCGGTATTTCCCCGACCTTTCGCCGTCCACGTTGAGATATTGAGATATTTAGATATTGCCATCGAGTGTTTATTTTAAGAGGTCGATCGCACGCCCTCGTCCACAGTGTCAATTATCTTCGGATGCTACCTTCTTCGGAAACACAGTCTAGACATGAACTGAAGTAATATGGTATATAATAGACATTCTACTGTAGCGCGAACCTGATTGAGTACCGCTCAAGGGTTCCATTTGAGCACCCCGGATAGTAACCAGAGAAATGTGCGTCTATGCAGGCTTGCAAGCTTGTAGTATTAGTTGGGTGATGGATGACACTCTTGATACGAAGTAAGAGTGGCCGAGTGTTTATTAGACATGCGAAAGATTAGTCGAAGTTGGTTAGTCTGCATGCGGATATCGGATAAATTATTAATTTAAACCCTGCTTACTCACCGGCTCATAGCCCAGCAATGGATTTCTTTCAGTCAGCGTTTTCCGTATACGGGTTTCTGTTAATTGGACTTTTTCGATGGAATATTCCTCTGCTTTCTTACACAAATCTACATGCCTCCGTTGCTCTATCGGCAAAGCACATATCAACTGTGTGAGGAGTTGGATTACCTCCTAGGAGGTGGGTACTTTCTTCATTATTCCTGTCTTCCCCAGAGTTTGGAAGTATGAATGAGAAAGTAAATGTTTGTGATCTAATGCATAAAACCGAAATAAATAAAAATAACACTTATGACAAAGATACACGAATTAATACCATTGCCGACTTGCAAAATGTTTCAATGGTAAAAGGTTGCCAATATGACCATTGCAGTTAAAGATTGTGTATAAATGCAAATGTTCTATGTGAGAAGCTGACAAACTGCTAAAATACTGTATTGCAGGCAACATGATGAACCATATTTTGAACATGCAGTGCTAGTACTGATTTTTCAGGCTAAAAAGCTTTATGTATTTCGAATAATCATTAGGTATGATGGGGTCTATCTTTACCGTCTGGCCGACGAACGCCGTACTATATGATCTAGGGGTAACATGCTCGTCTGTCGTAGATTTACGTGACGTAAAAGAACATCAAGCCTGATAAAACAGGTCTCTCAGCAAAAGTATGCGGTTCATTCACGCGTAGTATAGAAAAGGATGCTGATAACTACAGCAGATAAAGTTCAATTTCATTTAGGTTAACGAACAAATCGCCACAGCCACATATTATTATGTAGGCAATGGATAGTGGAGCGCAAGGTGCAGTTCATAATCCATTCTAATATTCATATGTTTCTTGATAATAATTGTTGGCGGTGTGCCAGATTTTATGTTTACAGCACCCCCTGCATAAGGAAGGCCTACTAAAAAGAAGCTCCCAACATGAAGGACAGAATACTTTATGGAAAAAGAAAAAGGCTTAACGAAAACTGTGTAGAAGCCCTTGCAGTCAATCACCGCGTCGTACAAAAATGTTCAAGAACGTATTCCAAGATTTCATCAAACTTATCGCATTTGTGCTCTTCCTAAAATATTTAAACTCAAAGTAATCCGACTTACGAGGAATTTTATTTCAATTAGAATGCCTACCATGAAGTAGCAGACAAATTAATAATATCTATAATAATAACTTCTAAAATTTTCGTCTGCTTTGAGAAAGGCATAAAATTTGGCCGATTGTGAGGCGGGCCAGTTGCTCTTTATACTTTTGTCTGACGATTCGAGCGTGTTCGGAGAAAAATACAGAGTGATTTATGTAGAACTGACACGTTTCTTTCTTTAATTATTCCCTTGGAAATTCATTCAATGACCCAATTTTAGCACCAAATTAAGCAGAATGTTCTGGAGTTTCGATTCCTTGTCGCTAGATGCGCAGATGTTTATGTTTTATTCCTAATTGCATTGTTTCGACATTTTGTTCTTGGAGTCAACGTGAAAATGCAGTACGATGTAGAGCTGAGTCAAGGATATTTTCAGCAAGATGGCGCTACATGCCATACGTCAAATGAATCCATGAACCTAATTGCAAGTTTCTTTGACGACCGGATAATTTTCAGGAACCTGTGGCCACCGAGATCTCCAGATTTGACATTGCACGATCTGAAGCAAAACATCACAAAGGCGATTCAAGCTATTGACTACACAGTCCTCCAACGAGTGGCCAGTAACATGGAACAACGTGTTGAGTTGTGCCTAATGCAGGATGGAGGACATTTTAAACATTTGCTATAGAGGAAACTAAGCTCTCAAAATTTCTCTACAATTTAGGTATAATAAGTTGTCGCTAGCATAACACGTTTTGAAACAATTAATGAAAGAAATGTGTCAGTTCTATAAAAATCATCCTGTATAACGTATGTAACAAGGCATAGCATATAGCTCTAATGAAGCATAATGAAAGCAGTCATAACAACATCTGTTTGCTTCAGAAATATAAAGATAAAGTCGAATCAAAGAAAAAGGTTACACCCATCCACTTTGTATTATAACAAAGGTCAAAGAAAAGTCCTGATTGAACTGCGACTGGAAAAAAAGAACAACGTTTCAGTTCAGTAAGCAAGCAATTGTTTCCGCCGAATAAAACATTGCTTTAGTTGGAATGCTAGTCAGAATAACAAACAGGCCCCCTAGCTCTGCCTTTTCTCTCAGCCACCTTGTTGTGTTATTCATGGCAATCATTACGCAAGTTGAATAGCTGGCTGTCGTCACATGATTCGAGCATCAGCATTACCAGCGATGATTTCAATGTGAAGTACATGCTCTTGCTTATACGAGTGAATAGCTTACATAAATGAAACAAACCATTGAATACTAATGTGAAAAGGCACAATTAAGGTATCTGAGATTTCAAAAAGTCTGCTTTATTTCTAGAGCACCAGACATAAAGACTCTCTGAAAGCAGATACATTACATGCAAAGAAGCGCATGCAACAAAATGGCCACAAATGCAGTCGATACTTTGAGTAAACATGGGACTTTAATACAATGTCTGTGAGCTTTGCTATTAGCAATATTTTGATTTTCTATTTTAATTTAGAAGCAGCATCAGTTTATGTTCAAATAATTCTAATTTCAAATACTGCATTTCCTGAACATAACTTCCACCATTATTACTTTCTCTACTCATAAAATGTACGTAGTGTATAGAGAAGGTATTGTAATGCACCCAAAAATTCAATACCGAGATTTCACCGGAAATATATGTTTTGAGGCCCCCTGAATCCAAAAAAAACATTTTTTAGAAAAATGGTCGTGTGTTTGTCTGTCTGTCTGCCTGTCTTGTGTATATGTGTGTGCATGTGTGTGTGTGGTCTGTGGGCAGCATAGCTCGAAAACAAAAACACCGTTAAAAACCAAACTTGGTATTTAAGTTTGGTATCTTCCAAGGATGCGACACCAAGATTTTCAAGAAAATCCCCCCACCCCCAAATACCCTTATGGAAAAAATGTCAAAAATGTTGACGTTATTAAAAATTGCTCTAACGATTTTAATTAAAACGCCTTATATTTAAGATATTTACTTGCCAAATAAAATGTATATCTTGAATTTTCTGGGAATAGCCTCTAAAGACTTCTTTATTCTGGAAGATTTTTATTAAATTTTGTATAATTGGTACACTGTAATAGATAGACAAACACTCACTACACAAGAAATGTAGATCAGGATAAAACACACAATTTATGTCATTTCCATTTTTTTGTGGAGCTCATTGTTTTTAAATATTCCTGTTTTTTAGTTTCAGCTTTAAAAAACATACTATTCTCATACAGGAATTTGTGAACTCCTGTCCATGCAACCAAAGGAACTTCAGTCACATAGCAACCAGCTTTTGACTATCACTTTAACCTATGGTACTCCCTTATTTCGGTTCTACTTTCAAGGAAGCAAGTAATAAGACTATTTCTGCTAATTTTTCTCGATTAGCATGAAGTAAATACAAGCAAAAGCTTTTTAGCAATAATGTGTTGCAGAGATATAGAGGATGTCATGTGAAGGAACACATCAGAATTTTTCTTCTAAAGCATTTGGTAAAACATAAGAAGTTACGAGAATATCATATACGTTCGTTCATATTATCAGGGTATTCTAGAATTCAGACACAGGTACATATCCTAGGATACATTCAGAGATGCAATCGATACTTTAAGTAAGCACTGAACTTATTATTCAAAAGCGTCTATATACTCTCTATTAACACTATTTGGTTTTGTATTTTAATTTAAAAATAGAACCGGTTCATATAGTTCTAATAATCCAAATTTCGAATTGTGCATTTCCTGGACATAACTTTGGAGTTCGTTCTTTCATTCTTTTCCTAAAGCATTTGCTAAGTTGCTCTTATCATAAAGGTCCATTCATATTACGAAGCCATTCTAGGATGCAACAACCCTTTGGCAGATATAAACTAAACAAAATTAGTAAAACATCTGACGAGTTCTATTCACATGACTTTCTCTACATATCTACAAGTTATTCTTTAAAAGCTTATTGTTCTATCTACTTGTGATCCAAATAACATCTGCAGGTGTTATTAAGTTGTTCCTTTTAAGAAGAAATAAGCGAGAACATTAGGCTAAAGCAAAAGTCAAATATTTTAAAAGTTGGTTGCTATGTGACTGAAATTCATTCTTATTACATGGTTAGGAGTTGAGAAATTCCCGCATGAGAAAATGATTTTAAAATTGAAATAATAACAAGGAATATCTCGGAAATCGCTACTCTACAGAAAATGTATATGACATAAACGGTATGTTTCAAAAGCTCTACATATTTGTGTAGCAACTTTTTGTCTATCTCTTACGGTTTACCTGTTTTGCAACTCATCAGTACAGGACTTAAGAGGCTATTCACAAAAAATTCAAGATATGCATTTTATTCGTAAAATAGGTAGGTATCTTTAATATATATGTTTTATTCAAAATCGTTAGAGCCATTTTGAGAAAATCAACATTTCCGAAATTTTTTCATGTAAAGGGTAGTTTGGGGTGACGGGATTTTCTTAAAGATCTTCGTGTGGCATCCAGGAAAGATGCTGAGCTTAAATATTAGATTTCATATTTAATTGACTTTTCGTTTTTGAGTTATCCTGCTCGCAAACATACACTAGCATATGGGCATTTTTCTAGAATGCTTTTTTTGGACTAGGAGGAACCTAAAACATGTCTGGCGAAATATTGACATCTAATTACTTTCTCTACACGTACTATGTATATAGTGTATAGAGAAGGTTTTGTATTGCACCCAAATATACGATACCGCGATTTCACCGGAAATACATGTTTCGAGACCCCTGAATCAAAAAAAGCATTTTTAGAAACATGTCCGTGTGTGTCTGTCTGTATGTCTGTCTATCTGTGTGTATGTGTGTGTGATATGTCTGTGGGTAGCATAGCTCAAAAACGAAAAGACCGTTAAAAAACAAACTTGGAATTTACGTTTGGTATCTTCCAAGGATGCGACACGAAGATTTTCAAGAAAATTCGCCCACCCTCAACTACCCTTTTTCGAAAATTTTTATTTTCTCAAAAATGGCTCTAACGATTTTGATTGAAATGTCATATATTAAGGATATTTACACAACAAATAAAATGTATATCTTGAATTTTCTGGAAATATCCTCTGAAGACTACTTTATACTGGATGAATTTTACGGAATTTTACGTAACTGATAAACCATAAGAGGTGGAAAAAACTTGTCACACAAAAAATGTAGAGCACGTAAAAGCACATAATTCTTGGTATATACATATTTTTCGTGGAGTTGATTGTCTTTTAGATATTCCTTGCTTTTAGTTTCAGCTTTGAAAAACATACATTTCTCATTCTCTCCTGTCAATACAAACAAAGGAACTTCAGTCACATAGTAACCAGCTGTTGACTATCACTTTAACCTTCTATGTTACTTTCTTATTTTGCTTCTACTTACAAGGAAGCAAGTAACAATACTATTTTTATTTTTTTTTTTTTCTCGATGAGATTGAAGTAAATAGAAACATAAGGTTTTTAACAATAATTTGTGCAGAGATGTAGGGAAAGTCATGTGAATGGAACACTTCAGATTTTTGAGGTGGAATGCAATACCTTCTCTGCCTACTATGTAGGGAGTACATTGTAGGGAATAAAAATAGTCCCTTAAAAATGTAAGGTTGTTTTATTTCACCACATAACCACCGTGGGTATTAAACTTTTGAACGAGGTTGTGAACTACCATGTAGTCAGTCATGTCCAATAAGCCAGGAGATCCAGAGTAATGTCACAAGGAAAGAACAAAAAAGGTTTGGGAAAGAAATGTGTAACTCATCTAGTGTTCATGCCTGTTCTGTACGCAGTAGCGTAGTTCACCAAACTTTATTTAGACAGCCCCGATAATCGAAAGAGCATTTGCTGCATAATAGTCATTTTAACCATACAACTATAGCCACTTCTAAAAACAATAGCACTGTTGCTTTATATGGTGACTTTTCCTTGTAAAATATTCCCTTTCCTAGTTTTCCTTTTTTCAACCAGTTCCACGTGTGATAATTGTGCATCAAAATATTCCGCCATTTTGTGCTACAGTTTTACTTAATCAGTAAGAAGCTACTGAATACAATTTCTATTACTAACTTAAGGAGTATTTTACAGGGTTGTTAGGGTTACAAGTGCTTGATGAGCTATAAAATGATTTACTGAATCATTATTGAAGCTTGGTGAAACTACTCACGTCATAAAAGTGGTAAATTTAAGTAATTAATCGTTCATATACTAATTATCATTTTAAATAAATGAGGGCCAATCATTATATTACTACTGCGCTGTCCTTTAATCTAGAATGTATGTGCAAATTTCTTCCAATAAAATGCTGCTCTATTCCTCTTGATTCCTGATATTTCTGGTATATACCGAATAGGAATGTCGTTGGCAATTTGTGTATGTGGAATTAATAGGACGCTGTCCTCGCACGTCTAAACATACCATGTAGGAAACTTTGAAACAATTACATATATCTTGCATAGTTACATTCAAACCTGGTTGTGTAAATACCTTAAATACGAATAGCTCTTAAATCACGAAAAATAAACCCCCTTTCACAGTCTGCTGTATTTTCATAAACACGATAACTCAATTCACCCTGCGTAGCTGCAGAAAGCTCTAACAAGTTTAAAAGACGTCAACAGCCCCTTGTATCCTACAGCATCACTTTTGATTAACCTACGATAAGATTTTAAAACGTATAGAAAGTATACCGAGTTTATAAGCTCATTCGGATAAAACATCGCTTCCTTTCCATATCTGCGATTCTGTGCGGATTTTTTTAAAAACGATCTTAAAGAATAATTTTAACACCACGAATGTTTGGGACTGTCATAAGCAGAGTTAGGAAGTTCGTACCGATTTCCTTATGCAGAGTAAGAGTGGCCAGGTTTGGCAATACCATGCGGCGATATTTGTGCGAGCAAAGGTCAACGTAGAGTGCACCCCATTACTGCAAAACAGATATCACTGCATAACAAAGAACCACGTCGGTAGGAAGGAAGGCATTCAAATAAAATCTTTGTTCCGCTCAAATGTGGGCAAAATTAATTTGTTTTACAACCATAGTAAGTTTTCTAGGAGTGCACTTATGCATTCAGAAGCCCATGGCAGTTCTAGTAAACAAACTGTCAAACGTCTAGTAACAGAACAGCCTCAGAAACATATTATTGATTGCAAATTTGTCCAGAAAGTTACCCACAACTATCAAATTGTTATAGTGCAGAGGTATGGAGCTGAACTGAATTTGTGCGGCATGTAGAACTGTCAAGACGGATCTATTAATTCACGAGCATCCTACTTAAAATTAAGATGAAAATGAAATATGTAAATGAAAAGAATGCAGGGTTCAGTGTGATGTGTCGTATACAAGCTGCACTTTTAGATCCCAACAAATGTTACTTGCTTGACGATACTGATACATCATGCGAAGTGGAACGAACTTTTTCGCATTACAGATCTTGGTTTTCATTTGAAAGACTTCAGAAGTAC
This sequence comes from Hymenopus coronatus, assembly GCA_030762935.1. Classification (NCBI taxonomy): domain Eukaryota; kingdom Metazoa; phylum Arthropoda; class Insecta; order Mantodea; family Hymenopodidae; genus Hymenopus; species Hymenopus coronatus. The sequence continues at coordinate 26,988,872 of CM060889.1, forward strand.
ATATAGTTTTCAGTAATACAGGTGTAGATGAGTAAAGATTTAATTTAATTCCTGCTTTCGTTTTTACCTGGTAAGAGTCTGAAGATATTTAAGATATTAATTTTATTATTTGGATGTTACTTTTCCTTTGATACGTAAACATTACAATTCGTGATATAATTGTTTGGGTGTTTTCATAATGTACATATGTAAACAAGGAAATCAGTCAGAGTCGGCCTTATATATACGAATGTCTCATTAAGACATTTTTGTTTTATTGAAACAGTGCTGTTTACTTGACAACAGATTTATTTACTTCTCCCCCTGCGTTTTTATCAATGACTTGTTTTGATGCGGTGAGATGATCGGTCGCAACCTAAATACGGAATGGCGAACGGTACGAACTTCCTAGCTCTGGTTATAAGCTTCAGTGCCGCTGAATTAAACCAGCGTACCTGGTGAGAATTTAATATTTTCCCAGAATATATCAGAGTATCTTATCTGATCCGCTGCATGAAAGTGGATCGAAAACATGAAAAGAACGAGCGGTATAGAGAGATTAACAGAGCTGCAGTGAAAGAGAAGTGCTTCTGCGAGGCTGGGAACAAAGATAAATGGGAGGCAGATATTAGCTTTTGGGGAACCAACAGAGGTGCATTTCCATTTATTTTAATTCAGTTGAAGTGAAGATCTGCGAACTTAAAAACAAGTTGTTTTGGAAGAGGAGCGCTCACATTACTTCAGAAGTTGAAAGTAAAATAAAGAGAAAGAATATTTTAAGAAAAACTTTTCTTTTCTTTCACTTAAATGAAAAAAGAAGTGATAGTCAATATCGAGGCAATGATAATCTTATGAACATTATTTTTTAAAACAAGAAGTTATTTGAAATTACTGAGTTTTCCGTGCCTGCTTGAAGCTACGTATAAAGTTGAATTAGGCATTTAGAAACATATTACCAGTGCTTTAGCAATACCCTCTGCAAAACCTATCATGCATGTATGTTCGCAGGAAAGTTTCTACCTAAACTACCGGAAAAAGTTGCATTTACAACGCTCACTACCTCTAAATTGTCTTGCTGGCGACGATACAATTATTCTAAAACCTATTTTTCTCAATTATGATAAATAGAAAATATTCACTCACATTACACTAAGATAAAGTAATATGTAGTATATTTTGAAAGGGGTCTCAAAAGAAAGAAATGAATTTTCTATATTTCGTTGGGTTTCAATTCAACCATACACTTCTAAAATATTCTCTTTAAATAAAGGAATACACTAGACTAAACCGATAGTCAAGGTTTTAAAATGCGGTTGCTATGGGATAAAAATCCATTTCTTTGCGTGGCCAGGAGTTGACAAGTTCCCATATGAGAAAAGTTTTAAGTATTTTAAAACTAAAACCAATGTCAAGGAACATCTTCAAAACGGCCACTCTATGAAACAATGTATATTACATAAATTGTGTGTTTTATCGAGATATGCGTTTTTTGTATAAGTTTTTGTCTATCTCATACGGTTCACCAGTTACACAAATTTCAATAAAAATCATCCAGAATAAAGAGATCTCCAGAGACTATTCCCAGAAAATTGAAAATATACGTTTTATTTGTCATGTAAATATTAAATATAAGATATTTTAATTAAAATCGTTAGAGAAGCATTTTTAAAAAAATCAAAAATTTCGAATTTTTTTCCATGTAAAGAGCAGTTGGGGGTGGAGAAATGTTCTTGAAAATCTTCGTGTCGCACCCTTGGATGACACCAAATTAAATACCAAGTTTGGTATTTAACTGTCTTTTCGTTTTTGAGCTAAGCACATGCACATACACGAACCTTTTTTTTAGATCTTTATATTCTCTATGCACATAGAGCATAGAGGAGGTATTGTAATGCACCCAAAAATTCGATACCGAGATTTCACCGGATATACAAGTTTTGGAATCCCCTGAATCCAATAAAAGCATTTCTAGAAAAATGTCCGTGTGTGTGTGTCTGTCTGTCTGTGTGTGTGTCTGTGTGTAGGTAGGTGTGTGTGTGTGTGTCTGTGGGCAGCATAGCTCAAAAACGAAAAGACCGTCACGTACCAAACTCGGTATTTAAGTTTGGTATCTAGCAAGAATGCGACACGAAAAGTTTCAAGAAAATTCTCCCATCCACAACTACCCTTTACATGGAAAACAATTCTTAAATTTTGATTTTCTCAAAAATGGCTTTAACGATTTTAATTAAAATATTTTATGTTTAAGATATTTACATGTCAAATAAAATGTATCTTGAATTTTCTGGGAATAGCCTCTAAAGACCTCTTTATTCTGGATGATTTTTATTAACTTTTGCACAATTGGTAAACCGTAAGAGATAGACAAACACTTACTGCACAAAAACTGTAGAGCTCGATAAAACACACAACTTATGTCATATACATTTTTTTTGTGGAGTTGATCGTTTTTTAGATATTCCTTCTTTTCAATTTCAGCTCTGAAAAAGCTATACATTTCTCATACAGGCATTTGTAAACTCCTATCCATACAAACAAAGGAACTTCAGTCACATAACAACCAGCTTTTGACTATCACTTTAACCTATGGTACTTCCTTATTTCGCTTCTACTTACAAGGTAGCAAGTAATAAGACTATTTCTGCTATTTTTTTTCTCGATTAGCATGAACTAAATAGAAGCATGAGGTTTTAACAATAATTTGTTGCAGCGATGTAGAGAAATTTATGTGAATGGAACATATCAGATTTTTTTTTTCTTTTTAATTCAGTCTGAGCAAAAGGTGTATTTGCGATGAAATCTCGGTATCGAATTTTTGGGTACAATACAATACCTTCTCTATACACTATGTACATTGTAGCACGTGTAGAGAAAGTAAAAACTAACCGGAGCGATTGTTTATAGCCATTCATATTTAATATAATAGAAACACAGTAGGTTGTTAAATCTGTGAAGCCTGCTGAATAGAGAAAGGGTTAGCTCCCGTCAGATCAATAAGAGACTGAAGTCAAGATGGGGAGCGGGGAAGCAATTGCATGATGCATGAGCAACACGGGGGATCGAACCCAGCTTGGAGTGAGGCCATATGGGCGTGCCTCGCCTATATCGAATTACATAACTCGGTCAGTTGGCAAGAAACCGGAAGCCTCTGTCTTGCGCATTTAATCATTTTAGCCAGCTACTTCCTTCCACAAAAATATATCAAGGTTTTATGCGCCACCTACTCCCCGATGCTAAAGACATAGGACAGGTTTTTATGGAAAACTTCGTGATATATTCCGAATTTATTCACCAAGTGCAGCCCCAACACTCGCAATTTATGTTTTTATATACAGGGTGTTAATGATCTATACCGAAATACTTTCACAGTATATGTAGATTACTTAAATAAGTAATTTAAGATAGGAGACTTATGGCCTGTTTATTGACATTTCGAAGTAACGGCTATAAGTTTCTGAAGTGCCAGTACGCCATGTATCGCGACGCTTCTGGAATGAAAAAAAATAATAATAAAAGCATTTACAATATGACAGGAATCGACTTCATGACATTTGGGATATCATCTTCCCGCGTTACGTATTAAGCCACCATAGCAGTTGAAAAAACGCCTCTAGAGTAGGCTACATAACTCAAGAACGTAGTTAAGAATGCTCAGTGTCCCACTGTCAAGTGATTATTTCGAGATTTTACTGATTTTTGCGACATTAAATCTTGAGAACTAGTAACGAGCTTCTAAATATCGATGTTTTTATACTCGGGCAGCAGTTTTAAAGACATTCTAAGCCATTTTTCAACCTGCTTTGCTTTAACACCGACTTATCAGAATTACACGTAGTTGCGTTATGTTTATCCGGGACCAAGCATCGCCGATCTCAAATTATTTATATCAGTCACGTACACAATCTCGCAAATTATTTCGGTGTAGTTCATTAACACCTGTATAATGGCTTTCAAAAGTCCCGTTTCAAAATAAGTTACTTTATAAGACTAAAGATATAGTTACGAAATATATCATTGAATTTCCTGGTGTTACTGATGTAGTTTATTCGAAGAAATTAATTGACGATCGCATTAATAATAAAAGTTCTGTCTCAAATGCTTATTTGTTCGTCCTAGTTGCCTAAAACAATTCATGTATAATCATTCTCAATACTAAAATCTTTGAAATGATTTACAAAAACTGTTACAACTTACCTAACAATAACAGATTAAATAGTAGTATTTCACTAGGTCATGTCTATATGTATTCATTAGTTTAGCGCTTCTTATTTTAGAATAATGCTCTATATGAACTATAACGTTTTAAAGGCCGTTTATCATCTATGGTTTCGTTTCGTTCCGTAATCGGCTTACCCTCCCGGCAATTGTAAGGACTGACACCTCCAGGACCTACAAGCCAATGCCTAGGAGTCAGAAGCCTGTCAGTGAGCCAACGGCACGAAACCATAGAATAGAGAACCTGTTACGAGGGGTGAACATGAAGTGGATGATATAAAATGTAAGCGAAATTGAGGATAGAAAAGGTGACGATGGAGCAATTGATGGAATGAGAGGCGGGGGAAACCCGCCCAGACGCCGCCACGAATCCCACATGCGAACACTTGAGGTCGAACGCCTTGGTGGGAGGCGAGCGGTCTAACCACGGCGCCGCCCATTATCTATGGTACGGGAATAATATACAATTACGAGGAATGTGATGTTTTCATGGAGGGGGGTCCGTACGAGAAAGAAAGCTACAAACGAACCATCTAAACGGGTTACGATACTCTGCTTTACCATGTGTCTCGTGAATGGTCGTTCACACTCGTGGTTTGTTTCCGCTCGACGGGACTGGTGGCTCCACGCCGAGTGTTTTCTGTTTATTTCACGAGAGCAACACAGAGTGTCTTAGTGAGATTCGTAGTGTAAGTAGCGTACATTTTGAATAGCTAGGTGGTGTAAGTGACCATGGCATTGTACTCTGCTCCGAGCGATGTGGCTCCGCGATAACGTATGAGGCCCGTCCTGTTCGGCGGTCCGAGTTCGATCCCAGTTGACGTCCACTCTGACCATTGAGGTCTTTGTGGTAATCCTTGGTCACTGAGGCGAATGTCGGGGTGGTGCATTCTACCACGATTCTCCTTTCTTTCATTTCCTCTCACTTCATTTCCATTTCAGCTTTAATTGAACTTCTGGTATCTGTAGTGTTGGCCAACAGATTTGGAAGGAACCCTCCTTGTGACAGCCAGAATTAGCCATCACAGTTCGCCCTCCTGGAATCGCGCTATAGTAGTGCGTGGCATTCAAACTGGACATGTTATGGACATCCGTTCGTCTCTATGAGCCAGACAGGCTGCGGACTTGGGGTCTCTTCTGGCTCTTTCACCTCATTCCTGCCTACCATGGATTTATTACTTTCTTTACACGTATTATGTACATAGTGTATAGAGCAGGTATTGTACTGCACCCAAAAATTCGATACCGAGATTTCACCGGAAATATATGTTTTGAGACCTCCTGAATCCAAAAAAAAATTCTAGAAAAAGGTACGTGTATGCTTGTGAGTCTGTCTATGTGTGTGTCTATGTGTATGTGTGTGTCTGTGGGCATCATAGCTCAAAAACGAAAAGATGGTTAAATACCAAACCCCCCCATCTCAAAGTACCCTTTACATGGAACTTTTTTCGAAAATTTTGATTTTCTTAAAAATGGCACTAATGATTTTGATTAAAATATCGTATATTAAAGATATTTACCTGACAAATAAAATGTATATCCTGAATTTTCTGGGAATAGTTTCTGAAGACTACTTTATTCTGGATGAATTTTAAAAAATTTTGCATAACTGTTAAACTGTAAAAGATGGACAAAAACTTACCACACAAAAAATGTATGGCACGTTAAAACACACAGTTTATGTTATATACAATTTGTCAACTCCTGTATATAGAAACAAAGGAACTTCAGTCATAGAGCATTAACTATCACTTTAACCATGGTGCTCCCTTATTTCGCATCTATTCACAGGGAAGCAAGTAATAAAAGTATTTCTGCTAATTTCTTTTTTTTTCCTCAATTAGCTTGAAGTAAATAGAAACATAATCTTTTTAACAATAATTTGTTGCAGAGATGTAGAGAAAGTCACGTGAATGGAACACATCAGACTTTTGATAGTGTTTAACGCCCGCGTTTACTACCATGGCACCGCAGGCGATGACACTGATGGAATGAGGATGAAATGGGATGGCGGGAGAACTCGGAGGAAACACGTGCCTGCGCCGCTTTGTCCACCACAAATCTCACATGCGGTTGCTTGGTATAGGTGAGAAGCGAGCCTACCGTGAAATGCAGCCACAATTGATCCATCATGGTGTCGCAGTGAGCGAGGTATCCTTTTCCATATGCTACAAGCTACTGCCGTGAATATCTTATCTGCACTGCAACTACAACTACTACTACCTTTTGTAATTTAATGCCGCATACCTTTCATATGTAAATTATACAGAACATTTACTGCACGCAACACATTTTCCTCGAAGTATGCTGTTCATATACCAGTGGTTTTACGAAAAGTAGGCGTTATTTACATAATTATGTATGTGTAAATGAGAAAAGCTCTAAAGGATTGAAGAGCCTGTACAAGCTTCTGCTTACTTTACTGATTTAAATTAGATTTTAGCAGCGACTTATGTTACACAGCTGAGCATTATCACTGCCAACATGTGCATATAAAAATTAATCTTTACTTTCTCTATACGCACTATGTACACACTCCACCCAAAAATTCTATACCGAGATTTCACCAGAAATATATATTTTAGGGTCCCCTATAACTTAAAAAAGCATTTTCGGGAAAAGGCCCGTGTGCCTGTGAACACGATAACTCAAAAAAAAAGTCGGTAAAATACCAAACTTGGTATTTAAGTTTGGTACGTTCCAAGGATATAACACGAAGATTTTGAGAAAAATCTCCCAACCCCAAACTACCCTTTACATGGAACTTTTTTCGAAAAGTTTGATTTTCTTAAAAATGGCTCTTAACGATTTTGATTAAAATATCATATATTAAAGATGTTTTCCTGACAAATAAAAAGTATATCTTGGATTTTCTGGGAATAGCCTCTGAAGACCTCTTTATTCTGGATGACTTTTACGGAATTTTGCATAACTGCTAAATCGTAAGAGATTCTAAATATCACATCTTGGTTCTGCCGCTTTTCTGCATCATATGCCTCAAACATTGTCCCCTGGCCTGCGAGAGCATTGTTTTCTGTCCCGTGTATCCTCATCCCTCTCGGATCAATGTTCTACTCTAACGGTATGCGGTGCTTTCGGGGTCGCTCGTCGGCTACTTGTTCGTGTTTGAAATCTCTCTTCCCTTCCCATTTTCAACATACATTTATATTTCCCTTCTTAATAACTCTTTGCCCCTTGATAGGAAATGTCTCAAGAGCCATAGTTCAACCCGTGGACATCACAACAAATACCGTAGATGGTGGTTAAATGGTTTCTTGCCTAGAAAATGCACAAGTAAAATTGTCCGAGCATAAGCGGGGCAATCCTCCGTATAAGACATTGTTATTTTAAAAATTACCTGACTGTAAAGCGCCGTGACCGAGTGGTCAGACCACTCGCCTCTCACCAAGGTAACTCGGGTTCGATTCCAAGCGACCGCTTGTGGGATTTGTGGTGGACAAAAGCGGCGCAGGGATATCCTCGAATTCTCCCGCCATCGCACTCCACAGGTGTTCCATCTTCACTCCATATATAATCAGTGTCGCCTGCGCTGTCATAGTAGTAAAAGTGGACGTTAACCCTTTCCAGGCCATCTTCATTTTTTGTTAGAGGTGGATAAAGATTAAATTTCAATAATTCTCTACTTTTACTGTGTAAATTTTGGTATTTTCGTTCAATTTCTTGATATTTACACGACTTATAACAAGCAAAAGCGAAAATAATATCCCTTCAGCATGCAGAACTTTATTCTTCTACAATGCTACTGCGGTTCAGTCCACAGTTAAATTCTTTCACGCACAGTATAGAATGGGACGCTGAGAAGCACATAAGTTAAAGAGCGTCCATAAACAAAACGTCATTTCATTTCCACAGTTAAATATGTCAATCAGCGTTTACTTTATCTGGGCCCATCCCTTCCTTTATCACAGTGGCTCTGTAGCGAGGATTCCAGCCTTGGTTAATCTGTGGTATTGAAATCATGATCAGTGATAGTGATTTAGAAGTTTAGACAACAGTGTTACCAATAAAAGTTTAGATAAGATCAACTTTCTAAAGCAAAAACGCACCCCTTGACGTCAGTTTTCAGAAAGCAATTTCAATCGAAAAAAAATCTGTTTGGAAAGGATTAAACGCAATCAAAAAATTACCTGAATTAAATGTAATGTCTCAGCAGCTGTATAAGTTTTTGCGGAATAACCAGACTGACATTCAACATGACCATTTATTCGCAATGCCACATAACAGATGGTTCAAATGAAGTTCGCAATTTATAAAAATCTGATGTGTTCTACTCACATGACTCTCTCTATATCTCTGCAAAAGAGATTATTAAAAAGCTTATGCTTCTATATACTTCATGCTAATCGAGAAAAAATTAGCAGAAATAATGGTATTACACTCTTCCTTGTAAGTAGAAGTGAAATAAGGAAGTACCATAGGTTAAAGTGATAGACAAAAGCTGATTGCTATGTGACTGAAGTTATTTTGTTTCTATGGACACGAGTTGACAAATTTATATATGAGAAAAGTAAGTTTTTCAAAGCTGAAACCAAAAACAAGGAATATTTAAAAAAACGAACAACTCCACGAAAAAATATATGTAACATAAAGTGTGTGTTTTAATGTGCTCTACATTATTTGTATGGCAAGTTTTTGTCCATCTCTTACGGTTTAGCAGTTATGCAAAATTCCGAAAAATTCGTCCAGAATAAACTAGTCTTCAGAGACTATTCCCAGAAAATTCAAGATATACATTTTATTTTTCAGGTAAATATCTTTAATACAAGATATTTTAATCAAAATCGTTAGAGCCATTTTTAAGAAAATAAAAAATTTCGAAAAAAGTTGCATGTAAAGGGCAGTTGGGGGTGGGGGGATTTTTTTGAAAATCTACGTGTCGCATCCTTGGAGGACACGAAACTTAAATACCAAGTTTGTCATTCAACGGTCTTTTCGTTTTTGAGCTTTACTGTCCACAGACATACACAGACAGACAGACACACACACGGACCTTTTTGCAAAAATGCTTTGTTTGTATTCAGGGGGTCCTAAAACATGCATTTCCGGTGAAATCTAGGTATCGAATTTTTAGATGGCATAAAATACTTCCTCTATACACTATGTATATAGTACGTGTAGAGAAAGTAAAAAATACTAACAAACGGAACGCAACTCTGTCGGTCTGCAAGTTGTGTTGACGTTGGTAGCCACAACTTGATTTTAAACCACTAAGCTTTAGGCCTTCATGTCTGCTACGACGAGGAGTAATTTTCTTAAGGAGTGCATTCTGCAAGTGCGTAAGATATGATATCATGGTAACTCACCTAAAGGCCTCAAATGTTGAGAGTCGAATCCTCCTAATTTCAACTTCGTAACGTGCACATGGCGAGTCTATCTCTAATATTTGATGACCCAATTGCGCCGGATAGATAGCAAACATAGACAACCATTCAAACGCGAGGAAGCACGAAGGGGCAATGCGATTGTGGATTCATATCAATTCATACATTAATTAAATCTTTCAACTATTTCGCCCGGTCTGCACTGCGAAAATGCATTTCAATAGCTGCCGGCGCAGATGGTCCAACTCGTATGCACAACTATTTACTCCACTGAATTAAAAACGGCATGAGATAGCTGCTTTATCCAATGCTCTCCTAAATTATATCGCCAGTAGCTCGGCTGCAGATAGGTTTTAAATATTGTTGGGATATTTAGTGCGTATACGCGGAAATAAAACAATAGGAAACTTCAAAGCGAGAAACATATACCACAGTGAAAATTTTAATTTTCATAATCTTCACAAAGAAAATCCGAAACTGACGCGTAAAATACATCTGTAATTAAACACCGAGTAATGTAGAGAAATCATGAGTAAATTTTGTAATAAGAATGGGCTTTTGGTAAGCAGAAAAATGGTCTGTACTAAAACATATATTAGTCATTTCTATTAAACTTATTGTTAGTTTGTAATTTGGTTTATAGAGAAGTAGTACATAGTTCACGTAGAGAAAGTGAAAAGGACAGTTCTGGTTAAAACGTGCTACCTGCTTAACTTTGCATACGATACTAAGCTGTTGGACCTCGATCCTGCTTCCAATACTAAGTGGAATGGAGTCCACCGCCATTTTAATCTCGTGCAGTGTATGAAAATGTCTTCTATAACTCAATGCTATTCCGCGACCTCATCTTAAATGCCGTTGAAACATTCTGCTGAATATTATTCTTTTCATCTACTGCCCAGAGTGTTTTGATATTTCATGAGCTACGTGTTCCAGAAATCCTTTTAGTGGACTTGAGTCAACGATCTTCTTTTCATCATAACTTGTACATAAACATAGCTTAGTTTGTATGTGCCAAATGCAAGTACGGTACTGGCTTCGCTCTCGATTTCTCTCGACCGTGCTCAGAAAAGCACTCAGCCGAGAAACTCAAGGGCTATTAACAGGAGTCGCACACCGTAATAATTATTATTCTGCAGATTTCGGCTCAGGCTTTCGAGCTTGCTTTAAATGTTGAACTCTTAAACGTTTCTCATAGACGTCACTGGTTTTGTGTAATGCCAGAGAGCTCGTTTGACTTTCTGTGGCAAACGCCACTTTTTAATTTCTCTACCACGTAGGAAGAGAAAATATTGCTTTCCACCCAAAATTTCGATACTGAGTGTACATGAATTCAGGACCTCTTAATCCAGAAAAGGATTTTTACCTTCTCTTTACTTACACTATGTACATAGTGTATAGAGAAGGTATTGCACTTCGCCCAAAAAGTCGATACCGAGATTTCACCGGAAATATGTGTTTTAGGGTCCCCTGTATCCAAAAAAAAAAAAAAAAAAAAAGCATTTTCAGAAAAAGATTCGTGTGTGTCCGTGTGTCTGTGAACACGATAACTCAAAAACGATAAGTCGGTAAAATACCAAACTTCGTATTTAAGTTTAGTACCTTCCAGGAATGCGACACGAAGATTTTAGGAAAAATCCCCCCACCCCAAACTACCCTTTACATGAAACTTTTTTTGAAAATGTTGATTTTCTTAAAAATTGTTCTAAGGAATTTGATTAAAATATCCTATATTAAAGATATTTACCTGAAAAAATAAAATCTATATTTTGAATTTTCTGGGAATAGCATCTAAAGACTACTTTATTCTCGATTAATTTTACGGAATTGTGCATAGCTATTAAACCGTAAGAGTTGGACAAATACTTTTTTCGTGGAGCTGATCGTTTTTCCCCCGCTGGGAGACCTGGTCCGGGGTGCACTCAGCCTCGTGAGGTCCCTGGGGGGCCAATTGAGGAGCTACTTGATTGCGCTGATCATCTCTTACCCTCCAGCACTGCACCCCATTCATGATGCCTTGTGGACTGTTGTGCCATAGAGTTACGTTTACATATTACAATAAGTGAGGGGAATTGGAACTAGTAAATGGGGGTGTTTTCCGCAACGGCACAAATCCAGAAAGTTAGGTAATTTGTGATAATAAAGTGTTTACATGAAAAGCAATACAGCCTGATGTATGGTAGTCTCCTCATTCTTCTACAAAATGCTTTAGAAAACCTTATTCCTCGACCCGCTTCTTGTTAATCGAGATAAATATTTATCACTCATTTATAGACATTAGTAAGTGCACACCAAGAGCACTAGTCTAGTTGTTCTAGTCTTCGCTAGGTTACAGCATAGTCAGCGTTTTAAAAAGCGGATCGTTCTGTAATGGCATTGAAGCTACATCCTCTTTGTATGATTATGAGAAAAAATCGTATGTATTGCACTCACGTGATTTTCTCTATTGTTGTACAAACACTTCTTACACCGCTTATTCTTCTATCTGTTTCATGTTAATCGAGATAGGCATTTGCGGAGGTTGTCCTATTGCATATTTCTTGTAAAGTACGACGAAATTAGAAAATAAGGGTAAATAATAGATTGGGATGGTAGGTCGAAATCTTTCTATTTCATTCCTGAAAGATATTGAACATAAATACCAAATTATGCACTTAATCGATTTTTCGTGTTTGGGTTATGATCTTTGGAGACACACGATAAACGCGCACATACACACCTTTTTCTACAAATGCTCTTTTGGCGTTTAGGGAGTATTAAAACGTATATTTTCAATAAAATATCGGTATCTAACTACAATAGTTTCTATACTTTAAGTGCTAAATAAAGAAACTAAAAACTTATTTTATCGTGGGTATAGAGAGTATCAAAAAGTTCAATCAAGTGAAATCTCGCTATCGAATATTAGGTGGAATACAATACTTCTATTGCTCTAAATAATAGCAGAAAAATTAAAAATCGTACATGAGTTTCTCTAGCTATTCCACTTCCCGTGCAACAATTTACTCTTTTATTTACGTTATGCTAATCAAGGTAAGCACTGCCAGAATTGGTCTACTTGCTTTTTTGTAAGTTGAAGGGAAATATGGGAATACATTAAGCAAAAGCGATAGTCAGAGCTTTTAAAACCCGATCGCTAAGTGAAACTATTGCAATTTGGATTTCTTTGTTTATTAGGAGTAAACAGAAGAGAGACGAAAAGAAAGACAAAGGTTTAAATACTTTAAAACTGAAACCAATAACTCGGAATATCTCGAAAACGTTTAACTAAACAGAAAAAATCTTATGTGCTCCATTCACATGACTGTTTCTACATCTCTGTAACAAAATATTGTTAAAAATCTTATGCTTCCATTTGTTTCATTTTAATCTAGGAACAATTAGCAGAAATGGTCTTATTACTTGCTTCCTTGTAAGTAGAAACGAAATAAGAGAGTACCACAGGTTAAATTGATAATCAAAAGCTGGTTGCTATGTGACTGATGTTCCTTTGTTTGTATGGACACGAGTTGACAAATTCCTGTATGAGAAAAGTATTACTTTTTCAAAGCTGAAACCAAAAACAAGGAATATCTAAAAAACAACAAACTCCACGAAAAAATGTATATGACATAAATTGTGTGTTTTAACGTGCTCTACATTTTTGTGTGGTAAGTTTTTGTCCATCTCTTACGGTTTAGCAGTTATGCAAAATTTCGTAAAATTCCTCGAATAAAATAGTCTTCAGGCTATTCCCAGAAAATTCAAGATATACATTTTATTTGTCAGGTTAATATCTTTAATATACGATATTTTAATCAAAATCGTTAGAGCCATTTTTTTGAGACAATCAACGACTTGGAAAAAAGTTCCATGTAAAGGGTAGTTGGGGTGGGGGATATCCTTGAAAATCTTCGTTTTGCATCCTTGGAAGATGCCAAACTTAAATACCAAGTTTGGTATTTAAGTTGAATACTATACCTTTTCTCTACACTATGTACTTAGTACAGAAAGTAATATGTATGCTGATATTCTGAGTTTTAATGAGATCTACATTTTTTGCCTATCTCTTAAGGTTTGCTAGTTATACAAAAGTCATCAAGAATGAAGAAATCTTTAGAGGCTATTCCCAGTAAACTTAAGATTTTACATTTCGTTTGCCATGAAAATATCTTAAACATACGACATATTAATAAAACTCTTCAGAGCCATTTTTTGAGAAAAATGGCTCTGAAGAGTGGCGAAATTTTCTTGAAAATCTTCATGTTGCACCCTTGAAAGATACTGAACTTAATTACCAAGTTAAGTATTTAACCGACTTCTAATTTTTGAGTTATTCTACCCACAGACACACACGCATGTCTCTAAGAATGTTTTTTTATTCAGGGGCCTCAAAATGTATTTTTTCGGTGAAACCTTGATAGTTAATTTTGGGTGGAATACAACACCTTCTGTACATTGTATATACGGAATATAGTGAGTAAAAATGAATAGTGATTTGAAAAAGTATAAGTATTTTAAAACTAAAACAATAACAAAAATTTCTGGAAAATGGTTAATGCTACAAAAATGCACGTGACATTAGCTATGTGTATTAATGAATTCTACAGTTTTTGGTAATAAGATTCTGTCTTTCTCTCAAGGTCAAAAAAATGTCTCATCACTTAGGATAAAGAACACTTGTCAGTTATTCCCAGAAATCTCCTGATATGTATTTTATTTTTCATGCAAATATCTTAAATATAGGTATAGTATTTTAACGAAACCGTTAAAGTCATTTTTGTGAAAATAAAAATTATTGAATTTTTTCCGCATGTAAAGGATAGTTTGGGATAAGGGAAGTCTTTGTATATGTTCTCATCCGTGGAAGAAGCGACCATGTAACCGACTTTTCGTTTTTCATTTATGCTGTGTCTTAAAATGATCTTTTGGATTAAAATATTTTCAAACTGTGTATTTCTGATGAAATATTTAAAATTATTTAGAAAAGAAAACATGTAACCGTAATGATTAGTAAGGATAATATAGTTGAATTAGCATAGTTCAGTACTTCGGGTTTGCCCATCTTGAGGAGATTAAATCCTAAAAACCCATACAAAATGGAAACACATTTATCGGTTGGCAATATCCTTCACTTCTTAATGTCACTTGATATACTGCTTCCCTTTTGAGATGTTCCACTTCTACCAAAGTAAATGTCTTGTTGTATCTTGCACATAGCCGTGTCTTCTTCCTAGATTAACTCTATAGATTAGATTAGAAAGCATTCTGTTGGTTTGTTTAGGCCAGGAAGCCCCTGAACATAGAGCTTGTCAAGGCATATACATGTATAACAATAACTCCATGGTACGACAGCTCACGGGGAACCTTGGCCTACCGCCCGGCCGCTGCGTCCCCCATCTCGGTCCACTAACGTCATGGATGGGGTGCAGTATTGGAGGGTGAGACGTGGTCAGCACCTCGAGTCCCCCCGGCCGGTTAATGTGGTCCTCATGACCTGGAGCCGCTACTTCTCCATCAAGTAGCTCCTCAATTGGCCCTCCAGGGACCTTATGAGGCTGAGTGCACCCCGGGCCAGGTCTCCCAGCGGGGCAAAAATCCCCACACCGGTACTGAGGATCGAACCCAGGTCTTCCGCTTGGTAAGCAGCTAAGGAGACGACCATATACATGTATACATATGTTTATATACTAAGAAAAATATATATATAAATAGCTCCATGGCACGACAGCTCACGGGGAGCCTTGGCCTACCGCCCGGCCGCTGCGTCCCCCATCTCGGTCCACTACAGACATCATGGATGGGGTGCAGTATTGGAGGGTGAGACGTGGTCAGCGCCTCGAGCCCCTCCCGGCCGGTTAATGCGGTCCTCACGACCTGGAGCCGCTACTTCTTCATCAAGTAGCTCCTCAGTTGGCCCCCCAGGGACCTCACGAGGCTGAGTGCACCCCGGTCCAGGTCTCCCAGCGGGGGAAAAATCCCCACGCCGGTACTGGGGATCGAACCCAGGTCTCCCACTTGGTAGGCAGCTGCGCTACCACCGCGCTAAGGAGACGACCTATGTATATAAAGCTCAAGTGTTAAAAACATGGGTTACAAAAACAGCCGAATGGATATATAGTCACACCGTTTGCTTTTGAGACCTGTACGCCACTGCACTATATTTAATGTGCTGTATAAAAGTACAGACAATTTTTTTTTTTTTGCATGCACATAAAAAATAGTATCAAAAATTAGTGTTAAAATGTATAGATAAATATAATTTCATTATATGTAAAACTGATGTAATGTCAGATGATAGTTTTCTAATTATCGACATAATAGTTACTACTAGTAATTAAATAAAACTAAAATATGATTATTGTATTATGTACTCTTCATAAATGTCAACAAATCAAACACATATTTACAAATATGTTATAAAATTTACAATGCCAAAATTTACAATTATGTACTAGAGTGTAAAATATCAAAGCATCAGGCTTTATAGACTTTTTTTTTTTTTGTAGCTTAACGTACTTTAACCTGGTTGGTCATATTGGACGATGAATGAAATTGGTGAAATGATGCTCAAATGATGTTGGGGTCCATGGCTTAAAGTTACTCTACATTCGTCTTCTCAGGATAACGGAAAACCCCGAAAAAACCTTATCCGTGCAACTCAACCTTAACGAGATTCGAACTCACAACCTTTTGAACGTGAAGCAGACACGCTACCACCACACTACCCAGGAGGGCTTTAGAGGCCTTGTGTCATTGCTAAATACTAACTTCATTTGACATATTCGTACAAGTCAAAGCATACATCGCTTTAATTATATAAACACACACATTAATATACACAAAATGCAATACAGTATAATACTTATAAATACAACGATTATTACGGTAGTGTCAGACAGATTTGTGACATAAATATTAATCTATAGAGTAAATGATTGATAGAGTTGAAGTAGCCATGTTTGGAACCAACCTAATAGTGTAATGAGTGTGTGCTCTAGCTAGTTTATCTACAATATGATTAGAACTGGACTTATCTTCATTTGAGTATCAGAAATTAAACAGTTCAATTTTTATTGTAATAATTTCATAATGTGATATGCAGAATTTGAATTTTAAATTATAAGAAAGTTTTGCCTTTTAAAATTCAATAAGGAGTACAAATAAAGTAAATAATTCATAATAAGTAAAATCATTGATTATACAAAACTCACAACCATGAAACAATGATGTGGGGTAGAACACGTTATTATGTAGACGAGAACCTAGCACTTAACTTTTAATGGCACTGGACATTTCTCTCTTTGAACTAATTACAGGATTCATCATAAAATAGAAGTCGTGCATCTGATTCTTTGACGAAATCTTCCATTATTTTCTTCTAGAATAATTTGATGCTATAACTTTTTGACACTAATTCACAAATAAAGAGTACATATAGACAATATTCCACTTTAATATGTATTTGTGAAATGTACTTATACTATATATGCCATTTTAAGAAATATCTCATGATATTTGTTGCCATGGTAGCTCAGTGGCAGGTCCATAGTTCAACTCCCGGCTATGGTATTGAATTTTTCAGTCTGACTCTACCTATCCAACTTCTGACCTACACACGGCTTGTGTGAAAAAACAATTAATACAATACCAATTGACCATAATAGTTGGCTACACTATGAATCCTGGGTCTAAAGTACTTACAACGCTGTAAGTCACCATTGGAGTTGTCATCTCAAAATAATTTGAGATCACCTTGTGGTTTATCGGGAAACATGCGAATCAGTTGAGAAATTCAATGCTATGCTGGAATGTTTGCCATGGTAGCTCAGTGGAAGAGCAACGGGCTAGAGTTCGGGAGATCCGTGTTTCATTTCCCGGCTAAGGCATTGCATTGCATTTTTCAGTCTGACTCAACCTATCCAACTCCTGTCCTACACACGGCTTGTATGAAAAAAAAAAAATTAATCCAATTTATCATGATATATTTTATGCAAACTAATATGTTGAAAACAACTAGTAATTGCTTAGCTGAGAAGCTCAATCCAACATTTTCCACTTTAAAATCTACTCCAAATATTTTTCCTTTGCGTGGAATAAACAGTGAACGGATCGCTTTATAAAGCTATTGCTTTGTAAAGATGCACTAGAAAAAATTGCCAACAGTATCGACAGCGCGAACGCAGCTGAGACACTTTGTTTGTGATTCAAATTTCGCAAGAAGAACAGAGAAAGAAAAATATATACATTGACAATACAAAACAAAGGAGCCTCGGAACAGAGCAAGATAATCACAGAAAGAGTTGGTAGGCTTTGATGAGAATTGTCATACAAGCTAGATTTGCTCGTCATCGCGGAAACTTCAAAAGTTACAGTAAAAGAATAAAATCAAATAATCCTACATTACGCTTCCTATAAATAAAAAATTTTAAAAGAAAAAATGATCCTATGTGTAACACATGTACCACTTCAAGTACCACCATACACATTTTTCATAGGGAATTACTTTGTTCCATTCACTTTATTTTAATTCTAATGAATATTACTTTCTCTATACATACTATGTACATAGTGTATAGAGAAGGTATTGTATTGCACCTAAAAATTCGATATTTCTCCGAAAATATATGTTTTGAGATCCCCTGAATTAAAAAAAAGCATTTTTAGAAAAATGTCCGTGTGTGTATCTGTCTGTCTCTCTGTGTGTGTGTGTGTGTGTGTGTGCAAAATAGCTCAAAAACGAAAAGACCGTTAAAAACCAAACTGGGTATTTAAGTTTGCTATCTTCCAAGGATGCGACACGAAGACTTTCAAAAACATCCCCCCAACCCAAACTACCCATTACATGGAAAAAGTTCGAAAATTTGGAATTTCTTAAAAATGTATCTAACGATTTTGACTAAAATCTATTATATTTCAGATGTTTACACGCAAAATAAAATGTATATCTTGAATTTTCTGGGAATATCCTCTGAAGACTACTTTATTCTGGATGAATTTTACGGAATTTGGCATACTACAAAAAATGTAAAGCACGTTAAAACAAACGATTTATATTATATACATTTTTTCCGTGGAGTTGATCATTTTTGAGGTGTTCCTTGTTTTTGGTTTCAGCTTTGAAATACTTTTTTCATACAGGAGTTTGTCAACTCTGTTCATACAAACAAAGGAACTTCAGTCACATAGCAACCAGCTTTTGAATATCACTTTAACCTCTTGCACTCTCTTATTTCGCTTCTATTTACAAAGAAACAGGTAATAAGACTATTTCTGCTAATTTTTTTCTCAATTAGCATGAAGTAAATAGAAGCATACGCTTTTTAACAATAATTTGGTGAAGAGATGTAGAGAAAGTCATATGAATGGAACACATCAGATTTTATTTTTCTAGGTGTTTCAGATTAGGATATATGGATTTTGTCGCATGCAGGATGCAGAGTTAACATGCGCTGTTTATCCCGCTTTCGATTTCTCATGCGCAAAGAGGTTATATTTAAACTCCACTGCTAAAGCCGGTGAAGAGGGGGAGGATCGAGCCGGGCTACCACCCAGGGCGGCAAGTCTTAGGGGAGGCAAAATTCTAAATCGTGAACAATATCATTTAATATAGGACGAATTACAAATTATGCTTTACAGATATGTACATATACATTGTGTTAATGAACTATACCGAAATATTTTCACAGAATATGTAGATTAGTTAAATAAGTAATCTGGGATAAGAGACTTATTGTCGGTTTATTGAAATTTCGAAGTAACGGTTCCAAGTTTATGAAGTGCCAGTACGCCACGTATCGCGCATTTCGTCTGGAATGAATAAAATGGCAATAAAAAAACATTTACTCTATGACAGGCATCGAGCTCGTGACCTTTGGGATCGCAACTTCCTGCGTTACGCATTAAGCTACCAGAAGAGTTGAAAAAACACCTCCAGAGTAGGCTACATAACTCAAGAACGCAGTTAAATGCTCAATGTCGCACAATCAAGTGATTAGTTCGAGATTTTACAGATTTTTGCGAAATTAAATCTTGAGAAAGCTACTAGCGAGCAGCTAAAAAGCGATATTTCTATATTCAAACAGAAGTTTTAAAGACATTCTAAGCCATTTTTTCAACCGACTTATCAGCACCTGATACCCACACGTTTAACGCTATGTAGTTGCGTTATGTTTATCCGGGGACCATGCATCGCCGATCTCAAATTACTTATATCAGTCACGTGCAAAATCTCGCAAATTATTTTGCTGCAGTTCATTAACACTCAGTATACATATACTTTGTTTGAGGGAAATAGAACATATCTTTGGTTGACGTGCAGCTTAATGAAGGAATTGAAATCACCCGTAGACCCTTCTGGAACATGATTTATCGCCACCTATTGCTCTTTGATTCAGGAAGATACGGTATTCCATGAAGGCATTAACCATCACAGTTTCTACAGATGGTTTAAGGGTCAGCTACTGGTTACCATTTCGTGTTATATTTATCGACAATGGCGCATAAGAATATTATATTTATGGACAATGCCCGCACCGTCCAAATAAATAAACGCGCACTAATAGCAGTACTAAAATACAACTGATAGATCATCGTGTGATATTGCAATGAAGAAAACTTAACTTTGTACCTTCTCTATACGTACTATTGTGTATAGAGAAGATATTGCACTCCACCCAAAAATTCGATACCGAGATTTCACCGGAAATATATGTTTTAGGGTCTCCTGTATCCAAAAAAGCATTTTCAGAAAAATGTGTGTGCGCGCGCGCGCGTGTGTGTATGTATGTGTGTGCGTGTGTGTGTGTGTGTGTGAGAGAGTCCGTGTGCTGTAAACACGATAACTCAAAAACGAAAAGTCGGTAAAATACCAAACTTGGTATTTAAGTTTATTACCTTCCAGGGATGCGACACGAAGATTTTGAGAAAAATCCCCCCACCCCAAACTACCCTTTACATGGAACTTTTTTCGAAAATTTTGATTTTTTAAAAAATGACTAACGATGTTGATTAAAATATCGTACATTAAACTTATTCACCTGACAAATAAAATGTATATCTTGCTTTTCTGGGAACAGCATCTGAAGACTACTTTATTCTGGATGAATTTTACGGAATTTACATAATTGCTATATCGTAAGAGATGGACAGAAACTTATCACACAAAAAATGTTGAGCACGCCAAAACACACAATTTATGTTATATAATGTTTCTCGTGGAGTTGGTCGTTTTTGAGTTAATCCTGGTTTTTTATTTCAACTTTAAAAAAACATACTTTTCTCACACACGGATTTGTCAACTACTATCCATACGAACAAAGGAGCCTCAGTCACATAGCAACCAGCTTTTGACTACCACTTTAACCTATGATACTCCTTTATTTCCCTTCTACTTACAAAGAAGCAAGTAATAAGACTACTTCTGCTAATTTTTTCTCGATTAGCATGAAGTAAATAGAAGATTTTCAACAATATTTTGTTGCAGAGATATAGAGAAAGACATGTGAATGAAACACTTCAGATTTTTAATATCTCATACTCAAATGAAAACAGGTCCAGTTCTGAATTGGTAAATATAAACTGTTTAAAGCACATAGTCATCAAATCAGGATATTGTTTTCTATCATTGCTACTTCAGTTCATAGAGTTAATTCAGACTGGAGGGAAGAATATGCAACAAAATATTTATTCTGACAGAAGTGTGGTAGCAGTAAATTAAGTTACACTAGAAAAGTGGAGGATTATTATAAGTTGATTACTTACCAGTGCAGTCAATCTGAAGTCTGTTGACATTTTGCTGGGGTTTTAATCGTTTTCAATCTCCTCAAAATGGGGCAAACCCAAAGTAATAAACCTCTTTATTGTATGATCTTGAGACAGTAAATGTCCTGTCACGGAGCAAAGAGTTATTCATAAGGGAAATATAAATCTTAGCTATATCAAGAAGAGGAAATATAAATGTACAGTGAAAATGGGAAGGGAAGAAAGATTTCAAACACGTATGAGTCACGAGCTGGTGGCACTAGATACCGTTAGGGGTTAGTGCATTGACCCGAAGGGATGAAAGGACACTGCCCGAGGAATCATAACAGGACAGAAAACAATGCCCGCTGTTCAGGCGACACTGTTTAAGGCACTCGGCATAAAAGATCGGCTGAAGTAAGATGTGAAATTTAGGGTCCGTGGTGGAGCCGAACAGGCTACCTGTGGAAGAGAGGGAAATAGTTATTTTAATATTGAAGAGAGTAAGGAACATATCATTGCATCATACTAATAAATAGTAATAGTCGCAGGCGAACCAAGTGTAATTTCATAGTAGAAAACTAATAGGAATGCGTGTGTGTTCGACAGCGGATAAAGGCCGAACTAAATTAATAAAGCACTTGTGTCATACCACACCCTGTAAGAGTGTCCATACTACTAAAAAACCCTGAGCTAGGCCTCCCATAAATCCACACCATTCACTATAACCAAAAACCGCGCCCGGGGTACGAACCCGCAACCCCAACCGCCCCAACTTTCAGTGCACAAATCTACTTGAGTTTTATTTCATGATCACAAATGCAAACATATGTATTTGTGCGTGAGAGCAAAGTCTCGAAGAACTGATGTGGATACAAATTAGTTACATTCATATATCTAAAATCGTGATAAGTGGACGGCATTTGTATTTACTTCACAGCAAAACTCCTGGAGGCGCCTTGGTTACAAGTTTATGACAGATACAAAATATTATAGAAAGGTAACCAAACTTCCTATTTAAATTTGGTATCTTCCAAGGATGCGACACGAAGATTTTCGAGAACCTCTCCCCACTCTAAATTATCCTTTACATGGAAAAAATTTAGAGCATTTTGATTTTCTAAAAAATAGCTCTAAGGATTTTGATTAAAATCTCCTATATTTAAGATATGTATATGTTAAATAAAATGTATATCTTGAATTTTCTGGTAATAGCCTCTAAAGACCTCTTTATTCTGGAAGATTTTATTGAATTTTGCATAGCTGGTAAACCGTAAAAAAATAGACAAAAACTTACTGCACAAAAAATGTAGATCACTATAAAACACACAATTTATGTCATATACATTTTTTCGTGGAGTTGCTCGTTTTTTAGATATTCCTTGTTATTGGTTTCAGCTTTAAAAAACTTATACTTTTCTCATACAAGAATTTGTCAACACATACAAACAAACAAAGATAGTTCAGTGACACAGCAACCAGCTTTTGACTATCACTTTAACCTATGGTACTCCCTTATTTTGCTTATATTTACAAGGAAGCAAGTAATAAGACAATTTCTGTTAATTTTTCTCAATTAGCATGAAGTAAATAGAAGCATATGCTTTTTGACAATGTGTTACAGATATGTAGAGAAAGTCATGTGAATATAACACATCAAGTTTAATCATTATGAATTTGGTTGACGTTTCAAAAAAAAGGTATGAAGCAGCTAGAGGTAAATGTTTTTCCTCATAAGATTTTATAATCTTTGTTTCCCTGTTAGGGGAGCAGACTTTTGAAAACCTGTTTTCTTATATTTATTTATTTATGTGTTTATTTCGCATATAAAATATTTTAATACTCTTCATGTTCAAGTACCATACAAATGTATATGATCACATTGATTTCATTTTCAGATGTATCTTTAATAATTACTCAAATTAGAGAATCTTTAGAAATACATTTCGAGTAAACAAATAATCGAGTCCTTTTAGCTGAAAATTTTATTTTTGGCTTAAAAACTTTAAAATTGAACAGGAAAGTTTATCGTTATTATTATAACACTTTGAAGTTGTAGTTATTAAATAAATTACATTTGTTTTCGGAAAAAGTCATTTTTATCATTTAAATTGGCGTAGTAGATGTTTTTAATTACACTTTCAATGATTAAATGACTAGTGGTATTAAAAACATATTCAATTTTGAACACACCTTTAACATTTGCGTAGATTCAAGTCAATTCAGAGCTGAGTATGAATTACACAAGACCTGTAGCTTTTTTTAGAATGCGGAGATGAATTTGACGAAATGTTCGCAGTAGGCACAGGTGCTGTCCACATCAGATAATAGTTCATTTATCCAGAAAGAATAATTGCTGGTTGGCAGGCTCCACCCCTCAGACGTTTTGTAAAGGTCGCTAGGTCGCGGTGACGTAGGTGGTATGGTAGGTCACCATGGCAACCGCCTCTGCTCCTACCTGCTCTCCTTACGGCAATCAATCAATGAAGGGCGCTTCTCCATTTCCAGATGAATCCCGCACCCAACTATCTTAACAACTTTGCCACATCCGCTTTCTCTGAAGCGCAGTTGTTTGTTTCCGACATAGGATTGTTCAAAAGGCCATCCATGTATCCTTAGCACACAGCAGGTGTCCGATTTACAAAGTGATTCATAAATCGTTTCAGGCAGCCCGCTTAGTAGGTAACCGCACAGTTTTTGTCTCTGAAATGCCAAAATTCGAGAGGTTTTGCTTCTAAACCTGAAGAATATTTATTTATGTTATTTAGAGTTAAAAGTGTAGTTTTATTTTGCGAGAAGGAAAGTTTGCGTAACGAGGCCGTAAGGCCGAGAGTAGCAATCGTACAAGTAAAATAAAAACACTTTTAACTTCAGTGTCCTACACTATTTTTACTTTCTCTATACGCACTATGTACATAGGTATAGAGAAGGTATTGCACTCCACCCAAAAATTCGATACCGAGATTTCACCGGAAATATATGTTTTAGGGTCTCCTTTATCTAAAAAAAAACATTTTCAGAAAAAGGTCCGTGTGTGTGTGTGTGTGTGTCCGTGTGTCAGTGTCTGTGAACACGATAACTCAAAAACGAAAAGTCCGTAAAATATCAAATTTGGTATTTAAGTTTAGTATCTTCCAGGGATGCGACACGAAGATTTTGAGAAAAATCCCCCACCCCCAACTACCCTTTACATGGAACTTTTTTCTAAAATATCAATTTTCTCAAAAATGGCTCTAACGATTTTGATTAAAATTTCGTATATTAAAGATATTTACCTGACAAATAAAATGTATATCTTGAATTTTCTGGGAATAGCCTCTGAAGAGTAGTTTATTCTGGATGAAATTTACTGAATTTTGAATAACTACTAAACCGTAAGAGATGGACAAAAACTTACTAAACAAAAACGTAGAACACGTTAAAACACACAATTTATGTTATATACATTTTTTCGTGGAGTTCGTCGTTTTTGAGACATTCCTTATACGATTTGGTTTCTGCTATGAAAAACTTATACTTTTGTCATACAGGAATTTGTCAACTGCGGTCCATACAAACAAAGGAACTTCAGTGACATAGCAATCAGCTTTTGATTATCACTTTAACCTATGATACTCCCTTATTTTACTTCTACTTACAAGGAAGCAAGTTATAAGGCTATTTCTGTTATTTTTTTACTGATTAGCATAAAGTAAATAGAAGTATAAGCTTTTAAGAATACTTTGTTGCAGAGATGTAGAGAAAGTCATGTGAATGCTACACATAAGATTTTTTTAGATAGCACAATATTTCTAGATTTATCAATAAATTAATATAAGGCTCAACATTCCTTTTGTTCAAGAAATAGTACGTTTTCCTATCGCTTGGAGGCGTGTGTGTGTGTGTATGTTACAACCAAATACCCAGCAAACACGTTTTATATATTTGAACGTGCCAATCGAAGAAAATGGTTGTCTAGTTGAGCATGTTTAGACACGAGAACGGACTAGTAAGAATCTGATGTGTACCTTTCACATGACATTTGACCCCTAGATCCTAGGAGGCTGTTAGTCCTACAATTACGGGGAGGGTAAGCCGATTACGAAACGAAACTGATAAATAGGAACAAATACTGTTTGCACTTTAAAATAGTTCATTTCTCTTCAATATACCAATACTGCTGTTGAGCTTTGTTTTTTTCTGCAGAATCCTCCAGCATCAAGGGCAACAGTGACAACGATAATTTCACCCGGAACGCCCGCTTTCAGCTTTGTTCAAACCCCGAATAAGCTTTAAACACATATTTTCCCCAAACTGATGAATAGCGAACTTTTAGAGTGAGTCCAATTTTAACTTCTCGCGCTTCTTACATGGAATATTTGCACGCACCATGGTTCCGATTACCTTCAAGTATGTGGGAACTTTTATCAGTGTAATATTGGTTCTGATTGATTTTGATCCATTGCAAGTAATCATAAAAAATACGTTGAGCTCTGAAAAAAATCATACTAAAGTGCTAGACTAACACACTGTTCTGTGGCTGCTAAAAGTTTTCGATTGATTTATACAGTTTTAGCTGTGTTAATGAAATAAGTAATCCAAAGAGAATTACATAGCTAATCTCAAACGGATAGCGAAAGAGAAGTCGCAGCTCAATTTATTATAAAATAGGGTTTTCTCCGGGTTCTCCGCTTTCCCCGATCGTTGCATTCCACCGGTGCTCCATCTTCATTCCATGTCATCGCTTGTGGTACCACAAATAGTAAAAGCGGTCGTTAAACACTACTCAAAAAAAAAAAACACACAGCACAGTTTCTGTTTCAGCTGATTTTAATTGGGAGAATATTTCAGGGTGGTAATCCAACTGTTTCTTGCATTCTAGTTAGTGCAACATTGCAAATTTTAGTTAGGTTTTTGGTTGTCCCTAATAATGTCTACTTCATACCAACAAAATCAGGCTGATAGGTTCGCTATATTTCAAGGCAGTGAAATCTTCTTTTCTACTATGTATTTCAACTTCCTAATTGCGAACAAAGACGCAATTTCCTAGCCCACCTCGCCTGATAAAGATGGCCTTCTAAGAACAATAAATGAGCCCAGAATGGCGGAACTTCATAATTGATTCACCTTTAGCACCCATAACACTGCAGCGGAGATTATTTAATGTAGTTTCTAACAGAAGTAATTTAACCCAAGGGAGTAATAATATATTTAGTAACTTATTAAAGGTAGTTTGTAACTTCAACGTTACGATGAAACTAGGTGCGCTTCGCAGATTTGACACTCCTTACTGTAAGTATTTACAGCTTCAACTACTTTGATAATTGAAATTAAAGAATATAGCAAATATGTATTCCATTATCGATCTAACATCATGAAAATTTAGTGTATAAAGATGTGTGATGTATTTAACACTTTGCAGATTTATATTTGCTAAATTTGTCACAATATATATGGGTCGTAATTGATGAAAGATTTAATATATACTTCCGCTTATAGATATAAAATCGCCCTCCGTGGTGTGGTGCTTACCATGCTAATCTCTAAAAACCAAGACAGTAGGTGATGGATATTTTGGACGTAAAAATCCTTAGCATGGGTTCCTTTGGACAGAAAGTAATGCCGGTGGTACCGTGTAGTGATTATTTGCATGTAAAATACCCCATACCTTGAAAGAAGAAGGTTTCTCAGAAAAATTCTACAATTTTTGCGTCCGCAAGTCGTGATTTTGACCTACAGTGCCATCTGTGAGTGACATGCTTACCGTCGTCACCGTGGTGCATAGCGGCAAACTCATGAACTAGAAATTTAAATCCGATAACGGATATCTGATGGAGTATGTAATTGCAAATATTTTTTAAATTTTGTGGAAGAAATTTAATTCTGTAATTGCATACTGTGAGCTCATTGTGCTAAAAGATTTAGGTTTCGTTAAAAACATTGTTGGTCGTCTCCTTAGTGCGGTGGTAGCGTTGCTGCTTACCAAGCGGGAGACCTGGGTTCGATCCACACTACCGGCGTGGAATTTTTCCCCGCTGGGAGACCTCGCCCGGGGTGCACTCAGCCTCGTAAGGTCCCTGGGGGGTCAATTGAGGAGCTACTTGACGGAGAAGTAGCGGCTCCAGGCTATGAGGACCGCATTAACCGGCTCGAGGCGCTGACCACGTCTCAACCTCCAATTCTGCACCCCATCCATGACGTCTGTAGTGGACCGAGATGGGGGACGCAGCGGACGGGCGGTAGGCTAAGGTTCCCCGTGAGCTGTCGTGCCATGGAGTTATTATTAAAAGCATTGATCTTGTAAAAGTAGCTTAAGTTCTAAAATTTGAAATAAACCAATAAATAAGCATAGTGTGCTCAACGACATAATGAATTCAAATGATTCTTAATTGTTTTGTAAATTATGTAAATACAAATTGAACAGGCATCTACAAATCAATGATGTGTTTAATATTTATCAATAAAATGCATGGTGAAAGCAACTCTGCCTAGGTGCATCTATTTTATTATTTCGTATATATTTTTAATTAGAGTTAAGGATGCATTAAGGAAGAACACACGTGTGAATAAAAGAAGGGGAAACAATTCTATGTGCACCAAATTTAATATGTCTATCATTGGCTAATATTGAAAATTGCGTATTGCGAAAACACGAGTCACAAATTAAATTGTCTTCAACGTATCGTGCTTTTCTAATTGGGATTACCTAAGCATCAATACATTGTCAGTTTAATTTTATTTTTAATTTCCCTATAACTTACTTCAAACAGAAGAAATTCTGGTCCAAAAACTGAATCACATATATGTCACTGGAAATGCTCTCCCTGTGTGAATGCTAGAGGTGTTAGCAAAATATTCTGAATTTCCCTCCTCTCCGCTTCTCGGGAGTTCTGGAACTCATTGGAAGATACTAGCTGCTACACACGCGAGCATTGTTTACGAGTGACACAGTATGAGTTGGTAAGCACTTACCTTTCTGATGCAATATCAAGTGCGGTTCTTCAAGTGAGTTAATGACAATATTTGTGGCACAACGGATATTGCTTCCGCGAGAGATTAGAGACGACTGTGTTTGATTCTTCAACTAGTGAATCATCCAAAGACGAGACTGCGTTATTCTTTAACCGGCGGCGTTACGAAAATAACTTAAATGACAGAAAATTTTGAGCTCGATGACATTAGTGAAATTACACAATAAAAGTTAAACTAGATAATATCACTAAAGTGATAGAGGGAAAGTATTGAAGTGTCAGCTATAAACTCACAACATCTGTATATAGTCTATAAAGTTCTCTTCAGCTTGAAAATAATTAAAGATACAAACACCTGACGAATTAAAAATCAGAGTTCATTAAACTATACAGCTGAGTAGAAGTAATTTTGTGCACCACAGGTGAAATATATTCAACAAATATATATTTATTTGTTGAACGTTTCCATAGTTTTTTAAGAGTACGCTCTGAAACGATAAAAGCAAATACAAAGAGTATGTAATAGCATGCTAATATACTACAGGGCAGATGAATCAGGACTGATGGGTGTCTGTTTACTATAAGTACAGAAAGTAATTGAGCATAAATGAAGTACTCTTGAGCTATGAGTGGCTTGATATGAAACATTACGTGATTTATTATACAATATATACAACTGTAAAGATACAGGTACATAATAGAGAAAAAGACCAATGATATTGTGTGCGTTAAAGTCTATGCATACACCTTTTTCAGGGTGCTTGACTCCTTACCCATCATTCGGTAGGTTTCGCGCAATTTCGGAAGCAGAGCAATAATATTCAGAAATTAAGTACGTAATACATCCTGACACATAGTGGCTTCAGTGCTAAAGACATTCCGTCTGTAGATTCCAGAGTTCTCGCAGATGCACAAGCGCTACGTTTCGTTTAATAATCCAGCTTGTTCGCGGTAAATTAAATAACCTATTCGCCACAATAGCTGAAAACCTCAAATGAAGAAACTTCCCCGTAAATCTACCAAGAAAAGTTCCTTGATACAATTCTTTATTTTTCTCTATTTGTAGGTGTCTTCAAATAAAAATATACATGAACACAAAACTTTAAGAAAACTCAAATTTGCATTACATTTATTGTCTACAGATACTTCTTCATTCACTGTATTCAGCATTATATACAATAGTGATTTCGAATTGAGCGCTTTTCGCTGAATGTATATATAAAACGGTTTCATCCACAGTAAATCTGAATACACATTCTGAAAGCTCGGTTTTCAATTATTCATTATATTTATTTTGTATTTTCTTTGTTTATATTTTAAAGTTTATGAATATTATATCTTATATAAGAGGATTATATACTTTTAATTTAGGATTATTCTTTTCCATATTAAATTCATTGTTATTATTAGCCTATATCTACCAGACTCCTGAGCTGTATTAAAACAAAAGTAAATTCGCCCATTTATCGCTATTACAGTCTATTCGCATTCTTTTCGTCTAAGCTTGTAGGAAAGGGAAGGATGCCGTTTGATGCAGGAACCGGTCTTACCCCTTCTTTCCCACCTGTTAGTCGAAAAGAGTGCGAATAGGCCATAGCTGTGAAGGACAATATTTTCGTTGATCATTTTAGCTAGTAAACGTTGAACCTATAGATGACTGAATTAGGGAATAAAGTTAAATAGAATTCTGGTTTCCTAATGGATAAGTTTTGCAAAGTCTTATTGTAAATTACTATTTTATAGAAGCATACCAGAAAAAATAAGACCAATCATCGCAGTAAAACGACTTTTAGTTTTTAAAGCAGTTTTAAGACTTGGTGATTATTATACTTAAGTTCATGCTTCAGAAACAAGCTTTCGGGGGAATGATACTTGGGCACCGTAAAGGGAAACCAAATAAGAAGAGCGTAGCAGAGCTTGGCAACACTGTTAAGAGGATTATCGTCCAGAGAAGAGAAATAACCGAGTACTGTGGTCTTGATGGCATTTAATGAGGTCTGCATGAATTGCAAATTTTCATTTTCCAACCCCCTGTCTACGTTCCTCGCTCCTCTGTCCTCCCCTTCAGAGCCGACTCGTTAGATGGAGGTAGAAGATTGTACCAAACGGGATGAAATACGAAGATGTAATCGATGTTAGGTTCAGTGAATGTTGTTTACATATATAGGAGGAATCGCGAAACTCGCACTAATTGCAATTGCATTTTAATGACTTTCGAAACCATTTTCTTAAGCACTAATATAATGTTTTAAGGTGCAATTCTTAATATATATTTCAGAAATACGTTTTTCAAATTAGTAGAAAGCTGAGTAATTTCTTTCAAAAACTGGCTTTTTGAAAATAGGAATAACAATTACAACTTTTACGGACATTTGAAACAAATATGAATAAGTTTTCTAATTATAAAACTTTCTATCTGAGAAACTGATAGGAATATAAAAGGAATTTAACCTTATTTTATACTCTCATCTTCCGTCCCTACTTCGTTTCTCTTATCACAGTTTAAAATCCCCGACATTAATCTACCGACGTTCTACCCAATTAGCGGGTTCTTGGTAGTCAACTACAGCGAAGTATAATTCAGAAAAATCTGATATGTTCCATTCACATGACTTTCTCTACATCTCTGCAACAAATTATTCTTAAAAAGCTTATGATTCTATTTGCTAATCCAGAAAAAAATAGCAGAAATAGCCTTATTACTTGCTTGCTTGTAAGTAGGAGGGAAATAAGGGAGTACCATAGGTTAAAAGTGATAGTCAAAAGCTGGTTGCTATGTGACAGAAGTTCCTTTATTACCATGGACAGAGTTTCCAAATTCCTGTATGAGAAAAGTATGCTTTTCACAGCAAAAAATATAAAAAACAACGAATATCAAAACAAAAAAAAAAAAAAACAAAAAAAAAAACAAAAAAAAAACGATCAACTCCATGAAAAAAAAATGTATATAACATAAAGTGTGTGTTTTAACGTGCTCTACAGTTTTGTGTAGTAAGTTTTTATCTATTTCTTACTCTTTAGGAGCTATGCAAAGTTCTAAATTTCATCCAGAATAAAGTAAGCTTCCGAGGCTATTCCCAGAAAACTGAAAATTGAAGATATACATTTTACATACTCTTTAATATACGATATTTTAATCAAAATCATTAGAGTCATTTTTAAGAAAATCAAAATTTTCGAAAAAAGTTCCATGTAAAGGGTAGTTTGGGGTGGGGGAATTTTTCTCAAAATCTTCGTGTCGCATCTCTGGAAGATACTAAATTTAAATACCAAGTTTAGTATTTTACCGACTTTTCGTTTTTGAGTTATGGTGTTCACAGGCACACGGACACACAGACACACACAGAGACCTTTTTTCTGAAAATGTTTTTTTTTTTTTTTGATACAGGAGACCCTAAAACATATGTTTCCGGTGAAATCTCGGTATTGAATTTTTGGGTGGAGTGCAATACCTTCTCTATACACTATGCACATAGTGCGTGTAGAGAAAGTAAAAAGAAGTGGAGAAAAATATAAATTCAATATTTTAATAACATGATTCTAAGACTTATTATGTCACTTAAAAAGTGTGCTATTTGAAACATTGTGTAACATTGAACGGTTCCCTCATTAGCATTAACAGGTCCCGGGTTTGACTTTTTAAGGGGGGCGTGGAGAATTTTCAGGAAACTTTCCATGACCTTCCCAGATCTGTGTGTTGTGTCTGTTATAGAGAAATCCATATATTCTGTTTTGAAATTCGTATATCCGTAGATAATAACAAAATACCGTAGGTCTGAGGTTACATCCATGGAATTGGAACACAATCGGCGAATGAACAATACACAGCTATTGCCAAAACCTTGTTTATATCTTTCAGGGTTGTTATACCATTCAAGCGAAGGTTAATGTTACAACACTACATAGACATGGGCGTTTTACAAAGTTTACAGAGGAATACAATTTTCTTAATACGTTTTTCACTGTCGTTTAATGTTTTCGAAATATATAAAAACTTTAAAACACAAAAATTAATATCTCAGAAACAATTAAAGCTACAAAAAACACACAGAATATAATTGTGTATTATCCCGAGTTCTGAAATGTGGCTTCATAGAATTTCTCCTATTATACAGAATTATTACCAATGAAAAAGTTTACGTTCCCAGAAATGTTAGAGTGCATATTTTGTTTGTTGGTTTAACACTTGCAATATATCACAATTTAATACAAATCGTGTGTGAAGTTTTCAGAAAAATATTTTATCTTGTAAACGGTAGTTTACGGGATTTATGTAGTGGAGATTTATTTAAAAATATTCGCGTTGTACCCTTAGGGGACACCTAGCTTATGTTTGAGTTTTGGTATATCTGCGACTTTTATTTTTTTAGTTATTCTATTAAAACACGCGCTGACACACACACGCACACACACAGAATTTTTTAAAAATGCTTTACTTTTTTTTTTATTCACGGACCCCAAAACCTGTATATCCGCTAAAATATCGACATGGAATTTTTGTGTGAATAAAATACTTCCTTAGTCTGTCGAGCCATTGAGTGCCAGTATTCCGGTTTTAATGAAAAGCAACCTTCCTAACAATTTTGAATCAAGAAATAAAAACGGAATCAAAAAATAATTCAGTGTTCACTTTGAAAGTGTGTTTGTTCTCATATTCCTTCAACATTGAATAATAATAATAATAATAATAATATTAATAATAATAATAATAATAATAATAATAACAGTAAGAACAACAACAATAATAATAACGATAACTAATAACTAATAAATAATAATTGATAATAATAAATAAATGAATAATAATAAATAATAATGATGATGATAATAATAATACCTATTCATCAACATCGCAACACAAAATTCGCTTGACGCACAAATAGAGCAAAACTGCACAAACGTTTTCATGAATGCAAAGCACCTTTCTTTAATTATTTCGAACTTCTTCCTATGTAGTTAGATTGCCGAAAAAGTGCGTTAATAATTTGATGGCTGGAACTTTGAATGGCATACCTCCATTGTGACTATTAAGTGTCAATTTAAAAATTAAGAAGTAATGGCACTGAGAATTGTACAAGAGCACGTGAAATCCATTCGTGTCCCTTCCCCATTTTTATTTCTTTGGACAAATATCTAGTTAAGTAGACGCGTTCCATTAGTTAACAGTTGAACCATTATGTTGGTATTAATGGTTAGATTGACAAACAGCAGCAAGGTTTATAGCAATGAGAGTTTTGTCACGCCTTTTTATCCCCTCTTTCCCCGACATTCCCTCGACATGCAAATCGCACACTTTAATGTGTATCGCAATGGACCTGCTAACGGAAACTCTTGCAATGGCTCGAAATAAAATGTCCTGCAAATAATAGGAAGTAAAATAATTTGTAATATAATTTTGAAAATACAATTGGAGGTTTTGGAAAACTGCTGGGGTGTACAAAATGCAACCCTCTTGAGGAGCCGTGCCTGCCCCTCAAGCCAGTAAGGGTTTCTAAAACTGGAGCCGTGACGGCATGGCTTTGTTCTCAGATGTTATCGAGGCTTCTGTACAAACTATATCTGTAGGAGTGTCTCCTTTTGTTACTTTAGTAACCCAATTTTTGCATCTTCTCCTGTTTGGTTCAAGCAACAATCCTTTGGATCTTTCACTTCTTCCCATTTCTCTCGGAGGCTGCATATGGTACAAAATACTTCTGGCCGCTTTGTTTAATCCATCCTTTATCCCTTATGAGGGGGGAAAATATCACAAACTTGTTTTTGTTTATTTGACTTTGATTTTAACAAAGTTTTGTAGCTTAACGTCCTTTAACCTAGTTGGTCATAGAGGACGGTGAATGAAATTAGTGGAATAATGCTTAAATGATCTCGGGGTCCATATAGTTTAAAGTTACTTGACATTCATCTTCTCAGATTAAGGGAAAACCCCGAAAAACCCTTATCCGGGCAACTCGCCCTAAGCGAGATTCGTACTCACGACCTTTTGAATGTGAAGTAGACACGTACTACCACTCTACCCAGGCGGGTTAGAAAGTATTTTGACGCCTTTGCTAAAGAGTAGTTTATTCTCCTATACCCCATATGTTGTGTGAAACATATGGTGGCACAAAATAGCTGTAGGCGATGTTATGAGCGTGTACAATTATTCTTCGTGGGTAAGCATTGTAAAATGCATTGACGGAAGTGCAAATAAGTACTCAAACTTGGCGCATATTGTTGGAGCGAAAACATAATACAAATTATACGAGTATGTTAAAATATAAATATATTATAACACAAGAGGTAGTACTCTTTATTAATAGTTTTTATTAATAAATTAATATATTCGCTAATAAAATATCCTTACATTTTGACAGTAAATGCTATATATTACATTACAAATAATTAATGCAGATATAGTGGTTACATTTTTAGATGCGAATTTAAAAGAATCCTATGTGCTCCATTCACATGTTTTTCTCTACATCTGTGTAAAAAAGTATTGTTAAAAACTTATTATTCTATTTACTTTATCATAATCGACTTAAACATCAGAAATTGTCTTATATACTTGCTTTCTTGTGAGTAGAAGGTAAATAAGGGAATACACTACGCTAAAACGATAATCAAATCTTTTAAAAGCTGGTTGCCACGTGGTTGAAATCCGTTTCTATGCAGTTTACGAATTTCCGTGTGAGAAAAGTTTTAAGTATTTGAAATCTGAAACAAATAACGGGGATCCTAGAAATTGTCAACTCTACGAAAAAATGTATTTGACATAAATTGTGTGTTTTAACGAGATCTACATTTTTTGTACAGTAAGTCTTTATCCATCCATCTCTTACGGTTTACCGTTACGCAAAATTCATCCCAAATAAAGAGGTCTGTAGAGGATATTCCCAGAAAATTCAAGATATATATTTTATTTGCCATATAAATATCTTTAATATAATAACTAACATAACTCCATGGCACGACAGCTCACGGGGAACCTTGGTCTACCGCCCGGTCGCTGCGTCCCCCATCTCGGTCCATTACAGACGTCATGGATGGGGTGCAGAATTGGAGGTGAGACGTGGTGAGCGCCTCGAGCCCCCCGGCCGGTTAATGCGGTTCTCATGACCTGGAGCCGCTACTTCTCCATCAAGTAGCTCTTCAATTAGCTCCCCAGAGACCTTACGAGGCTGAGTGCAACCCGGGCCAGGTCTCCCAGCGGGGGAAAAATCCCCATGCCGGTACTGGGGATCGAACCCAGGTCTCCCACTTGGTGAGCAGCTGCGCTACCACCGCGCTAAGGAGACGGCCATATCTTTAATATACAGTATTTTAATCAAAATCGTTGTCATTTTTGAGAAATTATTTTTTTTTAAAGTGTTCTATGTAAAGGGCAGTTTAGGGTGGGGGGATTTTTTTTTTCAAAATCTTCCTGTCGCATCCCTGGATACTAAACTTAAATATCAAGTTTCTGAATTTTGCTGCCCACAGACACAAACACACACACACACACACATACACACACACAGATACATAAAGACAGACAAACACAGACCTTTTTAAAGATGATGTTTATGGATTCAGGAGATCTCAAAATATGTATTTCCGGTGAAATCTTAGTATTGAATTTTTGGGTGCAATACAATATCTTATCAATATATTATGTACATACTACGTATAGAGAAAGTAATAAATTAGTAGTATATTTCTCATTACGGCAAGGATATAAATGAAACTTAAAGTATTACAAGTAGCTCATCTTCTACTATTAACGTAAATGACCATACACAGTAGCGGTTATTTTGAGGAAGTTCACAATGAATCGCCTCAGGCCCTGATAGCGTGAAGTTTGATTTAATGCAAAACATGAGGCACCACACCCTTGGGCGGTATCTTGTGAGAATCCGTTCTGTCAGAGCAGCATATGGAACATGAGAATGCACAAGCGCAATTTCCTAATATGTGAAAAAGTGCCACTAGTACTAATAATGTACTAGAATAACCCCACACCTATAGATTGGAAAGTGCATGTAGATAAGTAAATTGTTTGAGCAAAAATAAAGTCACAATATTACGAGCCTTTGAGACAGCACATGTCTTGTCACAGGGCTAAGAGTTTTTCAGAAGGGAAAGATAAACCATAGCTAATAATGTAAATTGTACCAAGGGAAATATAAATGTACATTGAAAATAGGAAGGGAAGAAAGACTACATACACGTATAAGTAGCAGAGTTGTCACGAGCTGGTAGCACCGTGTACCGTTAAGAGGGTAGGACATTGAACCGAAGGGGTTGAGAATACACTGCCCGAGGGGAACATAATGGGAAGAGAAAACAATTCTCTCCGCTGGCCACGGGACGCTTTTTGAGGCACTTGGCGTAGAGAATCGGCAGAACCAAAATGTGATATTTAGGGTCCGTGGTGGAGCCGAAAAGGCTACCTTTAATTTTGAGGGAAATAGTTATTGTAATACAGACCAGAGTGTGGACGATATCACTGCATAGAAATTAATAAGTAATAATAGTCGTGGTCGGGTAAAGTGTAATTTTATGGTAGAAAATTTAGGAGGAATGCGTGTATGTTCGACGGCGGAAAAAGATCGAACTGACTGAATAAACACATGTGTCGGGCCACACCCTGAAAGAGTTTCCATGCTAGTAAAAATCCTGAGCTAGGGTACCCACAAATCCGCACCATTCCGAATATCCAGACCTGCACTCGGGATACGAACCCGTAACACCCGTTACCGCTACACCTTTGAAGTCTTTAATGAACTAATAGTATTGTGTATAATAATACTAACAGAAAATTCGTAAAATATAATAAACAAAAATCTGATCTGTTCCATTCATATGACTTTGTCAACATTTGTGTAACAAATTATAGTTTGCAGCAGGCTTTCAAATATGCGGCTTGTCCGAGTCTGACCAGTCGGTCGAGCACTTCTTGAGATCTCTTTTACTCAGGGTGCGTACATGGTGCAGGGATTTACTTGGCGTAAAGAACATTTTCTTTCCTTTGAAACACAGCTTGCATTTATATAAAACTTTGCAATGAGGCTTCAAATTTTAAAGACAGCCTTCTTTCTTTTAAAACTGAAATTCGTCTCTAATTTAACGACTTTATTCCTGACGAAATTCCTCGAAAAATATGCTCTTTCTAGAACTAAAATGTTCCGGACAATGACTTTCTCAATTCCCGGAAAAATAACTTTCTCGTCGAAAATTATAACTGGAGTATTCTCCGACGTAATATTACTTCGAAGCAACAAATTCTTTTATCACCTTAATCATCCTGTCTAATGAGGAAATGTTATCCCTCAAATTTAGTATCTCGAGGACATCCTTCCCCGACGAAGTCAGAAGGAGAAGTGTAAAAGCTGTTCAAAAGTTTCCTTGGTTACTGCAAAAATTTTCCGTTGCTATAACACGTTATTGACACAAAATAAAACAATTCATCGCCATATGAAAAATCGACAGACGAAAACAAAACCGCAACGAAATTCTATCTTCATAAAAAAGTAACCAAGGAGTAATAACATAAAACACAAAACGACGGAAAAAGACGTAATCTAAAGAAGGCTATCAAAAATACAAATAAAACATTAAATAATTGTGGCTATTCTTCCGCAATGTTAGATTTTGCTTCATGTTGAAAACCTTATACTTCTATGTAATTTATGATAATTGAGAAAAACATTAGCAGAAATTGTCCTTATTGGTTGGTTCCTTCTCAGTAGCAGGGAAAAATCTAATGTGTTCCATTCACATGAAGTCCTCTAGCTGTTCGGTAAACAACCTTTTATTCAAAACATCAAATTGTTATTTACATCATGCTAATTAAGATAAACATAAGCAGAGTTAGTCTTATTGCTTTCTAGGTTCCTTGTAAATGGAAGGGAAATAAGAAAATGCACAGGCTAAACCGATGGTCTCATCCTTTAAAAACCGGTCACTATATGAAACAACTGAAATTCCAATTCCTTTGCTTGTAAGGAGTAAACAAATGAGAAACGAGAAGCAAGATGTCTTCCCGTCCGAGAAAAGTTTGAATTGAAACCAATAGTCCGGGATATCTCGAAAACGGTTAACTCTACAAAAACCATGTATATGACATAAATTGTGTCTTTTAATGAGAATTGCATATTTTTTGTGCCTGTTACATAAAAGTCATCCAGATTGAAGAGATCCTCAGAGGCTCTACCCAGAAAATTCAAGATATACATTTTGTTATTCATAAAACTATCTTATATCTTTGATCAAAATAATTAGACATTTTGGAAAAAATAACAATTTTCGAAAAATATTCCAAGCGAAGGGTAGTTGGAGGTGAGGGGATTTTCTTGAGAATCTTCGTGTCGCATCCTCGGAAGATACTCAACTTAAATACCAAGTTTGGTGTTTAACGGCTGTGCTGCCCACAGACACACATACACACACACACACAGACAAACACACAAATCCTTTTCTAAAAATGCTTTATTGGATTCAAGGGATCCCAAAATATGTCGGTATCGAATTTTTGGATGCATTACAATACCTTCTCTACACACAACGTACACAGTACGTGTAGAGAAAGTAATGTGTGACGCCAAGCATAGAATTAATACTTCTAGGACGCTTAGCAAAAGAAATAGCAAGAGTCAACAACATATCAGCGATTACTTATTGCCAGTTAACACGATAAATCGAAGTGCTCTTGGACAGACGGTAATGTCGTAGATTTACGGCACGTAAAAGAACTTCAAGCCTGATAGAGAGGCCTCTGAGCAAAATTAAGCGGTCTTTCACGCCCAGTATAGAATAGGACGCTGAGTACCACAGTAGTTAAAGAGCGTCCATAAATAGCACGCCATTTCATTTCAGAACTTCACACTCACTTCACTAGAACTACAAGAGGTATCCTGTAACCATCCCGTCATAGTAACTATTGACTACAGTGACTTTCAAATGGGATGAGGTGTGTCCTTGGCCGCCACCAGACAGGTAGCCAATCAGAGTGCTGCTGTGTTGACATGCTGCATTCGCGCTTAACTTAGGAGTAACGCGCTAAGTGATTCCGTCTATCATAAATACTACTTGCGCTAAGACAATATATTCAAATTTTGCAAAAAAAAAAATAATTCACGAGGAAGATAGGTAGTAATATTCGTAGCAAAACCGTTAAAATAACAGATTTTTAGCTCAAATCGTTTTCATAATACACATGAATAAACATTATGTCCCAGGCAGATTTGCATGCTCAGTGTGCGAGCGAGAGGGAAATATGCAAAGAGCGACCTGGCTATGTAGAACACGATAACGCATCTCAATCGCTGCAGCGTAGAATTCTTCCTATTTGAAATACATATATAAGAAGAATTACGGCGCATAGCAAAGTGAGTGGAGCGAATCTTTTAAACAACGCTGCCAACCATGATTGGAATTATAAGTTTTCATAAGATTTAAGTTAAGTCCTTGCTATCCCACAATATTTTCCAGTGAAAGTTATATATTATCTTTATTTGCTTGTTTATTAATAGGTACAATGTAATATATCAAATCCTTAAGTAGAGATCTGTAAAAACAAGAATAAAGTGTGTCTGCAGTGCTTGGGATACCCAGGGAGATCTTGAGGCCCCTGAATAAACCTCTGCTCCGCCTCTGCAGTCCTCTGTGGCATGTGTTACAGTTGAACCTTCTTTACATAGAAGAATGTCACGAATCCCAGGGACTTCGAAGCAGTCTCTCTAAGCTCCAAGTGCGATACTTGCAGCCTGTCTGGAACATAAGACGGATGAATGAATGTCACTTCAGGGATGACAGATTATCCTAGCGGTATATAAAAAACCAGACCTCTTTTGTTTTCAGACCGACGTAACATGCCGCAAAAAAAGTCCGACTTACGGTTTACCAATTATGTAGAAGTCATCTAGAATGAAAAGGTATTTAGAGGCTATTCGCTCAAAATTCAATATATATATATATATATATTATTTGTCATTTTATTTTGATCGAAATCGTTAGAACCGTTTTGAGAGAAAAATTGGAGTGCAAAGGGTAGTTTGGGGCGGGGGATTTTCTTAAAATGGTATTTTCGTTTTTGAGCTCTGTTTTCCTCACTCTCACACACGCACATGTGGACGTTTCTCTAAAAATACTTCTTTTGGATTCAAGGGACCTCTGTCGTAATCGCCACATCGAACTTTGGGTGGCATAAAATACCTTCTCTACCTACTGTATGCATATTACATGTAGAGAAAGTAAAACACACAATTTATGTCGTACACTCATGCTCATTGGTTTCAATTTTAAAATACTTATTTTTTTCTTAAACGGGAATGTATCATTCCTATTTTTTTTTTGTTTTACTCCTGGCTATATAAAGAGAACCGAATTTAAATCACATAGCAACAAGCTCCTCAAACCTTTTTACAAACGGTCCTGATGAGGATTGCTGCCTGAGGAGCCTGGATGACTTGATCGTAAAGAATGGCAAACAGGAATACAGAGTAACTGCTGAAAAGTGGAGAACTCTCAAAATTTAAAATGTAAGTAGAATAGAAAAATGAGCTTTGTAGGAACAGATAAGAAGCTACATAAAATAAACGATATTGGACAGAGAAAAATCTAATGATCTCCATTCCTATGACTTCCTCTACAACTCTGTAAGAAATTATTGTTAATACGCTTATTCTTCTATCTACTTCATGCTAATCAAGATAAACATTAACAGAAACGGTTTTATTACTTAGTTCCTTATAGGTAGAAGGGGAATAATGGGGTGCACTAGGCTAAACCGACAGTCAAAAGTATTTTTAGCTTCAAACAGACGAAGGACAGCATTATGGGATTTGATTCTAAACAGCCAAAACTAGGGCACATACTTAATGGAACCGGTTCCCATGGCCACGCTCGCTAAGGCGTCTCGCTTTGGTGCTTCGTGGACAAGGGGTCGTGGGTTCGAGTCCCGCCTTTGGCATGGGTGTTATATGTTTGTGTAAAGGAACAGTAAAACCAGTAATCATACAGTAAATTTAGGGGGGGAATGTAAACAGGGACACAGCGCCGGAGTTCTGATCAGGCTACGGCACTGTTTTAAAAAAAAGTGGAAGTTCGTGCTCTAAGAGACAAAATATTTGTGTAAATATTGTATAGACTTATTTGGTGTTTGACTAGTCTATATGTATGAATACGTGGTGAAGTTGTGAGTGCAAGTGTGTGTGTGTGTGTGTGTGTTTCTAATGTTGTTAACATAAAATAGGTATGTTGCTAATATTCTAAATTCAAGTACTTTTAGACAGCATGTACGGTCACCCAACCCATGCGACTGTGTGACACAAATATTATATTATTGTAAACTTAATAAAAAAGTACTTCTAAAAAATAAAAAAATACTTTAACATTAGTTGCTATGGTATAGAAATTCAAATTTTTGAGTGGTCGGGTGTTGATAAGTTCCCGTATGAGAAAAGCATTTTAAAACTCAAATCAATAACAACAAATATCTCAAAAACGGTCAACACCAGGAAAAAAATGCATATGACATAAATTGTGTGTTTTAACGAGATCTGCATTTTTGTCTATCTCATACGGTTTACCAGTTATGCAAAATTCCGCAAAATTCATTTAGAACAAAGATGTCTTCAGAGGCTATTCCCAGAGGATTCAAGATGTACATTTTATTTTTCATGTAAATATCTTTAATATACCATATTTTAATAATCAAGATCGTTAGAGCCGTTTTTGAGAAAATCAACATTTTGGAAACTTTTTCCATGTAAAAGGTAGTTGGGGTGGGGGAATTTTCTTGAAACTCTTCGTGTAGCATCCTTGGAAGATACTGAACTTAAATACCAGGTATGTTATTTAACGGACTTTTCGTTTATGAGCTATGCTGTCCACAGACACACACACACACTCGGATCTTTTTCTAGAAATGTTTTTTTTTTATTCAGGAGGTTCCAAAACATGTATTTCTGGGAAATCTCGGTATCGAACTTTTGGGTGCAATATGTTTACTTATTTAAAATCTGTATATTTTCTACTTTTATACAAATTTGCTGCTAACTATAACGAAACTGTAGATATGTTTTATGTCGTGCACGAAGAGTAAATGGGAATAAAGGCTTGCAAAGGGGCAATGGTAGGTGTTCCAACACTCAGCATTATCCCTGTAAATGGAGCTATGTTCCTGTTGGCAAGAAGACGGATTAATACAGAGCAGGCTTTATCATAGAGAGTAGGTGTTCGGCTTCCTATTCATGTCGTGAACAAAGGCAACCACATGTTGAAAATGGAGATAAACCGT
This sequence comes from Hymenopus coronatus, assembly GCA_030762935.1. Classification (NCBI taxonomy): domain Eukaryota; kingdom Metazoa; phylum Arthropoda; class Insecta; order Mantodea; family Hymenopodidae; genus Hymenopus; species Hymenopus coronatus. The sequence goes on from CM060889.1 coordinate 27,031,339, forward strand.
TTGTTTCCAGCAAGCACACACATACACTGTCTCTTAACACCATCTTGCTAATTCTCCAAGCACCGCTCTTCCCCAAAAATATCACCGTTAAGTTGCGTAAGGTGTTACAAGAGAAAATATATGAGAGACCGCAGCCGGTAGGCTCATTCAAATCACGTAGGAAAATGTTGATGTGTTCCATTCACATGGCTTTCTCTACATCTCTGTAACAAATTATTATAATAGTCTTACTACTTGCTTCCTTGTAAATAGAAGGAAAATAAGGGAGTACTATAGTCTAAAGGGATAGTAAAATCTTCTAAACGCTGGTTGCTATGTGATTGAAGTTCTTTTGAACTGCTAGGATTTGACAAATTCAATTACTGGAAAAGTACAAGCATTTTAAAACTGAAATAATAACAAGCAATCTTTCGAAAACGGCCAACTCCACGATAAAAATGTATATAACATAAAGTGTGTGTTTCAACGAGCTCTACATTTTGTGTTTGATAAGCTTTTGTCTATGTCTTATGATTTACTAGTTATACAAAATTCGGCAAAATTCATCCAGAATAAAGATGTCTTCAGAGGCTATTCCTAGAAAATTCAATTCAATTTTAATCAAAATCATTAGAGCCATTTTTGAGAAAATCAAAATTTTCGAAAAAATGTTCATGTAAAGGGTAGTTGAGAATGGGGGGATTTTCTTGAAACTCTTTATGTCGCATCCTTGGAAGATACTATAATCACTAAGATACCAAGTTTGGTATTTAACTGATTTTTCGTTTTTGCGCTATGCTGCCCACAGACATACACACGGAACTTTTTCTACAAATGTTTTTCTTTTATTCAGGGGGTCTCAAAATATATAATTCCTGTGAAATCTCGGTATCGAATTGTTTGTGCTTTACAATGCCTTCTCTATGTACTATGAACATAGTACGTGTAGAGAAAGAAAAACAGTGCAATCGTTATACTATTTTATAAGGAACGGTCACCGTTTACTTTCAGAGAATACATAAGTTGAGGAACAAACCTAAATTCTATACCGAAATGCATATTTGAATCCTATGTTGGTATGTCTGTTTACCATTCTATGAACTCAAAACAAGATTCGAATAAATAGTCTTAAGTACGGCATATTTGAAGGACGCAACGTTAATTTTCAGGAATGCCACTATAAAACAATGTTTTGCAATTTAAAATGTGTGTGTTCCTTTATTTTCCAAAATTCTCTAACGAGTTTGACTAACGTATTGTGAATTTGATAAACTTTAACTCCAATCTTCTGTAATCCCATTTAATATCTGACCAAACATCTTCAATATTTACATAGATTATTACTCGTATTACAGTAAGTACAGCAAACTAAAAGCTGGTACTAATTATATCTGAGATATTTGCTGTTCATTCTGATTTATTCTATTATTTTCTATTTTAAACAGTACAATTTGAAATACTGAGTGTAAATATTATCCACTTATAGATTTAGACAATTGTCTTTACCCAGAAAATGCGACTAATGATTAAATAAGTATTTCAGATCTTTTGGCTAATCATTTCCCTGTGTAAAACTAACAAAATAGAAAAGAGCATTTTGTATGAACAACTTATGTATCGCACATCAGATCGTTACTAAGCAAATGCGACTTACGGTTATATAACGTAATTCATACTTTTTCTGAATAAAAATAATAAACTTTATGTATGAATAATTTGGCTGCCACACACAAGATGTCGCATCAAGACGTGTTCCATCTAAGCGAGACAATAAATAGAATAAAGTAAGAAACGTAACGTTCACACCAACATTCATATGTGCATCTTTCCTGAAACTATTCTTACAAAAGCTATTTCATGTTAATCTAGTTAAATATTTTAGAAATTATTTCATTACATAGCATAACATCCCTAAATTAAGTACCCATGTACGGGTTTCAAAATTGCACACTTTTTCTTTACATTCGCCAGAAATGAAAGAATGGGAACTTTAAAACTAATAGATAAAATATTAGAACATTCAAAACAGCAATTCCGAATCTCTCGAAAATGCTTAATATTATAAAAATATATCTGGCATAAATACTGTGATTTATTCGTGTCAATCTACAAAAGTATACACAAAATTCGTTCAGAATGAAGATTACTTTAAAATATTCACAAAAAGTTAGTTTTATATATCATTAAGCGGACACTACGTTGAAGAACTAACTTTTGTATTTTAAAGTTAGGTATGTGCCTAGTTTCTATAGTACACCCTCCAAATTTCAGCTCTCAATGTAAATTTATTTTCATTTTATGAAGCTTGAATATAGCTTTATGCGAATAAAAACTCCCTGGTGTCACAGTTCCAAAGAAATGTTAATTGTCATTTAGTGAGGTTGGTCCTTTTAGCATGTAGAAATAAAAGTTACTTCTGAATTTCCTGTGAGAAGATTTTTTTTTAGGGAAAACAGGTCACCCACAATAAACCCTAGGCTTCAAAGTATAACATGCTGAGAACTAATTTTTAATCATCACCTATTGTGAAGCTTCAGTGCAAAGTTTTAAGCCTCTCAGACCAAAACTGTGCGCCAGTGATGTTTTACACACACAAATATAACTAGGAAGAAGATTTTATTCGGTTTAATTGTTTTCTCTCACAAGCCGTGTGTAGAACAGTTTGACTCTACCTATCCAACTCCTGTCCTACACGGCTTGTGTGAAAAAAACAATTAAACCAATACCAATTGACCATAATAGTTGGCTATACTATGAATCCTTGGACTTAGGTACTTACAACATTTAAGTCGCCCTTGGGGTTGTCATCTCAAAAATAACTTGAGATCAGCTTATGGTTTACCGGGAAACATGCGAGTCAGTTGAGAAATTCAATGTCATGCCCGTATGTTGCCATGGTAGCTCAGTGGAAGAGCACCCGGCTAGAGAACAGGAGATCTGTGGTTCAAATCCCGGCTATGGCATTGAATTTTTCAGTCTGACTCTACCTATCCAAGATTTTGATCACTTATACTCACCCTAAAGGAAACCAGCACCATAAGTATCACCTTCCTTTCCTCCTTTTGATGATTTTAACAATTTGGCTTGCTTTCTGTGTGTATTTTGTTTCTCTACAGTTCTTTTCTTTGCCTGGGTAATGCGTCTCTGGTCACAATCTATACTCATTGCTACAGACAAAGAACTAAAACATGCACAACTTCTTATGACTTTTTGCAATCCGTGTTGAACTCTGAATCTCCAATTTATTCTCGGAAATAAAAAACACAGACCCCAAAGTACACTATGAAGACTCTCATTCTGATATAAGTGTTGCTCCCAAAACATCTGAGGTAAGCCTTTGGTATATAGGCTTAACTTTTGTCGCTACCTCAGAGGAGAGTTTGCATTTTATTCTGTTATGGCTATCCACAACTTTTCCCTCTGCAAACTTTCTATTTCAAAAACACCAAGGGTCTTTGCAGACAGTTTCCATGTTGCGAATTGCTGTCAGCTGACACGCAATGCCTCATGATGGAATATGTAGTTGTTGTTGTTTTTTTTTTTTTTTGCTTTTTTTTTTCCCATATTTTCCACATCAGAAATATTCTTGACAGCTGCATATCTATAATAATATGTCAGCTTAGTTATTGTAGGGTCTTTAAGGCTACCATGTTACACGCACCCAAATTTATTCCTTTGCCACGCCATTCTTTAACACAATTTCTGAGACCTGTTACTAATCTTTAGGCATCTGATAGATGGCTTCCTCTTCTTCTATTTTCGAGAGGTGTGACCTTGTGGAATCATTACCATCAGACATACCTCATGAAACACTCATAGATGGAGTATTTCCATAAAACGGCACCAATTTCTTTCTCCATGTTGCTCGGTGAGCCATCATAACTTTTTGGCACTGTTCATTTAAATTATGATCCTCAAACCAAACTTTGAGCTCCCTAAATGTTTTTCATTCGGGGCACATTCCACACAGAATTTTGAAAGTAACTCAAAATCTAGTAAACATGTCGATTACAAATTCAATACCATAATTAGAGTTGTGCCCCCTTCTCGTCTATGTACATCACGATATCAATCAATTGAACAGTCCACTTCTTCATAAGCATAGCGCACTGCAGCTCTGACCATGTGCAGAATTTCTAATTTAAGTTTCTTATTTTCTTCAATTAGTGCACTTGGTGCTCGTCGAATGAACTCTGTGACATGCTGTTGAGTCCCATAGCCATCGATAGATTTCTAGCCCATTGTGCCCCTTACCTACAGAAGTGATACCATCCACAATGTTTCTTTTTACTAAAAAGGGAGGTATGTTATTAAGTTGTTCTTGCACTCTAGGTGAGCTATAAACTTCAGATGCATGTTTCAACAATTAGAACACTTGGTAACTAATTTAGAACAAAAAACAAAATGTTCTTTTATTTCAAAACATACACTGTTTTCTATACATTGGCTGTACAATAAGTTTTTCGCTAGTTCTTGGAATATGGAATTGTGAACCAAAGTGAAGTGTGTGACTGAACTACAACAGTATTTGGTACAAAGTCTGGAAACAACTTTGTTTTTTCTGAGTTTGTGGCCTTAAGATTATTATTTGTACTAATTTTGGCTGCAATATCTATACTGCTGTTGCTTGCATTTACTGAATCACATACTATATTAATAGAGTTGTCAACTAAACCTAAAAAAGTACATATATACTGTATTTACACATCTATCTGTAAAATTTACAAAATTTCTTGGTTTGAAAATAGTGGATTCACTGTTCTGATACTCACTAATAATGACATCTTTATTTTGTTCTTCGCATTTATTTCTTTCGGCCCGGTTAACTAAGCCTGCAGTACGTTTTTAGATGGGCGCTTCTTCGAGAAACCTTTCCTTTTGTCAATTATTCCACCATGATGATCACAACACAGTAAACACAGCTAAATATATTGTAAGTTCAAAACATCAGCAAACTCCTCGAGGGTAAATATGATTAAATAATATTAGTAACAAATCTGATGTGTACCATTCACATGGCTTTCTCTACGTCTCTGCAACAAATTATTGTTAAAAAACCAATGCTTCTATTTACTTCATGCTAATCAAGAAAAAATTAGCAGAAATAGTCTTATTGCTTGCTTGCTTGTAAGTACAAGCGAAATAAGGGAGTATCATAAGTTAAAGTGATAGTCAAAATCTGGTTGCTATGTGACTGAAGTTCCTTTGTTTGTATGGACATGAGTTGACAAATTCCTGTATGAGAAAAGTATAAGTTTTTCCAAGCTGAAACCAAAAACGAGGAATATCTAAAAAAAAAATACCAGCTCCAAGAAAAAAATGTATATAATATAAAGTGTGTGTTTTAAAATGCTCTACATTTTTTGTGTGGTAAGTTTTTGTCCATCTCTTACGGTTTAGCAGTTATAAAAAATTCCGTAAAATTGATAGAGAATAAAGTAGCCTTCAGAGGCCATTCCCGGGAAATTCAAGATATACATTTTATTTGTCAGGTAAATATATTTAATATGCGATATTTTAATCAAAATTGTTAGAGCCATTTTTAGGAAAATCAGATTTTAAAAAAAAAATTCCAAGTAAAGGGTAGTTGGGGGGTGGGGGGATTTTCTTGAAAATATTCGTGTCGCATCCTTAGAAGATACCAATCTTAAATACCAAATTTGGTATTTAACGGTCTTTTCGTTTTTGAGCTATGCTGTCCAAGGTACACACACAGACACACACAAACTCACACACACGGACCTTTTTTCTGAAAATGCTTAATTTTGGATTAAGAGGGACCCAAAACATATATTTCCGGTGAAATCTCGGTATCGAATTTTTGGGTGGAATCCAATATCTTCTTTATACACTATGTAGAGAAAGTAAAAATCGAAGAATATCTAGTATAAGGTTCCTGTCATTGGCTAATGGGATATTGAATGCTATTATCATTGTTTGTTTTTTGGAAATCTCTTCTCATAACTTTATGTTAGAGGAAATCAATAGCCTCATAGGTGTTGGGAAGAACAGGATTTTTCTAAAGAATTTGCAGTGTTTCCCAGCATATTCAATCTGAATATGGTATTTCTCACTCCCTCGAAGACAAAAACAGAGAATCTCTATCCCATTATTTCGTTGCAACAACCATCACCATTATTTTCCACACCCCTCGACTGGAGACGAACATCCATTCTTATTACCATGAAAATGTTTCATTCCATAATTAGTTTCTCGTCCCGATGTAGGCGACGGTGGCGCCAGTTTGTTAATTAAGGTCATTATAGGAACACTTTACCTACGCCGTATCAATTTGTTCCTTGCATAAACCTTCGGAGCAACACCCTGGCAAAGGGGTCCTGATAATAAATTGCATCTCGTTACTCAACGGTCTTTAAACGAGGAAAATAAATTTTCATAGGAAGAAGAAGGGAATTGCTTATTAACATACATAGATGACAGGCCAAAATTTCGCAAATAATCTTATGACGCAGTTGTTAAAGCGTCATTGTTAAAGAGTTACTAAAGAGTTGTTGATTTAAGTGTTTCATTGTTTTTACTTTCTCTACACGTACTGTGTACATAGTGTAAGAGAAGGTATTGTATTACACCCAAAAATTCATTACCGAGATTTAACCGAAACATATGTTTTGAGACGCCCTGAATAAAAAGAAAAGAAGCATTTTTAGAAAAATGTCCCTGTATGTGTCTCTCTGTCTGTGTGTGTGTGTGTCTTAGTGTGTGAGTGTCTGTGTGTATGTGTGTTACTGTGGGCAGCATAGCTCAAAAGCGAAAAGTCTGTTGAATATCAAACTTGAATATCTTCCAAAAATTGGACACGAAAATTTTTAAGCAAATCTCCCCACCTTCAACTACCCTTTACATGGACAAAATTTCGAAAATTTTGATTTTCTCAAAAATGGCTCTAACGGTTTTAATTAAAATCTCTTATATTTAAGATATTTATGTGGCAAATAAAATGTATATCTTCAATTTTCTAGGAATAGCTTTAGAAGCATGTTAATTCTGGATGAATTTTACGGAATTTTGCATAACTGGTAAGCCGTAAGAGATAGACAAAAACTTATCACACAAAAACTGTAGAGCTCGTAAAAACACACAATTTATGTTATATAAATTTTTTCGTGGATTTGACCGTTTTTGAGATATCCCTTGTTATTTTTTTTACTCTCATACGGGAATTTGTCAATTCCTGTACATACAAAGGTACCTCAATCATAGTAACCAGCTTTTAAAAGATTTGACTATCGATTTAGCCTATAGCACTCCCTTATTTCCCTTCTACTTACAAGGAAGCAGGTAACAAGATTCTGCCATTTTTTTTCTCGGTCAGCATTAAGTAAATAGAAGAATAAGTCTTTTAACAACAATTTTTTGCAGAGATGTAGAGAAAGTCATATTAATGGGACACATCAGAGTTTTCTGTTTGCAACAGTGAATAAATAAAGTGAATTTGGAGGTGCTGAAATGGCTATTTAAGATAAAAAGGTGAAAGGCAAGTTTTATCCTGCGAGCAGAATAAAATTGCTTTCAACATTCTACACTATTTATAGATGATGGGCAGCTGAATATTTATAGATTCTGTATATTAGATTCTTCTATATCGTTCCTGCGATTCTCAACTTGGCTGCAATTATCAGGAGTTTGTTTTAATACTATTACGAGCAATACAATGAGTAAAAACATTATACATAAGGAAGACTATGAGAGTAAACTTGTTCCTTTGTTAAAATCTTTTGCCTCGTAACCTTTAGACATTTATTTCAAGAACGTTATTAGTTTCTAGTATTTACTAATTTCTTTGTATTCCTTGTCAATGATGCACAGAATCATCATTGAGTAATTTTCTCAAAATGTTGAAGTTATTCTTGTTTTTCTTTATCTCCAAAGTATGCTGATACTACATTTACAGTAATTAGCGTGTACTTTCCATACCTTCCTTCATCAAAAAATCTCTTAAATGCTAATTCATGCAGTTTCCTTAACCTTTTGGCATTAATTCTATTGTTAATCTCTTTGCTAGTTCTTCAGATTGTATAATTACTACGTTAAAATTATTTATCATTAAATTAAAAATACAAGCATCTTCGATAATAATCTTCACAACTGCCAAGATACCAAAGCTGGTAACTAACTATTGAGTGGTATAATTTTATGCCACCTACTGACAAAAAGCACTTTAGTTTGACCTATTTTAAAAATAAATTTCAGCAAACATCCTTGCCATCGAAGTAAAGTTTTTAAGGAGAGAAGTACAATAAAGCAAAATTTAATTTCAGAAAGGTTCATTAAAATCAATATTGTGACATAAATACAAATTATGGGTTCCAAAATCAAATGGATATCCCCAATTATGGCCTGAATTTTAGAAAATGAAGACGATTCCTTCAGTCTTATCTACCAGGTATAGCTTAGCTCGAGAAGTAATTTTAATACAATCATTATTTAAATTTTAGCTTTCTCTCTTCACTTTCAACTATTTTAACTTTATTATTTGAAATGTTATACCTACTTTACAATAAACGATACTTAACAGATTATAGTTACCTTTCCTTAATTTTAGCTAACATCTATTGCCTTCTATCTATGTATCAGTCTGTCTGTCTATATGTGTATATATACACACATATTTGAAAATATAGAAGCAAATAAGCAAAATATGATTTGGATGTATAGCTGAAAATACAACTTATTGGATTAATTTACTAAATTAATTTAATATAACACTACCTCTGTGGTTTACTAATAGCGTTCTGTTTTTACATCCAGAGGTCGAAATTTTTAATTTTTTTCTTTCATCTATTCAACGCAATGTTTTACTTTCTGTTCCGAGTACTATATTCGTACATAGTATGTATTCCACCAAAAATTGATACCGAGATTTCACAGCAAATTTAGGTTTTGAAGATCCCTGAATCCAAAAAGAAGTCTTCTATAAAATTATCCTTGTGTGCATGTGAGTGTGTTTTGGGGTGAGGGAAACATAGTTCTAAAACGAAAAGTCCGTTAAATACTAAACTTTTATTTCATCCAAGGATGGAAATGAAGATTTTAAAGAAATACCGCCGGCTCCAAACTACTCTTTTCATAGAAATATTTTCCAAAATATTGGTTTTCTCAAAAATAGCTCTAACGATTTTGATTAAAATGTCGTATATTAAAGATATTTATATGGAAAATAAAATGTATATGTTGGATAACCTAAAATATCTCTAAAGACTGGATGACTTTGCATATTTGGTAAACCGTAAGAGATAGACAAAAACTTGCTACATAAAAAAGGTACATCTCGTTAAACACACAATTTATGTTATATGCCATTTTGTGGAATTAACCATATCCGAGATATGTTATTTTAAATTTTAAACTAAGCGTACCTTTCTCAAATGAGTATTTGTCATTCTTTTTTGCGTTTTACTCCTGTCCATGCAAACAGAACCGAAATTCAGTCATATAGCAAGCAGCTTTTACAAAGATTTGACTATCACTTTAGTATAGTCTGTTTCCTTATTATAGTCTATTTCTATTCCACTTATAAGACCATATTTGCCAATGGTTATATCTTGATTAGCAAGAACTAGATAGAAGAATCAGTTTCTGTAAGAGGAGTTTTGTCATTGAATAAGTAGGGGAATATGTGAATGGCACATATCAGCTTCTTTTCATTCTGTTCTTTAAAGTGTTTTTCAATCCACTCCGTCAGATTAGTGCTTGCGACAAACTGTAACTAAAGTTCTTTCTCGTAATTTTCGAATGTATATGGATCTATTCTGGCTATTAATATGTCCATAAGTTTAAATGTTGCATTTTTAAATTTGTGTGTAAACGTATCTGTGGATATTGGCCTTTCAAGTAAGAATAACCGTAACTATTGTTATAAAATATGGTGTGTTAAAAAAAATACAAAAATATTTCCTAAAATGAAAATAGAAATAGACCAAAAATGTGGTGAATAATGCGTATTGAAAGCAAGATGTTTTATAAAGATAAATAAATGTAAAATTTAAACCGTGTTAAACTTGAACAGTGCTACAGAATAGTTTTTGCTACAAAATATATATATAACTGAATTTTGGTGATGCGAATATCTGGAAATTATGGTTGGGTAAATAAATGACACTAAGGAAGAAAAGCTGTAAAAGTACTATATAACCCCAAACCTAAATGATGAAGTTTGGTCCCTTGAGCAAAATAAAAGTACATCCACCACGAAATCTGAAACCATATTGTCCGAAAGCTAATGACTTCAGACCAGAGGGAGACTCATAACTGGCATCTCTCTTAGCAAATAAATATTTGAGTGAACAGATTGTTACGAGGGAAGACAAAATGAAGCACTCGGCAGCAAGCGTCTAGTGACCCCTTGAGCTTCTGCCGGTGGTTGACATCCCCGGCACCTCCTCTGAATGCTAATGCAGCTATTAGCCCGGGTCGGAGTCGTTAAAAACTTGGGCGAGGAACCCGACAGGAAGTCACGGCTGCACGTGTGTATCCGCAACGTCATATGTTCCCAAACAACGTTTAAAACTTTCTCTTTCAGCCATCTATTATTGTATGCCCATTAAAACTTTATGCCTGTGGTAAAAATACGATTTCATGTTTGAAATTTATTTTAAAGTCCAAATAAGTTTTCAATCAGACCTATAGTAATTACAAATCGAGCTTCATTAAAAGTTCTCAGAAGTATGTTTGGAAGAGCAAACGTTTTTTAATAACTATTGCTAAGTGGTAAAGAATTTGAACAGGAAATGATTTTGAAATTCAATTAAAGCAATCTATTTTTGAGGGTAAACAACCTCTAGAACGCGGTATATTCCGAAGTCTGTCATTTACTTGAATTTTTACTTTCTCTGCACATACTATGTCCATAGTGTATAGAGGTGTCGTATTGCACCCATAATTTTGATACCGAGATTTCCTCAGAAATATATGTTTTGGGTCCTCCTGATTAAAAAAAAAAAACATTTATGGAGAAAACATTTTGTGTGTGTGTGTGTGTGTGTGTGTGTGTGTGTATCTATGGACAGCAGAGCTTAAAAAGAAAAAAAAAAATCCTTAAATACCAAACTTGGAATTTAAGTTCGGTATCTTCCAAGGACGCGAAACGAAGATTTTCAAGAAAATTGCTCTAATGATTTTGATTAAAATATCTTATATTTAAGATATTTGTATGCCAAATTAAATGTATATCTTGAATTTTCTGTGAATAGCTTCTAAAGTCCTCTTTGTTCTGGATGATTGTTATTGAATTTTGCATAACTCGTAAACCGTAAGAGATAGGCAAAAGCTTACTATACAAAAATATACATCACGATAAAATATACAATTTATATCATATACATTTTTGTAGTGGAGTTCGCCGTTTTCGAGGAATTCCTTGTTATTCATTTCAGTTTTAAAATACTTAAAACATTTCTCATACGGGAACTTGTCATCACTTGGTCACGCAAAGAAATGGATCTCAATCCCATAGCTACAACATTTTAAAACATTTGAGTTTCTGTTTAGCCTAGTGTATTCCCTTATTTCCATTCTACTTATAAAAGAACTAAGTAATAAAACCGTTGCTGCTAATGTTTTAGCATTAAATAGGTAGAAGAGTAACAATAATTTGTTACAGAGATACAGAGAAAGTCATGTGATGGAGCACATCAGATTTTAAATGAAAATCATACATTGTTATAAGTCTGACAACACAAAACGAAATGACCTGGCTGATATCACTTAGTAGAGAAGACATTTACTGAAGAATAAGCGCCTTTCTTGTTGCAAATGTAAGTGGTCGCGAGGATCCTTTTTCTAGAATAACCTAGATTAGATTAGAAAGCATTCTGTAGGTTCGTTTAGGCCAGAAAGCCACTGAACATAGAACTTGTCAAGGCATATACATGTATATATATACTATGAAAAAAATGTATAAAGCTCTAGTGCTAAAAGCATAGGTTACAAAAACAACAGAATACTTCTTCTTTTTTTTTTTTGCATGCACATGAAAACAAAGAGTATCAAAATAAAGTGTTAAAATGTATAAATAAATATAATTTCATTATATGTAAAACTAATGTTATGTGAGATGATAGTTTTCAAATTATCGATATAATAGTTACTAGTAGTAATTATATAAACTAAAACGTGATTATTGTATTATGTACTCTACGGAAATGTCAACAAAGTAGAATACATATTTACAAATATGTTATAGAATTTCCAATGCAAAGATTTACAATTATGTACTAGAGTGTAAGATATCAAAGCATCAGTCTTTAAAGACCCTGTGTCATTGCTAAATACTAAAAAAATTTCATTTGACACATTCGTGCAAGTCGAAGTATAAATCAGTTTAATTTTAATATAAAACACACACATTAATATAGACAAAATGCAATACATTGCGATATTTATAAATACAATGATTATTAACGGTATTGTCAGACAGATTTGTCATTTAAATATTCATCTACAGAGTAAAATGATTTATTGCAAAGGTACTCCTTAAGAGAGGCCTTAAAAGCCCTGAAATTCCCAACATTTTCTTTGAGATTACTGGGGAGAGCATTAAATATCTTGATTGTTTGATAATATACTCCTTTCTGAAAGCAACGAAGATTGGCTTTGGGACGATGAATCAATCTATTTTGTCTAGTATTAATGTTATGAATTTCCATGTTTGCTATAAAACTATGTCGATTAACTGCATAGAATTTTAAAATGGATAGTATTATAAACACAAGGTAAGGTGAGGATGCCCAATTTTTTAAATAGTTCTTTGCACGACTGTCTGCTATAAGTATTACAGATTATTCGTATAGCTTTCTTCTGCATCTGGAATATGCATGTACTATCTACTGAATTACCCCAGAATATTATTCCATACTCGATGATAGAGTTAAAGTAGGCAAAATACGCCAACTTAAGTGTATTGATTGAGTGAAATTTAACCAGTGCACGGAAAGCATAACATGCTGAGCTAAGTTTAGGTGTGATGTAGCTAATATGTGACTTCCAGTCCAAATGCTTATCTACCTGAAGGCCAAGAAATTTGACTTCATTTAGCTGTTCTAACAATGTATCATTAATTCCTATTTCTATGTGCATTTGTGGTGAGCGAGTAGTTATAAATGTAATTGTTTTTGTTTTTTCAAGGTTTACTGAGAGTTTGTTTGCTTTGAACCAATTTGACACACAATTTAGAACATAGTTTAATTTAACTACACATTCATTGAAATCTTTACTTGTTACTAGAACACTAGTGTCATCTGCGAATAAATAAATACTTGCAAAGCTGTTAGTGTATAATGGGAGGTCATTTATGTAAACTAAGAACAAAAGAGGCCCTAAGATTGATCCCTGGGGAACACCATGTTTTACTGATTTCCATTCTGAGGCACTATTTTGATACCCATTATAGTTATTAATTTCGACCCTTTGTTTTCTCTTCTCTAGGTATGAAATGAACCAATCTAATATGTTATTCTTTATTCCATAGAAATTTAGTTTAGCTATCAGAATCTCATGATTCACACAATCAAAAGTCTTCGCTAGGTCACAAAAGATTCCACCGACATGTTCCTTTTATAACTTCATTTTGTAACTTCATTCCAAAGTACAAAAACACGAAGACACTCCAGAAATGATACGAAATCACTTGTCAAATCAGAGACCCTCTTTGAATTAGAGTGTCGCTAGACTTAAGCAGAAGATTTAGTGAAAATTAATGTTATGTAAGAATATTATATTACATATTACAAAGTTTGCCTTAATGGCTAACAATACCGATTGTGTATCAGAAAGTATAGAGCTCAGGAATACTATGGATAAATGCCTGGTCTGCCCATAATTGTGTGGTTTTTGTATCTTCAGAGCTACATGCATACAGCATGGCAGCGGTTACGACAGATTATAAACCACTAACGTAGCCCCAAAAATGTTTGTACAATCTCTCGGAATTATTTGCCTATTTGATGTAAAATGTCAGCTTTCTGGCCAAAAGATTTAATACAATGTTGTTATGAACTTTAGAACCGCAAAAATATGTTAACAGAAATAATTGTACACTAAAATAATTCGCCATTGTTAAACAGAAAGTGGACAAGGAGACAGAGAATGTTCACACATAGTCTTTGCTCAAGGAGTTAAACGAAAAGTCATTTTTCTGAACTCAAAAACCCCTCAAAATGTATGATTCGATTCATCCAAAATGTTCCTAATTTGGAGGATATCCAAACAGAATACTGGAATGAGATAATGTGTTTTCGGCCAAATGTGCAGCTAAAGAAAAAGGGATCTCAAAATGGCAATTCATATTGCAAATGACCTTAAACAAGAGATATTTATTTCGACCAACTGCTTTAAAATATTTTTAAAGAGTTTACATTTGATTTAATCAGGAGAGTAGGCGTCTGTTTATTTTAACTTAATCATCTCCTTCATAAATCGATCCATCATCCCTCCTCAGAAATCACCCTCGTAGTAAAACGAGGTAAGAGCCTTAGAAGAGCCACCGAAAATGACTCCTTAGGCTGTATATTTTCCAGGGTGTATAATTCAGTCTTTGGAATGAGTATCTTGGCGCTTCTAAATCTCCGAACTTATTTGAACATTCACTTGATGCTTCAAGCAGTACTCTGTATGATCTCTCCAGTTTAAGTACGTTAAACACAAGCTCGATATGCCATTGTCTTTCTATTGCAGTACTCCAATATATATATTTTTCCATGAAGTTACATGCCTCAATGAATTGCATGCTTATGTATAAACGTCTGCATGCTTAATACTTGTACTATATACAGAGAAATCCAGAATTTTTACTGCACAAATTAGCAGGATTGTAGAAGGGTACAAGCTAAACACTTGAGATACGGAACGTGTGGGCTAAGGTTTCTAAATTATTGCTCCAGCATTAAGGATTAATACACTCTGATCAAACCGCAGTGGACCGTGACGTGATCATTCGGGTTTTGGACAGGGTAAATATACTGGCATTATTTAGCACTATGGTAAGCTTATGGATCAAGACACTGAGTGAATTAAAGGTACAAGCCTCCATCGATATGTTTATTTTTATGTGTCCCCTTTGTTTGTATTTTATAATGAGACGTTCTTATTAGCTGCATTGCGTAATAAGATGTATTCGTACTGACAAATAAAACACAGTGTAACGACATTGATGTACATTACAATTACAGTTCACAATTTACGGAACAATATAATCAATATGTCAAATGAACTTCAAATGAAACAAAAATAAACAACTGACTCTGTAGTAAAACAATTACCTGCATAAAACTAATTAACAACTACGTACAAGTCAGAGAAGCGCATTCAACCGTTTTTCATCTCCACATGAAAGGCAAGTAGAAAGAGAAATAATACAATATCCGAATCACAAAGTGCAACAGGTCACCAGAGAAACTGTTTAATGTGACAACCTGCATCTTCCTTGGGTTGCACCTACGATGAATTGCACCTGGTACCCTGTAAAAACTTCCAGAAGTGTTGTGAACCTCACCACAATTAGCTAAAGTTTGTGTCAGCAATTATTCATCTGATTCAACGTACATCTCGTAACGAATTTCTTCAGCATGTATAATGGTAACACGTGGCACCGAAAAGCACATGAGCTCAGAAGTTAGCAGCTTAGGTTACCTTAGGATATTAGTGTGATCTCTGTTTCGCATCTCTTTCCTTGCACATAATGTGTATACTGTTACTATATGAACACAATATTTTGCAATTCATGGTTCTCACTTGTAGGCTTAGACAAGATTTCAGAAACATAATCTCGCACGACCATAGTATCTCAAGTGGTTAAAACGACATATTATCTACGTACGGATAAATTCGAATCTAAGCAATAATTAGGGATTTTACTCCACCCCAAATATATAGTTCAGTTGGAATAATTGTTTTTTCACACAAGCCTGTAGAACAAGAATTGGATAGGTAGAGTCAGCCTGAAAAATTCAATGCACATGGCTTGTGTGAATACCAATCGACCATAATAGTTGGCTATACTATGAATCCTGGGTCTAAAGTACTTACAACATTGTAAGTCGCCATTGGGGTTGTCATCTCAAAATAATTTGAGATCACCTTGTGGTTTACCGGGAAACATGCGAGTAAGTTGAGAAATGTAATGTTTTGCCGGCATGTTGTCATGGTATCTCAGTGGTAGAGCAACGGTCTAGAGATCGGGAGATCCGTGGTTCAAATCCCGGCTATGGCATTGACTTTTTCAGCCTGACTCTACCTGTCCAACATAGTTCAGTTACTATGCATACATTACATAAACATCTTCAACAAACCTAAGTGTTTTATTGCATTAATCTGCTCAGGTGCTTTGTCAACTACTGCACTTAATAAACGCTACGTCACAGTCATTTGAAAGTAATTTATTCTGAAGAGTTTATTGTCTCGGCTTAAGAAATGTAAACCAAGTATATTAGTGTTGCTCAAATTGTGTATCTCTTTGATATTAAAAAGTTACGAAATGGAAACTTCAGAGAGACGTGCGAACTTTGTATCGTGGGATTCGATGACCAGCTATATACCAACTGACCAACCAGTATGATAGAGCGCAGCACTCTCGCTAACTACATATGATCTGAAATGAACTGAGCTGTTATCAGCTGCGTGCAAACCCTCAAAGAACACACAAATTTTCTAAAGTTGCGAGTCCTGTCATTTTAAAATTATATCGTATGGATTGTGCAACAATACTGCATTTCTTCGACTACTGGCATACAAATGAAGCATTTTGAATTGCACTAGAAAACACACGTATACATAATTTTAATTTACGCCTATTGTTGAGCGATCCAGAAAACATGCCATAACTTTGACATTTGGCAAAAGGAAAAATAGGTTCCCTATCTCAAACTAATAATCCAGGACCCCTCTACTATCCTACCATATTTTGCGGTTAAATACTGGGGCACATGTACATTCGGCGAGGAGATGCAGTGGTAACCTAAAGCACTAGACACGAAAAACCTACTGCATACCCATCAAATTCTGCGAATTTGTTTCACAGCATTACAAACCTGAATGAAATTCTAAAGTGCATGGATTATGTATATGTAGTACACGACGTAAAAGTTCATAAGATTATAAATCTGTTCTATAATGTGTCTATGTGTCAGTCGTAGACAATTGTTTCGGCGGTAATGTAAATTGAATATGGATGGTCACAGAGTATACTCTTACAAATGATAACAAACCGGGAAATAGGCGCGACTGGGTAGTGTGGTAAGAGCGTGTCTACCTCACATTCAACAGGTCGTGAGTTTGAATCTCTCTTATGGTGAGTTACCTGGGTAAGGTTTTTTTCGGGGTTTTCCCTTATCCTGAGAAGACGAATGATGAGTAACTTTAAGCTTAATGGATCCCGATACCATTTGAGCATAATTTTACCAGTTTCATTCATTGTCCGATATGACAAAGCAGGTTAAAGGACGTTAAGCTTAAAAAAAATGGCTCAGAGGTGACAGCTTGATTAACACTTGAAAACAATTAGGGTTCTGTTTTTTCACGACTTTTTTAGTATAATTTCTAGCCACAAGTGAATGCAGAGGTACTAGAATCACAATACCCTGTGGTGAGCCCAAAAGTAAACTATAAGCCGAATCATCATAAACAGAAATAATATCACAAATGGTAGTACTATATCTACAATATGTCTGGTATGCAAAC
This sequence comes from Hymenopus coronatus, assembly GCA_030762935.1. NCBI lineage: Eukaryota > Metazoa > Arthropoda > Insecta > Mantodea > Hymenopodidae > Hymenopus > Hymenopus coronatus. The sequence goes on from CM060889.1 coordinate 27,049,009, forward strand.
TGTTTCCAGGAGTGAAAACGTTCACTCCTTCTGATTTCACGATATTACCTGAAAACTGTCAATAAACAAGGGTAGGGGGTAAATGTATAATAACATTAAATGAAGTAAATGTTAGGTATAACAGGAAATTGGGAAAAAGTGGATATTTAAATTATTGAACTTTTGCGAAAATAAAAATCTGATGTGTTCCACACACATGACTTTCTCTACATCTCTGCAAAAACATATTAAAAAGTTTAAGCTTCTATATACTTCATGCAATCGAGAAAAAGTTAACAGAAATAGTGTTATTACTTGCTCCCTTGTAAGTAGAAACTAAATAAAGGAGTACCATAGGTTAAAGTGATGGTCAATAGCTGGTTGATATGTGACTGAAGTGCCTTTGTTTGTATGGGCAGGAGTTGACAAATTCATGTATGAGAAAAGTATAAGTTTTTCAAAGCTGAAACCAATAAAAAGGAGTATCTGAAAAACGATCAACTCCACGAAAAAACGTGTATTACATAAATTGTGTGCTTTAATATGCTCTATATTTTTGTGTGGTAAGTTTTGTCCATCTCTTTCGGTAAAATTCATCCAGAATAAAGTACTCTTCGGAGGCTATTCCCAGAAAATTCAAGATATACAATTTATTTGTCAGGTAAATGTCTTTAATATACGATATTTTTATCAAAATCGTTAAAGCCATTTTTTAGAAAATCACAGAATTCGAAAAAAGTTCCATGTAAAGGGTAGTTAGGAGTGGGGGGATTTTCTTGAAAATCTTCGTGTCGTATACTTGGAAGATACCAAACCTAAATACGAAGTTTAGTTTTTAACGAACTTTACGTTTATGAGCGATGCTGCCTACACACACACACACACATATACACCCAGAGAGACAGACAGACTGACACACACGGACATTTTTCTAAAAATACTTTTTTTGGATAAAGGGAGTCCTAAAACATGTATTTCCGGTGAAATCTCGATATCGAATTTTTAGGTGCATTCCAATATCTTCTCTATTCACTATGTACATAGTACGTGTACAGAAAGTAAAATATATGTTCCATTGTAGTTTTAGTATGAAGTGCATTCCGTGTTCATACTTTAGTAATTTTAATAGGAGATTATTTTACTTAAAGCACGTGTTTATCTACATAAAATCACCATGCGACATTAAATACTCCCCTCTCGTCTCATGAAAGGGATTTTGTGTGTTGCATTCTGTTTTCGTTGCACCCCATCCTCTCGGATTTCGAATGGATACTTCTCGTCCTCTCTTCATTGTCAGAGAATTTTATGGTAGTATGTTGGTAGATATCCTCTCTGTTGTTAGGTGTGGCTGATATAATACAACGAAGAAAGAGGACCGACGAATAATAACGTGATTGGAGAGGGAATGAATATTGGATTAGGGTTTGAATAGATTGTGAGCTCCTTCATCAGCATAACGGATCTGCGCGGAAATAAACTGAATTTTTAAATGTGTGGGGGCTTCTGTTCCTTCTGTATATTAAGAGTATACAAAGAACACTCCCTTGTAATTTACTGCTTTTTTATACTCCCACATAATTTATCTAGTTATGGAGTTCTTTTGGGAATATCTCAGCTTTGGGATCTTCACCAAGTATGTTTAAATACAAAAAAATCTAGAAATGCCAACATAAAAACTTCTTTGGAAGTTAAACCCTTAACTGTTGCTCAATGACCTCTTTTATAACATTTAACATAAGATTAAGTCAGATATTAAAATGTTTCTAATCTTTGAAGAGTTGCTTCTAAAACACAATGAAAATCTACCAACAAAAATAATTATATAACAATAAAAAACATTTCATATTTACTGTGGATTCGATTCATAGCTTTTCGTCCATATTGTTTTTGTTGATCGCAGTATTTCAGTTTTCTTTAACTGTTGCTCAATAACCTCTTTTATAACATATAACATTTAACATAAGATTAAGTCAGATATTAAAATGTTTCCAATCTTTGATGAGTTACGTCTAAAACACAAATAAAATTTACCAACAAAAAATAATTATATAACATTTAAAAACATCTCATATTTACTGTGGATCCGATTCATTGATTTTCGTCCATATTGTTTTTGTTAATCGCAGTATTTCAGTTAAAAAAATCTGATGTGTACCATTCACATGACATTCTCTACATCTGTGCAACAAATTATTCTTAAAAAGATTATACTTCTATATACTTCATGCTAATCAGAAAAAAATAGCAGAAATAGTCTTATACTTCCTTCCTTGTAAGTAGAAGCGAAATAAGGGAGTAACATAGGTTAAAGCGATAGTCAAAAGCTGGTTGCTATGTGACTGAAGTTCCTTTGTTTGTATGGACAGCAGTTGACAAATTCCTGTATGAGAAAAGTATAGGTTTTTCAAAGCAGAAACCAAAAACAAGGAATATCTCAAAAACGATCAACTCCACGAAAAAACGTATATAACATAGATTGTGTGTTTTAACGTGCTCTACATCTTTCGTGCAGTAAGTTTTTGTCCATCTCTTACGGTTGAGCAGTTATTCAAAATTCCGTAAAATCCATCCAGAATAAAGTACTCTTCAGAGTTTATTCCCAGAAAATTCAAGATATACACTTTATTTGTCAGGTAAATAGCTTTAATATACGATATTTTAATCAAAATCGTTTGAGCCATTTTTGAGAAAATCGAAATTTTCCAAAAATTGTTCTATATATAGGGTAGTTTGGGGTGGGAGAATTTTTCTCAAAATCTTCGTGTCGCATCCCTGGAAGATACTAAACTTAAATACCTAGTTTGGTATTTTACCGACTTTTCGTTTTTGAGTTATCGTGTTCACAGAGACACGGACACACGGACACACACACACACCACACGAACGTTTTTGTGAAAATGCTTTTTTTGGATACAAGAGACCCTAAAACTTGTATTTCCGGTGAAATCTCGGCATCGATTTTTTTGGTGGAGTGCAATACCTTCTCTATACACTAAGTATACATAACATGGCAGAAACAACTTTTTTATTTTTGTGAGTTTATCGCTTCAAATATAGTAATGACAAAAGCGAAGACCACCTTGCTGTCAGCCTTCAATTCGTGAGTAATTGAATTGAGTGAGAGATGTTCTAATGAGGTAATCTGAGTGTAACATGTTGAATCTGATCAGCTGTTCATTCTAAAGGGATTTCCTTCACTCCTGTATTTTTTGATGTGCCTCCCAATGCTTATGGTTGTAAACGTATAGGTATTCGAAACCCCATAGTGAGCCCTTGAGATGAGGTTGTTAACCCGAACTGAGCCCAGTCCCATAGTGCGAGCATCATATCACAGCGTTCCACTACCTCAGGAAATAATACATGGAAAGGAATATTCAAATGCTTCAGCACGGCATCAAGCTGTGTACGTATCCACACACAGAGAAAATACAACGCGAGGTTTCTATTGATGTGATAAGGGAAAATCGATCAACCTTTGATCAGGGCGAACTTACCTCCGTGCACTGCTTTTGTTTGTGTGTGGCAAAGTCAAAACCTGAATCTACGGATTTCCGTGAAAGTACAAAGAAAATGGCTAGCGATTTCGCTAATGTGTACCCAGCTTAAACGATATTACCTAGCTTAGAATGCCTCTCATAACCAGGGTAACGGGGTAGCGCAGAGAGAGAGTGAGATAGGAGACACAGAAGGGGTGTAGAAAACAAATGAATACTCAATATGAGACGAAGAGTGACAAGAGACAACGCCAATGAAACTGAATGAGCTGTGAATATTATGAAACGAGAAGTGCGAATGGCATTTTGGATGAAATTGAATTGCCCCTGTCAATGAAGTGTGAAGCTGTGCTTTCTGTGAATTACCACTTCATAAAAAATGAGTGATTAGTTCTCTGTGTACAACATTGAAGCATTCATTATGCATTACTCACCCACTCACCCTTACTAAGGTCAGAGACAAAATACGTCAGTAAATGAACGAATACTTTGAAGGAAAGGAGATGCAAGAGAAAGTTAATGCTTTAGTTTTTAAGTCTGTTTAACAATTTAATCGATGTTTGATTTTAAAATATATTTAATTGATGATTTAAACTGAGAGAGTAGATTGCAAATTACTAACGGTAGCTATTCGTAAAAAATGAGGCGTAATAATACCAGTAATTTCACAAAATTTCGTCCTTTATGTTGCAATGGAAATAGTCTTAAAAAGTAAACAACGTAATGAAAATATGTATTCCTGTGTTATTGATCAATGTCTTTTAGCATGAATGGGTGTTTCCACTTGGTCCCTTTCAATTGTTAATTCGGCTATTTGGTTTCACCCATATGGTTCATAAACTTGGTTTTGATATTCACAAGCAATGATAATTATAATTTCACTTCCTCTGTGCAACATTACATCAGTTTCTAATGTAATTGTGAGTTACAACGTAATCTATGATAGTTCAGAAACCATATTAATCCATCCACATATACCTACATACTGGGTGGAAGGGAACTTATTAAATTCCTTTTAGTATGTGTTTCGCAGAAGCATTTCAAACAAAAAAGTCTAATGACATTTTGTTCTTTGACCAGCCGATTTCGAAAAAATAAATGATTTTTGTTCCAAATTGTATACGAAATTTCACAATATACGAAGATATATTGTAAGATGCGTAGAGTAAACACGTTGGTCACTTGCAAACACGTCGCTGAGTGGTGTAATGTTTTGCAACTGGCATTCTGATTGGCCTACACTCGCACAGTAAAAACGGAAGGAATTCCTTCCACGTCCTAAGTGAGGCGTGTTTATGTACTGACCTAGTGTAAGTGACAACCATACAACCTGCAGTTGCCAGCTTGACTGTCTCTTGTTTTCCACAAAACTAAAATATCACCGTAGGAAACGGCCAGAGGCAAAAACGTAAGATGCAAAATGTGTTCCAAATACCGAGATCAGTCACTGGTTTAAATTAATGTAATGACATCCCTCTTTCACCCGATATATTATACAATGTACACCCCTTTTATAAACGTGTTCGTTGTTTTCGTCTCTCTCTCTCTCTCTCTCTCTCTTTCTCTCTCTCTCTCTCTCTCTCTCTCTCTCTCTCTCTCTCTGGATTCGTCGTTGCCCCGAACTTTTGTCCCGTCGTTTCATCTTATTTTATCCCAAACGGTCTCTTTTTGGATTGTGTCGACGAAGACTGCGGTAGAGGTGCCATTTCGTGGAGGTGATTACGCTTTCGACGGCGGGATGGCGTTATTGGTTGTCTGTGGATTCAGTTGGTCTATCCGGAATTGAGCCACGGGTTTCTGGCGCTCTTCGCGTCGAGATGAACCATTTGTGAACTGTTAGGAATCATCCACAACGTCTCTCTCCCTGACCGAAAGTCGGCCGCCCTCTGAAGTTATACTCATCTCCTTCCTCCAGAGTTTGACGTACGGCTGCAATGTACATACACGGTTAATATTAATTATACTCTCTCTGGATGTGCCCTCTACATTCTTAATAGTATCTTCTACTTGAGCATTTCTGTTTATGTAAGGGTAAGCTGAATCAGTTCTTTTTATTTGTAGCATTTCCTAAAGGCTTAATTTCTTATTCCTACCATTGTCATACATTCTCCTGGATTTTAAAATAAATCACTATTATTTTTTCGCGCCAAAAACAGTATGATGATATTACTTTCTCTACACGTACTATGTACACAGTGTAAAGAGAAGGTATTGTATTGCACCCAAAAATTTGATACCGAGATTTTATGGGAACGGAAATACATATTTTGGGACCCCTTAAATCCAACAAAATCTTTTTTTAGAAAAATGTCCGCGTGTGTGTCTGTGTTTATGCCTGTGGACAGCATAGCTCAAAAACGAAAAGTCCGTTAAATACCAAACTTCAATTTAAGATCAGTATCTTCCAAGGATACGATACAAAGATTTTCAAGAAAATGTCCCCACTCCCAACTACCCTTTACATGGAAAAAAATGTCGATAAATGTGATTTCTCAAAAATGGATCTAGTGATTTTGATTAAGATATTATGTTACGTAAATTATGTAAATTATGTAATTTATGTAATTTATGTAAATTATGTTATTTATGTAAATTATGTAATTATGTAAATATCTTATATTTAAGATATTTACATGACAACTAAAACGCATATCTTGAATTTTCTGGAAAAAACCTCTGGAGACCTCATTTTTCTGGATGCATATTTTTAATTTTGCGTAACTAGTAAACTTAAAATATAGTCAAAAATGTACTACACAAAAAACCTACATCTGCTTAAAACACGCAATTTATGTTATATACATTTTTGGTGGAGTGGGGCTTATTCGAGATAGTCCTTGTTATTGGTTTCAGTTTTAAAATACTTAAACTTTTCTCGTACAGGTATTTGTCAACTCCTGGCCAACTCCCAGAACAACCACATTTTAAAACATTTGACTGTTGGTTTAACGTAGTGTATTCCCTTATTTTCCTTCTTTATAAGGAAGCAAGTCATAAGAGCGTTTCTCTTAATGTTTATCTGGATTAGCGTGTGGTAGATTTGATAGAGGAATAAGCTTATTCACAATAATTTGTTACACAGATGTAGAGAAAGTCATGTTAATGGAACACATCAGATTTTTTTCCATGTAGTGTCTACATAAGCGCAATTCTTGCCTAACGTGAAAATTGTGATCAACTCTGCTAAACAAAATTGTTACCCTCCTGGGTAGTGTGATGGTAGCGTGTCTGCCTCGCATTCAAAAGGTCGTGAGTTCGAATCTTGCTTAGGGTGAGCTACCCGGATAAGGTTTTTTCGGGGTTTTCCCTTATCCTGAGAAAACGAATGTCGAGTAACTTTAAGCTCCATGGACCCTGAGATCATTTGAGCATAATTTCAAACATCGTCCGATATGACCAACCAGGTTAAAGGACGTTAAACTACGAAAAACAAAACATGTACTGCCTCAGAACTCAATATAATGTACAATTATTATAGAAAAATAAAAATAGGAAAATAGGAAAATAAAAAATAAGTAATTTAAAGTGCCGTTCGCGTTGAAAATTGAAAATCCATGTCATCCTTGTGATATGTTTAATTTTTAAACCAGGTTGGTATTTAAGAAACTTTTAATTTTTTAGCTACTCTCTCTCTCTCTCTCTCTCTCTCTCTCTCTCTCACACACACACACACACACATACACATACGCGCTCTATTGAATTGAGGGAGCACAAAATATGTAATTCCGGTAAATCTGGACATCGAGTTTTTGAATGGAATGCAATACTTTGCTATAAGTAAGCATAGAGTGTGTAGATAAAAACTAAATTTCAGAAAAGTGCAAAAGTCATATTAGACCCAGACGCTGTTTAAGGATACCAGACCAACATTTTTGGAAAACTACTCCAATAAACTGCCCTTTCCATGGAAACGTTTATTGTTATTTCTTATTTTCTTAAAAATAGTTTTAGAGATTTTGATTAAATTCTTGTAGTTTCAAAACTTATGATGACAAATGAAATGTATGCCTCCGATTTTTTAGGTGCAGCTATTTAATCGTGTTCATTTTTATTAGGTTTAATATAATTTTGGGTAACCGTAAAATCAAAAGGGATAGACAAATCTTATTTCGGCAAATATTAAAATACAGAATTTGAGTAGAATACCTGTTTCGTATTGTTAACTATTGTCCTCATTTTCGTTTGAATTTTTCAGTATTTTCAGCAACACGTTTAACTGTCTTCCTTTTTAATCTCCTGAACGGATACAAATAGTGTCTGGATCAAGGCAAACGCAAACAAACACCTGATGTTTACATGAACAGCCACATTCTTGTGTGGCAGCTATAAACGTGTACTTAACAGCTTCTGCAACAGCTTTTATAGGAAGTAGATGCAAAAGATCGTAATAGAAATTTTATAATACGCATGAGTTCCCTGACGAAGACCCAGAGTTAAAATGATCGAAAGCTTGGATTTTTTTCTTTTTTTTTTTGGTAGCTTAACATCCTTTAACCTGTTTGGTCATATCGGACGATGAATGAAATTTGTGAAATGATGCTCAAATGATCTCGGGGTCCATGGAGCTTAAAGTCACTTGACATTCGTCTTCTTAGGATAAGAGAAAACCCCGAAAAAATCTTATCTGAGTAACTCACCCTAAGCGAGATTCGAACTCACGACCTGTTGAATATGAGGCAGACACGCTACCACCACACTACCCAGGTGGGCAGCTTGGATTTATCTTACTCCAATCTAACTCGTTTGCTATCCCGTGAAGTCATCTGTAATAATCAACACCGAGAAAGCTTCAAATCTTTAATTAACATACACGAAAATAAATGCGGCCTCGTGGTCGAATGGTTAGATCGCCATCTAGGGGCCCGGGTTCGATCCCAAGTGTCCGCATGTGCGATTTGTGGTGGACGAAGCGGCGTCTAGGTGGGTTTTCTCTGGGTCCTTCGATTTCCCCCACCACTCATCCCATAAATTGCTCCAATATAAGTTTCGCTTACATTTTCATATCATTCACTCCCTCATGTTCATGCCTGGCTACGGGCATACCCCTCGTGACATATTCTCCATTCTGTGGTTTCGTGCGTTGGCTCCCCGATAGGCTTCTGACTCTAGGCTTGTAACTCCTAGGAGGGGGGTGTCAGTCCTTCAAATACGGGGAGGGTAGGCCGATTAAGAAACGAAACTTGAAAATTAATGAAGAGAAAGTTGTGTGATTTCAATATATCATATGTTTTATTAGATTGGATGAAAGATGTTTTTGGAACTGTGTACAACTGACAATGAAGCCGGTCCCGCTGGCCGCGCTCGCTAAAGAGTCTCGCGTTGGTGTTTCGTGGCGCACGGGATTCCCGCCTTGGGCATGGGTGTGTCTATATTTGTAAATGTGTATATATCTGTGTATGTAAATTAAAAAGGAAGACGTTAAAAATTAATAGGTCAACAAAGAAAATGTAGGAAACTGGAAAAAGCAGAGGAAGAAGGAATACAGCGCAGGAGTCCTGAAAAAAAAAATCTGATGTGTTCCATTCACATGACTTTCTCTACATCTCTGCAACATATTATTGTTAAAAAGCTTATGCTGCTATTTACTCCATGCCAATCGAGAAAACATATGTGAGAAATAGTCTTATTACTTGCTTCCTTATAAGTAGAAGCGAAATAAGGGAGTACCATAGGTTAAAGTGATAGTCAAAGGCTGGTTGCTATGTGACTGAAGTACCTTTGTTTGCATGGACAGGAGTTGACAAATTCCTGTATGAGAAAATATAAGTTTATGAAAGGTGAAATCAAAAACAATGAAAAACTAAAAAACGATCAACTCCACGAAAAAAAATTAAATAACAGAAATAGTGTGTTTTAACGTGCTCTACATTTTCTGTTTGGTAAGCTATACTCAATCTCTTACCATTTAGCAATTAAGCAAAATTTGACAAAATTCATCCAAAATAAAGAGGTCTTCAGAGGCTATTCCCAGAAAGTTCAAGATATACATTGCATTTGGTATGTAAATGTCAGTAATATACGCGATTTTAATCAAAATTGTTAGAGCCATTTTTTTAGAAAATAAAAATTTTTGAAAAAAGCTCCATGTAAAGAGTAGTTTGGAGAGAGAGATTTTCTTGAAAATCTTCGTGTCACATCCTTGGAAGATACCAAACTTAAATACCAAGTTTGGTTTTTAACGGTCTTTTCGTTTTTGAGCTATGCTGCCACAGACACACACAGACATGATTCTAAAAATGCTTTTTTTTTGATTCAGGGGGTCTCAAAATATATATCTCCGGTGAAATCTCGGTATCGAATTTTTGGGTAAATGCAATAACTTCTCTTTACCCTATGTACATAGTACGTATAGAGAAAGTAAAACTGAATACAGAAATAGATGCGTTTATCTAATAATCATATTATTTTGATTTTCAAACGTGAGTTTTTTGCAGATGAATGCATTATAAAAATAAATTCACTGAGTGGGAAATAAACCTTGGCTTCTGGACCGGAACGAATTGGAAAGTGAAACTAAAACGTCTAGTAAAAACTGCGCATCGCATCATTGGTTTGATAAATGAGGAACGTCACGCCTAAGGTGATCAGCACTCAATGGTGCGTTGAGGGCGTGAGCTGAACTTGTCGCTCTTGAACCATTAATTGTTTCACCGTTAAGGTAACAACACAATCCGTGTTTGTGCACTTCTAAGCAAATCAGAGTCACGGTTACGTTTCTTTTCACAAGCTTTAGAGTTTCTACTTCTTACCTTATATCTGTAACACGCTTTACTGCTTCCATACTTGTGTTGCCCCTTGTATCGAGGAAAAAAGGATTAAACTTTCTAAGTTAATGGGGATTAAACATTCTTTGTTTATCTAAAACATTTTAAATAAAATAACGTTATGTTTACAATCAGACGGAACTCGTTAGCACTTTAGAAAATACAATCTATATAGGGCAATTAGAATTCTAATTAACAAAGCTCCTACTTCTCCCCTTATATTGCACTTACGAAAGCTTAACTTGCTATCTTTTTACATAAATAAGTTTTATTTCCTCTGCCACATGGTATGCAGATAAGCTACTGTTTCCCCCCAAACTTGGAAAATTTCTTTTACGGCATCCTAAATTCCAGAAAGGTATTTTTAGAAAAAGATACGTGTTTGTGTGTATGTGTGTGTCGATGCCCAACACAACTCAAAAACGAAATGTTGGATAAATACCTAACTTGGCATTCAAATTTAATGTAAATTTTCCCATCCTGCCTAATCCTTTAAACGGAACTTTTTGCGAAAGTTTTATTACTTTCTCTAGCACGTATGTAGGAATCTACAATGTAGATAGTAGCTAGAGAAGGTATTGCATTTCAACAAAAAATTTGAAGTCGAGATTATATGTTTTGAAACTCCCTGAGTCAGAAGAAAACATTTTTAGAAAAAGGTGTATTGTGTGCGTCTGTGTATCTTTGAACAGCGTAGCTCAAAAACGAAAATACCGTGAAACCAAAATTTTAAGAATGGGAAACGAAGATTTTCAAAAAGCTTTTTTTTTTTTAGATCAACACATATTCTTAATTGGAATTAGTTATTCAATCGTATCGTTAATACTTAATTCACCCCTCACCAACTAAAGCAATAAATTATCCCATCACAAACTACCCCTTACATGAACATTTTTTTAAAATTTTGTTTTTCTCAAAATTGGCTCAATTTTGATTAAAGTAAATATATTAAGGATATTTACATCACAAGTGAAGTGTATCTTTTGAATTTTCTAAATATTTCTTTATTATGCATGAATTTTGCACAATTTTCCATAACGGAAACTATAATAGATAGACAAAAACACATAATTTGTAATACACTTTTTGCTTGTAGACTTGGCCGTTTTTGCGATATTGTTATTGGTTTCAGTTTTAAACTACCTAACTTTTCTCAAACCTAACCATGCAGAGGGAACCGAAACTCAATTGTTTCACATAGCAACCAGTTTTGAAAAAAATTTGACTATTGCGTTTTCCTAATGCATTTCCTTATTTCCCTTCTACTTACAACATAAGGCCAATGTTTATCTCAATTAGCATGATGTAGATAAAAGAATAATCTTTTGTAAGAAAAGTTTGTATTTGGAACAGATAGAGAAAGCTATGTGAATGGAACACACCAGATTTTTTTTTTTTTTCAAAATTGATTGTGAGTTTAACTAGTGCACTCCTAACTGGTTCTTCATCTTCTTTTTGGTCTGCATTGTGCTCTCCTACTTATGTAGGGGTTCCACGTGGTGGTTACCTCCGTTCATTTGTAGTTACTTCACCAATAAAATGTGTAGGTATCTTTAACTTTATGGGAATAGCCTGTGAAGCCCCTAATCATTGGGAAGGAATGTTATATAACTGCTAAACATTGAACGATTTACGAAAACGCACTATACAATAAATGTAAATCTCTTTAAAACACAACTTTGTAGTGGAATTTCCTAGAGATCCGATATTAATGGGTTCAAAACGTTGTCTTGTTTAAAAGTGCTTTTGTTTCTCAATTGTTTCTCGCGATTGCATAATGAGATTATGGCATTTCAAAACCAGCATAGAGTGTGCAGTTCTTTTACATTTTACTATCAGTTTTCCCTCTCTTCTCAAAGGGAACGAAACGTAACGAAGCTACCTCCGCAAAGGTTTGTATTCATTAAAATGAAGTGTGTAGATAGAGATATAAAAATAAATGTCATAAGAATAGTTTGCATATATTCTAACAAACAATATAAGGTGGAAAAAGTCAAGTAAATTTTTCAGTGATGAAACGTGTAATCTTTGCTCTTTTTTTGGTAGTGTTTCAAGCCCGCTTTTACTACTTATGGCAATTTTACTACTATGGTGATACATGGAATGAAGATGGAGCGTCGCCCTCCGTGGTGTAATGGTTACCATGCTAACTTCATATACCCAAAGTCGCGGGTTCAAACCCGGTAGAGGACGATGGATTTTTATCGGGTGTAAAAATCCTCAGCATGGCTTCCTTCGGAAGGGAAGTAAAGCCGTGGGTCCCGTGTCGTAGATTTACGGCACGTAAAAGAACCTCAAGCCTGATAGAGAGGCCTCTGAGCAAAATTAAGCCGTGTTTCACGCTCAATTTAGAATGGGACGCTGAGAACCACAGTAGTTAAAGAGCGTCCATAAATAACAGACCATTTACATTTTTTTTTGAAGATGGAGCACCGGTGGAATGCGATGTCAGGAGAAACCAGAGAATACGGATAAAACCCGCCTCGGCGCCACTTTGTCCACCACATCTAGGGTCATCTAGGTGTCGTGTAATCGCGCTCAATATACCTGAAAATACTTGATTAGTCAACCTACACATTTAATGCCTTTTGAAAATAAAAGAATTGAATAAATCGTTATGCCGGGCAAAATGCATAAGCAAAACAGCATGAATGGAATGTCCCATATATAAAATAAGAACTAAAGCTTTCCTGGCGACGTATTAATTCAAAATCTTCTCGGGCTTCTAGCCAGGTAAAAACTTGGCTTGACACCAACGTTTCGAAGAAGTGCATCTTCCTCGTCTTCAGGGTGAACTGATCTGTCCCATATATGTTAGTCATCTGTTATTCTTCTGCAGTCACCATTTTACCTAGTATTTACTGTATCAACAGAAATGATCTAACATATTTTATCTCCGTGTGCCATTTGCTGAAAATCAGCTCACCTGAGTCTAATCAAACTCTGCGAAAAGGAACATGCCTCGCCTCAAGAGGTCCCGAGTTCGAAACTGGTTGCCTCATTGTGTTATAACAGACCTTTTTTTTTTTTTATTTATTTTTTTGTATTTAGATTTCGTCTATCTCTTAAGGTTTACCAGTTATATTAACATCATCCAGAATGAAGAGCTCTTCAGAGATCTTTTGTTAAAATAAATGTTCGTAAAATGTTTCCTGGAAAGGGTAGATTAGGATGAGGGAACCTTTTTGAAAATCCTCGTATCCTTGGAAGAAACTGGACTTAAATAGTATGGTACCTCGTTTTTGATCTATACTGCACACACACACGGACATTTTCTGAAAACCATTTTTTGGATTCAAGGTGCCTCAAAACACGTATCTCTCGGTATCGAATCTTTGGGTGGAATGCAAACCCTTCTCTATCTACTATGTACATTGTGCAAGTATTGTGGAAGTAAAAAAATCTTAATCTGCTTTATTTCTACTTAGCCATTCTAGTTAGAACAAGGTTATTATTATTATTATTATTATTATTATTATTATTATTATTACTGGTAGACAATGCTATTAAGCTAACTAAACCTTATTCTTCCAAATGTCCTGAAAGAGTACCAAGCGAGGTAACGCCACGAAAACGTGTGCGACTCGGATTCGGGTTTTTCGGGGTCGCCTAGTTGCGTGGCGAATGTTGGAGTGGTTTCTATCATCATCCAAAGTCTGTTTCAGGGTTAGGCGTGCCTGTAATGGTGTTTCGGTGCAGCGTGGAATGGAAAAGGATGCTATCCGTAGAACATTCTGCATCTCTTGTTATGCGGTTGATTGCGTAGCATACGGAACTTCCTCCTAGGATGGGAGCGTTGGACCCCTTACGTGGGGGTTGCCAGATCTGCCTATCCGGCTGCTGGGATATCTCAATCTAATAATGTGTCGTCATTCCGATTACATTTACCGGTCCTCTCAATTCATCTCTCACCCGAGGGGCAGCCTTGGATCGGTTCCGAGTTCCCCCTGAAAACGCCAAACTCTAATTCCCTATCCTGAAGGTTGAAGCTGTTTAGTAGGATAAGCAAATAAATTGTCTGCATCACTATTACTTTGTGAGCTTTAGAGTTAAAGAACTTGTGCAAAAGTTTTAGACTAGAACTGCTCACCATGAAATGCAATATCTTCAGAGTTAATCAAACAGCTTGCCTTCTCCTAGAGGCTAGATAACCACGGGCACATTTTTGTCTTATCTTTGAAGAAACTTCTCTATTCACAGTAGAGCGAAAGGATGTCACTCAGACACTTTGTTCACATTTGTCAAATGTCAACAAATCCAACCAAATAAACCTCTCTAGTAAAGAGTGTAGGAATACAATTGTTTGATTTCGTAACAAGACAATTACAGATTTGAGAATACTGGGTGTTCATACAGGCCTAACTTTTAAAGCACTTCCTTAATTTTTAGTTTTCTGTGCCATTTAAAGTGATATTTCATATCAGGATATGGACGTCATGCTGTTCTTTCATTTATGTCTTATGCAATTTCCTCTGTTATCTTTGTGATATTTTCTATTCTCTTGCTGTTTCGTTTCAAATATAAATCAGTTTATCCTGTTATGCTGCGAGCTCCTTTGATTTTACCACGGGAAAGAAAAACTCATTAAATATTAATCAACAACCTCTTCCCCGTTTATGCCCTTTTTCATTTCTCTGCAGTTGCAAAAGAAAATAGCTGAAGCAGTTTTTTTTATTTTTATTTACTTATACCGCTTACTACACAACTTGAACTTTAGCAAGCATTTCACGGAATAAATGATCTTAAATTTTTACTTTCTCTATATGCACTATGTACATAGTGTATACAGAAGGTATTGCACTCCACCAAAAAATTCGATATCGAGATTTTATCGAAAATATATGTTTTAGGGTCCCCAATATCCAAAAAAAGCATTTTCACAAATACCAAACTTGGTATTTAAGTTCAGTATCTTCCAGAGATGCGACACGAAGATTTTGAGAAAAATTCCCCCACCCCCAACTACCCTTTACATGGAACTTTTTTTCGAAAATTATGATTTTCTCAAAAATGGCTCTAAACAATTTTGATTAAAATTTCGTATATTAAACATATTAACCTGACAAATAAAATGTATATCTTGAATTTTCTAGGGATAGCCTCTTAAGAGTAGTTTATTCTGGATGAATTTTACGGAATTTTGAATAACTGCTAAACCGTAAGAGATGGACAAAGTTTACTACACAAAAAATGTAGAACACCTTAAAACACACAATTTATATTATATACATTTTTTTCGTGGAGTTCGTCGTTTTTTGAGACACTCTTTATTTTTGGTTTCTACTATGAAAAACTTATATTTTTCTCATACAGGAACTTGTCAACTCCGATCCATATAAACAAAGGAACTTCATTGACATAGCAACCAGCTTTTGCTATCACTTTAACCTATGGTACTCCCTTATTTCGCTTCTACTTTCAAGGAAGCAAGTAATAAGACTATTTCTACTATTTTTTTTCTGATTAGCATGAAGTAAATACAAGAATAATTTTTAAGAATAATTTGTTGCAGGGATATAGAGAAAGTCATGTGAATGGTACGCATCAGAAAAAGTACAAAGAGAAGAAAGAGTTTAAAAGGCTATCGAATACGAGCATAGTCTCTATTTGAGGCATACAAATCACTGTTCCCGAATAACCAACCTGTAACGTTAGAAATGCTAAAATACTTCATTGTTTTACCTTGCATACTTTTGGCTAGTTACTTTTGTTTAGGCTATTTATATTAAAGTTTTGCCAACTTTGCCATCACGTACTAGGAAATTCTTGATCATAGCATTGATCTGATATAATTGTATATTATTATTATACATTTCACATACTATCATATGAATTAATATTTCATATATATGGAACCGGAATACTACCGAGACTACAAAATTGTACCAGTAACAAAGAACAGTCCAGCGTACTATCGTACTTTAAGTCCATTGTCACATGCATCTAAAATATTAATTACAAGTAGGTATATATATATATAGTATAATAGAAAAGAAAGTGAAAGTCGAAGGATATTTAACAGATAATCAAATGATTTCAGAAAGAATGCAGACACAAGAGAAGCAATATTAGCAATGAGACTAATAATAAAAAAAAATATGATGTGTACCATTCACATGACTTTCTCTATATCCCTGCAACACATTATTCTTAAAAAGCTTATACTTCTATTTACTTCATGCTAATCAGTAAAAAATTAGCAGAAATAGCCATATTACTTGCCTCCTTGTACGTAGAGGTGAAATAAGGGAGTACCATAGGTTAAAATGATAATCAAAAGCAAGTTGCTATGTCACTGAAGTTCCTTTGTTTGTACGGACAGCAGTTGACAAAGTTATTCAAAGCAGAAACTAAAATTAAGGAATGTCTCAAAAACGACGAACTCCACCAAAAAAATGCATATAACATAAATTGTGTGTTTTAACGTGCTCTACATTTTTTGTGGAGTAAGTTTCTGTCCATCTCTTACGGTTTAGCAGTTATTAAAAATTCAGCAAAATTCATCCAGAATAAACAGGGCTTTAGAAGCTATTCCTAGAAAACTCAAGATGTACAGTTTGTCAGGTAAATATCTTTAATATACGATATTTTAATCAAAATCGTTAGAGCCATTTTTAAGAAAATCAAAATTTTCGAAAAAGTTTCATGTAAAGGGTAGTTTGGGGTGGGGGATTTTTCTCAAAAGCTTCGTGTCGCATCCCTGGAAGATACAGAACTTAAATACCAAGTTTGGTATTTTAACTACTTTTCGTTTTTGAGTTAGCGTGTTCACAGACACACGGACACACACTCCCACTACTCACACACACGGAACTTTTTCTGAAAATGCTTTTTTTGGATTCAGGGGGTCCTAAAACATGTATTTCCGGTGAAATCTCGACATAGAATTTTTGGGTGGAATGCAATACTTCTCTATCCCTATGTACATTGTACATACGGGGCAAGAGAAAGTAAAAAGAATAAGGAAACAAAGGTACAGGAATAACCTTTTGTTGACATAGAAAAGGCGCTTGACAATTTGAATTGGGAAAATCTTTGAAATACTTAAAGGGTTAGGCATGCAATATAAACATATGACAATAACATGGAATTTAATAAGAATGAAAAAGCTATTATAATGTGTGAAAGAGTGAAGAAATAGCTCATAAAGGAAAGCTGTATTACAAGAATGCACATAATCACCTAAAACTTTCAATGTATACATAATAATAAAAGAGCATTAAATGAAGTTAATGAAGAAATTTAATTGGATATAAAAATACAGAGATTTAAAATTAACATGCTAAATTTCAATTCCAATGAAAAGAAACGAGATTTAAATTAGTTTTATTACATTAGAAAACACTCTAAGAAATAATTAACACTTTAGTAAATCGAAAACAACAATGTTAACTTGCAGAAAAAAAAAGGAAATAACAAAACACAAATTAGGTTAAAAGAAATATAAGAATTTCAATACCTAGGTAGCAAAATAACATCTGATGATAGAAATAAAAAATGTAATGTGTTCCATTCATATGGCTTTTTCTGCATCTCTGTAACAAATTATTGTTGAGAAGCTTATTCTTCTATTTAATGCTACTCGCTCACAGAAATGGTTTTAATACTTGTTTCCTTGTAAGTAGAAGGGAAATAAGGCAGTGCCCCATGCTAAAGCGACAGTCAAATCATTAAAAGCCGGTTGCGATGAGTTTGAAATCCGTTTCTTTGCATGACCAGGAGTTGAAAAATTCTCTTATTAGAAGAGTTTACGTATTTTAAAACTGGCACTAATAACACTAATTTATATGGCAAAATTGTGTGTTTAAACCAGATCTACATGTTTGTATGATAAATTATTATGATTTATTAGTTATATAAAATACAGAAAAATTCATCCAGAATATAGAAGTCCTCAAGAGCTATTCCCAGAAAACTCAAGATATACAGTTCATTTCTCTATTTCTATTATTATTATTATCATTATTATTATTATTTACGTCCCCCAAGCAATTTACTAATCAGGCACCTCAATATATCTCGCTAGGCAAATTCTCTGACCTAAAGCCTACCTTATAACCGCTGACATGTATTCTTTCGCTCTAAACTACCCTTCCCTTTCCCCGAATGACTAACGTTCATGTTTGAATGATATTGTACAAGAGGTAATCATTGCAAAAGCAGGCAATAAAAGCACCAAGGAATAGTTCTATGCATTTTTTGAAAAGTTGACACGCATTCCAGATGTTACGAAATATATTTTATTCACACGGTTATAAAGAGATAAATTTGGCCAATATCTCGTATATTTTAAGATAAATAATCACGTTAATTAAGAAACGTTTTTATATCGCTCAACAACCTATTTTATGACAGCAATCTATTTTATGAGAGGTGACGGTGCACCGGAAGATATCTATGAGACAAAGGTATATGGAACAGACCCGACATACCCGTAGCTATGAATGTTTAGGATATCAACAGATCCCGAATTCAAATCGTGCTCTTCTCTGCAAGGTGTATATGCTGAATAGTTACAGGGTTTCCACAGAAACATTTCCCAGCTATAAACAGGTACATCTATCATTTTTTGAATATACAAGAAATTGTTGATTTTAGCAAGAGAAATTTAAAAGTTTAGTAACTTTCTCAAAGCCAGTGAATCTCTACATTGTGCATTAAAAGGTGACTCAAGCCACACCCACTCCAAGATATCTACAGTGATGAGATCGATGACAGCAGTGATAAGAATTTAGAACTCAGGTTTCGAGGTAGTGGTGATATGTAAACAAGATCTTCTATGTAAAAGAAGAAACACCATAAAAAGAAGTCTCAAACGGTCAAGTCAGAGGACCTAAGAGGCCAACTACAAAGCCCTTATATTAGTTCCTAATCCATTTTCCTATTGGTCATATAAAAGATTTGTTTTACACGCATAAATGAATGGAACTAGGTTTATGAAATATAACTGCTAGAAATGAACTATGAAAATATAATGACGATGCAAATCATCAAGTCTGTATTACACATAAACAAATAAAAATCTCAAAATTAAAGGAAAAATTCCTCCTTTCTCAGTATCATAATGGAGTACAAATTCTTTCTCAAAATGGGAACAAATTAGTTATAATTTGTTTTATAATGATTATCCTAATAATATGAATAAATTAAATCATCATTAAATTGGGCTATGTTAAATCACTCTTTCATCCTTTTATACCAATAAATTCCGACCGTTGTATATTTTGGATTACTCAGCTTACTCAGTTCTGAACATCGCTTCAAAGTCGGTAAATCAAACAACGCCACCCAACCCAATCAGCAAATATCGTTTAGAACGAATTTGACCGTATTCGGGTCCACTCATACGATTTGATGGTTGCAGCTGACCCGTGTGTTTTCTAATCTCAAGTTCGAACTCTAATGTTATGAGAGCGTCTAAAACTACAATGATTTGCTACTAATTAAGACTACCATTCAATACTAAGACCACTCTTGGTTTTTAGATGATTTGGAGCAAAGGAATCAGTAGTTTTGAGCTAAGTGATACAATTGCAGGGCAATAACGTTCCCCTGAGGATCAACAATGGACGAAGCTATACGTGCTGCAGATGCTGTAACGAGAAACAAACACTAGCGCAAGTCCTTGTTCATATTACACGAGCGTCATCGTCACATCAAGAGCGACCTGTAAGATATATTGCACTGCGTTGCGAATAGTGGATATAAAACCAGTTGTTCACTTGACTGAGTGTAAAGTCCCTGGGCTACATCAACACTGCTGTTTGAAACCCGATACTGAGAGCGTTTAATCTTCGACGGTGAGAAAACTCTTCTATGAATCTAAAAAACAGCAGTTTTGAAAAAAGATGTATTTCAAAAAAGAGTATAAAGAAGAGAGCATTGCTGGATTCCAAGCAAATGAAATGGTGTACATGGTTTTTTAACTGTGGCGTTTGAATTGTATATAAAAGACATGCAGTTTGATTTTTTTCAGACACTTAATACTTTACATACATTATTAATTACATACATCATTAATTAATCTATATTTTAAAATTACAATAGCTGTTTATTTTGTCTAACTTTCAACCAGGGCCAGTAGTCCTCTGTCCTTCTAATATGGCCACTTGAAGGGAGAGATATGGGATGATAGACCCGAAGGACCATCAAATCCGGATAATAACGGATGCAAAAAAAAATGTGAACGGGGTCTCTCACGTTTCCAGCTTGAAAGTATTTATATCTTCATACCCACCCACGAGCCCCTCTTAATGGGGCCAAATTCGTAGGCAGGTCCTGAATGGGCAATCCCGACCAATGCCAGGGAAGAAATATCTACTTCAAAGTGCATTTAGCGCCCAGCCGCAACAAGTCAAACTCCTTGCTTGATCGTAGAACTCTGAAACATATAACAATGGACGAATGGATGACTATAAGAAATGACTCGGGAAAACCACGAAAAACCTATGAGTCAGAGTGGGCACTTACGGAATCGAACGTGGGGCTTCCCGAATGCGAATCGTACGCGTTACTATGCCACTATCCCGCTTAGTTATTGTCACAACTAGAGTTGGACACAGGGGGAATAGCTATTTGAGTGTGGTAAAAGGAAGGCAAATGGTAGAGCAAAGGGAATCCTAATAATATAAATATATTGATAAATAACAAAAGGCCAATACTTTACAATAAAATAGATAGATAAATTACAATAAACAAGACAAGCGTGTCAGGCGTTTCGTGACGAGCAAGAACTAATTCCAAATACGAAAGGCCAAAATTGGTAAGATAGTTAATAAACAACAAAAGGTTCTTACCTTTTAGGTTGATTAGCTCGACGAGAAGAAAGATGTGTGTCGGTATGGTAGCCAGTGACCCGGGGTGGGGCCTCGGACGTCCCTCGGGCAGCGCGTCTGCCTCTGTCAAGTACTGAGAACCAAAAGCGCCCGGAATTCAAGATTCCAGACAATTTTATACTAGACAATTGTCTCTAGGGGATTCTTCAGAATCTACGCCCAGGCTCTTAATAAATCCACCAATCAAAATACAGTATTTAAAAGATAAGACAAGGCTTCCTATATGACGTGCTTGGGATTAAAGTCTACGAAATGTCACGTAGGTTCCGGGAAGTGGTTGAAAGCCCACAAAGTCATAAGTTGCAAAATGTGGTAAAATGTTGCATTAATCAGAGAAAGACACATCCGGTTATAATAACAAAGAAAACCATAAAGCTTCCTCTTATTCAACCCAAGAATCGGTTGTTAAGAAATACAGAAATTTATAAGCAAATGGAATTCTAAGACATTTACAACAATGTGACTTAAAACAAAGTATAAACTAATTTAAAAATACTCATCAATCACATACGTGACATTATCATATGTAATAATAAGTTAACTAAGAAAATACCATAGGTATATGTATCTATATAGAAAACAGCTTTTACATAAACATATGTACGGATGGTAGCTCTAGAAATACTATTTAGATCTCCAGTAACAGCTGGTGGTTTCCAATAGTAAAGACACAGAATAGTAGTTGGTGCATTGGTAATATAGAGTGCTGAAGATAGAAGCACAATCAACAAACACACAACAGAGAACAAACTCCACAAGAAAAACACCTCCACAAACGAACAGTGTATAAAAATATACTAAAATTATTAATAATGGAAGCAATGTTTTGTGTTGTTCTTAAGAGTTTGAACTTGCATGTAAGATTTTAAATGTCGAACAGACCCAAATAAACTAATATCCTTCAAAGCTATAAATAAAGAATATTCCTCTTTAAGTCTTAGTATATCAATACACCATCAGAATTTTCACCGTCGACTTCACAAGAACAACCACGACAAACCAGAAACCAGAATATATGAGATCAGAAACGATACTTCAGCAGCAAAGAAGTGCAAACTTTCAGACTACAACGCCAACAACTTAAATGGCATTCAAAAGACACTGAAAGACACACAAAACATATTAAAGATCTGAGAACTGCCACCAAGAAACTCACGGAATACATCAAAGAACACACAGAACAACGCATATAAAATCAGACGAGCTTTCCGAAGAAGTAACAGAGCACATCAAAGATAAAAGCAACGAATACATCAAATGGGCAGTTCCAAACGATGTACACAAGTAATGGCCTCAACCAGTTAAAAAGGATCTCTACATATTGCAAGCACAAATCAAGGAAATACCCAAAACAAACCTAAAAGATAACACCCAAAGGTCCTTCCAAACAAATGGTATTATATATGTAAAAATAAATAAAGAAAAAACAAATAAAAAGGTGTCTGGCGGTCGCTACCCACCAAAACCTAGCTAACAAAAAAAATTAATAATGTGGTTGAAGAGAGAGAAAATCCATAAAACAGCCTTGGCTAGGGACCCAAGATCCCATTATCCATCCCTCCTCCTCTTCTTCATGCAACTGAATACTATGTATACTCTGAAACCGTTTCTAAATAAATATGTATCATGAGTAACGTAAAATGGATAGAGGAATAACTTGTATATAAATAATATAAATGATATACGTAAGGATGTAATGAATGCAGGAAGAGGTAAAAGTGTTACACATGCTACACAATATGTTATTTTAGACATCAGCAAATACTCTTTGAGTAAAAGGTTTCTTTCACCAAAGCTTTTCCTTGTCAATGTAGTTCTCAAATACTTTCTAAATATAAAACGACTCATTTGTCTAGCACACATTTCTTGTCACATACATACATTAGAACAAACTGAACTATTTTCACCTCTGTACAGGAAGCGTAGTTTAAACTACAAGGTAAGCTGTACTGAAACAGCTCCAACGAGAATTCCATGTGAATAAATCTCCGGATTCCAATAAATGTCTTTGATCTTTGCTGCTTACCTAAACGGCCTTTGCAGCTGCTGACATTCTAGCAATCATTTCCCCAAGATTTCATCTGCGCAGTGTACCGAAAAGAGGCAAGCGATGCGTGGCTAACTCTGTAGACAAACAGAATCTATTGATGCAGCTAGCGCCGCGATAGACTGAGTCGGCATTGCTTTAGACTTGTCAAACTATTGTTTAACTTAGTCGGTACTTTAATCTCTTATCGTCTGAATTTGCTTAAATTCTGAAGTTTGTGTGCTATTCGGAGAGCTGAGCAAAGAGAGAAGCTGGGTTCCCGAGAGTGAATGTCTTCAATATGGTGACAGATTGTCACAATATAGTATTTAATAAATCGCAATATCTAACACCTCATTACTTTTTCCAATATGTACATAGTGCATAGAGAAGGTACTGCACTCCACCCAAAAATTCAATGTCGAGATTTCACCGGAAACTTTTGATTTAATCAAATAGCTCTAGCGATTTTGACTAAAATATTGTATATTAAAGATATTTACCTGACAAATAAAATGTATAACTTGAATTTTCTGGGAATAGCCTCTGAAGACTACTTTATTCTGGATGAATTTTACGGAATTTGCATAACTGCTAAACTGTAAGAGATGTACAAAAGCTTACCACACAGAAAATGTAGAGCACGTTAAAACACACATTTTATATTATATACATTTTTTTCGTGGAGTTGATCGTTTTGAGATATTCCTTGTTTCTGGTTTCAACTTTAAAATACGCACACTTTTCTCATTCGGGAATTTGTCAACTCCTGTCCATACAAACAAAAGAACTTCAGTCACATAGCAACCACTTTTGATTATCACTGTAAACTATGGTATTCCCTTATTTCGCTTCTTCTTACAAGAAAGCAAGCAATAAGACTATTTCTGCTGTTTTTCTCCATTAGCATGAAGTTAATAGAAGCATAAGCTTTTTCAGCAATAATTTGTTCGGGAGATGTACAGAAAGTCATGTGAATGGAACACATCCTTTTTTTTTTTTTTACGTATTTTACACAATACTTTTTTAATCTTACACATAATAAGTAAGGTGCAGAATGTATGAATGTATTACACTTAAAATGTGGAAGCTAGGATTTCATCAGAAATATAATATGTTCAGGAACCCTGAATCAAGGAAAATATTTAGAAAAACTTGGTGTCTGTGTATGTATGTGTCAGTAAACTGTGTAAGTACTATATGAAACATCCGTCAAATATAAAACTTCGTATTTATGTTCTGCATCTCTCAAATATGTGGTAAGAAAATCTCCAAGAAAATCCTCCACTCTTAAACTACAAGTATTATTTACAATAAGATTCGAAATACCATGCATGAGACCGCTCTTCAGGATGACTTAAATGAAATAAGAAGGTGGGTCGCCGCAAACAAAATGACAATTAATACTAGGAAAAGTAAGTCAATTGTTTTTAGTCGTACTTGGGCAGGGAAAATATTCCACAGGTGGACTGCTGCAAATATTTGGGAGTATGCTTGTCAAGTAATGCTGGATGGGAGGATCAGACAAATGTTACATCTAGGAAAGACATTGCGCTTCGTAATGAGAACACTGAAGAAGGGGAGCGCAAAGTCCAAGGAAATTGCTTACAAGTCCTTAGTGCGGCCAGTTATGGAATATGGAGTAGCATGCTGGGACCCATACAGGGTTAATCAAACTGATTCGCTGGAAAAGATACGAAGAGAGAGGTAAAAAAATTTTGGACTTACGAAAGGCGAAGAGAATAAAAGGGACCCGCTATAAGTTAGGCGTAAAACACATAGGTTAGGCACACTATTTAAAGCTTATACTGGTTTAAATGCATGGGTGGACGTTGGAAAGAGCTTAGAAAACCCAACATATTACAGACGAAACGATCATTTGTATAAAATTAAGGTTAGAAGGTACAGAACCGACGTAGGAATATGTTCTTTTGTTAATAGGCCCATTGAAGAATGGAATGAATTGCCTGTAGCAGTCTTTTAGGGCCCTCTTACCTTAAAGAAGTTAAAGAATAATTTAAAGAGAATGAATGTTAGTTAATTTGAGTAAATATTGTTAAGTAACTAAGGATTTAAAAACTGTATTAGTGTATATTATTATTAATGTATACATCAGTAATGTATAATATTAATGCTGAGGCTTCATAATATCTGTTTATAAACTAGCTGGTAATTCACATAAGTATTGCTATACTGAATAATAAGTAGTTAGGCACTTAAAAAAACATGTATGTTAATGATTATTATTGTAAGTGAATTTTTTACATTTAACTCTGACACCGGGCAGTACCCAATTGTATACATACATACATATATACATACATGCATACACATACACATACATACTCATACACATACACATACACACATACACGCATACATGCATACATGCATACATACTAAAATACATATATACATACATACATACTAAAATACATACATACACACACATACACGCACATGGAAGATTTCAGAAGTTTAGATGGCTTAAACGCCTTTGATTAAATGATACACGTTTAAGATCTTTACAAATAAAATAACAGGACATAATAAATGAAAAATCCGATGTATTTCATTCACGTGACTTTCTTTACCTCTCAATAAATTATTGTTTAAAAGCTATTCTTATATTTACTTCATGCTAATCGAGATCAACATTAGCAGAAATAGTCTTGCTTCCTTGTAAGTAGAAGGGAAATATTGGTTACTTTATGCTAAAATATGTTCCATACATATAAATATTCAGTCTTCATAGTTTAGTGCTTTTACTACATCAATTCTCATTACTTATTTTGCATTGACTCAGATATTTGTAGACTAAACTCACAATAAGTCCCGAAAAATATAACAATTTGAAATTCAATTTGAAAAAGAGTTCCATACATTTGGTTCAATTTTAACCTCTCGAAATTTAGCGGAATTAAAAAATGGTAACATCATTTCAACACCTAATGCGATAAATATGAGACGCCATAGCATAAAAATCTGATGTATTACCTTCACATGACCACTACCCATTCTTCAACAAACTATTCGTAAAAGGCTTATTGTTCTATCTATTGCAAATTATCTAGATAAACATTTGCAAGAATATCATTGCATATTTCCTTATTTAGATACAATGGAAAGAGGAAAATACACTAAGATTATGCAATACTTAAATCTTTTAAGAGCTGGTCTATATGTGATGAATCCGAAATTCCGTTCTCTAAGCTTGGAGAGGAGAAAGAGAATGACTTCCCATTTTAGAAAAGTATAAGTATTTATAAATTATAACTAATAATACAAAATATCTCGAAAATTAACTTCAAAAAAGAGGTATTTTTATTCTAACGAGATCTAGATTTTAATAGCAAATTTTGTCCCAAAAGTCATCCAGAGCGAAGAACTCTTCAGAATTAGCCCATTCTCAGCAAATTCAAGATAAAAATGTTATTTGGTATAAAAGTGTATAACAATGTGGTATTTTAATGTAAATCGTTAAAGCCATTTATGAGAAAGTAAAAATTGTCCAAAACGTGTCTTGTTAATTTGCAGTGAGCGGAGTGGATGGATTTTGTTTAAAATCAAGTCTCATCTTAGCAAGACACTGAACAGAAATGATCAAATTTGATATTCAACAGACTTCTGTTTACACTTTCTCTAGCACGTATGTACAGTGTACATAGTAGATAGAGAAGGCATTGTACTCCATTCAAAAATTCGCTACCGATATTTCACCGGAAATAACATGTTTTGAAATTCCCTGATTCAAAAAAAGAAAAATGTTTGGGTGTGTGTGCCTGTCTGTCAGTGGGCAACATAGGTCAGAAACGAAAAGTACGTTAAATACCAAACTTAGTATTTAAGTTCAGTGCCTTCCAAGGATGCAACACGAAGATTTTCAAGAAAATTTCCCCAGCCCCAAACACTCTTTACATGAAACATTTTATGAAAATTTGGAATTTCTCAAAAATAGTTGTAAAATGCGGTATGTTTAGTATATTTTATGACAAACGAAACATATATTGTGAATTTTCTGGAAATAGCCTCTGAAGACCTTCATTTTGGATGACTTTTGGGTAATGTAGACCGTAAGAGATACACAAAAACTTATACATACAAGATATAGATTTCGTTCAAACATACAAATTGTGTCATATATCATTTTTTTGTAGAACTAACTGTTTACAAGATAGTCCGCGTTATTTGATTTCAACTTTCGTTTCATTCCTTTTATTTTACTCCCGGAAATGTAAAGTAGAATCGAATTTCAATTGTTTCACATAGCAATGAGCTTTTAAATTGTTACTATTGTTTTGTTATTAATCTTTTGTAAGGAATGTTTGTTTTGGAACACTTTCTGATGCTCCAAGGAATAGTAGTCATTAAAAATTACTCCGGAACCAACTATCTCTAAAATCTGAACACCGAAAATATTTGCTTAGGAAACAAGCTGATGTTTGAGATCGTATCTATCTGCATAATGCTGCGAACAGCTGTGCGTATTTAACCTTTCATGTCAGAAGAGCTGTGACTGCGTATTTCTAAAGGCTCGAGCAGATGAAACCCCGTTACCATTGCGTTCGTTTTTTCTGCACGCTCGCTCGCTTCTGCAGTGAGAGGGTAAATACTTGGCACCATCAAGTCTGAGAAGGGGTGGTGATCTCTCTAGCCCTGAGTTATATACACCAAGAGCCTCACCCTCTTGTGCTCCCATATACACGACAAAACTCTTTTAGCCCCTGGGAATTCCAAGAAGCACAGAAAAGGGGAAATACGGATCAGTGGCGGTTCGTGCATAATAAATCGCCTGAACAACATGAATGTATCCCTTATGGAGCTTAAACATCTCGAATTATACATGAAATAAAATAAAACTAGTTATAAATATTCCTCTTCAGGTGGATAAAATGAGACGTAAATAATATATTATTGAACTTTAGATATTAAAACTTGGAGTACCTACCCAACAATTGATTTTGCAGACTACAAGACGCCGATTGCGCCATCTGTACAACTATAGCAATGTCCGCTGTAACATCTGAGGAGTAGTTTTGGAAAACACCATTTTTTGTGTTCCTACATTACCGTGAGCAAACAATGTGTTCATCAAAATCTCACACGAATAAATCTAAAGGGCTTAGACCTGCGTAGTTTGGAGACCTCACGACCACAGCACATACAAGTAAAAACGTAATTAAAAATTATGAACCTCTCGTGGCTGTTTATGCTTGTGGCTTTTGAGCAATTACCATTAATTTATAATATAGAGTTTAAAATAGTTTAAGGTGAAATATACACGGCATTTTGAGCTGTATATGATGTGGTGTTGTGTAATAGAAGCGGGTTCAATATACCCAAGCATTCATAGTATGCTGTATTTTCTGCATATAAGAAAACTTTATTGCAATTCACTCCACACAGTACGCTGCGTTTGGATTTGGTTCTTTCAAGCTTGTAGGGAAAATGTGAATTTTCCTTCATATTAGGATAATACTCCCTCATAAATAAACATTTGATCAAAAATCTATTATGTCCATCCAAACCATTAGTACATCAGGGCTGCAAAACAGAAACGAATTTATGATCATCACGTAAAGCTTTTAGATGTTGCTAAGTGATATGAATACAATTTCGGGTACTTTCCGAAATGCTGACGTTACGTACATCCATCTCTGCTGATTTTCATCAGAAGCTTTTCGTAGCACTCCTTGCCATGTCTTAAGAGATAGCTGCTTCTCGAGGATTTCGCCTACGATTCCTGCCGATACTTTTATACAAAGTCTGTTTTTATAAGTATCCTATACTTTCCTCAACTCTCTCAAATTTAATGCCAAAGAACGTAGTGCGTTCGTTTGTTTTGAATAACTGTTGTGGATTTTATCTTATGAAGAACTTCCGTAGAGTTTAATAAAAACCTTTAAAGAGACAAGAGGAATAAAATATGTATCCTGATTTTGTTGTTGATAATCAGTGCAATTCAATTCCTTTCCAGCAAATGCTCTATAAATGAGAAACGGTAAGCAAGAAAGTAAAATATATTTATTACTCTTAAAAATGCAATTTATGTCAAAAATGTCCTTTATTCTGCCATTTACATTACCCTCAGGGAGTTTTCTTTTATTGTTCATAGAGTTCACAACAAAATAAAGAGTGCCCGTCTGGGTAGTGTGGTGGTAGCGTGTCTGCTTCACGTTCAAAAGGTCGTGAGTTCGAATCTCGCTTAGGTTGAGTTGCCCGGATAAGGTTTTTTTCGGGGTTTTCCCTTATCCTGATAAGGCGAATGTCGAGTAACTTTAAGCTCTATGGACTCGAGATCATTTGGGCATCATTTCACTAATTTCATTCATCGTCCGATATGACCAAATAGGTTAAAGGGCGTTAAGCTAGAAAAAAAAATAAATAAAGACTGCTAAATGTACACATAACCAGTTAAATATTGTTTTATTACTTTACATATAACATATAGTATGAAGAGTGGTGAGGTTAAAAGGTAAAATTATAAATGTCTTGATAACTTAAGTCATAAAAACCAAATTGATCTACAAAAAGGTTCTAGCCAAATTAGGAGAAAACCATGGACTTTAAGACTTCATTAAGAAACACAGAAAGGCACAGGAAAGCAAATGAAATAGTAAACGCAGTCTATACTAAAGCGTAGCACTAAAAGAAATGTCTCCAACCACTGCACTAAGAGTGTGTGCCATTTATAAAAGTACATAAACCGCCACTGAGTACCAGAGAGTAGAAAGAAGGTGGGGCGTTAGAGGTGTAGAGGTTATCTGAAAAGAACGAGCAACGAAATATGAAGGCATTAAAAGAAGGGGAGAAGAAGGAAGTGGGGAATGAATTTTCTTCATCACATCTTAATTACAAAGGCTTGCCAAGAACACGGGTACATAAAAGCTATGAGAAGAGCGCTCGTACTTGCACATACACAGTCCTTGACTTCCAGACACATGTTTAGTACAACGCCATCTGCATTACAGGGTTCACACATTTTGGCATGACGCCATGAGTCATACTTTCACTGAAACTGCAAATGGAAGCTATAATCTCGAGTGCTTGTGTTACATTAATTAGGTTAGCCTTACCCACTAAATTAGATGGTTTTAGACAGTTCTTTTTACTTTCTCTACCTGTACCATGTACGTAGTGTATAGAGGCGGTTATTGTAATTCGTCAAAAAATTAAATACCGAGATTTCACCGGAAATACATGTTTTGGGTCCCACTGATTCCGAAATTTATATTTTTAGAAAAAGGTCCGTGTGTGTCTGTATGTGTGTATGTGTGTGTGTGTGTCTGTGGACAGCATAGCTCAAAAACGAAAAGACCCTTAAATACCAAACTTAGTATCTTAAAAGGATAGAATCGCCCTCCGTGGTGTAGTGGTTACCATGCTAACTTCGTATACCCAAGGTCGCGGGTTCAAAATGGATTTTTTCGGGTGTAAAAATCCTTAGCATGGCTTCCTTCGGAAGGGAAGTAAAGCCGTTGGTCCCGTGTCGTAGATTTGCGGCACGTAAAAGAACCTCAAGCCTGATAGAGAGGTCTCTGGGCAAAATTAAGCGGTATTTCACACCCAATTTAGAATGGGACGCTGAGCGCCACAGCTGTTAAAGAGCGTCCATAAATAACACGCCATTTACATTTCAAAAGGATGAAAATCCCCCCATCTCAAACTAGCCTTTCCATGGAACATTTTTCGAAAACTTTGCTTTTCTCAAAAATAACTTATGATTAAGATATTTTTACGACAAACGAAATGAATATCTTGATTTTCTCGGAATCCTTTCTGAAGACCTCTTTATTCTGGATGATTTTTGTGTAACTGACAAACCCTAAAAGATATACAAAATCTTACTGCACAAAAATGTAGATCTCATTAAAACACACAATTTATATTCTTCTAAAGAAGTTTCCTGCATTTCCACACAAGCAAAGAGCTATATTTAGAATTTGGACACAAAGTGATACTACAGGGCTAGTTGGAAATCCAAAAATCTGATGTGTTCCATTCACATTATTTTCTCCATATCTTAGCAATAAATAATTGTTAAAAAGCTTATTCTTCAATGTACTTAATTTAATAGAGAAAAAATTGGCATAAACTGTCTTATTACTTGTAAATAGAAGGTAAATAAGGGAATACATTAGGCTAAATCGAAACTCAAATATTTTAAAAGCTGGTTGCTATGTAATTGAAACACTTTAGTTTGTATGGAGTAGTTGACAAATTTCCATATGAGAAAACTATAATTTTAAAGCTGAAACTAAGAACAAGGAATATCTCAAAAACAGTCAACTCCAAGATAAAATGTATATATCATAAATTGTGTGTTTTAAGGAGCTCTATATTTTCTGTGTGGTAAGTTTTTGTCTATCTCTTACGATTTACCAGTTATGCAAAATTCTATAAAATTCATCCAATATGAACATGCCTTCAGAAGCTATTCCCCAAAAATTTAAGATATACATTTTATTTGTCACATAAATATGTTAAATATAAAAGATTTTAATCAAAACCGTTGGAGCCATTTTTGAGAAAATCAAAATTTTCGAAATGTTTTCCATGTAAAGGGTAGTTGGAAGTGTCGGGATTTTCTTGAAAATCTTCGTATCACATCCTTGGAAGATAACTTAAGTACCAAGTTTGGTACTTAGCGATCTTTTCGTTTTTGAGCTATGCTGTTCACAGACACACACACATATACACGGACAATTTTCTAAAAATGCTTTTTTTTTTTATTCAGGGGGTCTCAAAACATATATTTCCGGAAACCTCGGTGTGGAATTTTTGGGTGCAATACAATACGTTATCTATACACTATGTACATAGTACGTGTAGAGAAAGTAAAAATATAATCAAGCTCCGTTCGTTCGTATACCTCCTGTGATCTAGGTTATTCGAGCACAAATGAAGTCCAAAGAAGTCGAAGTAGTATAAACTGCCGTAACCAGTGAAAGCTTCGCGTAGGTCTTGTCAACGTGTTTTACACCATATAGGGATGAAGCCCTACAAAATAGCCTGTGTCCAAGAGCTGAAAGAGAAAGCTAAGGCAAAACGTGTGAATTAACTGTACGTGGTTATGTCAAACAATTGAGAGTGGAAGTTGGATTCGCTTCAGTAGTGATGAAGCCTGGTTCCATCTGACAATACTTGTGAACTCCCAGAACATCAGATACTGGTCAACAAGCAATTTTTACTTTCTCTACACGTACCATGTACATAGTGTACTCCGCCCAAAAATTCGATACCGAGATTTCACCGGAAATATATGTTTTAAAGTTCCCTGTATCCCAAAAAAACATTTTCACAAATTGGTCCGTGTGCGTGTGTGTGTGTGTGTGTGTGTGTGTGTGTTGTGTCCATGTGTCTGTGAACACGTTAACTCAAAAACGAAAGGTCGGTAAAATACCGAACTTGGTATTTAAGTTTAATATCTTCCAGGGATGCGACACAAAGATTTTGAGAAAAATACCCCCACCCCAAACTACCCTTTATATGGAACTTTTTTCGAAAATGTTGATTTTCTCAAAAATGCCTCTAACGATTTTAATTTGATATATTAAAGATATTTACCTGACAAATAAAATGCATATCTTGAATTTTCTGGGAGTAGTCTCTGAAGACTATTCTGGATGAATTTTACGGAATGTTGCATAACTGCTAAACCGTAAGAGAAGAACAAAAACTTACCACACAAAAAATATAGAGCTTTTTAAAACACACAATTTAGGTTATGTGCATTTTTTTCGTGGAGTTGATCGTTTTTAAGATATTTTGGTCTCGCACAGGATTTTGTCAACTCCTGTCCATACAAACAAAGGAACTTCAACCACGTAACAACCAGCTTTTGATTATCACTTTAACCTATGGTGCTCGCTTATTTCGCTTCTACTTACATGAAGCAAGTAATAACACTATTTCTGCTAATTTTTTCTCAATTAGCATGAAGTAAATAGAAGCATAAGCTTTTTAAAAATAATTTGTTGCAGAGATGTAGAAAAAAGCATGTGAATGCAACACATCAGATTTTTTATGATTAATGAGAAACTTACTCACGATTTAAATTCTGAGGTGTTACACTCGCATGACTTTCTCTAGCTTCTACAAACTTCGCACATAATATCTATTCTTCTATCTACACCATGCTGATGGAGATAACCATTAGCAAAATGTTCTTATTACTTAGTTCCTTATAGTAGAAGGGAACTAAGCTAACTATCCTAAACTGACGGTCAAATGTTTTAAAAGCTGTTGTTTTGTGATTGTCATTGCAAATAGTTCTTTATTTGGCCAGAAGTAGAACAAAAGAAAAACGGACACTTCATATTTGAGAAAAGTGTAAGTACTTTACAACTGAAACCAATAACAAGGAATATCTAGGAAACGGTTACCTCCCCAACAAAAATGTGAAGGACATTAATTGTATGTTTTGATGAGATCTAATTTTTTGTGTAGTTTTTGCTTATCTCTTACGGTTTAGCAGTTATGCAAAATTCGGCAAATTTCATCTAGAATAAAGAGGTATTCAGAAGCTATTTCCAGAACATTCAAGATATACATTTTATTTGGTATATAAAAATCTTTAATTTACGGTATTTTAATCGATACATTTTTTTGAGATCACATTTTAGAACATGTTTCCATGTAAAGAGTAATTTGTGGCGGGGGAATTTTCTTGAAAATCTTCGTGTCGTATCCTTGAAAGATACTAAACCTAAATACCAAGTTGGTATTTAACGGTTTTTGCGTTTGAGCTATGCTGTCCATAGACTCACGCGCGCGCGGACCTTTTCTCTAAAAATGTTTTTTTCGGACACAGGATACACCAAAACATATATTTCCGGTGAAAACTCGACCCCGAATTTTGGGATGGAATACAATACCTTCTCTAACCACTATGTACATTATACATACGGGGCTAGAGAAAGTAAAAATCGGAATGTGGTCTGCCGTATGAGCAAGTCGCATTGTGGATCCCAATTTTTTTTTAAACAACTGTAAACACTTGTGTGTATATGATAATATCTGAAGAATTTTATGCACAGTTGACCCCTTATGAATGTACTATGCTCTCTTTCAACAGGGTGGAACGATTTGTCACACTTCATGCGAGTCTGTCCCACGAATTCATGAAAGATTTACAAAAGAAAAGACTGTCAGAAAAGGATTGTGGCCGCCGCTTTCTCCTGACTTAACCACTTATGGCTTTCGTCTTCGTGATAGTCTAAATAGAAAAACGCAAATAAACCAAACAAATTAAAAGAATTGAAAGACAATATCCGTAAATAAATTCTGAGAATTGATGCGACAGAGCTATGCAAAGTGCATATCGTTATGTTAGGACTTGCGTAAAAGCGCACTGAAGCATTAGGAAGTCATTTTCAACACGTAATGAAATGTAATGCGGAATACAAGATCAATTCAGGAAATATTGAAATTTGCATTAGCTTATTTATTATTTCTTTATTATCTAACTTTTAAATATTTAACTTTTGTTGTTCTAACTACTCGTAGCGGACAATAATTCGTGCATAATTGGCGTATAGTGTGATTCCGGACCGGTTTTTCGTGCATCACAAAAGCCTAAAGTACTAGATATACTACATCATAAATAAACTTAGGGCGAGTTACCCGGATAAGGTTTTTTTTTGGGTTTTTCCCTTATCCTAAGAAGACGAATGTAAAGTAATTTAAGCTCCATGGACCCCGAGATCATTTGAGCATTTTTCACCAATGTCATTCACCGTCCGATATGACCAACCAGGTTAAAGGTCGTTAAGCTTAAAAAAAAAAAAAAAAAGCTGGTGTTTTCCCTTGTATAACTTGATATTTTGTTTGATTAGAGACTATTTTTCGTAAGTGTTGACTTTATACTGTATTCAAAATGAAAATACCAAACATTGCCTGTTAATAATGAACTGACTATAATTTCTTTAAATTAAAATGTCTTTATATTAACATAGAATGGTCCAAATAATGTTTAAAATCACAGTGATGATTTCAGTTTTAGTTGAATATTTATAAAATTACGTCCATCGTGCCTATTTCTGCTTTGGTCATAATAACCTGCCGGTTAGACTGCGCTGAACAAACGCTGCATTGAGCCACTGACGTCACAAAACGTGTGGAACGCGCAGAACGCGGATCGCATTATAATAAACTTCCTGTATAATATTACCTCGTCGGAAGTTGCTTAGCAAGAATATTAAATACACTTCTAAAAGATAACCCTCATAAATGTTTTACCTTTAATGAAACGCAAATTTAAAGGGCATTCTGGCTTATTTTTATTCGTAAAATCCCTGTAGAAGATGACAAAACCAAGGGTGCAAATGCTTTTTAAGTGATCATTTTTTTCCCTGGTAAGCAGCATTTGCATAGATTTCTTATAATGCTTTTGTCAAAAAATACAATGTTAAAATAAGATTTTATTACGTATTTCTCACTACAGACATGCCTTTCAGGTACTACAGAGTGATTTATGTAGAACTGACACATTTCTTTCTTTAATTATTCCCTTGGAAATTCATTCAATGACCCAGTTTTAGCACCAAATTAAGCAGAATGTTCTGGAGTTTCAATTCCTTGTCACTAGATGCGCAGATATTTTGTGTTTTATTCCTAATTGTATTGTTGGCAGCTGTTTCGACATTTTGTTCTTGTAGTCTACCTGAAAATGCAGTACACGTTAAATCAACGACTCTTCCTTGTGAAGCAATGCTGGATTACGTCACTTGTTTGCCTTATATCAAATGAATCGTGAACCAAATTGCAAGTTTCTTTGACGACCGGATAATTTCCAGGAACTTGTGGCCACCGAGATCTCCGGATTTGACATTGCCGGACTTCTTTCTATGGGGTTACTTAAAAGACAGGGTTTACGCCACACGTCCCCAGACATTGAATGATCTGAAACACATCACAAGGAGATTCAAGCTATTGACAACAGAGTTCTCCAACGAGTGGTCAGTAACATGGAACGACGTGTTGAGTTGTGCCTTATGCAGGATGGAGGGCATTTTCAAATTTGCTATAGAGGTAAATAATCTCCCAAAATTCCTCTACAATTTAGGTATAATAAGTTGTCGCTAGCATAACACGTTTTGAAACAGTTAATGAAAGAAATGTGTCAGCTGTATATAAATCACCTGTATATAAGAATCATATTCCTATTGTCATTATATCTCTTCTTCCTCTTTACTAAATGCCTTTTTCTCCCACCCTCCAAAGGCAGGTGCAATATCATTACCTTATACCCAACAAAAATTCACGTATATCTTCTATGTATTGCATTATTCAATTTAATTAGGAATGATTTCAAACTGTGCCTTATTACATTAAATATGCCAAAACGGTTTTAAAATTATCTTGGCAACGAGTTCTTGCGAAGGAAAAGAAGAACTGTAAGCCTTCATTGATGTTCTTAGCTAATGTAATTACACTAAAATACAGGGTTACTATAAAAGAAATAGACAACTTCAACTGCCTGTAAAACAAAAACTATTAGAGATAGCAACCTAATTATTTTGGAGGTATGTTGAGAAACTCTCACAGTTTTGTTTGTTACTATTGGTAACGCTGTAGTGTTTTGTTTATTGTTGCAGAAGCTGAAATGGCAGAAAATCCTGTGGAAAAGGCATATTGCGTGTTGGAATTTGCTAGAACGCAATCGGCATCTGTTGTCCAACGACATTTTAGAACACGTTACCACAAAAATGAAATGATGCGCTCACAAAAACCAGCATCGTCTTCATCATGTCGCAACATGTCGATGCAAAAGTCACGCCGTATGACCTTATCTTCTTCACTCAGAAACTGCAACATCTGTAATCTGTAAGACATCATGTGCAGTCGCTTCCGCAAGATTTTCCATACAGTTTGCTGTGGAATTTGTAATTGCATGCTTGCCCTAGATGTCGATTTCTGTGGGCTTCTTATGTAGGCAGAACGAACACGTTCAACGTTTTCTTCCGAAACTCTTGGTCTTCCCGAGCTCTTCCCTTTGCACAAACATTCCGTTGTCTCGAATTTTCTATACCAGTCGTAGATTGACTGTCTAGTCCGTGGCGTTTTGTGGTAACGTGTTCTAAAATGTCGTTGGACAACAGTTGCTGATTGCGTTCTAGCAAATTCCAACACGCAATATGCCTTTTCCACAGGATTTTCCGCCATTTCAGCTTCTGCAACAACAAACAAAACACTATAGCGTTACCAGTAGTAACAAACAAAACTTTGAGAGTTTCTCAACATACCTCCAAAATAATTAGATTGCTATCTCTAATAGTTTTTGTTTTACAGGCAGTTGAAGTTGTCTATTTCTTTTGTAGTAACCCTGTATATAAGGTTAAGTCTAATAACTTAATGCAGCACAAACTGTGGGTTTGGCATCCATACATGTTTAAAATTACATTTTTTGTCTTATTTACAATTTTTGGCTCCATAAGAAGTCTCTATGTCTATAGCTTTAAATCCTGTATTTTACATGCTATAATTGCTTAAGCCCAAAAAGTGGAATTAAACGGATAAGCACGCGTAATCCAATAAAAGTGCCTCATTTTGGTGCTTCGTGGCGCGGGGGATGGTGGATTTGAGTGTTTGTGTGTTTGTCAATGTGTATGTGTCGGTAAAAATAAAAAAAATAAAAAGGTTAACAAAGGAAACGTAAAAAGCTGAAGAAAAAAAATATAAAAAAGGGGAACAGAAAAAAAAAAATGAATTTAAGTGAGCATGGTGTGAGCGCAATGCTAATTAATTTTTATTTTCTCTAATGTTTGACAGTATTGTCATACAAATGTGGATTTATTGTAGAAAAAGGTCTATGAGAGGATTTGTCTACATGACAATCACACGATGTATGATTGAAAAAAGACAATATATTAATAATAACCATACTACATTGAAGTGGTTATGGTGGAAATATTCCCTTGTAATAATTTGCAGCTTTGATTCTCTGTAGCACATTTTATCTATCAGATTGCAACATTTTTAGACCTCTTTAGATTCCCGTGGGCCCAAATAAGTCCGAAATTTGCTGTTACTATACTTATTACGCAGTAACTAATAAACTAAATATCAGAACTCAACAATACTTTTTGTTAGCTGGAGTAAGCTACAGTGCTTGAGCGCCACCAGGCCGGCAGCCAATCGGAGTGCTGGTGTGTTGACATATTGCATTCCCTCTTACCTGGGGAGTAACGCGCTAAGCGATTCCGTCTCTCATAAATACTCATAACACACTTGGATAAACATTATGTCGCCACACAGATTTGCGTGCTCAGTGTGCAAGTGAGAGGGAAATATGAAAAGAGTGGGGGTAGCGACCTGGCAACGCAGAGCACGATAACGCATCTCATGTTCTGCAGCGTTGAGCCCTTCTATTTGAATAACATTATAGTTAGAACTATCTTTAATAAGGTAAGCGTTATGATTTTTTAAAACAAGAATTTGGGAAACATTTGTGCCTTACTTTAATAATTAACTTTTTTTATTGGGTCTGTAAACTATACAAGCAAGAGAGAATATTAATAAAGGTTTGAGAAAGTTTTTAAAAGAAGACGGGAACCTGTAACTTCTTGCATTCATTATCTATGACAAATAACAGTCGTCCATCTATTCAAACTAAAAGCCCGTGGCAGAAGGCAGGTTGCCTGGCAAAGTTTCATTCTTCGCTGTTTTAGAACAGTCTGCACAAGGGTAACAATAACAAGAACCTATAAAATTAAAACTGTTATTATTTTATATTTCCATATTCGTGCACTTTTATACCTATAAAAACGTATTTCGAAGTACTAAAATTAAAAGGAAGAGACCTAAAGTAAAGGTGAAAATAAATGCCTTACAATAGCCTTAAATATCATTGCACACATTTTAATATTAGGTGAACATAAGATATCATTGAGATATCCCAAGCGCTAGCATGTGGGATTTGTGGTGGACAAAGTGGGTTTTCTCTGGGACGTCCGGTTTCCTCCACCATTCCTTCCACTAATTGCTCCAGCATCACCTTCCCTATCATCCATTTGGCTTGCATTTTGTATCATCCACTTCCTCACGCACATGCCTGGCTCGAGCGACCACTCGTTCCAGGTTCTCCATTCTGTGGTTTCGTGCCGTTGGCCCCTCAACAGGCTTCCGCTCGTAAGTCTTAAAGGGCTGTCAGTGCTAAATACGGGGGAGGGAAAGCTGACTACGAAAAAACATATCATTAAATTAGTAGACCTATCGCAGATGGGCGCCAAAGTTCAAATATATTATAGTACATATAGTACCTTTTCTGTTTTTTAAGCTTGAGACGCGGTCAAATTCAATTAGTTTAAAGAAGCTTCACATGTTATTCACAAAAAATTCAAGACACTTCTTTAATTTGCCTCATGAATGAATCAAATTTATATTTGATAGTCAAACTGGTTGAACTATGTTCAATAAAATAATAATAATAATAATAATAATAATAATAATAATAATAATAATAATAATAATAATAATAATAATGTCTTTGTGTA
Source organism: Hymenopus coronatus (assembly GCA_030762935.1). Lineage (NCBI taxonomy): Eukaryota > Metazoa > Arthropoda > Insecta > Mantodea > Hymenopodidae > Hymenopus > Hymenopus coronatus. The sequence continues at coordinate 27,088,603 of CM060889.1, forward strand.
TGGGCTTCTCGTTTTTGTATTTCGTTGCATTATTCACAGACATACTAGAAAAAGCCCGCGTGTATACACACACACACATACACACGGACTATTTTCTAAACTGATATTCGGTGTATTTCTATTGAAATTTCGAAAATTTTAGCAAGTGAAGCAGCATTTGAAAGACAACATGTTTAGCGTAGTATTAAGAATTAATTCAAACTTTGCCACGGGGTTATTTGATGAAAGTTACAAGCGCAGATCCTTATTATAGTTCATAGACTGCAATAAGCACCTCTATTAAAATATAACTTAAGGATTTGTACCCCATTGACAGATTCATTTAAGGAAATGGGCTATCAAAACGTGGTTTACGTTGAAATTCGTATAAAAAGAGAAGTTCAGAATACACAATTCTTTGGGGAATAAGCCAAGTTTGCTTTTCATTTTATTACAAATACTTTTATGCACTGCATTCCATTTACAAGCCTACGTCATTCAAGGGAAGCAGGATATGGAAAAAACTTCAGAAAACAAAAATGAAAGGAGCTTACATCACTGAATACGACAGCTCCTCGCTGACGATGTTATTTCGTTTATTCCCCAAAGGAATTTTGCCGCAATGAAATCGGATCTGGTGCTCATGACCTAATCCTTGGGGGTAGAAGGCACGTGGAAAATTCACAGAAAAGGATTGCGAAAAGTTATAAAACAGGTCTGCTCAAAGCGACGGAAAATCTTAAATGAGAATCTGATAAGAATGGCTCTCTGCTTATCTGTTTTCTATATATGTTTGGTGTAGATAACTTGCAAACTTTAAAATTTACCTTCAGTTAAATGCATAAATAAATCTATACTCACCTATTGGTTGCGTTTCAACACGTAACATCAGCTTTTGTTGTTGTTGTTTTTTTTTTTTTTACTATGTACATAGGATACAGCGAATGTATTGAATTCCACTCAAAATTCGATACCGAAATTTCACCGGAAATATATGTTTTAGGGTCTCTGTATCCAAAAAAAGTATTTTTACTTTCTCTATACGCACCATGAACATAGTGTATAGAGAATGCATTGCACTCCACCAAAAAATTCGATACCGAGATATGTTTTAGGGTCCCCTATATCCAAAAAATGTATTTTCAGAAAAAGGTCCGTGTGTGTGTCCGTGTGTCCGTGTGTCTGTGAACACGATAACTCAAAAACGAAAAGTCGGTAAAATACCAAACTTGGTATTTAAGTTTAGTATCTTCCAAGGATGCGACACGAAGATTTTGAGAAAAATCCCCCACCCTAAACTACCCTTTACATGGAACTTTTTTTCGAAAATTTTGATTTTCTAAAAAATGGCTCTAACCATTTTGATTAAAATATCGTATATTAAAGTTATTTACCTGGCAAATAAAATGTATATTTTGAATTTTCTGGGAATAGCCTCTGAAGACTACTTTATTCTGGATGAATTTTTCATAACTACTAAACCGTAAGAGATGGACAAAAACTTAACCCACAAAAAATGTAGAGCACGTTAAAACACACAATTTATGTTACATACATTTTTTTCGTGGAGTTGGTCGTTTTTGAGATATTCCTTTTTCTTGGTTTCAGCTTTGAAAACTTATACTTTTCTCATACAGGAATTTGTCAACTCCTGTCCATACAAACAAAGGAACATCAGTCACATAGCAACCAGCTTTTGGCTTTCACTTTAACCTATGGTATTCCCTTATTTCGCTTCTGCTTGCAATAAAGCAAGAAATAAGACTATTTCTGCTAATTTTTCTCGATTAGCATGAAATAAATAAAACATAAGCTTATTAACAATAATAATTTACAGAGATATAGAGAAAGTCATGTAAATGGAACACATCAGATTTTTAAAAAAAGTTCCCTGTGTGTATCTGTGTGCTCCATTCGCATGACTTTCTCTACATCTCTGCAACTAATTATTGTTAAAAAGCTTATGCTTCTATTTACTTCATGCTAATTGAGAACAAATTAGCAGAAACAGTCTTATTACTTGCTTCCTTGTAAGTAGAAGCGAAATAATGGAGTACCATAGGATAAAGGGATAGTCAAAAGCTGGTTACTCTGTGACTGAAGTTCCTTTGTTTGTGTACACGAGTTAACAAATTCCTGTATGAGAAAAGTAAAAGTAAAGCTGAAACCATAAACAAGAAATGTTTTTTAATGTGCTCTACATTTTTTGTCTGTGTATCTCATACGGTTTAGCAGTTATGCAAAATTCCGAAAAAGTCATTCAGAATAAAGTAGTCTTCAGAGGCTATTCCCAGAAAATGTAAGATATAAATATTATTTGTCAGGTAAATATGCTAAATATACCATATAGTAATCAAAATCGTCAGTCATTTTTGAGAAAATCAAAATTTTCGAAAAAAGTTCCATGTAAAGGGTAGTTGGGGTGCTTTTTTTTTAAATCTTCGTATCCCATCCTTAGAAGAAATCAAATTTAAATACCAAGTTTGGTATTCAACGGCCCTCTCGTTTTTGAGTTATCGTGTTCACAGACACTCGGACACACGGACACACACACAGACGGACCTTTTTCTGAAAAAACCTTTTCTGGATACAGGGGACCCTAAAAAACATATATTTCCGGTGAAATCTCGGTACCGATTTTTTGGTGAAGTGCAATACCTTCTCTATACTCTATGTACATAGTACGTGTAGAGAAAGTAAAAAAGTCGTGTAAATTTTCACATCAGAGTAGTTATTTAGAAAAAAGTGTCCCTCTCACTAATACTGTAAACCATACACGATGCCTAAATAAATTTAATTTGGTATAAAGCCTGTCCTGTCGACCATATTTTGCGCAAAGATTTGAAAGATTTGCTTGCAATGTGGGAATGATGGATTGGCGATGGGCGAGAGGAAGGAGGGGGGCCGCTCTGTCTTGTCCGAAAGCTAAACCTTCAATGCTATTAGTGCTCGCACTTAACAGGCTTCTTGCAGCTTTAGTGTCAGCATAACAGCCTTCTGTTGCTTTTGTATCACTTCTACAAGCCCGATATCCTTCTATCATGCAACGTAATATCCCTTCAGGGCCTGCAAGAAAGAGACACTTTCTGTAAACCTTAAACACAACCTTCCTTATGGAGCATTAATATCGTTTTGAGCTGAACACATTATTACTTTCTCTACACATACTATGTACGTAGTGCATAGAGAACGCATTGACTGCACCGATACCGAGATTTCACCGGAAATACATGTTTTGGGACCCCCTGACTACAAAAAAAGGAACATGTTTAGAAAAATATCCGTGTGTGTGTGTGTATGTGTGTGTGTGTCTGTCTGCCTGTCTGTGTGTGTAAATATAAAATATAAATGAAGTTTTATTTATGGACGCTCTTTAACTGCTGTAGTTCTCAGCGTCCCATTCTATACTGTGTGTGAAAGACCTCTTAATTTTATTCAGAGGCCTCTTAATCAGGATTGAGGTTTTTTTTACGTGCCGCAAATCTACGACACGGGACCAACGGCCTTTCTTCCCTTCCTAAGGAAGCCATGCTAAGGATTTTTACGCCCAAAAAAATCCATCGTCCTCCGCCGGGTTTGAACCCGCAACCTTGGGTATATGAAATTAGCATGACAACCATTACACCACGGACGGTGAGACCTGTGTGTGCGTGTGGTGGGGGGGGGTAGCATAGCTCAAAAAACGAGAACCCCGCATCTACAAAACTTGATATTTAAGTTCACTATGTTCAAAGCATGCGGCACGAAGATTTTCAAGAAAATTCACCTCCCCCTACTACCCTTTTCATGGAAATTTTTTGAAAACTTTGAGTTTCTCAAAAATCGATTTTGATTAAAAGATCGTATATTAAAGATATTTACATGACAAATAAAATGCATATCTTGAATTTTCTGAGAATAACTACTGAAGAAGACCAATTTGTTCTGGATGATTTTTATTGAATTTTGCATAACTGGTAAACCGTAAGAGATGGACAGAAACTTAGCACTCAAAAAATGTATATCTTGTTAAAACACTCAATTTATCTTATATATTTTTTATGTGGAGTTGGCCGTTTTCGAGATATTCCTTGTTATTGATTTCAGGTTTAAAATACTTAAACTTTTCTCATACGGCCATGCAAAGAAACGGGTTTCAATCCCATAGCAACCACATTTTAAAACATTTGATTGTCGGTTTAGCCTAGTATATTTCTTTATTTTCCTCCTACTTATAAAGGAACTAAGTAATAATACCGTTTCTGCTAGTTCTTTAGTGTTAAATAGAAAAATAAGCTTTTTAAATTAATTTGTTACAGAGATGTAGAGTAGGTCATGTGAATAGAGCACATCAGCTTTTTAGTGTATTGCAGATGAGAAAGTAAAATCTGTCCATTGACCTGAAGCTTTATTTTTTGAAGCGTTTAAACTTTGTTTCATTTAAAGTAGTCTCTTTTGAATCAGCAAGTTACACACAAACTCCAAACAAGAACCCTCTGCCAAGTTAAAAACTTCACCTGAACTGTTCCGAATGATCTAAAGGGAAAAGGAATGCCCTTGAGCAAGAGGGAAGCACAGTCCTGCGGGACTTCTAAATTGCGAAAATGTGTCTGCGTTCCCAGAAAACGCGTCACTTCCCCCTATGTGTGACCTCAGGGATAATTTTCTGTGTATACATCAGCTGCCCTTTTTTTTTTTTTTTTTTTTTTTTTTATTCCCTCCAGCTGCGTTTTCTGACAAAAAAAAAACAGCAAAAAAACCTGAAACTGCTAGAAAAGAATTTGTTCGTAGTTGTAAATGTTCTTTCTTGTTTCTTCATTTATAGGTATATATCCTATGTTTTAAAACAAAACCGGTATTTCAGTTATTATCAGACAAGTCCTTCAGCGTGAAAAGCTATGCAGACGCGAGATTGCAGATTCTCGCTCAGTTTTAGACTGAGCCTTTCCTATTGGTTACGGAGATAATATGGCTGCGGGACAAGTGAACGTCAGGTTTCGAGATTTCGTTGAGGTTAAGTTACATTAGGTTAGGTGTGCTTAATAAACTGGATCCAAATTCTTCTTTCCAATGCAAAATACGTACATTGCTTCAAATACCAGGGTAGATTCTGTGGCTGAGTTGCAAGAAGTAATTATTATTAATCTGTAATGTTCTAAAAGAAAGAATTCAAAGTGGAAATGCAGCCTGTTATACAAATTTAAATATATTAAAAATAGACTTATTAGTACAGGGACAAAATACAAGATCTATAAAACACTAATAAGACCAATAGTAACGTATGCTGCAGAAACCTGGACTATAAAGAATGTAGATGAAGAAATACTACTAAGATTTTAAAGGAAAATACTTAAGACGAATCTTTGGACCTGTAAATTATAAAAACCAATGGAGAATAAGATATGAATATGAGATAGAAGAACTAATTAATCAGCAAAATATTGTGACATTTATAAAGGCACAAAGAATGAGATGGCTAGGACACTAGAGAGAATGACAGAAGATAGAACGCCAAAAAGAATATTGAAAGGAAGATTGTATGTTAGGAGAAAAAAATCTGATATGTTCCATTCACATGACTTTCTCTATATCACTGCAACAAATTATTCTATTTACTTCATCTAAATGAGCAAAAATTAGCAGAAATAGTCTTATTACTTGCTTCCATGTTAGTAGAAGCGAAATAAGGGGGTACCATAGGTTAAAGTGATAGTCAAAAGCTGGTTGCTCTGCGACTGAAGTTCCTTTGTTTGTATGGACACGAGTTCACAAAGTCCTGTATGGGAAGAGTATAAGTTTTTATAGCTGAAACCAAAAACAAGGAATGTCTAAAAAACAATCAACTCCACGAAAAAAATGTATATAACATAAATTGTTTGTCTTAAGGTGCTCTACATTTGTGTGTCCTAAGTTTTTGTCCATCTCTTACGGTTTAGCAGTTATGTAAAATTCCGTAAAATTGACCCAGAATAAAGTAGTCTTCAGAGGCTATTCCCAGAAAATTCAAGATGTACATTTTATTTGTCAGGTAAATATCTTTAATATACGACATTTTAATCAAAAGCGTTAGCCATTTTTAAGAAAATCAAAATGTTCGAAAAAAGTTCCATGTAAAAGGTAGTTTAGGGTGGGGGAATTTTTCTGAAAATCTTCATGTCGCATCCCTGGAAGATACTAAACTTAAATACCAAGTTTGGTATTTTACCAACTTTTCGTTTTTGAGTTATCGTGTTCACGAACACACGGACACACACGGACCTTATTCTGAAAATACTTTTTTTTTTGTATACAGGGGACCCTAAAACATATATTTCCGGTGAAATCTCGGTATCGAATGTTTTGGTGGAATGCAATACCTTCGCTATACACTATGTACATAGTACATATAGAGAAAATAAAAACAGGAAGTCCAAAAACAAGGTGGTTATGGAGGAGGATTTTGCAGGAGGCCAAAGCTCACCAATGGCTGAAGAGCCAGAAGACAAGAGAAGAATTTCCTAACAGCAATTTACTTTCGAGCTTCTGTATGCTGTTCTAAGGAAAATGTTAAATAAGCGTTTAAACATTTAGAGATCTATGACACATTAAAGCTAAACGGAAGACTCAGAGTCAAGGAATTACAACTGCTCTAGAGGTTTAGTTTTGATGTGTAGACAATTATTACCCATATATATGAATAATTAGGTGCGTAGTAGTAAGGGGAACGAGCTTTTATCGATTTAAAATGTTATCTAGTTTTCTGATACTTATACAATGAATGTCAGATCAATCCATGAGTGGTCTCGATAATCGCTATGGTACCCGGATCAAAACCATCAACATTATTTGCCCTCCTCATGTGTTGCAAGCGGTAAAAGCATTACTTAATAGTGCTTTAATCAGTTTTATCACCGATATGAGAACTCACAATACAATCGAAAACCCGACTCCATGGACGAGTAAGCCTATACTTATTTTTATCTCTCGCATTCAAGAGATATGTGGAATCCGGTTTGCACCGCCATTTATTCCACCAATTGCTCCATCATCATCTTTCCAATCATTTTCGCTTCCATTTATATCATCCACTTCCTCTAGTTATGGGCCCTCTCTTAACAGGTTCTCCATTCTGTGGTTTCGTGAAGTTACACTCCCCGACAGGCTTCTGACCCCTAGGCATTGGCTTGTAAGTCCTAGGGGGTTGTCAGCCCTACAAATACGGGGAGGGTAAGTCAATTACGAAACGAAACATTCAAAATCCTGGGCTGCAATCTCGGCTAAGAGCAGTTACCCGCATAAGACTTGTTTCGTTATCTCTTATCCTCAAAAAATGAATGTTATATAGATCTAAGCTCCAAGGAATCAAGTACCATTTAAGCATCATTTCTCCCATTTCATTTATTTATCGTCCCACATGTTTTACCTGGTTAAAGGACATTAAACTTCAAGGAGGGGGGATGATACATTCAGCAGGAGAAAATTGTTGCTGCTTGCCAAGCGGGAGACCTGGATTCGATTCCCAGTACTGGCATGAGGATTTTTCCCCCGCTGGAAGACCTGGACCGGGGTGCACTCGGCCTCGTGAGGTCCCTGGAAGGCCAATTGAGGAGCTACTTGATGGAGAAGTAGCGGCTCCAGGTCGTGAAGACCGCATTAACGGGCGGGGGGGCTCGAAGCGTTGATCACGTCTCACTCCCCAGTACTGCACCCATGGATGACGTCTGTAATGGACCGAGATGGGGGACTAAGCGGCCGGGCGATAGTCCAAGGCTCTTAGTGAGTTGTGCCAAGGAGTCAGTCATTCCATGTATATCAATGATATACAAAATTCTTAATTCAGTTATTTAAATTGTTTACGAGTCACAGATTAAAATGGTCAATTTAATAATATTATGGATTCGCAAAAGCAATTTAAAATACGATAAAACCTAAGACGTGTCATATTGTAAACACATTCTTATGTCCCGCTCCAATAATTGGTGCTTACCAATGGCTATGTTCCAAAAAGTGGTTTTTGATTTCGTAACAGGGTATGTTACCCTTCTCTTTGGTAAAATGGACATAAAAATGGCCATACGAAGCCTTCAGTTGAGTCTCTAGTGACCTATGATTGGTCTCCAGCACTGCAGACAACGACGCAAAAGGGCGCGGTTGGCATCGCTAAGAGATTTTCCTGCTTGGTCAGCGTCGTTACTGATAACAGTGTTCAGGAGAAAATTGGAGTGGCCTCCCACTTCAGCTATCTTATCTCAGCACGGGTCCCACTTTATTGCTCTGTCCCACTCTTTCCCCTTTATATCTCATCCATCTACAATAAATTGCACATAAAAACGCGACTTCTGTCCATGGAGTACGCAAATATATTTATTCTACCTATCCGTAAAATATGCCAGCCATTTGCAACTTCAGACACATTGTGCCCTATTTTCTATTCTCAATCTATCTAGGTCTATATTCATTCTTTAATCTCCCCATCGGCATTCCTAAAAGAAGATTAAAATTCCTATCCCCTCCTATTTTATTGTCTAAGTTCATGGCCTTTCATATCAAAAACTATTTAAAATATCAGGTTGTAGATAAAGTCAAGTAAGTATGTTTACTAATATATTTTACCAATAAGTTTGTTTAATAAGCAGTATAGATTATTTTTTTCTCAATTATAGATCCTATGAATAGCATTTATCCACATTTTGTTTAAAGGGAGATTCAAGCGAAAATTCTAAACTCCACATTTTTTTTTATAATAGAGTATTCAAATTTTGCATTTCTCTGACTAATAGTCTGTCTGCAATATGTTAGCCACCTACTCTAAATAATTTCCACTGTATTAATGTTTAATTAAGAATTTAATTTCTTTGAATAACATGCTCTTTGCGGAAACGTTTTGATTTTTCGTGTATAATATTTTGTAATTATGTTCGTAATGTACATGAAGATAAAGTTTGGTCTCGATTTTGCTGCATAATAAAATCAAAAAAGACTGGACTGTTTTGAATCTCCAATTTGTGAATTTAAGCATATATTATGTTTACTACTTCAAAAATGCTGAACTAATCAGCTCTTATGAATATCCAGACCAAATTATAAAACAAAGGTCACTCGCACTATCACCGTCACTGATGGATGTTTACTTGAATTTGCCCCGTTGAACTCTGCAATTCTTTAAACGCACGAAGGGTTATTTGCTAACGTGAAATACGGCGCTGCTCCATTCACATAATTTTCTGTGTAGCAAATTATTCTTAAAAAGTTCTTCATGCAAATCGAGGTAAACATTAGCATAAATAATCTTATTACTTACTTCCTTGTAAGTAGAAGGGAAATAAGGTTACATTAGGTTAAAGCGATAGTCAAATATTTTAAAAGCTGGTTGCAATGAGGTTGAAATCCGTTTCTATGCATTGCCTGGAGATCACAAATTGGCGTATGAGAAAATTTAATTATAAAACTGAAACCTTACAAGGAATATCTAAAAATATCAATTCCACGAGAAAAAAATCATATGACATAGACTATATGTTTTAACGAGATCTACGTTTTTACTGTTTAATAGGAATATAAAATTCAAAAAAATTCATCTCAAATATAGAGGTATTCAAATTCCTTTTCCAAAAAATTCAAGATATACATTTTGTTATTCTGTAAATATATTTATATACGGTATTTTAATCAAAATCATTTGAGTCATTTTTAAGAAAATCAAAATTTTCGATTTTTTTTCATGTAAAGGGTAGTTTTGGATGGGGGGATTTTCTCCAAAAACTTCGTGTCGAATCCCTGCAATATACTAAACTTAATACCAAGTTTGGTATTTTACCGACTTTTTGTTTTTGAGTTATCGTGTTCAAAGACACACACACACACACACACTAGACGCAGACATTTTTCTGAATATGCTTTTTTAGGTAATCAGGGTGCCCTAAAACCTTTATTTCAGGTAAAATCTCGGTATCGAATCTTTGGACGCACAGTACCTTTCTCTAAAAATGTTCATTTTATTCAAGGAATCCTAAAACGTGTATTTTCGATGAAATCTTGGTATCAAATTTTCGGGTGGAAGATAATACCTTCTGTATACACTACATAGTGCGTGTAAAGAAAGTAAAAGTGTTACAAATGTGCAGATGAGCATATATTCTGGAAGAACTACCTTATTTTCCTGTCAAGACACACAAGAGGAATAAAAATTGAAACAGAGAATAGCTACGTACGAGCACAGTGGAAGAGACGATAGTAAATGAATTGCTGTCCCTGCAGCCAATCTAGTCGGAAATTGACGTTTTAAATTACCTCGTAATTCTTGGAATATGCGTATCATCCTGCACTTGCCAGGTTCATTAACGATACCATGGTGGTTCTTAAAAAGGTTCTAATTTTGCTTTCCGAAGGTGCGCATGTATGTCGGAAGCTGCATGTGCTTTTAAAGTGATATTTGGAAATACATTTCACATACCTTCCTCATTCTCTGCAACCTGAGGCTCGAAAATAAAAAATCTGATGTGTTACACTCACATGACTTTCTCTAGCAGTTCTACAAACTTCTTACATAAGATTATTTTTCTTTCTGCACCTTGTAACCGAGGTATTCATCACAATGGTCAATGTTCTTATTTCTTAGTTCCTTATAAGTAGGAAGAAAATAATGGAATACACTAGGCTAAATCGATAGTCAAATGTTTTAAAACCTGGCGTTATGCGATTGTCATTACAAATCGCTTCTTTTCTTGGCCAGGAGTAGAACAAAAGAAAAACGGACACTCCCATCTGAGAAAAATATAAGTACTTCACAACTGAAACTAATAACAATGAATACCTCGAAAACGGTAAGCTCCACGAGAAAAATGTATATGACATAACTTGTGTATTTTAACAAGATCTACATTTTTTGTATAGTAAGTTTTTGTGTATCTCTTACGGTTTAATAGTTATGCCAAATTAAGCAAAATTCATCCAAAATAAACAGATCTTCAGAGGCTATTCCCAGAAAATTCAATATATACATTTTATTTGTTAGGTAAATATCTTTAATATATGGTATTCTAATCAAAATCGTTAGAGCCATTTTTAAAAAAATCAAAATTTTCGAAAAAAGTTCCATGTAAAGGGCAGTTGGGGATGGGGGGATTTTTCTCAAAATCTTCGAGTCGCATCCCTGGAAGATACTAAACATAAATACCAAGTTTAGTATTTTAGCTACTTTTCGTTGTTGAGTTATCGTGTTCACAGACACACGGACACACGGCCACACGGACACACACACACACACACACACACACACACACACACACACACACACACACGCGTGTGCGCACGGACCTTTTTCTCAAAATGCTTTTTTGGATACATGGGGTCCTAAAACATGTATTTCCGGTGAAATCTTGGTATCGAATTTTTGGGTGGAATACAATACTTCTCTATCCCTATGTACATTGTACGTAGGGGCAAGAGAAAGTAAAAACAGAATTTCCTTCGAGCTAATAAACTTTTTTTTCCACAAAAAAGGCTTGTTTCCGCAAAAGCTCCTTAAAGCATTCCATGCTGAAAATATTTATTACTGCATGTGTCTCTGCCAACAGAAAAAAATCTGATGTGTTCCATTCACATGACTTTCTCTATATCTCTGTAAATTATTATTGTTAATAAGCTTATCTTTTATTTATGTCATGCTAATCGAGAAAAATTAGCAGAAATAGTCTTATTTCTTGCTTTATTGTAAGTTGAAGCGAAATAAGGGAGTACTGTAGGTTAAAGTGAAAGCCAAAAGCTGGTTGCTATGTGACTGATGTTCCTTTGTTTGTATGGACAGGAGTTGACAAATTCCGGTATGAGAAAGTATGTTTTTCAAAGCTGAAACCAAAAAAAAGGAATATCTCAAAAACGATCAACTCCACGAAAAAATGTATGTAACATAAATTGTGTGTTTTAACGTGCTCTACATTTTTTGTGGGTTAAGTTTTTGTCCATCTCTTACGGTTTAGTAGTTATGAAAAATGCATCCAGAATAAAGTAGTCTTCAGAGGCTCTTCCCAGAAAATTCAAAATATATATTTTATTTGTCAGGTAAATAACTTCAATATACGACATTTTAATCAAAATCGTTAGAGCCATTTTTTTGAAAATCAAAATTTTCGAAAAAAATTCCATGTAAAGGGTATATTGGGGTGGGGGATTTTTCTCAAAATCGTCATGTCGCATCCCTGGAAGATACTAAACTTAAACACCAAGTTTGTTACTTTACCGACTTTTCGTTTTTGAGTTATCGTGTTCACAGACACACGGACACACTGACACACGGACACACACACACACACACACACAAACACACACACACACACGGACCTGTTTCTGAAAATACCTTTTTTTGGATACAGGGGACCCTAAAACATATATTTCCGGTGAAATCTCGGTATCGAATTTTTTGTTGGAGTGCAATACATTCTCTATACACTATGTACATAGTGCGTATAGAGAAAGTAAAAATATGTATGCAATGGGGTACTTGGACACAAAGCGTGACTTTCTACTAAAGATATTTTGAAACAGTGGGACGGTTGGCGTGTCTCTGCGTGTTTTCTTAGATCAAATAAAGTTTCTAATTCGCTATTCCACCACCAGTTATACAAAAGTCAATCAGAATAGGGAGGACTTCAAAGAAAGTTCTAGAAAATATAAGATATACATTTTATTTGTAATGAAAGTGTCTTTAAAACATATTTAAACCATATGTTTTCATTTGCCAACCTTGAAAAACGTTTAATTCAAATTTCAACTTTGGTATTTCGCTGTTCGTTTTTACTTTCTCTACACGTACTATGTACATAATGTATAGAGAAAGTATTGCACTCCACCAAAAAATTCGATACCGAGATTTCACCGGAAATATATGTTTTAGGGTCTCCTGTATCCAAAAAAAAATATTTTCAGAAAAAGGTCCGTGTGTGTGTGTGTGTGTGTCCGAGTGTCCGTGTGTCTGTGAACACGATAGCTCAAAAAAGAAAAGTCGGTAAAATACAAAACTTGGTATTTAAGTTTAGTATCATCCAGGGATGCGACACGAAGATTTTGAGAAAAATCCCCCCACCCCAAAGTACCCTTTCCATGGAACTTTTTTCGAAAATTTTTGATTTTCTAAAAAATGGCTCTAACGATTTTGATTTAAATATCGTATATTAAAGATATTTATCTGACAAATAAAATGTATATTTTGAATTTTATGGGAATAGCCTCTGAAGACTACCTTATCTGGGTGAATTTTATGGAATTTTGCATAACTGCTAAACCGTAAGAGATAGACAAAAACTTACAACACACAACATGTAGAGCACATTAAAACACACAATGTATGTTGTATACATTTTTTTCGTGGATTTGATCGTTTTCTAGATATTCCTTGTTTTTGTTTTCAGGTTCGAAAAACTTAAGTTTTCTCATGCAGGAATTTGTCAACTCGTGTCCATACAAACAAAGGAACTTCAGTCACATAGCAACCAGCTTTTGACAATCACTTTAACCTATGCTACTCCCTTATTTCCCTTCTACTTGCAAGGAAGCAAGTAATAAGTCTATTTCTGCTAATTTTTTGTCTGTTAGCATGAAGTAAATAGAAGTATGAGCTTTTTAAAACTAGTCTGTTGTAGAGATGTAGAGAAAGTCATGTGAATGGAACACAGTTTTTTAAGTTATGCTCTCAATAGTCACACATATACATATGTATATCTATTTTTATTTATGTATTTGTTGTTTTGATTCAGGGTATTTTTGTTGGAATTTATTATTTTGTTTAATTATTATATTTAAGTAGTAAAATATGAATTAACAATAAATCTCACTTGCATCATCTATTGAATTTTTGTTTTACTCAGTGAAATTAAAAATTCTGCCAAATCAGAGTGTTATCAGGCGAGAGTAAGTTTCTAGACGCCTGGTTCCAATTAGCATGAGCGACTCTCAAATGACTTTGAATCTATCGAGTACACGTTCATGAACACGAGGAGATCGAGAAGAGCTTTACGTTTCACTCACTCCTGAAATCATCTGCCTCTTCAATACAGATACTTGTGTTTAATCGTTCGATCCTCAGCTTTGACATGTTTTTTGTTCGTCTCTTTAACTAGTCGATAATTGTCACTGACGCAAATCCTTCGTATTTCAACTCCAAAGCCATTTAAGCGATTCTCAATTAGAGAGGATCTTTCTGCAAATGCGTATAGAAGAACCAGGATGCACTCAATTGCCCACGGTGATTTATATCATTAAAAATTTGGTGCGTTAGATTGTATGAATTTCTCTATTCTTGATGTACAACCTATTTTACATAAGCTTATTATTCTACTTCTTTTTAATCGAATACATTTTCATTACACATTTCTGTAGTTATAGTTTATTTTAGCCTTAAGCTTGTAGCAGGAATTGATCGTGAAATTGTAATTCAAAATCCCGACTTAAATGTATTTTAAAGAAAACGTGTATTAATTAAAATAACTAAAATACACGATTTAAATTTATACATCATATTAAGTGAAGAGGAAAATTAATAAAGACATAAATCTTCAACAACAAAAAATAATATTTACCAAAAATAAACTTAAAAAAATAAATTTTAAATTAAATATCAACCTCCATTAACAAAACATATAGGAATCATAAACATTATATAAAATACTTATATTAACATTGTAATAGACCAAATTAATTAAAATAATCATTCCCATGAGTGTAAAAGAAAATATAATATTTAAATCAATTTAATATAGTAATACAAGAGAAGCAAAATATCAAGACAGGAACTAAATAATAACATTAATAATGTAAACAATTTAAATATATGTCTGATTAAAATGTGCCAGAAAAATAAGCAATGTAAGTAAATAAAAAATCTTAGAAACACAAATATGCAACAATTATGCATCCGTGGGCAGAGGAAATAATTGTCTAAGATCGAGAAAGACGGCATAGTAATTTTAGCGAAATAAAATTAAATTGAGTTTTATTTATGGGCGCCCTTCAACAGCTGTAATTCTCGTCCCATTCTATATTGGGCGTGAAAGACTGCATAATTGTGCTCAAAGGCCTCTCTATCAGGATTAAGGGACCAAAGGTTTTACCCCATCCAAACGAAATCTGCATAGAAGAGAAAAATTGCTGAAGATCAACTGAGGAAGAGAGAAGTTGTGTGATCAAATTCGGCGAGTTGAGCGGGAATCCGTGGGATCTGAGAGCTAAGTGAGAAAGCCCCGTGTTTTTTTTTGTTCCATGAATAGCATAAAACTCATACAATCGAGTAATTAAGTATTTGAGGCACTTTTCTGCGAGGCAGAATTGCGTTAGATATCTCCCCAGTAATAACAAGCAATTAAACAATACCTGCCTCACAATGCAATATCAACAATTCAAGTTAAAATGCAGAACAGTTCTTGAGGTTTTTTTGGCCAGGAAAATTGGGTTTTGTTAAACAAATAAATTCACAATTATTTAGAACTCTACTAGAAAATATCATACTTATTTAATTAAATATTTTACAAAGAATCTCGGGCAAATATGGAACTATTTGAACTGAAATCTGTCTACAATGATAAACTGAAAATAACTGAATCGCTACCACGGCAAATATCAATGACTCGACTGTGTCCTCTGCTCCGTTCCGAGATATGCAGACAAGATTTCAGCACAAAAATAGCTTAATAATGTTTATTTTCTCTACACGCACTATGTGTATAGTGTATAGAGAAGGTATTGCACTCCACCCAAAAATTCGATACCGAGATCTCACCGGAAATATATGTTTTAGGGTCCCTTATATCCAAAAAAAGCATTTTCACAAAAAGGTCCGTGTGTGTGTGTGTCCGTGTGTCTGTGAACAGGATAACTCAAAAACGAAAAGTCGGTAACATACCAAACTTGGTATTTAAGTTTAGTGTCTTCCAGGGATGCGACACGAAGGTTTTGAGAAAAATCCCCCCACCCCAAACTACCCTTTACATGGAACTTTTTTCGAAAATTTTGATTTTCGCAAAAATGGCTCTAACGATTTTGATTAAAACATCAAATATTAAAGATATCTACCTGACAAACAAACTGTACATCTTGAATTTTCTGGGAATAGCCTCTGAAGACTACTTTATTCTGGAAAAATTTTACGGAATTTTGCATAACTGCTAAACCGTAAGACTTAGATAAAAACTTACTGCACAATAAATGTAGAGCACGTTAAAACACACAACTTATGTTACATACATTTTTTCGTGGAGTTGATCGTTTTTGAGACATTCATTGTTTTTGGTTTCAGCTATGAAAAACATACTTTTCTCATATAGGAATTTGTCAACTCCTGTCCATATAAACAAACAAACTTGTCACATAGCAACCAGCTTTTGACTGTCACTTTAACCTATGCGCTTCTACTTACAAGGAAACAAGTAATAAGAGTATTTCTGCTAATTTGTTTTCGAGTAGCATGAGGTAAATAGAGGCATAAGCTTTTTAACAATAATTTGTTACAGAGATGTAGAGAAAGTTATGTGAATGGTACACATCAGATTTTTAATGTAGTATTGGTCATATTTACAGATTTATTTAAAATATCAAAAGGACTTAAAATTGAACATAAAGTCAAAGTCGTAACCTATACATGCTAATAGCATTTTAATAAATAACTTTAGGATCCTAATTAAATATCCGCATCACAATTTATTTACCGAACTTTAAGTTGGAATATGAAGCTTCTAATTATTTTGTATATTATGAGCATGGTTTTCGCAAATTTATTTAAGACTAATTGTTTCTGCTAGATAAAAGCTGTTAAATCATAAATGTACAAGTTAATTACGAGTTAGTAGTTTTCAATCTATAAAAGCAGGTTTATAAATTCACTATCTGGCACAGTTTCTATTTAAATTTGTAGATTTTTAAAATGCGTAAAAAACTGGGAAATTCCTTGCTCTTTTGTATGACCGTGAGTAAACGAGTAGCAATTTTCCAACTCAGAAAAGTATAAATATTTAGAAACGCAAATAAATAAGAAATAACATCTCGGAAGTGGTTACTGACGCATTCAATTTTATTTGGCATGAATTATATGGTGTGTGTGTGTGTGTGTGTGTGTGTGTGTGTGTGTGTGCGTGTCTGCTTGTGAGTGAGAGAGAGAGTGAGAGAAGATTTTGTCTTTCTCTTACTGTTTACCAATTATATGAAAGATGTTCAAAATAAAAAACATGCCTCACAGGCTCTTCACAGAAAATTCAAGACATTTTCCTTGCCATGTAAATTGTATGTCTTAAATACGTAGTAATGTAATCAAAATTGTTTGAACTGTCTATGGGAACATCAAAATAACTAAAATATTTAGAAAATGGTGGTTTAATCTGGGATTACTTTCTTGATACTTAATTTGTATATCTCAACTTTGCTAGGTCACGTCTTTGAAAGATATTGAACTTAAATTCCAAGTTTAGTATTCATGGAACATTTTGTTTAAGAGGTTGTCTGTCTGTTCACAAACACATACGAAAAATATACACTATGTACAAAATCAAATATATGTAATAAATAACAATGTGTATTCTTATATTGCGGTAACATTATTTTAAGAAGATGTTATAGTATAGGATGTAGACATAATTATGTATTTTTACTTTCTCTATAGGCACTATGTACATAGTGTTTAGAGAATGTATTGCACTCCACCAAAAAATTCGATACCAAGATTGCACCGGAAATATAAGTTTTAGGGTCCCCTTTATCTAAAAAAAGCATTTTCGGAAAAAGGTCCGTGTGTGTGTGTGTCCGTGTGTCTGTGAACACGATAACTCAAAAACGAAAAGTAGGTAAAATACCAAACTTGGTATTTAAGTTTAGTATCTTCCAGGGATGCGACACGAAGATTTTGAGAAAAATCCCGCCACACCAAACTACCCTTTACATGGAACTTTTTTCGAAATTTTTGATTTTCTCAAAAATGGCTCTAACGATTTTGATTAAAATTTTGTATATCAAAGATATTTACCTGATAAATAAAATGTTTATCTTGAATTTTCTGGGAATAGCCTCTGAAGAGTAGTTTATTCTGGATGAATTTTACTAAATTTTGAATAACTGCTAAACCGTAAGAGATGGACAAAAACTTACTACACAAAAAATGTAGAGCATGTTAACACACAATTTATGTTATATACATTTTTTCGTGGAGTTCGTCGTTTTTGTGACATTCCTTATTTTTGGTTTCTGCTATGAAAAGTTATACATTTCTCATACAGGAATTTGTCAACTGCTGTTCATACAAACAAAGGAACTTCAGTGACATAGCAACCAGCTTTTGATTATCATTTTAACCTATGTTTCTCCCTTATTTCACCTTTACTTACAAGGAAGCAAGTAATATGGCTATTTCTGCTATTGTTTTACTGATTAGCATGAAGTTAATAGAAGTATAAGCTTTTTAAGAATAATTTGCTGCAGGGATATAGAGAAAGTCATGTGAATGGTACACATCAGATTTTTTTATGGGTAGAGTAGGAAAGATTTCTCTAAAGCAATATAGGGGCACCAAACTGGCGCCGATAAAAAGTGAAACAAGGGATCTCAGAGATGTGAGGAAAGTTAAGATTTTAGGCACAAGTCTTATCCTGTCATCGCATCACCTGTCATGACAACGTTTATCTTTCGGATTTATGAATATAAGAGAGTTAAATGGGGGAGTTTCTGTAATATTGCTCCACCATAAGAAAATTACATTCGGTATGAATAAATTCTGTCAGTGAATAATATTAAGGAAAGAAGTCATGTGATTGCTTAGGGTAAACGCAAAATGATATTACGAGTTTTATTAAAGATGATTATACACTCAACACTTGAAATTATACAAAGGTAACTCACAAAATGGACTTGACGCGAAAACTGATATGTAGGTGAGAATATGCAAGACTGCGATGCTATACAGTGTGAGTGTTAATGAAATGTTCAAGTGACGATAAACACGATATAAATATGTCGTGTGATGGGGATGTTTACGGGAATGAGAGCGCATGTACATTTTTCTTCAGTCGTAAGCGGCGGATCCAGTCATTCCGTTAACGTTGGAACCTAGGAGACACCGATTTGGTTAGATGCTGCTGAGATGGGCACGTTTCGGATTTCAAAATTTCTAAGGGGGGCGTGTTTCGGTATATCTTGGCAAAAATTAGAACCATAGTGCCTGCTCCTTCATTTTATGGACTCAACTTTGGGAAAATGCTCTTATGGAGAGAAGTAGTTAAAGTTTCAGAAACTAAACCATGTTTGCAAAGTTTGTAATTCTTATTTCATTTTTACTTCCCGAGTGGAGGCGTGTTATGGAGATCAATGTAATTAAGATTTCTTTACAAAAATCTGATGTGTTCCATTCACATGACTTTCTCTATATCAATGCAACAAATTATTGTTAAAAAGCTTATGCTTCCATTTATTTCATGCTGATTAGCAGAAATATTCTTAATACTTGCTTCCTTGTAAGTAGAAACGAATAAAGGGTCTTTTATAGGTTAAACTGATCGTCAAAAGCTGGTTGCTATGTGACTGAAGTTCCTTTGTTTGTATGGACCGGAGTTCACAAAGCCGTGTATGAGAAAAGAATGTTTTTTATAGCTGAAACCAAAAACAAGGAATGTCTTAAAAACAATCAACTCCACGAAAAAAAAAAATGTAAAATGTATATAGCACAAATTGTGTGTTTTAAAGTGCTCTACATTTGTTATATGGTAAGTTTTTGTCCATCTCTTACGGTTTAGCAGTTATGCAAAATTCCGTAAAATTGACCCAGAATAAAGTAGTCTTTAGAGGCTATTCCCAGAAAATTCAAAATATACATTTTATTTGTCAGCTAAATATATTTTATATACGATATTTTAATCAAAATCGTTAGAGCCATTTTTAGAAGATCAAAATTTTCGAAAAAAGTTCCATGTAAAGGGTAGTTTGGGGTGGGGGATTTTTCTCAAAATCTTTGTGTCGTATCCCTGGAAGATACTAGACTTAAATACTAAGTTTGGTAATTTACCGACTTTTCGTTTTTGAGTTATCGTGTTCAAAGGCACACGGACACACACACACGGACTTTTTTCTAAAAATACTTTTTTCGGATACAGGGGACTAAAACCTATATTTCTGGTGAAATCTCCGTATCGAATTTTTTGGTGGAGTGCAATACCTACTCTTTACACTATGTGCATAGTACGTATAGAGAAACTAAAAATATATAATCTTGCTTCAGATTCTTTATATTGAAGTTAACATAATCCACATTTCCTATGACGCATAAAGTCTGTTTTCCTAATCGCATTCATTTAACGATCCATGGTAGTACTAGAGAAATGTTGCGAATTCAAAACTAAAAGTAACAAGGATCAAACTACTACAGGGAGTATAACTAACGAGATTGATCTATTATGCATGTGAATAAAGCAGTGTAGCATAAGCGGTACCTTTATTGAGCACCCAAACATGATGATCTGAGATAAAAAGTCCATCATCCCATCCTCTCTCTCTCTCTCTCTCTCTCTCTCTCTCTCTCTCTCTCTCTCTCTCTCTCTCTCTCTCTCTCTCTCTCTCTCTCTACCTTTTCCCTCTTTCTCTCTCTCTTTCTCACCCCCTCTCTCTCTTTCTCTCTTCCTCTCTCTCTTTCTCTCTCCCTCTCTCCCTCTCTTTCTCTCTCTCTTTCTCTCTCCCTCTCTCTCTCTTTCTCTCTCCCTCTGTCTCTCTTTCTCTCTCCCTCTCTCTCTTTCTCTCTCCCTCTCTCTCTCTTTCTCTCTCTCTTTCTCTCTCCCTCTCTCTCTCTTTCTCTCTCCCTCTCTCTCTCTTTCTCTCTCCCTCATTTGTCTCTTTCTCTCTCTCCCTCTTTTGTCTCTTTCTCTCTCTCTCCCTCTTTTGTCTCTTTCTCTCTCCCTCTCTCTCTCTCTCTCTTTTGTCTCTTTCTATCTCCCTCTCTCTCTCCTTAGCCTCGCTAAGACATATCCTTCCATAATGGATGGACACACATACATAAGCACGTGCGCGCATACATCCTAACTCTCAGAGGGAACCTTATTTAAATGCTTGCTGGAATAGGAGGGACCTCAAAATAAGTATTTCCATGAAATAACGACATCGAATGTACTTCCTCTTACCCAGTATTGTTAGGTCGCAGAAAATGTAAGCAGGAGTATTGATGCATATTTCTCTTCTTTTTGTGCATAGTAAAATATGAAATTGAAATCGAGTTTTATTTATGGACGCCCTTTAATTGCTATGGTTCTGAGTCCCATTCTATACAGGGGGGAAAGACCCTTTGGCCTCTTTATTGGGCTTGAGGATCATTTACTTGCTGTAAATGTACGACGGAACCACTGGCTTTACTACCCTTCCGGAGAAAGCCATGCTAAGGATGTTTACGTCCAAAAAACACTTCGCACTCCACCGAGTTTGAACCGCGATCTTGGAAGTCAACCATAGACCACGGAGGACGATATGGTGAAAGAATGTCTATATATTTATCTTTAGCTCCTTAGCTCCTTGATGTTATCGCTGACTTCGAGAAGAGTTCAAAATGACTTAAATATGCCGGGTGGAAGGGAAGTCATTACATTAATTTAAACCAGTGATAGATCTCGGTATTTGGAACACATTTTGTATCATATTTTTGTCTCTGGCCGTTTCCTACGGAGATATTTTAATTCTGTCGAAAAGCAGAGACAGACAAGCTGGCAACGCTGCAAGTTATGTGGGTGTCACTTGTACTAGGTCACTACATGAACAAACACGCCTCACTAGGACCTTGAAGAAATTCCTTCCGTTTTTTTCTGTGCGAGTGTAGACCAATCAGAATGCCAGTTGCACGCGTTATCTGCCAAAACGTTACAACACCCTGCGTCGTGTTTGCAAGCGACCAATGTGTTTACATCCAGAAGCCGGTTCACAAACCTTACCAACCTCAAAACAATGTTGCCGAGTTACTTCCTTTAATTCCTTTAAATGATTAATTACTTCGAAACTGTGTGATCTCCCATTATTCCTACCGAAACTAATGTCAGAAATACGTTACTCTACGCATCTTACAAATAACAGACTATCATTTTCGTACATTTTCTTTTTCAAAATCGGCTGATCAAAGAACAAAATACCATTAGGCTTTTTCGTCTCCAGTACTTCTATGAATCACATATTAAAAGGGATGTAATAAGTTCCCTTCCACCCGGTATGTATACAACTAATTTAATTGCTGCATATTTATTGGAAGATGTAACAGTATTTCCAAGAGTTTTGAATGTATTACTCTGATATACTTCCATGTATTCGCGATTTCTGGGACGTGCAACAGATTTGTAACAATATAGCCCGTGCGCCGTGCTAGAAAGAAAGTACAGCCACTCTCTACTGCGCCACTAGGGAATATTGGTGCAGTGCACGCGAAGTCACGGCATTCCTTACCTCCTATACATCTCAAATACAATCATATTTAACAGTCTTCATTAATAGCAATCCTTAAGGGCAAATGTACGATAAAGATATCCATATTGTTCGTGTCCCTCACAATAAGTCATTCATTGCAACCATGATTCTAGCTCAGGTTCTTCGAATTACTTCTGGTCAGAGAAGTGTATATATTTAATACTACCTTTGAAGTTTTATTTTTTTCATTTTATTCTTTTTCATTGTTCTTTTACTCCTCATTATGCTACTAAAAATGGGGATATGTATTATCACCGTCTTACTATGCCTTTCCAGGGACAGAAAAACATGTACGGCCCATTTTGTAAAAGAAAAAATCTGATGTGTTCCATTCACATGACTTTCTCTACAACTCTCCAATAAATTATTGTTAAAAAGCTTATGCCTCTATTTACTTCCTACTAATCGAGAAAAAATTAGCAGAAATACTCTTAGTTTTAAAATTTAAAATGTTCGGGCTGTTTTGCCGTGGTCTGTAGATTAAAATATGTTTAGTTAAAATATTTCTACTTAACGTTTCGTCCCTGTCTGTGAGGGACATCTTCAGAGGCAATGCGCTCACGTCGCTAATTCGGAAAGAATTGGTAATGCGGCGTGAGCGCATTGCCTCTGAAGATGTCCCTCACAGACAGGGACGAAACATTAGGTAGAAATATTTTAACTAAACATATTTTAACCTACAGACCACGGCAAAACGGCCCGAAAATTTTAAATTTTAAAACTATGGACACCGGCCGTGAAAGCTTACGCATATATTTAGAAATAGTCTTATTACTTGCTTCCTTGTAAGCAGAACCGAAATAAGGGAGTACCATAGGTTAAAGTGATGGTCAAAAGCTGGTTGCTATGTGACTGAAGTTCCTTTGTTTGTATGGACACGAGTTCACAAAGTCCTGTGTGAGAAAAGTATGTTTTTATAGCTGAAACCAGAAACAAGGAATATCTAAAAACTAACAATCAACTCCACGAAAAAAATGTATATAACATAAATTGTGTGTTTTAAAGTGCTCTACATTTGTTGTGTGGTAATGTTTTGTCCATCTCTAACAGTTTAGAAGTTTTGCAAAATTCCGTAAAATTGACCCAGAATAAAGTAGTCTTCAGAGGCTATTCTCAGAAAATTCAAAATATATATTATATTTGTCAGGTAAACATCTCTAATATATGATATTTTAATCAAAAACATTAGAGCCATTTTTAAGAAAATCAAAATTTTCGAAAAAAGTTCCATGTAAAGGGTAGTTGTGGGTGGGGGGACTTTTCTCAAAATCTTCGTGTCGCATCCCTGAAGGATACTAAACTTAAATACCAAGTTTGGTAATTTGCCGACTTTTCGTTTTTAAGTTAACGTGTTCACGGACACACGGACACACACACACGTACTTTTTTCTGAAAATACTTTTTTTGGATACAGGGTACCCTAAAACATATATTTCCGGTGAAATCTCGGTATCGAATTTTTGGTGGAGTGCAATACCTTCTCTATACACTACGTACATAGTGCTATAGAGAAAGTAAAAAAAAGGGAATTTGAGTATAAAAATAAACTAAAAATACTGTTTATAGTATATTGTTCTGTTGTTGTTTTTTGTTATTTTTTTTTTTTTCAGAAATCGAATTTTGCATGAAATCTATGTGATTAACGAAATTATTCGGAACTATTCGACAGTAAAACTTCTACATCATCACCTATGTTAACCATAACACCACACTGATTTTCAAAATGGAATGAAAAAAGCAACCTGAATGGTTTACTTCTTTATGATTCATCCAGTAATAAGTACCAACACATTCTCTAAAGAAAAACTTTTCTGATGTGTTATTTTCACATGATTTTCTCTACCCACTCATGGTTACATTCGATTCACTTTTCTTCCGCCCTGTGTTAGAATTATAAGGTATGAACCACTATTTAGTTCAGTGTTTTACGAAAGAACCGAGTCAACACAGTAACCTACAGCAATGAACAACCACATTAATCGTTGCTGAAACAAAAACATTTGGCGGAAATAGCGCATACTGTACGTACTTGAGACTAACCACATCCGTCCCTGGAACTGCAGCCCTGATGTTTTTATTCGCGTCTATTCAAGTAATGGGTAAGCCACAAGCTGGAAAAGTTTAATTGCAAGACCCCTCTGAGGAGTCTTGCTTCTAGAGAAAAAATAATTCTGGTGAAAGTGTTAAAAGTGGGTTTTTATTTTACACTTTATATAAACCATAATATATACCTCGTCCAATATGTAAATAAATACAAATAAAAAATATCGAAACACAATTTGTATGGAGTGTACGTAAAAATTAACCATAATTTACGCCTCGATAAATGTGAGCTACTCTAGAGAGACTGAGAGTCAACTATAGTAATCCTATAAGCTAAATAAAGTCATTTTGACATGATTTTTCTTTAGGGATCGGCATTTTCTTATTTTGTATCTTAGTGTTGAAATTGTTATTGGTAATTTCTGTTTTGACATGTTTATATCAGGATTAGGGGTTAAAAATGTTATGTGTACCATTCACATGACTTGCTCTATATCCCTGCAACAAATTATTCTTAAAAAGCTTATACTTCTATTTACTTCATGCTAATCAGTAAAACATTAGCAGAAATAGCCATATTACTTGCTTCCTTGTACGTAGAGGTGAAATAAGGGAGTACCATAGGTTAAAGGGATAATCAAAAGCTGATTGCTATGTCACTGAAGTTCCTTTGTTTGTATGGACAGCAGTTGACAAATTCCTGTATGAAAAATGTATAAGTTTTTCATAGCAGAAACCAAAAATAAGGAATGTCTCAAAAACAACGAACTCCACGAAAAAATGTTTATAACAGAAATTGTGTGTTTTAATGCGCTCTACATTTTTTGTATATTAAGTTTTTGTCCTTCTCTTACAGTTTAGCAGTTATTCAAAATTCAGTAGAATTCATCCCGATTAAACTACTCTTCAGAGGCTATTCCCAGAAAATTCAAGATATACATTTTATTTGTCGGGTAAATATCTCTAATATACAAAATTTTAATCAAAATCGTTAGAAGCATTTTTGAGAAAATAAAAATTTTCGAAAAAAGTTCCATGTAAAAGGTAGTTGGGGGTGGGGGGATTTTTCTCAAAATCATCGTGTCGCATCCCTGGAAGATACTAAACTTAAATACTAAGTTTGGTGTTTTACCTACTTTTCGTTTTTAAGTTATCGTGTTCACAGACACACGGACACACGGACACACACACATACATAGTACGTATAGAGAAAGTAAAAATACAAAAAAAATATTGTTATATACAATAACTATATAATAATTTGCTATATTGTAACTATAGCGTGAGGTGATATTTTTCAGAAGAGTCCAACATTCTAAATATTTAACATATTTGTACAGAAGAAGGTTTAAAAATATTATTATTTAAACTAAAATAAGGCTTACCTCCTTCATCTGTACACCAACGGGCCATACGACTTCATCATGAAATTGTGTTTGACTTTGGGATTTAACATTAATGTTTAATTTTTATAACAAATGATTTTAATTAAAATTAAATATAGTGCATGTGTTTTTGAGTTTAAATAAACCGTTTTACGTTCTCTAACACCATGTATTGTAATCCACCAAAATATTTGATATCATAATTTTACCGAAAATGCATGTTTTGAGTTTCCAGAATCCAAAACATATTTTATAAAAAGGTCGAGCATGTGCATATGTACGTGTATGCATGCATTATGTGTAAAGGTGTGTTTTTCTTAATATTTAAGCTAAGAATTTTTCAAAGTTGCGATACAAGATTTCGAAGAAATCCCCAAACTTCCCAAACAGCATTCAGCATTTTTCATAAATGTTTGTTCTCTAAAAATTACTAACTATTTTAAATATTTATATATATATAATTTTTTTTAGAACAGTATATGAAGTCCTCTTCATTCGGAAGGAACTTTGTCGGTAACGTTTTGTATAACTGGTAAACGTAAAGACATACCGTTTTGTAGTATTAACCATTTTCGAAATAACTTAATTGTTTTTCGCTCAGGCCGTGTGTAAGACAGTAGTTGGATAGGTAGAGTCAGAATAAAACATTCAATATCATAGCGGGGATTTGAACCACGGATCTCCCGGTCTCTAGCTGGTTGCATTAAAGTTGTCAACTCACCCGCATGTTTCCCGATAAACCACAAGGTGGTCTCAAATTATTTTGAGATGACGTACCTCAATGGCGACTTACAATATCCTAAATACTTTAAGTTCCGGGCTTCCATATTTGGGACACTATTGATCAACTAGTGTTAATTGAATGGTTTTTCACACAAAGCGTGAGCAGGACAGGAGTTGGATAGGTAGAGTCAGAGTGAAAAATTCACTCCGAGAAATTTAATGGGATGCCATGGTAGCTCGGTGATGGAGCAAGGCTAGGGACTGGGAGTTCCGTGGTTCAAATCCTGGCTATGACACTGAATTTTTCACTCTAACTCTACCTACCAACTGTTATTATTAGTTTAACTGTGCCCATGCTTTAACATTATTTGAAGCGCTGTCACCTGTCAGTTGTCTTTCGTGAAATCATGGAAAAGTATACCATTTTAAGGTCAGTATATAGTATCTGTATTGGTGTCAAATATTTTGGGTATGCCCTCCCCAACCTTAAAACATTATAAAAAGTTATATGAATATGGGTCTTAAAATATTTTGTTGGGGAGCTTTAAAGGATTAACCCCTTCATTGACAGAAACATTAATTGGTTATGTGTTGTCCGCTGATTGTGTGATTGGCTGTTTGTTGTAGAGCAAAGTCTTACAATTTATTGAATTGAATTGTAGTTCTTTATTTGATTGTTAGTTGTAGACTGAAGAAAACTTTTCTGTGAGTAAATAGACCGGTATGGATTAGATTTATCGCATTGTAGATAGGAATGCATTACGAGCATATGAACTTTATGGTAAAGGTACCTCGACAGGCAAATGTTTTCATTCACGAACACTCTCACGAATTCACCAACACTGAGAGAGATAGAGATGCTTCGAATTCGGGAGACCAAGATAAGTACGAAGCAATGATCAAGAGTAAGAGGTCCTTGTGGTGTGGACGCAAAGCCATAAGATAGTACAAGATCCATTGCAGTAAGGGAAAGCGTTAGTCGCATGACTAACTCAAGAACTTTGCATGAAAATATTCTGTACTCGTAACTTCTTTAGCGCATAAAATGTGGCGGACTTTGAACCAACAAGATGTCTTCGTCCACAATACTCATAACTGGGCTTATAAATAGCGCACGAAATATGACAGAACAGACGTCAGCAGAGGTTCTGCTAAACATTTTGGGTGGACTTATTCACAATCACCTTATTAGCCCCTATTTCTTTTCTCCACCTGTGGATGCAGAGACGTATATACCCTTTTGCAGAAATAATTTGCATCATTTAGTTGATGATGTATCTCTGAATGGCAAGCATGGTTACAGCACGTTTTATTGAATGACAATTTTCACATACCTGGATTGATCGACGGGGACTCATTGCATGGTCTGCCCAAACTCGTGATTTGGATTTAATATATGTATTTGCCTGGGAAGATTTAAAGTCCCTCGTTTGTTCGACTGCTGTACTAGATACTGACTCTCTGACAGAGCGTATCCACGCTGAATTTCATTAAATACGAAACATTCCAGCAATGTGCACTAGAGTAAGAAATATATGGATCGGAAATTTAGGGCATGCATCGAAGCAGAAGTGACTTCGACCAATTTCTGTAATCTGTAATACTATCCTGTAAGTAAGCAATAGCAGCCCGCCTGGGTACTGTGGTGGTAGCGTATCTGCCTTACATTCAAAAGGTCGTGAGTTCGAATCTCGCTTATGGTGAGTTACCCGGATAAGGTTTTTTTTCGTGGTTTTCCCTTATCCTGAGAAGACGAATGTCGAGTAACTTTAAGCTCCATGAACCCCGAGATCATTTGAGCATCATTTCACCAATTTCATTCATCGTCCGATATGACCAAGCCAGGTTAAACTACCCCCCCCCAAACTAAGCAATAGCAATTTTTAGATCCACGGTCAAACAGTGTTTTTGCTATGTTGATGCTGGAAGGCTGTTATTGGAATAGTTTACAACAATAAAGCTGTGTAGTGGCTCGCATTTAAAATATGAGTATCGACTTTGCAATTTCTTCACTTTGTAATGTGCATAAAACGAAATATGTAATGAAACGATTTTTGCAAAGATTCTTTTTCTATTACCATAAACTATATATAAATAAGAGTGGTGTGCAAAATGTACATAAAAAGATCTGATGTGTTCCTTTCACATGACTTTCTCTACATCTCTGAAACAAATTATTGTTAAAATGCTTATGCTTATTTTTACTTCATGCTAATTGAAAAAAATAGCAGAATTAGTCTTATTACTTGCTTCCATACAAGTAGAAGGGAAATATGGAAGTAGCATAGACTAAAGTATTCGTCAAAAGCTGGTTGCTATGTGACTGAAGTTCCTTTGTCTGTATGGACAGGAGTTGACAAATTCCCGTATGAGAAAAGTGTTTTTAAAGCTGAAACCAATAGCAAGGAATATCTAAAAAAAACTATCTACTCTACGAAAAAAATGTATATAACATGTATGTTTTAACGTACCTACCTTTTCTTTTAAGTAAGTTCTTGTCTATCTCTTTTGGTTTGCCAGTTATGCAAAATTCCTTAAAATTCATCCAGAATAAAGAAGTATTCAGAGGCTATTCCCAGAAAACTCAAGATATAAATTTTATTAGTCTGGTATGTATCTCTAATATACGACATTTTAATCAAAATCGTTAGAGCCATTTTTAGAGAATAAAAATTTTCGAAAAAATTTTCCACGTGAAGGGTAGTTGAGGGTGGGGGGATTTTCTTGAAAATCTTCGTATCGTATCCTTGGAAGATACTGAACTTAAATACCAAGTTTGATATTTAATGGTCTTTTCATTTTTGAGCTATGCTCCCACAGACACACATACACACAGATAGACAGACAGACACACACGGACATTTTCCTAAAACAGACGGACATTCCCAAAAAATTCAAGATATACACTTTATTTCGGACATATATGGCTTTAATATACGAGATTTTAAACAAAATCGTTAGAGCTATTTTTAAGAAAATCAAAATTTTCGAAATGTTTTCTATGTAAAGGATAGTTTGTGGTGGGCGGATTTTTTTTGAAGATCTTCGTGTCACATTCTTCGAAGACACTAAACCTAAATACCAACGGTCTTTTCGTTTTGGGGCTATGGTGTCCACAGAAACACACACACAGACAGACAGACACACACATGAATCTTTTTTAAATGCTTTTTTGGACTCAGGGGACCCCAAAACATATATTTCCGGTGAAATCTCGGTATCGAATTTTTGGGTGCATTACAATACCTTCTCTATCCCTAAGTACATTGTACATATGAGACTAGAGAAAGTAAAAATGCTTTTATTGGATTCAGGGGGACCCAAAAACAAAGTTGCGTTTCTCATACGCAGTCGCCTTTTTGAAAATTCGTCTTGTGTGTATCTAGACAGAGCAGCATTTGGAGTTGACTCTCGGACATTAGTAAACCTTCTAAATTGAAGTATGTAGACATCAAACATAAAACATGTTTTAAAAGACATAATAGAGACTGTATGAATATAGTCTACTTAATCCACTAGAAGAAATTCTTCTTCTAGATCTGTACTTAAGTATTATTAAAGAGAGTAGAGTTAGTAGACAATGGAATTAGGAGGATACGGTAAGAACTGAATTCAGAGAAAAATGGAAAGAAGCAGACAAGAGAATACTTACAGTAAACGACAGTGAAACGAGCCAATTAAAACGAAAAGGCCAAATAAAAGAAAGAGAATGGATGATCCCAGTCCAAAGGATTCTCTACAAATGCAGTCAACAAGGGACCGTAAAATATGTATATTTATTGTCCTTTTGGACTCTTTCCAGTTCTGTTCGAGCAAATTTCGCCTCCATTTCTCTTGCTAATTCATGAGGTTTAACCCCGACCTCCAGCATACTTTGTTATTCGGATAAGAAGACTGGAGCGAATTGGTGACGATGGTACAAAGACGAATTCCCTCGGGAACTGGTCTGAGAAACGGCGCTCTAAATAGAACCTTAGTCTAGACGCCGCTGCCGTCATTCAAAGCCTTGGGCCTAAATAAAGGAATTCTCTGTTGAACATGCAACCCGCTTTCCACGGCTCTCACATGCTTATCTTAATGGTTAATATGAATCTTTAGAAAATGAAATGAATAAGCTTAGAAGAACACATTCCGCCTTTCAGATCTTTACCGTTCTGTTTATTTAGCCTACAGCAAAAATTAAAAATCTGATGTGTCCCATTCACATGAATTTCTCTATGTCTTTGCAACAAATGATTTTATTTACGTCATCTAATCGAGAAAAAATTATCAGAAATACTCTTATTACTTGCTTCCGTGTTAGTAGAAGCGAAATAAAGGAGTAACATAGGTTAAAGTGATAGTCAAAAGCTGGTTGCTGTGTAACTGAAGTTCCTTTGTTTGTATGGACACGAGTTTACAAA
Source organism: Hymenopus coronatus (assembly GCA_030762935.1). Taxonomy (NCBI): domain Eukaryota; kingdom Metazoa; phylum Arthropoda; class Insecta; order Mantodea; family Hymenopodidae; genus Hymenopus; species Hymenopus coronatus. The sequence goes on from CM060889.1 coordinate 27,119,549, forward strand.
GGCCTGTATGAGAAAAATATAAGTTTTTATAGCTGAAACCAAAAACAAGAAATATCTCAAAATCAACCAACTCCACGAAAAAATGTATATAACATAAAGTGTGTGTTTTAATGTGCTCTACATTTTCTGTGGGGTAAGTTTTTGTCCATCTCTTACGGTTTAGCAGTTTTGCAAAATTCTCTAAAACTGACCCAGAATAAAGTAGCCTTCAGAGGCTATTCCCAGAAAATTCAAAATATACATTTCATTTGTGAGGTAAATATCTTTAATCAAAATCGTTAGAGCTATCTTTAAGAAAATCAAATTTTGTGAATTTTTTTCCATGTAAAGGGTAGTTTGGGGTGGGGGGATTTTCTTGAAAATCTTCGTGTCGCATCCTAGGAAGATATCAAACTTAAATACCATCTTTTCATTTTTGACCTACGCTGTCCACAGACACACACATACACAGGCAGACAGACAGACACACACGGACATTTTTCTAAAACTGATTTTTTTGGATCTAGGGGTTCTCAAAATATATATTTCCTGTTAAACCTCGGTATCGAATTTTTGGGTTCAATACAATACCTTCTCTATATACTATGTACATTGTACGTATAGAGAAAGTAAAAAACCTACCATAACCTGAGCTAATTTTTGCGTTAATTGCCTACTTCCCCCTAAAATTATTTTACTTTCTCTGCCGATTCGCAGTTATAGGTAAAATAATATTGTATTTCTCAAAAAATACACATTCTAAAATAAAGGAAGAATATAATGTATCTATATCTTCCAGCCACTATATATGAACAGAATAACAAAAACAGAAAAATTCGGTATAATGCCAACTTTCGTTGAAATGTTAGGTAACTTTTAATAAAGCAATGCAAAGATTTGCTCAAACTTCTCTCTTCTTCACATGGAATATATTTCCTTATTTACTCAAAATTTCTGTAACGATTTTGATTTAAAGGCCACATATCTCAGCAAATAGAATGTTTATGCTGAATTTTCTCAAAATATCCGTGTAACCTTCTTATTTATTGTCGACATTACCTGAAAATGATAAAAGTAGTGTAAAAAAATACATTAGAATATAGAATTTATTTCATTTGTAACACTATTTGGTCCTGAAATATTCTTTGTTGAGCACTTTCTAATCTCTCAGATGTAGTTGAGGAAATTATAAAATATTTGATTATTTATAGTTAACTTCGCAAGAAGTTTACATATTTTACATAAATGTTATGCTTTGTCGGGTGGTAAGATTTTAATGGGTTGGCCCCGTAGCTCAGTCGGCATAACACCTGCCTGATGTGCGAGGGTTGCCGAGTTCGATTCCTAGGGATTTTTCTCTAGCTCAGATATTCCCTATCCTCCTGAAACTAGGAGTGTGAATATGTATGTGGGTAGGTGATCTAATGATATAAAATAAATAAATAAACCTTCACCATATACAAACATAATTTTACAGATATATATACAATTAATGAAGTAAAAAATATATTAAAATATAAAAATGTATAAACATTTTAATATTAAATAACTACTAACTAAAAAAGAAACTCCGTATACAGGAAACGAGTAAAGTGGGAAGCTGGTGACTAGCTACCTTTAATTATCTACTCTTTTATCTCTAACTATATTTTTTAAAAAAAAATGAGTTAAATTAAAGGAAATGAGAAAAAAAACTAAACGATATTAACTAAACTAGATTAAATTACCGGTAACCGGTAATACTGCTGGTAGCCGGCAGGAACTATTAAAATTAACTATTAAATATATACTACCAACATTTATTTTGTTGTGTATAATAGCTAATTAACATAACTATACTAAAACAAAAGATAATAGGTATTTAAATTCTATAATTTAATAACCTTTTTTACGCAAATATTAAAGCTCTCAATTTAAATTCCTCAAAAATTCGTAAATTTAAAAATCTAATCAAAATTAAAGATGAACAGCAATCTATTGACCGCAGGACACCAGTTAATATCATTTCCGATAGGCAATATGCTCCAAACGGAAATGCGGCGTTAGGACTGTGCATTAAATGGAACAATTTTAAAAATCTGATGTTCCATTCACAAGACTTTCTCTACAATCTATAACACCTATTATTAATAGGCTTATTCTTTATCTATTCCATATAATCAAAATAAAGTTTAGCAGAAACGGATTTGTTACTTAGTTCTTCATATGTATAAGGAAAATAAGGGAATGCACTTGATTAAACCAAAAATCAAATGATTTAAAACGTGGCTGCTATGGGATTGAAAGCCGTTTCTTTGCCAGACCAGGAGTTGACAAGTAACCGTATGAAAAAAGTTTAAGTATTTTAAAACTGAAACCAAAACATGCAATATCTCCAAAGAGGTCAACTCCACGAAAGAATTTATATGACATCGATTGTGTTTTAAGGAGATTTACATGTTGTAAGATTTTGTGTATTTATTACGCTTTACAAGATGCAAAATTCAGAAAAATTCATCCATAATAAAGAGGTCGTCGGAGGCTATTTCTAGAAAACTCAAGATATACGTTTTATTTGTCGTGTAAATATTTTAAATATAAGAGATTTTAATTAAAATCGTTAGAGCCATTTTTGAGAAAACCAAACTTCGAATTTTTCCCATGTAAACGAAGTTGGAGGTGGGGATTTTTCTTGAAAAATCTTCATTTCGCATTTTTGGAAGATACTGAACTTTAATATCAAGTTTGGTATTTACAGGACTTATTATTTTTGAGCTATGCTGGCCTCAAGTACACACACCAGACAGACAGACACGAAAACATTTCTAAAAATCCAATCTGTTCCATTCACTTGATTTTCTCTACATATCTGTGACAAATTATAGTTAATAAGCTCCTATCTACTTCATGCTAATCGAGATAAACATTACAAGAAACGATGGTATTGCTTAGTTCCTCGTAAGTAGAAGGGAAATAAGGGAATACGCTAGGCTAAATCGAGTCAAATGTTTTAAAATATGGTTGCTTGGGATTGCAATCCGATTCTTTGCCTGGCCAGGAGATGACAAGTTGCCCTATGAGAAAAGTTTAAGTATTTTAAGACTGTAACCAATAACAAGAAATATTTCGAAAACGGTTTAGTCCACGAAAAATGTATATTACATAAATTGTATTTTAACGATATCTGTAAATTTTATGGTTTACCAGTTATGCAAAATTCAGAAAAATTCATCCAGAATAAACAGGTCTTAAGAGGCTATTTCCAGAAAATTCAAAATATACATTTTATTTAACATGTAAATATATTTGATATAAGAGCTTTTAATCAACATCGTTAGAGCCATTTCTGAGAAAAACAAAATTGTCGATTTTTTTTCATGCAAAGGGTAAAGGGGAGTGGGGAATTTTCTTGCAAATCTTCGTGTCTCATCCTTGGAAGATACTGTACTAAAATATCAATTTTGATATTTAACGGACTTTTTTGATTTTGAGCTATAGTGCCCACAGACACACACACAACATACACACACATATTCGGGAATTTTTCTAAAAATGATTTTTTTGGATTCAGGGTTCGAAATGTATTTCCAGTAAAATCTTGTAATCGAATTTTTGGGTGCAATACAATACCTTCCCTATACACTATATATATATATATATATATATATATATATATATATATATATATATATATATCTTAAGAGTATACCAGTTACACAAAGGTCATTCAGAATAAAGAATTCTTTATAAGCTTTTCTCAGAAAACTCCAGATAAACATTTCATTTGTCATGAAAATATTATATCATTTTCGTGGAAATCAAAAAGTTTGAGAAAAGAAATTCCATGTAGGTAAGGCATAGTTTTGGAGAGACGATTTTCTTGATATTCTTTGTGTTGTATCTTTAAAATACGTTTTTGAGTCATGCTGTTTACACACACACACACACACACATACACGCACACACACATTCTATCTAAAAATTCATTTTTGGAAGTTCAGTGACCTTCCAAGTATATATTTGCGCTGAAATTTCTACATCGAATTTATTGGTAGAACTCAATACGTGCTTTCTCCACTTAGCTGTGTATAATTAATCAAATATAATGTGAAAGTAAACATAGCTCTATGAATTCTTTATAACTTGAATAATGTTTTATACTTAGTATTTTATATGTTGGTAACGGTTTTAGCAACCGTGTTACAACATCATAAACATGAGAAGACTTTGTATTAGCCGATTATATCGACTGAATTTGTCATCTGTCACAAGCGATATTTCTCTGTGAGTGATCGTTAGCAGTTTCCTGGAAGCAATTTTCCAACAGCTGTAGGTCAAAGTTCACCACAGATGGGACACGCCAAGTTGTACAATATCCGTTTCCCTCTCGCTTGTTTCTTGTTGTGCTTTGTAGAGAGCAAGATGGAAGTGTGCCGGAAGTGAGGTTTGTCGCAAATGAAGGCAAGCGAGCGGAGTTACGTTTGAAGAGCTTTGCCATCTCAAAGTTGTAAACAGCTAGTCTTTCTGTTGATTTAATCAGTATGAAGGACAAGTGAAATGTAGTTAAAAGGGGAGAAAAAATCTAATGTGTTCCATTCACATGACTTTCTCTACACCTCTGCAACAAATTATTGTTAAAAAGTTTATGCTTCTATCTACTTCATTCTAATCGAGAAAAAATTAGCAGAAATAGCCTTATTACTTGCTTCCTTGTAAGTAGAAGCGAAATAAGGGAGTAACATAGATTGAAGTGATAGACCAAAGCTGGTTGCTATGTGACTGAGGTTACTTTGTTCGTATGGACAGGAGTTGACAAAGTTTTTCAAAGCTGAAACCAAAAACAAGGATTATAAAAAAAAAACGATCAACTCTACGAAAAAAATGTTATGACATAAATTGTGTGTTTTAACGTGCTCTATATTTTTTGTGTGGTAAGTTTTTGTCTATTTCTTACGGTTCTGTAGTTATTCAAAATTCTGCAAAATTCATCCAGAATAACGAAGTCTTCAGACGCTATTCCCAGAAAATTCAATACATGCATTTTATTTTTCACGTCAAAATATCTTTAATATACGATATTTGATCAAAATCGTTAGAGCCATTTTTGAGAAAATCAAAATTTTTGAAAATAATTCCATGTAGGGTTATTTTCTTCAAAATCTTCGTGCCAAGTTTGGTATTTAACGGAATTTTCGTTTTTGAGCTATGTTGTCCACAGTCACACAGACCTTTTTCTAAAAAGTTTTTTTTTTATTATTCAGGAGGACCCTAATATGTATTTCCGGTAAAATCTCGGTATCGAATTTTTGGGCGCAATGCAATACCTTCTCTATACACTATGTACATAGTTCGTGTAGAGAAAGTAAAAATACAATCAGTTATCTTCTGAAGAAGGGACCAGCGTTGCAACATATGAAACGATACGACCACAGTATTACTGTTTCTGTTTCAGCAAGCAAAATATAAGACAAGATGTAAGGTTACCTCTGAACTTCTGGCAATGTCAAGCAAGGCAAAAGAGTTATTAAAGTAGCCTTATAAGCTACTGAGATCCCCAGGAACGCTACCATTCTAAAGTTAATACGGTGATGCATAGTTAAGGATCGTAGAGTAGCATTTCTTGTACTATCACTCATTTGTTCTGACATTCGTTAGCTACTCTGTGAAAGTAAAGCGAATCAGTGAAAGATGTCAGAGAATATGAGACAGCATGCAACATCATGTCAGTTCTCTTGAAGCTTTTTCTATTATCTTCTGAGTGTTCGTTTTAAATTGGTCTGCCTCAGTTCACTCTTGCTCTAAATTAGGTTGCCTTTTGATCCACAAAAATTACAAAAGGTGATTAGAAGAGGTTGTTTAGTTTCCGCCCTGTTTATCTTAAAGGAATTTCCGTAACAATGTGTAGGAACGAACACGTTTCGTAATTAAGGCAAAACAAGCAAACAAAACTATTACATTTACATTACGTTTCTGTCCTCCATCCTTTATGGCTATACATACTATTCTTACGAAAGGGTAGTTGGAGGTGGAGGGATTTTTCTCAAAATATTCGTTGTTTTTTTTTTTTGTAGTGTTTAACGCCCTCTTTAACTACCTATGGCACCGCAACCATTGACACTGATGATACATGAATGATGATGAAGCACCGGTGGAACGAGATGGCGGAGAAAACCCGCCCGAGCACCGCTTTGTCCACCACAAATCTCACATGCGGTCACTTGGGATCGAACCCAGACCGTCTAGGTGAGAGGCGAGTGGTCTAATCACTCGGCCAAGGTGCGGCCTCAAAATATTCGTGTGGCATCCCTGGATGATACTAAACTTAAATACCAAGTTTGGTATTTTACCGATTTTTCGTTTTTGAGTTATCGTGTTCACAGACACATGGACACACACACACGGATCCTTTTTCCGAAAATGCTTTTTTACTTTCTTACACTTACTATGTACATAAGGTATTGTATTGCACCCAAAAATTTGATTACGAGATTTCACCGGAAATACATGTTTTGGGTCCCCCTGAATCCAAAAAAAAAAGCATTTTTGGAAAAAGGTCCGTGTGTGTGCTTGTCTGTGTGTGTGCTGTGTGTCTGTGGACAGCATAGCTCAAAAACGAATAGACCGTTAAATACCAAACTTGGTATTTAAGTTTGGTATCTTCCAAGGATGCGACACGAAGATTTTCAAGAAAATCCCCCCATCCCCAACTATCCTTTACATAGAACTTTTTTCTAAAATTTTGATTTTCTCAAAAATGACTAACGATTTTGATTAAAATATCGTATATTACCTGACAAATAATATGTATATCTTCAATTTTCTGGAAATAGCCTCTGAAGATTACTTTATTCTGGAGGAATTTTGCATAACTGCTAAACCGTAAGAAATGGTCAAAAACTTACCTCACTAAAAATGTAGAGCACATTAAAACACGCAATTTATGTTATATGATTTTTTTTCGAGGAGTTGATCGTTTTTTATATATTCCTTGTTTTTGGTTTCAGCCTTGAAAAACATACTTTTCTCATACAGGAATTTGTCAATTCGTGTCCATACAAACGAAGGAACCTCAGTCACCTAGTAACCAGCTTTTGACTTCACTTTAATCTATGATACTCCCATATTTCGCTTCTACTTACAATGAAGCAGGTAGTAAGAATATTTCTGCTAATTTTTTTCTCGATTAGCTTGAAGTAACTGAAGAATAAGCTTATTAACAATAATTTGTTACACAGAAGTAGAGAAAGTCATGTGAATGGAACACATCAGATTTTTTTAGATAAAGGGGACTCTAAAACATGTATTTCCGGTGAAGTCTCGGTATCGAATTTTTGGGTGCAATGCAATACCTTCTCTATATACTATGTACATAATACGTATAGAAAATGTAAAAAAAAAAAAAAAAAAAATACACATATCCTCAGCCACTCCTTTTTGCATCAGTAAAACACTTACAGCATGAATTCTCCTGGTACAATTCCACAAGGAGCACTTGAATAACTCCTTTAAATAAAAAACACCTTTTTGAATATTACTGCACTAAATATGTCAAGAATGGCAATCGAATGTGCTTTCTTCTCCTTGGTTCTGGTCCTGCGGGAACAGTCTGGGTCTCGCTGCAGGTGCAGACCGGGAAATTGATTTTCCTCGCTCTTGTCCTCTCCGAAAACTACTCCGCTTCTCTTGAAATATTCTGGCTTCACCTGGCGTCTTACAAACCAAGACAATAAGGAGAGACCCGCATTGGGGATTAAGGTAGCATATATCTCCCTAAGTTAGTACCAGTTCTATCCCTCGAGGCTCTTTTCACCCCTTCGCTTATATCACACCAGCCTTTTCCTCCGGCGACACTTTACATAAAGTGTCCGTAGAACATCCCAAAGTGGCATATCAAGGGAGTGTGTCAGAATAACTGTGTAGGCGCACATGATAGCTCTTCTGTTGTTTAACAAGTCCTTCTAAACGACCACTTCATTAAAACAGATGAACCACGTTATACTCCTTGTATACGAAGGGATTATGTATTGACTAATAAGGCAAGGGAGCAGTTTCAAAATGAGACACGCCGTTAAATCTGAATAATGCTTTCGTGAGTGTTTTAATTCATTGTTCTTTCGTTTGTTTTCCACCTACCATTCTTTAGTTCTTTTCCTTTGGGAGTTTTTCTATACTTATAATAGGTAGGTGATGTAATTTTACTTTCTCTACACGCACTATGTACATAGTGTATAGAGAGGGTATTGCACTCCACCCAAAAATTCGATACCGAGATTTCACCGGAAATATATGTTTTAGGGTCCCTTGTATCCACAAAAAGCATTTTCTCTAAAAGGTCCGTGTGTGTGTCTGTGTGTCCGTGTGTCTGTGAACACGATAGCTCGAAAACGAAAAGTCGGTAAAATACCAAACTTGGTATTTAAATTTAGTATCTTCCGGGGATGCGACACGAAGATTTAGAGAAAAATTTTCCCACCCCAAACTATCCTTTATATGGACCTTTTTTGGAAAATGTTGCTTTTCTCAAAAATGGCTGTAACGATTTTGATTAAAATTTCGTATATTAAAGATATTTACCTGGCAAATAAAATGTATATCTTGAATTTTCTGGAACGGCCTCTGAAGACTACTTTATTCTGCATAACTGCTAAGCCGTAAAAGATAGAGAAAAACTTACCTCACAAAATATGTAGAGCACTTTAAAACACACAAAGTATACTACATGCATGTTTTTCGTGGAAGTGATTGTTTTTGAGATATTTCTTGCTTCTGGTTTCATATTTAAAAAACTTATATTGTTCTCACACAGGACTTACTCAACTCCTATCCATACAAACAAAGAAAATTCATCACGTAGCAACCAGCTTTTGACAATCACTGTGACCTATGGTACTTCCTTATTTCGCTTCTACTTACAAGGAAGGAAGTAATAAGACTATTTCTGCTATTTTTTTCTTGATTAGCATGAAGTAAATAGAAGCATAAGCTTTTTAACAATACTTTTTTGCAGAAATGTACAGAAAGTCATGTGAATGGAACACGTCAGATTTTTATAATTAAACACATGCACATTCACTCTTAAATTCATACTTCCAGACCCTGTTGGGGATACGGAATAATTCTGGTAAAAGAAAAATTCCCCGCCCCAGCAGGGACCTCCGGGTAAGAAGTCAGCACACTGACCACTCGACCAGGAGGCAGTCCTGGGAAGTATTGTATTCCATCCCTGAACTCATGTCAAATTCTGATGTCAAATTCTGCCGTAAATATACGGTTTGAGTCCATCTCAATATAGAAAAGCATTACTAGAAAACAATTCATGCATGCATACGTGTATGTATAACTTTTAACACATGACTCAAGAATGAAATATCGGATGAATACAAAATTTGGTTCATAAATGCAGTATCTTCTACAGATGCAACACAAAGATTTTTAAGAAAATCCCCCTTCCAAACTGCCCATTTCATGAAACAGTTTGCGAAATGTTTATTTAAAAAGAATTACTCAAAGTATTTTGATTAAAATTTCATATATTAAGGATAATTACACGACAAATAAAAGTTATATGTTGAGTTTTCTGGAAATAGCGTATACATCCCCCTTTATCAGGAAAGAAATTTATATTATTTAAACATAAGCGATAGATGAAAACTACTGTACCAAAAATGTAATATCTTTAAAATATACAATTTATTGTAAATAATATCTTTTACTGCATCAGCATTTCCGACATATCCGTAGAAAAGATTCGAAGTTTCAATATTTAAATCGTTATTTCAAATTTTTCGCGATGTCATGGAAGAGTATATTTCAATTCTTAAACATTTTAATATCATTATTTTCTCTGTATCTAAAACGAACTTTATAATTTCCTAAAAGAATTATCCCGATTAATATAAAGTTGAAAAAGTTTTGTAAGAATAATTTGTATACTCTAATAATAGAGGATAGAGAAAGTCATGTGAAAACACACCAGGATATTTTTTGCAAAATAATATTATTTATAAAGTTATTTTCAGAGAGTAATTGTGAGTTCAAATACTGACCAAACTCTTTAGTACAGAATAATGAATTCCATCATTACATTGTGATGTATAAGAGTTGTAACTAGGTTCTCATAAAACATATATTACTTTCTATAGGGTCTTTAAATTATAATGTAGCCCTTGTCGCGGTCTCTTCACTGTGCAAAAGATCCGAGAATTGCCGGGAAAGTGGTGCCGGCAAAGGCGCACTAGAACACGTATCTTGATAAATTACGGAAATGTTGACCTTCTGCTCACATATGGGCAGCGCAATTTGCGAAAATATTCTCACTCGTCTAAGCTTAACAGCAGAAATCCTTGTAGTTTCTTACATGATACTGTAACTAAGTTTCTCTAGATTAACAGAGGGAGCTTAGGTGAATGAGCGAGAACATCTTTAAATTGTTATACTGCCTGTTTGGGAGCAGAAGGTCAATATTTCCGGAATGTATTTAAGGTAAGGACTCCAGTGCGCCTTTGTAGGTACCACTTTCCCGGGGACTTTCTGTTCTCTCGCGCAGTGGAGAGAGGCCCCGCGAGGAGTTACCTTGTAATTTAATGGCCCGATAATTATATTCGCAGAGCATTATATCGCGTACATTTTGTTTAGTAAATAACCCTCAAATGTATGGAGAGCACTCGCAAAATGACAAAGGAAAGAAACTCTTGTGAGTTTTTACTTTCTCTACACGTACTATGTACATAATGTATAGAGAAGGTATTGCACTCCACCAAAAAATTCGATACCGAGATTTCACCGGAAATATATGTTTTAGGGTTCCCTGTTTCCAAAAAAAGTATTTTCAGAAAAAGGTCCGTGTGTGTGTCCGTGTGTCCGTGTAGCCGTGAACACGATAACTCAAAAACGAAAAGTAGGTAAAATACCAAATTTGGTATTTAAGTTTAGTATCTTCCAGGGATGCGACACGAAGGTTTTGAGAAAAATCCCCCACCCTAAACTACCCTTTACATGGAACTTTTTTCGAAAATTTCGATTTTCTCAAAAATGCCTCTAACGATTTTGATTAAAATATCATATATTAAAGACATTTACCTGACAAATAAAATGCATATCTTGAATTTTCTGGGAATAGCCTCTGAAGAGTAGTTTATTCTGGATGAATTTTACGGAATTTTGAATAACTGCTAAACCATAAGAGATGGACAAAAACTTACTGCACAAAAATTGTAGAGCACGTTAAAACACACAATTTATATTCCATACAGGAATTTGTCAACTGCTGTCCATACAAACAAAGGAACATCAGTCACATAGCAACAGCTTTTGACTTTCACTTTAACCTATGGTACTCCCTTATTTTGCTTCTACTTACAATAAAGCAAGAAATAAGACTATTTCTACTATTTTTTTCTGATTAGAATGAAGTAAATAGAAGTATAAGCTTTTTAATAATAATTTGTTGCAGAGATGTAGAGAAAGTCATGTGAATTTTACACATCAGATTTTTAGTTTATCAAAGGAATAGAATATGTTGCAAAACTGAAGTTTATTTATAGTTGTAAGCATTTGTATAAAAAAGCTGAACTAAAAATGCTTCTGGTAATTTTAGCGTATCGATAACTTAGACCAGCATCCACAGTACTGTATTGGGCCGCGCCGTGGCCGAGTGATTAGACCGCTCGCCTCTCACCGAGACGGCCCGGGCTCGATCCCAAGCGACCGCATGTGAGATTTGTGGACAAAGCGGCGCTGGGGTGGGTTTTCTCCGGGTTCTCCGGTTTCCCCCGCCATCGTATTCCACCAGTGCTCCATTTCCATTCATGTATCATCAGTGTCACCACCTGCGGTGCCATAAGTAGTAAACACTACCAAAAAAAAGAACAGTACTGTACTATTAAATCACAGTAAACATGTAAATAGGCAGTCTGGTACACTTTTATGAAAACTTCAAATTACAAAAGATTATAAATATAATGTTTCTGAATAGTTTCATCATTTACAAAATTTCATTTTTATGAATATTTTACTTTCTTCACCACGTTGAGCCCAAAAATTCAATTCGCACGGAAATAACATTATGAGATTCCCTGTATAAAAAGTATTATTTTTAGAAAAAGTACCCGTGCGTATGTGTGCCTGTTTTAAACAGTAAACGTTAACTTATCAATGATACTGATTATATAGTTAAAGAATGAAAAGAGTAAAATAATGGCTTCATAATTGTCTGTAATTAAGCCATAAACTGATAGCTATAATAATCTGTTTTGAGACTGTTAATTGTTAATAAAATTAATGTTAATTATACTTTGTGACATTATTTTGTACATATATTTAATTTTTCACCAGTTAATACCCACTTGCAGAAGAATAAATAAACACATACATAACACAACATACATTACACTACAATACATAAACACAAAAACCAATTGTTATGCAGTTGTTGGTCTATATATTCCATTATATGCAATCTTTCTCATAAAGAACTCCTGTTTATTTAGACATAAATCCCTTTTTCCTCCATTGCGCTTCTTATAGTGTATTTTCCCCGGTTGTTATTTACAAATTTCAGAATTTCAAATTAGAGTCTAGGTTGCAGTGGCACGTCCCAGACATGCGCAGAACTCTGTTCTTCCACTTCTGGACTTGTGAGGGTGTCGAGGGGTAACAGGATAGAACACATCCGTGCTAATTAGTACCATACACAATTCCGTATGGCAACACGTGTAAGTGGTGAGGTAAACATTACGTTACAAACCTAGTCAGTGCAGTGCGCAAAAAGGCATTCATTGGTATTGTAAGCATTTCAGTAATTACACATTGTAATTACCGAGACTCCCTTTAGCGGAACTTTTTTTATTTCTCAGGTTTGTTCTCATTAGATCACTCGTCCTTTGGTTTCGAAGCATTCGTTTACCAAAATGAAATTACCAAAAACATATCGACAGTCGTGGTATTACTGAAGATACTATGGAACTTCCAGTAGGAAAATCTATGTCGTCATATCGTTGACATTGCGGGCGTATTTTTCTAGCAAGACTCTCATTCGGGAGGTCCTAGGTTCGACTCTTGGCTAGGAAATGAGAATGGTTACATTTCTACTACTAGTTTTTTCCCTTCGTTACCTATCAGTTCGGTTCCCCTTTCTTCTTTCAAGTAGGATTAAAGCCTGTGCAGGTGTTGGTGTCCAACTGATGGCGCAGATCCTCGTTTGTTCAAAAATTATCCCTATCAGATGACAGCTTTAAAGTGGGTCGATTTTGGTTTCGCCAGAGATAAACCCCATTCGTCAAGCCGTAAATTAATAGGAATGCAGCGTAGAATTGAATAAAGAATAAAAGAATGCTCTAAAATGATAGGATAAATAATGTAATTTTATTGCAACAAAACATAAAAACGCTATAACAATTAAATTTCAATAAAATATGAATTCAAATCATAGCCTTACAAAATTGCTTGGAAGTCCTTAGGGATCTGCGTGCGTCTCTATTGGCTGGACCGCTTGTAGCCTGTAGCCTCTTGCGGCGACTTCGCCTTAACTGCACCTCCTGGGGATGGTAACCCAAAAAGACCTCATTCCCTCCGTTATCGGGTCATTCATTCATGTGCTTAGGCCACCACTATTTTTCTCTTAGGAGTTTAAATCTTATAATCTGTGAAAAGCTATATACTCTAAATAAACTTAGGCCATTGAATACGCTTACTTCTTTAAATGTAATTGCATTTTACTTTCTCTACACTTACTATGTACATAGTGTATAGAGAAGGTATTGTAATGCACCCAAAAATTCGATACCAAGATTTCACCGGAAATACTTGTTTTGGGTCCCCTGAATCCAAAAAAAGCATTTTGGAAAAAGGTCCGTGCGTGTGCGTGTGTGTGTGGCTGTGTGTCTAAGGACAGTAGAGCTCAAAAACGAAAAGACCGTTAAATACCAAACTTGGTATTTAATTTTGGTGTATTCCAAGGATGCGACACGAAGATTTTCAAGAAAATCCTCCCGACCCCAACTACCCTTTACATAGAACTTTTTCCGAAAATTTTGATTTTCTCAAAAATGGCTCTAACGATTTTAATTAAAATATTGTATATGAAAGATATTTACCTGACAAATAATATGTATATATTGAATTTTCTGGGAATAGCCTCTGAAGACTACTTTATCGTGGAGGAATTTTGCATAACTGCAAAAAATTACTACACAAAAAATTTAGAGCACATTAAAACACAGAATTTATGTTACATCACTTTTTTCGAGGAGTTGATCGTTTTTTAGATATTCCTTGTTTTTGGTTTCAGCTTTGAAAAACTTGTACTTTTCTCATATAGGAATTTGTCAACTCGTGTCCATACAAACAAAGGAACTTCAGTCACATAGCAGCCAGCTTATGACTTCACTTTAACCTATGACACTCCCTTATTTCGCTTCTATTTACAACGAAGCAATAATAAGACTATTTCTGCTCATTTTTTCTCGATTAGCATGAAGTAAATAGAAGAATTAGCTTCTTAACAATAATTTGTTACACAGAAGTGGAGAAAGTCATGTGAATGGAACAACTCAGATTTTCTTTTTAAAGAGAAATAATCAGATGTAGTACAAAAGTATATAGTGCATACAAGTAGTTGCTCTTGAAATTCTGTCAGAAGTAACGCAACTCTAGTTTAACAAGAGTATATTTCTGATACTCATAAGTTACTGGTGTTGCAAATACATAAAACGACAGACTTGTTCCTTTTATCCCAGAAACAAATATAATATCCAAGGCCGATTCACATTTATTTTCTATTGCCCTTAGCCTGCAAATGGAAGAAACCGATGACCGAACCAGAAACTGGTTCTGCTGATATTCGGCTTATTACAACATACATCATACAACAACATACATTTAACTATAACATACATCATAATGCAACACACATCTAACTGCAACCTATATCATCTTACTGCAACATGCATCCTACTACAACATGCATCTTACTACAACATGCATCCTCCTGCAACATGTATCTTACTGCAACATGCATCTTACTACAACATGCATGTTACTGCAACATGCATCCTCCTGCAACATGTATCTTACTGCAACATGCATCTTACTACAACATGCATGTTACTGCAACATGAATCTTACTGCAACATGCATCCTAGTACAACATGCATCTTACTGCAACATGCATCTTACTGCAACATGCATCCTACTACAACATGCATCTTACTGCAACATGCATCTTACTGCAACATGCATCTTACTGCAACATGCATCCTACTGCAACATGCATGTTACTGCAACATGCATCCTCCTGCAACATGTATCTTACTGCAACATGCATCTTACTACAACATGCATGTTACTGCAACATGAATCTTACTGCAACATGCATCCTAGTACAACATGCATCTTACTGCAACATGCATCTTACTGCAACATGCATCTTACTGCAACATGCATCTTACTGCAACATGCATCCTACTGCAACATGCATCCTACTGCAACATGCATCCTACTACAACATGCATCTTACTGCAACATGCATCCTACTACAACATGCATCCTACTACAACATGCATCCTCCTGCAACATGTATCTTACTGCAACATGCATCTTACTGCAACATGCATCCTACTGCAACATGCATCTTACTGCAACATGCATCCTACTGCAACATGCATCTTACTGCAACATGCATCTTACTGCAACATGCATCCTACTGCAACATGCATCTTACTGCAACATGCATCCTACTGCAACATGCATCTTACTGCAACATGCATATTACTGCAACATGCATCCTACTGCAACATGCATCTTACTGCAACATGCATCCTACTACAACATGCATCCTACTACAACATGCATCCTACTGCAACATGCATCCTACTACAACATGCATCTTACTGCAACATGCATCTTACTGCAACATGCATCTTACTGCAACATGCATCTTACTGCAACATGCATCCTACTGCAACATGCATCTTACTGCAACATGCATCTTACTGCAACATGCATCCTACTGCAACATGCATCTTACTGCAACATGCATCCTACTACAACATGCATCCTACTACAACATGCATATTACTACAACATGCATCTTACTGCAACATGCATCCTACTACAACATGCATCTTACTACAACATGCATGTTACTGCAACATGTATCTTACTGCAACATGCATCCTACTACAACATGCATCTTACTGCAACATGCATCCTACTGCAACATGCATCTTACTGCAACATGCATATTACTGCAACATGCATCCTACTACAACATGCATCCTACTGCAACATGCATCCTACTGCAACATGCATCTTACTGCAACATGCATCTTACTGCAACATGCATCCTACTGCAACATGCATCCTACTGCAACATGCATCCTACTACAACATGCATCTTACTGCAACATGCATCCTACTGCAACATGCATCTTACTGCAACATGCATCTTACTGCAACATGCATCCTACTACAACATGCATCTTACTGCAACATGCATCCTCCTGCAACATGTATCTTACTGCAACATGCATCTTACTACAACATGCATGTTACTGCAACATGCATCTTACTGCAACATGCATCTTACTGCAACATGTATGTTACTGCAACATGCATCTTACTGCAACATGCATCTTACTACAACATGCATGTTACTGCAACATGCATCTTACTGCAACATGTATGTTACTGCAACATGTATCTTACTGCAACATGCATCTTACTGCAACATGCATCTTACTGCAACATGCATCTTACTGCAACATGTATGTTACTGCAACATGCATCTTACTGCAACATGCATCTTACTGCAACATGCATCTTACTGCAACATGTATCTTACTGCAACATCCATCTTACTACAACATGCATGTTACTGCAACATGCATCTTACTACAACATGCATCTTACTGCAACATGTATCTTACTGCAACATGCATCTTACTACAACATGCATGTTACTGCAACATGCATCTCACTGCAACATGCATCTTACTGCAGCATGCACCCTACTGCAACCTAAAGCTTACTGTAACATGCATCTCACTATAATATACATCTTGCTGCAACATGCATCTTACTGCAACCTAAATCTTACTGCAACCTAAATCTCACTGCAATATGCATCTTACTGCAACATGCATCTCACTGCAACATATATTCCACTGCAACATACTTCTTTCTGCAACCTGAATCTTACTGCAACCTGAATCTTACTGCAACATGCATCTTACTGCAACATGCATCTTACTGCAACATGCATCCTACTACAAAATGCCTCCTCCTGCAACATGCATCTCACTGCAACATATATTTCACTGCAACATACTTCTTTCTGTAACCTAAATCTTACTGCAACCTAAATCTTACTACAACTAAAATCTTACTGCAACCTGAATCTTACTGCAACATGCATCTCACTGCAACATGCATCGCACTGCAACATACATCTCACTGCAACATGCATCTCACTGCAACATGCATCTCACTGCAACATGCATCTCACTGCAACATACATCTCACTGCAACATACATCTCACTGCAACATGCATCTCACTGCAACATACATCTCACTGCAACATGCATCTCACTGCAACATGCATCTCACTGCAACATGCACCTCACTGCAACATGCATCTCACTGCAACATGCATCTCACTGCAACATGCATCTCACTGCAAGATGCATCTCACTGCAACATACATCTCACTGCAACATGCATCTTAGAACAACAACATCTATCTATAACATACATTTCGTTATAACATACCTCGCATTGCAAAATGCATCTTACTACATATACGAAAAGTCCGTTAAACACCAAATTTGGTATTTAATTGAAGTATCTCCTAAGGATGCGACACGAAGATTTTCAAGAAAATCCTCTACCACCAACTACCCTTTACATGGAAAAAATATCGATTTTTTTTATTTTCTCAAAAATGCCTCTAATGATTTTGGTTAAAATCTCTTATATTTAAGATATTTACATGGCAAATGAAATGTATATCTTGAATTTTGTGGGAATAGCTTCTATAGACCTGTTTATTCTAGATGATTTTTATTGAATGTTGCATAACTGGTAAATAGTAAGAGGTAACACAAAAACTTACAGCATAAAAATGTAGATCACGATAAAACACATAATTTATGTCATATACATTTTTTTTTGGGAGTTGTCCATTTTCGAGATATTCCTTGTTATTGATTTCAGTTTTAAAATACTTAATTTTTCTCATACAGGAACTTGGTGTATACCCTTATTTTCCTTCTACTTATAAAGCAATTAAGTAATAATAAGTTTTAGCATTAAATAAGTAGACGAATAAGCTTATTACTAATAATGTGCCATAGAGATGTAGAGAAAGACATGTCAATGAAACATATCAGACTTTTTTGGATTTAAGGGATTCCAAAACATGTATTTCCGGTAAAATATCGGAATCGAATTGTTGGGTACATTACAATACCTTCTCTATACACTATGAACCTAGTAGTAGAAAGTAACAGCATGTAAAATCACTGGTAATAGTAATTTTCATATCTGAAAAATACTTTCATATTGCGTCACGGGATAGCAAACGAGTTAAATTGGAATCAGAGAAATCCAAGCTGTAAATATATGTTATTTACGCCAGTTTTGTCAGTTCCCTGACGAAGAACACACAGTCAAAAGGCCGAAAGCTTGGATTTCTCTGATTCCAATCTAACTCGGTTGCTATCCCGTGAAGTCAGCTGTAATAATCAACTCCGAGAAAGCTTCAAATCTTTAATAAAAATCTGATGTGTTCCTTGTTCCTTTCACATGTCGTTCTCTACATCTCTGCAAAAAATTATTGTTAAAAAGCTTATTGTACTATTTACTTAATGCTAATCGAAAACAATTAGCAGAAATGGTCTTATTACTTGCTTTTCTGTGAGTAGAAGCGAAATAAGGGAGTACCATAGGATAAAGTGGTAGTCAAAAGCTGGTTGCTACGTGACTGAAGTTCCTTTGTTTGTATGGACAGGAGTTGACAAAGTCGTGTGTGAGAAAAGTATAATTTGTTATAGCTGCACCAAAAAAAAGAGTATCTAAAAAGCGATCAACTCCACGAAACAAATGCATATAACATAAATTGTGTGTTTTAAAGTACTCTACATGTTTTGTGTGGTAAGTTTTTTCCCATCCCTTTCGGTTTAGCAGTTATGCAAAATGCCGTAAAATTCGTCCAGAATAAAGTAGCCTTAAGTGGCTATTCCCAGATAATTCGAGATATACATTTTATTTGTCAGGTAAATATCTTGAATGTACCATATTTTCATCAAAGTCGTTAGAGCCATTTTAAGAAAAACAAGATTTTCGAAAATATTTCCATGTAAAGGATAGTTAGGGGTGGGGGTATTTTCTCAAAAACCTTCGTGTCGTATCCTTGGAAGTTACTAAACTTAAAAACAAAGTTTGGTACTTAACCGACTTTTCGTTTTTTAATTATCGTGTTCCCAGACACATGGACACACTGACATACGGACACACACACCGGAACTTCTTCCGAAAATGCTTTTTTACTTTCTCTAGCCCCGTATGTACAATATACGTAGGGATATAGAAGTATTGTATTCCACCTAAAAATTCGACGTCGAGATTTCAGCTGAAATATATGTTTTAGGACCCCCTGAATCCAAAAACAGAAGTTCCAGAAAAATGTCCGTGTGTGTGTGTGTGTTTGTGTGTGTGTGTGTCCGTGTGTCTGTGAACACGATAACCAAAAAGAAAAAGTAGCTAAAATACCAAACTTGGTATCTAAGTTCAGTATCTTCCAGGGATGTGACACGAAGATTTTGAGCAAAATCCCCCTACATCAAACTACCCTTTACATGGAACTTTATTTGAAAATGTTTATTTTCTTAAAAATGGCTCTAACGATTTTTATTAAAATATCGTATACTAAAGATATTTACCTGACAAATAAAATGTACATCTTCAATTTTCTGGGAATAGCTTCTAAAGACCTGTTTATTCTGGATGAATTTTTCTTAATTTGGCATAACTAGTAAACCGTAACACATAGACTAAATCTTACTCTACAAAAAATGTAGGCCTTGTTAAAATACACAACTTGCGTCATATACATTTTTTTCGTGGAGCTTACCGTTTTAGAGTTATTCATTGTTATTAGTTTCAGTTTATACTTTTCTCAAACGGGAGTGTCCGTTTTTCTTTTGTTCTACTCCTGGCCAAGAAAAGAAGCGATTTGTAATGACAATCGCATAACGACAGCTTTTAAAACATTTGACTAAATATTTACCCTAGTGTATTCCTTTATTTTCTTCCTACTTATAAGGAACTAAGTAATAAGAGCATTGTGCTGAATACCTCGAAATGGTGCAGAAAGAAGAATAATTTATGTAAGAAGTTTGTAGAACTGCTAGAGAAAATCATGTGAGTGTAACACATCAGATTTTTTGGATACAGGATATCCTAAAACATACCTTCTCTACACACACACTATATACATAGTATGTGTAGAGAAAGTAAAAATACTAGGTTTATAACTAATATATTAGTCTAAAATATAAATTAAAAGTATGTATTTGTCCCGAAGCTCGATGCCACTTTATGTCCGAGAGCTATCGATGTCAGCAGTTTGAATTAACTACACATTCGCCTAGGAGAACCAGCCACTCCTATAAATGTATGTGTGATGCATTTAAGGCGCTTCAAACACGCCAAACTTCATTTCCTGTGAACATGCGAGTTAAAGTGTTGAATATGTACACAGCGGACCGTTATGACAGCGCCACACTTGATGCTGACGTCACTACCAACATCCCTCGCGCTTCTCATTTGAGCACTGTGACAGCGCTGTCGCTACTTTTTTGCCGAACAGAGTGCGAAATCGTGTCTCATGCAAAATAAATTGTGCACTCGAACCTGTTTTCGCTTGCGGATCAAATCTAACCTATTGCACAAAGCGAAACAGAGCGCTAAACACATGAATCGAGCGGCAGATAGGACAGCTGATAGATTACCTCACTGGATAAGTAAACAAATTAGGTTGAAAGGTCATAGGTCCAGAGTTAGATAAACAGGAAGCAATCATTTCAGACATTCAAACTCCTTTCCAGCAATACAAATAGGCAGTTCGATACCGAATTTTAACGGAAATACATGTTTAGGGACCTCCTGAATCCGAAAAAATCTGATGTGTACCATTCATATGACTTTCTCTATATCCCTGCAATAAATTATTCTTAAAAAGCTTATACTTCTATTTACTTTATGCTAATCAGAGAAAAATTAGCAGAAATAGTCTTATTACTTGCTTCCTTGTAAGTAGGAGCGAAATAAGGGACTAACAAAGGTTAAAGTGACAGTCAAAAGCTGCTTGCTATGTCAATTAAGTTCCTTTGCTTATATGGAGAGGAGTTGACAAGTTCCTTCATGAGAAAAGTATAAGTTTTTCATAGCAGAAACCAAAAATAAGGAATGTCTCAAAAACGACGAACTCACGAAAAAAATGTATATAACATAAATTGTGTGTTTTGACGTGCTCTACATTTTTTGTGTAGTAAGTTTTTGTCCATCTCTTACGGTGTTTAGCATTTATTTAAAATTCAGTAAAATTCATCCAGAATAAACTAATCTTCAGAAGCTATTCCCAGAAAATTCAAGATATACATTTTATTTTTCAGGTAATTGGCTTTAATATATAAATTTTAATCAAAATCGTTAGAGCCATTTCTAAGAAAATCAAAATTTTCGAAAAAAGTTCCATGTAAAGGGTAGTTTGGGGTGGGGGGATTTTACTCAAAATGTTCGAGTCGCATCCTTGGAATATACAAAACTTAAATACCAAGTCCGGTATTTTACCGACTTTTCGTTATTGAGTTGTGTTCACAGGCACACGACACGGACACTCGGACACACACACACACGAACCTTTTTCTGAAAATGCTTTTTTTGGATATTGGGGACCCTAAAACATATATTTCTGGTGAAATCTTGGTATCGAATTTTTGGGTGGAGTGCAATACCTTCTCTATACACTATGTACATGGTACATATAGAGAAAGCAAAAAAGCAAATAACGTATAAAATTCAGTCTTACAGGTGAAATTTTTTGCACTCCACACCTTTCTCAGCTAACCTAGCCTTGACGTTGGCTCATAGGTTAATAGATTTTCTCGACCAGGGTGTGGAACACAAATTTTAAAGAGTTCTTGGCAATAGTAAATAAAGAAAAACACTACCCATAGGAAATAAGCTCGTTCGGAACAACGTTTCCGTGCACTCGACTGTATAGATTGTGCTGCTAAATAGTGTCATGTATTTTGCGTATTTGTAGGAAGTAACCCGTTTTTAGGCGAACCTCGAATATTCACACCACCCTACATTAACCTAAACCTCATCACCGGAACCTTCCGCAGAATTGACTAGCGATTACGAAAGCAATAAAATAGCTTTTGTGGTAATTTAGAAATGAATTGCTTTACATAATGGTAAAGGCTTCTTTTAATGATAACCTTAACCTGTAAATTTCTGCTATAACTCCGAAAAATCGTTAATGCATATCCTATATTTTCGAAGAGAAATATCGTGATGTGTCTCGATATTTCTTGTTTTAATCGTTGCCGCCCTGGAAACACCATTCCATTCACAACATAAAAGGATTTCGAATAAGGACCATCTATCTTCTATTTATATGACAATTTTTTCCTCAGGGAAGCGCGGGATCGGTTTTATTGCCGATCGTAAAACTGGAATGATAGATGCACCTGAGGCTCAGTATAACATAACTACTCGGCTCTTGATGTATTGCCCAGTTTATTCATCCGCGTACATCTAGAAATTTGTGATAGCCGCTAACATCAATCTATGATCTACTAAATCATCCCATTGAAGATATTTCCCGCATTTAAAGCAAAAACTCCTGGAATAAACCACTTTTGCTCGAACCAGCTTACTTTAAGAATAAAAACCAGAACATTTTGATGTGTTCCATTCGCATGTGTTTCTCTATATCTCTGTAACAAATTATTGTTGATAACTTTATTCTTCTTTTATTTCATGCTAATCGAGAAAAATTAGCAGAAATATTTATTTCTCGCTTTATTGTAAGTTGAAGCGAAATAAGGGAGTACCATAGGTTAAAGTGAAAGCCAAAACTTGGTTGCTATGTGACTGAAGTTCGTTTGTATGGACACGAGTTGGCAAATTCCTGTATGAGTTTTTCAAAGCTGAAACCAAAAACAAGGAATATCTCAAAAACGATGAACTCCACGAAAAAAGTATGACATAAATTGTGTGTTTTAACTTGCTCTACATTTTTTGTATGTTAAGTTTCTCTCCATTTCTTACGGTTTAGTAGTTACGCAAAATTTATCCAGAATAAAGTAGTCTTCAGAGGCTATTCCCAGAAAATTCAAATTGTCAGGTAATTAATTATCTTTAATATACGATATTTTTATCAAAATCGTTAGAGTCATTTTTTAGTAAATCAAAATTTTCGAAAAAGTTCCATGTAAAGGGTAATTGGGAGTGGGGGGATTTTCTTGAAAATCTTCGTGTCGCATCCTTGGAAGATACCAAACCTAAATACCAAGTTTGGTTTTTAACGGACTTTTCGTTTTTGAGCTATGCTGCCCACAGACACACACATACACACAGACAGACAGACAGACACACACACGGACATTTTTCTAAAAATGTTTTTTTTTTTTTTTTTTTGGATTCAGGAGGTCTCAAAACATGTATTACCGGTGAAATCTCGGTATCGAATTTTTGGGTGCATTAAAATACCTTCTCTATAAACTATGTAAATAGCACGTATAGAGAAAGTAAAAATATAAGACAATGTGGTCAATATTAGCTGTAGAAACGGGGATGGTTTAAATATGATCAATTGCCTGTGGGTTTATGTACCAAATGTTCCTAATTCTTTATAAAATACTTACTATAAAAAACAGAATAGAAGTGTGCTGTGTACCAGCTTAGATATTAATAGAAACTTAACGTATCACCCACAATAGTTTATAAATAGATCTCAATATAACGATACAACTTTAATTTGCCTCTTTTTCTCCTATTAAATAGCTGGTATTTAACCCAAAACTTATATTGTTCACCAGGATATGGCATCAACTGCTTAATAAACTTCTCCAGTGCATGAAAGTGAAGTTTTAAAACAAATCCAATTAGCCTATGACATCATTGAGCCTTACATATCAATTCCAACATTGGAAGCGTCATTTGCTGTAAAATAGGACTTTAGTGTTATTTCTACTTTCTCTACACGTACTATGTATATAGTGTATAAAGAAGGTATTGCTCTCCACCTAAAAATTCCATACCGAGATTTCACCGGAAATATATGTTTTAGGGTCCCCTGTATCCAAAAAAAAAAAAAAAGCATTTTCACAAAAAGGTCCTTGAGTGCGTGTGTGTCCTTGTATCAGTGTGTCTGTGAACACGATAAGTCAAAAATGAAAAGTTGGTAAAATACCAAACTTAGTATTTATGTTTAATATCCTCCAGGGATGCAATAGAAAAATTTTCCCACCCCAAACTACCCTTTCCATGGAACTCTTTTCAAAAACTTTTATTTTCTCAAAAATAGCTCTAACAATTTTGATTAAAGTATCATATATTAAAGATATTTACCTGACAAATAAAATGTATATCTTGAATTTTCTGGGAATAGCTTCTAAAGACTAATTTATTCTGGATAAATTTTAAGGAAATGTGCATAACTGCTAAACCGTAAGAGATGGAGAAATATTTACCACACAAAAAAAATCTAGAGCACTTTAAAGCACACAATTTATGTTATATCCATTTTTTTCGTGGAGTTGATAGTTTGGTTTCAACTGTAAAGAATCGTATACTTTTCTCACACAGGACTTTTGTCAACTCCTGTCCATACAAACAAAGGAACTTCAATCACATAGCAACCAGCTTTTGAATGTCACTCCCTTATTTGGCTTCTGCTTTCAAGGAAACAAGTAATAAGACTATTACTGCTAATTTTTTCTCGATTAGCATGAAGTGAATAGAAGCATAAAGTTTTTAAGAATAGTTTGTTGCAGAGATGTAGAGAAAGTCATTTAAATGGAACATATCGGATTTTTACCATTCCGCTGAATCATGTTATTGGGCGGTAAAAAATGCAAACTATTTTAACACTTTCTCTCTGAGCATTTAGTCAGTAGTTCAGCGTAAAACCACTGTCTTCGGTTTTCTCTTGTACGATAAAAACGTTTCAACCCTTAGACTTGTTTTCAGAGGGAGAGGTATACTTCAATAATCCAGGCACGTATACCTCTTACAGCGTAGTAGTAAACGTGCACGAAATTCTGCTCAGTTTTTTACTCGAGCTTCCCAGCAGATGTGGCGTTCTCTTGAAGAGAAACCCTCACTATTCACGATTGGAACAACGTGGTGATACATCACAGTAAACATGGCCATGTGCTAAACTCTGTTTTCTGATGTATAGACTTCCTGTTGAGAGGAATTTAAACCGATGAAAGTTTAATGCAAATGCTAACTCAAAAGAGAGTTTTATCTCGAAATTATAACCTCTAAATATTTGGCTAGACACGTTTTATGAGCAAATGTTTTCAATTACGAGTCTTAAAAAGTAGAAAAGAAGATTAAGCATGACAGCTACATTTAATCAGCGCAAACATTTTTACTTTCTCTATACGTACTATGTACAAAGTGAATAGAGAAGGTATTGCACTCCCCCCAAAAATTCGATACCGAGATTTCACCGGAAATATATGTCCCCTTTATCTACACAAAAAACATTGTCGGAATAAGGTCTGTGTGTGTATGTGTGTCTGTGAACACCATAACTCAAAAACCAAAAGTCGGTAAAATATCTTCCAGGGATGCGATACGAAGACTTTGAGAAAAATCCCCCCACCCCCAACTACTCTTTACATGGAACTTTTTTTGAACATTTTGATTTTCTCAAAAATGGCTCTAACGATTTTGATTAAAATTTCGTATATCTAAGATATTTACACGACAAATAAAATGTATATCTTTAATTTTCTGGGAATAGCCTCCGAAGAGTACTTTATTCTGGATGAATTTTACAGAATTTTGAATAACAGCCAAACCGTAACAGATGGATAAAAACTTACTGCCCAAAAAGTGAAGAGCACGTTGAAACACACAATTTATGTTATATACATTTGTTTCGTGGAGTTCATCGTTTTTTAGACATTCCTTATTTTTGTTTCTACTTTGAAAGACATACTTTTCTCATATAGGAATTTGTCAACTGCTGTCCATACAAACAAAGGAACTTCAGTCACATAGCAACCTGCTTTGATTATCACTTTAACCCATGGTACTCTCTCATCTCGCTTCTACTTACAAGTAATAAGCCTATTTGTGCTAATCTTTTTTTCTGATTAGCATGAAGTAAATAAAAGTATAAGCTATTTAAGAATAATTTGTTGCTGAGATATAGAGAAAGTCATGTGAATGGCACACATCAGATTTTTTCCTGATATAACTGCTATAATCCAGCAGGTTCAAATTGCTGCTTCATAGATATGAAGTATATTCAAATTAAAAGATTCGGCGTTGGTTTATGTCGGATTTTCATATCGGTACTTAGTTATTTTATATGTTTAAAATATCGCATTCCTATTGTATTTATACGTATGTTTCTATCACTAAAATACTACAAAATGTTAATGGTTTCATCATACTAAAACAATTAAATACCTTAATTTTAATGTGTGATAAAATCGGGTTTATAGAACGTTTGTTTCGATTTTG
Organism: Hymenopus coronatus; assembly: GCA_030762935.1. Lineage (NCBI taxonomy): Eukaryota > Metazoa > Arthropoda > Insecta > Mantodea > Hymenopodidae > Hymenopus > Hymenopus coronatus. The sequence goes on from CM060889.1 coordinate 27,146,280, forward strand.
ATAAACATAGTTTATTGCTTTTATTCATATTATTATAGAATAATTTTCTTTTCTCTTTAAATGTTTCAACTATGAAATATTTGTTTAGTTTTAAAAACCTGTCAAGCGCACTTTATGTTAAAATGCATGTTTCTTGTGGGAATTTTAGGCAACATAGCCTTTACCTCGTTGCTCTTTGGGGTGAAAAACGTCTGACCTTGCAGTTTAGTCACCACATCTAATTTGCTTGCTCAAACATCAGGACCGCTAGCCTGCAAGGTTAACTGCAATGGCTTCCCGGAGCCGCTAGTGATCCGTTAAGTTGCTAAGCCTGATTTAGTAGACTATAAAAACCTATATGATTTCTATTTTGTGCTTAGAGTACAGAATGATGGTTTTGACACATAAAAATAGCAGTATTAATTGCAAAATATATTTAAGTGTAATGTTCAACGAACTGATTCTGAGCGTAGGTTATAAAGCGTGTGATTGGAAGATACAATTATAGAAGGTTACAAACTGTATCCACACTCATGAGTCGCGTGCCATGCAGCAAAAATAAGACCTGACCTACATCTGGTTTTGAAGGGAAGAGTGCCATCCCCGATCCCACATCCGAAGCGCTGCCGTTTAAATGTTGCTAGTGAGTGCTTTTTACATCTTCTAAAAATCTAAAATATCTCAGCAGAAAATAGTAATAGAGAAAACGTCAATATACAACATATATTTCAATTAATGAGATCTGTAACTGATTTAAATTAATTATGACTTCCCTTCTACGCCTTATTTTACACCCGTAGCCCAAACATGCAGTTTTATGTTTCTAGTGTATATAAGTGGCAAAGAATTTGTTTGCCGCGTCAATGGTTTTCAAAGGGCAGACACGATGAGAAAGCTTGCTGAGGTAGTCCTTGCTCATGTTGATTCTGCTGAAAAGCGTCGCGTGGTCGCCTGCTGCTGGTCGAGTCAGGTCAGGGCAGATATCGTGTTCACCAACAATGAATACCCGGACATGGTTATGAGATGATGCGCCATATTGTGGCAGGTTGTGTTCTAAACGTTTTCTACATTGGGCAATTTTATTTATTACTCCACCACACTATCGAATATTGAGGGTGGCATTTTTACTTTCTCTATACGTACTATGTACATAGTGTATAGAGAAGGTATTGTAATACACCCAAAAATTCGATACCGAGGTTTTACCGGAAATACATGTTTTAGGACCCCCTGAATAAAAAAAAAGCATTTTTAGAAGAATGTACGCGTGTGTGTATGTGTGAGTGTTAGTGTGTGTCTGTGCACAGCATAGCTCAAAAATGAAAAGACCGTTAAAAACCAAACTTGGTATTTAAAGTTGGTATCTTCCAAGGATGTGACACGTAGATTTGCAAGAAAATCCCCCCACCCCAAACTACCCTAACGATTTTTATTAAAATATCTTATATTTAAGATATTTACTTGCCAAATAAAATGTATATATTGAATTTTCTGGGAATAGCCGTTGAAGACTACTTTATTCTGGATGAATTTTACGGAATTTCGCATAACTGCTTAACTATAAGAGATGGACAAAAATGTAACACACAAAAAATGTAGAGCACATTAAAACACAATTTATGCCATATACATTTTTTGACATATTCCTTGTTTTTGGTATCAGCTTTGAAAAACTTACATTTTCCTCATACAGGAATTTGTCAACTGCTGTCCATACAAATAAAAGAACTTCAATCACATAGCAACCAGCTTTTGATTTTCAGTATAGCCTACACTACTCCCTTATTTCCCTTCTACTTACCAGGAAGCAAGTAAGAAGTTTATTTCTGCCATTCTTTTCTCGATTAAAATTAAGTAAATCGAGCATAAGCTACTTAACAATAATTTGTTGCAGAGATGTAGAGTAAGTCATGTGAATGGAACACATCGGACTTTTTACTTCATTAGAACGGAAAGTATTTTGATATATTAATCTTCGTAAACATAGAAGGCGTTTACTTATTTCAGCTCCAATCGCAGGTTTAAAGCTAAAGTGTAGACATCCAATTATTCTAGATGTGTTAAATAAACTCATACAAATTTGTGTATTCCATAGTCGTTGCGGTTGTATTAAGTGAGATTGTTCTTTTTTTTTTCTCCTTCTTTTAATGCGGATAAGTCAAAGCTAGCGTTTACGGAAACATAACCAGGAAATGCATAACTGTTCAAAGAAAGATACGCACACGTTTTAAAATAAGCACAAATTTTAAGACGTACCAATGATGAAACTAAGGGACGCTTAGTGAATGCATCCACCAAGGCGGACATATACTTGAGCAAGTTTATACGCCCACAAATTAAATACATATTGTGAAAACATTTGAAAGTTGTTGTATAGGTATAATGCACTAGAGAATGCACTAGGCTAAAGCGATAGTCAGATATTTTTAAAGAGGTCAACATTTTCGAAAAATGTTCCATCCAAACCTTGGAAGATATTGAACTTAAATACCAAGTTAACCGACGTTTCTATTTTGAGTTATGCACCCACATACACGCGTACATGTTCCTAAAAATGCTTTTTTTTTATTCAGGGAATCTCAAATAATATATTTCGGGTGAAATCTCAGCATCGATTTTGGTGGTATACAATACCTTCTCTATCTACTATGCTCATTGTACATACGTGCTAGAGAAAGTAAAGCATTATGTATGTAATGTATGCATGCATGTATGTGTGTAAGTATGTATGTATGTGTTGTGTATGTATTATGTATGTATGTATGTGCATTATGAATGTATATATGCATGTATCTTGATGTTTCTATTTATTGCAATATTGTATTAACTTATCTACGTTTGCTAACTGCAATTATTTATTTGTTACAGGTAATTGTTTAACAACACAGAATATCACAAATTATTTCAATAGATGAGAAGATAATTATGTAAGTATACTTTTCTAAGCTATAAACAAATTACATAAATGCTAACAATTGTTTTATCTTTCAGTAGCATGGTGTATGCTTTATATAAAGTTTTTGCAAAACGTTCAGCGAAAAAAAATCCAAGCATTTTAAAGATTTAAGTTTCTTTATTCGGATAAAGCTATTTCTTAAGTATGCTCCTTTGTTTCCTTAAAATCTACTGGAAACAATTACCTATGATGTGTCCATCCTTACTTTACCGCGAGGTAAACAAACCAGAATGAATTCTTGCGCGAACGCACGTTTACATACCACCTGATGCTAACGTATAATTCATCTGCAATATTTATTATAAAACCGCGTACCTACGTTTGGTAGGGAAAGAAGAAGCTCTGAATATACTTTCACTATACATACATAGATAATGATGAAGTCTATAAAATGTACAATAAATGAAACATATTAAAGCAGGTAAGCAATCCATTATTAGGTGCGAAGGATAAAACTCCCATAAGATCATAAAATGCAGACATTTTGTCTTAGTAGTTTCTGAAATATTGCATATGTATATCACTCCTGCCGTTTTTTGCGAATTTTAGTTTTCATATATGCACAAGTATTAGCTACACATTTATTTAATATACTGCAATAATGTAGTGACTTATCCAGTAATGCTAATTAACAGTTGGAGCTGGTCCCACATCTTCAAGAAACAGATTTATGTTGTAGTTGCACCCGAATTATCTGAATCATAACCGAGATTGATGATTAATTATAGTCGGTCAACTACAACGTCCACCATTTCCTCCTATACTCACTTTGTTTGCTCTTCCCGAACAATATGTGCTACACATTCACTGCATTATCGGCTGTCACTTGTTGAAAAACTTCTTGCACAAGATGGCGCACCCTTTATGCTACTTTCGGAAACACCAGTAAATTCTACCGCTAAGCAATTTTGTTCCTTAATCATTCGTAGTATATTATTTAGACAACATTGTATAGTTTATTACTGTATTTCTGTGCTTTCCCGGCAATTAAAGAGGAGCTATTTTGTGATGCAGAAAACGGTAATACGCTCAGCCACCAATAAGCGTTTAAAACTGAAACAAGCTGATAAAAAATACAGGAGAGAAAATCTGCACTATTTCTGTTTCTCTTAAAGAGCTTTGTATATCGTTCAGTATATTGTATAACTGAAATAGTTTCATTTTACTGAATAAAACAAAACAAAAAAGGCTTAGTCAGTCCTTAAACATTCAGGCATTCTCAGTTTCGTGAATAAGATTCTCTGTACGAAAAGGTTTCGTTTTTATGTCTTCAATAGTATATCTGTGTAATGTTTAGAAAACTACCAAAAACTACATTTTCTGGCATGGAAACATCAAAATTCAATAGGCTGAATCCTGAAAATGCCATGTATACCTAGTGTTTTTAATTCCTTTCGAACTATGATGTATCGAACATTAACACATTTATGTACATTATTGTTTTGAGTAGCTCAGTATGCTTTGTAGTTATTTTCATTTCAAGATATTTGTGTCCTTTCGTGCTTGCATTATTCTTTTTAAAGTATTTCACTATTTTTTATGCAAAATTGCATTGATTTGTAGAAAACTTATACTGCATTCGTAATTAAATATGCTAAATAAAATTGCATATAGGATTTTGTTCAACATTAACAGTTTGGGAGTAACACACCGTTTAATTTTTTAGAGTGTATTACACCTTAGACAGAAAAGATCATATAAATAAAAATGAATATATGCCTTCCTGCAAAATAATTAAGGAAGTTGTAAACACACATTTCCTAAGCATAAAAAGGTATGCTTAAAATCAAAATGAGAGAAATCTTTAATTTGAAACATTTTAAAAATCCCATATTATATCACATAAGGTAGTAGATCATGGCGTATCAAGTTAAAACAACAAACGCATGGCCCAGGTCGTATGTCTTTGGCCCTCAAATGGAAGATCGGGGCTTCATATCCCGTAGGCCGACCAACCAATTAGTTTTACTCATGATTTTCCTCAGATGCAAGGTAAACACCGGATCGGATAACGTAATATCACGACCCAAAGTCCACATTTATCAAAATCAATATAAAACTGAAAAAATTGCAATAGCGAATGTTCTGTTTTCTATCTTAAAACAACAAAGCAAGTAGACTGCATCCTAATGCCATCTGTCCGACTCTTGGCTGCCTGGCACTAAAACCTCTATGGATACATGCCGAGATCGCCATCTGTCTGTCAAGTATCGAAGTAGAACTAAAGCCTCTGTGGACTCGTGACGAAAGAGGTTGGAATGCTATAGGGATGAGACTAGAAGGATAATAATGTCCGCCACATATCAATATGGCCATGCAGCACTAAAGTGAAATAACTAGAAAGAAAATCAAAGCAAACTGTAAAAAACGTTTAGAATATCAAATATCACTACCTAATATACTACACAGTCTCCTCTCTAATTGTAACCTAACATTTGCTGTTTACCAAGCCTCATTCTAATAGGTTCTGCCATTCTTGTGCGAGAACTTATTACACACGCATGCGCGTAGCGAAACTTTTTAAAATGGCGATGTTTAATGTATGATAATCCACTTATGAGCGTTAATAATTGTTATTCATTCAAATACTTAGAAACATTCAGAAACGAACTTAATCGAAAGTTTTGAAGCTAAAAAACTGATATTTTTCTCTTACATGTATTTATTTCTTAATCACTGTTTAAATTCCACTAGGGATCTGGGAAATCCATGCACAGGCATTTTATAATGAATTAAAACAAGCGAAGGTTTGAGGTTATAACTGTTCGTGGTAAATTTATTTATTTTAATACGAGGTTCTGTTTGGAATAAAATCTAATGGAATCAATTCATATTTTCAGAAAGATGAATTAAAAGTAAAAACAGATAGTAATTGTTCTCGGATTGTAATTACCTTACCGAATCTTCTTCTTTATTAGCTATAGCTTTTCGTGGATCATTAAGTTGAGTTTTAAAGCATATGCTTGTATGCTTGTTGCCATTAAATAACTATTTCTCAATCCGTAGCCTGGAAATATTTATCATAACAACGAGCATGCGTTAACCTCAATTAAATTAACAATATCCTACCCGTGGTATTACTGAATATTTATTATATACTTAGATAGCACAGAAGACAGGAGAAATGGAAGCGATAGAAGCAGTCAGTGCAAAGGCGTTTCTCTTGCCCGCAATGTTGAAATACTCAAATATAAAATTCAAAAAGTGAGAACAGAGATCACGAAACATCTAATTGGAAACTGTCCCCTTCTGCGGCACATTAATAAAGATTGATTACTAACAATTGCACCATATTGCAGCGTTTAATTCCAACTAAGTGCTCACCGAAATTAACCGTGAAAACTTTACCTTTAGGATCTCTCACAAACGAGTCTTCTGTATATAGAGTTTCCCATTCTCAGGATTTTATTTCTCTATGGCTCTATAAACCCCTGCGACAGCTGGGGTTCGGGGCCATTTCATTCAATCACGCAGTCCCACTGGCTCTCTCTGGTGCATTCAATGCTATAGGTAAAATGTCACACATACGTTTTGCCAGTTGCATGTTATTTGTCTCGAGTTTCCGATTTTTCAAGCAACAGAGCAGAGCGATAACCCTGATTATCATACCTACTTGTGCTACTTTTAGAACCTAAAATTGATTGAATATTTGGAGTAAATAAAACAAGATGGGCTATAAATAGTGATGGGGTGCAATTTATATTAGAATAACACATTTTCCGATAGTGAAAACAACATAGTTAACAATTCCTAGACGGAATCTCTCAAAATACTATAAAATGCTAAATGCACAAATCAAAACACTACATTTCCGATTTCAAAATGCTAAAAATCACCACCTCCAACGATTGCCTGTTTTCTTGCCGCGGTCAAGCTTCCATACGTACCGCTGGAAAATAGTCTGGTACATACCTATATACACAACATATTTTTCTCATCATGCGAAAACGTTCAAATGCCCAAATGTTAAAGCACATCTTTTAGATTACAGCACTCCCAATGAAAACTTTAAAACTAGAGTATTTCATAAAGTACCAAAGTTCACAATACTATTTTAAAATTGATGTGTTACATTTGCTTGCTTTTCTCTACCCTCTGTCATTTATTAGTGGGTATGTAAAATATATTTAAGAAAGTTTATATTTCTCTCTCTTTTATTTTAACTGAGGTAAACCTATGCAGACATAACGACAGTACACATTTAGTATTAGATACAAAGAGCATAGTCATAGTCAAGTTTTCTTCTTCTTTTTCTATTAGCTTAGCGTCCTTTAACTCTTAGGTCACACCCTTATAATCCCGGGGACCATAGCGCTTAGAGTTACTAGACATAGGTCTTAGGATAAGGGAAAACCCCGGAAAAATTCCTTATACCAGTATATACCCTAAGCGAGGCTCGAACTCGCGACGCTTCAAATGTGAGATAGTCACGCTTACCACTGCACTACAGAGGAGCTTGAAAGAATGACCACAACCTTGAGAATTAAAACCAATAATAGCGGATATCTCTGAAATGCTTTAGGCAGAAAAAAACGTATTTAAAACATATTGAAGTCATGTACATGAGGAGGACTTCACAATTGCTCTCAGAAAATCCAAGATATACGTTTTATTCGTAATGTAAATGTGTTTAATAAAGATATGGTATTTTAATCACAATCCTAGAGATATTTTTTTAGAAAATCTTGAAAATATTCCATGTAAAAGGTAGTTTAGGGTGTGAGGATTTGTTACAAACCTTCGTGTCACATCTTTGTAAGGTGCTAAATTTGGTATTTAATCGACTTTTCGTTTGAGTTATCATGTTCACATACATACACACACGGATATTTTTCTAAAGTATTTTTGTTTCCGTTCCGAGAGTCTCAAAAAGTGTATTTATCTTGAAATCTCGTTACGGAACTTTTAGTGGAATGAATGCTTTCTCTATTACTAGATATATATAGTAGCAAAAGTAATGCTCTACTTGATTATTTTTAAACTACTAAATTGTTTACTTTCATGTATAACTTTTACAAATTATTCGTATAAAAGTTTCTCTTTCTGTCTATTTAATATTGAGATAAACTTTAAAAAAATTGTTTCATTACTAATGCCATGAAAAGGGTTACAAAAACATGTGACAATTCGCAAGCGTCTTTCAGGCAATGCTTGGTCTCATAATTGTTTGTTACTGATGGTGTCAATTGTCAGGATTATATTAGCGCCACTGGTGAGGCGGAATTTCGTCCAGCAGGAGTTCTTTTACAAACCATTCAGTCTTTTGACTTGGTGATGTCGTTTTTAACCTTAGAATGCATACTGGGGTTGTGCGCAACCCCATCATAACGTTCTACTGCTATCAACTGTTTCATTGTTATGTTGATACATTTGAGACTCTTGGTATTCGCCAACAACTAACAGTAAACTTCAGGAAGCTCGTTTTGGCTGCACCAAACCTTTTCTACATTCCCGAACTCTCAAAAGAAGAGACCAAGTAAGAATCTGTCACTCAAAATTGACGCATTGTTATTTTCTAATTAAGAAACAACCTCCAAACTGTACGAGCTGTGACAGGCCTCTAGCATACACCAGATCCTTGTAGACTGTCCAGTCCACTGCACAGCAGAAGAAGAAAAGAAGCCGGCATTTCCATGCGATCAACACACTCAACATGCTGAAGAAGACCCTACAGTTTATAATGCATACAAAGTTTTCTGATTTATTGTAAATGTAATATAAATACTAACCTAACTGCAATACTATGTAACTGTAAATTGATATACAATGTATTTATGATCGGTCGTGATAAGACCTTGCAGTCAAAACGACCTTAAATAAACATTAATAAAAAAAAAAAGAATGAGAGATACTTCCTATTAACGGTTGCATCAGTTCACATTTGCAGCTATGCATAGCAAGAAATCGCGTATAGGTGACCAGTAACCCCTGCATGCTATTTAAGGTGGATTGTTTCTTAGAATGGCCATGAAAAAACTTCGTAAACTGATCCCAGCTTTGAAGAAAAGTTGATTTAGTGAGAGTGACATTGTCAATACAAGCACTAATTTTCCTGATTGTGAGGATAAGTGAGCATAACAGTGTTATTTCATAAAGTGAGCTCTCAGATAATAATACAGAGATTTTTACGTTTATGTACATTATAAAACAAAGAAAATGGATTCACCTCCAATGAACCTCGATCATCTAAAACACCACAGAGAAGCATCATTTTTAGTACTTCTAGAACCAAAGGAGCTGCAAAAATACATCTTCAGAACCGGAAAACTGGAAAATACTGTTCAACGATACTTTTATTTCAAGTATCACACATTTTGGAGATTCTGGGCCAGTCAGAAGAGATAGTTTCTTTACCACCACCAAAGACGTCTAAGTAGACAAGATGCATCTTCTGTGAAAGAAGCAGGGACCGCAAAACAATGTGTTGTAAGTGTGTACCGGTCATCACAAAAACGTCTATTTTAACTGTGCAAACAGAAGATGAACGTAAGCAAAGGTGCTGTTAAACATGCATTTCCTAAGTTAATAAAGATTTTTTATAGAAATGCCTATTTTGCTGAAAAAATTTAGTGGGATTACCAGTAACCCCATTAATGCTCTAATATGTGCATTTATCATGTACGATTCTAGGGTTAAGCACACTTAAAAATGTCGGTCTGGCCGCAACTTTGGGAACAAAGCCTAACGCCTAAGAACCTAAACTAACCAGACCGATAATGTACGGTCCCATATTCCAACAGTCTAATTTTAAAGCTAAATGCTCAAAACCTAATACCTGGTAGCCTTTTTCCATAATCCGTACAATCTCTAATTCCATTTGACTAGTGATCTAGCGATCATGATTTTCCTGTTTGGCGGTTAATACAAACTGTAAAAATCTGATATTTGTTCCATTCACATGACTTTCTCTACAACAAATTATTGTTAAAAAGCTTATGCTTCTATTTACTTCATGCTAATCGACAAAAAATTAACAGAAATAGTCTTATTACTTGATTCCTTGTAAGTAGAAGCGAAATAAGGAAGTACAATAGATTAATATGATTGTCAAAAGCTGGTTGTTATGTGACTGAAGTTTGTTTGCTTGTGTGGACAGGGATTGACAAATTCCTGTAGCAGAAACGTATGTTTTTAAAGGTGAAATCAAAAACAAGGAATAACTCAAAATCAATCAACTCTACAAAAAAAAATGTATATAACATAAATTGTGTGTTTGAACGTGCTACATTTTTTTATTCATCCAGAATAAAGTAGTCTTCGTAGGTTATTGCCAGAAAATTCAAGATACACATTTTATTTTCAGGTAAATATCTTTAATATACGATATTTTAATCAAAATTGTTAGAGCCATTTTGGAAAATTTTAAAATGTTCGAAAAAAATTCCTTGTAAACGGAGTTTTATTTATGGACGCTCTTTAACTGTTGTGGTTCTCAGCGTCCCATTCTATAGTGGACGTGAAATACCGCTTAATTTTGTTCAGAGGCCTCTCTATCGCTTGAGCTTATTTTACGTGCCGTAAATCTACGACACGGGACCAACGGCTTTACTTCCCTTCCAAAGGAACCCATGCTAAGGATTTTTACGCCCGAAAATATCCACCATCCTCCGCTGGGTTTGAACCCACGACCTTGGGTATATGAAGTTAGCATGGTAACCACTACACCCCGGAGGGCGAGGAAAAAAAAAGTTCCATGTAAAGGGTAGTTTGGGGTGGGGAGATTTTTCTCAAAATCTTTGTGTCGCATCCCTGGAAGATACTAACTTAAATATCAAGTTTGGTATATTACCGACTTTTCGTTTCTGAGTTACCGTGTTCACAGACACACGGACACAAACACACACACACACACACGGACCTTTTTTTCTGAAAATGTTTTTTTTTTATTCAGGGGACCCTAAAACATATATTTCCGGTGAAATGTCGGTATCGAATTTTTGGGTGGAGTGCAATATCTTCTCTATACACTATGTACATAATACGTATAGAGAAAATAAAAATAGGCAAAATTTTGTGATCTGTTAATTCAAAACATGAAAGAATCAGCACAAGATCAATCACTACATAATATAAAATGAAATAGATAAACCTCTTTAGCGATTATATCAAAAGTATAGCAAAAATGTCTTCTTTTTCGTATTGTTGCAGCAATATCCTCTTGTTTATAATTTTCTTATGTAATTTAATTGAACTTTCAGCACTTTTATTTCTGAAGGTCTTTAAAAATTGAGTGCGTATATGTTGGTTTTCAGAGTTGTTTAAATAGTGTTTAACTCTCCCTTTTAAATACAGTTGCCCTCCGTGGAGTAGTGGTTACCATGCTGACTTCATATACCCAAGGTCGTAGGTTCAAACCCGGCGGAGGACGATGGATTTTTTCGGGCGTAAAAATCCTTAGCATGGCTTCCATCGGAAGGGAAGTAAAGCCGTGGGTCCCGTGTCGTAGATTTACGGCACGTAAAAGAACCTCAAGCCTGATAAGAGAGGCCTCTGAGCAAAATTAAGCGGTCTTTCACGCCCAATATAGAATGGGACGCTGAGAACCAAAGCAGTTAAAGAGCGTCCATAAATAAAACGCCATTTCATTTTCTTTTAAATACAAATGGCACCGCAGGCGATGACACTAGTGATATATGGAATGAAAATGGAATAACGGTGGAATACGATGGCGGGGAGAACTCGGAGAAAACCCGCATCTGCGCCGCTTTGTCCATCACAAATCTCACATTCGGTCACTTGGGATCGAATCCAGCCCGTCTAGGTAAAATCCCGGTCATCGTTTGAATCATTTTTGAGAAAGTCAAAAAGTCCTCTTCCATGTAAACAGTAGTTGAGGTAGGGGGATATTCTGGAAAATCTTGGTGTGACATCCTCGGAAGATACTGAAATCTGAGATTGGTGTTCAGCACAAATACACACACACACACTCACACAAACAGACGAACATACACAGGGACCTTTTTAAAAAAATTGTTTTTTAATTCATCATACACTAATAATTTTCATATATTTCTGGTGAAACCTGGGGGAAACACGGGTGGAATGCAAATACCTTCTCTGCCTAAAGGGTAGTGAAAGCAACAACGCGATCGTTTATTGGTTTTATCACCATGTTTTAAAACTATTAAGCTCAACTCGGATTGGTGAAAAAGTCACTAATAAGACCATACCTACGCTCGCGTGTAGGTAATAATTATCCGTGTTACGCTCCCTCGCTGATTTTCGCTTCGTTTGGAGCCCTTGAGATCGAAACTTGTTATTATAGTTTGTTTAACAAAGGGGGTGTACACGATGCCTCTCACACGTAAGCAAAGCACTCCTGTGTCAGTATAAGCCTTGGTACAGAATCTTGTGAAGTTTACTGAAGCATTATGCATCACAGTGCAGTATTTTGAAAAACCCCTCCCTTTAACAGAAGGGAGAGATGTGAGGCAAGACTGTGTTCTCTAGAGAACAGCTCGGAGAATTGGCATCTAGGGTTTGTACAGCAGTTTCTTTCTTGTGTCTCTTCTCCTTTCCTTCTTTCTTTTCCCAGTTGTGACAAATTCACTGGAGAGGGAAATAGGAAACGTTATGCAGACTCTCTGCGAGAATGGTTGGAAAGATTTCAGCATTATTATTCTTTTATTGGGTTCCTTTCCTTCTGTCAACATATCTCTGTCATTTAGTTTTTTTTTATTTCAATGTTGAAAGGAAACAACACGCTTCTAGTACAACGTTGTAAAAGTAATACGAAAAAATGTTTCCTTCGATACTTCTTTCTGGCAGAACATTTTTCATATTTGACTATACTGATTTATTCCCAGCAGAGAAGCACCGAAAAAATTGAATGTAAGGATAAAAATATTATATTCGTGCATATACTTTGTGTTTTAGGAAATCTGAAGCATGTGTACAATAATATTTTATGCCCGACCAAGCCTAAAGGTATTAAATGCACGTCTGGTAGCTGCACCTCTTAAAGTGCAGGTTTCAACCAATCAGAAGATCTACATACGTCAATCAAGAATTCCCCGTCAGCTCACATCTCGTAAGCTACCAGGCACCAGCTGTTGAAAGCGCAACTATCAATTTCTCTTGAACAACAAATACGAGCTCAGGAAAAGTAAAAATGTCGAACAGTGTGACATTTCTATAAAGGCACACACTGTGAATAATAACTTATTGCCACCAAAATAAAAATAAAAAAAAAAAAAAAAAAAAAACATGTACGAAAAATTCTATGCACAATTCACAATTCATCGATTGGAGCGGATCAAAATCCACAACGTTATTTTAAAAAATGTCTATCTGGTGTATTTCGTAGAATTTTCACAAAGTATATCATCGACTTTGTGGACTCACTATTCCATTTTGAAATCAACACACAATACTAAGTACCACTTTATTGACACAGTGAGTGGAATATTAAAAACAATTCATAAATATCTTAAACTTAGGTACTTGTTCGAGCAGATATAGTTGTATGAATCTCGACCATAATGCAAATTAAGATGCTCATAAGAAAATTATGAAACTCCCTCTGATCGTTTCATAAACATATTCGCATCTTAATTAGTACCATAATATTCCACTTCGCAATACTCTGTTGTTATAGCTGACTATTTTACATTATTCCAAAGAATGAAAACAAGTTCCCCTTTAAGAGGACGCTAAGACCTGCGAGATGAAGACCATTAAAGAACGAAATGAGTTATTTTTAGATAAATTAGCGTCATGCATAAAGCAAGACTTGATTCACTTTGTGGTTGTTTGTATCAATCTAAATCATGCAAACAGTTGAATTTTTATGACCGCGTAAAACTCCTTAACTAGCAATAAAATGCTATGCCTCATTTCTCTCTTTACATTAATTTCTTTTTTTTAAAGGTATTTACTGTTTTTGTACTTTATAGGCCAAAAAACCAAATAGAGGCTCGATGAAGTCTCTCACAGAAGTGTCATTAAATCACCAGTGCCCAAGAGATCGTTCATTCTACAGAAACAAACCCAGCTGCAACTCTGCATTTTCAGAAAAAGAAAGAGTGAATGAATAACAATCGATTAAAGTCAAATATAATTAAAGGTGATTGTATTTGCTTACTGGGCAGAATGGTTCAGGCGGTAAGCTTTGTGATCTGTGACCTCAGTTTTTTTTTTTTAAATCTCCAGGCTAACTGATCTGACCGAAGTTTTCGTTTGTGGTTTTTCTCAATCCCAAGTTGAATGCTGGATTGGATAATTCGTTGCGTGAAATTTCGTATCCTCCCTTTCATCGCTGTGCCCATAAAATACTGTAATATTTTGGATAGTTGTAAGTGAGTGAAGTTGGTAACATCGAAAGAAAAACTCAAATATTTTTCGCTATACATCATAGACATTGAAGAAAAACTCAAATATACTTACTATGCGTCATAGAATAGAATGTGGCCCCCACGAATGGTGCTACAGACATACAAAGGCGATATTCCCATCAACGCCACACACGCTCCAACATAGCTGATGAAATGGACTGAATGGCAGCAGTGATACGGTGTTGCACTGTTACAGGTTTTGAGGCAATGAGGGTACATAGATACAATCCTTTAAGTAAACCCATAAAAAGGAAATCACGGACCGTCAAGTCAGGTGACCTCGGCGGGCACTTGTATAAGACATCATTTCCGAAACGTCCAATCGATCTTCCTGGAAGCCGCTCATTTAGATGTTCACAAACATGTAATGTGAAAATATGTTCACTGCTACAGTAACTTGAATATTGCCTCACCACTCCATTATTATCCTCCATTAGTACCAAAAAAAGTGCAGAGAAATATAATTATTTTGCAAGGTCATAAGGTAGGGGTGAAAATTCAGTCGCGTATGCAGGATCTTAAATATAGGGAATTAGGGATGTTTAACTGCTGACTAGCTCTATGCACAGACTTCTTAGGATTACGCACAAATGCCTCAGACACTTCTTCCATAATTCCCCATTGACAGTTGGTCTCCTGAATGGCCTTTTCTTTGATGACAAAAACAACCAGGATCCGCAAAATCACGGTACCACTTCAAAATTGACGTATACGTACGAGCTTGATGCTAAAACCTTCGTCTAAATGAACGCTGAACCTGCACGAGATTCCTCGTGCTATAATATTTCAAAACACACCATCTACACTCTTGTGGGTTCGCCATAACTCCTCAAAACTTATTTTAATATAAGTTTAAAATCAAACAAACATTTGCATATAATCTGCCTACCAAATATCCAACAAAGAACCCATATCGACCAATCACAAGCGTGAGTGAATTCAGTTTCTTTGTTTGATTCTCGCGTTCCGGTCTATTGTTGGCGTGCACAAAAATATTTGAGTTTTTTCTTCTTTCAAATGTCGCCAATACAATTTTCCAAAGTGACTGGTACTATTTTTGAGTATGACAATACTGTACTTTACCGCATACAGGGCGGATCACCCATCCTGAGTATGAGATGATTGGTGTATAATTCTGTCATTTTTACTTTCTCTATACTCACTATGTACATAGTGTATAGAGAATGTATTGCACTCCACCAAAAAATTCGATACCGAGATTTCACCGGAAATATATGCTTTAGGGTCCCCTTTATCTAAAAAAATCATTTTTGGAAAAAGGTCCGTGTGTGTGTGTCCGTGTGTCTGTGAACACGATAACTCAAAAACGAAAAGTAGGTAAAATACCAAACTTGGTATTTAAGTTTAGTATCTTCCAGGGATGCGACACGAAGATTTTGAGAAAAATCCCCCCACCCCCAACTACCCTTTACATTGAACTTTTTACGAAAATTTTGATTTTCTCAAAAATGGCTCTAACGATTTTGATTAAAATGTCGTATATTAAGGATATTTACCTGACAAATAAAATGTATATCTTGAATTTTCTGGGAATAGCCTCTGAAGAGTAGTTTATTCTGGATGAATTTTACTAAATTTTGAATAACTGCTAAACCGTAAGAGATGGACAAAAACTTATTGCTCAAAAAATGTAGAGCACGTTAAAACACACAATTTAGGCTATATACATTTTTTCGTGGAGTTCGTCGTTTTCGTGACATTCCTTATTTTTGGTTTCTGCTATGAAAAACATACATTTCTCATACAGGAATTTGTCAACTGCTGTCCATACAAACAAAGGAACTTCAGTAACATAGCAACCAGCTTTTGAGTATCACTTTAACCTATGGTACTCCCTTATTTCACCTCTACTTACAAGGAAGCAATTAATATGGCTATTTCTGCTAATGTTTTACTGTTTAGCATGAAGTAAATAGAAGTATATGCTTTTTAAGAATAATTTGTTGCAGGGATATGGAGAAAGTCATGAATGTTACACATCAGATTTTTACCTCATACACTTACCTATCCGGCGGGCCACGAGTGATTTTCAGATTATAGATAAAACGAGACCTAAAATACATTTGTTACTATTATTTCACAAATAAACTGCAAGAATTAATCAGAAAAGAATTCGAACGCATATAACAAATGATGTATTGACCTCCAAACACATGTTGCTGTTGTGTACACGCATTTGAAAGCGATTTGTTGTGTTGTGTTGCTTATCCAATTCGTAGCCTTTCATTTGGTTCATTTTCTGTTTGGTCCCTTCTTTAAGACGCATTTTGCATACTATTTCCATTGTATACAAATTCGCTTAATCGTAACAAAACATGGGATAATGACAAATAATAAAGTTTTATTTGATATAGAGAGTCACGATTGCTAGATATTTGACGCCTTCTAGTAAATGATTGGTGCATTCCAGATGAGCGACATATGAGTGGAATAGTTGGTGTAATTCGAGTGGCATTGGTCAACCGAGTAACAATGACCTTGCTATTGACGGACAGCGCTTTAAAGTAATTATCAGAAAAATAACCGGAAACTGTAAACCAACGGCAATACTAGATTACACTAATGTAATTGGTGAATGCAGGCTTGGCGGGACGAGGTGTATTTGTGAAACTTGACTATGTCGCTTTTTGTAGCGATTTCAGACTGGAATCACAAACTCATCAGACTGCTCCACTTGTACGCTGATATTGAATTCCAGAACCTATACGGCATTGTGTTACTGAGTGGATGTTCAGCTTAGCTTCTAGAGTTATACGTTCGGAACTGACTCGCTAGAATTTCACTACAAAATTATAGTATCAACTGCTGACTTAAAATGTTTCTGTAAATGATCATTATCAACGGTCAATCTGTATTACTTTCTCTATACGTACTATGTACAGTGTACAGAGAAGGTATTGTATTGCACCCAAAAATTTGATACCGAGATTTCACCGAAAATAGACGTTTTAGTCCCCTGTATCAAAAAGGCATTTTCAGAAAATGGTGCATGTGTGTGCGTGCGTTTCTGTGTGTGTGTCCATGTGTCGGTAAAAATACCAAACTTACATTGTATTGGTTTTATCGCCACACGTTGTGGGTGCCAAATATGCGACGGTATGACGCCTCGTTGAAGAGCGTCGTTTGTTGTCGCGGTTTATTAAGTGCGTCTGGACGTACTCCCCTACCAAGATAGCAGGTCTCTCCACGTACCTGATTTTCAGATCCACCCTTGATGAAACTGCCTCGGCGTAACTCAGTCTGCTTGAAAATTGACTCTCTCGGGTGGTAATGACAATGAGGGTTGGTAGGAGTGGTCCTACAAAATAGTTAACACACTTTCACATTCATCTATTCGTTTATTCAAGACTAGAACTGATGCATGTTTAAACAAGCACTTTGCTTTACATGCTAATTGAGTTATGATTATTTTCTCACTTTGTTTGTATATAGCATTCATAACAATTATTCTTCACACTCTATAGTAGCTTATCAACGAGTATACGCGCCTATAAACTTAGCGGTGAGTGTTCCCAAGAGCGATAACGCGTACATGACCTCAAACTTAATAGTGACTGACTGCTTTTCCAACGATTACGCGTACATAGCCTGAGACTTAACAATGACTAACTGCTCAAACATCCTACAACATGTTACTTATATACGAGGTACGTCCATAAAGTAAGTTCCGTTTGGTAATAAAATTAAATTGTGTACAGATACAGAATAATTATTTATTGCACAAAATTCTACAACCCTTAAACTCCTTTCCACATAACTGCCGAAATTTTGCAGGCATTTTGTCATAGCGTGGCACAAGTTTTTGTATACCTTCTTCATAGAAGTTTGCCGCCTGTACCCAACGTGAGCAAAGTTTACGAAATACGCCCACTTCGTTCTTAATCGTGCACATCACTACGTCCTTCATTGAACTGTCGGACCCATCTTCTCGCCATTGAATCACTCATCGCATTTTGTCCGTAAACTTCTCAAATTTGCCGATAAATTTCAATTGGTTTCACTTTCCTAGCATTCAGAAAACGAATCACAGATCTGATTTCACAAGCGGCGGGATTTTCAATCAACACCGACATTGTAAACAAGCACAACAAAGCGTATGTGGCTGACAGCGATCTCAAAATGGCGCACGTTTCTACTCCTTGATACAGAGCGTCTACCGCGCATGTGCGGAACTGCGATCGCAGCGCTGCAGCGGAGATAAGTTGAAACGGAACTTACTTTCTGGACGTACCTCGTAGTAAATGCTGCTGTCATTGCTGCTTCATTCTCATTGATTAGAAAGACCGTGAACTTGACGTCTAAGTGCCCCATAATGCATCTCTCCTTACCCAAAATGCATAAACACCTTGTGACTCTCAATACAATGAAGAAAAACTCACTTCTCTACGATTCTGGGCTTTACGAAATTCCCTTTCCAGATATTTCTTTATTGCACGAACATGTACAAGAATACGTGACTGACAATAGCGTTCTTTTTCACAAAGAGCTTTCACTTATTCAGCAAACAAGTTGGTAAACAACTTTGAGCTGTGCTTGCTAGATGCTAGCTTTATGCACTTTTAAATACATTAAATAATCGATAATTAATAGAAGTAAGAATAATAATAGTAGTAGCGAGCCCGACTAGCGGTCTCAAAATTTCAGTTTAGTTTTTTCCAGGGTTGCATCACGAAGATTTAAAAAAAATCCCTCAACCCCAAACTACCTTTTACATGGAAAAATTTCAAAATGTTTGATTCTTCTCAAAACTGACTCTTAAGTGTTTTGATTTAAATACCCTATATTAAAGATTTTTATACGCCAATAAAATGTATATTTTGAATTCTCTGGGTATAGCCTCTAAAGGCCACTTTATTTTGGATTCATTTTGCTCAATTTTTCATACATAAACCGTAAGGGATCTCGTTAAAAGACACAACTTAAGCCATAGCTTTTTTTTTCGTGGAATTAACCATTTCTGCGATATTTCTTGTTATTCATTCCCGATTTAAAATGCTTTTCTCACATGGTTTTCATAGAAACGGATATCAGCCACACGGCAACCAGGTTTTAAAATATTTGACTATCGTTTTACCTAGTGTATTCCCTTATATACTTTCTACATACAAGGAAGCAAGTCATTTAGACAACTTCTGCTAATTTGTCTGGATTATAATAAAGTAGATAGAAGAATAAGCTGTTTAACAATAGTTTGTTAAAGCGATGTGGAGAAAGCCATGTGAATGGAACACGTCGGATTTTTTTTTTTTTTTTTTTTTTTTTTGTACATAGCCTCTTCTGTTTTTTTTTTTTTTTCCTGACTTTCCACATAAAGAATTTACCGTAGATGAGTGGCTAGACCGCTCGTGTCCCATCTAGGCGACGCGGATTCGATCCCAAGCGCCTACAAGTGGAATTCGTGGTGAATGAAGCGGCGTCATTCCACCAATTGCTCCATTATCACCTTTCCAATCATCAATTTCGCTTACATTTCATTTCATCCACATTACATCTACCCTACAGGCTTCTAAGTCCTAGGGGGTGTCACTCATACAAATACACCGATTATGAAACGAAACGAACGTCCTTGTAGTCCTTAAAATTTAGAAATACCTGACTTTTGCTTTCTCTTAGGTCCT
The DNA here is from genome assembly GCA_030762935.1 of Hymenopus coronatus. NCBI lineage: Eukaryota > Metazoa > Arthropoda > Insecta > Mantodea > Hymenopodidae > Hymenopus > Hymenopus coronatus. The sequence continues at coordinate 27,166,187 of CM060889.1, forward strand.
CTTAGAAGAAGGAAATTTCCATAGATAAACAAAAACCTCTCTCTCTCCCTTCCTCCTTCTCTCTCGCTCTCTCTCTCTCTCTCTCGCCGCAGATTGAAACCAAAAACACAAAAGTTATGCTTATCTAAAGTAACGACTGCATTAACGTTAGATTGTTAGGGCACGTTAAAATCGAATGTTGTAACGGGGTAAATGACCTCTCTCTTAATAAGAGAAGGCATGACTGATTGCGATCACGCGCAACTCCTCTTATAGCTCCCGTAATGCAGTTTCCCGTAGAGCTCGGTTGTAGAGCGTATAGTATCACCGCCTTGACCGTGGTAACTGTGGTTCGCCCTTTCCCAGGGTACAGGAATATCATTTTATTCGATTTATGACAGTTAAAAGTAACAAATAAAGAGAATAAAAACGGAATACATTGTGCAATGTAGAAGCAGTTCTCAAAAGCGTGTGTAAGAATAGCTTAGGTTTAGATCACTTCTTTAGATTACCAGTTTTCCGAACATACGGATTTAATAGTATTTAAAACCACGTTGAAAATAGGGATCAAAATATAAATATTAAATCACGTTATATATACATATATATATTCTTTTTCATGTTCCTTTACCGTTGATAATACCACATGCACATATTTCTCTAGTAGATTATATTTCTTTATATAGTCCTATATGACTTGGGACTATACAGTGCAATATACTTACATAATCTAGTAATAATTATAAATCTATTGATAAAACTCTTCTTATCATTTAAAATGTTAGCGTTCTGTTAGATAATTACAATATTCCGAAAATAATTCTGTTCCAGAATTTAATAAAGCTCTTGGTCTATTTTGTTATTGATGTTGTTTACTTATTAACGAATTGTTGTTTTAGTCCTGCCGGTAATGGCATCTCTTTCGGAATCTAATAGTTGGCACCGCAATAATTAATACTCCAAAGTTTTATTAACTTTTTTGGTAACGATGACAGTGAGAATGATGCAATGGTAAATTTTAATTGTTGACGACCTTGAATCTTGAAGTAGGATTTAGTTACCACTCCTTTGGCTGCTTGCAGTTTCTCATTTCCTTAAATGGCAAATTGAACAACTAGTTGATAATGCTTTAGGACTTATTTCCTCTTGCATGTTATGTTTTTCTTAATTTATTGGAAAGACTAGTAGCATTTATGTTTCTCTTTCTTAAAACCCAATTCTATTTATTGGAAATCTTAGTGTTTCGTTTCTACTATCTCTAATAGTTTGTATGATAAATTTATATTGAATATATTACATTAGATAGTCTATATAATATGTTTATATTGAATAAAATTATGAAAATACACTTAAAATTGAGAGAGGAAGTTTTGATAACTACAAAAAGAATATTCTTCTTCCAATAAACTCTCATTAGAGTAGAATTTGAATATCAGAGAATATAAATATAATATCAACTTAAAATTTAAAGTCATGACAATACCTATAGGGACCGTCAATATAAACGACACATATATTTAATTTCGTAATCGAATCGGAACACAGATGATGCGATTTAGATAAATTAACGAGTATAGAGTGCTCTCTTATAATTTTATAAGTAGGTTGCCACTTGGCCGGGAGATCCGTGGTTCAAATCCTGGCTATGGCATTGAATTTCCTAGTCGACTCTACATATCCAACTCCTGTCCTACACACGGCCTGTGTGAAAAAACAATTAAATCAATATTAATTGACCACTATAGTTGGCTATACTGTGAATCCTGGGAGCTAAAGTACTTACGACATTGAAAGTCGCCATTGGGGTATGTCATCGCAATATAATTTGAGTACACCTTGTGGTTTACTGGGAAGCATATGAGTCAGTTGAGAAATTTAATGCAGTGCTGGTATATTGCAATGGTAGCTCAGTGGTAGAGTAACCGGCTAGAGACCAGGAGATTCGTGGTTCAAATCCTGGATACCTATTCAACTATAACCAATATATTATCCAGTAGATTGGGTTGTCACTATCTAATCGGGGAAAGTCTTTCCTGCCTTGGACTCGCCAAAAGTCCTGCATTACATCCAAAACTTTAGAACCTACACTAGTCTTGAATATTTGATCACCGTTGCTTCGAACGAGATGAAAACTAGGAATACAGCAGAATTTCCAGCATCGCTGATAAACACCCAAATTGCCTTCCGAAACCGCGGTGATGTGTCCAACTACATTGAAAGAGATCTCGCGCAAGTCCAAGCGCAGTCTTCAGTATCAAAGATTTAGGAAATTTCCCTTGCGAAATTCCTTTTCCTAAATCTCAGAAAAATACCAGCTCTCGGTAGCTCCTTTACGTAAGAATTTCACTCTTATGCGGCGTCAATCCAAAAATTGGGCAGCCCATTATACCACATATTACACAGTGTTTACGTCTTACACATACATTCCCCTACTCGACTCGTCGCCATATGGCCGTGAGTTACCCCTAATATGGCTCTCTGGGCAAACCGTCAGAAAAAATTCATACATCGGTGGATTTGTCTCGTAACAAAGCGAAGTCCCCTGTCGTAGATTTACGACACGTAAAAAAAACTTAGGCCCGATAAAAAGGCCTCTGAACAAAATGAGGCAGTCTTCTGCTGCTATTGTAGAATGAAGGATGAAAACCGGATCAGTTAAATAGCGTCCATAAACAGTAACTGCATACAGAATTGAACCTATATTTTTCGAGAAAAACAAATAAATGACAAGAGTTACAGGAATGTCATCCACCATTTTTAAACAGCTAGCCGACATTGATTGACAATCTGGTTTTTTCAGAAACACTTTGCTACCATGTACACCGCTGACGAGTCGTTAAATTTTATTCAGCCGGTCCCCATAGCCGCCTTGGTGCTTCGTAGCGCTCGGGATCGCGGGTTCGAGTCCCGCCTTGGGTATGGGTGTTTGTGTTCTATCTCAGTAATTCTGTCTCCCCTGAAAGCCAATTAGATCACGCCTAAAGGCCAACAGACGCAGGACCGAAGTAAGCTTAGCAGGTAACAACTCCCAAGCCTCCCGCGAAACCGGTGTAATTAGACAGCAGGAGGGGTGGAATAGGTATGCCTAACTTTTTCCTTGATTTCTTTCAGTATACGGCAAATTAGTTCACAGTTAACATGCTTTCCGACGAGACTGAAATTATGGTGATTAGGACAGAAACGAAAAATATACTTCGGAACGGTTACACTTTCGGATTCCAGAAGTGTTTAAAAAGTGGGGTAGCGAGAAGGACGTGCAATGTTAAAAGTTGCAAAAGTTTTATTAAAACCTTTTCCTTTGCAAAAATAGATGTCCGGGATATTCAAGAGGATATTCACATGGCACCATCTAGTGACAGAATCCAGAGACAGAAAGTACTTTGTGACCTGAAGATATATTTGAAAGGCCATCAAAACTAATATACCAGCAACTGAAGAGAGGAAACACGCAAAACAATGCAACGTCTTCCACTAGAAGTATGTAATGCTTCATCAAATATTATAAACACCAAACTGCAACTGTTACCTGTTTCGACCGGGAGTCTACCTGTTTAACTAGGGACATTTAAGGGTCCGGGAGACTTCGGGGCTATCTTTCTGACCGCGGGAGGCTTCGGTACCGCATTCAGGCCAACATGTGAGAAAAGGAGGACTCAGGAAATATTTGAAGAGAGTATAATTAGTAAAGACTGTGGTCTTTGCGATCCTCTGATTTAACTGTAAAAGATTTCTATCTATAAGGGAATTTTCAAAATAATGTGCATGCAACAAATTCCCATGCATTAGGCGAGAAAATCCCCAAGCTTCGAATATTGAACTCTGGACTATGAATGGTAATTTCCTGAAGTGCAGGAACGTTAGGGAAGAAGAGGCGAATTGCAACATATTTTATGATTAGGTATATGGTAATTATCATTGTAACTGCATCTCAGAGAACGCATCTGGCGGCCTCGACGATCAGTGGCCGCAGAGAAAAACTGTAAATTTTACTCCAAAATAGCTTGGAGGAGTAAGGAGAATACATTAGGTGGCTTGTTCAAGATAATCAATAGTTTTACTTTGACGGGCAAAACGGATATACATGAAAGCGCTGGTGGTTTCATCCATCCATCCTTTTCTATTTACTTCTCTGTGCTCTTTTGCCTGGAAACTGACAACTCCGGGCTTATCTGACGTTGTTTCATCATTTGATTCACTCACCATCCAATATTTCCTAAAAAAGAATTTTATACTCCAAACAACTGTAAATATGATAGTTTAATATATGCTTAGTGGAAGATGCATTCTTCCGAAAAATCTGATGATGATGATAATAATAATAATAATAATAATAATAATAATAATAATAATTATGTGTAAATAGTCATGTTATAGTAAACTTTCACTGTCTAAAAAACAATATTTCTGATTGCCATATATAATATGAGCATTAACAAAAGCATTTATATGATCGCCAAGAAATAATCCGTAGTTATTCCAAAAAGGGGTTTACTAAAAAGGAATAGTTTTGTTGAATTCACTTCCCTCTTCTTTAACAGAATTGCAAATGAACAATAACAAGTATAGATCAGAATTAAAAATATACCTTAATACTCACACCTTCTATACAGAGGAGGATTTCATTCTCAAAAAATCTGATGTGTTCCATTCACATGACTTTCTCTACATCTCTGCAAAAAAAAATATTATTAAAAAGCTTATGCTTCTATTTACTTTATGGTAATCGAGAGAAAATTAGCAAAAATAGTATTTTTACTTGCTTCCTTGTAAGTAGAAGCGAAATAAGGACGTACCACAGATTAAAATGACAGTCAAAAGTTGGTTGCTATGTAACTGAAGTTCCTTTGTCTGTATGGACAGGAGTTGACATATTCCTGTATGAGAAAAGTATAAGTTTTTCAAAGCTGAAACCAAAAACAAGGAATATCTCAAACGATCAACTCCACGAAAAAAAAAAATATATAACAGAAACTATGTGTTTTAACATGCTCTACATTTTTTGTGTGGTAAGTTTTTGTCCATCTCTTACGGTTTAGCAGTTATGCGAAATTCCGTAAAATTCATCCAGAATAAAGTAGTCTTCAGAAGCTATTCCCAGAAAATTGAAGATATGCGTTTTAATTTTCAAGTAAATATCTTTAATATACGATATTTTAATCAAAATCTTAGAGACATTTTTGAGAAAATAAAAATGTTTGAAATTTTTCCATGTAAAGAGTAGTTGGGGGTGGTGGGATTTTCTTTAAAATCTTGGTATCGTATCCCGGGAAGATACTAAACTTAAATACCAAGTTTGGTATTTTACCGACTTTTCGTTTTTGAGTTATCGTGTTCACAGACACACGGACACACATACACGGACCTTTTTGTGAAAATGTTTTTTTTGGATATTAGGGACCCTAAAACATATGTTTCCGGTGAAATCTCAGTATCGAATTTTTGGGTGGAATGCAATACCTTCTCTGTACACATAGTACGTGTAGAGAGTAGAAAATACTGGAAATAATGTAACATTGTAAATATAATAAACTGAATATTCTAAGAATGCATTCTACGAGTTCATTTTTGGAAACAGACATGTAATTGAAAAGTATGCAAAACTGACATCTGAAAATCCATTGTCTGCGTTATTATTTGTAAATAAATGTATAAATAAGTATGAATAAAACTTATTCTTGACATGATCTACATCCTAGAGTTTGGACTTTGAGACTAATCTCATTATAGGATCTAGAGATTGCAATGTACACAAACTTCCTAGCACTATAAAGTGTTTGTGTTTGTCCCTAACGGTATATTGAGCGACGTGTGACTCGGTGCCAATTATTCATGCCATCACCAAAAAGTCAGTGTCTGGGCTGAGTCACCCAATTCGCAAGCCCAAATCCCTGCAGTCGGTGACGAAACATTTGGACATGGTCCAAATGAGGGGAAAATGGGGCAATGCAGTGGTTAAGTTCCGAGCGGCGTACACTGCCTTGCACAAGCAAATCATTAAATGGGCGTTCCCAGGTCAGTTTTAAGAAACGACCTTGCCTCCACTTTAATGACGCTTTTATTTCTGTATGATTTATGAGGCATGTGTTTTTGATTGCTATTTTTCCACCGTGTAGAAAATTATCCAATATAAATTCTTCTTATACCGTAAAGCTATATGTAAAAATCTGATGTGTTCCATCCAATGACTTACATCTCTGTAAGGAATTATTGTTAAAAACTTATGCTCTATTTACTTCATGCTAATCGAGAAAAAAATCTTATATAGTACACTCACATGACTTTCTCTAGCTGTTCTACAAACTTCTTACATAAGACAATTCTTCTTTCTGCACCTTACTAATCGAGGTACTCATTAGCACAATGTTATTATTACTTAGTTCCGTAAAAGTAGGAAGAAAATAAGGGAATACACTAGGCTAAATCGATAGTCAAATGTTTTAAAAGCTGTCGTTATGCGATTGTCATTACATATCGCTTCTTTTCTTGGCCAGGAGTAGAACAAAAGAAAAACGGACACTCCCGTCTGAGAAAAGTATAAGTACTTCACAACTGAAACTAATAACAATCAGTACCTCGAAAACGGTAAGCTCCACGAGAAAAATGTATATGACATAACTTGTGTATTTTAAAAAAAACTACATTTTTTGTATAGTAAGTTTTTGTCTATCTCTTACGGTTTACTAGTTATGCCAAATTAAGCAAAATTCATCCAGAATTAACAGGGCTTCAGAAGCTATTTCCATAAAATTCAAGATATACATTTTATTTGTCAGGTAAATATCTTTAATATACGATATATTAATCAAAATCGTTAGAGCCATTGTTTAGAAAATCAAAATTTTCGAAAAAAGTAAGGGTAGTTTGGGGTGGCGGATTTTTCTCAAAATCTTCGTGTCGCATCCCTGGAAGATACTAAACTTAAATACCAAGTTTGGTATTTTAGCTACAATTCGTTTTTGAGTTATCGTGTTCACAGACACACGGACACGGACCTTTTTCTGAAAGTTGTTTTTATGGGTACTAGGTGTCCTAAAACATGTATTTCCGATGAAATCTCGGTATCGAATTTTTGGGTGGAATACAATACTTCTCTATCCCTATGTACATTGTACATATGGGGCTAGAGAAAGTAAAATAGCAGAAATAGTCTTATTACTTGAACCCTTGTTATCTCAACTCCAGGTACCGTTGTTATTATTATTATTGTTATTAATATTATTATTATTATTATCCCTACCCACCCCTGTAAAATCCAAATCGAGATACGGATTTTGAAAAGATGATATGCTTTCCTATAATTGTATACACTGTGTAGAATATTCTTTTAAATGATTGTTCTTTGTTGACATATATGTATTACCTAATCAGTAGCACCTAGTGTTAAATAGTATTTGCAGAATAGCAAAACATGCTCATACCGCAAGTGAAAGCACGTATCACTAGTAAACGCCGTGCTCTGTAGGCAGTATGCTGAACTCTTACGTCAGCAGACAAACTTTAAAAAGATGCTACAATTAATCAGCAAAATATGTTAACGTAGTTCTACAAAATATCGGAGGGAAGAACTGGCAGCAGTATCAAGAATCACAATGGAATGAAGATTCTAGCGCATAAAAATGGGGCTCGCAAGAGTTTTGCTTTTATGACAGTGGGAGTACTCAATATTCCGGCTATGGGCACTTCGAGTGAGCATATGTCATATATTTAGAAGAGGGCAACTAAACCCAGATTGAATCAATGACATGTTATTCCTTCATAATTAACAAGAAGAGTAAATGTGTTTTACGGTTGTCACTTTCATAGTGATTAGTAGGGATAGCATCTTGGGGACCGATAGCGGGACAGAATCAAGTTGGCGTAGCATGATATGTAATTGTTATGTGTTGACAATGCGTGTGTACGTAGTGGTACTAATAGAAGGAAAATGGGGCAGTGGTTGCGTGATAGACTGTTATGTTTTCACTAGCAGTATCAGGCAATTGAGGTTGGGGGGTGTTGAGCATAAATGCCACTAACAATTTTTATATTTATATACATTCAATTGTTCTTGTTGTGCATCAGTATCATTATACGTTTCAATTCCCCTCAAGATACAGAGATTACAATGCACAACAACATGAGTTCATAACATCTCAAATATGAATCGTCTCCGTCTGGCACCTAAAAGGCTTGTGAAAAACTTCGCTCCACATTACAAGATGTGATTGGAGCATAGCGGAAATAGAACACATCATCGACCACTAGGTAAGGTACTGTATTAACAATTTCGTATTTCACGCATTATGGAAAATCCGACATTTTTTTTCTAAACACTGTCTTTACTTTCCTTTTCACACGCCCTAAAATAGGATCCATGGGACTCCGATTAATTGGTTGCACAATTTCATTAACAGTTTTCAGAGCTCGAGGCATTTCAATGTTGAATGTTTCCAAATATGTGTTATTGTCGTAGATATATACAAAGTTCTTCTGTATGAATTGCAAATCTTCATGCAATCCATTTGAAGCAAGAGATTTTACAATCTGGTTTGAAGAGCATGTACTATCATCAAAGGCATTATTTACCTGTAAAACAGTATTGTAATATACAGCATAGTACACTACTGCGTTACTACAGAATGAATGAATAAGTGTATTTATTGACATAGCAATATCATACATAGAATTTCAACAATCGCAGGGGTCCACAGACCGTACGTGCTTTTGTAATACACATTACTAAGACTAAGGCAATGACTTTCAAAAGGGATGTGTTTATAGCAGGGAGGAGACTTGGACATATGCAGGACAGATACTGGACAATGTTAAGTCTTTTGTGTACTTAGGACTCACATTTACAATGAACGGAAAATGAACAAAACCAATATCACGAAACACAAGGCAAGGGTGAAAGCGCCGGAAGCTCTCCGGATACGCTACAGAATCCCGAATATATCCATAACCTTAATGGAAACTGTATACGGAGCGACAGTTAGATCCACGATGACATACGGAGGAGAAATATGGGGGTGGAAACAAACAGGGAATCTGGATCAAGTGAGGACCCAATTTTTGAAAGGAATTCTGGGTGTAGGGAGGGGTACGGCAAACTGCGGAATAATGAGGGAATTCGGGGCACATAGTGAAAGATAGAGAGCAAAATCAGAGTAGTTAAATATTGGATGAGAATCGTTCACGGAAACCAATCTCTAATTAGGGCAGTCTGCTACCGTGAACAGCTGCGAATGGAAGGTAATTCGACGTGCATCAAAATTAAAGAAAGGGTTGGAAACCATTGGGATGGGAGACATTTGGATGGCGGAGCAGGAAAACAGGCGAAGTATTTGGAGAAAAATTAAGAACCGCCTCTGTGATATTGACAGACAGCAAATAATTGCGCAATGCACAGAGAAGGTGTCATTAGAAGTACAGTCTGGGCTAAAATCGGAGTGGGGTATGGAGCAATACATCAAAACAGGTACCAAACTCATTAGAGAGGGGCTCGCGTGGATTAGATTAGGAGCATGGAGGAGCACGAAAATTTATGACGAGAATGGTACGAGAATCTGTCCCATTTGCGAGGAGGAAGAGTCGTGGACTCACATCTTGGCAAGATGTAGGGGTACGGAGCAATGGCGGGAAAAATATTTGCCACGATTTTTTACCACTGCAAATGTAGGGCTAGAAGAGTTACCACAGGCTGTTTACATGCGATAGGTTGGTCTCTACTTGGTGGATATGCAACTGGTATTCGCATGTGTCCCGCTATTGGTCCCCAATACCCGTATAATATCCCTAGTGAGTAGGCGTTATATTTCTAAGCATTAGTGCCAGGAAGAAATGAAATAAAGTTGAACTATTGTTTCACTTGGGCATCATCGGTTACAAAATATCCCTAAGCTTCGTTCAGTCGGTTGGCGTTTGCAGACTGTGTTTACCTGACGTCAGGTAACAAAATCCGCTGAGGCTTATTTTGCGCTATATGTGACTTAAGAATTTCTATGCCTGGATATTACATCTTTCATATACAGAATTATTACAAACATCAAATGCAAAAATATATAACAAAAGCTTCGTATTCTTTTGTGTGGACAGTAAATCTTAGGAATATTATACTTCTTCGTATATGTATTGGGTTTATTATACTGTCGTGTCTCAAAATTGGTCCGCCCGGTTTTTGTAAGGTATTCCTATGTTAGATGGCATTATACTTTACCCTCAAATGAAGTTGACACAACAAATGGATTCATTGGAATTTTGAATAATAATTTCAATTTAAACATTTTGCAACAACAACAAATTCTGTAACGGACAGTTGAACTATTTCATTAAATGCTCTTTAGATTTAAAAGTACCAACTATTGGTCACATAAATGGGTAAGTTATATAGAAATTTAAATTTAAATCTTTCTCTCTATACAGGGATAGAAATTTAGTAAACTGAGTCTAAAACAAATATTTCCCTTTAATATTTGAGCTCTTCACAAAAGAGAAGTTTACTACAAAAAAAAATCTGATGTGTACCATTCACATGACTTTCTCCATATCCCTGCAACAAATAATTCTTTAAAAGCTTATACTTCTATTTACTTTATGCTAATCAGACAAAAATAGCAGAAATACTCTAATTACTCACTTCCTTGTAAGTAGAAGCGAAGTAAGGGACAACCGTAGGCTAAAGTGATAGTCAAAAGCTGGTTGCTATGTCAATGAAGTTCCTTTGTTTATATGGATAGGAGTTGACAAGTTCCTGTATGAGAAAAGTATACGTTTTTCATAGCAGAAACCAAAAATAAGGAATGTCACAAAAACGAAAAAAATGTATATAACATAAATTGCGTGTTTTAATGTGCTCTACATTTTTTGTGTAGTAAGTTTTTGTCCATCTCTTACGGTTTAGATGTTATTCAAAATTTTGTAAAATTCATCCAGAATAAACTACTCTTCAGAGGCTATTCCCAGAAAATTCAAGATATACATTTCATTTGTCAGGTAAATAGGTTTAATATACGAAATTTTAATCAAAATCGTTAGAGCCATTTTTGAGAAAATCAAAATTTTCGAAAAAAGTTCCATGTAAAGGGTAGTTGGGGGTGGGGGAATTTTCTCAAAATCTTCGTGTCGCATCCCTGAAAGATACTAAACTTAAATACCAAGTTTGAGTTATCGTGTTCACAGACACACGGACACACGGACACACACACACACACGGACCTTTTTGTGAAAATGCTTTTTTTGGATATTGGGGACCCTAAAACATATATTTCCGGTGAAATCTCGGTATCGAATTTTTGGGTGGAGTGCAATACTTTCTCTATACACTATGTACATAGTGCGTATGGAGAAAGTAAAAAGGAAGTGGGTTGAGATAAAAAATATAGTTATAAGTAAATTAAAATATTTTACTGAGTATATTAGCTTACTGCTCGACAAGAAAGACTGGCTTTAAGAGGCAATATTTGAAATAAATAATTTTACAAAAACATAAAATTTAATTAATTTAAATATATAATGGATGAAGGATGACAACAATGGCTGTTGAAACGCGCGTCCAGGATACTCCATCTACACCATGACCAAGTAGAGCACATGTTGGAAATAGATGTCCAGATTCGAACAAAATATAATATAAATTTCATAATTAAACAATTGTATTAAGAGCATTAAAGGAAATGATTCTTATAAGAGGTCATAATGATCCAATATCAATGGCAGGAGCAAGTCTAGATAATATAATAGCATCAAAAAAGAAACCCAAAACCATGCCGTTTGGGGGAAAAGAAAAAAACTGTCATTAAAGATGAGTAACACATCAATTATGGCTTTTCAAGTTTCTTGTATATGAAATGAAATACCAAGCGCAAGTGTAAGCAATTTGTATTAGAGAAAATGTTAAAATAAATAAAAATTACGGAAATAATAAAAGTTTTGTTCTACTATGTAGAACAGTAAAATAAATGATAGTTTTAAAATAATGATAATAAGTTATAGGCTGCCAAAAACTTTTCTTATGGCAAGTAAAAGGACGAAGATTTGATGCAGCTCTTAAACAAATTGAAGGATGCAGATACCTATATTAAACCGTTGGATCACATAGAACGAGTACCATAAGAAAGAAGACTAGGAAGTCATTACTGTAAGAAAGCTGATATGATGGCGGAGTAGGCAAGACCAAACAGTAAAGGAAGAAGAAGGCATTTCTTCCTTTGAAGCAGGAAGAACAATAGTATGTATCACTTGTTTCATCTTACTGTTATTCTACGGATGCAAAAGATAACTTTGATAGCGTCTTTTAAATCAAACCCATAATGCACAACTGAAAATATTATTGCAGGCCAAGCATTCCAAAACTAGATATTTATTATTCTATGTGTTATTTCATCTATTATTCACCTTGTTACTGTCTATTTTATATGTTTTCATGTATGCTTGGCAACTGTGTTTAAAAATAATTTAAAGGTGTGGTTTTATGATGGATACATTGAATTTATTCCAACAAATTCATTTCATTAGCACCGAAATTTGTTACCTCAGAGCGTAAACAAGACAACTTGGCCTTAGATACAATCTTTAAATTAATTACTATATAACAATATCTCTGAAATAGGCTATAAAAATAAGGTTTTCATTTAAAAGTGCCTCAAAAAGTGTTCGGAGAATTTCAATCAAGTGAAAACCTGTGGATTTCCAGTTGAAATAAAACAAGCTAATATTAGCTATATCCACTAAAGTAACAGAAAAAATAAAATAAAAACAATGCTAATGCAATACTTTCAAAAAACTTTATCTTCCAGTGATTAATACACATTATTCGTGATGTATTATACTAGATAATATAAAATTACTCTCATATCTTCGCTATTTTTTATATCTTTACTTAGGAATTATTTAAAATTAAGCAAAAATTTTCGACATGCAGAAATCGAAAGTTCATTTGTGGTAACGAGTTCTTATGAGGGATACAAAAGACAGAGAAAAACACGCATAAACTTTCAATTATGTCCGTTAGATACCATGGCAAAAGATCTAACTATAAATATGGAATATTTCTAATGCATCTAGCACATTGAAAACATTATTTGATAGATACTGCGTATTTGCCAGTCCTATAATATTTTTACTTTCTCCGTACGCACTATGTACATAGTGTAGAGAGAAAGTATTGCACTCCACCCAAAAATTCGATACCGAGATTTCACCGGAAATATATGTTTTAGGGTCCCCTGTATCCAAAAAATGTATTTTCAGAAAAAGGTCCATGTGTGTGTGTGTCCGTGTGCCTGTGAACACGATAACTCAAAAACGAAAAGTTGGTAAAACACCAAACTTGGTATTTAAGTTTAGTATCTTCCAGGGATGCAACACGAAGATTTTGAGAAAAATCCCCCCACCCCAAACTACCCTTTACATGGAACGTTTTTCGAAAATTTTTATTTTCTGAAAAATGGCTCTAACGATTTTGATTAAAATACCGTATATTAAAGATATTTACCTGACAAATAAAATGTATATTTGGAATTTTCTGGAAATAGCCTCTGAAGACTGCTTTATTCTGGGTCAATTTTACGCAATTTTGCATGACTGCTAAACCGTGAGAGATGGACAAAACCTTACCACACAACAAATGTAGATCACCTTAAAACACACAATTTATGATATATACATTTTTTCCGTGGAGTTGATTGTTTTCGAGATATTCCTTGTTTTTGGTTTCAGCTATAAAACACTTATACTTATCTCATACAGGACTTTGTGAACTCGTGTGCATACAAACAAAGGAACTTCAGTCGCAGAGCAACCAGCTTTTGACAATCACTTTAACCTATGGTACCTCCTTTATTTCGCTTCTACTAACAAGGAAGCAAGTAATAAGACTATTTCTGCTAATTTTTGCTCCATTACATGAAGTAAATAGAATAAGTTGTTGCAGTGATGTAGAGAAACCCATGTGAATGGAACACATCAGATTTTGTTTTGCACGCATCCTTGCAGGATTTTGAACTTAAATACCAAGTCTCAGAAGAGGACGACACACACATATACACACAAACCTGTTCATTAAAAATCGTGTGTTCACATGCCTTTCTCTATGACTCACACAAAATCGTATCCTTCTCTCTACTTTTTAATTAATCCAGATAAATGTCGCATTTACACATTTGTGTAAGATATGGTAGGTAAAGCGATAGACACATATTTAAAGAGACTGTTGCTACGATGTGATGTACGTGCTCGTGCGAGGGTAGTTTTGATAAGTTTTGCAAACACCAAAAAAACAACTCATCTTGATATAGCCTCCTTGCGTAATTGTATATACTTCGTCCAGCGATTCTCCAGCCTTTCATCCCGTTGAAAAAAATTGTTTCTCTGAAACTCTGTAAAATACTCATTGACTGGGACTATCACCTTGTCATTTGGTGAAAATTTCTTTCCACCAAACCAAAATTTCAAGTTAGAGAAGAGTAATGAATGGGGTGGATGAGGAAGCAATTCAAAACCCAATTCCTGTATTTCCGTCACTGCTATCGCAAATTTTGGGACCGTGCATTTTCGGTGAAACAGCACTTTTTCGTGCCAATCTTGGTACTTTTTCAGCTAATGCAAGTCTCAAACTATTCAACAATGAAGCATAATAAATTCCAGTTATGATTCTGTCTTTTTTTCAAATAATCTATGAGGTTTATTCATTGGTAATCGTACCCCTCCCCGCAGAAAAAAATAAATAAAGAATTAAAAAAAAAACAGCGGTCGTCACCTTAAGAACTGATAAAACGATGTTTGCATTCTTTGCTGCACTGTCAGCGGTCTTTTTATATTGTTTTGATTTCCGTTTCTGTTTTGTAATATGGAACCAGCTTTCATCAACAATCACAAAGGGCACAAAAAGTATTGTAGGTTGCGATTAAACATCACCAGACATTGTGTTGAAATGTTCCGTATGCCAGTGCATAATATCTGCATCGAGAACTGGCTATTAAGAGAAGCTGTGTGCGAGGGTGTGCCACGGTTGCTGATAGTCTAATATCTGCATCAAGAACTAGCTATGAAGAGAAGCTGTGTGTGAGGGTGTGCCACGGTTGTTGATAGTCTAATATCTGCATCAAGAACTAGCTATGAAGAGAAGCTGTGTGTGAGGGTGTGCCACGGTTGCTCATAGTATAATATCTGCATCGAGAACTGGCTATGAAGAGAAGCTGTGTGTGAGGGTTTCCCACGGTTGCTGATAGTCTAATATCTGCATCGAGAACTAGCTATGAAGAGAAGCTGTGTGTGAAGGTGTGCCACGGTTGCTCATAGTCTAATATCTGCATCGAGAACTAGCTATGAAGAGAAGCTGTGTGTGAAGGTGTGCCACGGTTGCTGATAGTCTAATATCTGCATCGAGAACTAGCTATGAAGAGAAGCTGTGTGCGAGGGTGTGCCACGGTTGCTGATAGTCTAATATCTGCATCGAGAACTAGCTATGAAGAGAAGCTGTGTGTGAGGGTGTGCCACGGATGCTCATAGTCTAATATCTGCATCGAGAACTGGCTATGAAGAGAAGCTGTGTGTGAAGCTGTGCCACGGTTGTTGATAGTCTAATATCTGCATCGAGAACTGGCTATGAAGAGAAGCTGTGTGTGAAGCTGTGCCACGGTTGCTGATAGTCTAATATCTGCATCGAGAAGTAGCTATGAAGAGAAGCTGTGTGTGAGGGTGTGCCACGGTTGCTGATAGTCTAATATCTGCATCGAGAAGTAGCTATGAAGAGAAGCTGTGTGTGAAGGTATGCCACGGTTGCAGATAGTCTAATATCTGCATCGAGAACTAGCTATGAAGAGAAGCTGTGTGCGAGGGTGTGCCACGGTTGCTGATAGTCTAATATCTGAATCGAGAACTGGCTATGAAGAGAAGCTGTGTGTGAGGGTGTGCCACGGTTGCTGATAGTCTAATATCTGCATCGAGAACTGGCTATGAAGAGAAGCTGTGTGTGAGGGTGTGCCACGGTTGCTGATAGTCTAATATCTGAATCGAGAACTGGCTATGAAGAGAAGCTGTGTGTGAGGGTGTGCCACGGTTGCTCATAGTCTAATATCTGAATCGAGAACTAGCTATGAAGAAGCTGTGTGTGAAGGTGTGCCACGGTTGCTGATAGTCTAATATCTGCATCGAGAACTAGCTATGAAGAGAAGCTGTGTGTGAGGGTGTGCCACGGTTGCTGATAGTCTAATATCTGCATCGAGAACTAGCTATGAAGAGAAGCTGTGTGTGAGGGTGTGCCACGGTTGCTAAGTTGCCTAGTACAGCTAAAAATATCTTGAGTATTGAAATTCTCTATTCTCCTCATAAGCTCTTCCCAAAACCCTCCCTGCAGACATTGGGGGAGGGAAAATATATTGAAGTGTTTAATAAATTGGAGAGGGAAGGATGGGCATGGTATAGGACTATAGCAATGAAATTAAGAGGAATGAAACGGTAAATGGGCCCACAGAAGTGCCCATTATGTGGGGAATGGAAAATGACCTAATTTTACTTTTTGGATTGTGAAGAACGAAATTATGGAGGGACTAATTGGTACCGGCTAGGTGGTTGGGGTTACCGAGAGAAGTAATTAAAGTGAGAATTAGAAAATCTATGAATACAGATGAGATTAGAAATTTGGGGGAATTATTAGGTAATATTAAAGAGAAATATAAAAGAAGAGTTCTTAAATCTTAAATTCATAATGGGAAGGATGCCTACCAGGAAAATTGGAAAGTGTAAATATAACGGAGTTAAAATTAGGTAGATAGTGAACTTGGTGTATAATATATTAATAACCAGGGTGTTTACTTATATACCTGTGCACCAGTGGCAACTCTAATGTAAATAGTAGTAGTATTTTATTAAGTTTACAATAATGTAATATTTGCGTCACACAGTCGCAAGGGTCGAGTGACCGTACATGCTGTCGAAAAATACTTGAGTTTAAAATATTACCTACATATATATTTTATATATCTTAACAACATTGGAAATACACACACAAACACAACATACACTCACACAGACACATACACACGCTGGCACGCTACAACAGAACCACAGAGCCCGCCTGGGTAGTGTGGTGGTAGCGTTTCTGCCTCACATTCAACAGGTCGTGAGTTCGAATCTCGCTTAGGGTGAGTTACCCGGATAAGGTTTTTTCGGGGTTTTCCCTTATCCTGAGAAGACGAATGTCGAGTACCTTTAAGCTCCATGGACCCCGAGATCATTTGAGCATCATTTTACCAATTTCATTCATCGTCCAATACGACCAAACCAGGTTAAAGGACGTTAAACTACCAAAAAAATAACACACAGAACAATAAAAGAAAGAACACTCTGATATCACACATACACACACCTGCACTATGTGTTTATACATATAGAATAGTCAAACAGCAAATAAGTCTATACAATATTTACACAAATATTTTATCTCTTAGTGCACGTACTTCCATTAAGTATGTGCCCAGGCTTGGCCGGTTGTGATGTCAGAAGGAAGAGATGATGTATGTATATGTAACAGTGTTAAGTTGTATAGTAACCTCAGGTATGTATTTTGGAAGTGAAATAAAACCAAATTCAAATACCTATGCAACACTGACGACTGACAAAGCAGGGTTGATCTGCGCACATAATCACAGAATGAGTAATGTGAGCACACTATCGGGCAGTTAAGTCGCTTTCACAAATGGGTGTTAAATGCCTATGACGTTTGGATTATAGTGCGCTGTCCCACACAATTAGGACACGCGCTTTATGAAAATGGTGTCTCTAGGTCACGTAACCGCATAACCTCTGCAACATCAGCGTCACTTCTGAGGCTACCATTATGCATACTTCTGGTTGGGAAGTAGCGTGACTCAGTATCATTATTTAAAAATATGACGATCGACCAGCGGTCAATGTTAATGCAGTGGCGAGAGTGCTAGCTAAGATTGCTCTTTTTGGTTGTGTTCATAAATTTCCATTTCAAAGCTTCAATGCGCTGTTTTTCTTTCTGCATAAATGTTTAACTGCACAGAAAGTCCTGCTTATTTAACTCAATTATTTTACAGTTATTGCATCACTGAGCCTGAGGAGAAACATGAACAAATATAAGTTAAGTTGTTTTTATTATTTCATTTATATAGCCCCCTTTAACATCTAAAGTCATATCGGGGGCTTTGCACTTGAAACAACTCGTTGACTGTAGGTTTAAATCATTTGTGTATTCCTTAAACACACACACATTCACTCTCACTTACATACTTCCATATTCTGTGGGGGGAAAGGGAATAATTCTGGCTAAAGAAAAATGCCCCGCCCCAGCCGGGAATCGAACCCCGGACCTCCAGTTGAGAAGTCAGATAAATAGTTTTGACTTGGTTTTTACAAGTCTTTTTCTATGATTTATAATTTCTGACAAAAACGGCATCTGTTTTCATAGAATAGTCATTGAAGTACAGACACTACGTCAACACAATACTTTTAAACGAAAAAAAAGAACTAATCAAAAATCCAGTATCAATTTTTTAGATTTTTAGAATTAACTGTGCATACACAACTAATTAATAAATAATAACTTACAAAAATTAATTTAAGTGACGTTGTTTTTAAAGTGTAATTTTTAATCAAAAAGTTAGATAGACTACACTTGCAAACCAGAGAGAAGTGTCAGAATTCAACGTACAAGATAAGAAAAATTCCTGGTCACGTTGTGAAGCTAAAAGCAGCATTAATAAATCAATCTGCATGCATTTGTTTTGCAACGAAGTGTTTCCAGTATGGAACTTTATTTTTCATTCAATATAAGTGGAACACAGACTGTTTGCTAGCGCAGGACCCTTAGAATTGTGTTTTTCATAGTTTTTATAATACTGTTTTATGCCTTATGTTGTTAAAGTGTTTAAATAAATCGCTCTTTGACAAAAGCAATATTATAGTTAACATGACCTTAAAAGAATCAAAAGAATAACCACCCAGCGTAAGCAAAAGTGGCAAATAATTAAGAAATAGTAAATGCTAAACATTGTTGACATAAACTTTATATTTTAAACATATCCAAATTTTTCATACATTCGGTATTTCTTTATCTTTTATTGTTCCCATCCGCATGAATTTTTAAAACAGTGAACAAAGTTTTATCAGTTATTTAGAGGAGATTCGGATAAACTAATTTGAAAAATTAATGCTATCAATAAGTTTATAAATATATTTTGCTTTCCTTTTGCTCTAGATAGAATAATTAAAATACCTAAGGTAGTTCGTACAAAAATTTCACCTTCTGATATTCCGGATATTAACTACGCAAATAGCCTAGATTTATTTGCAGACTCATCCAATTTTAATGTTATGTACAAGTCTAATTTTCTCTCGGATTTAAACTCGAAAGGTTAAGGAGAGCTGAATGCGCTCATTGCATTGCAGAAGCGAGCACCCCCAGAGACAACAGAAGGCTAAGTGCCGGTGGGTGTTCCAGAGGAAAGGAACTCATCAGCCGTGTTTGAGAAACATGAAATATTCATGGTGAGACTGATTGTTCAGTGTGACAAGGATACACTTCATCTATGTTGACCTCGTTGCTGCTTAAAGCAGAAAGAGTGAGTGTCTGTGACGGCAAACTGGCATGTTTCAGTTCTTCATTTGGTAAACATCTTACACTGCACTGATTCTGATGATGACAAAGAAGATGAGGTGTGTTCCAGAGGTTACGTCATCCGTGTAGCACCGGTACGCGTATTTCTCAATTCTTTAGAACTTGACATATGTTTAAATATGCTACATTGTGAAGCGTCAGCGTTCTGCTAATATAGATTCAGTAGGTACCTTAATACAATACTTTTCTGTTGTGTGGCAATATTGCCTCACTCCGATATCTGGATACCTTAGAATGCTATAATATGATAGAGTCGTGCAAGTTGCAATCGCAAGGGCCGCAAATGTCGGACGGTCTTCTGATGACTGTCAAAGAGGAGGAAAATAAGATAAAAAGGAAAACAGTTAAAATGTATGTTATTTCTGAGTGTGGCTTAATACTCGGTGCCTCTAGAAGAATTTATGAGAATGACACCTAAATAAATCCAAGTTCTGGCTACTTTTAAATCTGAGGGTGTCCATTTCGGATACCTTTACACTTACACGCGGTTCTAAGATAATAAGTTATTCAGATGTTGGAGTACAGTTTATGGGTCACAGGTTGACGCCCCAGAGCAACCGTTATGAAACACCTGCATAAAGCTGTTCCCAGGTTGATTCACGCATTCCTATTATATATGAAGCGTATTGGGTAGCTCAGCGATTAGAGCATCAAATGGAAAGCCGAAAAGCTATGGTTAGATACCCGGTCGTGGGAATGAATTTTTGAATACCAATAAACTTTCCAAACATATCCTAAAGCCGGCTAATCTGAAAGAATATGAGCCATAATTTTATATTTAATACATATTAAATTAAAGGCGACGTGCAGTGCTGCAAGTGAATTGATTTATAGCTCATAAGTATTCTGTCAGATTGGCCGTATTTTGGCTATGTTTGGAAAGTTTATTGGTAATGACAATTTATTCACACGACAGGAAATCTAATCATAGACGTTTGGTTTTGCGTTCATACTCAGCGGCGTTTCAATTCTTAACGAAAAATTTCAATATTTCATCTTTTTTCTCCAATATTTAAAAATAAAACTTTAATGATAGCTTCGAACGCTTCGTTTATCTTTTAACACTGATTGTTAGACTTTATCGGCGGATTTGTCTCTTATCTGTTATAAAAGCATTGTTGAACTGCTGCGCGGGGTATAAGGTCAATTAGGAGTATATTTTTCTTTGATATAACAGCTACGTGTCAGGTTCACGTGTAAATGGTTGTTTTTAGTATATCTATTGAAACAGACGAGCGAACACTGAAAACGAGAGCAATGTGAAACGAACAAAAAGAGGATTAATTAATCAGATAATCTTAATAGTAGTATACCATCAGTAGATTTGGTGAAGTGAGATTCAATAAGTGAAAATGTGCGGGAAATTAAAAGTAAAAAGACTAGAAGTGATGATGCGATTGCAGAAGTAGGCTATTTACCTTTTAATGAAGATAAAATTAAAGTTTTAAGACTTGACGAAGATGAACTTAGGTCACCAAAGAGTGGCACTACGAGGGAAATAACTTTCAACGTCCTGGCAGAATAACCATGGTTAATATTTACTACGAAAAAGATATGATGTGCAGTGCTTGCGTTAAATATTCTCAGCAAGTGTGAAACACAATTAGAGCTTCATCTAGAGATTTACCTTGGTCAGGAGAAGGTATAGCAAAGAAGAATAACAAGTACCTGTTCGCCATATATAAACATGAAAAAGGTGTGCAGTAGGAAAAAAGATGCAAAAGCAGATCCTAGAAACATGTTCAATAAATGCCCGTGAGCTATACTTAATACACTATGTACATAGTGCTTATAGAGAAAGTAAAAACTTGTACTCTTCTCATTCAGGAATTTGCCTACCCCTGTTCACAAAACAAAGGAACATCAGTCACATAGCAACCAGCTTTTGGCTTTCACTTTAACGTATGATACTCCCTTATTTCGCTTCTACTTACAATAAAGCAAGAAATAAGACTATTTATGCTAATTTTTCTCGATTAGCATGAAGTAAATAGAAGAATAAGGTTATTAACAATAATTTGTTATACAGAAGTAAAGAAAGTCATGTGAATGGAACATATCAGATGTTTACTTTCTCTATACGCACTATGTACATAGTGTATAGAGAAGGTATTGCACTCCACCCAAAAATTCGATACCGATATTTCACCGGAAATATATGTTTTAGGGTCCCCAATATCCAAAAAAAAGCATTTTCACAAAAAGGTCCGTGTGTATGTCCGTGTGTCTGTAAACACAATAACTCAAAAACGAAAAGTCGGTAAAATACCAAACTTGGTATTTAAGGTTAGTATCTTCCAGGGATACGACACGAAGATTTTGAGAAAAATCCCCCAACTCTCAACTACCCTTTACATGGAACTTTTTTCGAAAATTTTGATTTTCTCAAAAATGGTTCTAACGATTTTGATTAAAATTTTGTATATTAAAGATATTTACCTGAAAATAAAATGTATATCTTAAATTTTCTGGGAATAGCTTCTGAAGAGTAGTTTATTCTGGATGAATTTTACTGAAATTTTGAATAACTGCTAAACCGTAAGAGATGGACAAAAACTTACTGCTCAAAAAATGTAGAGCACATTAAAACACAAAATTTATGTTATATACATTTTTTTCGTGGAGTTCGTCGTTTTTGTGACATTCCTTGTTTTTGGTTTCTCCTATGAAAAACGTATACTTTTCTCATACAGGAACTTGTCAACTCCTATCCATATAAACAAAGGAACTTCATTGGCATAGCAACCAACTTTTGACTATCACTTTAACCTATAGTTGTCCCTTATTTCGCTCCTACTTACAAGGAAGAAGTAATAAGACTATTTCTGCTATTTTTTTCTGATTAGCATAAAGTAAATAGAAGCATAAGCTTCTTAAGAATAATTTGTTGCAGGGATATAGAGAAAGTCATGTGAATGGTACACATCAGATTTTTTAAATCTGAAACCAAAAACAAGGAATATCTCCAAAACGATCAACTCCTCGAAAAAAAACATATTTCCACACCTGATTAGTGTACACTATATGGATCATAGGATGCACCTAGTTTTTGAACAAGCTTTTAGTGACGTCAATGCTGTTCATAACTTTGAAAGCGTGTCATTTTCAGTAAACCATTTACAGCTGCAAAACTTCACACATTGCGGCTAAAAACATCACGTGTTATGTGAAAGTTAAAAGGCTGTTTCATATTCGTTGGATTTCTAGATGCTTTGTTGGCACTGTTCAATGATGTTTGCTGTTTCATGCAGTTCCTTAACTTAGAATCTGAGAGCTGTGAATTGTTAAGCGGAGATCGTTGTAAATTGGTAGGTCTTTATAAAAAACTTTCACTGAGAGAAAATATTCTATTGCTGTTTTTTTTTTTTATTAGGTATATCATGTGTTCTGTCTCTAATTAGTACAACAGTGCAGACAGGTCTGTTTCTAACAGTGAAATAGAAAATAAGATTAATTCCGCAACACGCACACTTTGTGTGTTGGACGAACGTTATTTGAGTCTTTGCAAAGAAAAGTGCTTAACATACTGTAAACTTCCACCTGAATAGGAAGGTGAAAACAGTGTTTGACAAAGTAAGAGGACCAATAATTCAAGGCTTAATTAATGAACTTGAAAGAGGGTTTCCTTCAAGTGAAGTGATAGTGTTTCTCATTTTTTGAAGAAAATAAAACTAGCAGTAAAAGTGGTTTGTATGGTAATTCTGACGTACAAAGTAGCTAAGTGCCACAATGGAGAGAATATAAGTCAGGCCCTTTTACTCTAAATGATTTGCCTATTCTGGAAAAATTAATATGGAACGTCCGTTCAGTGGCTGTGTCAACTGCCGCGTGTTAACAAGGTTTCAGCTGTGCCTATAGCATTAAAACTGCCGAAAGAAATCCTTTGTCAGTGAAACATTTACAGTCTCTAATGAAAATTAAACTTAATGGGCCGCCATTGAATTTGTGGGATGCCTTCTGTCGTCACCTCCGGTTATCATTCGGCAGATCAGTCTTACTCGCTAAAGGAAAGGAGTAAGGAAGAGTCCCACCTCAAAAGTTTTTCTTTAAGATAAGCTTATTTTTATTTAGTAGCGCTCCGTGATCTATTTGCCACTGTGTAGTTTCTCTAACTCTAACTCATCCAGAACGAAGAGGTCTTCATAGATGTTCCTAGAAAATTCAACATATACATGCATGTAAATATCTTTAATGTATGGTATTTTCATCAAAATCATTACAGTTATTGTTCAGAAAATGAACAAATTTCCAACTTTTTTCATTTAAACAGCAATTGAACTTAATTATCAAGTTTGATATTTATCCAATTTTTAGTTTTAATTTTTTAATATACGGCATTTCAAACAGAACCATTAGTCATTGTTTAGAAATTCAAAAATTTCGAAAAATGTTCATGTAAAGGGGGGGGCGGAAATATTTTATTGAAAATCTTCGTGTCCCATCCTTGGAAGACGCTGAGCCTAATTATCAAGTTTGGTATTTAACTGACCTTTCCTTTTTTATTATGTTTTTCATGAACACTCACACTCTATAAATTATTTTTATAAAGGGGTCCCTAAACCTTGTATTTCCCTAGAAATCTTGGTATCGATATGTACATACCTTATGTGCCTATGTTTACTAAGTAGAGAAACAATAAGTGATAATTAATTACTAAGAACTCTTATTTATTTATGTATTTATTTATTCGAAAAAGCTTTATCCCTACTTATAAGGAATGTTCCAGAATGAATTTGCTTGAAATCGATAGTATTTTAAGAGCAGTTTGTGAGTAGGTACAATGGTATCCGGAGTTTCAGGTTTATTAAAAGAACATAAAACCAGAACCAAAGATATAAAAGGTTGCGAACACAACAGAAATATAAGTTATGTAAAAACTTACGAAGGCACTGTTTATTATTATACTATGCAGTTACAGGCTAATGACTTACATTAACATGTTAAGAGACTGCCGACAACCTTTATAAAGTCTTTAGTATCTAATTTCTTTTCTTCTTGTGGTCTGGAACTAAAGGGAAGTAATAACGTTCAAGAAAAGGATTATTCCGCCCTAAGGAGCACAGTAATAAAATCGAGGTGCGCCTTAGAATCCCCGTTTAGATTCCTTTGTGAGTGCCTACCTTGACATTTTCTGCAGACTTAATAACGTTGCTAGCAAAGGTTATATCTGCCGGTGGGAGCGTCTTGAGAACAACGGATACATTGTAGAAAATAGAAAGGGATGAACCGAAGACGCTGCTGGCCATTATAGTGCACTACTAGATCTTAGATCAATGCGTGTGTGTCGCTTGTACAGCCGAAGAAAATACATTACCAAAGCTCTTACATTAAACGAGCAGGATGGCTCATGTGGTAATGTCTGTGACCTGCATTCGGTAGGTCCTGGGTCCCATGGCTTTTTCGTGGTTTCTCCGGGTCGGCAGGTGAATGCTGGGGTGGTTCATCTTCTACCACGAACGTATCTCTCCATTTCTTGTACACATCTTTGTTCTTTGTTTCAGCGCATCATAAAGAGGAAGATGGATACTATTTTAAGTATGGCAGCTTCTGTGTTACCAAGTAGTTAGACCACTCGCCTCTCGCCTAGCTGGCCCGGGTTCAATCCCAAGCAACTGCACGTGAGATTTGTGGTGGGTTTCCTTCGGGTTCTCCAGTTTCTCCCACCATCAAAATTCCACCGGTGTTCCATCATTCCACGTTTCATCAATGCCATCGCCTGCGGTGCCATGGTAGTAAAAGCAGGCGTGAAACACTGTTAGTTCCATTTCGTTACTATTTGTTTCCTCCATTTTTACTTTCTCTAGCCCGCGTGTTCAATGCACATAGTGGATAGAAAAGGTATTCCATCCAAAAATTTGAGTGCGAGATCACCGGAAATATATGTGTTGAGGTCCCCTGAATCCGAAAAAAGTATTTTTAGAAAAAGGTCCCTGTATAAGTATAAGGAAACCATAGCTCGAAAGCGAAAAGTCCGTTAAATACCAAACTTGATATTTATCTTTAGTGTCTTCCAAGGATGCGACGCGAAGATATTTAAGAAAATCCCTCCACCACAAACTATCATTTACATGGACAAAAATTTTGTAAATGTTGTTTTTCTCAATTGTATCACTATAAAAAAAGATATCTTGTATTTTTTGGGAAGAGCCTCTGAAGACCTATTTATTCTGAATGAGTTTGCTGGATTTTGCATAACGGTTAAAGCGTAAGAGATAGACAAAAACTTACGTCACAAAAAGTGTAGATCTCGTTAAAACACATCATTTGTGTCATACATGTTTTTATGTAGAGTGGACCGTTTCTGAGATATCCCTTGTTATCGGTTTCAATTTTAAACTACTTTAACATTTCTCAAACGGGAAGTGATGTTTCGCTTTATCTCTCTCATAGGAGATGCAAAGCCAAACGAACTTCAATTTTTACTTTCTCTATACGCACTATGTACAAAAAATTTGATACCGAGATTTCACCGGAAATATATGCTTTAGGGTCCCCTGTATCCAAAAAAAGTATTTTCAGAAAAAGGTCCGTGTGTGTGTGTGTCCGTGTGTCTGTGTGTCCCGTGTGTCTGTGAACACGATAACTCAAAAACGAAATTTCGGTAAAATACCAAACCTGGTATTTAAGTTTAGTATCTTCCAGGGATGCGACACGAAGATTTTGAGAAAAATCCCTCCACCCCAAACTACCATTTCCTTGGAACTTTTTTCAAAAATTTTGATTTTCTAAAAAATGGCTCTAACGATTTTGATTAAAATATCGTATATTAAAAATCTTTACCTGAAAAATAAAATGTATATTTTGAATTTTCTGGGAATAGAAGACTACTTTATTTTACGGAATTTTGCATAACTGTTAAATCGTAAGAGATGTACAAAAACTTACCACACAACAAATGTAGAGCACTTTAAAACACACAATTTATGTTAAATACATTTTTTCGTGGAGTTGATTGTTTTTGAGATATTCCTTATTTTTTGTTTCAGCTATAAAAAATATACTTTTCTCATACAGGACTTTCTGAACTCGTGTCCAAAGGAACATAAGTCACATAGCAACCAGCTTTTGACTATTACTTTAACCTATGGTAGTCTTTATTTCGCTTCTACTTACAAGAAAGCAAGTAATAAGACTATTTCTGCTAATTTTTTCTCGATTAGCAGGAAGTAAATAGAAGCATAAGCTTTTTAACAATAATTTATTGCAGAGTTGTAAAGAAAGTCATGTGAATAGAACGCATCAGATTTTTTCTTTCTCTACACGCACTATGTACACAGTGTATAGAGAAGGTATTGTATTGCACCCAAAAATTCGACACCGATTTTTCACCGGAAATACATGTTGTGAGACCACCTGAATCCAAAAAAAAGCATTTTTAGAAAAAATGTCCGTGTCCGTCTGTCTGTCTGTATGTCTGTCTGTCTATGTGTATGTGTGTCTGTGAGCAGCATAGCTCAAAAACGATAAGACCGTTAAAAACCAAACTTGGTATTTAAGTTTGCTTTCTTCCAAGGATGCGACACGAAGATTTTCAAGAAAATCCTCCACCCCCAACTACCCTTTACATGGAAAAAATTTCGAATTTTTTTTTTCTTAAAAATGGCTCTAACTGCTGGTTGCCATTAGACTGAAGTTCCTTTGCTTGTATAGACAGGAGTTGACAAATTCCTCTATGAGAAAAGTATTAGTTTTTCAAAGCTGAAACGAAAAAACTGGAATATCTCAAAAACTATCAACTCCACGAAAAATATTTATATGGCATAAATCGTGTGTTTTGTCCTGATCTACATTTTTGTGTAGTGAGATTTTGTCTATCTCTTACGGTTTACCAATTATACAAAATGCAATAAAAATCATCCAGAACAAAGAAGTCTTTTGAGGCTATTCACAGAAAATTCAAGATATACATTTTATTTGGCGAGTAAATATCTTAAATATAAGAGATTTTAATCAAGATCGTTAGAGCCATTTTTAAGAAAATCAAAATTTTCACATTTTTTTCCATGTATTGGGTAGTCTAGGGTGGGGGATTTTCTTGAAAATCTTCGTATCGCATCTTTGGAATATATCAAACTTAAATACCAAGTTTGATTTTTAATTGTCTTTTCGTTTTGAGCTCTGCTGCCCGCAGACACACACACACACATACACGGACATTTTTTCTAGAAATGCCTTTTTTTTGGATTCAAGAGGTCTCAAAATATATGTTTCCGGTGAAATATATTTCGGTATCGAATTTTTGGGTGGAATACAATACCTTCTCTATGCACTATGTACATAGTAGGTGTAGAGAAAGTAAAAATATAAAATTTACTATATGTTGATTACATTGTCAGTCATTATATCAAACATGTTTAGTGAATCCAAATGAAATAATTCTCTAAACGCCACACATGAACAAGTTGAAAAATAGTAAAATTTGCTATATATAAAACTTCCAAAATGAAATAACCTGAAAAACATTGCGTCAATTTGGTCGGTGTAAGGCACTTATGATGGAATACTTTCTGCAGCCACGTGTGTGTGTGTGTGTATACGAGAGGTAAACAAATGTTCTCCGTTAGCAGCGGTACGTGCATAAACCTGCCGTCATATTCTATCCCGGATGAACGGATGAATCACTGAAGAATTGCTGTTGTTTTGCAGCCTTCCACAATATGAAGATTCTCTGCATTGTGTTCCTGAATTAGCTACACAAGAGGTTTCGAATCCACCCAATCTGGTGGATTACATCTTAACCTGAGGTAGAAGATTATTTTGAACTTTTCATGTTACTCAGGTTCATGTGATATGCTAATTGGTTCTACTCTTGTGATTAACGTATTGTAAAGAGTTGGAGAAAATGAGTTTTATCATGGAAATAAAGCTATGCCGACCCTGCACACATAATATATTTTCCTCTTCTAAGTGACGAAAGCTAATCTCGCCCAATTGTTACTTTCTGTATACATTTTCTTTCTCCTTCCTGAGGAATAATATACAGAAATGTTCTTCAAGCTGGAATAACCACGTATTAGTTTCGTAATCAATTAAGATAAAAACTTGAATGCTGCAAGTCCAGCATTGACTTTTTATGACGTTTGTCTTTGGGTGTGATTACGATACGTTTGGGCTGCTGCGAGTGAATATCTGAAAACACAAATAAAGAAGCCGCAATAAGCCTAAACTTCCATAACCTGAAGAACCTACAGACAGACAATGCTTGCATGCTGTGGCATTAGATGTTTCTAAGCCCCGCCCTCTCTATATTTCTCTTTCTCTCCCTCTCTCTCGCTCTGTATAAGGTTCTGCTTCGGTTCAACACCTCTTTATGAAGGAAAGATATATTTTGGAATTGTATACGAAACAGAGGACGGGACTTGGGTTACGAGACTGGCAAGCTCGTAAGATTGGTAACGATTCGGTAGGAGGATTTGCTCAATATACGGGAACAAGAAGACTGGCATATATTTCTGCAGCGTCAAAAACATATGCCCAGGAGCATACTAGGAAGCGATTATTACCTTTTATTGACTCCATGCTGTTGTTAAATAGCCATTCAGGTCTTATAATGATTTTTAATTATACTTTGTAATTGAAAAATATTTCAGGTGTATATATAACATACAAAACAAAATGAATGGAGGAACGATTATCCTGTTAGATTTTTATAAAGTATATACATAAACATAATTTCAAAGAAAGTTAACAAATTAGGCTTAAAATTAGTTCAGATCATTTTCATTCTAATGGACTGTCAGTTAAAGATCTAAAAACCCATACTTAGATTAACTTTCACATGTTATTCTACATATGGGTTTCTAGCGGTTATTTGTCTAGTACTTTCAACTACACGTTGTTACTTTCTCTATATGTACTATGTACATAGTGTATAGAGAAGGTATTGTATTGCACCCAAAAATTCAATACCGAGATTTCACCGGAAATATATGTTTTGACCCCCTGAACCCAAAAAAGCATTTTTAGAAAAATGCCCGTGTGTGTGTGTGTGTGTGTGTGTCTGTGTGTCTGTCTGTGTGTGCGTGTCTGTGGGCAGCATAGCTCAAAAATGAAAAGACCGTTAAAAACCAAACTTGGTATTTAGGTTTGGTATCTTCCAAGGATGCGACACGAAGATTTCCAAGAAAATCCCCCCATCCCAAACTACACTTTCCATGAAAAAAGAATCGAAAATTTTTATTTTCTAAAAAATGGCTCTAACGATTTTCATTAAAATCTCACAAATTTAAAGTATTTACTTGACAAAATGTTTATCTTGAATTTTCTGGGAATAGCCTCTGAAGACTACTTTATTTTGGATGAATTTCTCGGATTTTTGCATAACTGCTATACCGTAAGAGATGGACAAAAACTTACCTCACAGAAAATGTAGAGCACATTAAAACATACAACTTATGTTATATACATTTTTTTCGTGGAGTTGATCGTTTCTAAGATACCCCTTGTTTTTGTTTTCAGCTATGAAAAAATTTTCTCATACAGGAATATGTCAACTCCTGTCCATACAAACAAAGGATCTTCAGTCACATAGCAACCAGCTTTTGACTATCACTTTAACCAATTTCTTATTTCGCTTCTGCTTACAAGGAAACAAGTAATAAGACTATTTCCGTTATTTTTTTTCTCGATTAGCATGAAGTAAATAGAAGTAAGAGCTTTTTAACAATAATTTGTTGCAGACATGTAGAGAAAGTCAAGTGAATGGAACACATCAGATTTTTTTAAATATTATTAGGATTTATAGAATTAACGGTTTGTCCGAAGAGATTTTATTGTTTTGCAGCAACGTGTCTTTATTGCGACATTAAAGACGCACAAAGCCTTGCAACTCAGGTCGTTGATGTTTTGTTATTCATTTGCAACCCAGTGTAGTAATGTTTTCTACAGAATCATTATGGAGTCCTGAAAGTATTTCATTCATAGCGTTTCTCATTTGTAATTGAAAAGGAAAGGAGAACCTGCAAATTCGTATTTTCGTGAGTAAAATGTTATTGGCTACTACAATGGGAGTCATTAAGATTTCATTCTTGAGTAGGCCGAGACTGTGTGGCGACCCAGTCGGAAATGGCTCAGTGCCATCAACTGATCCTGACCAGCCACAGGTGGATGAAGCAACTACTTACTTATATCGATCCTTGTGCTTCACAATAATTCATTGAGCTATTAGTTAAATGGAACGCAATAGCTAGAAACAGCAATGAAAATGGAAAGTAACATGCACAATAACTAGGTTACAGATTAAAACTGAAGTTTAAAAATCTGATTTGTTCCATTCACATGACTTTCTCTATATCACTGCAACAAATTATTCTATTTACTTCATCTAATGGAGCAAAAATTAGCAGAAATAGTCTTATTGCTTGCTTCCTTGTTAGTAGAAGCGAAATAAGGGGGGTACCATAGGTTAAAGTGATAGTCAAAAGCTGGTTGCTCTGCGACTGAAGTTTCCTTTGTATGGACACGAGTTCACAAAGTCCTGCATGAGAAAAGTATAGGTCGTTATAGCTGAAAAAAAAAACAAGGAATATCTCAAAAACAATCAACTCCACGACAAAAATGTATATAACATAAATTGTGTGTTTTAAGGTGCTCTACAGTTTTTGTCCATCTCTTACGGTTTAGCAGTTATGCAAAATTCCATAAAATCCATCCAGTATAAAGTAGTCTTCAGAGGCTATTCCCAGAAAATTCAAAATATACATTTAATTTGTCAGATAAATATCTTTAATATACGATATTTTAATCGTTACAGCCATTTTTAGAAAATCAAAATGTTCTAAAATAATTCCATGTAAAGGGTAGTTTGGGGTGGGGGGTTTTTCTCAAAATCTTCGTGTCGCATCCCTGGAAGATACTAAACTTAAATACCAAGTTTGGTATTTTACCAACTTTTTGTTTTTGAGTTATCGTGTTCACAGACACACGGACACACGGACCTTTTTCTGAAAATACTTTTTGTGGATACAGGGGACCCTAAAACATATATTTTCGGTGAAATCTCGGTATTGAATTTTTTGGTGGAGTGCAATACCTTCTCTATACACTATATACATAGCACGTATAAAGAAAGTAAAAATCGTATGTGTCCCATTCACATGACTTCCTCTACATCTCTGCAACAAGTTATTGTTAAAAAGCTAATGCTTCTATTTA
This sequence comes from Hymenopus coronatus, assembly GCA_030762935.1. NCBI lineage: Eukaryota > Metazoa > Arthropoda > Insecta > Mantodea > Hymenopodidae > Hymenopus > Hymenopus coronatus. The sequence continues at coordinate 27,197,940 of CM060889.1, forward strand.
CTTCATGCTAGTCGAGAAAAAATTAACAGAAATAGTCTGAGTACTTGCTTCCTTGCAGATGCTATGTTTAGAAGGCTAGGGAAAGTGAATTAATCCCCTTCACATGACACTGCGAGAAATAACGGAATCTCACTTTTAAAAACGCAACTTATCTCGGAAAGGGTTGATGACACCGAAAATGTATTTGAAATAAAGTGGATGTTTTGAACATTACTACATGTTTGAGTACCTAGTATAAATTTCTCATAGTGTATCCGTTATACAGAGTTATAAAATCCATTCGAATGAAGAGAAATTCATAGCCTATTTGCAGAAACTGCAGTCATCGTTTTATTTGTCGTGAAACATCTTTATAATATGACATTTTAATCAAAATCGTTAGAATCTGTTGTAACAATATCAAAAATATAGAAAATATTTCCATTAAAAATTAGAATGTCGAATTCTCTTGAAAATATTTGTGTTATCTTTGAGAAATACTGCGCTTATATCAAGTTTCGTATTAATTGTTTATAGATATGCCAGTCAAAAAACACATATCCACACGCACATATATACCGAAAAAATTGGATTTTTTAATGCGGTTTACGATCAGCGGTCTCAAAATATGTATTTTCGGTGAAATGTTGACATCGAATACTTGATATAACGATACTTGTTTTTACCTATTATATGTATATTACAGAGAACGTAAAGATCTCAGCATTTAGCAACAACTGTAGTATCTGCTAATAAAAGGTATAATTGCTAGACACCACTTTAAAGCAGGCGCATAACTAGGGATATTATCTTGGGGACCAATAGCGAAACAAAATTGAAGTTAGTGCAGCATGGTATATAGTTGTGATGTGTTGACAATGCAGCGTGTACGTAGTGCTACTAATAGAAGGAAAATGGGGCAGTGGTTGCGTGATAGACTGTTATGTTTTCACTAGCAGTGGAAAGTGATTGAGGTTGGATGGGTGGTAAACGTGAATAACACTGATTTACGGGAACTAACATTTTAATAGTTACACACATTCAATTGATGTTTTGCAATAAGACATCAGCATCATTATTCGTTTCATCTTCTCTCAAGATACATAGATTACAATGCACAACATACATTCGTAACGTCTCAAATGTGAATCGTCTCCGATTGGCACGTAAATAGGCTTTATATTGTGAAAAACGTCGCTCCACATCACAAGAGTGATTGGAGTATAAGGGAAATAGGACACATTATCAACTATTAGGTAAGATACTCCATCAGCAACTCCTCGTAGCACATTTTGTATTTCACACATGTCCCTGATTTATTGCTTGCACAAGATCATCGATAGCTTTCAGGGCTCGAGGCATTTCAATCTTCGATGTTGTAGATATGTCTGCAAAGTTCTTCTGTATGCATTGAAAATCTTCAAGCAGTCCAATTGAAGAACGGGATTTTACAATCTTGATTGAAGGGTATGCAATATCATCAAAGGCATGTAAAACAGTATTGTAATGTACAGCGTAGTGTGCTGTTGCATCGAACCCTGCGCGTTACTACAGGTTGATTACATCGGGGCGTGCAGTCGCCAATGCTCGGTAGGTAAGCAACTGGAATCCGCATGTGTCCCGCTATCGGTCCCCAAGATGCTATCCCTACCCATAACAGAAATCCCGTAAGCAATGGAGCGTTTTTAAGCGACAGCGGAAGCTGGGCAGCTATATCAGTGTTTTATACGGTTCGGCAATAGCAATTTCAATAATTTCAAACACCTATAGCTACTTCATTAAAAGTCGCTCCATCCATCACGCTTGGAAACTGCATGATACACATAGCTTAACATATTCTGTGTTCTGTAAAGCTTTTGCTTTAGTGTTTAAATTCAATTCCACAAACTCTGCTAAGAAACACACTTTCCCTATAGTCGATATTTCTCACTTCAAAAGAAAATGTCTCTTTATATGAATAGTGTCAACACCACACTATCAAATTTTCCCCTGTCTCTCACAAATAAACGCTTCGACACAAGGGATTTGTGGGAAAGGCGTAAACTGTAGACGACTTGGAAACAAAAGCCTGTTCCATTTATCTGGTGCTGCGCTTTGAGGGATTCGCTTCTTTATTGACCCGTTCTGCGAATTCATTTCTTGCTTGACTGCTACTGAAAGCCTACTCTGTGATAAGAGAAAAACTTGCTTGCGGAGGGAAGAAGATGAAAGGCGCCTGTTTTTTGCCAAACCAGATAGAGACTTCCGGACTCTTGCAAAGGGATTCGCTGTTGTACAGAGACTCTCTATTTGCTTTCCTAAATACAGTGTTCATTCAAATCGTTGCGTGAACTGAACAGTTGGTTTGCTTTGTAATGTGCGCTCTTTAACTAGCGTCTCACGTTATATTCTTAAACGTTACTTCTATTTTCTCAATACCTAATCTAACCTAGGTAAATGTGTTTTATTGTTCTATTTACACGACAATTTAACTACAATGGTTATTTCCTTTGAAAAATATTGGCGTTAGTTTGTGTATCAATCCAAATCTAGACATCCATTACAGACATACTCCACTAAACATGGTGATGTTGTCGAAACACGTCCAGATTTCCAACACCAACCCATGTTTAGTGGAGTATGTCTGTAATGGATGTCCAGATTTGTAAAAGAAGATAGCTTCACTGTATGCAACGGCTTTTTAAAAAAATTAAATTGTGTATCAGTTATTGAATTTCTGGTTTTTCTTCGCGTTTAGCTCATTATATCACATGCACATTCACAATCATACTTCCAGGAGTACAGGATTGCTAGAGAAAAATTTCCCATCCGAGAATCGAACCCTAGACCGCTCGCAGCAACCACTCCTGTGGTTATTGGGATTTTAACACATTCAATGTTAGCGCCTAGGATCTGCCTCCCTAAAACGATATGTAACATTCATACGACTTTTTCTACCATTCCATATTCAAAAATGTTCCATATGTATTGGACTAAATATATAAGGACGACATTTCTAGCATACAATCATACCAAAATAAATATGAATCTGGGGAAATTTAAACATTCAATAAAAATATATTTCAAAATTTAATGCTACGAAAAACGTTATTGACAAAGCTTAAATGATATTATGTGATACCTGTATCCTGGATGAATTTTGTGTTTTTAGTATCTTAAGAAAATGTGTTTGGCATTCATTAAAAGGCAACAAACGACCACAATGACCATTTGACGGGCGGACACTTAGCACCTGAATCTCCAGCACATCTGTTGTGCTTACGCCCTCGGGAGGAAGGGATGAGCTGAAAGAACGGCAGGAGATGAATGGACTGCATGTCGACACAGACAACAATTTTTTTTTTTTTTTTTTTTTTTTTGTGGCTTAACGCCCTTTAACCTAGTTGGTCATATCGGACGATGAATGAATGAAATTCTTGAAATGAGCTCAAATGATCTCGGGGCCCATGGAGCATGGTTACTCGACATTCGTCTTCTCAGGACAAGAGAAAACCCCGAAAAAATCTTATCCGAGTAACTCACCTTATGCGAGATTCGCACTCACGACCTTTTGAGCGTGAGGCAGACACGCTACCACCACACTTCCCAGGCGGGTTAGTACCTGTGTGTGTCTGCGAACAGCATAGGATTATAATTTCCGTGGAAGGGGCCCCCCGACACTGGGGTACAGCATCGACCGTAAGCATGCGTGGTCCCTGGGAGGGATAGATGAGGAGAGAGAAGTGACCAAATTTGTACGACGACGGACGCAAGCATACAGGGTCCTTAACACTTCCAGATAAAGTGCATCCTACGTGCATCCCATTCGCAAGGTCGCTGGCTCATACCCGGCGGAGGGTTTTATAGCGCGAAAAGATCCTTCCTTCGAAAGGGAAGTAAATCCGTTGGTCCCGTGTCGTAGATTTATAGCACGAAAAAGAACCTCAAGACTCACAAAGAGGCCTCAGAGCAAAATTACTGAGAACTGCAGCTAAAGAGCGTCTATAAAAACTCAATTCAAATTCATTTAATGGCGCATTTTCACGATCTCCACAACCACCTATGACACTGCAAATGTACATCTCATCCGAAGGAACCTGGAGATGGCTCCTGACATCAGAAAGAAACCTTTACAGAGCGCAGAGTTCCCGCCCAGAGTTCCTGATCAGATGACAAGGAAGTGAAGGGTAATTAAATGATAGACAAGATAGTCATGGTAGAAGATAAACCACCCCAGTATTCGCCTGCCGATCTGGTGAAATCCCATTGGTCAGGGTGCGCATTCTCCGGGGATTGGAACTGAGTTCTCCCCAATGTGGAACACAGTTACCGCCTCAGCCATTCTTGTAAAGCCCTGGCGATTGTCAGTTTTTTCTCGCAATGTCATTGAAAGAGCATCTTTTACGCGCATAACATTTATTTTAATCTTGTAGCAACCAGCTATTTAAAGAATTGACAATCGTTTTAGCCTAACATATGCCCTCACTTCCATTCTGCTTACAAGGAAGTAAGTAATAAAACTATTTCTGCTAGTATTTATCTCGATTAGCATGAAGTACACAGAAGAATAAGCTTTTATAAATATAGTTTATTGCAGAATACCTCGAGAAAGTTATGTAAATGGAACACGTCAGATTTTTTTCTTTCGTTTTACTCCTGGCCATGCAAAAAACCGAATTTCAATCAAATAGCAACCAGGTTTTAAAAGATTTGACTATTGTATTTATAATGAGCTAAGTAATGGGACCATTTCTGCTTAAGTTTATCTAGATAAGCATTAAGTAGATAGAAGAATAAGTTTTTGAAATAACTGTTCAGTAACAAACTGTAGGTAGAGAAAATTATGTAAAACGGACACATCAAATTTTTAAAAAGTTGACACTTAATTAACAATGCGCAATTAACAACTAAAAATGTTGAACCTGAGCAATGATACTGAAACCTTATTATTTCTGTAAGTGTTCCCTGTTTTTATCTTATCAATTTCGTTTCGAATGCCAAACAAATACGTGTTCCTCGTACCCAGACACTGCAATGACAAAGAGTTTATGTGTATTTCTTTTGAAGTATGCCCACAGAGTAAAAGTATATAATTATAAATCTGTTACTAAATAATTAGCTATGTGAGACATAGGAAATGCTTAGAAACCTGGTAATCATCGAAATTGCTCCACCAAATCACAATGTCCCCCCGCTTTGCCGGTTACACAGAGCCTCAAAATTCTAAAATAGTATATTACGTACATTCACCTTTTTACATGTTTTAATAGCATGTTTAATAAGTTCGGAAACTTATTTTAGTTACAAATCCTCAAAAGCACTTTCAGGGCGTCTCAAGCCGTGCCACACATCACTAGAAAAATATATCGCCCTCCGTGGTGTAATGGTTACCATGCTAACTTCATGTACATAAGGTCGCGGGTTCAAACCAGGCGGAGGACGTGCACTTTTTTCGGGAGTAAAAATCCTTAGCATTGCTTCCTTCGGAAGGGAAGTAAAGCCGTTGGTCCCGTGTCGTAGATTTATGGCACGTAAAAGAACCTCAAGCCTGATGGAAAGACCTCTGAGCAAAATTAAGCGGTATTTCACGCCCAGTATAGAATGGGACGCTGAGAACCATAGCAGTTAAAGAACACGCCATTTCAGTTTCTAGAAAAATATATAAAGCTTCCTACATTTTACTCATTTCCCACTCACTTTTCAGTTTAAGGATTTGGCCCTTAAGTCTGCGAGGGCTATCGAATCTTTTTGAGACTTATAAAACTGGTCATCTCACTACAGAGCCAGAACTCTGATTGTTTTACAACCCATTAAGAACAGTTTATTATACCACTGAAAATATGTAATTTTATTCATAACCCTATACACATTTTGGTGGGAAGGCGTAAGGCATTAGTAAACTTCCTCTTCCCAAGGCCAGCGGACTGTGACTTGGACGTGCCCAAGTGCCAGTGTAGTGAAAAATGGGCAATTCAGATTCAATTAAATATAAATAAGTTAACTAAAATATAAACTGCTTATGCTAGACAAAAATATCAAAGAAACAAAATCGCTGTATGTAATTAAATGTGGAAAAGCTGTTTTTCGTATTCTACATCTCAGTACTTTAAAAGTGAGCAGTAATATGGTTATATCAATTATTTGAAAAACACAATCTACTACACTCCATAGAATAACATAACCACACTGTTATAAATAACAAAACATTGCAATATGCCTCAGAATATCAGAGAAATTTAAAATCATCTAAATCGTAGTATTGATAATTAGGTACCCAGAGACTTCTGTGTGTCTATATGCGAACAGCTAATCCAAGAATGAACACTCCGATAAATAGCACATATGGTATCGAGGTCAGTATCCTCTAAAGGTGCAACAGGAATATTTACAAAAAAAGAGCTATCTCAAATCTACCGTTAGGATGGACAATTCTTCATAAATATTTTTTTTATTTTCGAGAAAGGATAAACAACTTTAATAAATACTAAAATTTAAGATAGTTTATACTCTCATTTAAACTAAATTGGAGAAAGCAAATCGAAACTAAAAGAAAAGAGTTAAATGTCAAATTTAAGAAACTTTAATGGCTTATTAGGAGAAATTCTGAACTTTACATTTGCAATAAGCTATTAATATACAAGAAGGTGTTAAAGCTAGTCTGGACCTATGGGATACAGCTTTGGGACTGTTCTAAATTGACTAATATAAAACTTATGTGGACATTTCAAAATAAAGCTTTAAGAACAATAGTTAATGCACCTTGGTATGTGCGCAATGATCAGATACACAGAGATCTCAAGATCGATACAGTTACAGAAGAAATAAAAAAGACCGCAACGAAACATTATTTAAGAGTGCAGCAGCATGGAAATAAAGAGATGTTGAAGGTGCTTAGTAAGTGTGAAGTTAGAAGATTGAAAAGAATCAAGGCAAATGACTGAATGTGTAACCGCAAGAATTAGTGTAAGCTTTGGGGGCCTTCAATAGAAGACTCGGCTATACATTGCGAACTTATTTATGAAGGAAATATTACTAGATATGATTTTGCTTAATTGTAATTAAAAAAAATCTCTTTTTTTTTTTTGTGTATACATTGGGGACTGAATTTTGGCTGCATATCTGGTCAGTAAAAAGATAGACAAAGCTATCACACAAAATATGTATATCTCATTAAGACACAATTTACGTTACATATGTTTTTGTTGTATTGACCATTTCTGAAATGTTCATTATTATTTTTTTTTTAATTTTTAAATATTTTACACTCTCTTCAAGTGCTAAATCGCTATTCGTTTCTTTTTTTTCGTTCCCATTCAAAGAGAGAATCTCAAAGTCATCCCATAGATTCACTTTTTAAATAGTTGACTATCGCTTAGTCTTCTATATCGCTCACGGAATATTTAATAAAGGTATTTCTGTAAAGTTTATGTCGATTGAAAATAAATTGATAAAGTAAGTGCTTTTGTATGAATAGTTTGTCAAAAGAGGGTGTGTATTTGGAAGATCATTGGATATTGCTTTCATGTTTGCAACTCTTTATTTCTTCGATATGTATACTTCTTTTCCATTCTTTATCTTCTCTCTCTCTCTCTCTTTCTCTCTCTCTCCATAAGTATACTATCTATGCTCCAAATCTGTTTTCCTTCCCTGGAAGCAAACCTCTTTTACCTCACTAATATCGATGCGAGTCTGTTTGTTACTTTTATCAACATGGAGCATGGCTCTATGCAGTTAATTGGTTGTATGTTTGCCTATCCCATGCGCTTCTCAAACTACATTTACGTCATCCACCACTTCCTGCAGTGTTGTTGACGTCAGTTAGTGCTAGGGTACAATTAGAATGTATATGCTCCAAGAATAATAACTAAACTCGAGTGCATCTCACATGCTTCTGCCATATATCCACCAGTTGAATCATCACCACACATGATGATTCAATCTCACATACTAGGTAGAGGAATTATTGCATACCAACCAAAATGTAGTACCATATTTCACCAGAAATACATTTTGAGGATCTATGAGAACATTTTTGGAAAAGGTGCGCACGCATATGTGTGTCTATTTGTCTGTGAATAACATAACTAAAAATCTTATGTGCACCATTCACATGACTTTCTCTACATCGGTATAACAAATTATTGTTAAAAAGCTTATTCTTTTATCTGCCTTAATTACTTACCTCCTAGTAAGTAGAATGTAAATAAAGGAATACACTAGGCTAAATCGATATTCAAATATTTTAAAAGCTGGTTGCCAAGTCTTAGAAATTCGTTTCAATGCAAGGCCAGGAGTTTATAAATTTCAGGGTGAAGTTTAAGTATTTTAAGTCTGAAACAAATAATAAGGAATACCGCAGAAATGGTCAATTCCACGAAAAAACATATATAGCATAAATTGTGTGTTTTAACGTGATCTACATTTTTAATAGTAAAGTGCAGTCTATCTCTTACAGTTTACCAGTTATGCAAAATTCAGAAAACTTCATTCAGAATAAAGAGGTCTTTAGAAGCTATTCCCATAAAATTCAAGATACGTATACATTGTATTTGACATGTAAATATTTTAATATACGGTGTTTTAATCAAAATCGTTAGCCATTTTTGTGAAAATCAAAATTTTAATTTTTTTCCTTATAAAGGGTAGTTTGGGGTAGAGGGATTTTTCTCAAAATCTTTGTGTCGTATCCCTGGAAGATACTAAACTTAAATACCAAGTTTGGTGTTTTATCTACTTTTCTTTTTTTGAGTTATCGTGTTCATAGACACACGGACACACACACGGAACTTTTTCCAATTTTTATACAGGGTACCCTAAAACGTGTATTTCAGGTTAAATCTTGGTATCTAATTTTGGGTGGAATGCAGTACCTTCTCTATACACCATGTACTTAGTACGTGTAGAGAAAGTAAAAAACTAAGAGTCGAACCAAAGATCTTATCTTCCAAAGATGCGACACGAACATTTCAACGAAATCCCCGAACCAAAATTACACTTTACTTGAAGGTTTCTCGATATTTTCGATTTTATTAAAATGGTTATAGCAATTTTCAATAAAATATCTTATATTACAGCACAAATAAAATGTATATATTGAATTTTCTGGGAGTATCCATTTATTTAATAGATTACACTATTCAATAACTCGATCGTCACAAAATTTAAAGAACCTTAAAGTATTAAACAAAATGCTAGTGTTGTACTTGACATAAAAATGAAAATGTTTAAAAAGACTTATTCGTTGCACATGAGAACCATGTGCTTTTTAAGTCATCTGGGGCCATATTGAGTCTACTTTCAGATAACACGTTTTTCATATGAGAAAATGACATCTCAACATCGACAGAGTTATTGGAGCAAATAGCCTCATTGTAGAGTCAATTTAAACTGCAAATAAATTGTCTACCTTATAGAATTACTACAAATGTTCTAAATTTATCAAGATTACAATTCCTCAAAAGCACTTTTTTACACTTTTCCCTAATGAAACCCGTTTCCCTATTACACTGTTCAGTATTTGCACTGCTTTATCCACAATTTTCACTGACTTCATCAAAGGCTGCCCTCTTTCTTGTAGCTGATACATCACTTATGGTAGGAAACCAAACTCGGCCGCAATGAAAGTTAAATAATTTTTCACTTCCGAAGAATTGAGAAGTTTCATGGTTGTTACAATTGGTTATCATGCTAACTTCATATATCCAAGGTCGTGGGTTCAAACCCGGCGGAGGACGATGAATTTTTTCGGGCGTAAAAATCCTTAGCTGGCTTCCTTCGGAAGGGCAGTAAAGCCGTTGGTCCCGTGTCGTAGATTTACTTCACGTAAAAGAACCTCAAGCCTGATAGAAAGGTCTCTGAGCAAAATTAAGCGGTCTTTCACCCCCAGAATATAATGGGACGCTGATAACCACAGCAGTTAAAGAGCATCCATAAATAAAACATACCATTTTATTTAGCTGTTACAATTGAAGATGCTTCATCCTCCAGAGCGTTCACCACCTCACCACTTGAAGCGTAGTAATGTCCATGTCCACCATCTCGATATGTTAGGTGGTTGGGGGGGGGGCAGAGGTATCTGAAACAATGGATTTAAATAATTCTTGATGTAGCTCTCACATACATCTTCTTAATACTGGGAATCAATTTATCAGCATCCGGAAACAAACATCATTTGGGAACAGCACTTTTAACGCTATTCCATCCTTTTTCATACACAAAGCAGAGTCACTGATGAAAAGTAACACGTTGTATTGAATTTCTTCAGGCCACAGTAACTTTAATGAACTGATGAATAACTGCGATTGTTGAATTGTTAACTTTCTCCAAACACCCAGGAATGGTTTCTGAAGAATCTAATGGTCCAATAATGATATTCTCAATGACACGCCCATGGGATCAGTTTACCTCTCGACAAAAATCCAGATATTATTATTTTATATTTTTTATTTAATGATTTTCATTGCGCCACCGTAACATTCACTTAAGGCCCGAAAATGTGTATTTCCGGTTAATTTGCGGTGTAGAATTTGTGGATGGAACACAATACCTTCTCTATCTACAATGTATATTATACATGCGTGTTAGAGAAAATAAAAGTCCAATGAGTTATCACCAGAGACGGGTCTGGCAGAATGGCTTATTAAATGTCACGTCTATCCTCAATTGAAAGTGGATCTGAACGAATTATACATTTGTATTGAAACGCCACAGTTTTATGTTGCCTTTTTCTGCCTTTTAAAATATAAATTGTTCTTGTTCTGTTTATTTGATTATTTATCTATTGTTTGTTAATGTATTACTAAAATCTGCTCAAAGTGCATTTTGATTTATTTCTATAATCGTTACAATAAAAATGAGTTCACCGACTGTATATTATTGTCTTTCAGTCGATACATTATTATTCTCTTTGCAACAATGAGTGCGGATCTAACTTTATTACTTTCTCTACACATACTGTGTACATAGTGTATAGAGAAGGTATTGTAATGCATCTAAAGATTCGATACCGAGATTTCAGTGGAAATACATGTTTTGAGACCCTCTGAATCCAAAAAAAGCATTTTTAGAAAAATGTCCTGTGTGTCTGTCTGTTAGTGTGTGTGTGTGTGTGTGTGTGTGTGTGTATGTCTGTGGGCAGTATAGCTCAAAAACGAAAAATCCGTTAAAAACCAAACTTCTATTTAGGTTTGGTATCTTCCAAGGATGCGACACGAAGATTTTCAAGAACTTGCCCCTACCCCAAACTAATCTTTACATGGAAAAAACTTCGAAAATTTCGATTTTCTTAAAAATTGTCTTCTTAATCAAATTTCTTGATTAAAATCTCTTATATTTAAGATATTTACTTGCCAATTAAAATGTAATCTTGAAGTTTTTGAGCATAGCCTCAAAAGACCTCTTTATTTCAGATGATTGTTCTTAAATGTTGCATAATGGGTAAACCGTAAGAGATAGACAAAAACTTACTAGACAAAAAATGTAGACCAGGATAAAACACACAATTTATGTCGTATACACTTTTCTCATGGAGTTGATCGGTTTTGAATTACTCATTGGTTTCAGCTTTAAAAAGCTTATACTTTTCTCATACAGAATTTGTCAACTCCTATCCATACAAAGAAAGGAACTTCAGTGACATAGCAACCAGCTTTTGACTACACTTTAACCTATGGCACTCCCTTTTTTCCCTTCTACTTACAAGTAAACAAGTAATAAGATTATTTTCCTTAATTTTTCTCGATTAGCATGAAGTAAATAGAAGAATAACCTTTTTATCAATAATTTGTTGCAGAGATGTAGAGAAAGGCATGTGAATGGAACGCATCAGATTGTTTTTCTTTCAGTTTTCATTACGACGTTGTTATGGCCAGTAGCAAGAAGCCAAATTTCAGTGTTCCTTTGCAAAGTACGTTAATTCGTTTGGATCCGACATATTTTCTACTGACAGTAAAGTACTTACATGAAAACATGCGAACAGTCAGTGAACTACGAAAAGAAATATTTCATATTATTGCAACATATCAGTTCAATAACCAAAAAATGCATTTTCCAGGGCTAATGGGGAGATTTCTTTGCTTCCAACAGTAATTACATCAAGTCGAAAATCCTAATTTGCATTTGACGTACATAAAGCTTTTCTTAGCCCCGGAATCCCTTTGCTAATTATAGAATTCTCCTTTTGATAAGCATACAAACGAATGTGTGCCTATCGAGTCAAGTTTGCGAAAACGTTCTTAATAAAATATTTTAGAATAAAAAATGTGTTTGTGTATGTGGATAGCATAGCTCAAAACGAAAAATCGTTGGTATTTAAGTTCAGTATCTTCCAAGGATATTACAAGAACATTTTCAGAAAAATCTCCCACTCAAAGCTATCCTTTACATGGAAAAATTTTAGAATATTTTATAAAAAATGTGTCTAGCAAGTTTTATTAAAAACCACATGTTTATTATACTTTCATGACAAACGAAATGTATATCTTGAATTTTATGGGAAGTGCCTCTAAAGTCATATTTCGTTTCAGGTCTCTTTTGTTTTGCTTCAGACCATGCAATGAGAAACGATTTCAATCATTTTATGTAGCGATAAGCTTTTAAAAGATTTGATTATCACTTTAGCCTAGTGCATTCCCTAATTTCCCTCCTACTTACAAGGAAGCAAGTAATAAGATAATTTCTACTAGTTCTTAATTCGATAAGCATGAAATAGATAGAGGAGTAAGCTTTTATAAGAAAATTTTGTTACAGAATAGGTAGAGAAAGACATGTGAATGAAACATGTAGCTTTTTTAAATCAGTCTCTAATTTTAATCATTAGATCACACACATACACACAATCGCAATTATTCCTCCAGACTCTGGGGAGGATAGGAAGTAACCTGGCTAGAAAAAAAGTCTGTTTTTCTGAAAATGGTTCTGACGATTTTGATTAAAATACCATATGCATTAAATGCATATTTTGACTCTTCTGGGAATAGTCTTTGGAATGCTCTTCATTCTGGATGACTTTTGCATAACTGGAAAACGTAAGAGTTAAAAAAACCTTACTTCACAAAATGCAAATGCTATTAAAACACAAAATATTTAAAATAGTTATACTTTCTTCAAATGGGCTGTCGTTATTCGTTCATCTGGTTTCTGGTCAAGCAAACTAAAAGGAAATTCAAAGAAATTCATAGCGACCAGCTCTTAAAAGATTTATCTATTTTTAAACCCAGTGTGTACCTATCCTTGTTCCTTTGTATCTAAAGGAAATAAGTAATTAAATCCCTCATGCATTGGTTTATCTGTTCTAAATGAGTAATTAGAAGAATACGCTTTTTAAGAATAGTTTGTTGAAGAAGATAGAAAGTCATGTGAATGTAACACATAAGATTTGTTCTCGTTTCATGTAAATATCATCGAATTTATAAGCCATCATATAGCGATTCCCTTTTCGTAAACTCACTTTAGGCTACCATAAACTTTTTGAATACGTAACCACAATTGTAAATGTGTAATGCAAGTTTATCTCGATTAACTAGTGGTAGATAGAAAAAAATCTAATGTGTTCCATTCTCATGACTTTCGTTATATAATGTAACACATTATTGTTAAAAAACTTATTTTTCTATATACTATATGCTAATATAAATTAACATTAGCAGACATTCTGTTAATTAATTGTTTCCTTGTAAGTAAAAGTAAAATAAGGGAGTATACTAGGCTAAAGTGCGATAAATCTTTTAAAAGCTGGTTCTCAGGTGGTTGGAACCGTTTCTATGTATGGCCAGGAGAAAAGTGTGAGAAAACTAAGTATTTTAAATCCGAAACAAATAATTTGAAATATCTCACAAATAGTCAATTCCACGAAAAAAACATATATGACAAAAATTGTGTATTTTAACAAGATCTACATTTTTGTGTATTAAGTTTTTTTTTCTTTTACCAATTAAGCAAAAATTCATCCAGAAAATTCAAGATATACATTTCTTTTGTCATGTAAATATCGTTAATATACGGAAATTTAATCAAAATCGTTAGAGCAATTTTTGAGAAAATAAAAATATTCGAAATTGTTTTTCAAGTATTCAGTAGTTTGGGGTGGCGGGATTTTTCTCAAAAGTTTCAAGCTTAGTATTTACGTTTTTGAGTTATCGGGTTCACAGACATACGGACACACACATGGACATTTTTCCAAAAATGCTTTTTGTGGATACAGGGGACTCTAAAACGTATATAACCTCGGTATCGAATTTTTGGGTGGAATGCATTGCCTTCTCTATACACTATGTACACAGTACGTGTAGAGAAAGTAATAAGCTGTCGTACAAATAGGTTCTGAAAGAGTGAGTAGAGAACATCAGGATTTTGATTGTTTTCGTATATTATCTAGGAATTTATTAAATACCTTTGTTACATTTTTATTAGAACATTTCAGGCCCATTGAGGATTTCTTTACTAATGTATATGAGCACTGCTAGCGGCTATAGAGAGCTTCTTAAGAATGCTGCACTTGGGATTATTAGATCGTCCCAAGCTTGCCGTCCTATTATTTCGGCTACTTCAGGTTCCTCCCAAGAACAAAAAAGAAACAAAAAAGCAATATGCTGCGCTCAGCATGCCCTAGTAGGGACTTGAGAACAGTAAGAAAGAAGCCGAGAGGCCGAACCTAGAAGGAAAAACCTCCGGATGTAAAAAAATAAATTGCAGCAGCCCCTTCCTTTCATTTTCCATTTCCCGTGGTAAATATAAATGTTTAATAAGGATGACAGAAAACGCTTAACTCGAGAAATGGTACACAAGGAAAGAGAAACTTCTCTAATTCAATTTAAATACAGCTGAATAGTGTAACCTATACATATATTCGCAGCATATTAAAAGAAATGTATTACCTTCTTTGCCTTTTATCTATGGCGAGCAGAGAAAGTATCGAATTAAACCACTAAAAGTGTAATGTGTACCATCCACATGACTTTCTCTAAATCTCTGCAACAAATTATTCTTAATAAGCTTATACTTCTTTTTACTTCATGCTTATCAGTAAAAAAAATTGCAGAAATAGCCATATTACTTGCTTCCTTGTAAGTAGAAGCGAAATAAGGGAGTACCATAGGTTAAAGTGATAGTCAAAATCTGGTTGATATGTGGCTGAAGTTACTTTGTTTGTATGGACAGGAGTTGACAATTTCCTGTATGAGAAAAATATAAATTTTTCAAGGCTGAAACCAAAAACAAGGAATATCTAAAAAACAATCAATTCCACGAAAAAATTGTATATAACATAAATTGTGTGTTTTAATGTGCTCTACATTTTATGTTTGATAAGTTTTTTTTTTTATCTCTTACGGTTTACCAGTCACACAAAATTCCGTAAAATTCATCCTGAATAAAGTAGTCTTCACAGGCTATTCCCAGAAAATTCAAGATATATATATTATTTGTCAGGTGAGTATCTTTAATTTACGATGTTTTAATCAAAATCGTTTAAGCCATTTTTGAGAAAATCAAAATTTTCGAAAAAAGTTTCATGTAAAGAGTACTTGCGGGTGGGGGGATTTTCTTGAAAATCTTCGTGTCTCATCCTTGGAAGATACCAAACTTAAATATCAGTTTGGTGTTTAACAGTCTTTTCGTTTTTGAACTATGCTGACCACAGACACACACACAGACACACACACACACACACACAGACACACACGCACACAGGTAGTTGGTAACGCCTCTAGGGCGTTTGTAGGTATGTATTCATACGTAAGTTAATCAAAGAAAAACTAAGACGATGGAATAACATACTAAATTATGATATCAATCACATACTGGAGTGAAAGAAAATCTATTTGAAAAATATCAGATGTAATTCAATTAACCCATATAATGTGCAAATCGCAAGCCCCTATGAGAGTTAAATAATGAGAAGCATTCTACATAATATTTTATCATGAACGTAAATATATATCTTAGCTATGATTTATCGTTGTTTATGTAACCGCCGTTTATATCATTAACCATTGTTCGTGATGAAGCACAGCTCGCAGTGATAAATTGCATTCGCCCTACATTGGGAAACAAATTTTAATGAGCTTCGAGCGCATAAATCTGAAGTAGCTTGTGTGATTTAGCTCCTAAAAACTGACTTATTCAAAAAAATATTCGAAACAACGCATTGCAGCTATTTTAATTAGTAGAGAAAATTTCCTGTTTAATTAAAATGTGAGCCAATAAATAAGTTTCTAAAATAAATTAAATATAGGTCTTGTCACCTGCAATGATTTGTAACTTGAAAGGCGGAAATAAGGTGCTCATAACGTGTCGTATTTATAGTTCCCCCTCTCCTTTTATTAATTTTATACAAGCAGAGTTCACTTCAAAGAGTGTTGTGACCTGAGTTTTTACTTACTCTCTCTATCCCGTATGTACTATATACATAGTAGATAGAGAATGTATTGTATTCTACCCAAAAATTCGATGCCGAGATTTCACCGAAAATATATGTTTTAGGGTCCTCTGAGTCCGAAAAAAACATTTTTTGAAAAAGGTCCGCATGTGTGTCTGTGGACAGCATAGATCAAAAACGAAAAGACCGTTAAATACCAAACTTGGCATTTAAGTTAGGTATCTTCCAAGGATGCGACATGAATATTTTCAAGAAAATTTCCGAACCACAAACAACCCTTTACATGGAAAATTCTTAGAAAATTATAATTTTCTTAAAAATGCCTCTAACAATATTGATTTCAGTTGCTATATTACAGATATTTACATCCCAAATAAAATGTATATCTTGAATTTTCTGGAAATAGCCTCTGAAGACCTCTGGATGAGCTTTGCCGAATTTTGCTTAGCTGCTAAATCGTAAGAGATAAACAAAAGCTTATTGCACATAAATGTAGATCTCTTCATAACACACAATTTATGTCCTTTACGTTTTTGTTGTGGAGGTAACCGTCTCCGAGATATTCCTTGCTATTGGTTTCAATTGTAAAGTACTTATACTTTTCTCAGACAGGAAGTGTCCGTGTTTCTTTTGTTCTACTCCTGGCCAAGCAAACAGCTGTTTGCAATGTCAATTGCATAACGACAGCTTTTAAAATATTTGACTATCACTTTAGCCTAGTGTATTTCCTTAGTTCCCTTCTACTTATAAGGAAATAAGTAATAGGAACATTCCCTTAATGTTATCTAGATTAGCATTGTGTAGAAAGAAGAATAATCTTTTATAAGAAGTTTGTTTGTAGAACAGCTAGAAAAAATCAAATTTATAGTGAAATTTTGATGCAAGTGTCAGATCTTAGGGGAAGGACGTATATTTTTTTTTATTGTTTCATTTGTGTGTTTCTTTAACTTCTATGGTCATATCGGGGGCTTTGACTTGTGAAACAACTCGTATTACTGTAGGTTAGAACATTAGGTTAATCATTATTATATTACTAATACACACGCACATTCACTCTCACGTTCATACTTCCAGACTCTGTGGGGGATAGGGAATAAATCCGGTTAAAGAAAAATTCAATCGAACCCGGGACCTCCGGGGGGAAGGACGTATAGATACCACAAGCTATTGGAATTACCAAACGCCTACTTTGACATATTTCCTCTATTATAGTGCTCTCTGATTAATTTTGGTACCACCAGTTGATGTCAGTACCATTAATTGCTCCTAAAACATTCACTTGGCTAAGATAAGACCCTAGTTGGTGTTAATTGCAATTTTGTTGGCTACACATGATTATTGTGCAAGTATTGAGTTTAAAACAAAGAATTATTGTTGTGTATATGCATTGTGTTTCACGCGTGAATTATTAATCTTTACTTAGAGAAAGGTCTGTACGTGTGTGTATGCCTTTGTGTGAGTGCGCACGCGCGCGAGTGTGTGTGTTTGTGAACACCGTGACTCAAAATAAGCTTGGTATTTAAGTTCAATAACTTCCAATCACGCGACACAGAGATTTTGAGGAAAACCTCCCCACCCGCCACTACCATTTACATGGAACAATGTTCCAAAATTGTTTATTATCTCAAAAATGGCACTAACAATTTTATTAAAATACCCAAAAAATTCAAGATATACATTTTATTTGTCAGGTAAATATCTTTAATATGTGATATTTTAATCAAAATCGTTAGAGCTATTTTTGAGAAGATCAAAAATTTCGAAAAAAAGTTCCATATAAAGGGTAGTTTGGGGTGGGGGATTTTCTTGAAAATCTTCGTGTTGCATCCTCGGAAGATACCAAACTTAAATACCATGTTTGGTATGCAACAGGCTTTTTGTTTTTGAGCTATGCTGCCCACAGACACACACGGACATTTGTCTAAAAATTGTTTTTTTTATTTATTTAGGGAGTCTCAAAACATATATTTCCGGTGAAATCTCGGTATAGAATTTTTGGGTACAATGTACATGTACGTATAGAGAAAGTAAAAATACTACACAATAAATATCTATCTCATTAAAACACACAATTTTTGTCATACACCGTTGTTTTAGAGTAGACATTCGTTAGACTCTGCTTCTTATTGGATGCTCTAGTTTTAAACTATTTAAACTTTTCTCAAACATGTGATCTTACGTTTAATATACCTCTTGATTTACTCCTGGCCATGCAAAGAGATCCGAATTCAATTGTTTCAAAGAGTGACGAGCTTTTAAAAGATGTTATTATTGTTTTACTCCAATGTATTTCCTTATTTCCTTTCTGCTTACAAGGAAGCAAATAATAAGACAACTTCTGCTAATGTTTGATATTTTGCAAGAATAGTTTGCATTTAAAAGATAGAGTAATTCATGTGAATGGAGCATATCAGACCTCCTCCCCCCCCCCCTCCATTCGTAAAAGGGAGCCGTAACAGGATCTGCTGACAAATTCATGTTGCTTTACGCTGGGGATGAAATCAAGTACCTCGCTTACAGATCTTCGATATCGACCAAAGAAATCACGTGCGAAAGAGATTTTGGTAGGAGACATACCGTAGAGACTGTCATGTGCAGCCTGGAAGTTTATCAGGTTCGGACTGAACGCTTGTGCTTACTAGGCAACTTCTCCAACACGCGAGTCTTGCGCTGTTGCAGAAGCACTAGGCGGTTTGAATTACAGAATCAGCAGCTGGAGCAGAGATTATACCGCGCCTCTGGGTGTGGTGTTAGCAGTCTGCTTCACATACAAAGATCCCGAGTTCGAATCTCGGTAATGGTGAGCTATATATAATGTTTTTCTGCGGTTTACCATTATCCTGAAAAGACAAACTTCCTATAACTTTAAACTCTGTGGACCCCAGGCTCACTTAAGCATCATGTCACTCATTTCATTCATCAAATTATTTTTGTTCATAAGTTTAATGTTAATTGTATTTTCCTTTTTGTAAATTAAATATTTCTTTTTGTTTTTTTTTTTTTTTTTTTGCAGGGAGTTTAATTCCTACTTTCTTTTAACCCCTCAACAACCAAATCAATCTATCCCTCATCAACAAAGCCTATCTACCCATTAAACTTTTAAAAAAAGGTTACTCACACATTCTCATGTTACTTAAAAATGAATTTGCAAATTATACTTAGACAAAACTATTATTTTAAGGAAAGTTGCTCAACAACGATTCTTATGTAAACAGCTTGTTATTTAATCGTAATTTAACTTCCTGTGACGATTTTATGTACTGCTTGGGTAGTCTGCATTGTCCGTTCCAATTTTTGTTTACAATTGCTTCTATATTCTTTTATTGTTTAATATAATGCTTCTATATTTAATTTTAGCTTCATATCATTTTCTTCTTATCCAATCTTGTATGTCCTGCTATAGGTCTTGAGAAATTTCATTTTTGCTGTCTGTATTCTTCTTATGTACTGTGCATTTAAAGATACTCACTCAGTCAGGCACAAAGTGATTATAGAAGATAAAAGCCAAGTGTGTTTTAACACAAAGCGCACATATATTAGATGCTTACCTACGGTACATATAGGTAGATTTTAAATCCATCTCCTCTAAAGATTGAAATCAAAACTGCTTCATTTGTCTTCCATGTATTATGTATGCATACATGTATGTATACACTCGTATATATAAATTCGCTTTTCTGCAGCTTCATAATAGCCTGCTAAATACAGTTGCAAGAATTAGTTAATTTCTAGATAAATAACAATAAAATTTGACTATGAAAACTATTTCTTGGAGAAATTTCTGTTTTACATTGTTAATACTTCCGATGATCATTATAAAATGCTGAGCATTGTTTTTGTTTTTATACTTATATTGTAATCGCATAGATCATTACCGCTTTTTCAATCAAAAGCTTATTTTATAATTATTGTAAGCTAACTCAGGTTAGCAAGCCAATAAGGCGCTCAGTAAATATACGTGTATTCCGTAAATACTGATAAGCAATTACATCCCTAATGTCGAACTCTGCCTTAAAGTTGCTGCAAGGCATCGCAATTCAACAAGCAATCCTTAAATTCTCCATTATTCCATATATAGGTTGACCTTTAATAAAATATATATGGCCATATGTTGGTAGATGTGGAATGGTTCCAAATGATCTCAGCTTTTTCCTTAAGCAGGCAGGCAGGCAGGCAGGACAGTTCAATTCAGTCCGTTAACACAGGTATTGTATCGTTTACACCTTTTATTACAATGTTCAGCTGTGATAGGCAATTGCTCACCAGTAAGCGACAAAGCAAAGTTTTCTACTTTTATTGCATATTTTGGGAGTTTGTTTAAATTTGTTAATTTATCAAATTATACTAAATAACAGCTCAAATTTCCTAGTTCATTTATACACGGTATTTAAGTTAACATGTAAAAAGATTGGCTCACCTCAGAACTACCAAATTCATTAACATCAACTCTCTAATTTTACCTTATTTAGGCCCTCCACATTCAGCTGAAAATCTGAGAAAAATTAGTATTAGTGTTATGTTTTGTGGACACAAATATTGCAGCATATCATTAAATTTGAAAATCCGGGTTTTATCCAAATAAGTGAATTACTCGAATGTCCTGACGCTTAATGATTAAAACTTGCAGTTAATGTGTGCACACGGCTGACAGAACGCTTGTCTAAACATTACTTCAAGTTGCATGAAAAGTTGCCATTTCACTTTTTAAATGAGAAAACACATTGACGATTTTAGCTTCGGTTTTTGCAATGCACTTAAACCTTCAGCTTCACTTCAGTATCATCAGGGGAGATTAGAATCGCATTTGGCAACAAATATACATTTTGAGATATCTTATTACTTACTTTATTTTGAAAATTTAAGGTCAGAATATAGAATTACACTGTTTGTTTCTGCCTCTTAGGTCTTAGGGCAGGTCACCCCTCCAATATGTCAAAACTCTTAAAGATGGGCCGGAACCTGAAAGTGCAATGAATATTTTTAATATTTCAGTGAATTTGCAAGGTGAGATCTTGTGATGAGACGAAGACAGCGAGAGTTTTATGAAAGTTATGGAAATAGAAATGGCGTTTTATTTATGGACGCTCTTTAACTGCTGTGGTTCTCAGCGTCCCATTCTATACTGGGCGTGAAATACCGCTTAATTTTGCTCAGAGGCCTCTTTATCAAGCTTGAGTTTCTTTTACGTGCCGTAAATCTACGACACGGGCTTTACTTCTCTTCTGAAGGAAGCCATGCTAAGGAGTTTTACATCCGAAAAAAAACCCATCCTCCGCCGGGTTTGAAACCGCGACCTTGAGTATATGAAGATAGCATGGTAACCATTACACCACGGTTCTAGCCATGTGGTTACTGTGAAATACAAAAATCTGAAGCGTTGAACTCACAAATACACACTCTTGCTCTCAAAAACACTTTTTTTTCTATTTTACGTTAATCATTTAAATTTTCGAAAATTGCCTTACTGTATATTTTCTTGTAGGCACAAGTGGATTAGGGAAATATAGTGGTTTAACAATGTTTTAAACAATCGTCAAATATTTCAAAAAATGGTACCTATATGATCAAATTTCGTTCTCTTTGCATGGCCAACTGAAAGAAAAAAAGGGGGAAAACGGCTTCCCATTTGACAAAAGAATGTGTTTAAAAATTTAAACCAAAAGCAGCGAATATCTTGGAAATAGTCAACGCCACAAAAAAAATATATTTTTAATAAAATGTACACTTTGAAGAGATCGACATTTTGTGTAGTAAGATCTGTCTATCTTTTCGGGTTTATCAGTGAAGAGGATTTCAGAGAACATTCTCAGAAAATGCAATATACATTTCATTTGTTATGAGCATATGCCAGACATATGACATTTTAATAAAAATAGTTAGAACCATCTTCAAATCGCATCCTTTGAAGATGTTAAACTTAAATTCTAATTTTTTTAACCTTATGCTGTTCGTTAACAGTTCCACGAGAGTGCGCGTCGAAATTTTGGGTGTAATACAATATTTGTCTATTTACTATATTTAGTAGAATCAAAATTAGAATATAGTATGTGTTTATAAATTGATCGCAATCAAACTAAAGAATCTTCAGAAAAAAATTCTGGAGAAAACTTGGAAAATGAAAAAATAACTTCAGGAAAATCATGGGGCAAATAATAAGGAAGTTATTAATTTGCAAACCCATTATGGCATGGCTGTAAGAAGCATCACTAATGGCATAAACAAAATGAAGTAGGCAATTCCGGTATTGATATTATTCTTCACGATGTCTCACATTCATTACGTTCTTTCTATAGGAGCTGGTTTTGGTATTATCCCTGGATATGTACATTGAAAACTGTGCACAATAGTTTATCTCAAAATGCGAACATTTATCAGCAAAAGATGAGGAATAATATCTTATCAATGTATTACCTCCAGCCTCAGTATGTGGAGATAGCATGTCTACCTCATATTCAATTCGATTCTCGCTCAGGGTGAGTTACCCGGATAAGGCTTTTACGGGAGTTTTTCCTTATCCTGAGTAGACGAATGTCAAGTAACTTAAAGCTCCTTAGACACTGAAATAATTTGAGCATCATTATTTCATTCATCGTCCGATATGACCAACCAGGTGAAAGGACTTTAAGCTACAGAAAAAAAGGGCTGTGTTATGGAGCACGTGAAGTAATGAAATGAATCTTCAAAAATGGTAAATAATTATTTTTTCATCATAAGCAGTGTGTAGGATAAGTTTTTGGATAGGTAAATCACAAGGAGATCCCTAACTAATTTGAGATGACATACCCTAATGGCGAGTTACAATGTCGTAAATATTTATAAGTCCCGGGTTTCATAGTTTACGTAAATGTTAGATCAGTAAGTGGTAATTGTTGTTTCCACATAAACCGTGTGTAGGAAAAGACATGGAACGGGATTGTTTACTGGGCGATATGCGAGTCACTTGAGGAATTTAATATCATGTGGGCATGTTGTCATGGTAACTCAATAGTTAGAGCAACCGAATGAGACCAGGAGATCCGTGATATAAAGCCCGGATGCGGAATTGAAAATCTATAGAAGTGATTACATATTCAAACCTCCTGTCTATATGACGAACGCAATAGAGGTATACATACTAAAATACCAAAAACTGTTTTGTAGGGTCAGATATATGAAAATGAGGGTTTATGACTCGTTTATTTCATTTAAACCGGGAATAATTATATGCAAAAGTAAGGCACTTGAACAGTTGGGCATTGAACCAGAGCAAAATATGCAGGACATCTACTTATGTCGTAATAGACAGCATTCACCCACAAAAAATGACAAAAAAACCCTACTTGTAAGTGGACATAGTTTTCAAAAGGCAAAGCAAGCTAACAAATGTAGAGAAAGAGGTACAGCCTCATGAAAACCTTGAATATCATATCAGGACAGGAATATTCTGAGGTAGTGAAAAATGTTGTTTACTCATAACTGCATTTTCTTGTATGTACATGTATTAATATGTTATAACAACTTTGAATCGCAGATATAAAGGTAAAATTAATTTAATAACACAAAGAATTGTAATCATTTTACAAAAAACTAAGAAAAGGCATTTATTTATTATTTATTTATTTATGTCTGCCAAATTTCATCTCTGTATCTCTAATACTTTCTGAGTAAATTGTACATAAGTTTGCCAAATTTAACATAGGCTATATAGAGGCTACGGTCTGTGGTTGAATATGAGTTCATATACTACTTATTGATAATAAAACGAAATTACGTGTCCGAAAGTGAAGTACAGATTGTGAAGCATATTCCAATTTGTCGTCAGTACTTTTCAGGACAGAAAACCCTTCAACTGAGATTTGGCGCAATCGATATGCTGTCCGGCTAACGACGTGCACCCAAGTGTCTGGGTGACTTGTTATCAACCCTATTGCCTGAGAGAAGAAAGAACGAAAGATCTGCAAGAATACAAATCATGGAGTTGCTCTTTCTTGCCCTCTTCCTTTTCTCTGCTCGGCGCCTCGGAGCTGTAGAATTTTCTCTCTCCCTCTTCTTCGTTCTAGGGCCCTTATGGTCTTGCTTTCTATGACTACCACTCTTCAGAAAGCGCCAGTCTCGGAAGGATTCGCTGAACAAGAGGTAATTGAATGCGGTCTGATGTATAGTGGCGATATTATCGGAGGATGATAGGACTCCGTGTGACTTTGGAGAAAGTAGATGGCCTGTCTCTACGATATGTTACATCATAAAGTCGAACTTCGGATTCTCTTCTTCGATTATCGTGGTCATTTCGGGACTGCAATATTGTATGTCTTCCAAAAACATCCTTTGTAATCATTTGTTTGTTTTATACTTCTAGCAGACGAGAGAGGGAAAGTATTGATTGACCTTTTATGTAATCCAATTAATATTAAAGTATAAGACAGCTCCTTTTAAGAAAATAATAACGAAGATATTCTGCAATTTGAAGACTGTGATGTTTTTGAGGTAAATAAATTCTTGTATGGGGCATTACATGGTCACTCACAGTATGAGATAATTAGGTAGCATAACAATAACAAATCCCAAGCGACCGCATGTGGACGAAGCGGGTTTTCTCCGGGTCCTTCGGTTTCCCCCTCCACTCATTCCAGCAATTGCTCCATCATCACTTTCAAATCACCAATTTCGCTTACATTTTATATCGTCCACTTCCTCATGTTCATACCTAGTCATTGAAACTTTTGACAAAACACGAAATTTAATAATGATTGTAATAAATTAATTGGTTGTGTGAGATGTTCCCAACTGCATGACTCCTTTCTGACGACAAAAATGTTTTTATAAACTTAATTAAAAACAGTTACTAGCATTCAGAAGTAACTCTGGTTGAGCAAGTCTGATAAATAGGTGACATTTTTTCATGCACATGAAAGAAAACTCTCTGGATAGTTAGGTGTGAAAAATGTGGACACCATGTTCGTTTTCTGTATTACCGGCAGCCAGAATGGCCCGGAAAGCAGTAGTAAAATATATATTCTAGTGTATTTTTGTAAAGCAATATTACTTATCAGTATATCATTTTCCTCAAAATTGTGAACTTTTTATTTATTTATTTGCTTATCGACATTTAAACTTCACTTTTTCATAATTTTATTTTCAAGAAATCGTTTCATATTTCCTTATTTATATTATTTGATTATTATTCTCCTACAATCCTTGGTTTGTAGAAAGTTATTTCTCAATAATTTATTATTTCATAATACTTTAAGTAATATGATAAGTAAATCACATGTAAATACACCATCACCGAATATAGCTATTAAACTCATAAAATGGTATATATAGTTACGTGACCGCGAGAGGATCAAGGGTTCAACCCCTGTTACATCTTGCACACACCTGTTCTAGCTCTATTCCAGAGAGTTCTTTGTAACACCGCAATATTTGTGTATGCCTGACTGTATTAGTTTAATCTAAAATTGCGAGGTCTTTCTTTTAGTTTTTTATTGCCTTGTTTGTTAGTTTTGTACCTGTTTGTCGTCACTTCATAAACTTTATTGCTTTTCCTTCGCCGAAGGGGCCACACATTGTCAGACAACAATTATTACAACATATGTGTAAGCTTTCACGGCCGGTGTCCATAGTTTTAAAATTTTCTGGCTGTTTTGCCGTGGTCTGTAGGTTAAAATATGTGTATTGAAAATATTTCTTCCTAACGTTTCGTCCCTGTCTGTGAGGGACATCTTCAGAGGCAATGTGCTCATGTCGCTAATTCGGAAAGAATTACTCGTTAGGAAGAAATATTTTAAATAAACATATTTTAACCTACAGACCACGGCTAAAGAACCCGAAATCTTTAAATTTTAAAATTATTACAATATTTTAGTTCCGTTCTAATACAGCTGTGTTCTGTAGTAGCGCAAATATTGCGATTTTCTGTAGTGCTACACCAGTCTTACTATTTTCTATTATGGTGTTATCAAACTATTTTTTTTTTCGATATGAATAAAACTAGTAAAAAGTGGTTCTGCTCGAGGACAAGTAGTGAAACCATTGAGCCAAAAGAAAAGAAACAAAGTATTTCACCGGCAATATAGCTACAGATATTTATCTTATAGGTTAGGAGGGGGAGTACGGTTATAAAACATGTTCAATCCCTGACACCAGATTTGTCTATTGAAAAGCTCAATAACGCTGCTATAGTTAACATAACATTTCTCTCTGTTATGTTGAGTATACCAGCATTATTGAGTTATTAAAGATGTGAATTATTTTCGTAGGTCGTTGGAACATAATAAACAAAAGTCTGGTGTGTTCCATTCACACGACTTTCTCTACTCGTTCCTCAAAAACTATTCTTACAAAGGAGATTCTTTTATCTACATCATGCTAATCGATATAGTCATTAGCATAAATGGTCCTACTATTTGATTCCTTGTAAGCAGAAGGAAAATTTGGTTAAAGTGATAATCATATATTTTAAAAGCTGGTCGCCATGTCAACAATTGAAGTTCGGCTCGCTTTGCAAAGTCAGCAGTAAACAAAAGCGAGATGTAAGGAAAGGTAGCATCGTTTGAGAAAAGTTACTAGTTTAAAGTTTAAACTAATAACAAAAAATATAACAATAAATGTCGCCGTATATAATACATACTGTCTTTTAACGAGATCTATATTTTTTTTCTGTCTATTTCTAACGGTTAACCAGTTAGGCAACATTCAGAAAAATGCATCCAGAATGAACAGGTCTTCATAAGATTTTCCCACAAAATTAATAAAACATAGATATATTATTTGTGATGTAAATATCTATAATATAAGACATTTTAAACAAAATCATTAGAGCTATTTTGAGACAAACAAAATGTTCAAACATTTTACATTTTCTATGTATAGGCTAAAATGAAACCAGTTATTCGGAATATCTCGAAAACCGTTAAATCTACAGCCAAAATGAATATGAATTGTGTGTTTTATTGAGATCTACATTTTTTGTGTAGTAAGTTTGGTTTGCCAGTTATACAAAAGTCAACCATAATGAAGAGGTTCTCAGAGGCTATTACCAGAAAATTCAAGTAATATATTCTGTTTGTCATAAATATATCTTAAACAAGATATTTTAATCAAAATCGTTAGAGCCATTTTTGATAAAATCAAAATTTTCGAAAAATGTTCCATGTGTTGTTTAAGGTAGGAGGATATTCTTGAAAATCCTGTCGCATCCTTGGAAGATACCTAACTTAATTACCAAGTCTGGTATATAATGGTCTTTTCGTTTTTGAGCTATGCTATTCATAGACATTCACATAGACACAACGAACCTTTTTCTAAAAATCCCTTTTGGGATTCAGAGGGCCAAAACAATGTATTTCTGGTGAAATCTCGATATCCAAGTTTTGGGTGCTTCTTCGCTTCGTAGTGTTTAACGCCCGCTTTAACTACTAATGGCACCGCAGGCGGTGACACTGATGATACGTGAATGCTGATGGAGCACCGGTGGAATGCGATGGCGGGGGAAACCGGAGTACCCGGAGAAAACTCGCCCCAGCGCCACTTTGTCCACCACAAATCTCACATGCGGTCGCTTGGGATCGAACCCCGGCCGTTTAGGTGAGAGGCTAATGGTCTAACCGGCCTTTCAGGTGCGTTGTAATATTTTCTTTATACATAGGTACATAGTACGTGTGGAGAAAGTAAAAATATTTTACAACGGCACACGCGGCACACGTTCCATTACCTCCTCTAAAATGCCTTCTTCTTTCCATGCATTTTCTATCACACTTCTCTGTGTTGAACAACGTTTCCCCATCTCAGTAGTTACCGTGCCTGTTCTTTTCAACATTGGGTGCTGTACGTCTTCACTGAACGTGAAGTAAAAGTTTTATTATTTTGGCTAACGTGACCTCAATTCGTTTATCGCGGCTGTAAGACATTTTCAAATCACGGTGTCACTCTGGTTGGTTCTACGATGAAAAGAAGAGCAATTTCGTGAAAATAAAGGTAATAACGATTATAAATGTAAATAATTCAGCCGAACTTTTCACGGAATGAAATCAATCACAAAAGTCATGCATGAGAACGCGCGCGAAAATTTTGACTGAACCCGTAGGTGTTGCAACACCAATGACATGAAGTCTCAGACGGTAATGTATTCTTACACTGTGTTTGGTCAGCAACTTGATGAGCTCCTGCCAGCAGACGACACACCCCACAAGTGTCAATCACAAAGAAATTGACATTTGTATGGAATAACTGTTTTTTTTTTATTTTATTTTTACACATAGCCGTGTGAAGGACAGTAATTGGATAGGTAAAAAATCCAATGCCATAGCCGGGATTTGAACCACGGATCTCCCGATCTCTAGCCGGTTGCTCTGTCATTGAGCTGCCATGGAGAAACATGGCAGCATATCATTGAATTTCTCAATTGACTCGCATGTTTCCCGGCATTGTGAATGGTCTTATCTCACTATTGCGCTTATAATATCTCACTGTAAATGTGGCTTTAAACAGAATGCGGAACTCTTGTAGTGAACAGCTATGGTAAAGGTAGCATGGGTGAATGGAAGGGAGGACAGAGCAGGTAGATTCCCGACCGTTTTTGTCCGTGACACCTGGGTGGGGAGGAGGAATTTCGAACCCATTTGACAGCGTCCGGAGCGCACCCAGAAGGAGACGCATCCTACCATGGTGATCTGCAACCACGACAGGGAAGCCGATATCCACCCTAACCGCAACCCACCAACCTGGTCCTGAATCAAATAACAAGGAAGTTATGGACAGGAAAGCCGTGGTAGAAAATAAACCACTCCAGCATTCGCCGAGGAAACCACAATAAACTCAAGGTCAGAGTGGGCGGGGATCAAATCCGGCGACTTCCAAATGCGAGATGCACGTGTTACCGCTGTACCACCTCGCTCAGTAATAGCTATAGTATGATTAAGTGAAAGTTCTAGGCCCAGTTTTAAAACGGGGAACCTTCTGTTAGACTATCTATGTTGACGTTGTGTTGTATTTCTGTCTGCTTGGGTGTTAGCAGAATAATGATTGAATGGATATGCAGTCACCTAGAAGTATTGCCCTCAAAATCCTCCTCTCACGCCTTTGAAATATAATTCTGTCGAATATGGAGCAAGGATCACTTGCCTTATCATTCTTACTTTAACTTTGACACCTCAAATGATCTGCACCCTTCAGTGACAAAAAATGTATTTCGCCCAAGTAAAATAGGTATATGTGTATGTCGATTGCATCAATTACTCCTGGAAAATTAGTGATGTAAAATTTTTGAATTACAGGCTAAATTTGCTGATTGTCGTTTAACAATGAGGCATACTCGTAGAGAGGTCGTAGTGATGAAATTGTATCTCAAACTTAATGAACAGTTGTATAGCCTCCAGTTGTATAAAACAGAGCTTAGAAGGTGATTCCGTTGGTCGGTTATTCTAAGCTATGATAAATGTTTAGTGTAACATATTTACTAAGGTAATAATCTCACATGAAATTTTGTGTCACTCCAACTTTCAAAACGATTATTTGGTAAATATTATTCTTTCGTTTTCAAGCAGCTCTAGAGTAACCATTCAGCATCAAAACTTTCCGCCATTTTGTACCACCCTACTGTTATTATTGAATCATTTATTATTGAATAAACTTCAGTAACTTAATGAGTATTTTACTGGGACGTTAAAGTTAGAGATACTTGATGAACTTAAAAATGGTGTAATGAACCATTAAAAACTTACTGAAGCTCGATGACCACGACTATTAGATTATTATTAATTATTAATGTTTTGAAACTTCGAGACAAAAATGATTATTTTTGGAGGGTACGACTTTGTTCTTTTTTACTCAACACACCCCTCACAAACCGATCCAGCACACCCCTAAATATCTAAAACACTTCGTTGTTATAATCCTGGTTTCTTGCTCTATATAAAGCGGAGATCTGAATCGATTAATGTTATTGCTTATGGCACAGCTTTTTGTATATTATAGAATGTTATGTTTGTGTAAGGAATTATGCTGTCAGCACTGGTGCTGTGAAGGGCAAACAACAACAACTGGATACTTAATCATTTATTATTCAGTGTTGTGTGAAATATGAAACAAGGCGTCTTGTTAATAGTGGTTTATTTCGCTTTCATCCTTGTTCCACAAATATTTCTACTCACAAAATGCAACTCCACTTTTAACTCTGGTATAATAAATAGCTGTCTTACACTCTTTGCGGTGAAAATCTAGCCAAGGCCATTGCTGTAACGTGTATGATTCGCATTCAGGAGGTTATGGCTACGATTCCCTTGGCCGATCGAACGGCCTCCCTGACCATGGGTTTTATCGGGATTTCTTCAGATCGCAAATGCTGGGAATTACCTGTCCATCATTTCTTTATCTGTTTTATTTCAGGGTTGAAGGACCAGGTGACTTTGTAGGGCGAATTGAGGCTTACGCAGTGAAGAGATTTATTTCTGGATCATCGAGGTACCGCTCTATCGAGACCTCCCTTTAGGTGCTTTCGGGCTGGGGCTCATTTGGGGACTCTCCGGAGGCCTGGGGGTCTGTGAGCTGGACCCGAAAGACGTCGCAGGCATTCAATTTGACCCCTGCAGGCACCCGTCATCATCCGGATCTGGTTGTCCCTCCCTCCCTGATATCGTGCAAGTCGCAAAGGACCCCAAGGGCCTACGTGCGGTACTCTGGCCCAGTGAGTAACAGCAAATCCATCCGTAAGTAACCCTAATCCTTAAATGGAATAAAAACTGAATTGTAGGGATTACTATATCGATTCTTTTGGACTACCAGCAAAACTTTGCTGTTGTTCCGTCCTTCACACTTGTTTCGCGGACAAATCGGATCTTGGCTGTGGATTGATGACCCCTGATCTACCCAGTCACCCTAGCGGTTGCACCCTAAAATAGCAATTGATCACAGCATTAGGCAGTAGGTAGTGCTCTGGGCTACAGACCAATGTCGTTTGTGTAAAACTCTAGCCTTATTGAAGTGGAGGTGGGTCGAACCAATTTCCTGATATCGGGAAACAAGAACTTGTGCAGGGGGTAAGCCTTCCAGACTGCTCTGCTGGAATAAATCGATACTTCAGTTGTGGACGTCCAGTTCATGGTAGGGGGTAAAAGAAAGAGACAGAAAGCTGTGTCGCCGGGACAATAATTAAATTCGTGGAGACTGCAGTTCCCTTATACATGTACAGCGAACCCCGTTCGCTGCCACAATTTTCTAATTGGCTACGACCAATTACCTTCATTCTGACTACGTTCCAAAGGAAGGAAATTACTCTTGAGCTGTACATTGGAAATCGAAATAAGATTAGTTGTTTTCGTGCCGCACTACAGAGAAATTAGCAGAACCAACCACAAAGCACAATCCTTGAAAACACAAATTATGTTACATTTCGATCATGCTGGTGAAAATAAATCTACAGACGCCTGAGAATGTAATCCTATTTTGTTTTCTGCACACTTTCGCTTTCGATAGATAGCATTGAGTTAGAGAAACTTCGCTGGGTGAATTCTGAAATTTCTATCTGTGCTTTTTATGATTCTCCAAGAGTTGAACACTGAAACGAAAGATCATTTGTGTGGTCTTTTGATCGACTTGTATGAGTCCGAAAGTCCTGACTCGAATCCCAATAGAAAATTTCATGTTAATGTTATTGATTCTAAACCGAGCGAATTGACTCTGCAATAACCTGTAAGGCTTGGATTTGGGAGATCCCTGGTTCGACTCCTGTCGACTGCCCAGTCTATCCTTAGGTTTTTTGTGGCTTTCCCTGTTCAATAGTTGAATGCGGAGTTGATGTCTCTCTACCACGATTTCCTTTCCCTCATTTCCCTTTCATTCCGTTTCCTTCTCATGTTTTAAATGTGTTTCTAGTTTTTCATTGTGTAATGTATTTACATACTAAACGCGCGGATGTTTGCTCCAAGGAAAGAGCTCGTGCTTAGTATTTGTCTTCTTGGCTCAAAGGGTCCTTCATCTCCCTCTGAAATGGGAATGGTCTTCATGTCAGGTACTTTTAGAGATTTCTGGTTCTCTGTGGCCTGATTGTCTATGCCTGCAGCCTTCTGTGGTTACTTTACTTCACGCCTTGCTTCTGCAGCAAAGGTTCGCAGTAAGCGAGGTGTCCCTCGCCGCCGTAGGTATACCGTCTACCGTTTTAATACTAAACCATCCGAGCAGAGAATGAAATCCGTAGAGTTCGCTAAACTGTAGTGGATACTTTAAGCTTGATTTTGATTTTCCAATGTGAGATACACTTATCAATAAATGTTGGCAATTTTAGAGTGTATATTGGTTTTTCAAAACTGATTTCTCTATCAGAAATTGAATTTTTATACTTTTCCGAGTTTTCTGATGGGCCTAACATACGAATTCGAGTGATTGATGATCTTATCGGTTAATTGTTCTGTCCGATGATATGAGCTGATGCCATTGCCAATAACATCTTGGCAAGCTAAGTTATTTTTCCTGTGTTCAGGAAATTTTTCAGTGCGATTCAAATCAGGACTTTCAGGTATGGACCATGCAAATAATATTAATTCCAATGTTCAATTCTTGAAATTCGCTTATTAGATAGAAAGTTGATTATGAATAGGATTAATTGTTTTATTCACATGAGCTGTGTGTAGGACAGGAGTTGGATATATAGTCAGATTGCCGGGATTTGAACCATGGATCTCCCGATCTCTAGTCGGTTACTTTGCCACTAAGCTACCATGGCAACATGCCAGCATAGCATTGAATTTATCAACTGACTCGCATGTTTCGCGGTAAACCACAAGGTGTTCTCAAATTATTTAGAGATGACAACCCCAATGGCGACTTACAATGCTGTAAGTACTTAAGTCCCAGGATTCATAGTATAGCCAACTATTATGGTCAATTGGTGTTGGATTAATAGGCGAGATTTGAGCCATGGATCTCCCGATCTCTAGCCGCATGCTCTGCCACTGAGCTAACATGGGAACATGCCGGCATAGCATTGAATTTCTCCACTGACTCGCATGATTCCCGGTAAACCACAAGATGTTCTCAAATTATTTTGGGACTGAAAAATCTAATAACTTAAGTACTTACAACATTGTAAGTCTCCATTGGGGTTGCCATCTCTAAATGATTTGAGAACACCTTGTGGTTTACCAAAAAACATGCGAGTCACTTGAGAAATTCGGTGCTATGCCGGCACTTTGCCATGGTAGCTCAGTGGCAGAGCAACCGGATTGAGATCGGGAGATTCGTGGTTCAAATCCCGGCAATGGCATTGAATTTTTCACTCTGACTCTATCTATCCAACTTGATTATGAATAGTTATATAATTACTTAAAATGATAAGCATATAAAAAGCACGGGGTACATGTTTAAGTATAAATATGGCACATTTGTAGCAAGGCTGCATTTTTAGAACAGCTGTTACTTCGTATTCCTCTAATTACTGAGGTAAGTTGGCGAGTTTATTCTTAGCCTAACTCTGAAGTAGAGCCCTATACTGCAAAGCGTACTTCAATCTTGGGGACCTGAGCCTCAAGGTGTACCCGAAAATTTTGTTGTTGTTACAAGTAAAGATACAAACGCAGTTTGCGGCTGAAGGCTCTTTAACTGCTGTGGTTCTCAGCATCCCATGCTATACTGGGCGTGAAAGACCACTTAATTTTGCTCAGAGGCCTCTCTATCAGGCTTGAGGTACGTTTGCGTGTCGTAAATCTACGACATACTAAGGATTTTTACGCGCGACCTCGGGTATATTAAGTTAGCATGGTAGCCATTACACCACGGAGGGCGACTGAGGCTTTAAGTGAAAAAGAAACGAAATATAGAAGTTTTCGCGATAAAAATTCTGAAAAGCATCCTGTAGCCAAAGTAAATAATTATCGAAATCAGTTAAACAGTAAGCTAAAGTCAGCTTCTCGAATGTATTTACTACAAGTTTGTAACGCATGACTGGCTCACTTGCCAAATATAGAAAAACCTAACTTCAGCACTTTTGTAATTACTTGCTCTATACGAACTATGTACATAGTGTATAGAGAAGGTATTGTACCCAAAAGTTCGATACCGAGATTTCACCGAAAATACATGTTCTGAGATTCCCTGAATCCAAAAAAAGCACTTTTAGAAAAAGTCCGTGTGTGTGTATGTCTGTCTGTCTGTCTGTCTGTCTGTCTATGTGTATGTTTGTGTCTGTGGGCAGCATAGCTCAAAAACAAAAAGACCGTTAAAGCCCAAACTTGGTATTTAAGTTTGGTATCTTCCAAGGATGCGACACGAAGATTTTCAAGAAAATCTCCCCACCCCAAACTACCTTTTACATGGAAACAATTTTGAAAATTTTGATTATCTTAAAAATCGCTCTAACGAATTTGATTAAAATGTCGTATATTAAAGATATTTACCTGAAAAATAAAATGTATATCTTGAATTTTCTGGGAATAACCTCTGAAGACTACTTTATTCTGGATGAATTTTACGGAATTGTGCATAACTACTAAACCGTAAAAGATGGGTAAAAACTTACTACACAGAAAATGTAATTCACAATAAAATATGCAATCTATGTAATATACATTTTTTTCGTGGAGTTGATCATTTTTAAGATATTCCTGGTTTTTTGTTTTAGCTTTGAAAAACTCATACAGGAAATTCTTAACTCCTGTCCATACAAACAAAGGAACTTCAGTTGCATAGCAACCAGCTTTTGGTTATAATTTTAACCTATGGAATTCCCTCATTTCGCTTCTACTTACAAGGAAACAAGTAATATGGCTATTTCTGCTAATTAGCATGAAGTAAATAGAAGTATATGCTTTTTTTTAATTACAGTTTATTGTAGAGATGTAGAGAAAGTCATGTGAATGGAACACATATTTTTTTTTTTATTTTTGACTACATTTGCTAAGCATGGAATAATTATGTTGCTGCGTTTTGGGTTCTTTACCGCGAAGCTAAATCATACTTCATTTGCTGAGTGCAACATTTGCTACCAACTCATTACTAAGTGCAGTTTTAGTATTCGCTTCGGAACTTATTGTGTTTCTAACGACCTTTTCTGCACAATATGCTACTAAACTCGTTAATTTCAAAAAATAATATCTTCTTGGTATCTTCCTTCTTCTGCCATAGCATAGCGTTTTCTCTTCATCTCGAGCTTTCTTTAACTGTTTTATGGCAGCATTGCGTTTCTTTTAACCTATATTTTCTCTTATTAAATATAGTTTTCTGAAAATTAAAAAACATCCTGAAATAATCAAAGCATGGCATAGATATGTGGATGATATTTTTGCTATCATCCCTAACCAAGCCATAAATAAATCATTGGATATAGTAAATGCTCAGGATAAAACTATCATTTCACTATGTAAACTGAAAACAACTATATGTTTCCTATCTTGGATATTAAGATTTTTAGAAATAATAATGAGTTACACTTTGGTATTTATAGAAAGCCAACTTCAAATCCTAAAAGCCATCAAAACTTAATACACAGACTAATTGTACCTTTAACAAAGTAATAACATAAAAAAGGACCTGCACTAAATAATGGATTTAATGGGCAATTAATTTACAATATTTTAATAAACAAGAAAAACAAAAAAATAAGAAAGAAGTCAGCTTATTAAAACCAATTAAAGACAATTTGAACTATACAAATTTAACTACCACCCAAAATCGTTTCCAGAGTTTAAAAAAATATTTGACAAGTATAATATAACACTTGCCCCTTGCAGCAGATTCAATTTGAAAAAGATGTTAAAATAACCACTTGAAAATACAGTGAATAAGTTAAATAAATCTGGTATTTATTAAATAAACTGTAATGACTATGAAAATGTTTACATTGGCAGAACAAAGAGAAGCTTAAAAGTTCGTCTAAAGGAACATCAAAGAAATATTAAATTTGAACAATCGGATAAATCAGCAGTAGCCAATCATTTCTGAAATACTAATCGGACAGGAAATCAAAGGAAAACCATTAATACTCCTTCTGAAAGAAAATGTTCATTCATAGTAATGGCAGCAATCTGGTTAACTTTGAAATATCACCAGCAGATGTCATTTTGAGACTTGTACAAACGGAAAGTCAAGCTAAAGACTCAAAACTGGCACACAGTTCCGAAACGTTCCACCAGAGGTCTCCAAGGACACGCAAGAAGAAGGCAGATGTCAGTGAAGTCTAGCTTTTACCACCAGATGTCAGTGCAATCAGAATGATACCTAAGTCAAGATTACCAACACCAAATCTAATGGAGCAAGTGTCTACAATGGATGTCCAGATGTGTACAAGAAGATATCTTCACTGTATGTAATAGCTTTTTAAAAAAATGTATACCAGTTATTATACACAATAATTGTAATATATGCCACATATCCAAATTCTAACTTGCATGGTAATTTAAATAATAATGCTTATTATATAAATTCATTCTTCTAATAAAATTGAGGGTAATTACAAGTTGGGCCGCTAACTCTCTCCGCTGCGATTTATACCAGTTTTGCATTCTAACGGGACCGGTGTGGTTAGAGGGGGATTAGGGGTGGGGAGATGGTTAAATAAACTAATGTTGCTATATGTTTATATACACACACTAACCTAAACGGATTGGAACCTAACCTCGCGCTAAATTTGAAATCCACAGGCTTTGAAATTGTCATCATAAACACAAAGTTAAACAATCGCACTTAGTTGCATTCGATTTTACAGTGGCCGAAGTTCTGCATAATAAAATTCACTGAACAGCTGTATCTGCGTGAAACATACTTGTCATACATCAGCACAGCGTCTAGCGACATATGCCGGTGTTGCATTCCACAACACTGTTCGCCTGCCGCCGACAATGAAACTCGGGTTTTAGGCACTTAGTGTAGTATTATTATATATTTACATTGCAAAAGTACAAAAAGACTTCTTTACTTATATTCTACTCCTTCTAGGCAGCATACTTCACAAATATTCACAAAAAAGGATCGCTACGCGCACGTAATGACTTAGTGTCTAACTTAATTACGGAGCTTTTCCGATAAAAAAAATTGCTGAAAACGTAACAAGTATAAACCAAACTTACAGTCAAACCACAATTTGTTTAATTTCTAGAGGAGCCCAAGTTCTCTATATTTGCCAAATTGAGTCACTTGATGTATTTTTAAAAAAAAATTACATAAGAAAATCAAAATTTTCATTAATTGAGCTCACAGATACATCTATCATATTACATTCTTTTATACTAGCCCTAATTAGTGGAGAAAAATTATTACTTTTCGTACTTTCCAAAAATCTTGATTTTTCAAACCTAGTATCTTATTTTTTCAAAATTGGAGCATTATTTCGAAAAAGTAATACTGCCATTTCCTTTAAAGTGCTTTTGAGAGGCAGCATTACAATTCTTAAACACATTAATGAAAAATTGCTCTTGTGGAACATTTTGAATTTGTACAAGTGTTTGAAAAAGGTTCTTTTAAAATAGGGAGTGCCTACTAATAAGTCGGTCCCCATGGGCGCGCTCGCTAAAGTGTCTCGCTTTGGTGCTTCGTGGTGCAGGGGATCGTGGGTTCGAGTCCCGCCTTGGAAAGGGATGTTTATATGTTTGTGTATATGTAAGTGTACTGGAACAGCAAAAACAGCAAGCACGGTAATTATTAGGGAAAAGGGGGTATACAGAGCCAGAGTCCCGGCCAGACTCTGCAAATGTATTTTTTTTCCAAAAAAAAAACAATAAAATAAGGATGCACCAGTCCATCTATAGCTTTAGTTAATCGCTAGTTTAAGTGCGCTAAGTGAGAGAAGCGATACATTTTCTTAAAGTTTAAAATTAATATAATTTTATTATGATTTTTTTTTTAATTTTTCAGAATTTTTGGTCAAATTTCACACATGCGTCACCTTAATATAAATTCTAGTAGTGGTTTATAAAGCAGTGTTTAAACCAATTGTCCTTAATACCATCGCATGTATTTTGTTACTCTGTTGTCTCTTAATACTAACTATTCAGTAATCATAACGAAAGGATGTATGATTTATGCACAGTGATGCCCAACCTACAGCGGTGGACAGATTTGTTTGGTAGCGACAGGCAAAACTTCTATGTCATCGCGTTTTATCAGTGGTGGGGGTTTTCGCAACGTTAATGTTATTTAGGATGGTACTTGTCACCAGTTCATCAGTGTTTGCCAACAGGGATGTACAACAGAGAGACCAAATGATCCTGCCCTCCCTTCCCTGCTACAATATTCGTTTTCGAGAACACCTCTTCACAAATATAGATATATACTTTCCAACAAAATTTCGCAACAGTTAATAGCTGTCGAATTTTGCAGAGCAACTAGTTCCATTTGAAGATCGTGGGAAGTGCCTTTGTAGGCAAAATTATTTCAAATTCAAGAGCTGTAACTGATTGCATGCCTGATAAAAATGTTTGTCAGTATGAAGGTATTTTTCAAAGTGTCGTTTAATATTACATCGGGAACCCCAAATTAAGTGGTGCTTACAAATAATATATTTCATATTTAACAAAAAATTTTTGATGTGTTCCATTCACATGCCTTTCTCTACATCTCTGCAACAAATTATTGTTAAAAAGCTTATGCTTCTATTTACTTCATGCAAATCGAGAAAAAAATAAGCAGAAATAGTCTTATTACTAGCTTCCTTGTAAGTAAAAACGAAATAAGGGAGTACCATAGGTTGAAGAGATAGTCAAAAGCTGCTTGCTATGTGACTGAAGTGCCTTTGTTTGCACGGACAGGAGTCGACAAATTCCTGTATGAGAAAGGTTTAGGTTTTTTAAGCTGAAACCAATAACAAGGAATATCTCAAAAACGATCAACTCCACGAAAAAAAAAATGTATATGACATAAATTGTGTGTTTTATCGTGATCTACGTTTTTTGTGTAGTAAGTTTTTGTCTATTTCTTACGATTTTCCAGTTATGCAACGTTCAATAAAATCACTCAGAATAAGGCTATTTGCAGAAAATTCAAGATATACATTTTATTTGACATCTTAAATATAAGAGATTTTAATCAAAATCGTTAGCCATTTTTTAGAAAATTAAAATTTTCGACATTTTTTCCATGTAAAGGGTATTTTGGGGTGGGGGGATTTTCTTGAAAATCTTCGTGTCGCATCCTTGGAAGATACCAAACCTAAATACCAATTTTGGTACTTATCAGTCTTTTCGTTTTTGAGCTATGCTTGGACATTTTTCTAAAAATGTTTTTATGTACATAGTATGTGTAGAGAAAGTAAAAAGGTTCCTCCCATTCTTTCTGGAATAGGTTATGTTTGGTTCGGTTAGAATAATAAATACATAAGATGTGTATTCAAATATTTTTTATTAATTCTAATAAGATAAATATATATATATATATATATATTATATTAAATTCTTATTATATATACTTACAGTATATTTTTATACTCATAGATTCCATTTTTTAAGAGAATTAAAAAAAAATGGAATCTTGAAACCTGTCACTGAATGATTGAAAGGGATTAGCTTCCTATTTGGCAATACACAAAACAAAAGAGGCGGGGTAGCACGACTAGGTGACGCAATTAGCTCATAAGAGCAGAGGTTGGGCACCCTAGTTTAGGGACTTCTAACCTGTAATACAGTATAGCACGCATTTAGCAAAGCGATAACAAATTAAAAGCCCCAAAAGAACTGATTTACTTCACGCGAAGAAAACCACAAGCAAATACTGTGAAGTTATTTCAGTCGCGTATTTTGAAACTGTCAGTAAGATGCATGACTTCAAGAATCTAAAGAGAGAGAAAATATAACTTAGGCTTGACTGCAAAAACCAACATAATCCCTACCACAAGACCCAGTTGACAGCGTATGATGGATGGCAAGACGAAACATGAAACTAAAACCCTGTACAGTTTTTCCGTCGTTCTCTTCCTGCCATTGAACCTTTTCAAGATTTTGGCACTGCAGCCCATAACTCTTCCATCTATGTCAATCTTTACATAAGATCCCTGTTTCAAACTTTCTTCTACCTCTTATCTGCGCAGTAACTTCAATTTCTTCTTCACCTGCTTACCTTTTCACCCAGGACTTACAAGCTAATGTCTGGGGTCAGATGCCTTTTGAGCAGATGAACTTGTATAGCATAGAGGAACCAGAGATGGGGGATCAGTCCAATGCCTGGTGTGAACGTGAGGAAACAGATTATATGAAATGTATAATAGGAAAGGTGATGCTGAAGCAATCGGTAGAATGAATGGCGGGAGAATCCGGAAAACCGGAGAAACCCCGCACAGACGCTTCTTCGTCCACCAAATATCCCACTACGTCCCTGGGAATGTATCCGGGCCGCGGTTTCAGTGATATAACCACTCTGCCACCATCTTGAATTACGAAGTTCTTATTTAAAATAACGTCGTTGTTTTGTTTATTATTATTTAATTCAAACCATTCAAGCCACTGCACATTTTACCCGAGTGGAAAATAACTTAAAATAAAAAGCAAAATAATCAAGACATCGATGAACGCAAAACACAAATTTGGTTTACAGTATTTACGTTATAAGGAGTAAAATAATCAAGACATCGATGAACGCAAAACACAAATTTGGTTTACAGTATTTACGTTATAAGGAGTAAAATAATCAAGACATCGGTGAACACAAATTCACAATATTGGTTTACAGTATTCACGTTATAAGGAGTAAAATAATAATTCATATTGACTGAACATTTCGACGAAACAGTTTTCGCGAAATTCTAAATATACTTTCATCTTATGTGACATAAGATATTAATCTGCTACTAAGACATAAATTATTTTAACTAAATATGTATATTTGTTGTTATGACCATGAATGCATCAATATTGCTTGACTTGAAGATAATGTATATAAATAAATTGAAATTAATATCCGATATTATAAGTGCAAATAAAGAACAAAATGACCCAAAAGGAGTGTTTAAAAAAGTTTAAGTGGAAAAAAAGAATGTATGGAATATATTTTCTCATAAAAGTGTACTAAATGGTAATATATCAAAAGTATAAACTGCATTAAACACATGGAATTCAATACTAAGAATTGTATGCTATAACTTGAAAAAAAAAAAATCTATATCATAAAATTCAAGATTTTAGCATCAAGATTTCGTATCGCTTGTGTTGGAAAGCAATTATTTTAAAACTAAAATCTGATATGTTCCATTCACATGACTTTCTCTAGCTGTTCCATACTCAAGCGTTTCTTAAAAAAGATTATTCATTTATTTGCATCATGCTAATCGAGATAAATATTACCAGAATCAGTCTTATTATTTACTTCTTTGTAAGTAAAAAGAAATACACAAGGCTAAAACGATAGTCAATTTTTTTAAAAGCTTTCAGTAAGTGAAACAATAAAATTCAGTTCTCTTTGTTTGCCAGGAGTAAACAAAATAAAGGGACACAAGGAAGATGTCTTCCCGTTAAGATTAAGTACTTTAAGACGGAAACCCGTAAGTCGGAATGTATATGATATTAATTGTGTATTTTAATGAGATCTCCATTTTTGTACAGTAAATTTTTGTCCTTATCTTACGGTTTATCAGCTATACAAAAGGTATGCCAATATTGAAGAGGCCCCAGAAAATTCAAGACATACGTTTTGTTTGGTATAAAAAGATCTTAAACATATGGCGTTTTAATAAAAAAATCGTTAGAGCCATTTTTGAGAAAAACCAAAACTTCCTAAAAATTGTCCATACAAGCGGTAGTGGGGGAATTTTCTTGAAAACCTTCGTGTCGCATCCTTGGAATATTCAATTACCAAGTTTGGTGTTTAAGCGACTTTTCGTTATTGAGGTATGGTGCCTACAGACACCTGCACACATACAGACAGACAAACACATACATGTTTCTAAAAACGCTCTTTTTGAACTCAGGGGGTCTCAAATATATTTTCGGTGAAATCTCCTTATCGAATGTCCTTCTCTAGCCCTATGTGCATTGTACATACGTGCTAAAGAAAGTAGTAAGTATTACACCCTTATTAGTAATAGAATCAATAGTCAACTCTGACAAAGAAAATATAGTGAACTTCAATAAAAAGAATAAATTCCAGATGCATAAGTAATTTAAGAAATATAAACTAGAAGAAAAATGAATTAAAGATAAAGAAATTAAAGGTATACCAAAAATTGATATATGCCTATGGGATAATTAGGAAGAGGAGGAGGAGAAGAACAACAACAGAGTACTTTGTGAACTGAATTATAAAATATCGGTAATCAAAATGGTATATGGACTTAACAAGTCTTTCAAAGGAGTCGAGAGGTGTCGTAAAATAAGAGGTAGGAAGGAAATTGCACGGAAGAGGGAGACATATTTACTCCTGAAGACGTTCTAATTCCTGAATACATTATGTGCAGAACGTAGGAAAAATTCACGGATCTGTAGTTTGCTTTGCTGTATGAGTGGATTAACAGTTTAACTCACCACTGTGTTTGAAACAATCATTTAGGTTACTAAAAACGATGAAATACGAGGGTCATCCAGAAAGTAACAGAAGATTTGGAATAACTAAATAATAACGAATGATATCAACACAAAACTTTATTTACGAAGTCGCAGTACCTTAATCTATTTCTCAACGTAATCGTCATTGCTGTCAAGATATTTATTGTCCCTGGAACCGGTTTTTCAATGCAGATCCTGTACTCTTCCACGTTAAAGACTTTGAGTCTTCATCGGTTGGGAAATATTTTCCACCCAAAAAATCATATACAGTGTTCTAAAAGTGAATAAACCATTTTATTAATATTTGCTTTCAATTCCTCCAAAACGTGTGATGAACTTCCAAACTGGTTTTCCTTGAGTACTTGCAAATTATGCGCCATTTCCTCACTGAAGACTCGTTCATTGCATTATCACCATGCCCTTGTGCAATTTGCCTATAAAATTCACTTGACCGAACAATTTTTGTATTTAAAAAAATTAGAAGGTTTTTTGGTGGTAGAAAAGTATAACATCGGCATTGAAAAACTGGTATCACGTGACAATGAATGTCTTGAAGGAATGGAGATCACTTTAGAAATAGAGTAAGGTACTTTAACTTGGTAAATGAAGTTTTTAGTTGATATCTTACGTTATGCCAAATTGTTTATTTCTTTCTGGACGACCCTCGTAAATATTCTGTGTGGCAGTAGCGGATAAAAAATTTTAAGGATCTATGTGCAAGTAATGAAATTAGAGAAATATAACAATACAGTTAAAACAAAGATTCACCCTACTACAATGTAAGAATTAACAAAGTCAATATGCCAATGCAAAAATCAAAATCTGAGGTCACTATCGCATAATTTTCTCTATTACAAGTTCTCATTGCAAAAATAATTT
This sequence comes from Hymenopus coronatus, assembly GCA_030762935.1. NCBI lineage: Eukaryota > Metazoa > Arthropoda > Insecta > Mantodea > Hymenopodidae > Hymenopus > Hymenopus coronatus. The sequence continues at coordinate 27,241,581 of CM060889.1, forward strand.
ATATCTTAAGTAGTGTGCATTAAAAGGAAATTATTCTATTCACATTACATTATTCGTGATACATATTTTCTTGCACATTATTTCAAATAATGTATTTTACTTACGCATTAGGAAACAACGTTCAAATGTTTTGTAAGCATGGAGGTGTCTGATATACATAGAAGTGCGGTATAACACCTATTTCCGATGAAATTTCAACGTGCAGCACTTGACTCGGGTATCTCTCATTTAGCTGTATGAAATGTAAAGATCCCTTTTCATCTGGTTTTGTTAATTACTAAACGATATGGTAACTTATGATGAATGTTTGTATTACGTTTTTGTCAACCTTGAACTTAGTAGATTCCTATTTTCCAAAACACGAAATCGTTCCCCAAAGCGCATGGAGCAGTATGAAAAGATGGGGTTATTTTTAACTTCAATACAATTATTCTCCATGCTCACGTTATTAATTCGTTATTTAATCCAAATTATTTGTATAATAAGCTTTAAATCCAATTATTTTAAAACTCTGAATCTTGCACTTTTTTTTTCTTAGTATTCCCTGTTACCTCAAAGCAATTTGTTGTGGCCCAGTCAACCTGACGTTAACTTCGTTAGTGCTAAGGTTAAACCTGGTTTCTCCATCCTTACCCATTTACAACCAAAGCCTTTCACAATGAAGAGAACTTTTTATGTCTGTAAAATGGTCGTCAAAGCTAATAAAATAAGAAACTTGGATGAAACTTTTGTTTTGCGAGGCTGGTCTTCACATAAATGCATTATGTCCCTATGTTGCTCAGAACTAAAGTTTTCTTTTCGTGTTTTATACACGATTCATATTCTACAAAGCTTAGAATCAGAGTGCGGATTTTACAAGGTGTTACGGATACATATTCGCAATTTGTTGGTTTACCGAATCTGACTATATGGGAAGGAAAATCACAATAAACGTGGATCATATTACACAGTTTATTACAATAGTGTTAAAATCTGATTTGCTCCATTCACATGACATTCTCTACCTCTCTGTAACAAATTACTGTTAATAAGCGTATTCTTCTATCCAATTCATGCTAATCGAGATAAACATTTACAGAAACGCTTTTATTACTTAGTTGCTTATAGATAGCAGGATATACTAAACTAAACCGACAGTCAAATGCTTTAAAATGTAGTTGCTATGGTATAGAAATCCCATTTTTGCGTGGTCAGGTGTTGACAAGTTCTAGTATGAGAAAAGTATTAAGTATTTTAAAACTGAAATCAATAACAAGGAATATCTTAAAAATGGTCAACTTCAGGAAAAATGCATATAACATAAATTGTGTGCTTTAACGTGCTCTATACTTTTGTGCAGTAAGTTTCTGTCTATCTCCTACGGTTTACCAGTTGGCAAAATTCCGCAAAATTTATTCAGAATAAACATGTCTTCGGAGACTATTCCCAGAAAATTCAAGATGTATATTTTATTTGTCTTGTAAATATCTTTAATATACGATATTTTACTCAAAATTGTTAGAGCCATTTTTGAGAAAATCAACATTTTCGATAATTGTTCGATGTAAAGGGTAGTTGGGGTAGGGAGAATTTTCTTGAAAATCTTCGTGTCGCATTCTAGAAGATACTGAACACCAAGTTTGGTATTTAACGAACTTTTTGTTATTGAGCTCTACTGTCCACAGGCACACACACACACACACACACACACACACACACACACATGATGATTTTTTTTATTCAGGAGGTCCCAAAACATATGCTTCCGATGAAATCTTGGTATCGAATTTTTGGGTGCAATACAATACCTTCTCTGTACACTATGTACAGAGTACGTTAGAGAAAATAAAAGCATTGCCCTCCCTGTTTAACACTACAACTACACTACAACTTCACCGTTAATGTTATTAAACAACGTGAGAGAGAAACACTTATTATATTGTTCCTCGCGTTGGTTAATAACATTGCCGGCATCTGTTGCTGCACCAAATTTATGTAAAACGTCAGTTATATACACAATGTTACACAAAATATATGGAAGTTAACTCCAGTGATCTGGAACCCGTGTAGATCCTTTTATACAAACTAGTTCGTCTCACTAGTATTTTCTGTTCAACATTCGATGAACCGTTACCGAATTATGAGCCTTATAACCATCAAGTAGATTGGTCACTTAATCTGATGCATAGCTAGTTGACAAATACTCCAAATCATTGCTCAAAAATATTAAATGATGCTGAGAAATGAGAATCCCGTTGACAAAAATCTGGTGTAATCCATTCACATGACTTTCTGTATATCTCTGCAACAAATTTTTGTTAAAAAGTTTATGCTTCTACTTATTTCATGCTAAGTTAGAAAAAATTAGCAGAAATAGTCTTATTACTTGCTTCCCTGTAAGTAGAAGCTAAATAAGGGAGTAACATAGCTTAAAGTGATAGCAAAAGCTGGTTGATATGTGACTGAAGTTCCTTTGCTTGTATGGATACGAGTTCACAAATCCCTATATGAGAAAAATATAAGTTTTTAAAGGCTAAAACAAAAAACAAGGAATATCATGAACACGATCAACTCCACGAAAAAATGTATATAACATAAATTGTGTGTTTTAATGTGCTCTACATTTTTTGTGCGGTAAGTTTTTGTCTATCTCTTACGTTTACCAGTTCCACAAAATTCCGTAAAAATTCATCTTCAGAGGCTATTCCCAGCAAATTCAAGATATACATATTATTTGTCAATTTATTTAATACCTATATGATATTTTTATCAAAATCGTTAGAGCCATTTTTAAGAAAATAAAAATTTTCGAAAAATTGTTCCATGAGAAGGGCAGTTGGCGGTGGGGGGATTTTCTTGAAAATCTTCGTTTCGCATCCTTGGAAGATACTGAACTTAAATACCACTTTTGTTATTATTATTATTATTATTATTATTAATTGCAGCAGTATCACCACATTTAAATTAAATATTGCTATCTGGCACTGTGTCGTAAATGGTAAACACTGGCCTGCTTAGGAATATTTTAACGTTTAGTGAGATTATTTTGAGCTAAAAATGTATTGTGGAGTTGGATATCATGTATTTTCTTGTATGAGGAAAATTTATTTTACCTCACAATTAGAGTTACAGAAGGGAACGGCTGAAAAGTCTTGACCTCGACCGTAACTGATAAATTTTGCTTGCGAAACGCTTCATACACAAAAATCTAATAGAATACACATCAGCTTTCAGCATTATAAGATATCTCCGCGTTAATAATAGTTGTCAAACCAGAGGAGGTTAAAGATCACTGAGAAGGCAGAGATATCGCCACGAGGAGAAAACCCAAACCAAGCCCAGATTGCTGCCTTGAAAGATGACAGCACCCTGACAGATGTATCCACAATTACAGCTTGTGTGAAACGTTGTGTCACTCCATATGCGCAAGAGAGGAGAAATGAGAAGTGAAAGTAGTGGGGGAGCCAGGAACGACATATCACACACACACAGCAGGTGGATCCTGCTATCGCGCATTTCTGCTTCAAGGTTGAGGGAGTGTCACGACGATTAACACAAGCTATAGCAGTGTATAGCGGCATGGTCGACAAGACACTGGTGCAACGAGTTCGTAACATCTGTATATTCGGATAGTGGCAATTACAAAGAAATTAGCTTGGGTGGTCTAAGAATAAAAGTTTGTATAAAATGCATGAAGGGTTACAGTGGAACAATTGAACTGAAGTAGTACGGTAAACCGTAAGAAAAGGATTGGTATTTGTGAAAAAGTGATTTAGTGCATTGAATAGGTGCAAAAATTAGTTGAGTCTTTTTCAGGTACCCTTATTGACAATTGTTGAGCAACTACCTAGTTTAATCATCTCTATCGTTTAAAAACAAAAAATATCTGATGTGTACCATTCACATGACTTTCTCTATATCTCTGCAATAAATTATTTTTAAAAAGCTTATGCTTCTATTTACTTCCTCCTAATCGAGAAAAAATTAGCAGAAATAGTCCTATTACTTGCTTCCTTGTAAGTAGAAGCAAAATAAGGAAGTACCATAAGTTAAAGTTATGGTCAAAGGCTGATTACTATGTGACTGAAGTTCCTTTGTTTGTATGGACACGAGTTCACAAAGTCCTGTATGAGAAAAGAATGTTTTTATAGCCGAAACCAAAAACAAGGAATATCTAAAAACCAATCACCTCCACCAAAAAATGAATATAACATAAATTGTGTGTTTTAAAGTGCTCTACATTTGCTGTGTGGTAAGTTTTTCTCCATCTCTTACGGTTTAGCAGTTGCACAAAATTCCGTAAAATTGACCCAGAATAAAGTAGTCTTCAGAGGCTATTCTCAGAAAATTCAAAATATACATTTTATTTGTCAGGTAACTATCTTTAATATACGATATTTTAATCAAAATCGTTAGAGCCACTTTTTAGAAAATCAAAATTTTCGACAAACGTTCTATGTAAAGGGTAGTATGGGGTGGGGGATTTTTCTCACACGGACCTTTTTCTGAAAATACCTTTTTTGGATAAGGGGGAACCTAAAACAAATATTTCCGGTGAAATCTCGGTGTCGAATTTTTTGGTGGAGTGCAATACATTCTCTATACACTATGTACATCGTGCGTATACTTCCCATCACCCTAAAATCCGTTTCGTCTAACACGCTCCTTATTAATTCCTGGAAATACTGGCACAGTTTGCAATATCTTAGGTAATCAGAGCCATTCATTCACCACGACATACGAATCATCGCACTAGTAAGAAAATTATTAAAGAGAGCTTATGTGATTTTAGCACGCCTAGGCCTATTATACCTACTAAACCTCCGGCAGATGCTGATGGCTGCGGGCGAATCGCAGGGTCCCTAACGTTTCTAAATTGAACATCCGCAGACGCCTCTTCGTTATCTCTTAGTGATTTTCATCCTTTTCTAAAATGCTTCCCAAAGTTAATTATTGACATCCCATTTGATTACATTCTTTAAATTACCAAGGTAACAACGTTTTCAACATTTGGTTGGTCAAATAAAAACGAATTTAGATGCCAAAGACTATCCTTAAATAAAGTAGTTTGAGTAACTGTTAATACGCGCACACTCCGGGAAGTAACATATCAGTGGCACAGATTTTAGCTTTCCCAATGATTCACAAACCCAGGAAATTCTCCTCTACCATAAAAGTGTCTTTATAAGAAACCTATACAAGAAATAATTTAATCCTTAAGAAGCATATTGAAGTGTCTTTTTTTTTTTTTATCAAATCTCGAAAAACACCAGATTGGTTTGAGACATTGAAATCGAAACAAAACGCTATCTTCCTTTACTCAGAAACTCCTTATAAGAATTTGGGCCTTTTCTTTCCAATGAACAATTCATGACCTACATTTTGCTTTCCATTTATAACTTTTATATCTATAAATACGTTAAAAACGGCAAACTGGACTTAAATTTGACACAATTCCGTAACATTATCAGTCTATAAACCTCTAAAATAATAAACATACCTATTTTATCAAACATACTTTGGCAGTTTTGGATGGTTTCCGGTACAGAAATCATAAAAGTATACCCATACATAATGGTTTATGTTCTGTGCAATGCATCTGTAATAATACTTTATTTCAAGTCAATAAAACTTTAAACCTTAAAGTGCAGAAAAGCCTAATTTACGCCTTCCTATTGATTTTTGGAGTTACTAAAAGGAATTTTAAATTTTAAGGAATATGGCAGTAGATATTTTATTGGAGGGTAATCATTAATGAAAAGATGTACAAGCAACTTTTATTAGAAGAGGAATTAATAAATGAAAAAAATCCAAATCAGCAAATCCTATAGATAAAATTCTTATTATCAAACCAATTAGATCCTTATAATATTCGACTACTTGAAATTGATAAAGGTATTAACCAATAAAGGTATAAAAGTAACTTTATACTGAATGTAGCCACATTGAGAACTAGTTTTGTTAAGTTCAACTTTTACTAGATATAGATGGTGCTTCAAAAGATGGCACAGTTTGAGCATTGTTCACATAGAAAGTGAGATCGCACTGAACAAGCTCAGGTCATTAGCGTTTACATTTTTAATTCTATTACTATGAATTTCCTTTGTTTCTTTTTATTCAAAAAGTGTGTAAATGATGTTGAAGGATATTCATTAAATGCAGATTAGATTATGCTTCACCGAGCGAACGAATTAAGAATTAGTAGGAGCTAACACCATTAAGTCTTCACTTCAGGTTCGTTGAACTCTGAGTAGGTGGAAAAAAGGATCAAGAGCATTAGTTTTCTCCCTTGAAATGGAGTGGGAAGTGCGGAGCGAGGCGAAAATAAATGGTTTGCTTGTTACTTGCCGGTTAGCTCGGTGATTTGTCATCTCGAAGGTTTAACCCGCAGGGAGCTGCGCTACCGATTCTGGTGTGAGGTCCCTCCAAACAGGAAGGTCGTGAATATGTGGCACTACCAACTCACACCTCGCAAATTATTGCTTCAACCGCTTTTGACAAACCTTTTCTGCTTAGCTTCAGCAGAATTAAAAGCTCTTAAACCTTTGTGTAATATGCAAGCAGCGTTTAACTTATTTTCTGCAGTGTCGGATGCAGAGAATATTCCTGAACCAGACTGATAACAGCTGCAAACGGTAACTTTGTCATTTAGAGTTCTCGTACTGCAAGACAAAGGCGCTGTTACACTAACATTTACCATTATGTTGTTATTACCAGCTTCTTGGTTTCATGTTGTACTTAAGAGTAATTGACGGCAATTCCGCAGTTATCTGGATAACTGCTGAGGTAATATTGTCTCCTTCAATGACTCCCTCTCCCTTCATTAATAGCGCACATTTTGTTGAGTATTAACCAAGTTAACACAGTTTAGTCATGAACATCATCGTTCATTCGTTGTTTTACATCTCGATACAAACAGTGCCATTGACATGGATGATTAGAGGTCACGGCTCAAATCTCACCTGGATCTCCTTTTGACAGAGGTTTTTCTCGATCATCATAACTGACAAAGCTGAGGAGAAAATTAAAATCGAGTGTTACGCATGGACGCCATTTAACGGCTGCGGGCGTGAAGACCGCTTAATTTTGCTCAGAGGCATCTTTATTAGGCTTAACGTTCTTTTGCGCTTGTCGATCTACAACACGGGACCAATGACATTACTTCCTTTCCTTTCCTGCCGAAAAAATCTGATGTGTTTCATTCACATGACTTTCTCTACATCTCTGCAAAAAAATATTGTTAAAAAGCCCATGCTTCTATTTACTTCATGCTAAGCGACAAACATTAGCAGAAATATTCTCATTGCTTGCTTCCTTGTAAGTAGAAGGGAAATAAGGGAGTAGTATAGGTTAAAGCGATAGTCAAAAGCTGGTTGCTATGTGACTGAAGTTCCTTTGTTTGTATTGACAGTTCTCCTGTATGAGAAAAGTTAAGTTTTTCGAACCTGAAAACAAAAACAAGGAATATCTCAAAAACGATCAATTCCACGAAAAAAATGTATACAACATAAATTGTGTCTTTTAATGTGCTCTACATTTTTTTCTTTTTTTGTGTGGTATGTTTTTGTGTATCTCTTACGGTTTAGCAGTTATGCAAAACTCCGTTAAATTCACTCAGAATAAAGTAGTCTTCAGAGGCTATTCCCAGAAAATTCAAAATATATATTTTGTCAGGTAAATATCTTTAATATACGCTATTTTAATCAAAATCGTTAGAGCCATTTTTTAGAAAATGAAAATTTTCGAAAGAATTTCCATGTAAAGGGTAGTTTGGGTTGGGGGAATTTTTCTCAAAATCTTCGTGTCGCATCCCTGGAAGATACTAAACTTAAATAACAAGTTTGGTATTTTACCGACTTCATTTTTAAGTTATCGTGTTCACAGACACACGGACACACACGGACCTTTTTCTGAAAATACTTTTTTTGGATACATGGGACCCTAAAACGTATATTTCCGGTGAAATCTCGGTATCGAATTTTTTGGTGGAGTGCAATTACTTCTCTATACACTATGTACATAGTGCGTATACAGCAAGTAAAAAGCCATCAGCCCCCCCCCCCCGAAGGATGATGGATTTTCCACGACCTTGGGAAGCAGAGGCTAGCAAGTTACCCCTAGATCAGGCAGGACACTAAATCCGGGGATACACTCTAAATTTAGGACTGCAGCGTTTCCTTTCCAAATCTGATTCCCGAACTACCATGTATTTTCATGCATAATCAATGTTCACCACCTGTGCTGCCGTATATGTAAGTATGCGCGTTAAATACGGCTTAAAAAATAAAATAAAATGCTTGTGTGAATAAACAACCTGCTGCTCAGTTCAAATCTATATGATATGCTACTGGATTAATTGTTTTTACTTTCTCTATACGCACTATGTACATGGTGTATAGAGAAGGTATTGCACTCCACCCAAAAATTCGATACTGAGATTTCACTGGAGATATATGTTTTAGGGTCCCCTTTACCTAATAAAAACATTTTCGGAAAAAGCTCCGTGTGTGTGTGTGTGTGTGTGTGTGTGTGTGTGTGTGTGTGTGTGTCTGTGAACACGATAACTCAAAAACGAAAAATAGGTAAAATACCAAACTTGGTATTTAAGTTTAGTATCTTCCAGGGATTCGACACGAAGATTTTGAGAAAAATCGCCCCCACCCAGAACTACCCTTTACATGGAACGTTTTTCGAAAATTTTGATTTTATAAAAAATGGCTCTAACGACTTTGATTAAAAGTTCGTATATTAAATATATTTACCTGACAAATAAAATGTATATCTTGAATTTTCTGGGAATAGCCTCCGAAGAGTAGTTTATTCTGGATGAATTTTACTACATTTTGAATAACTGCTAAACCGTAAGAGCTGGACAAAAACGTACTACACAAAAAATGTAGAGCACATTAAAACACACAATTTATGTTATATAAATTTTTTTCGTGGAGTTCGTCGTTTTTGTGACATTCCTTATTTTTGGTTTCTGCTATGAAAAACTTTTACATTTTTCATACAGGAATTTGTCAACTGCTGTCCATACAAACAAAGCAACTTCAGTGACATAGCAACCAGCTTTTGATTATCACTTCAACCTATGGTACTCCCTTATTTCACCTCTACTTACAAGGAAACAAGTAATATGGCTATTTCTGCTAATGTTTTACTGATTAGCATAAAGTAAATAGAAGTATAAGCTTTTTAAGAATAATTTGTTGCACGGATATAGAGAAAGTCATGTGAATGGTACACATCAGATTTTTTCACATAAGCCGTGTGTAGGACAGGAGTTGGATAGGTAGAGTCAGACTGAAAAATGCAATGCCATAGCTGGGATTTGAACCACGCGTAAAAACTATCGGTCTGGGCCAGATTTGAACCTGCGAGCTTAAGATCAGGAGGCAAGCACCTAACCAACTGAGGTACCCGGACCGACATAAATAATTAGACTAATGCAATAATCAAGCATTCTAAAATATTGTACGTAAATGATAACATTGAAATTCGGATATCTTTGCGTGGTCAGGAGTAAAATTAAGAATAACAATTTGCTGTTTGAGAAAGTTTAAGCATTGAAAATGTTACACCAAAAACAAGGAACATCTTCTAAACGGTTAATTCCATAAAAAATGTATTTGACATTAATTGCGAGCTGTAACAGGATCTACAGTTTTATGCAGTCACATTGCGTTTATCAGTAATGCAAAAGTCATCCGAAACGAAGAAGTATTCAGAGGCTGCTCCCAGAAAAGCTATGATATTCATTTTATTTGATATCTTTTTGTAATATTGCATTCAAAATGTTGAACATTTGTATAGTTACGCTGTTCACAGATATATACACGCACACACAGACAGACTTTTTTCTAAAAAAGTTTTATTCAGACAGATAGAAATACACTCGGAATTTTCTCTAAAAATATTTTATATTCAGAAGACTTCAAATCATATACTCCCGGTAAAATCTTAGTATCGAAGTTTTGAGTGGAATGAAGAGATTTTCGACTTGCTACATACATTGTATGTACGTAGTAGAGAAGGTAAAATTGAAAAGATCATTAAATACTGAAGCCCATATTTATGTTCCACATCTTCAAGAGATGTAACGTGAATACTTAAACAAAAAACAAAACAAAAAACTCACTCTAAAACCCACGGAATATTTTTTTAAGTATTCCATTTTCTCAAAAATGAAAAAAGATTGTGATTAAAATTATAAGTATTAAAGTTATTTACACAAGAGATAAAATATATATTTCGAATTTTCTGAAAGTCGTTTGTGAAACTAGTAAACCGTAAGAGATACAAAACAATTTACAACACAAGAGATGTAGATGGGCCTAAAACACATAGTTTATACCAAATAATTTTTATGAAATTAAGCATTTCCGAAATATTCATTATTACTTTCTCTACACGTACTATGTACATAGTGTATAGAGAAGACAAAAATTCGATACCGAGATTTCACCGAAAATACATGTTTTGGGTCCTCTTGAATCCAAAAAAGGCATTTTTGGAAAAAAAATCCCTGTGTGTGTGTGTGTGCGTGTGTGTGTCTGTAGACAGCATAGCTAAAAAACGAAAAGATCGTTGAATACCAAACTTGGTATTTAAGTTTGGTATCTTCCAAGGATGCAACACGAAGATTTTCAAGAAAACCCCCACCCCCAACTACCCTCTACATGCAACTTTTTTCGAAAATTTTGATTTTCTCAAAAATGGTTCTAACGATTTTGATTAGCATATCGTATATTAAAGATGTTTATCTGACAAACAAAATATATATCTCAAATTTTGTGGGAGTAGCCTCTGAAGACTAGTTTACTCTGGATGAATTTTACAGAAGTTTATATAACTGCTAAACCGTAAGAGATGGACAAAAACTTACCCCACAAAAAATTTAGAGCACGTTGAAATACACAATTTATGCTATGTACATTTTTTTCGTGGAGTTGGTCGTTTTTTAGATATTCCTTCTTTTTAGTTTCAGCTTTGAAATATTACACCTTTCTCTCACAGGAATTTGTCAACTTCTGTCCATATAAACAAATAATTTCAGTCACATAACATCCAGCTTTTGACTATCTCTTTAACCTATGGTACTACCTTTTTTCGGTTCTGCTTACAAGGAAGCAAGTAATAAGACTATTTCTGCTATTTTTTTTTTCTCGATTATTATGAAGTGAATAGACATAAGTTTTTTAACAATAATTTGTTGTCGAGAGGTAGAGAAAGTCATGTGAATGGATCACATCAGATTTTTTGTTTATATTTCACAATAGTTTTTTCTCAAATGGAAAGTAGTAATTTGTTTTTATTCTTAATTTTCCACCCTGTCCAGGCTAACTGATCGGAATTTCAATGGCATCACTAGCGGCCAGCTTTTAAAAGATTTGACTGTCGCTTTATCTTATTATCCCATTATTTTCTTTGATCCTGTAAGAAAAGTTTTAATAAATTCACTTATGCTATTGTTTTCTTTATTTTTATATAAGCATGAAGTAGATAGAAGAAGAAGTTTTTGTAAGAATAGTTTGTTTGCAAATAGGCAGGCACAGAGTGCTACAAAATATATCAGATTTATATTTAATTCCTCTTTTAAAGCTCTTTTGTGAAGTTATAACACAAATATATGCAATCTCTATGGTGACAGTATTTGCAGCGACCCAGTGACTAGTACTCACATATGGAGACGACCTCTTAAATTGCTGTGTTGCATATGAAGTTGTTTTGTGTCGCACACAATTGCTACATTCTCTCGTTTGTTACAGGATTTCTGTCATGGGACTCGGAGACGTCACAGGTGGACCTAGAGAAAGAGCTGCAGGCCCTGACAAGCCAGGCTCCCGAGGGAGAAGAGGCACGCAACGGTAAGCTCTCGCTCTATAAATTATGTGCAGAACACTGCTTCTCTTCTACTGACAAGCAGTCATCAGTACACAACGTGCATTCTTTCCTTAACATAGACGTTTTTACATTCTCTACCTCGCATGTACAATGTACCTAATTGAGACAGGAAGTACCGTGACTTCACCGGAAATATATGTTTTGAGTCCCCCTGAATCCAAAAAAGCATTTTCAGAAAAAGGGCCGCGTGTGTGTGTGAAATGAAATGGCGTTTTAATTTATGGACGCACTTGAGCTGCTGTGGTTCTCAGCATTCCATTCTATATTGGGCGTGAAAGACCATTTAATTTTGCTCAGAGGCCTCTCTATCATGCTTGAGGTTTTTTTACGTGCTTATACCTACGACACGGGACCAACGGCTTTACCTCCCTTCCGAAGGAAGCGATGCTAAGGATTTTTACGCCCGAAAAAGTCCATCGTCCTCCACCGGGTTTGAACCTGCGAACGTGGGTATGTGAAGTTAGCATGGTAACCATTACACCACGGAGGGCGACTGTGAGTGAGGTGTGTGTGTGTGTGTGTGTGTGTGTGTGTGTGTGCAGCATAGCTCAAAAACGAAAAAACCGTTAAATATCAAACCTGATATTTAGGTTTAACATCTTCCAAGAATGCGCACGAAGAATTTCAAGAAAATTTCCGCACCACAAACTACCCTTTACATGGAACAAATTTTGAAAAAGTTAATTTTTTCAAAAATGGCTCTAACGATTTTGATTAAGATACCATGTATTAAAGCTATTTACATCCCAAATAAAATACATATCTTCAATTTTCTGGGAATAGCCTCTGAAGACCTCTTTTTTATTGTTGTCTAACGGCCTTTAACCTAGTTGGTCATACCGGACGACGAATGAAATTGGTGAAATGACGATCAAATGATCTCGGGGTCCATGAAGCTTAAAGATACTCGACATTCGTCTTCTCAGGATAAGGGATAACCCCGAAAAAAAACCTTAACCTGGTTGGTCATAAGGACGATGAATGAAATTGGTGAAATGATGCTCAAATGATCTCGGGGTCCACGGAGCTTAAAGTTACAGGACATTCGTCTTCTCAGGATAAGGGAAACCCCCGAAAAAACCTTATCCGGGTAACTCATCCTAAGCGATATTCGAACTCACGACCTTTTGAATGTGAGGCAGACACGCTACTACCACACTACCCAGGCGGGCTTTGAATTTACTTGTTTCATGAAATTTTAGGTATAAATAAAGCAGTTTTGTAGTGTCTAAAATTGCCATTTTTGAGGTTAGAGTTTATTTTCCAATCCTTAAAAAGGTGTTCTTATCTTAAAATCACCCCAATTAAATACATTTAATATTAACCAAAAATAAGCTATCTAAGCATTATTTTTCTGTTTAACATATTCTTCTTGTGTTACACTCTTATTTCTGTTTTATTGATTTTTTGCTATATTGCGTTCGCTCTTTTAGTTTTATTTGTATTCATTGTCCCTGTGGTACTTTCGCATTACCGAGCGGGATGGCTGAGGTTGTTTTGTCTGCGGGGAGCTACGGGTTCGCTTCCCGCGGCTGGCCTACCTGACCCATGGATTTATTCGCGGGTTTCCCGGTCACCAAAAGGCGAATGCTAAGTATATTTCATCCTCCGAATTTCCTGTCCCTTCATGTCGTTTTCATTCTCATTTCATTCGTCCTTCATCTCGTTTGTTTCTTTCAGGGTTGGAAGTGCCGGCGACGGTGCTCGGGACGGCGCAATAGGGAAAATATATACTCAAAATAACTAGCTCCATCTCGTGACCGGTGGGATACCGGGATGAGAACCGCTCCTGGCTCGACGTTGGACCCTATGTGGGGCAGGGGGGGGGGGGCTCTGCTTGTCAGACTGTCGGCACGCTCCACTCTGGAAACTAGGGAACCTGTCGTTGCTGTGCCCTCTCGGGGACTTAGGTACAATAACCTCAGGTACCTCCGACCTACATTCTATTTCTGTTTTATTTGTGTTGCTTTACACTATTTAAAGAATATTTATAAAAGCATAATGGCCTACTATGGTTCTTTAAAGCCTACAGTGCTAAACAGAGCAAGAGAGGAAGTTCTAAGAACGAATTATCAACTTCGGGATATGCAGTAACCGTTTAAGTGACGGATCGCAGGTCTACCTTGTGACAAATACCATAACTTTTTTATGGATAATTGAGAGAAAGTTCTGACAATTAATGAAATTTTGTTTAATCTTAAGTCTGTAGTGTTGTGGGTATCCGTGCCAATTGTGAATTGTATTTGAAGTAAACATTTCACATTAAATCATTTTAAGGTCATCAAATCATTTACATCACTGTTCTTATTACTTTCTCTAGCCCCAAATGTCCAACGTACATAGAGATAGAGAAGATATTGTAATGCAATCCGATTCCGAGATTTCACGGAAATACATGTTTTGGGTACCTCTGAATCCGAAAAAAACATTTTTAGAAAATTGTCCGTGTGTGTGTGTGTGCGTGCGTGCGCCTGTGGACAGCTCAAAAACGAAAAGACGTTAAAAACCAAACTTTGTATTTAAGTTTGATATTTTCCAAGGACGCGACACGAAGATTTGCAAGAAAATCCCCCCACCCAAACTATCCTTTACATGGAACTTTTTCCGAAATTTTTTAATTTCTAAAAAATGGCTCAATCGATTTTGATTAAAATCCCCAATATTACTGATATTTACATATAAAATAAAATGTATATCTTGAATTTTCTGGGAATAGTCTCTAAAGACCTCTTTATTCTGGATGAATTTTGCCGAATTTTGCTTAGCTGCTAAACGGTAAGAGATAGACAAACGCTTACTACACAGAAAATGTAGAGCACGCTAAAACACACAATTTATGTTAGATAATTTTTTTTCGTGGAGTTGGTCGTTGTTTAGCTATTCATTGTTTTTGATTTCACCTTTCAAAAACACGTTTTCTCATACGTGAATTTGTCAACTCCTATCCATACATACAAACAAAGGAACATCAGTGACGTAGCAACCAGCTTTTGACTACATACAAACAAAGGAACATCAGTGACGTAGCAACCAGCTTTTGACTATCAGTTTAACCTATGGTTTCCCTTATTTTGCTATGACCAGTTTTTAAGAAGACCATCTTCTTTCCAGCTCTTTTGCAACTTTGCACCTTCTTTGGAAGGTAATCATCTGTAAAGCACCTTACTGTTCATTGCCGCTTTGTTTCAGGATCATAAAGATATCTTATCCCTGTGACAATGCTGTAGGTGTCCTTGCTTCTCCTATTGTTGAATATTTCCAGCATGAAATGGCACCATTCTACACGCGAGCTGCTTTCTGGTCCTTTATTAACAAATGCGGTACCCAACAAATAAACATTTGGTGACTTGAAGATGTCCACGTAAGATGGCATTCATGCAGCTGTTCCAATGCTAAGGTACTCTGAGTGTCAGCAATAACTTACGCGCAGTTGCAATTGCTTCTGATGTTACGCCGTGTGAGGAAGACCTGCAAGAGGCTTGTCTTCCAGGGGTTCCGGAGTACTTTGTTGCAGAATGGTGAAAAAAGTCCGCCAAATATTGGTAACACTGCTCTGCCGATAGCCTCTTTTTGAAGTCATAATAAATCATGGCACGAAAATCACGTCACCACCCACATTGATGCGTGGTAAAGTATGATTATTAGTTTAAAATATCCCTCTTTCAAATGAGAGCGCTCACATTGCTGTCACTGCAATGATATAACCGCTGCAAATATCTTTCAGAGTAACTCCATGTATGTGATGTGATTAACAATACTTAGAACCAATAAGTAAGTTTAAGAAAAACAAGTAAATTCTATGTCATTATTTGGGCGTGTAGTTAACACTGAACAGTAAACTCGATCACTGATCTTGCACTGAATAATAGTTTAGTTTTACTGATTTGTAATTGGAGCATTTTAACTTTCAAATGAAATAACAAATGAACAAAATTTTGTTTTATTTTTTCACGAACTTTATTCACAAGTAACTGGTTTTTCATAGACTCCCTGCTTTACGAGATTTGCAGATAGATTATGCAGTCGAAGTCTTTCTTATCGTCAATTCAGAGAGTTGGACTTGATAATGAACTTAATCATACTCTTGATGGTTAAAAGCTCTTCCAATTTTGTAAATTGACTACCAAAACTGAGGAATATTTGGTGACAAAGTGTTGGACACTCGCGCAACAGATGGGTAACTGTCTCGTCGCCTATTGAACCGTCTACAACTCTACAGGAAGGATCTTCCCTGTATAATTCTGTGCAGGTTTCCTCTGTAAGGGCAGTGTCCTGTCAAGAGTCTGGTTGCCTATGAGAGCTTTTCCCTACTTAATAAAAGCAGCTCTTGAGGCCTGCTTCTGTCCAATTGCTTTAGAGTACTGAACCATGCATATAGCTCCTATATTTCTAGTGTTCTCTGAGCAGCCAGTCCCTGAAGCCATCTCCGACGGTCCTGATGACAACTCCGGTATTGATTTAGCTCCAATATAAGGTTGCTCAGTTCCCTTCTCTGCGGATTCGTCTTCACTTTCATTGGCCATAATCCCTACATGCTCCGGCCCTCACTTCAACGGCTTTTTACTTTCTCTATACGCACTATGTACAAAGTGTATAGAGAAGGTATCGCACTCCACCCAAAAATTTGAAACCAAGATTTCACCGGAAATATATGTTTTAGGGTCCCCTGTATCCATAAAAAACATTTTCACAAAAAGGTCCGAGTGTGTGTGTCCGTGTGTCTATGAACACGATAACTCAAAAACGAAAAGTCGATTAAATACAAAACTTGGTATTTTAAGTTTAGTATCTTCCAGGGCTGCGACACAAAGATTTTGAGAAAAATCCCCCCACTCCAAACTACCCTCTACATGCAACTTTTTTCGAAAAATTTTAAATTTCTTAAAAATGGCTCTAACGATTTTAATTAAAATATCATTTATTAAAGATATTTACCTGACAAATAAAATGTATATCTTGAATTTTCTGGGTATAGCCTCTGAAAACTACTTTATTCTGGAGGAATTTTACGGAATTTTGTATAACTGCTATGGAAAAAAAACCTACCACACAAAAAATGTAGAGCACTTTAAAACACACAATTTATGTTATATGCATTTTTTTCATGGAGTTGATCGTTTTTGAGATTCCTTGTTTTTGGTATCAGCTTTAAAAAAGTATACTTTTCTCACACAGAATTTGTCAACTCCTGTCCATACATACAAACAAAGGAACTTCAGTCATATAGCAACCAACTTTTGACTATCATTTAACCTATGGTACTCCTTTATTTCGCTTCTACTTACAAGGAAGCAAGTAATAAGACTATTTCTGCTATTTTTTCGAATAGAATTAAGTAAATAGAATAATAAGCTTATTAACAATAATTTGTTGCAGAGATGTAGAGAAAGTCATGTGAATGGAAAACATCAGATGTTTATATACAGCAAAAGGGTTACTAGTAATATACAAGCATCTATACAACTTACACAGAAATTTCAAGCCTTACAAATTTCCAAAACAATAAGTAATAAAGTGGAGAAGAAGATTCATATATGTTGTATCAGCATCATAAAATCTGTAAGCATTGAGATATTCAGTTCTTCTATAAAGACAAATAACATCAAAATGTGTGTCCAGTAATAGCTTGGGCTTAATTTAAATACTATGGGTAAGAAAATTGCTGCTGAGTAACTGAAGAACATACTGAATATCATGAAAACTGATTTAAAGGAAAAATTAGAGAAAAATCAACTGGAATAATAAATTTAAATTATTGGATTAGAATAAAGTTATTCAAAAACTTATGCAACGTGGTAAAAGGTCGGTTTTCAAACCTGTGACGGTGGTAATATTACAGTTTCTGTCCAAAGTTCAAGAACAGGCCTACATATCAGAATTTTCATTCCTGTCCATAAACATACTTATGTGAAATCTCAAGATTTTTTATATCAAATGCCTGGTCGTCTCCTTAGCTCGGTGGAAGCGAGGATGTTTGGCAAGCAGGAGACCTGGGTTCGATTCCCGGTACCGGCGTGGAGATTTTTTCCCTGCTGGGAGACCTCAGCCTCGTGATTTCCCTGAGCTACTTTATGGAGAAGAAGCGTCTTCAGGTTGAGAGGAACGCATTAACCGGCTGGGAGGGATTCGAGAAGCTGAGCCCATCTCACCCTCCGATACTGCCCCCCCATCCGTGACGCCTGTCGAGGCCCGAGATGCAGCATGCAGCGGCCGGATGGTAGGCCTTTGCCCCTTGTGGGCTGTTGCGCAGGAGTTTAATTTAATTTTATATCAAATGCCTGCTAAAAATGAAGTTTTCTGCTACAAACCAGAATTCCTGATCTTTAAAACTGTGGATAATCTAATAATTTATCTACTAACAAATGTTGTTAAAATGAATATTTTATGGAAAAAAATAATTTACTGAATGAATGCATCCGGCCTAACTAATCTACCTCCCAGCCCATCCGGGGGGTTGAGTTACCCAAAATGATTCTTAGTCTGCTACCACTTTTATATTAAAATTTTCATGAAGGCGCTTTCAACATACTGAAGTCCAAATATTTTATTTTCTTCAAATGAAATAATATTAATTTCCTAAAATTCTACTGCATTTGAAGTTTGTGGCAAATGCATGTTTTGGACGCGCCTTGTCCAAGTGGTTACCTTGGGTTCGATTCCAAGCGACCAAAGTGAGAGTTGTGGTGAACAAAGCGGCACAGGGGCGGGTTTTCTCCAGGTGCTCCGGTTTTCCCCGCCATCACATTCCACCGGTGCTCCATCTTCATTCCATGTATCATCAGTGTGATCGTCTGTGGTGCCACGTGCGTTAAACACTATCCAAAAAATCTGAAGTGTTCCATTCACATGACTTTCTCTACAGCTCCGCAATAAATTATTGTTAAAAATCTTATGCTTCTATTTACTTCCTGCTAATCGAGAAAAAATTAACAGAAATAAGTCTTATTACTTGCTTCCTTGTAAGTAGAAGCGAAATAAGGGAGTGCCATAGGTTAAAGCGATGGTCAAAAGCTGGTTGCTATGTGACTGAAGTTCCTTTGTTTGTATGGACACGAGTTCACAAATTCTTGTATGAGAAAAATATGTTTTTTATAGCTGAAACCAAAAACAAGAATATCTCAAAAACAAACAGCTCCACGAAAAAAATGTATATAACATAAATTGTGTGTTTTAAAGTGCTCTACATTTGCTGTGTCACAATTTTTTGTCCATCTCTTACGGGTTAGCAGTTATACAAAATTCCGTAAAATTGGCTCAGAATAAAGTAGTCTTCAGAGGCTATTCCCAGAAAATTCAAAATATAAATGTTATTTGTCAGATAAATTTCTTTAATATTCGATATTTTAGTCAAAATCGTTAGAGCCATTTTTTAGAAAATCAAAATTTTCGGAAAAAGTTCTATGTAAAGGTTAGTTTGGGGTGGGGGGATTTTTCTCAAAATCTTCGTGTCGCATCCCTGGAAGATACTAAACTTAAATACCAAGTTTGGTATTTTACCACTTTTCGTTTTTGAGTTATCGTGTTCACAGACACATGGACACACGGACACACACGGACCTTTTTCTGAAAATACTTTTTTTGGATACAGGGGACTTTAAAACATATATTTCCGGTGAAATCTCGGGATAGAATTTTTGGGTGGAGTGCAATACCTTCTCTATACACTATGTTCATAGTGCGTATAGAGAAAGTAAAAATGTATGTTTTGCAGTCACGGGCAAATAAATAAGCCGTGTGATCAATGTGGCGGGACAGAGACATCCAACTTCGAATGCAGCAAATGAGTGTGTTTTCATTAGGGCATGAAACAAAATATTTGGTCTCAATATGATGAGTTTCATAGTGCTTAATTAGAAAGTGATGCAAGCCAAGAACTATTTCACCATAACAAAACTCATTGGTTGTGGTGCATTCTTTCAAGAGTATTTTTTATGGACATTTAATATCTGTATAAAATCTTGAGATTTTAGATATATTTAAGCGCAGGAATGAAAATTCTTAAAATTGTAAGAGACTGCTCGAACAATTGACAGAGACAGAGACTGTATTGAGATTGTTGCAAATATGATACATCACAATCTGGCATATCTCATCATATTTTATCTCTCAATCAATTTGTAATACAGTGACCTCAGTTTTAACCAAGTTCAATGAAACCACCAGACTACTATAGGACGAATCCAGAACTGTAGGACTGTCTATATAATAGTAGCTAGGGACTAATACTTGAAGGTCAGGTGAGAATAACTTAATAGTTACGTAAAGACTTCCATAATTTTAATTTTTTCTTGAAGTTCGGAACCTTGATAGTTGTTTAATCCTGTTAGGACGCTTATATGAGAAGGTAATGACTGCCGAATTTATTTGCAAGTCTTATCTAACTATTTTTCTTTTTAATAATAATAATTATAATAAGCCCGCCTGGGTAGTGTGGTGGTAGCGTGTGTGCTTCACATTCAAAAGGTCCTCAGACTTAGGGGAGTTGCTAGGATGAGGTTTTATTCGGGATTTTCCCTTATCTTGAGAAGATGAATTTCGAGCAACTTTAACCTCCATGGACCCCGACATCATTTGAGCATCATTTCGGCAATTTTATTCATCGTCTGATATGACCAACCAGGTTAAAAGACGTTAAGCTACCAAATAATAATAATAATAATATATTTTCCTTTAATCTGTTTTCAAGATATAGATAGAAGTAAGCTCCAAGTTCTTCAGTAAGTGTTCGTTTCTACTGGGCTCTGATTCTTGATCTAATTCGATTGCTTCCCTCTCAAATCCGTTATCATATTATTCAACAGCTCCACCGAATAAAATAATATCGAGGGTTATATTGCGAAATTTATTGAATGGAACTGTCAATATATGTTCAGCAGCAGTTGTGATAAATTTTCGGAGCATCAAGAGATCAAACATAATGGTAGCTGGTGTATAAAATATATATACTTTCTTTCTGAGAGCAAAGTATCGAAGTTAAGGTTGACAAATTTCTCCTTGCCCACACTGGCTGCGCGCCTTAATGCATTCACCGATATTGGTTTGACATATTTCCTTCATTTGTCACATTGTTGATCTATAGATTATCTGTTATCGTCACCCTCCTCTTTCTCCTCAGCTTACCCCTCCTTTACATCATCATCATCATATGTTTCACGCCGGGCAACATAAAGTGTATTGATAATTTCACCTATGTTTTGTTCCTCTTCATTCTTTCTTTGTAAATCTACAGTTGGGAAACTTGAGAAATACTTCTCGAAATGAGATTTTCACATTTTTCTTCCATTTTCATGTTTTAATTGCACATGAATACTTCGAATCTCCCGTTCATTTTAGTATGACTTGAATAGAAGTACGCTAATTGTAAATAGTTTAAAACTATTGTTGAAAATAATCCTGCCTAGTAGAGTTTTATAACATTTTGTGCACTCACTTGGTTAAACATCAATAACTTTGTAAATATTAGTGTTAGAGAAGAGATCGGAAAGTTTTACTCTAGCTATTGGCAGCATTGGCATCCCGCTCATATTCTCTTCATGTGAGAGTTTCGAAATTCTGCGAAGTTGTGTTTGGAAAGTCATATTAATTTCTTTTTTTAATGTTTGAAAGCAATTTCTGAAGAAGCAAGTTTGTCTATACTTGTACAAATGCCCCATTATCTCAGAAACTAATTGACACTAAGGGCTGAAATTTTACCACATATTTGCACCTAAATATACCTTATTTTAATGAAAACATTTTGGTATATCGATAAGCTATTTTTAAAAAAAATAAAATCAATCTTTTTCAATCAAATTTTAAGAGCTTCCTTTCCTTCCAATCAAGAAAAAGGTGCTATTTTTCATCAATCAACAGTAAAGATATTGCTGAATATACCTTGAAAGTTTTAGCTCATTATGTTAAATATTTGCTGAGATAATGGGTCAAACTTTAACATTGGCAAGAAGGGGCATTATGACTCTCTTTAAATCATTTAGAAAAGAAAACATCTCAGAAATATGACATCCATAATGAAGCATTGCAAATTAAATACTACATCCATGTCTGTGCCTAACCACACTTTTATTGCTATGACAACGTAATTGATGACAGAATAGATGATTATAATTGCAAAGATGGCCCAAGTACTTGACGCCTAAAGGCGCATATACGATCTGCGTCCGAATGAGTTTCAATTCTCAAATGCTAATTGGCAGACAATTCGAGCGATGTCATTCGAGCACAGGCATAAATACAGGTAGAGTAAGTGCAACACTAAATTTAAAGAGTCTGCTCATAAAGTATTGCTACAATCACTTATTTTTCTATCTACATAATGTACATAAACGTTTGCAGAAACATTTTCATTAGAGATTTGACTGTAAGACATATTGGATAGGTTAGTCAAATGTTAGTCAAACGTTGCTGTAATATACTGCACGACATGTTGAGAATTAAGTGAATATTGGCAGCACTTCAAAAACTCTCAAGTGTTGCATTCACATAATTTTATACATTTTCTATTCTTCCAACTGTTTTACAACAGCTTATTATATATTTTGCTAATAGAGACGAACATTTGGAGAAATAATGTTATTACATATTTGATTGAAGGTACAAGCAAGATTAAAGCGAGTCAAATCTCTTAAGAGCCAGTCACTGGTTTTGAAATTCCATTCTCTTTGTTATACCAACAAAACTAAATAACCTATAACAGCTCAGTAGCTCAAAATTACAAGAATTTTATAATTTTAACCAATTAAATAAAATCCTATTTTTAAGGCAATATTAATTTTTGTGAAGTTATGCTCTTATCTACGATTTTAAAATTATCTAAAATTCATTTGAATTTAAAGGAATGCATAGAGTAATCACACAAAATTCAAGATACACTTTATTTATCATACAATTTCTTATTTTAATAAAAATTCTCATAGTCATTTTTCAGAAAATAAAAAATAAGGAATTTTCTCCATGTAAATAGGGTAGTTTGGGTAGGCTGATTTATCTGAAAATCTTCGTGAAAGATGCTAAATGAAATACCAAATCTCACATTTATCGTAAGTTTCACACACAAATACACAGAGTTTTTTATATTTTCCTTTTATTCTGGGAAACAACATATTTCCGTGAAATCTCGATATCGAACTTTTGTGAAATAGAATAGGTCATCTCCTTACTGTTGTAAGTAATATATAAAGTAAAAGCTGTACATACTAAATTCACATTACTTTCTCTACTTACTATGGTTTATATTATATATCTTCTACAAACAAATTCTTATAAATATTATTTTTCAATCTGCATGAAATTAGGATAGCAATGTACAATAATAGTTGCAGAAATATTTTAATTACATATTCTGTTTTTATATGCATGGGAGATGCAGGAGGCCGAAGCAATAGTGAAATGTTTAAAAGTGGGTCGTTTTATTCTGATCTTTAAATAAAACTGGATGTAACAGGAATTAAAAAAATTACAAAGATTGAATAATACGGACGAATAACAACAAATATCACAAACAATACTGAAATAAACCATGGTTTTAAAGAAATTACAGTTTGGTACGCTAAGCTTTCGTATATCTCATTATGTTTTAGAATTTATATAAAATTTGCAAAATTACTTCAAAATAAAGAGGCCTTCACAAGTTATTTGCGGGATATTCAAGATATATGTATATTTTATTTATTATGCAAATGTCTTTAAATGTGGTGTTTTGGTAAAAATTGCAGAGACTGCTTAAAAAAATCAAAAACAACTAAAATTTTAACATGTAAATAGTAGTGACTAGGGATATTTTCTTTATGTTCGTGTCGCATCATTGGAATATGCTAAACTTAAATGCAAAGCTTATAAGAAATTTCTGCTTTGAGCTAGTTATGCTTTTCACAAACACACGCGCGCACGTGGTTGCTGACTTTTTTATAAGAATGCTAGTTTTGGATGGAAAGTAACACAAAAAATGCGTATTAGTGAATTTCAATATCGGATTGTAGGGTAGAATTAGGTCTTTAAATAGGTTCTAGAGAAAGTAAAAAATAAAAAAAAAGAAACAATCAGATGATATTAGTCACAAACAATTGGCATAATTACTAAAGCGGTAATATGGTATATCAATTTAAATATCAACATATTAACGTTGCGCCAAAGAAAGTCAGTAGATTTAAGAAGTTATTTTTCACCTCAAGAGCAAATACAAAAATCCACAAAAATACGCCACTATTTTGATATAAATATATTCCACATGTCAAAACTCGATTGAAAAATACCTTAGTGAATATATATATATTTACATGAGAAATACAAGTTTTTAAATTAGAACTAATTGTATAATTTATTCACCATGTCACCTTCTCTTTTATATGTTTCTTTTCTCTTTTTAATTTTTTTCTTCATAGCTTTTATTTTTGCATTAGAAACAACTGTAGGTTCTTTACGTTGGGTTTAAATCGTTTTATTTTCCTCAAACACAGAAAACTCTCACATACATACTTCCAGACTCTGTGGGGGATAGGGAATAATTCTAGTCAAAGAAAAACTCCCCGCCCCCAGTCGGGAATCAAACCCGGGACCTCCGGCTGAGAAGTCAGCTCGCTGACCCCTCGACCACGGAGGCAGACAAATAAATTTTGTTTCATGTGTATAAGTTAGATTTAGAAATGATTGTGTGTAAATGTACTTTATAATGAATATTGTTATGTTCATAATTAACAAATATTATATAAATGCAAAGCATGATATGTCATACATATAATGAAAATTGGCTAACCGTATAAAACCATAAATGAAGTTGCAATTTAAGTGCCTAGAATCACTCGGTACCACACAGAGATAGTCAGGGTTTTTCCCAGCACGAACAATCGGAGAGGGGAGGAGAGTGGGTGATGGAAAAAGAGACAGACAGAAGCCGGAGCATAAGTGAAAATCCCAATTCTGTCATGAAACAGAAGCGTAAACAAAATGAGCGCTTAGTTGTTATAAGCTAGAGACGGATTTCCAGCATACATTGTCTGCAAGGTGTGAACTCCATGTGATTCATATGGTTAAGCAGTTAAAACCTTGACATTGCATAGTGTTAGATATAAATTGAAGTATAGGACCCATAACCCTTATAAAATAAAACTATTGGGTTATACATTGACGGTTACCGATGAATAATTGGCAAAACAAACTATGAGTAAAGTGAACTTTAATCTTTTGCTCCCATTTCCGTAACTAAAGAGAAAATGTATTTATTCACCCACATCCAGAAGGAAGACTGAATGAACTACGAGAGGAAGGCGAGGCAGTCGGCAGAAGACCTGTACATCCGCAGTAAATATATAAACACACAATAAATTTGATATTCGGTGAATCAGTTAAAACAAGGATTTGTTGACTGTACCAATTGCCTCGTATTTTATGTGTACAGATATTCCTTCGCGCGTTAAAAGAGTTACAGGACTCAACGGGGCTATTTAAGAACTGACACCTCATAAGAAGAAAATCGGAATGTCTCGCTGTCCAACTAATAACCTCTACTATCCATATTTCAGAGTAAACATTGTTAAAGTACTCTCTAGTTGATTCGGAACGGAACAGTGCACCGTGCTGTAAACAGTGGCATGAAATGTCCTCTACCAAGTTCTCTAAATTTAGCTTACTGTGCATACATTGCTAATAACGCTGGATAGTAAGAAGAGAGGCAGGATAAGCTGTTCCTGGCAGAAGAAACTTGGCCTCGCCAGCCTCTGGAATCTGGCGTTCAAAGTCAGTGCCACCGGAGGGTTCAGAGTCTTGTGAAGTGCGCCGGCCGACGTCGGACGTCTATCTGGTAGCGTTAGGGACCCCGGTATGCGTGTGCCCTTCGACATCTGGACATCCGTCCTTTGAGTTTCTCCCTTATTCCTTCCTCCCAGGAGTCATGCAAGTCGCAAAGGGTCATAATGGCCTGTGCGTGCGGTGTCCCAGAGACTGTGGGTTCCATCCGCAATAACCCTGATCTTCTTGTATTTTCTTGCTTTATAATTTCTTAAGAATATTTCTTGTTAACGCTACCGATGGTAAGGACATTCAGTTAAACTTTTTTTTTTTTTTTTTTGGGCCGAGTATATCACACTGTCAAATGTTTGCTGGAGATACTTATTTGATCACTTGTTTGCGAATGTATTACAATTCTAAGGGAAATTATACAAAGTTAAGGAGGCAGACTCTAGGCTGAAAAGATTTAATAATTAAATGAATAAACATTTAATTTAAAAGAACTTGAGTGGATATATACAGTAAGATGTTAAGCAACTAAGCAACGCTTTCTGAGCATTACCTACGAGCAAGAAACGTCTTTTTCATGCCCGTTATGTTGAGTACCAGCGTAGCTTTTGTGTTGGGCATGAACAAGGGAATGAACCCCCGCCGCACACACATACAGGAAGGCATCAAGTGCTGATGCAGACGGTAGCAGATTGCTTTTTTTATAATACGTAACAACAACGACGAGCAATGACGTCAGAGACGAGGTCGAGATAGGGTTCTGCAACGCTGCTGGATGTCGAAGTGGTGGTGTTTTGTAAGAGGAGGAGTGCCTTTCGTTTGCTTTAGTTAACCTACAGGCTGTACAATAATACAGAGTGATTTATATTTGAACTGACACATTTCTTTCTTTAATTATTCCGTTGGAAATTCATTCAATGACCCAATTTTAGCGCCAAATTAATCAGAATGTTCTGAAGTTTCGATTCCTTGTCACTAGATGCGCAGATGTTTGTTTTATTCCTAATTGCATTGTTGGCAGCTGTTTCGACATTTTGTTCTTGTAGTCAACGTGAAAATGCAGTACTATGTAGAGCTAAGTAAAGGATATTTTCAGCAAGATGTCGCTACATGCCATACATCAAAGAATCCATGAACCTAATTGCAACCTGTGGCCACCAAGATCTCCGGATTTGACATCGCCGGACTTCTTTCTATGGAGTTACTTAAAACACAGGGTTTACGCCACACGTCCCCAGACATTGGACGATCTGAAGCACAAAATCACAAAGAAGATTCAAATTATTGATAACAGAGTCCTCCAACGAGTGGCCAGTAACATGGAACGACGTGTTGTTGTGCTTTATGCAGGATGGAGAACATTTTCAACATTTGCTATAGAGGTAAATAATCTCCCAAAATGCCTCTACAATTTAGGTACAATAAGTTGTCGCTAGCATAACACGTTTTGAAACAATTAAGGAAAGAAATGTGTCAGCTCTATATAAATCACCCTGTATAACTCCGGTAATATAACAAAGTTCTTCCATACATCTTACTGAAAACGAGCTATTGGTTTATGAACACTCAACTCCACTTGTACTGGAAGAAGGGCTTATATACTCAACGGACCATAAACTTTAGCTACTTTACTGCCCTTTCTGTTTGCCTATAGTAAATAGAGCTTCCTGAGACAAGTACGCTGGAAGTTGATGAAGTCCGGATTTATCGGCGATATGCACCTATTTATCACACGGTTTGAGGTTACCAACTAATATTGTTGGTCCCTCTGTTGACTATCACCTCCACACTAAGAAGCGCTGACAATGTTGTTATTATCTGTCCAGTCTTACTTCACCGGCGATGTAAACAAATCAGAATGTATTCTTCCGCGAACGCACGTGCTCGCACCATGTGGTGCTAAGCTGGTCCGTCTGCCATACAATTGTAAAACCACGTACCTTCATTTGACAGGAAAAGAAATAGCTACCAAGGGTAGTCTTTATATATTTAGTACGAAATTTCCTAAAATTATAAAATGCAGACTTGTTGTTTTGAAAGTTTACTGAAGTATTACATACGTACTTCACTCCAACGGTTTTCTGCGAATTTTAGCATTCACATATGCACAACAGTGCACTGAACATTTCTTTAATATAATGCTATAATGCAATGACTTGCAGAAGAGCTAATCCGAGGATGGAACTGTTCCCATTCCAAGATACGAGACATTTGCTGTGGTAGCAATCAAACTGTCTGAGTCATCACGGAGATTGATATAGTGGGCTAACGACAATGTACACTGTTCCCTCCAAATCTCAGTCTGTTGGTTTTTCCGAACAATGTGTGACACACATTCACTGCATTTTCGGCTGTCGCTTGTAAAACTGCTGGCATAAGATGTCGCACCTCGGTTAATTTAAACATTTTGCACACTTAATGCTGCTTTTGGAAACAACGGTAAATTCTATCGTTAAGCTAAGAACATACTTTAATAAAAAGTTATGGTATTTTTCACAAAACTCGTTGTATATACACTAGGAATAATTCTTTCTTTACTTATGTTTTACTACACTGGTATTACATATTTCCGCCGTTACTGTCCGACTAGAAGCAACTGTTAGAAACGATCTGCAAAATGGATATGCAATGTTAAATAAAGAAACAATGACTAAATTATCAGTAAATTCTGCTCCTTAATCTTTCATACTATATTAATTAGACAACAATGCATAGTGTAATACGATATTTCTGTGCTCACTCGGCAATTTAAGAGGAACTATTTTGTGATGGAGAAAAGCAGTAAAACGTTCAGTAACCAATCATAGCCTTGCAACCTGCTGCTTTTGTTTACATTACCGGTGAAGTCCAGCTTCCGTGAGGAGGACTCATTCTACAAAACACAAACACCGCCACTCCCCAAGACGTGAAATAGGAATGACCACTATGGCGCGCTCAACATAATAAAATGATTTGAAATAAACATAACCAAAACAAAATGTATTTTGTATTTAACATTCAATTTATTTATGGCTTAAACCTATTGTAATCATGTATTAATCTAATGGTGGAAAATAAATTAGATTAAAAAAAATCGTGTCATGCCAATAAGCTTTCACGGTTTCATCAGAAAGCACTGTGATTCACGAAGTCAGTTCAGTGGTAGCTCGAATCAACGATTCAATAATTTCTCTACGGAACTGTTTCCATATTTTAATTACGTTTTATGAGTATGCACATTCTATTTTGTAATTTTCAAACGGTTATTAGTTATTCCCTTATGATGCAGTACCATAAAAAATAAAATAAGATAAAAAAATAGAGGAAGTGTTGAAACCGAGATTTCACCAGAAATACACGTTTTGAGACACCCAGAAACCTAATAAATATTTTAGAGAAAGTACCATGTCTGTCTGTCTGGTTCAGTATCTTCCAAGGATGCAATGTGAATAACTAAAAGAAAATACTTTCAACCACAAATACCTTTTACAAGGAAAATATTTCATTACTTGTTTTCTTAAAAATAGTTCAACGATTTTAATTCAAATACCATATATGAAAGATATTTTAGTTATTAATCCAAAATAAGACATAATGCGAAATGTAAATCGATCAACTCTTGTGTTGCGATTTAGTGGTACGCAATTTCGACGTTTGAATTTGTTTCGTTCACTTTAAATTAGAATCAAGACACATGGTGCAGAAGTAGCACATTTATCTGACATTTAAGAGATCCCGAGTTCAAATTCGTGTTAGGGTGTTTCTCGGATATGGTTTTTCTAGAGTTTACCCTGATCCTATGACGAACCTCGGGCAACTTTAAGCTCATTGATCCCTGCGCTCGTTTGAGCATCATTTCAGGTTTTTTTTCATTCATCGTCCGTTATGATCTATTCAGTTGTAGGACATTAAACTTCAAGCCAACCACAAATACACAAAAGTAAAATCTTATGTTTACATTCTAGCTGTTCTACAAACAAACGTCTTACAAAAGAGTATTCTTCTTTCTATAGCATGCTAATCGATTTAAACATAAGCAGAATGTTATTATTTCTTAGTTCCTCATAAGTATAAGGAGACTAAAGGAATGCACAATACTAAAGTGATAGTCAAATGTTTAAAAAGCTGTCGTTATGCGATTGCCATTGCAAATTGCTTCTTTGCTTGGCCAGGAATAGAACAAAAGAAAATGGACTCTTCCCGTCTGAGAAAAGTATAAGTACTTTACAATTAAAACCAATAACAAGGAATATCTCGGAAACGGTTACCCCCACAAAAAAACGTAACGGACATAAATGGTGTGTTTTGACGAGATCTACATGTTTTGTGTGGTAAGTTTTTGCCCATCTCTTACCGTTTAGCAATTAATGCCAAATTCCGTAAAATTTATCCAGAATAAAGTAGTCTTCAGAGGCTATTCCCAGAAAATCCAAGATATACATGTTATTTTTTAGGTAAATAGCTTTAATGTATGATATTTTAATCAAAATTGTTAAAGCCATTTTTGAGAAAATCAAAATTTTCGAAAAAGTTCCATTTAAAGGGTAGTTTGGGGTGGGGGGATTTTTCTCAAAATCTTGGTGTCTCATCCTTGGAAGATACCAACCTTAAATACCAAGTTTGGTATTTTACCGACTTTGGTTTTGAGTTATCGTGTTCACAGTCACACGGACTCACATGGACCTTTTTGTAAACATTTTTTTTATACAGGGGACTCTAAAACGTCTATTTCCGGTGAAATCTCGGTGTTGAATTTGTGGGTGGGATACAGTACCTTCTCTATACACTATGTACATAGTACGTGCAGAGAAAATAAAAAGTATAAGAGCATCTGAGAAGCGTATACTGCGGTAAACTTATTACATGTGCCTGTCATGATAATAGGTATAAAATACAATATTTGGATAAAATACAATACTTTCTCTTTTTACTGTAGCAGACACCAAAGTAGTAGAGAGAGTACAAAGTAACATCATATAACGGGGCCAAAATGTTGGTCATTAAAATTACAGTAAGTTATGGTTTAGAAATAAAAATATAATTCTTAAAGTTAATATAATTCTTAATAATATATATATATATATATATATATATATATATATATATATATATATATATATAACCGCGGTCATAGTTTTATTTTCAGTATTATCTGTAATCTTTGCAATTTAATTCAATAGAATTGATTTCTCCCCTTCATAAAACTGTTTTCTCCCAGATCTCTATCTTCTCATGTTAAATAATTGAATTGTTCTCTTTCTTTTTGTTTATTTCCTTTGTCTGCATTGACCAAACGTTGAAAGAATAAGAGATTGGGAAGTGGTTTAATTATATAGTGCTTTTGGTATAAACACAGTTTTGCAGTTTATTGTTGTTTAAAGGAAAGGTGGGTCGTCTCCTTAGCGCGGTGGTAGCGTTGCTGCTTGCCAAGCGGGAGACCTGGGTTCCATCCCCAGTACCGGTGTGGGAGACCTGGACCGGGGTGCACTCAGCCTCGTGAGGTCCCTGGGGAG
This sequence comes from Hymenopus coronatus, assembly GCA_030762935.1. Classification (NCBI taxonomy): domain Eukaryota; kingdom Metazoa; phylum Arthropoda; class Insecta; order Mantodea; family Hymenopodidae; genus Hymenopus; species Hymenopus coronatus. The sequence continues at coordinate 27,272,687 of CM060889.1, forward strand.
CCAATTGAGAGTGGCTCCAGGTCGTGAAGACCGCATTAACTGGCCGGGAGGGGGATTGAAGCGCTGACCACATCTCACTCCCCAATACTGCACCCCATCCATGACGTCTGTAATGGACCGAGATAGGGGACGCAGCGGCCGGGCGGTAGTGCCAAGGAGAGTTAAAGGAAAAGTAGTTATTGGACTGTTGATATTATGTCGTGATTTAAAGACGATTAATGTTGAAGATCTAATAACTGAGGTTATAATAGCAATTATTTGCTCAACTGTTTACTGCAATTCAGCATTAATTACATATTTAGTATGATATTAAAGGTGTATTTGTTTGAACTATGGTTTATTGAATATTTTCTGCTACAAAGCGTTTAACTTTTTATATTATCATAGATATCCTGGTTCTTATGTTACAGTTTAAGATGCATATGTTTATGCTTTTTACTTTCTCTGTGCGTACTATGTGCATAGAGTATAGAGAAGGTATTGCACTCCACCCAAAAATTCCATATCGAAATTTCACCGGAAATATATGTTTTAGGGTCCCTTTTATCTAAAAAAACGCATTTTCAGAAAAAGGTCCGTGTGTCTGTGGACACGATAACTCAAAAAACTAAAAGTTGGTAAACTATCAACCTTGGTATTCAAGTTTAGTATCTTCCAGGGATGCGACCTGAAGATTTTGAGAAAAATCCCCCCACCCCAACTAGCCTTTACGTGGAACTTTTTTCGAAACTTTTGATTTTCTCAAAAATAACTCTTAACGATTTTGATTAAAATATCGTATATTAAAGATATTTACCTGACAAATAACATGTATATCTTGAATTTTCTGGGAATAGCCTTTGAAGACCTCTTTATTCTGGATGAATTTTACGGAATTTTGCATAACTGCTAAACTGTCGGAGTAGGACAAAAACTTACCTCACAAAAAATGTAGAAAATGTTAAAACACACAATTTATATTATACACATTTTTTCGTGGAGTTGATTGTTTTTTATATATTTCTTGTTTTAGGTTTCAGCTTTGAAAAACTTATACTTTTCTCATACAGGAATTTGTCAACTCCTTTCCATACAAACAAAGGAACTTTAGTCACATAGCAACCAGCCTTTGATTATCATTTTAACCTATGCTGCTCCCTTATTTCGCTTCTACTTACAAGGAAGCAAGTAATAAGACTATTTCTGCTAATGTTTATCTCGATTAGCATGAAGTAAATAGAAGCATAAGCTTTTTAACAATAATTTGTTGTAGAGATGTAGAGAAAGTTATGTGAATGGTACACATCAGATTTTTAGTATATATAATTTTAAAATAGCCGTCCACACTGAAGTTTCGAATGCTTTCGTTTCCAGGTGAGCGTCTAATCCAGTATGCTACGGAGAACTTAGTGACGGAAGTGCTGATTCATCCCCAGCTGAACACCCTCTTGCAGTGCATCCGCAATCTGCTGTCGAGCTTCACCCGACATCGTCATCTCATCCATGCTGGCTACACCTTTGCTGGCAATGGTTCCTGGATATTACAGGTCTGTATAACTTAGCAGGTCCGGTAAAAAACATAGTAAATAGCTTTTTGTCTTTGCTAAGCTAATATGTTATTTTTTAACATATTTCATTTTTATCGTTCAGAAAAATAAATCCCATATAACTATGCATACTACTCATTCACAGCACAAACAATATCATTTTTTGCAAATATATCCCCTTCCGAGCCAAGTTTTGAGGTTGGAATATAGAAAATGTCAGATGGTGCTAAATCTGGAGACATGGATGATGAGAAATTGATTCGAAGCTACCTCGTGCTTTTTTGCCATTGTGTGAGCTGGCCCATTGTCCTAGTAAAGGAGCTAATCTTGGTCGGTTCTGCTTCAGCTCACTATGCCGATGTTCCAGAAAAATGAAATGCCGTGTTTGTCATATCGGACGATGAATGAAATTGGTGAAATGATGCTTAAATGATCTCGGAGTCCATGGAGCTTAAAGTTACTCGACATTCGTCTTCTCAGGATAAGGGAAAACCCCGAAAAAACCTTATCCGGGTAACTCGCCCTAAGCGAGATTCGACCTAACGACCTTTTGAATGTGAAGCAGACACACTGCCACCACCTATCCATGTGGGCGCCGTGTGTTTATGGGCGCTCTTTAACTGATGTGGTTCTATACTGGGCGTGAAAGACCGCTTAATTTTGCTCAGAGACCTCTCTATGAGGCTTGAAAAAAATCCATCGTCCTCCACCGGGTTTGAACCCACGACCTTGGTTTATGAAGTTAGCATGGTAAACATTATACCACGGAGGGCGACGATGTTCCAGAAAGCCAAATCATAGCGGCCAGTCACTGCTTTACGCTTCTCCAAATAGTCAATCATAATAATTCCATAGGAGTCCCAACATATCGAAATCAATACTTTTTCCTTAGAAAAAAGAGCAAAGAAAACGTTTTCACTTTCTTCTGTACAATTTCAACCACACCAACACATGATTTGGCTACTGTTTAATATTCAGGGAGTAGAAGTGAATCCAAGTTTCGTCTACAGTCATTTACGACGCCAAAATTCCTTGGAACTGTGCTGATACTTTTCCAAATGTGTCCTTTCATAAGCGATTTTGGTCTGGAGAGAACAAATGTGTTCTCAGCATTCACGCACATTCAGTAGTAGTGGTAATAATGGCAGTAGTGGTAGTACGAGGGTGATTCAAATATAAACGGTAATTGTTGCATATCACGGAGGAAGCAGTTCAGTGCGGGGCGGTAGAGTTGAATGTCGGTGTGTCAGTGAGGGGGAACCAACTTATGTTAGCTGCTTTGCTAGGCTCTGGCGTCAGTACAGCCATGAGTGAGCAAGTCCCTTCGTCTACAACGCATTATTATCAAGTTTGTAACCAAGGAAGGGGGTTAAACCTTCGGAGATTTAAGGGCACAGTTTGGGGACACTACACTGTTGGAGAATTGAGTGTTTACTTTGGCCAGACAATTTAAGGGCGGCCGAGAATTGTGGAAAACGAAGGTCATGCTCGACGCCCAAATCTCACAGATGACACATCCGTGTTTTTTGACTGCAGATGAGTTTTCCTGGTTGACTTTCTTCATGATCGACGTACAGTGACTGCAGCTTACTATTGCCAATTGTAAAAGCTGCCTACCGAAGCAAAAGACTTCGTATGCCCATCAGAGATGTCATCCTTCTCCAAGACAACGCTACGCCTCACACCACCAATTTGACAATGGACACAATGGCGGACATACACTGGGAAACCCTTGAACCTATAGTCCAGACTTGTCCCCCCAGACTAGTTTTTGTTTGCATCCATGAAAGAATCGCTTGGAGGGAAACATTTCGAAAACAACGAGGATGTCGAGGAGCATGTGCGCAATTAGTTGCCGACACGCCCTCAAACTTCTTTTGAAGAAGGAATGTTCAAGCTACCAAAACTTTGACAAAAATGTGTAGAGTGTGAAGGAGGCTATGTTGAGAAATGCTGATGAAGTCGCTTGTGTATATATTTAATCAATAAATATTTTTAACAAAATTACCGTATATCCTCGTAATAGTAGCAACATCAGTGTTAGCTTGCTTCATGTCAAGAACTTCAAGCAGGATATGATGCACCCAGATTTGCAGTCTAGCAAGTCTGAATCCAACGGAGTTCTGTTTTGACGTAATTATTTTTCAAACAAATTCTTAAAAACAAACTTCAATTGGGGTCCAGATCGTACAGCATGTGTGGTGGTCGTACAGCCACGTTTATATCCATCAATCCAACAATAATGGCTTTGAGTGCTGATGTAGAGTCCCCATGAACCTCCCTTTTGTATCTGAGCTACACTCCACTTTTTTAAAATAAAAGTTCTTTATCACTGCACCATCATCCATTTTGTATAAAATTCTCACACCAATCATTAAATAGGTTGCCAACAGAGAATTGTGAGCTGAATCTGCATGCAATTTAAAAAAAAAAAATCCAGAAGCGTACTTACCAGCAGTCGTGGCGCTTAAGGTGATGCAGCTGTGAAATTTAGATGATCTATAGAATGTAAGATATCCTATTGCGACACGAAGATTTTGAGAAAAAAAAATCCTCCCAATCCAAACTACTCTTTTCATGGAAAATTTTTATTTTCTCAAAACTTGCTCTAACGGTTTTAATTAAATATATTTAGATGACAAATAAAATGTATATCTTGAATGTTTTGGCAAACCCTCTGAAGACCTCTTTATTCCAGATGGATTTTGCTTAATTTTGCATAACTGGTAAACCGTAAGAGATAGACAAAAACTAAATACTACAGACAAAACTGCACAAAACATATAGATTTCGTTAAAACACTAAGTTATGTAATATACATTTTTTCGTGTATTTGATCATTTCCGAGGCATTCCTTGTTTTGGTTTCAGTTTTAAAATACAGAATTTTCTCATAATGGGAATTTGTCAACTCCTGGCTATGCAAAGAAACGGTTTTCAATGTCAGTTTTTAAAAGATAGAACTACCGTTTAGTCTAGTGTATTCCCTTCTACTTACAAGGAAACGAGTAATAAAGACAATTTCTGCTAACAGTTATCTCGACTAGCATAAAGTAGATAGAAGAATAACCTTTTTAAGAATAATTTGTTACAGCGATGTAATGAAAGTCATGTGATTGGAACACATCAGATTTTTATACTGCCCATAATTAATTAATAAAGAAAAAATATTATTTTTCGTATTCTCCATAATAGCTGATTTTTCAAAGTTGACTAATTTATCAAATTTGGAGCATTATCTCACCATTTTCTTTAATGTGCGTTTGAGAGGCATCGTGTGGAACATTTTGAGAAGGAAAAGAGTGGAAAAAATTAGAGAAAAAATAAGATTTAAAATTGGGGTGCTATCAACAAGCATGCGCCTATCCATTTATAGTTTCAGTTAATTGTCAGTTAAAGTTCTCCAAATGGGGAAAGCAATATACATTTCCTATTCCAGAAAACCTTTAACTGTTGCCACAAGGTGCTCCATGATCTCGGATTTGAGCTCTAAGCAGTAAATAAGTATAAAATAATACTCCATAATAATGAATAATACTGTACTCCTAAGAGCACTATTTTAAGATAAATACAATTTGAGACGAATAAGGCAAGCTTGGCTGAAATGCAGTTAAATGCCGGCCATCTTGCATTAAAGGGCTGAATGATGACAATTGAAAGGTCCATTGTTATCCATGCTGGTACATCTCATTTTTATGGCCACTCACCATGACGAATTTTACAGCTGTTCTAAGGATTAGCACCCTTTCATAATACGTATTAGTCTTATGAAATGGTTAGTGCACCATACTACCTTATACACATCCAAATTTAAATATATACTCGATATACAAGAAAAAGTAGCCATGGAGGACTGACATTGCGGATAAAAATTAGGTTATGTCTGAAAGTGTGAGGGGACGGTACATAGAATTAATGCGCGACCGTCAAATCTGCTGGAACTGGTTTCAAAAAATTATTATCAATCCATTAACTATTATGTTCTGAGAAGAAAATCTGTATATTCGCTACTCTACTAAAAGGTGTACACATTGTAAAGATATTTTTACAAAAAGCTGCATTATTAGTGTTATATGAAGTATTACAGTATTTCTTATTCTTCAGGATGGAACGTTCTCGCTAGCAGATCTGATCGACGCCTTCCTAGAGACCGAAGTCCAAAGAGTGTTGAGAGCTTATGAGAACTGCGTCACAGTGGACGTACACTGCTCACCCGAGGGAGACTGGACCACCGAGCGTCTGGCCAAGGAGACCTTCGCACGAACCTGCAAGGTTCGCGTAAATCCCGATGACCGTCTAACGGCAGGAAGCACTCCTATCTGTAAGTAATAATTTGGTAGAGAATCACAAACTTTGATATCTAATTACAGGTAGGTGAGACAAAGGTGCTCAGGGTTAGGTCAAGAGCTTGTCTGGTGGTTTCGAGTTAAACATACTGAACTTGACGTCGCATCCTTTTCGTTTAATTTGACGTATAAATAAAAAAAATCTTATGTGTACCATTCACATAACTTTCTCCATATCCCTGCAACAAATAATTCTTAAAAAGCTTATACTTCTATTTACTTTATGCTAATCAGAAAAAATTGACAGAAATAGTCTTATTACTTGCTTCCTTGTAAGTAGAAGCGAAATAAGGGACAACCGTAGGTTAAAGTGATAGTCAAAAGCTGGTTGCTATGTCAATGAAGCTCCTTTGTTTATATGGATAGGAGTTGACAAGTTCCTGTATGAGAAAAGTACACGTTTTTCATAGCGGAAACCAAAAGTAAGGAATGTCACAAAAACGACGAACTCCACGAAAAAAATGTATATAACATAAATTGTGTTTTAAAGTGCTCTACATTTTTGGTGCAGTAAGTTTTTGTCCATCTCTTACGGTTTAGCAGTCATTCAAAACTTGGTAAAATTCATCCAGAATAAACTACTCTTCAGAGACTATACACAGAAAATTCAAGATATACATTTTATTTGTTAGGTAAATATCTTTAATATACGAAATTTTAATCAAAATCGTTAGAGACATTTTTGAGAAAATCAAAATTTTCAAAAAAAGTTCCATGTAAAGGGTAGTTGGGGTGGGGGGATTTTTGTCAAAATCTTCGTGTCGCATTCCTGGAAGATACTAAACTTAAATACCAAGTTTGGTATTTTACCGACTTTTCGTTTTTGAGTTATCGTGTTCACAGACACACGGACACACACACACACACACGGACCTTTTTGTGAAAATGCTTTTTTTGGATATTGGGGACCTTAAAACATATATTTCCGGTGAAATCTCGGTATCGAATTTTTGGTGGAGTGCAATATTTTCTCTATACACTATGTACATAGTGCGTATGGAGAAAGTAATAAAATGAATTTCTTTTTAGTCCCGTTTTGTTTCACTGTAAACTTCTATGAATTCTTACATAAAATATACTTTCTGTAACAGATAAACTTCCATTTTTTGATATTGTTATTTTTGTAATTCTATTTAACTTGGTAAAAAAATATTATTAAGTTAAAACGAATATGTCCAGCATTATTACTGCTTGTTCTGTTAGTCGTTTATTTTCAAAAATATTCTACAGTGAGTCACATAAGCTATTTTCTCTGAGTTCCTGTTAATCAGGATAAATACTTGTCAGAAGTGATTCCTCTAGGCGTACAGGTACACAGAAAGTATCATTAGAAACAAAATTGTCGTGGTATTGCAAGTTGTCACAGGACTTTTTACAATATTATAGAGAGAAAAATGTGCATGTATGTGTGAGGGCTATCTCAAAAACCATTCAAACGATTTTGATAATTATTTCACCATTAAAGTGAGTGTTAAGAATTTATTTTTCTTGTATACTGACTGATCAAATTCATTCACAATTTACCAGGACAGGATTTATTTGATGAAGTAAAGTTATAAAACGAATAAGAGAGGCCTCTGAGCAAAATTAAGGGATCTTTCACGCCCAATATAGAACGCTGAGAACCAAAGCAGTTAAAGAGCGTCCATAAATAACAGGCCATTTCATTTGAGGAGCTGCTAAATAGTGCCTAGATTGGTAGTAGAGAGCAGATGAGCGTAGCATGGACATATCAACACCATGGTAGTCTGAACGTCATAAGAAATTGTTTGTGCACTTGCTTCCACACACACACACACACACACACACACACACACACACACACACACTACAGCGCCCTTTGTGTTCTGAACGTCAGTTACTTCTAAAAGATACCTTGGTTGTAGCGGGCTGAACGTGAAGTACTCCGCTATGGATGTGACAGCAGCTCTAGGGACTACTTTTTGACCCTTACAACTATTGTTTCGTTTGTTTACTCAGTATTTTTACTTTCTCTACACGTAGTGCATATAGAAGGTATTGTATTGCATCCAAAAATTCGATTCAGAGATTTCACCGGAAATACTGATTTGGGTCTTCCTGAATCCGAAAAAACAGCATTTTTAAAAAATGTCCATGTGTGCGTGTGAGTGTGTGGGTGTGTGTCTGTGGGCAGCATAACTCGGAAACGAAAAGACCGTTAAATACCAAATTTATTATTTACGTTTGGTGTCATCCAGGGATGCGACACGAAGATATTCAAAAAAATCCCTCCAACCCAACTACCCTTTACATGGAATTTTTTTCGAAAATGTTGATTTTCTCAAAAAATGGCTCTAACGATTTGGATTAAAATATCATATCTTAAAATATTTAGTTGGCAAAAATAATGTATAAGTTGCATTTTCTGGAAATAGCCTCTGAAGACTACCTTACTCTGGACGAATTTTACGGAATTTTGCATAACTGCTAAACCGTAAGAGATGGACAAAAACTTGCTCTACAAACAATGTAGATCACATTAAAACACACAATTTATGTTATATACAGTTTTTTCGTAGAGTTGATCGTCTTTTAGATATTCCTTGTTTTTTGGTTTCAGCTTTAAAAAACTTATACTTTTCTCATAAAGGAAGTTGTCAACTCCTGTACATACAAACACCCAAAAATTCGATACCGAGATTTCACCGGAAATATACGTTTTAGGGTCCCCTGTATCCAAAAAAAAAAAAAAAAAAAAAAAGCGTTATCAGAAAAAGGCCTGCGTGTCTCAGTGTGTCCGTGTGTCTGTGAACACGATAACTCAAAAACGAAAAGTCGGCAAAACACCAAACTTGGTATTTAAGTTTAGTGACTTCCAGGGATGTGACACGAAGATTTTGAGAAAAATCCCCCCACCCCAAACTACGTTTACATGGAACTTTTTTAGAAATATTTTATTTTCTTAAAAATTGCTCTAAGATTTTGATTAAAATATCGTATATTAAAGATATTTACCTGAAAAATAAAACGTATATCTTGAATTTTCTGAGAATAGCCTCTGAAGACTATTTTACTCTGAATCAATTTTACGGAATTTTGCATAACTGCTAAACCGTAAGAGATGGACAAAAACTTACCACACAGAAAATGTAGAGCACCTTAAAACGGACAATTTGTGTTATATACACTTTTTGTGGAGTATATCGTTATTTAGATATTCCCTGTTTTTGGTTTCACCTTTAAAAAAACTTATACTTTTCTCTTACAGGAATTTGTCAACTCCTGTCCATACAAGCAAAGGAACTTCAGTGACATAGCAACCAACTTTTGACTATCACTTTAACCCATTGTACTGCCTTATTTCGCTTCTACTTACTTGGAAGCAAATAATAACACTGTTCCTGCTAATTTTTTCTCGATTAGCGTGAAATAAACAGTCATAAGCTTTTTAACAATAATTTGTTGCAGAGATGTAGAGAAAGCCATGCGAATGGAACACGTCAGATTTTTAATTATTGCACTTAAGCAGATAAATAATTATCCTTTATAAAGTACTGGGTAGGTCTGGTGTAACGGTTAACAAGTAAGGCTATGCATGCTGTTGGACGCATATCGTCATGTGTATGAAAGTGTGTCATATTAGTTCATTGATAAGTCAAGAGCAGATTTGCTTCGGACATTTCAGTTAAACATTTTGGAAGTGGTATCTAATCAATTAATGATATTTCAAGGGAAGTATCGGCATAAGTAAATAGATATTCTCTGTTAAATGTTCCAAATGAATTTATATTTCTTTAGGCTTTTAAAAGCAACCGTATTGATGCATGAGTAATACGAGATACGTCCAGAAAGTAAGTTCCGTTTCAATTTATCTCCGCTGCAGCGCTGCGATCGCAGTTCCGCACATGCGCGGTAGACGCTCTGTATCAAGGAGAACAAACGTGCGCCATTTTGAGATCGCTGTCAGTCACAAAAGCTTTGTTGTGCTTGTTTACAACGTCGGTGTTGATTAAAAATCCCGCCGCTTGTGAAATTAGATCTGTGATTCGTTTTCTGAATGCTAGGAAAGTGAAACTAATTGAAATTTATCGGCAAATTTGCGAAGTTAACGGACAAAATGCGATGAGTGATTCAATGGTGAGAAGATAGTTCCGACAGTTCAATGAAGGATGTAGTGAAGTGCACGATGAAGAACGAAATGGATGTCCATCTTTGGTTACAGAAGAACTGGTTCACGCGATTGATGACAAGATCCAGGAAAACCGCAAGTTTACAATTAGTGCTCTCGCTATGGAATTTCCCCAAAGCTCACGATCACTAATTCATGAAATTGTTTCCGAAAAACTGAAATTTCGTAAACTTTGCTCACGTTGGGTACAGGCGGCAAACTTCTATGAAGAAGGTATACAAAAACTTGTGCCACACTATGACAAATGCCTGCAAAATTTCGGCAGATATGTGGAAAAGTAGTTTAAGAGTTGTAGAATTTTGTGCAATAAATAATTATTCTGTATCTGTACACAATTTAATTTTATTACCAAACGGAACTTACTTTCTGGACGTACCTCGTACTTACCAATGTATCTTGTCAAATATGTTTATATTAAACATGTGTTCAAAGTGATGGATCTATGAAACTCCAAAACTCTATAATTTTGTTCTGATTGCTTTGACTCTTTTGCCACATACTCACAACATAAAACAAAGTGCACATACAATTTTAAAATATGTTTGAAACTTTTATTAGGATACTGATGATTTTATTCAACATTTTTGATGTGGCAATAGAGAATGTTCTTTGGACCCCACAACTTTCCATATGGCACCCAAATGTTCTAATTTGAGCTTAGTATACAAAGATAAAGATCTATTCTTAATTTTCTTAAATCATTTTATTAAATTATTCAACTTTTACAATTTTTAAATAATTCTTGTATTAATTTTTAATGTTTTAAACTAGTACACCACCATTTTAATCCATACTTCCTGAAACTCTACTAAAAATGTCAAACAACTGAATTATAAAACTGTGATCCATGAACATAAACCTTCTACAAAAAAAAAGAAAAGGATCTGAGATGAAAACTGTATTAAAAGTTCAACGAGGTATTTTGCTTAAATGGTGCGAGCCCAATCAAAAAAATCTGATGTGTACCATTCACATGACTTTCTCTACATCTCTGCAACAAATTATTCTTAAAAGCTTATATTTCTATTTACTTCATGCTAATCAGTAAAAAAATAGCAGAAATAGCCATATTACTTGCTTCCTTGTAAGTAGAAGCGAAATAAGGGAGTACCATAGGTTAAAGTGATAATCAAAAGCTGGTTGTTATGTCACTGAAGTTCCTTTGTTTGTATGGACCGCAGTTGACAAATTCCTGTATGAGTAAAGCATAAGTTTTTCATAGCAGAAACCAAAAATAAGGAAATACGAACTCCACGAAAAAAATGTATATAACATAAATTGTGTGTTTTAATGTGTTCTACATTTTTTGTGTAGTAAATTTTTGTCCATCGCTTGCGGTTTAGCAGTTATTCAAAATTCAGTAAAAATCGTCCAGAATAAACTACTCTTCAGAGGCTATTCCCAGAAAATTCAAGATATACATTTTATTTGTCAGATAAATATATTTAATATACGAAATTTTAATCAAAATCGTTAGAGCCATTTTAGAGAAAATTGAAATTTTCGAAAAAAGTTCCATGTAAACGGTAGTTTGGGGTAGGGTGATTTTTTTCAAAATCTTTGTGTCGCATCCCTGGAAGATACTAAACTTAAATACCAAGTTTGATATTTTACCGACTTTTTTAGTTATCGTGTTCACGGACACACAGACACACACACACACACACACGGATCTTTTTGTAAAAATGCTTTTTTTTTTGTTAGATAAAGGGGCCCCTAAAACATACATTTCCGGTGAAATCTCGGAATCGAATTTTTGGTGGAGTGCAATACCTTCTCTATACACTATGTACATAGTGCGTATAGAGAAAGTAAAAATTTTTCATATTAAAAATAATTTTTCCAGCATGAAAGTACAAGTTATAAGTATAATAATAACAACAATAACAATAATAATAATTAATAAAGCAAGGGACAAACATTAAAAATTTTACATTCTGCCATTTTCAGAGACACACATCCTTAATATGTTAGAAGTTGCTGGATATTAAACTCTTGAAATGTTGTACAGGTAACTTCATCAACTATATCAATCCGTTCGTACGACCGGCATCCCTGGAGCAGCTTCTGGAGCCATCAGATGTAGTTGGTAACATCCGGTTTAGTCACCCCACACTGTATGTGTTCCCTGGAGGTCAGGGTGATGCCGCCCTTTTCGGCATCAATGGTTTCAACATGCTCGTGGATGGTGGTTTCGCGCGCAAGGCCTGCTTCTGGGACTTCGCACGACATTTGGACCGCTTGGATGCCGTTCTTATGACGCGACTGAACAATGGCACTGTCAATGGGCTGGCTGCCGTCCTCCGCCGCAAAAAACAAACCCATGTGTACCCTCAGATAGGACATTTCTTCTGTAATCTGCAGGTATAATTTCTAGTTACTTTTTCAGTAGTAAGTATTATATACGCGCTAAAAAGTTTAATATTTGGCAGATATTTAACATCACAACAGTGATGGACCACAAAGAGCAGCAGTAATATTATTTTCTTCCGCAGTCATTTTTGAGATTTTAATGTCCACCGACGACTTATTATCAACTCCATCATTACCTCTGAAAGGGTTTGAGGTGAAAAGTTCATTATTATTACTGATTGTAATCATTTGATCTGTCAAATATTAACTTATTCGCGCCACTGTTACACTTTATAAATGTAATTTAATGTATGGCTTAACAAGGTTTAAATGTATACAGCTTGTTTTATATAACGAGAACTCCTGTGTGGCATGTGTGCAGCCATATCTTGAGAGCAAACTGACGCATCTAGAGGTATGCGCAGAAGACAGCATAGAGGGATTGTAGCGAGAATGTTATTGCTTCTTTATTTTGCCACCAACAAGCAGGAACAGTAACCAGCCACTAACTTATATTCACTGATCCTATAAACCATTCTACCTAGCTGCACAGACTTTTCTGTTGCATCTGCTATCATGACTCTGGAAATGAGATGCAATAGTCCTTTGATTCTTAAAGCTACGTACTAAGTTGTGTAAATTCTTGTGTTCATACATACCCGTTTTTCTTTGGGTACCCAAGCTAGCTGCATAGACTTTTCTGCTGCATCTGCTATCATCTTATAGTCGTCGAGCGTCAGGCACTGTCGTATCTCGGTGTCACATACCCCATCGCCGCCGAAAGAGAAGGTTGTTTCCTGGGACACGTAGCTAGGTGCTAGATTGCGGTAAGCGGTTCTCGAGGGTCTGCCATTTTCCCCTGGACTTCGCCGCCTCGGGATTGCATGCAATACTTCTACCGCCCCCCCCCCCTTGGAGGCTTGCTATCAGCCTTGCAACTTCCTCTTCTGCTATAGGTGGCGACGGCCTCGAACTGTCGGCGGAAGACTTTGAAAGTTGACGTCCTATTGTACCTGGGTGGCTTGACGCGCGCGGATATTGCGTCGCGTCCTGGAGTCTCGATCTTCAAGTATTTCTACCTTCCATTGAGTATCTTTTTCACCATGGCTTCAGTTCCTTGGCGCCACTGTCGTATCTTACCTCCAGGACATTAAAACGTTCCCCGAGATCTCCCATGGCATCAACGCGTTCTTCGACACCCGCGTTTACATGTAGGTGAAGTTCCGTCATAATTTCCCCTAGCTCTGCCATGCTTATCGCACACTGGCCAGTCGTTCGTCGATCTTGGTCGTTAATTCGGTCTTCATGTTCTCCATCGCCAACTTCATTTTATCTTCCATCCTCTCCGATTTGCGATTCCATCTTCTCTTCCATCATCTTCTCCATTCCGAGTTTCATTTCTTCTATGCCGACTTTCATTTTCTCATGCATCTTCTACATACCTAATTTCATTTTGTCATCCATATTCTCCACTGTATTTTCTAACTTTACATCCATCTTCTTGGTGGCAGCCAACAAATTTTTATGCATCTTCATCTCGGCGTAACAATTCCGTGAGAGTGGTCACATAACTCTATGCTAGTATGCAGTTTTCAATATTCATCTTGATCAAAATAACTGCATGTTTTATATATTTTCATACCAAGAAGCCCAGTATAATATATAAGTAGCATTAATGCAAAATAAAGCAAATAGGTAATACATTTATGCTTTTATATTAATAAAATCAATGACTGAAGAATTATAGCAAACGAGTAGTATAACTAAATTTAAAGATAATAGGAGACTGACTAAAGAATGTTTACAAAACCTTTGTTTATCACGTCGAAATGATGATGATGATGATGATGATAATAATAATAATAATAATAATAATAATAATAAATTTTGTTGATTTATTTTATGAAATAGAAAATTGAAAAAACACCCTTATAAAACTGAAATCACATGAGATGTACAGGTGATTATTTAATAAAATCCATGATGTTAATTGTGTAAAGGGATGTGTTATTGATACTATATTGCTTAGAGTTTTCATTTAAATAAAAAAATGCTTCTTATATACTTTAATTGTTTTGCATTATTATCATATATAATAATAATAATAATAATAATAATAATAATAATAATATAAGTCCTGAAAGCAAAAGAATAGCAATCTAATTCAACTTACTGAGCACATTAACTGGGTTTTCCAAATATTCAAGTAGTCGCCCTCCGTGGTGTAGTGGTTACCATGCTAACCTTATACACCCAAGGTCGTGGGTTCAAACTCGGCGGAGCACGATGGATTTTTTCGGGTCTAAAAATCCTTAGCATGGCTTCCTTCGGAAGGGAAGTAAAGCTGTTGGTCCCGTGTCATATATCTACGGCACGTAAAAGAACCTCAAGCCTGATAGAGATGCCTCTGAGCAAAATTAAGCGGTCTTTCACGCCCAATATAGAATGGGAAGCTGAGAACCATAGCAGTTAAAGAATGTTCATAAATAACACGCCATTTACATTTATATATTTAAATATTTAAGTGGATTTATTTGCAATTATATAAGTTCAGTATATTTGATCATCTCTTTCTTCTCAGATTAAATCTAAACACCAACCCCGTGTTATCTCTTGCAGTTAGTGTTAAAGAGGTTTTCATTAATAGTAGGTATAATTACTTATCATTACTGTTGAGTCACACAATTTAAAAACATTTTAAGGAAAGTGTGTATGTGGGAGTAACTGAAACTCTTGTTTTCAGGAACGGCGACACGCAACATCGCCGGATGGAGACAAAGATCGAGACGCACTGTTGGTGAACCTTCTGGATGAGGGACAGGAGATTGTGTTGAATCTACGACACCTGCAGCTACGTCCGCATGCTTGTTATCGCGATGGAAATCATGTGGAGCCCATAAATCTTTACCACAAGGTCGGCCATGGCAAGTTGGATATGTATGTCATCAGCCCAGCCAAAGACAGCCGTGATGTCAAAGAGTTCCTCTCTAAGTGGAATGCCAATGACTCACGACTCTTTGCAAGTTCCTCCAGAGGCAGAGAGTTCCATTTTCCGTTACAAAATTTGGTGTCTGTATGTGCCCTACTTGTATGGCAGCCCGCCAATCCCAACGACACAATCACGCGTATCCTCTTCCCGGGTTCCACGCCTCAGCACAAAATCTTCGAAGGTGTGGACAAACTGCGAAATATCGAATTTCTTAAACATCCTGTGTGCACGGCAAGAAGCATCTCGCCATCCGCTTCGACCGTGGGACTAACTGGTAGGGGGTCTGCGGGCGGCAAGCAACGTCAGGTCCCTACCGTCATTGACAAGCTTCTGCCCGGTGAGGGCGTAAAGACGCCGTCCCATCCTGTAAGCAACAAACAAGCCCCATCCGCAAAAACAACAGCTACCATTCCGGTATCAGGTGCTGCACCAGAAAGTAAGCCTCAGGTAAAGCAGCAGCAGCCTCCTGCGACAACTACGACCGCGGCCGCCCCTACTTCCGCCCCTGTGTCAACGCCGCCCTCCAAGGCCGCCCTATCCCAGACCAAACAAAAGGTCGATAAACTGACTTCCAAAGCAGAACCACCGAAAATGAAGACTGAAACAAATAAAACTGTAGATGCAGAAAAACCCAGTGCCAAAACAGAAAAGGCGACTAAGACGATAGTTACCGAAACTGTTAAGTCAAAAGTGGAACATAGATCAAAGATAGAATCTAGAACTTCGGTAATCAAATCGAGAACTGATTCAAAACCTCCAAGATCCACAGAAAGAAGGCAGAAGGCATCGCCTTCAGCAACAGCTTCCGAAAAAAAGAGTGAGTCAGCAAAATCATCTCCTACAACGCCCAAAAAGTCCGTAGATTCAAAGATTAATGGTGTAATATCACGTACCGAAGCAGCAAAGGCAGCGGTGCCTAGGACATCTAGCAGAACGCGGCCCTCACCAACAGCAACACCTGCTAAGAGCACTAAGGAGGCAAACAATCGAAAAGTTGTCGAGTCCAAATATCACTCTCGAGCTTCCTCGTCATCTCGGCAAGTTACTACCAGCAGACAAGAAGCCACAGTGAGTAAGGTAGAACGGAAACCAATAAGCAGACGTCCTAAGCCGGCATCGCCAAGCAAAGCAGCAACGACTGCAACGAAACCCCCGAGTTCTCCAGCCAAATCATCTTCTGCGAAAAGTACGCCGACACCTTCGGTAAAGTCGGAGAAGGATGGAGTTGTGCGTAAACATAAAGGCGAGGCAGAAAAAATAGCGACAGATTCCTCAGCAGTATCGACGCCGTCTACAGTAGAACCTGAAACGGCTCTAAAGGCTAAGGCACAGATCGAAGAAGCTCCTCCACCTGCAGCAGAAGTTAAAGATAAGGACATCAAAGAAGAAGTCACAGGAAAGGAAGAAACAATTCCCTCACAGAAAGAAATCGCAACAGAAATAGTACAGGAAGAAGAAAAAGAAGTAATAACCAAAGAACTAAAGGAAGAAGTGCCTGAAAAAGTTGATGTTGAAACAGTAAAAGAAATATCTGAAGTGACAAAAATTGAAAGAGAGAGCACAGAGACCAAACCTGAAGAAGTCTCAACTGAAAAATTAGCAAAAGATCAGGATCAAGGAGGAGAAGAGGAAGAGGAAGTTGCCGAAGATAAAGAATCTGAAATAGCCATTGAAGACACACAAGAAGAACAACTTGTCGCTGAAAGAGAGACAGAGGCAATGGAAGAAGAAATAGAAGAGGAGGATGAGGAAGAAGAAGAGGAAGTTGTATTAGCTATTGAAGAAAAGAAAACTCTTGCAGAAGAACTTGAATTAGAGGCAGCTAAGGAAAGAGAAAAGGTTAAAGCAGATGATGAAGAAGAAGAGGATGAATATTTGATAATAGAAAAAGAAGAAGTTGAGCAGTATATGGAAGATTCTCTACAGGAACAAGAGAGTGCAGAATCACATATACCAGATACTAAAGAAGAAGATGAGGAACAAAAGCACCTGCGTGATGAAGTTGAATCTGAGAAAGAGAAAAAGGAAAAAGAGGAGGAGGAAGAGGAAGTTAAGGTTAATGGTTACCATGAACCTGGTGAATTAGAAATCGAGGAAGATGCAGAAGAAGAACGCATACCTTCCGGAAAAATGGAACTAAAAGCAAAAGAACCAGCTGAAAGTGAGAAGGAAGCCATTGCAGTTGAAGAGAAGGAGGATGTAGTGGATGTAAAAGAAAAAATAGTAGAACAGGTTTCTACAGATGCTGTTGCTGAAAAAGAAGAAAATATTCAAATCAAAGAAGTAAAACCAGAACAAAAGCTGACACCTGCAACAAAAGAACAAATACAAGAAGAAGTACAAGAAATCATAACATCAGCTAAAGAGATTGTAACTAAAACCAAGAGGGAAAGTGAAACAAAATCCGAAGATGTAGATGAAGCAATCCAGAAGATTAGTAAGGAAATAACAGAGAGTGAACGAAAAAAAGAAGTTGAAGAACGGGATGAAGGAAAAGAAGTATCTTCAATAAGTCCAGAAGAAAAGCTAGATATTTCTTCTGAGAAAATGAGAGAACCTACTGAAGAGCAAGAAAAAGCTGTTGATCAGCGATATCCAGCAGAGGAATCACAGCCTGATGAACGCTTTTCCACTACAGTGGAGTCTGCTGCTACGACTGCCCCTACCTTGCCTGAAGATGAAAGAATACCACTAGATGAAATAAAGGAGATAGTAGAAGAAAAGTATGTAAAGGAAGAGACTAAAGAAGAGAAGAGGCAGCCTCCTCATTCTGCACCCGCTGCAGTTGCACCGTCCGTTGTTCCGCCCCAAGTCATTGTACCAGTTGTTGGTGGCCTCTTTGATCCACAAGCCATCGTACACATTCAGCGCGACATCGTCAAAACGCCAGATGAAGTCGCGGACCTGCCCGTCCATGAGGAGGTAGATCCGGGCACATATGAATCAGAAGATTTTGGAAAGCAACTTCAGTCTCCAGATGTGGAAGTGAAAGATACCGAAGACCAACAACTGGAAAAAGGTGAACTCAAAGAAAAAGAGGAGCTTTTAAAAGAAGCTGGGAAAGAGGAAAAAGATTTTATTGCATCAAGCCTTGAAGTACAGAAAGATGAAGTGGAAAAACCACAGAAAGTGCAAGAAGAAAGTAAGGAAATTCTTGCTGACAAAGTTCCAATTCAAGAAGCAGTTGAGACTGATCTTTTGCCCAAAAAGGATGTTGCTGAAGGTCTATCAAAGGATGATATACTTAGCGATGACAGAAAACAAAAATCATCTGTTCTTGCAGAAGAAATAATAAAACCACCAGATACCAAAGAGGAAACTGAGAAACTTGAAAAGGGTGTTAAAGACAGTCAAGAACCTAAGGAATTCATTGAGGATCTTAAAATTAAAGAAAAAGAAGAAGATGGCTTTATACAGCAGGCTACTGTAGCGACAACAGTCATAGAATCTTCCAAAGAAAAACCTGCTGCAGAAGAAGAAATAAAAAAAATTACTGAACATTTTATTGAAAGAGAGAAGATACATGCAGATGATAAGAAAACTGTGATCAAACCTGAAGTTACACAATACCTTCAGAAAGAAATGCAAATTGAGAAGACTGAAGAAGATGTGCAAAAGAAAGATAAAGTTGAAGAAAAGAAGACTGAAATGGAAACAGATAAACCTTATGAGCCAGCATCAGTTAGCACTGAAAAGCAAAAGACTGAAATGGAAGTTTTGGAAACAAAAGAGTCAGAAGAAAAAGAACTCCATGTTCCTGAAGAATCACAGAAAGAAAAGACTGAATCAGAAAAGGTCTTTGCCTTATCAGATGAAGATAAAATGAAAAGGAAAGATGAGCGGGAAGAAGAAATTGGAGAAAAAATGGACAAAGAGAAAAGAGAAACAGAGGAGGAAGTACTTACAAAAACAGAAGCTGTTGAAACAGAAGTTGAAAAAATGGATAAAGAGAAACCTGTAAAGGAAGATATAAGTGATAAAGGGGAATCACATCAAGAACTTAGGGATTTTAAACCACAGTCACCAGTGGAAGGCACCAAAGATGCTTTTGAGGAGCTGGAACCCTCATTAGCTCATAGAGAAATAGAATCAAAACCAGAATACCAAAAAGAGATTTCATTAAGTAAAGAAGGGAAGAAAGATGAAGATAAAGACATTGACGAGAAAGATAAACCTGGTGATGAGTCTCTTACAAGGGATGAGAAGGATACCAAAGAGTTTGACATTTGTAAAACAGAAGAAAAATATGCAGTACCAAAAGATTTCAAAGATGTTATTCCTGAGCAGCAAATAGAAAAAGATCTTGGTACTGAAGATAGAGCTTCTCAACCAACACCAAGTCCCCTTTCAGCAACATACTTAGAAATAATTGAAAAACTTCAGCAAGATTCAAAATCAACAGAACCCACATCAGCTTTTGAAGACGAAAAAGTCAAAGCGTTTACAAAAGAAGAAATACTGGAAAAGACTGAATTAATATCAGAAACAATGCTTGAGTCTGAACAAAAATCTGAAGAACCCATTAGCCCAAAAAGTAAAGTTCAAACTCAAGAACTGAAAGATCCTGCCCAAGCATCTATTACACAAAAGGAACTAGAGATACTTACCAAGCCAGCATCTGAAACTGTTGAAGCAAAGGAACCCTTAACTGAAGGAAGATTTGATGAATTAAAAAATCAAGAAGCAATTAAGACTGCAGAAAAAAAGGATTCAGAAAAATTATCAGAAGCGAAGCCATCAGTGGAAGAAAAGAAACCCTCAGATGATCTAAAAGATAGTGAAGAGAAAGCTAAAATCAAAGATCTAACTTTAGCTGAAAGTATAAGAGTTACTAGTGAAGAAAAAGAGGATAGTTTTGCTGAAGGAAGTATATCTCCAGGTGAAGCATACATTGATTCTGGACTGGAAGAAGAACCAGTGTATGTGAAGATGGAAGCACCAGAATTACCAGAATATGTAACAGTCACTCCTGACTCAGCACCCCCTTCTCCTCAACTTCTGCCCAAAGTTCAAAAAGCACAAGAAAAGGATGATAAGAAACTGGAAGGAACAGAGGAGACTTCCATATTAGACTCAAAAGAAACTCCTTATACTGAAATGCTGAAAGCTGAAATACCAGTACCACCCCCACCAACACCAATGCAAAAGGAACCCGAAGATATTTCCACTGGTAAAATTACAGATCTAAATGAAGTTAAAGTACTAGAGGGGCTTATTTCAACTAGCAAAACTGCTATTGCTGAAACAGAGACAAAACTCTCTATGCAGGTGGAAGAAATATTAACCACTCCTCGGAAGGAAAAAGATGTATTGAAATCAATGGAGGAATCAACAAAGCTGAAAGAAGAAGAAACTGTGCCAATTTCAGAAGACACAAAGGAAATGGAGTCCTCTGAACTGCCTTCCTCAGAAATGGCCAAAGATGAAGCTGAAGTAGCAAAAATTATTGAAAAGATAGATATTCAACCCTCAGAAGCTGAAAAACAGTATAAGCCAGAAACTGATAAGCTGGAACAAATGACATCCAAAGAAACAGTAGATGCTTTGGAAGCTGCTACTGTTGATTCTCATAAAATAAAATCTTCCATAGAAACGATAAGTACTATAGAACATTCTACTACAAATGGCATACTGGATTATGAGGATGAAGAGACACATGAGGAAAGTAAAAATATAATACAGGAAATTAAAACAACCACAAAAACGACTGTGAGTGATATTGATGCAAAAGATAGTGATGAGCAAAAGCAATTAGAAGAGCATGTTGCTGAAGAAGTTGAGGACAGCAAATCCATCACCAGAGAAGTGGACTTTGAAGATAAAATAGATGCTGAGGGCAGAAAAATAATGACCATTGAAACTATGAAAACTACGAGAACGATTTTGACTGATGCAGAGGATGGGCAGCTAGAGGAACAAGCTGTTGAAGTTGGAGAGGATGATAAGAATATCACTGGAGTTACACATCAAGAAGATGAAATGGATGTTGATGGCAAAAAAATAATCAAGCTTACTGAAATTACAACCACAAAAACAACATTGAGGGAGGTTGATGCACAAGATGTTGATGAAAACAAAGAGATAGAAGAATGTGCTGCTGAGGAATTTGGGGAGGATGGTAAGGTTACTGACAGAACTGATCAGGAAAGAGATTCTGAAGGGAGAAAAATAATAAAGACAATTAAAACTACAACAACTACAAAAAGCATTTTGACTGGAGTAGAAGGAGAAGAAACTGATGGACTGACAGACCATGCAGTTGATGAGATTACAAAGGAAGATAAAACAAGTTCCAGAGTGGTGGATCTTGAGGATGAGGAGGTGGATGCTGAAGGTAGAAAAATTATAAAGACAACCAAAACCACAACAATTACAAAACAAATTCTGGAAGGAGTTGATATGGAACATATTGATGACAATGAACAGATAGAGCAAACAGTTTGCAAGCTCAAAGATGAAGCTACTGAAGAAGTAGAACAGGAAGCTAAAGTTGTTACAAAACCAATGGATAAGGAAGATGAGGAAAGAGAAGAGGAGGGCAGAACAATAATAAAATCTATAATAACCACAAAAACAACTGTGAGCGAAGTTGATGCAGAAGATACTGGAAAACTCAAGGAAATAGAAGAGCATGCTGCTGAAAAGGTTAAAGAGGATGGTAAAATAATTACTAAGCTCGTCGATCAAGAGGGTGAGGTCACAGATGCTGAAGGCTCAAAAATAATAAAATCAACTAAAATTACAACAACAACACAAAGAATCATCACTACATTTGATGGAGAAGAAACTGATGAACGGGTAGATCATATACATGAAGAAGTTGGAGACGTCATTACCAGAGTTGTGGATCATGAGCATGAAGAAGTAGAAGATACACAAATAATACAGACAAAACTGACAGCAGATAGCAAAAAAATATTGAGTGGAGATATTGATATTGAAGCAGACATACAAGTACAAGAACAAGCTGGCAAAGAAATTATAAAGGATAGCAATGGTTTTACTGGGGTTACCGATCAGAAAGTTGAAATAGATAGTGAAGGCAGAATACCAATAAAAATAATTGAAACCACAACTACAAGAAGAAGTGATGATGAAGAAGATATTGATAGCCTTATAAAAGAAGAACACCAGGTTGATGAGGATGAAATGGATTCTGAAGGCAGAAAATTGATAAGAACTACAACCACAATAACTACAAAGAAAAGTGTGACTGGAGTTGAGGAAAAAGAAATCATAGACCAAAAACAAATAACAGAGCATGCTGCTGAAGAAATTGAGAAGGATGATAAAACCTTCACCAGAGTCATGGAACAAGAAGATGAAGAAACAGATTCTGAAGGCAGAAAACTAATAAGAACAACTATTACCACAACAACTACAAAGAGCATTGTGACTGGCGCTGATGAAGCAGAAATTGATGAACAAAAGCCAGTGGAAGAGCTCTATGCTGAAGAAACTCAAAAAGATGGTAAAGTCATTACTAGTGTCACAGAACATGAAGATGATGAAACAGATGCTGAAGGGAGAAAACTAATAAGAACAACTACCACCACAACAACCACAAAGAGGATTGTGACTGGTGCTGATGAAGAAATTGATGACCAAAGGACAGTGGATGAGCATTCTACTGAAGAAGCTGAGAAGGAAAGTAAAGTCAGTACCAGAGTCACAGAACATGAAGATTATGAAACAGATGCTGAAGGGAGAAAACTAATAAGAACAACTACTACCACAACAACTACAAAGAGGATTGCAACTGGAGCTGATGAAGAAGAAATTGATGAAGAGCATTCTACTGAAGAAGCTGAGAAGGATAGTAAAGTCAGTACCAGAGTCACAGAACATGAAGATGATGAAACAGATGCTGAAGGGAGAAAACTAATAAGAACAACTACTACCACAACAACTACAAAAATGATTGTGACTGGTGCTGATGAAGAAGAAATAGATGACCAAAGAACAGTGGAAGAGCATTCTACTGAAGAAGCTGAGAAGGATAGTAAAGTCAGTACCAGAGTCACAGAACATGAAGATGATGAAACAGATGCTGAAGGGAAAAAAATAATAAGAACAACTATTACAACAACAACTACAAAGAGGATTGCAACTGGAGCTGATGAAGAAGAAATTGATGAAGAGCATTCTACTGAAGAAGCTGAGAAGGATAGTAAAGTCAGTACCAGAGTCTCAGAGCATGAAGATGATGAAACAGATGCTGAAGGAAGAAAACTAATAAGGACAACTATTACCACAACAACTACAAAGAGCATTGTGACTGGTGCTGATGAAGCAGAAATTGATGAACAAAAGCCAGTGGAAAAACTCTCTGCTGAACAAACTCAAAAAGATGGTAAAGTCATTACTAGTGTCACAGAACATGAAGATGATGAAACAGATGCTGAAGGGAGAAAACTAATAAGAACCACTACAACTACAACAACTACAAAAAGGGTTGTGACTGGTGCTGATGAAGAAATTGATGACCAAAGGACAGTGGATGAGCATTCTACTGAAGAAGCTGAGAAGGATAGTAAAGTCATTACCAGAGTCACAGAGCACGAAGAAGATGAAACAGATGCTGAAGGGAGAAAAGTAATAAGAACTACTACAACTACAACTACAAGGAGGATTGTGACTGGAGCTGATGAAGAAGATATTGATGACCAAAAAATAGTGGAAGAGCATTCTACTGAAGAAGCTGAGAAGGATAGTAAAGTCATTACCGGAGTCACAGAACATGAAGATGATGAAACAGACGCTGAAGGGAGAAAACTAATAAGAACTACAACAACCACCACAACTACAAGGAGGATTGTGACTGGTGCTGAAGAAGAAGAAACTGATGACCAAAAGATAGTGGAAGAGCATTCTACTGAAG
This sequence comes from Hymenopus coronatus, assembly GCA_030762935.1. Classification (NCBI taxonomy): domain Eukaryota; kingdom Metazoa; phylum Arthropoda; class Insecta; order Mantodea; family Hymenopodidae; genus Hymenopus; species Hymenopus coronatus. The sequence continues at coordinate 27,296,930 of CM060889.1, forward strand.
AAGCCGAGAAGGATAGTAAAGTCATTACCAGAGTCACAGAGCATGAAGATGATGAAACAGATGCTGAAGGGAGAAAAGTAATAAGAACTACAACAACCACCACAACTAAAAGGAGGATTGTGACTGGTGTTGATGGAGAAGAAATGGATGACCAAAGGACAGTGGAAGAGCTCTCTGCTGAAGAAACCCAAAAAGATGGTAAAGTCATTACTAGAGTCACAGAACATGAAGATGATGAAACAGATGCTGAAGGGAGAAAAATAATAAGAACTACTACAACTACAACTACAAGGAGGATTGTGACTGGAGCTGATGAAGAAGAAATTGATGACCAAAAAATAGTGGAAGAGCATTCTACTGAAGAAGCTGAGAAGGATAGTAAAGTCATTACCGGAGTCACAGAACATGAAGATGATGAAACAGATGCTGAAGGGAGAAAACTAATAAGAACTACAACAACCACCACAACTACAAGGAGGATTGTGACTGGTGCTGAAGAAGAAGAAACTGATGACCAAAAGATAGTGGAAGAGCATTCTACTGAAGAAGCCGAGAAGGATAGTAAAGTCATTACCAGAGTCACAGAGCATGAAGATGATGAAACAGATGCTGAAGGGAGAAAACTAATAAGAACAACTACCACAACAACTACAAAAATGATTGTGACTGGTGCTGATGAAGAAATTGATGATCAAAGGACAGTGGAAGAGCATTCTACTGAAGAAGCTGAGAAGGATAGTAAAGTCATTACCAGAGTCACAGAGCATGAAGATGATGAAACAGATGCTGAAGGGAGAAAAGTAATAAGAACTACAACAACCACAACTACAAGGAGGATTGTGACTGGAGCTGATGAAGAAGAAATTGATGACCAACAGCAAATGGAAGAGCATGCTGTTGAAGAAGCTGAGAAGGATGGTAAAGTCAGTACCAGGGTCACAGAGTATGAAGATCATGAAACTGATGCTGAAGGGAGAAAAGTAATAAGAACTACAACAACCACAACTACAAGGAGGATTGTGACTGGTGTTGATGGAGAAGAAATTGATGACCAACAGCAAATGGAAGAGCATGCTGTTGAAGAAGTTGAGAAGGATGGTAAAGTCAGTACCAGGGCCATTGAGCATGAAGATCATGAAACTGATGCTGAGGGGAGAAAACTAATAAGAACAACTACAATGACAACAACTACAAAGAAGATTATAAGTGGAGTTGATGATCATGAAAGGATAGAGCAACATAAAACTCAAAAATCTGAACAGTTTGGTAGCACAGAGCATGACAAGGAAGATCTAAGAGATGCTGATGGCAAAAAAATAACTAAGACTCTAGGAAGTTTGGCTGTGAGTGATTCGGAAAGTGTGGAAAAAGTTCAATCAGAAACACATGTAATTCAGAAAGTTGAAGATGATGACAGCATGGATCATGAAGATGAGGAAGTAGATGCTGATGGCAAAAAGATAATAAAGACAACTAAAACCACAAGAACAACAACAAGAATTTTGACTGAGGTTGATGCAGATCATATAGATGACAGTGAACAGATAGAAGAACACACAAGTCAGGAGGTGGGAGAGGATGGTAGAATTATTACCAGAATCATAAAAACTAGGAAAATTATTTCAGTTTCTCAAGAAGGAGAGGAATCAGAAGACTCTGATTTTGAAGAAGAAGAAGAGAATGCTGAATCAGCTAAAGCTGAAGAAGGCTCAGAATCAGATAAAATTAGTAAGACAGTGAGTTCTCACGGAACACCTGTTAAGAGCAAAGATGAGGTTGTACAAAGAGAAAGCACACCAGAAGATACAGTAGGTAAATCAACTACCACTATTACAACAGTATCTTCTGTGAAGGATGCAATGGGAGTAGAAACAGTGACCACAATTACTACCAAAGAAATTACTCTGGAAGATGGATCAATAGTGAAAACAACAACTCAGGATATCTCTTATGGTAAGGATGAAGATGTGAGGCCTGATTCTGCTGGTAGTGGGAAGCCTCTTGATGTACTCAGTCTGAAGTCCGAGGACTCTAGGCCAGGATCTGTAGATTTCAGTAAGCCCATTGAAACAATTAAACTGGAAGATTCACGTCCTGCCTCTACAGATAGCAGCAGACCTCTTGATACCTTAAGCTTAAAACTAGATGATTCCAGACCTGGATCTGCTGATATAATTAAACCTTTAGATGGATTAAAACTTCAAGATTCAAGGCCTGCCTCTGCAGATTTTGGTCAACCACTTGATATTTTAAAACTGACAGATTCAAGGCCTGCTTCTGCTGACATAAGCAAACCAACAGATATCCTGAAATTAACTGATTCAAGACCTGCTTCAGCTGATATAGATAAGTCCATGGCAGAACTTAAGATGGATGACTCAAGATCAGGGTCAAGTGATAGCGGAAAGGCTATCGAAGCTGCCAGAGCTGAATTAAAGTCAATCAGCATTTTAGATAAAAATGTTCCTGAAAGAGCAGACAGTGTTGCTAAGAAATTAGGGGATATTAGCTTATCCACAGAAGCTTACAAAACTACAGAAGAAAAATTAGAAGCTTCTAGGCCACATTCCACTGACAGTGGAAAACTGTCAGAAGTGCTGAGTAAGGAATCAGGGGAATCTAGGCCTTGCTCTGTGGATAGCAGCAAATCAATAGACATAAAAGGAAGGCAGAGTAAGGAGTTTGATGAAGGAGAAGGAAAAATATTGGAATCAAGGCCATGTTCAACTGAGAGCGCTAAGACTGAAACACAAGAAAAGACATCAGAACAAGATTCTGTTGACTTTTCCAAAGCTACAGGAACACTTGTAGAATCAGCTACTGAGGTAAAGAAAACAAAAGCTTTTGCTGAGGTATCTTCAGACTCAATATTAGCTACTACTGACATTTGTAAAACTGTGGTAGAAGATGCAAAATCTGATGTACTAGATGGGAAATTAGAAGGTTCTAGGCCCTCCTCTGTAGATATAGACAAGCTTATAGGATACAGTGACACTATTAAGCAAAAGGATGTAATTCACAAATCAGGAGACTCAAGGGCATCATCAGCAGAATTAAGTGCCAGTATAGAAATGATAAAAACAGAACAGTCAAGGCCTTCATCTACTGATAGCAGTAAGCAACAAGACATTCCATGCAAGAGAGATAGCAGTCCTACTCCTGTTGATACTATCAAGGTTACAGAAAGTAGAAAAGATGATGACTCAGCTGGGTCAATCTCTGACATTGTAAAGGCAGCAGAAGATCCTAAATCTGGAGATGCAAAATGCATTTATGAAGAGAGTTCAGCAAAAGCACATATGGAATTAGAGGCTTCAAAACAGGACCTCATAGACACCGCAAAACAATCACCAAAAGCTAAAGATTCTGGATCTGTTGATGTAACAGAAGCACTTAAAATGGGAGATTCAAGACCTGAGTCTGCTGATAGCATGAAACTGGAAGGCTCTAGACCCACTTCTGCTGATATCACTAAAGGAATGGAAACAGCTGAAGTTGCCGAGTCTACATCAACAAAGCCATCAGATAAGATACTGGAAGATGGAAAATTGCACATTAAATCCTCAGAGACAGAGAAAAGTGATAGATCAAGACCAGAGTCTGCTGATAGCACTAAGTCAGTAGATGCCCTCAGTGTAAAATCAGAGGGTTCCAGACCTGGTTCTGAAATGGGTGCTCATGATACTGAAATAATCAGAATGAAAGATAGAGAGGAGCAAAAATTAGGTACAACATTTTCCAGGTTAAGTTCATATACTGTCAGTAAGGGAACTTCAAAACTAGAAGAATCAAGTGCATCAGATGATGAAAGTAGCAAACACACTAGCATCATCACAACTCGTGTATCTCACTACAGTTCAGCCATAGATACTTCACAAAAAGAGGCTGCAAAAGAATCTGGTATCAGCAAAGAAACCAAAATAGAAGCCTCAGAGATTGGTTCTATAGCACCTGCTTATACTCTCTCCCAAACTACTCAAGATCATCAAACAAAAAGTGAATCTGATTCAGGTTCTTCTCAAAAATCATATTCCGTGACAACAACTGTAGTAACAACAGAAACAAAGGATGGTCATGACATTAAGACAACAACCACAACCAGAACTGTAACCACAGACGGCGATGGTAAAACACAAGACCAGATTCTTAGCATTAGTAAAGGATCTGAAGTGCAAGAAGGTTCTGAGATCCAGTCAAGGAGAGAGATTACTGCTGTACCTGGAGAGTGGGAAGATAGTACTCGTCGCCATCTGTATAGTGATGAAGAAGATGAAGAAGAACCAGGCTCACCACTCAGTGTTACATCACAGATGGCACATTCCCCACCTTCTGACTTTGACTTTGAGATGGGGTCTAAGCATAAAGAATCACATATGCAGCATTTTTCCTCATCTTCAATGACCAGTTCATTTTATGGCACACTACCACCAGAGCCACTTTCCTCAACCTCAGTGATGTCATCATCATTTGTTGCAGATCAAGGAAATCAATTTGATTATAAACACAAACAATCTTCAAAAGATGTCATGACAAGCAGCTTTTATGGGTCCATTGAAGAAGACAAAACTAAAAGAGGAATTGAAGATACTGTAGATTTTGAGAGGGCAATGAGGGAGCATAGATCAGCTCGTGGTGAAGATCTCACTACTTCTCACCATTATGAATCATCACCAGGAATCACCAAGTCAATGGCAGCAATCAATGGGCAGAAGGGTTTGACTCATGACAGTTATTCAGATGGCAAAGGGAAAACTAGCATTATTGAAAAGGATACTATTTTTCATACAGTGCATGATCAAGACAGCCAGAAATTTCGTAATGGGCAGTCTGAAACTAGTGCCACAAGCCATACCATAATTTCATCTGTCACAGGCAGTAAAGGTGGAGTTACAACAGAGATTGTGACTCATCATATTTCAGAGGGGATGCCAGAACCTCCACATTCCTTTGCTGGGCCAGGTAAATCTCAGGACAAAATGTCACATAAAGAAGACCCCATCAAGGATTGGGGAGAGCCACTTGGCCTTCCTGCACCTGCACCTCCACCACCATCCACAAATAATACTACTATTGGAGAAGTAGTAGCACCTAAAAGTGGTGGTACCCCAAAGAAAGAGAAAAAATCAATGCAAATGAAAAAGACCATGATAATGAATGAAAACAACAAGCAAAAGGATGGAAAATCCAAGAGACCAGAATCTCCTATTAAACAACCAGGAGGCGGTAAAGGTGGTTCTAACAAAGAAACAGCAAGAAAGGCATCTGGGAATCCCATATACATTGATCTTACATATGTACCACATCATGGCAATTCTTACTACACTTCTCTTGAGTTCTTTAAGAAAGTACGAGCACGCTACTATGTTTTCAGTGGCACAGAACCAAGCCGGGAGGTATATAATGCCCTACTTGAAGCCAAGCAAACCTGGGAGGATAAAGACCTAGGTAAGAATATCTAGTTTTCATTTCCAATTCACCACTCTTTTCATGTGATACCTACATCCAAGCAACGAATAACCACCTTAGTATTAAATTATGAACTTATTTTATATCTACTTCTTTTTTCTTCCTTCCCATTTTCTTCATCTACCTTTATTTAACAATTCTCTATAAAGTAAAAATTGCTTTTTTGTTTTCTTTGTGCATCACAGTCCTTCTTCTTTAGCCATAATATCCAAAATGTTATTGCATCAAGCTAGTCATTACAGGTTATACACTAAACTCTTTTCTGTAGGTGCAGTTGTAAAAGAGAAAGCATGTGCAATCTGGCTTCTCATCCTCAAGTATATTATTACATACTATAAAGAGAAACTTTGCTTATATGCTTTGATTTTACATTATTAATCTGAGGACATATATCAGGAACCATTTATCTTTGCTCTATAAGGATTTATGTCATGTTTACTGTAGGTACTGACTGTGTTCTTTATACTGATGGGGCCAACTACTAAACAGAAAACACATTTGTTGATATAATCAATCAGCCAAGGACTGCCTCTGTGGTCGAGTGGTCAGTGAGCTGACTTCTCACCCGGGGGTCCCGGGTTCGATTCCTGACTGGGGTGGGCAATTTTTCTTTAGCCAGAATTATTCCTTATCCCCCCACAGAGTCTGGAAGTTTGTATGTGAGTGTGAATGTGTGCATGTTTGAGTAAAACTAAATAATTTAAACTAACGTAAAAGTACCTACAGACAAGTTGTTTCAAGTGGAAAGCCCCGATATGACCTTAGATGTTAAAGGAAGCTATATAAATGAAAGAATAAAAACAAACAAAAAAAATTAGCCAAGCAATGAAGGCCAAAAATGACCAAAGAAAAAATTAGAGATAGCCTGAATTTTTGCCAGTTGTTATAACTCACTTAAGAGGTAAATCGTGTCAAAAGTTCCGCACTTTCTCATTATGCTTGTATTTGATTTATCACTCATATTCATATCTTTATCGCCCATCATTCAAGTCTCATAAAGGTGGTATATTGTTTATTCCTTATAATATAGGTAAGCCAAAAAGAGATAACTTCTTGCAGCAAGCACAGATTAGAGCGTTTACAAAACTGGGTCGCTGCATAAAGGGAAGATTCTTTGTTAAGGTAGAAAGTTGGTAAAAGTCACGTACTCCTTCATGCATGTGCGTGTAATAGAGTAACAAGTGAAAGTGAACCGGGGAAAGCCTCTAATGTGCAAGAAATGAGTTTTCCTCCATTGCATAAATGTAGTCATGAGGTATTTATAGTGCATTATGGGTAATAAGAACTGCATTATGGGATGCATAGATGCCAAGTTTGCATTTTTTTTAACCAATAGAAATAAAGCAGCCATGACACCATATTGTTCTATATAAGTGGCAGCTTGAAGACAGTTTGGGCAGAACATAATGTTCAGTTGCTAGCAGTCATTTCTTTGAAGTCTTTTAAGCCAAGTGAACTAAATTTACTGTTATGCTCCAATGAATCTATTTGTAGGAATTATTGTGGATGTAAAAAATCAGGTTTGCTTTGTTCAGCTATGAACAAGGCTGCAGTGGACAGATAGATAATGTGACAATCTACTAATCATGGATTAAAAATCATACACAATATTTGATGATGGTTAAGTATTCATATAAACATTATGACTGCGTGCCAAAAGGATGTGCAATCATAGCACTCAAAATCATTGCAGATGTGCAGTTTGCTTGCTTTACACAGCTTCTATGTATTGAAGCAGGTGTGAACGAATTGAACTCTTATGTGAGCAAGAATTGAAACACTGTCTGTCATACCTGTGTAAAAGAGCATGTGTAATAATAATTCTCATCTCTGGAAATTTCTTGCTGCATAAAGAGGAGTTATAAAAGGAGGAAGGCCAGGCCTGCTAAAGGTCAGTTGTGACAGAGGGCTCTAAGAGTGCAGTGGGACTAGAGAGAACTGAAGCAATAATTATCAACTGAGAGTATGAGTGTCGAAACAAGAGAAGAAATAAAATTGTTTGACAGCAGCTATAAAAAAGGATTTACAAGTCATTCTAAAGAAACCAAATAATAATTTGTAATAATATGCACTAGTTTATCAATTATTTATTAAATTAAATCACAAAGTAAGAAAATGAGAGCAAAGATGAAATTATATAAAGATGAAACCAACTAGAGATGGCTGGGAGGTCCATAATGTTGTGGATTGCACTGATTACTATTTTTACTTTCTCTATATGCACTATGTACATAGTGTATAGAGAATGTATTGCACTCCACCAAAAAATTTGATACCGAGATTTCACCGGAAATATATGTTTTAGGGTCTCCTGTATCCAAAAAAAGTATTTTCAGAAACAGGTCCATGTGTGGGTGTCTGTGTGTCTGTGAACATAACTCAAAAACGAAAAGTCGGTAAAGTACCAAACTTGGTATTTAAGTTTAGTATCTTCCAGGGATGTGACACGAAGATTTTGAGAAAAATCCCCCCACTCCAAACTACCCTTTACTTGGAACTTTTTTCGAACATTTTTATTTTCTAAAAAATGGCTAACGATTTTGATTAAAACATTGTATATTAAAGTTATTTACTTGACAAATAAAATGTATATTTTGAATTTTCTGGGAATAGCCTCTGAAGACTACTTTATTCTGGATGAATTTTTCATAACTACTAAACCATAAGAGATGGGCAAAAACTTAACCCACATAAAATGTAGAGCACGTTAAAACACGCAATTTATGTTATATACATTTTTTTGGTGGAGTTGATCATTTTTGAGATATTCCTTTTTCTTGGTTTCAGCTTTGAAAAACTTATACTTTTCTCATACAGGAATTTGTCAACTCCTGTCCATACAAACAAAGGAACATCAGTCACACAGCAACCAGCTTTTGGCTTTCACTTTAACCTATGGTACTCCCTTATTTCGCTTCTACTTACAATAAAGCAAGAAATAAGACTATTTCTGCTAATTTTTCTCAATTAACATGAAATAAATAAAAGATAAGCTTATTAACAATAATAATTTACAGAGACATAGAGAAAGTCATGTGAATGGAACTCATCAGATTTTTGAAATGAGAAACAGTTCATTTAACTTCATAGCTGCCAGTTGTTGCCAGTCTAAGACATAATGGGTGATAATCTCAAATATTAAGATTAGGAGCAAAGCTCCCCTGAACCAAAACTGACAATTCTTAGCATTAAAAACAAAAACAAAAAAACAAAAAAAAAAAAACAAACACCCTGCTTCTATCATAAATATATTTGTAAAGCACTAATTTCTTGCAGTCTATAAATGTTCCCTCCAACATGTCTAGTTTATATTTATATCGAGTGTAAATGAATAATCTGTACAAATTTTACTGGTAATAGATGGTTTATAGATAATCAATTTGAGACAGGAAACCTATGGTCTATGAATACAAATTACAGAGTTTTGCCTTAAAATTGCTAAGTCACATGCCCACTTCAACTGTAAGGCATATTTAGAAAACAAGTGGAAGAATTTGGAGTCTGTGTGTTTAGTGAAATGGCTATGATGCAAGAATTCAATAGTACACAAGCATTAAAATTACAGGTTCAAATCCCCATTACTACAGATTTTTTTTTTCTTTCTTTGCTTATTTCTTTCTTTACTTAGTTGAATGTGATTAAAGGAAACATTGTATTGTACTGTAATTTTTCATTTAACCAATGTTTAAGCTTTTATTTCAAATTCTTTTAACTATTATTTACATTTTCATGGCTTAAATAGTAGGTACATACTGGAAATTTAATATGTACTTAAATTAACTAGTTCAAGCTCAACTTACAAAATGAAAATTATTGATATGTACTTGAAAGAGCTAAATGTTACAAAATTAAGTTATTACAAAAATAAGTTGCATTGATATTTAACATTGCAATACACTAGGTAGATACAGACAGAACAAAAGTAAGCAAACAAGTTGGGAGTAGGCATAGGTTTCAAAGGAACTGCTCAAAATGGCAACTTCTAACATCAGTGCATAGGCAACACTGATGCAGAAATTTCCTGAGCCCTGTTGATCCAATTTAGATGCCCCCAAACATTTACCACATAATATGCAGGAGCTCCATAATTTTGGAAATACATTGAGCCCAAACATCAAGCAGCAGCCCATAAGTTCACCATTTTTGCTGTTGTGGCTCTTCTGAACAGTGGCATAGGGATTTTCATATGCCCATATGTTAATTCTTGTAATTAAGAATTGGCCCATACCTAGTAAACATAGCCTCATCTGTGAACAACACCAATTAAAACAATTCTGATAGCTGCCTTAATACCCATCCACAAATGCAGGTTTTAACTCCTCCAGAGTTAAGGCTCGCACCTTTTGCACATGGAAGTGGTAGAGTTACTCCTCATGCAAGACTTGCCATACAGATGACCTAATTGTATGTGTTTTCTTGTATAAAAATAAATAAACTTAATTTCAGCAAACAATTACCCTGGGCATTCCTTTGAGATTGTAACACATTTACATGTTCAGTTCATGTAAATATAGGTATCTTTTACAAGCTGACATACACCTATAGTATCACCGCATATATTAGGGGGGGGTACCTTATTGTAATTCTAAATATCTGGCCAGTCTAGCTGTTACACACTCTCTAAAAATGGTAACAATGTTACTTACTGCTAAACCTGATTTCTGTTGAGTATAATTATTTGAATATGATTAACTAAAGGATGTATACATATGCCAATTCTATATTTTAACTGAATGGACTCTTTTTACTTCCAAATAAGAATTGTAAGAAGACACTAATAGCACAGAAATATTGATTGGTGCCAAAGTGAATGAGGAATATTTGTTGCTAAAGGTCATTACATTTCAGAAATAATGTCTTTTGTATTCTCTGTGAATAATTGTTCTCTGTGAACAATCAGCTAATATAGAAGCCTATTTCACTGGAATAAAAATGTTTTGAGGGTTTCAATACAACCTCAATGATCAAGAGTGCATCCAATTTGTAGAAAGACTACTTAGTAACTTAAAATGGTTGAATAAAAATAGAAAATGGATTTATAAGAAGGATAAGAAATAACTGAACATGAAGTAAATTCACGAAGGCATATAAGCTAATATAAGGTTTATGGATCTCTACTCACCATTCTAATTATTTCTTCTACACATGCACTCAAATGAACCCAGTCAATAAGGTAGCTAGAAAAAGATTAAAGTGGCTAGAGAGTCATTTTTAAACAATTTGTAGAAAAACAAATAACAAATATGAATTATCCCTGAGTTGAAATATATTTTAAAATTATATTTTATACTGATAGATTAAGATGCAGCATTTGGAATTAAAATTAGAAATTTCTATTACTTTATACTTTTTTTAGCAAAGGGGTGCTCCAACCACTCCTGCTGCTGGTTATACCTCTGAACCCATCGCTCAATTATCATTTACAAGTTGGCACTACCAATTCTTACCACCCTACACAGTCTATATTAGCCATTAGCAGCTGATACTCTACATATATGCTCATTATTACACAAGGACTGATATAATACAGCATACATATTTCTCAATAATGTCAACCCAAAGTGAGAAGGTTCCCTTGTTAAATATCATAAACGAAAAATATATAACTGATATGTAATTATTACTGATTGCAGAAGTGACCATTATTCCCACCTACGATACGGATACACTCGGCTATTGGGTTGCTGAAAATGAAGATGCTCTTGCAAAATGCAAAATTGATCTGTCTCCTTCTGCAAGCCGGTGCACCATCAATTTACAGGACCATGAGACAAGCTGTTCTGCATATCGACTTGAATTTTGAATCATAAGCACTGCCAAAAATCCACACTTGAGATGACAGCAAGAATTTTGGAAATTTTCATCTGGCAGTTGTTGATTCTTCTAAGTCAAAGAGGTGCTGAGTTCAAAATATACGTGATCATTTTTCATGCCTTTTAGAAAACAGAATGTAAATTTATCTTAGGGATGTCAAACTCATTTCTACATGCAGGCCAGCAAATTTTCATAAGAAAGTAAATATCTCCACTCCCCATTTGTTTCTAAAATTGAATGTGTTCAAGCATAGTCTTGTTAGTAGACATTTAAGTGTTAATTCAGAATAAAAGTAACTCTTTGCTATCCCAAGCTGCATAATTGCCACATTACTGCTTCATGTTACGCCAAACATTCTATTTTTACATATAGCACTAGTGTGACGTCAATATTTTTCACTGTAATAACATAAAGCAACATAAATTTACAAATATATATATTATTTAAACAGGATAGAAGGGTACCGCTCATTTGTGATTTCTAGAAAGTATATTTACCATATCTAATGTAATATACCAGTCCACGTGTGATTTACAATATGAAAGATAGCTCACCATAAGATAAAAACAGTACGCTGATACATACAAATCAGAAGATGATAATTTATAAAAAAAAATAAATAAAAAAGAAGAAGAATATGAGTTTAGCATTTGCTATGTCATTAAAGTAAAACTTGCAATTCCTAATGGAGTATTATATTGTTGCAGCAAATATTCAGTTAGGAAAGCATCTTTCTTCAATCATAAATTAAAATTGCCTAAGTGGCCATACACACAACATATCGCAGTTTACCTCGAATACAAATGAAATCATAAATTACAGTTATCATTTAACTACCCTTCAGAATGCTTTAAACCTATATTTTAGCTATCATATTAAAATATCTATTATAATAATTACTATTACATGAATAAAGTCCCTTGAACTTTATAATTACCTTCAGCAAACTATCAGATACAGAAGTTTCACTACTTTTAATACTTTTATTCAGTATCCATTTTTTAACTATATGACTAACAAAACACATAAAAATGTTTTGTGCTTTTTCTCTTAATTGTGATTTTCATTATGTTTATTTTAATAATAAAAGCTCTAAAAGGCTGCACTAAACAGTAGTTGGACTGCATGCAACACGCACAGCAATGAGTCTGGCAGCTCTTGATAAATTAACATACTTGTATAGCGTAGGACTACCCTAGAAACATGTTCCTCATTCAGTATACCACTGGATGGCAAACTCCACATCCTATGTGGAATCTAAGTTTTTGTGAGTATACCTGATTTATGACTAAATCAACAATGGAAATTCTTCTATCATTTTAGAATACATTATTCCTAATAATTATATCCATGAAGTATGGATAATAAAGTCCAAATGATATTTAAAATAGCATTTAAGAGGTTTAATAGAAGAGAGGTGGCATAAGTTACCAGTCTAGAATATTTTAAATTTCAAAGATAAAGGACTTTTAGCAGATAATAACCGTCTGCATATTATTTTACGGATGTGTGACTTAGTCGAGTTTGTACCATAGAGGGATTAAGTAATGAGTCTGAGAAGTGTTCATGTGGAGTTGGGTTGACTCCATTTATGATATGATATGATATGATTTGAATGCTGTGTTTTATTATTTTGCATTCAGAAACTGATAAGTTTGTTGATGGTAATATTTCAACTATCATTCAAAAAAGTAGTGGCATTACACCAAAGAAAGCAAAGATCAAGAGAGATATAAACCTGGATAACCAAAAGCCACTGTTATTTCCATGTCTTCAAGTAAATAAAAGTGTACATTTCCAAGATGTTTTATCTTAGTTTACTTCCAAATGGTATTGTAACTCATTAAAAGCATTAACATTAATCACGCTCTCAGTGGTGGCAACCTCAAACTATACTTACACATCATGTTTAAGAAAGAATTAGTGAATTTAATTAAACTTTGTTATGTGTTCTTGTAAATGTAGGGAACAGAAGACTTTTATGAAAATAAGAGAACAATGGCATCATTCACATCTCTTGGGAATTACATTGGGGATCTTATATGGTTGAGATATTAGAAATTAAAACTAATGTAATACACTAAGTATAACTAACTGTGGGTGACTGTGTATGTAAAACTGTGTATGCTCACCCCAAAATCTCCCTCCTGTATGGTGTCCTGTACTTAAAAAGTCAGCATTTCCAAGACCTTTGTATGAATACCGTTGAACTGTTTCATTTGCAAATTGCCATGCTGCTGCCTGAACAACTAGAGGTAGATTTAAGTGTACTCCTTCATATCCTTCAAATCATGCCATTAAAAGTGTGTTTTAGCCCATCATATTATTATGATGAATTCAGAATAAAAGCCTTTTTAGTGTTATCTATTTATAAGAAAGGGAATCATCACATGCAATTCATGTGGTAGTTAACCCTTTACTGAACCTAAGTTTTTACAGAAGATGAATATTGCCAGCTGGGATAGCATTGGTTTATATGAAAATGAAAATTGTTTAGAAAATGTTGTTAAGTGTTGCCGCAGATAGATTTTTATAACAGTGAATGTGAATGGGAAAGATGAAGCATGAAAATAAAGTTACAGGAATATAGAGACAATGAATAAGTATTATAAATGCAGTTTCCTGAAATGCTCAAAAATTACATATAAATAAATGAAACACAAATCATAAAATATCTTCATAATTTTGGCATTATTCTACCAAAAGCAAAAATATTAAACGATGACTCCTTCTTTCATTCAGACATTAAAATTGAGTAGCATCAATATAAGCATGTTCTTGGTTGAAATAAAGAAAAGTGTAAGAGAAAATAACATCAGATTTATACTTTATCTCTTCTTCCTCTTTTTTGTACTTAGTAATATGGTGAGTTGGGTTATTTCTGAATGAGTCAAACATTATTTTGTAACATGTGATGTTTGGTTGTATTCCATAGATATAGAAAATGTTTATAGTGTGATTTTTTAAAAGTACTCTAAATATTACTTTTAGATAGACATTAATTTTGTGTTTCATTGTACGTCAAACTTTATGGAACATTACATATGTAATGTTTTAAATGTGGCCTAATTTATACTTATACTGAGCATTTATTTCATAATTTTTATTTCTAATGGGTTTGTTTGTATTACTGCAGTACAGTAACCTTGTAGTTATTTCTAGACTTTATTTTACTAGCTGCATATATGGTTAATTGACTGTAAGAATAAGCAAATATATCCATAAACAAGGATATCAAATATGAGAATGCATCAGAATATATAGTTATTAGGAACTTCCCATATTAATGTAAAATGTAAACCTGGATCAGGAAAAACCGAGCTTCTCAAATCATTATAATAATATTCTAAGGTGTATGAGATAAGTTGAGATTGAAATGGTGCTATGAATACCCAATTATGCCTTGTTATTAAACAGTTTTATCATAGTGATGAAGGCTGTAGCTGAAGCAATACTGCTGCCTTCATCACATTTGGAGGGGGTAACCAGCAAGGTAATGCTGTAAGAAAGAGAAAAATAAAAGCGCTATGATATCAGGCTGTTAATAATCCACTGTAAATGTAGAGCGGGAAGTTTCATGTGATGTTTTTATTATTGTTATTGGCAGCAGGCCTTGTGGTTTAAGTAGTGCCTCCAGTTTTTCTTATTTATAGTAATTTATTTGGTTATTTATTCCCTTTCCTTCATCAGAACAAATGAAAACAATGTAAATTTACCTTTGCACCTGCTTGTAATTTCAGTGTTTTTTCGGGAAGAGCAAATTATATAATTAAATAAATATTATGTAATTTTAAAATGTCACAATAGTAAGTTATGAAACCATGCATTTGCTTAAACAATTGGAGCTTCTAGTCAAAAGGTTTGCTCTAAGCTTGTTCTGAAATATCTGCAGTGTATGTATGGGTTATGTATGAGAAATAAAGTAAAAATGGAATAAAACTTTAAAAAATTTTGAAAATAACACATTTGTTTGGTTTACTTAAACCTAGCTCCTGTCTGACAGTTTACTCCTAGCTTCAAGCCTACTCTCAACTTTTCAAATTTATCATAAAAGAAGTGACATACATAATAAAGTTTGAGAGTAGCAAATACCATCTCCCAAAATAAAGAAAGAAAGAAAAGAGAAGAAAAAGAGTAATCTGTTATAATGCCAAGAGAAACAATGTTGATGACTGAGGGGATAGCATGTCTACCTCACATTCAAGAGATTAGGAGTTTGAATCTGCTAAACCCTTAACTGGTGACATGATAAATTTGTCACGCAACTAGTCATGTAACATCTCAGATGTGTAGTGTGTATGCCCGTTAAAAATGCAGGTATTACTTTCTCTATACGTACTATGTATATAGTGTACAGAGAATATATTGTAATGCACCCAAAAATTCAATACCGAGATTTCACCGGTAACACATGTTTTAGGACCTCCCAAAAAAAGCATTTTTTAGAAAAATGTCCATCTGTCTGTGCATGTGTGTGTGCGTGCGTGTGTGTGTGTGGGGGTGTTGTGTGCAGCATAGTTTAAAAACGGAAAGACCATTAAATACCAAACTTGATATTTAAGTTTGGTATCTTCCAAGGATGCGGCCCGAAGATTTTCAAGAAAATCAACCCACCCCTACATGCAAAATTTTTTTTAAAAATTTTATTTTCTCAAAAATGGCTCTAATGATTTTGATTAAAATATTGTATACTAAAGATATTTTACCTGAGAAATAAAATGTATATCTTGAATTTTCTGGGAATAGTCTCTGAAGACTACTTTATTTTGGATGAATTTTACGGAATTTTGCACAACTGCTAAACCATAAAAGAAGGACAAATCGGTTTTTTTTTTTTGTTTTTTTTTTTGAATCCTTGTTACTTTATTTGAAGAAACATTCTTTCAACAACAATTTTGTCACCCTCCATGATGTAGTGGTTACCATACTAACTACATACACCCAAGGTCGCAGAGGACGATGGATTTTTTCGGGTGTAAAAATCCTTAGCATGTCTTCCTTCAGAGGGAAGTAAAGCCGTTGGTCCCGTGTCATAGATTTATGGCATGTAAAAGAACCTCAAGCCTGATAAAGAGGCATCTGTACAAAATTAAGTGGTCTTTCACGCCCAGTATAGAATGGGATGCTGAGAACCACAGCAGTTAAAGAGCGCCCATAAATAACACACCATTTACATTTTTAGCAACAATTTGACATATTGTGTGGTTACAATTCATAAATATGTAAGATTAAGTAGCACACAACATTTTAATGCACCTACAATAAAAAGTAAGCATATCACCTCAATTGTTTGTTTACACTCACACTCTACATTGTGTTATATAAAAAAATGTACTGTTTAGGCAGGTGTTTCTGGTGCACCACTGATACGTTGCCCTTTGTGCAGCCATAAGAAGATATTCTCTTTGATGCTGGACAAAATCAACAAACTTTTCATGTTTCAAAAACAAGTAGAATAAAAATCACCTTACATTTCAGAATATAGGATGTTGCACTTTACCAGATTTCACTTTATGATTAGGTGAACCATTTCAGGAGAAAATATTTAATTAAGAAGTCCTCATTTTCTCCAGAAGCACACAAAGCTTGTAAGCAATACAGTGCTTTGTGTGCAAACATTTACAAGATTCAGTAATGTACATACATAGCAGTTTTTATCATATAAATATATTTTCCTCTATATTAGATTTCCCTAATCTATGACAGTGTCCTCCATGGTGTTATTTTTATTTTTTGTGTCTACATTAGAAACATATTTTAGGTTTCTGTGACTATATCATGTCCAATGTTGATTACTCAATGTCCATATGGTTTTCATTATCATTGATATCTTTATTTGGGCACTCAAAAGTTTGGAAATGAAATCAAGGTAGTTTAGTCTTAAGTAGTCTAAAGACCCAGCACCAACCGCCATTTAAATAGCAATAACTGTTACAATGGGGACTGACAAAAAATCATGTAACCGTGTCTCAGAGACACTTTAAAAGTTTTTTTTTCTCCTAGCCCATTCATAACAAAATGGAAGTTGATGCAAATGGTGGCAAAATGTCAAATCAAGATAGGAAGGTACTATAAACATCACTGGATAGCTTTGCTTACTGATCAATAGACACTAATGTATGTCTGAGAGAAATCACACCACCAGTTAAGGGTTAAGGTGAATTAGCTGGATAAGATTTCCTTTAGGATTTTCCCTTATCCTCAGAAACATAATATTGAGTTCTATGAATCCACGACTCCCAGGATCATTTGAGCATCATTTCACTGACTTCATTCATTGTCTGATATGACCAACCAGGTTAAAGGACGTTAAGCTAATCATGAAGTACCTGCATCTCCCATTTGAGAGTAGGTTGGTTCCAGGAGGCATTATTTACGAGCCTTGGTTGTTATGTATAAACTTCATAACTACTAATATACTGCCGCAACAATGTCATATACACACAAGTTCCACTGCAGCATTAGCATAAATGAGTTTCAACGGTTTGTAACTTATGCTGCTGTTACCTATGCTTCTAGTTCAGTGTTAACAAGAAAATTGCACAGCACACATGGAAGGTTTATACCAAAGTCAGTATCAAAATATTAATCAAAATGCTGGGAATGATCATTAGGTGATCAATGCGCTAAATTCATATTTCAAATTTTATTTTGTTGATTCTGTTTTTAGAATGTGATTTATACACATTAATTTGTACATTTCAATCACCATGCTATCTTGCAATAACAGTTAAATACATAGCCATTTTCTTATATTTAATTGTCAGCAACACTATAAAGGTGTGTGTTACCAGGAAGAAGTGATAACCATATAAGTCCAGTATCATTGAAGTTCATGATTGTTAGTGATTTAACAGTAATGAGTTGTTTGAAAGTCTTTCAATATAAGAGTGGCTAGTCTAGTCAATGATGTTCTGAATATACTTAAAATTAATTCAGTGCAGTTATAATTGCTTAAAGGGTAGTTAAGTGGGTTAATTGCTATAATGGTTAGGTATCGTCATAAAACAGGCTTTAAAAAAAAATGAGAAAAGAAAAAAACAATAAGAAAAATATCAGGAAGAAATCCAGCAATTTAAAACAATAACCACCTGATTGTCATATCATCATTTTTGTCAATTTCTAAGACACCATGAAATATAGAAACAGAAGACAGTCAGTAGCACACATTTAGGGTAGACTAGGTTAGCTGCGACTACACAGATAATTTCACCCAAAATATTTTTCTTCCGTATTTTTGTTAAATACATGCCATAGATCTAATGTGGTTCACTGCCTTTTGTGGTTCCATATGTGGAATAGTCACATCCTTCATTGCCCCACCTGCCTGCAAGCAGCAGGAGTAGTGAGAGTTGAGTTGTCTGGGCCTGAAAGAGCTTAAAATTCCTAATGCACCCATATACTACTGTGGTTGGCACAAGCCAACCTTGGCCTTGTAGAATAGGTTCACACTTTTTCATGTCAGTTCATGCAGTGGTTCATTTGTACTACACTCTTTAATTGTATTCGGCACTGAATTAAGCTATATTGTTATCTGCTATATTTCTGTGTTTATGTTGAGGTAGCATACACTTACTAGAGAAAAACTGAGTTAACCAAGAGCTGAAGATACATAAATACTTGTGTAATAACGAAACTTATACAATGTCTTTTTGGTTCCCTTTCATTTTCTTAAAAATTAGACAGTACATTGCAGTACACTAACAATAGCACTTCTGGATATAAAAACCCCCACATAAAGAGAAAGGACGCGAACATATAAGGTATTTTAATACTTCTCAATATGAAAAGACGGTTTGGTTGACAAAGCTGCAATTTGTAAAAATTATGTTGTTGGCATTGTGTTGTTTTTTCTACTTAGCAAAGTGTATGGAAAGGTCGTCTTCTTAACGCGGTGGTAGCGCAGCTACTTACCAAGTGGGAGACTCGGGTTCAATTCCAGTACCGGCGTGGAGATTTTTCCCCCGTTGGGAGAGTTGGACCGGGGCACACTCAGCCTCGTGTGGTCCCTGGGGGGTCAACTGAGGAGCTACTTGACAGAGAAGTAGCGGCTCCAGATCATGAGGACCACATTAACCTGCCGGCGCTGACCAAGTCTCACCCTTCAATACTATACCCCATCCATGACATCTGTCATGGACCTAGATGGGGGATGCAGCAGCCAGACCGTAGGCCAAGGTTCCTTGTGAGCCATCGTACTATGGAGTTATAAAGTGTATGGAATATGTATAGCTATACAAATTTTAATAATTTGAGCAATGCCATTCATAGAGCCATTTGCATGCTTTTGTGAAGTTTAGCAGTTTTGGTAGAGTGTATATAGATGTGCAGCTGGATGCACAATTACATGACAACATAATGCATCACGATTTAGAGGCCACAATGAAGATGAGGGACCGGTCAACCAAGGAAATTACATTGAACTTCTGAACTACCTCAGCAAGTACCACCAAACACTTAAGGATCTCCTGGAGTCTGCTACAATATTTAGAGAAACGTCAAACAGAATACAGAATGATCTGATTGCTGCTGTTAGCAATGTATTTGCCAGATATATAAAGACAGAAATTGCAATATTACAATTGGAGTAATTGCATTCATTGCAATATTACTTGACGAAACTTATGACACTAGTAGTTCTTCACAGCTAGCAACCATGTTGAAACTGCAATGTCTATGAAAGGTTTATTTCATATGTGGACATAAGTGCTGACAGATCAGCAAATGGTTTGTTGCAGCATGTCTTGAGCAAGTAAATGAATTCAAGACAAACTTGTTGCTCAAACATGTGATGGAGCAGCAGTTATGGCTGTTGAGGCTAATGACCTTAAGGCTAAAATGCAGGAAATCTGTCCAAAGGTTGTAAAAATGTACACACATGTACACATGTTTACTTTCACAGTATTCACAAGTCTTGAAGAGAAGTTCCAGAGAACATCTGCTTGATTTCTTCTGCAGTATTGTTACCAATATGGCTGGCTGGGATAGTAAAAATCTGGCTCTGGCTTGAGGTTTCCTCTCAATTTTAACTGATACTGAAACTATTTTTCTGCTTCACACATTTTCTAAAATATATGCACATTCGACATTCTTTTTGACATTCCTCAAACAAAACCGTTGGATATCATATACTGTGTTTAGAAGGTTAAAGAAACTAAAAGTGTTATTCTCAGCGACAAAAATAATTTTAAAGAAATATGGGTACAAGTCAAAAATTCAAATGAAGCATATAAGGAGATGACATAAAAGCAAAACCAGTCTAGTGGTGATGCAAGTGGCTACAGAATGCTATATATATAGAAATAACTGACAATGTTATAGCACAATTGACAAAACCATTTTTAAGCCTTGCCCTGCACTTGAGACACTGAAAGAAAATAGGCATGACTTGTTTTACTCTGCGCTTTAAAAAAAGCTTCTTGTTCTGTATTCAATGAAGGAGTTCTCAAACAAATACCCACATGATCTGTAGGCACACATGAAAACTAATGGACTGAATTTGGCATTTGCAAAAGTGTATAAACTTATGAGCACCACCACTTCAGTCGAAAGATCCTTCTCAGCTGTCAAGCGCATAAAAACATTTTGAGATTGACGTAGATGATCGATGACTTGGCTCTTATTTCCACAGAGAAAGAGAAGCTGTGAGACTTAAAAACAGATCGTCATTTTATAATGTTGCAGTGTAGAATGGAATCACTTCAAGTAGAAATTGTGGAATTTGTACAGATTTTTACTTAGTTTAGTGTTATTAGTGTTTGAAACAATGACACTTATTTTTTATTCAGTAATGCTGTACATACATACATAACACTGCAATCTGTAGATCCAAGTTTGAGATTAGACTCATACCCAAACTCTAAGATGTACATCATGTAAGAATTACATTTATTAATAATTATTAATACATTTATTTATAAATAATAACGTTGACAATGAATTTTCGGAGATGTCATGATAATAATTTACAATTACATGTCTGTTTCCGAAAACCTACTCACACACATGCATTCTTAGAATATTCATGTTTATTGTATTTACAATGTTACATTATTAAAAGTGTTTTTTTATACAATGAAATCCTCCTCTGTATAGAAGGTGTGAGTAACAAAATATATTTTTAATTCTGACCTAAACTTGTTTTGATCATGTGCAATTCCTTTATAGGAGAGGGAAATGAATTAAACAAAACTATTCTTTTGTAGTGAAACCCTTTATGGAATGATTGCAAATTATTTGTTCATCTATGTTTATGTCTGGTCTCTTTGTTATGAATATTTGTATTTTTTATAAATTTTTCTGGGTTATTTATTACAACTGACAATATGGCTAGAATATATTTACAGGTTAATGGTAAAATTCCAAACATTTTGAAAAGTAGTTTGCAGTGAGTTGATCGTCTTGCCCCTACCATTATTCTTATTACTCATTTTGCATAATGAACGGTTTTGTAGCATCTAACAAATTTCCCCAAAATATTATACCATAGGTCATCAATGAATGAAAATGTGCATAATAAGCTGGTTTTAAGTATGCTCTTATTTATAAGTTGAATTAAAGATCAGATTTCAAAACATAGAGCTCAGCCTGGGTAAGATATAATCCATATATAATTGGTGTTTTCCAATTCATGTTATGATCGATAATAGGACCCACAAATTTTGTATTACAGGCTTCTGCAATCTGATTATTTTACAATTTTATCCTTAGGTCTGTGATGTTTTTATGCTTTATGCAAAAATTAATGTAGTTATATTTTCAAAATTTATTTATTTTGTACCTTCAAACAAATTATTTAGTGTGTTGAAGATTTTATTAGAAGTATCTGGGAGCTAACTGACATTGTGTTCTTTTTATAATACTTGTGTCATCTGCAAAAAGATCTGGATAGGCATTGTTTTTTATTACTGCAGGTAGATCATTTATATACGAGAGTGGTCTGAAAAGTTCTCGGCCTCACACCGAGATAGCAGCACTACTTGCATGATATATGTTGGTACACATGTTAATAGATCCTATGTAAAATTACAAGTCATTCCAGGCAATAGTTGACTATAGGCAGTTGTTAGAAGCAGTGAAAGTGTACATTGCTTTGAAAATGGAGAAATTTGAGTATCGTGCTGTGATAAAATTCTTCATAAAAGAAGGTTTAAGACCTACAGACATTCATTTGCAGATTGTAAATGTGTATGGTGACTCTTCACCTTCAGTTTCCACTGTGAAGAAATGGACGGCCAATTTTAAACATGGCCGTGAAAGCATTCAAGATGGTCCACGCGAAGGACATCCAAAAACTGTGACCACACCAGAAATCATTGAAAAAGTACATGGCATGATTTTGGAATATTGGCATACAAAGGTGCTTGAAATTGCTAATGATGTTGGCATTTCAAAGAAATATACTGGTAATATTTTGCATAAGGAATTAAACATTAAAAACTTTGTGCAAGATGGGTGCCACGTATCCTCACTGTGGATAATAAACGCATTTGCATGACACTTTCTGAAAAGTGCTTGGTGCATTTTCAGAACAACAGAAGTGACTTTTTGTGCTGATATGTCACAGTGGATGAAACATGGATTCACCACTACACACCCAAATCCAAGCAGCAGTGGCAGTCGAGGCAGTGGACAGAAGCTGGTTCTTCAGCTCCAAAGAAGGCAAGGATGGTGCCATCAGCAGGAAAGATCATGGCATCAGTATTTTGGGATGCCAAAGCAATTTTGTTGAGTGACTACTTCAAAAATGGTAAAACCATTACTGGAGAATACTACTCTCAACTTCTAACCAAACTGAATGCAAGCATTCGTGAAAATAGACCCAGGTTAAAAAAGAAAAAAATTTGTTTTACATCAGGACAATGCACCTGTGCACAAAAGTGTTTTGGCAATGGGGAAATTGAGAGATCTGCAATAAAAAGTGCTGGAACATCCACCCTATTCCCCAGATTTGGCTCCCTCGGACTTCCATCTGTTTCCAAAACTGAAGAAATTCTTCACAGGTAGGCACTGTTCGTCCAATGAAGAAGCAATTGCGGCTGTAAATGGGTACTTTGCAGCACTTCCAGAGGAACACTACAGAGAGGGGATAACGGCATTGGAACAACACTGGACAAAATGTATTGATATTAGAGGAGATTATGTTGAAAAATTAAACTGCTTTGAAAGCATGAATTGTCATTTTTTCACTACCAGGCTGAAAACTTTTCAGACCACCCTCGCTCACTAGAAATAATAAGGAACTGAGAAAAAATCCTTGTGTGACATCATGCTTTATATCAGACCATTTAGAATTTGCACTGCTATTATTTGAAGTATTACCTTGTTAATTTGTGATTACTTTTTTTCTCCATCATTTTCTCCATCTCAAATTTCATTCTTCCATTCCAGATGATTTAATTTTCTCCTCCAAAATCACCACAGCAGATCCTGTTTTTGTATGCAACTTCTTCATTATGAATTTCATTTGTCTTCATTTCTTCCATGTTAGATTCCATTTTTGTGATTTCATGATTTCAGCGAATAAGGTTTTCATCATTTCCTTCATTGAGACATCCAATTCCACTACACAAGTATAATAAAATCTCTTTATTTATTTCATATACTGATAAAATAAATTACTTTCTTCCAATGGTGCAATACAGTTTTATCTCCTGTTGCTGTTGCTGGATTGACTGCTTTGGCAGTCTCTCTAACCCAAATGAACCTTCAAAGTCACTGTCAAAACTAATTTCCTTTGTAGTTGGTTGCCCTCTTTTATACCTCCTGGTGAACAAGCTGGAAATAGTTCTGGAAATAGTGGTTACATTGCATGTGTACATACAGGTGAGACATTACATGTGACCTCTCACTCATGTGTTAGAGTTACACACTCCTGTAGTAGTGCCATAGAGTTACGTAAAGCAAGCTACCAGCCAGCACACCTTCAACAATTCATGTGGCAAGGTATAGTGTTTGAGGAGCATCAGAACAAAACACAGTAACTCAGACAAAATGCTTTTTGATACAGATTCCCTCTATTTTAGTAGCATTGAATTAATCTGTGCAATATATTTGTTTTAATAGCACTCTTTCCTATTATTAAATAAATTTAAAATACAATATTTGGTTCAGAAAGCATTAGTTCACATAGACAAATGGAACAAAATATAAGATACCAAACAATATCAGATATCACTTTCTTGGATCTTCTTAGCAATATTATCTCCTGCTAAATGAATGAAATCAAATCTTCTAACTTTAAGGTCTGAGATAGGGAGCTTTAACAAGGAAACACTTAATGGTAGGTTTGTTACAACATTACAGCATGGAAAAGTAAATAAATGTTGCAGGCAACGGTAGTGGTACTAGAATGAAAATGAAAACACAAGGAATAAAGAGTTGCAAAGAATTAAAAACAACCAAATTGCTTCAATCATTAAAATGCATTTTTTGTATTCTCCTCATGCAAATAAATGCATTAGAAAGCTTGTCAAGGATACTGAGATGGCTTTCTGTGTTGTCTGCTAGCATTTAAAAAACTAGCAACTAACTTTTTCTTGGATTATAATGGTTCTGATACAACATTAAGATCCAAACTTAATGTATTTTTTGTCATCCCTCTAAACCACTCATATCTCCACTGAAATGGGGGGTTATGTTTGGATATTCAAACAGGTCCAGGGTATAAAAATTAAAAGCAGGCTCAACAAAACAAAGGAAAAAGATGCTGACACACTCTTACAGAAGAGATTTAGAATAAATTTTGAACTGCTGATTCATCAATCTTGAGAAAAGATGATCATTATAAAACAAACATCGATTGATGAATGCCACCACCAAGTCAATTTTGGAAGTATGTCATTCTACTACCAGATGTCAAACACAAACAACCACTCACTATGGTTGTTGACCCCAACATCTAGTCAGACTCCTCTGAAGAGCAATAGCTCTTGAAATTGGTCAGGTACAATTAGTGCAAGTGATATATGTGGTTCAATCCTGACTCTTAACTTATGTTAAATTTAAATTCCACATCACTGTTATTAGCTTATTCAAGTATTATACAAAAGATATATGTATACAATTCTGCTATCTCATGTTCTCTTTACGGTGAAGTCACAGTACACGGAGCATGGATACGTGTGATCCACTGCCCTGCAATATAGCAAATGTCCAATATTTCTAAGTTGAGTATTTTTCAAAGTTATAGTACAAATATTTCAAGAAATTCTATTTCTGTAAACAATCCTTTTCTTGGATAACTGTTCAATATATTTTATTTCCTCAAAAATGACTATCGGTTTTTATTTAAATACTAAGCATATATTTAAGATATTGCATACTTTGAAAATAAATAGCCTATGAACTACTCTTCATTCAGAAGAAATGTTGTAAAGTTATGTACAATGGTTAAGCATTAAAGACAGAGAAAACTTCTGCACAAAAACATATATCTCTTTAAAATATTTCTTCTTCTTTCTTTGTTAATCCTCCTCGCACGCAGGACTTACAAGCCAGTGCCTGGGGTCAGACATTTGTTGAGAATTACAGAGAAGTCAGGATGGGAGATCAGCCTAATGCCTAGAACGAAAGTTAGGAAGTGGATGATATGAAATGACGGTGAGATGGATGAAAGAAAAGATGATAGTGAAGCAATTGGTGGGATGAATGATAGGAGAAATCTGAAAACCCAGAGAAAAGTCACCTAGATGTTGCTTCGTCCACCACAAATCCCACATACTCCCCTAGGATCAAACCTGGACTGCCTAGGTAAGAGGAGTGGTCTAACTACTGGGCAATGACATAACCATCTTTGAAACACATGAATTTTGTTTTAGTTGTGTATAATATGGCATCATAAAAGTTTACATTAACAAAAGGTTTACCTTTTCAGGTGTTACTTCAGAAAAAGGAACTTTGGGGAAAATGCAACATTTTGTAATAAAATTTCCTATTGCTCCCTTTTCTTTCCCTTTAAAACTAATGAAAAAATAATTCTCTAAATGAGATCAATTCAGAATAAATTGGAAAGAGAAATCCAAGTATATTTACTGAGGAAAAACTCAATTAGATATTAGAAAGGTTACAACATTCTCCTCAAAAATCTTTCTACCACCTACAAAAAGGACTGTTTAGAAAACATACCATTTAGAACCACAAAAAATTCTTAAATTTAAGCCCTACAATGTGACAGTGTATAGTTAAAGCCTGTATATAGCATTGAGTCATTTGAATTTTTGTAATTGGGTTTTATGTGTGTTGTCAATTGCATTTTGGATCCTAATTTATTATATACACAAATGAAGCATGATTTCACTTGTGATTTTTCTAATAACACAAAACAATAGTTATGTACTGGAGTACTGAAAATTCTAATCTAGCTCACTTACATGATCAGAAGGTTAAAATATGTGCATCATAACTGCACAGGATTGTAGGTCCTACGTTTTTAGATGATACAATAAATGCTGAGAATTACACTCAAACACCTTTAGTTGGGGATGCCAAAGTTTATAATAGCAGTTAACCTGAATGAACAAATCAAGAGCTGGTACATATCTAATATGAATTATATTAATACATACCTCACAGTCTTATTCATCAATTCTAGCTGTCTTTTCTTCCTTTCTGTCAAAATGTCTATATGCTCCAGAATTGCTGGCTCTGACTTAAGCTCATCTAACAATTGTTTTTCAATTGCCAAAGAATTTAAACACAAGTGACTATTATTCATAGAATTTCTAAGGTATGTTTTATTTATTTTCAGCATACTCATGCTGCATTTACTGCTTATTGGTTGTTGGAATAGTGAGTACCAAACATAGTAGTTTAGATACCTCTGATAGATAGTCAAAGCCATTCATGACAAAATTTTTTAAAGAATGTTTGGAGCTAAATGCCTTGATTGATGTGAATTTTATTTAGCAGTTAATTAGCATTAAAGAATGGACACCAAACTATTTAATGGGAGAATGTGTAATCTATATTTCTTAACCACTCGGCCATGGCAGAGCTCCAGAAAGATCTGGCATACGTTTAAGGAAGATAGGAGAAGAGCAGACCACAGCCAGGCTAAGAGAGTTTTATATGGAAATTGATGGAGATAAAATAATTTAATGGCATGTGACATGGTAATGCCGCACATATATAAAGCAATGTTATAGTTTACTGTTTATAAATACTCATTTTTATTTTTAAATCAAGGAATGCCAGGCATATAGGCGTATTATAACACTATGCCCCTGATAAATATAATATTTGTTTTGCTTATATTAATTCTTAGACTCCATTTCTTACAATATGTATATATTGCTTCTAGTGTTCCATTTCCACATTGGATATAGCTCATGCTAATGAATCATTTGCAAATAGCAAACCAGGAACTTCTTTGTTGGTAATTATTGGTATACATCTATTCTTCACTCTATTAAATCAAGAATATCATCTATTTGATTTAATATCAAAGGATATATGAAGTCCACAGATTGGGACAAATGAATAGGCAATGGCATAGAAAAGAAAAAGGAAGCTGTATTGAAACTGGAACAATTGTGGAAAGATAATAGAAATAGCAGAAGATATAAAATTGGAGTGACAAGTATTAGTGAAGTAAAGAAAATGGCTACAGCACATAGACATTATAGGGTAATTTTATTATGAGATGAGATACTCAGGAATGCCATGGAAAATGAAAACAAAGGAAGGGTATCAATAATACTTCAGAAGAGCTAGACAGGAAAATAACATAATGGGAAGTTAATTACCACAAGAATGCTGACCATACAAATAGAACTGGTATCACCTAAGACTATTAATCAGGTTTATCCTCAGAGAGAGGATTCTGAAGTCAAAAAAACAACAAAAATTTAGTAGACAGTGTACAGAGGAAAAGACAAAACTACTCATACTGGGAGACTTAGACAAGTAGGAAATGATAGAAGATTTAGTAGAAATGACTAATGACAATAAGGAAGGGAAACAATATTAAATGGAAACAGAAATAGAATTATAGATTTGGACATAAACAATTGTAGTATCAAATTCATATTATAAATAAAAATGCATTCATTATATTACTTATGTATTCATTATATTACTTTCAAGTCGACATAACATGAAAGCATAACTACTGATTCCAAAAGAAATGAAAAATTCCTGCAGGGACATGAAAATAATAAGAGGAGAATTATCAATAGACCACTTTCTTTTGGTGGTCAACTTGGCTTTTATAAACAGCAGATACAGAAAGTGGATTATTTATCAAAAAAAAAATGAAATGGCCTGTTATTTATGGACGCTCTTTTAACTGCTTTGGTTCTCAGCGTCCCATTCTATATTGGGCGTGAAAGATCGCTTTAATTTTGCTCAGAGGCCTCTCTTATCAGGCTTGAGGTTCTTTTACGTGCCGTAAATCTACGACATGGGACCCACAGCTTTACTTCCCTTCCGAAGGAAGCCATGCTAAGGATTTTTACACCCGAAAAAATCCATCGTCCTCCGCCAGGTTTGAACCCGCGACCTTGGGTATATGAAGTTAGCATGGTAACCATTACACCACGGAGGGCGACAGGATCATTTATCAATGGATTGAATGAAGAAAATTAAATAAAACAAGAAAAATTGAATTCAGTAGAGAACAAAGTAGAGGCCAGATGGAAATTTATTAAAGAAACATTCTGCATGCAAGCAAAGAAGTATATGAAATGAAGTAAGGGAGTGAGTTAAATCCACCAAATGGTAGAATGAGAAGGTACAAACTGCAATAAAGGAAAAGACGAAAGCTTGGAAACAGTTCTTGCCCTCTTAAGAACCCAGGACAAAAAGAGGAATGAGAAGAGAAATTCAGACACGATAGAAGTCTGTGTGAGACAGAGTCCACAAATAATGCTTAAGTCAAAGAAGAAGACAAAGAGGATATGATATCAATTTTTGGGAAGTGAAGATAACAGTAGAAGGGAATGTGAAGTGAAAAAGCAGCTGGGAGGATGTCCTACAGATAATCAAAACAGGGATAAACACACAGATTAAACAATTGAAGGAACTGTGAGAAATTAAATTGGAGAAAGTAATATATTCCAGCAAACTGGAACAAGAATATGAAGTACCTAATGCATAACATGGAAAGTTCATCTATCTGTAAAATAATATTGCAACTATTTGTTTAGTATGACTAAATATCTGATGTTTTTAGTCAGTGTAACAATGAAGATATATAAAAGGATATTAGAAAAAAAGTTGAGGAAATATTTGGAGACAGAGGTGGAATCATCATTATCGTTTCCAAATCTTGAAAAATATACATGAGAAGGTATTGTTTGGGAATTAACTGGAAAACATGCACAGAATTTTATGTTCAAATTAGATACATAACAATTTAATAGTTCAACTCATTTTATACATATATGCATTCTTATTTAGATATTCACTCTTAACACTATTACAATATCAGTCCTTCTGTGTACAACTATTAGGCACAGATATATCACAGAATATTTGTAATACAGCAGAAACAACAATCTATAATATTACATGATGTAACCTGACATTATTTTTTTTCTTTTCAAATTAAACACTAACAGATTTTCTATGATTTTGTCCTATTTGCATATAATTCAATACCTAAGATTTGTAAACCCTCTTGCATCTTCTGCTAGTTCATTACTGGAACTGAAAGTATCATTATTATTGCATGAAAACAATCTAGTAATTAATAGTACTGTGCATATTAAAAGAAATATAGATGTCCGGATTTAACCGATTATAATACTGGCTTAAAAGTAGTACAAACAGTTTAAAAGAATAAACATTTCTTCTATAATATTTTATATTAACAATCTACCTGCAATTAAAGATTCCTACATTTTAATGGGATAGTATATTGCTAAACTACTTTTTCTCTTTGGATTAATATCCTTTGACCAGGTATAGCCCATACAGTGAATGCACGAAACTGGTGAAATGCTTAAATAAGTTCAGGTCCCAACATTTGTCTTCTGAGGATAAGGTAAAACTACAGAAAAGCTTTATCCAGGTTTTTTATCCTAACCAAAATTCAAACTCTGAACCTCTTGAATGTCAGGTAGATACAGAAAAAAAATAATTCAGGTAATATGAAGAATGCCTCAAATTTACATAGGTAGGAAATTTGATGTCACAGTTTTACCAGAAATTAAACTCAACCATTGTAAATGTTAAAAAGAGTTTAAGAACAAGATCTTACTTTAAATAGATAACTATTTGTTCAGCATAATTAATGCCCTATCAAAGAGCAATATTCAATAGAGCAAATAGTTTGTTCTTATACTGTTAGAGATCAAGTACACTTCCAGAGAGAAGCAGACCAAAGCTATAATCAAATCTTTTTGTTGAAATCTGTCTCTTTGCATTGCCAGGAGTTCACATATTCCCATATGAGAAAAGCTCAAGTATTTTAAAACTGAAACCAATACACATCTCAAAAATGGTCAACTCTATGAAAAAAATGAGTATGACATAAATTGTGTTTTTTAACAAGTTATTCATTTTTTGTGTAGCAAGGGTTCATACGGTTTACCAGCTATGTAAAATTCAGCAAAATTTATCCAGAATACAGAGGTCTTCAGAGGCTATTCCCAGAAAATGTAAGATATACATTTTATATGACATGTAAATATCTTTAACATGCAGCATTTTAAACAAAAATGTTAGTCATTTTTGAGAAAATCAAAATTTTCAAATTTTTTTCTATATGAATGGTAGTTTGGGGTGGGGGGATTTTCCTAAAATCCTTTGTGTTGCATCCTAAATATTACTATATACTAAACTAGATTACTAAGGTTTGGTATCTTACCAACTTTTTGATTTTGAGTTATGTTCACATATACAGAACCTTTTTCAAAAATGCTTCTTTTTTCATACAGGGGATCCTAAACTGTGTATTTCCAGTGAAATCTCAGTATCAAATTTTTGGGTGGAGTGCAATATTTTCTCTACCATGTACTATGTAGAGAAAGTAAAAATATGCACCATATGTCATCTTTGGATTTTTGCACATAATATCTGACTGTACACAAACATTACAGTTTTTACTATTTTGTCTCTCAAATTATTTAACTCTCTGTCCATTTCAATCCACAACCCATTATTTCATCTAAATATAATTTAAAAGTAGGTGCTGTTTGTGAGAAATTTAACTGGTCCTGTAAGTATTACTGGTTCTTCACTTCGTTTTTTGTTTTTTTTTTGGTCTTCATATGAAGAATTCATCCCATAAAGGATGATTTTACAAAAACTCAGTATATATTAATCTCTTATTTAATTTCTACATCTGATCTGAGCATTTGTGTTATTGCATACAATTACTTTTTATATATTGTGTCAAGTAATAGAAAAGAACATGTGTAAGTTTTCAGCTATGACTGTTATTTTGTCATACTGATACACAAGACTTCTTTAATATCTAAATAAATCTATTAAGATAATATACAAGTTTAAATTGACTAAATTTGAAAAAAAAAAAATGAGTTGACTTCTCCTTTTATTTAATTCAATTTACTTTTAACTTTTCCAAGGCTCTGCCCTATCTTCTTGCTATCTTTGCAAGATAAGAGTTTAATCAAAGCTAGCTTTTCTCTTCAATTTAAACTATTTCCCATTTATATTGTTTTCTCAGAGTTCTGTTGCTTTGCACTCAAATACTATATGGTCCACATCTTCCTTTCCTCCACATAATGGACACTGATTCTGCGGGAAAATGTTATTCATCATTGTAAGTATAAACTCTGTATAATGTCTTTCATTTTTCTGAACAAGAGGAATGCATCCATCCTTTGCCCCATTTGTAATGTATGACTGTTTATATTTCATCTCTCATATCAAGCTTTTACATCGCATTCAAATTACTTTAGTTTATACAACTGATTAGGGTTAAATTTATAGTTGTTAAGAGCATTTTCTCCCTTCAAAATGTTTTCTGGACAGTTTATAAATGGACATCTATATTCCTTGCACCTTGTATACAAAAAAGGACCAAACATTTTTAAAAGGAAAATGTAAATGAATTATTTCATTATTAACCTTTTCTGTGCTTGGATATAAACAAAAAAAATAGCGAAGATTTTCAAGAGGCTAATGCCCAATAAGTATCTGAAATTCGCAGGATATCTTGTTGTTACAGAGACAAATCTTCACTTTCATTATGAATTTAATTTTCTACTATTTCTGCAATAGAAGCTAAGACCTCTGAAGCGAAGTACTCAGCACTAAAAGTGATTTAATATTTATCTCTGCAGAAGAATGTCCAAATGTAGGCCAATCGTTAAACATTTTTTAACCTCTAGCACAACAGCTGCAAAAGATGTACAAATCCTTTGTGTCGCCCAAGAGATCAGGCCAAACAATATGTGATAATACTTCATTCTTCTTTCACTAATTCAACCATCCCTACATTCGTTGCATTTAATAAGCACTTCTTACTGAAAAGCAGCAACTAACATCCATGTTCTTGGTTGCTAAGAACAAACAACCAAACAACTAGCCAGATTTCTTCTTCTACCTCCTTACTTTTTTCACTTGCCAATCCTTAAACCATGTCAAGTTAGCACAGTCTCTTTAATATTCACTAGAACAGCATTTAACAATCAATTGAGTTAAATAACCTGCATAAAATTATTATTTGTTTGTTAAGAAGAATAAAAGTTTTAAGATGTGTATTTTTAAATAGAGAACCTAATGCTGTCTGCTTCTTTTCACTTTCAACTGGTCCAAATTTGACGAGCATATCCTTTTACATTTTGCAATCAAGTTCATGTGCTAAAATGAAAGATGGTCAAAATCGAGTGTTATCTGGCATTTTTACAAAATAAGCCACTTTATCTTGAGGCACCCTATAATTATGTAACCATCGACTGCCTTTGCGCAAACTACTGTCAATTCCATCCTTCCAGACTCCAGCTGGAAGGTACACTTCACGTTCATTTGTATGTGGATACAGCACAGGAGCTACAATAAGTTCTTCTCCTACTGAAAATTCATCTACTACTAGATGGCAGGCTGGATCTCCAGGATCTAGCAACCACAGTGGTCGGATGATTGGCGTGCCGGAGTCAAGAGCTTCCTGTACATACTTCTTCAGCAGTGGGTTTACCTTAAACATTCCAATCATATTTTATTAGGAAAGTAAACCCTGCATTTCTGCATGAGAAATATGTGAAACAGTGTTGCGCAGATTGCAACAAATTTTACATTAGTAAAACAAAAAGACACCTTGAAACAAGACTTAAAGAAAACATGAGAGTAGTAAAATACAAACAAACTGACAAATCAGCCATTGCATACCACTTTTGGTCTACTAACCATGAAATAGTACCTAACATACACCTTGTAAAACCCACCAGATATGCGGCAGAGCTCGATGTCTGGGAAAAAAATCCATATCATTAAAAACCAATACCATGTATTTAACTTTGAATTGCCGCCACAAAATATATTGTGGAAGTTCACCACCCAGCCACCAGGGACTGTCATACCTCAACATAGAACACCCTGTGGAAATTCAGCATCAGCAATGATGCCCATGGCATCGAAACCATCTGGAAAAATTATACGCAAGTGATGCTTAAGTGTTACAAACCCAACTCAAAAATATTCTATGTGAAACACATTTAGCATTTGCAATTACCAACATAGTAATTAAATTTGAATCAGTTTAATTCACAAGAACCTAGTTTTTCCAGACTAGATGGGATCAGGGATAATCAGATTAATCAATATATAGATAATCTTGAAACAAACTATTAATCTTTAAATTATATAAATTTTACTTTGGTACTAACAAGAATGAGAAAGAGCACTTTGGAACTTAAACACAATTGTGTACACACTTTTATTTTCTGAAATAGCACCCAAGTTTCTTTTATTTCAAGTGTGTGTGTGTTAAATTGAGAAGCACAGTAAGAAAAATTTCAATTTGGATAAACCATAAATCCAGATTAAGGAAGGTCAGATGAAGTTCTTGTGTGTTTTGAAGAATAGATAACATGCAATACTAGTGGTCAGTAATGGGTTGAGAGTACACATTATGGATATTCAAAACTTTGAGAGTTGGATAGACCTGCATATGTGAAATAGCATCTGCTCAATAATAGTTATGATTATGAACAAAAAGTGCTGTCGATCCCAAGCGCAGCAGCATCAACAAGTCAATTCAGAAAGAACGAAGATTTGCAATGATACATGAGATAAAAGAAAATTTGCTGATGGTGCTTCACGTGATTCAGAAAGAGGGTATCAAGACTGCTTCCTGAAGTGGAAATGGCATTGGGAGCAGTATATAAATTGTGCAGGAGAGTATTTCAAAGAAGAAAATGCAGAATAAGTAAAAGGTAAGCTTGGTTTTGTAGACAAAGTTCCAGAATTTTTTGAACAGACCTCATAATTTGTTGCTGAACTCAGCATATTGCTCAAGATCAGCTGACATGTCCTTTCCACAACAGTGACATTTTTCATGACACTGGGAAATAAATAATGATATTCTCTGACCTCATTATTTCAAAAATGCTTATTTTCCTTCTTTATTTATATTGCGCTGAAGGAAATGGTATCATAATCGTTCTCAGATTGCTACAATTTAGTAAATTGTTCGGAAAGCAATAGATATGAATGAAAGAATATCATTGAATTATGTTTTTCTTTGAGAAAAATTGGAATTATAAAAGTTAATGTGCCCTACCACATTTTTTCAATATAAAAATTAAAACTGATAGGCTGCATGAGAAAATTAAGTGCTTCACACAAGTGTCAAAATCTGAAAGACTGTTAAAGACTACTCGCTTTCCTACAAAGTAATTGCATCACTCTTTGAATTCTTTTGCAACCTTTAGCTGCGCTGTGTTTCAATCTATGTAACCTTTATTTAAAATATGCGTATTCATAGTAATGTGTTACTAATGCATAAACTAATACTGTAGTAGCCATGCATCTATACAACGTAAGATGGCCAGCTGTCAGTAGAAAGCCTGAAACAAAATCCAATCTCTGTTGGGTAAGTTATAGTTGCTCATTTATGCATACATGTATTTTATAAAACAAGGAATATTGTGATATTCTTTTCAAAATTTCAAACATGAGTACAAAATGAATAAACATTGAATTTTAAAAATACTTAATGAAAAAAACTTGATTTAGTGTTTGGGTTATCTCGGAAAGAAATGTTATATAAAGACATGAATTACTACCTTAGGCATAAGCTGAAGTTTGTCTAATAATTAGGAGTGGCAAAAAATCCATTTTATACAATACAAGGATGTACACACAAATATGTAAATTTTTATATTTAATGTTTGCAAAATTAATATATTTTTATGAAATAAAAATATATGTAATGTTTTGAAACATACTATG
Organism: Hymenopus coronatus; assembly: GCA_030762935.1. NCBI lineage: Eukaryota > Metazoa > Arthropoda > Insecta > Mantodea > Hymenopodidae > Hymenopus > Hymenopus coronatus. The sequence goes on from CM060889.1 coordinate 27,332,570, forward strand.
AAATAAAAAAGTTTAATCTTAAAAATAATTCTCTATGCAATTTTCCTAAAAATTGTAACCTTTTAGGCAGAATTATCCTTCTGTGTTTTAGATAAAAATAGAGCAGGAGCTGCCGGAACATGTCAATTCTCCTCTTTTTATAAAATGCTGGAAAAGATGCTACAAATTTTGATGATGAAGTTCTAGCTATATGTGTATCACTCCAACAGTGCAAAAATATTGTTATCTCATCAGATTCTAAAACAGCAATCCAAATTGAAGCACCATCTCATCCAAAAATGAAAAGAAAGAAAAAAACAAAATAAACATTTTGAAAATACAAAATATGAACATACTATCAAAAAGTTTGATAACATATAGATTCCAGCCCATTGTGGAATACAGGAGATTGTAACAGCTTATACATTACCAAAATTAAGAAAGTAGAATTAAGCAGAAGATATATTACAGAAATGCTGTCTGGCAAAGCATCTACATAGAATTGGGATACTTACATCTCCAAACTGTATATATTGTGCAACCAATAGGATAACATCTACATGGATAGATAACATCTACAAGATTGTGTAGTTCTTCTGGACTATCAAAATCTATCTAACTGGGAAGCAAAAAGGAGAATGGCTTTATTGGACACCCCCTCTCCCACCCTCACACACCTACCTTTTAGGAGCCCCTCAATAGTGTGTTAAAATACAAGGTGTAGAAGACATGCAATTTCATAAATGGGGAATTTAACTTGTAATATAAATGCAAAAAACATATTAAAAATTCTCAGATTACAGAAGGCTATTAGAATCATTGCAAATGTTGATGGGACAATCAGCTACACACATGCATTTAACTACTCAATATTCTAACTGTTCCATGCATGTATACACACGGTGTTAATGAACTATACCAAAATATTTTCACAGAATATATAGATTACTTAAATAAGTAATTTGAGATGGGAGACTTATGGCCTACTTATTGAAATTTCGAAGTGATGGCTATAAGTTTCTGAAGTGCCAGTATGCCACGTATTGCAGCACTTCATCTGGAATGAAAAAAATAATAATAAAAAACATTTACTCTATGACAGGAATCGAACTCGTGACCTTTGGAATAGCAGCTTCCTGTGTTATGCATTAAGCCACCAGAGCAGTTGAAAAAATGCCTCCAGAGTAGACTATGTAACTCAAGAACATAGTTAATGAATGCTCAGTGTCACACTGTCAAGAGATTAGTTCAAGATTTTACAGATTTTTACGACATTAAATTTTGAGAACTCTAGTAACAAGCTGCTAAAAATTGATATTTCTATACTTGGGCAGCAGTTTTAAAGACATTCTAAGCCATTTTTTTAATCTGCTTTGCTTTAACACCGACGTATCAGCACTTCATACCCACACGTTTAACACTATGTAGCTGTGATATATTTATCTGGGGACCATGCATTGCCACAATCTTCATTTTGGTGTAGTTCATTAACAACCTGTATATGAAAGTATAAAATTTGTAATAGAAGGAAACACAAAAAATATGTAATATGCCTTCATATAATGTAGGAAATAAAACAGATTATTTTAGGACCACACTTAGAGGAAGATTAAATAACAGAACAATAGAAAGTATAGGGAAAGACTTGTGCAATAGATTGCCTAAAAATATAAAACTCAGTAACATTAGGGTCATATACTTATCAGAGTAGTTTTTTTATAGTATTGAGTATAAAAATGTAAATGATGTATAATGTATTAAATTTCTAAGCAATTGTAAATAGTAATCATTATGTATTGTTATAATATGACGTATCCTAAATCTAAAGGAGGAAATAAAATGAAATGAAAGTAAACTAAGCATGTAAACGATGCTGGCTTATATTTAGATACTACTAAATAGTTCTTAACTGCAAAATGCACTATTAATGGTAACTGCATACCATGTAGTTTGAGAATGATAAATTACAGACCATAAATTACAGAAAGACACAAGAAAGCAAATCTCCTTGTCTGAAACACACAGAGCATAAGTTTTATGTATACTGGACTTTGCCTTTATAATGGCCTGCTCAGAACACTTAAAAAGCATAAACCACGTAAATTTAAATTTTCTGTCAAAAAGTTCCTGTTAGAAAATTTTTTTACACCACTTTTCTTTTTATGAAAGCTTGTAAATAGTGTTGTTATAATCATTTATTTGACGAGTCAATAATTACACTAAACAACACTTACTTGGGATTTTTTTTTTGAAGGAAACTAGTCCTTCAAAACATGTGCCGGCAAAAATCCCAAATAAATGTTGTTTAGTGTAATTAATCGACTCGTCAAATAAATTAAGTTTACGGCCTAGAGGAATTTTTTTAAAGTGTCAAATATATATAAATCATCCTGTAAAAGAAAATGCATTCTTAACACTTGAGAATATATGAATTTTGTAACACTTTTGAAAAATATTTTGTATTTAGCTTCTAATCTTGTATACAGCCTAGTTATAAGCTTTTGACATGTCCTACATCATGTACTATGATCAAACAGATGAATAAGTTTCTATTCTGTTATCCATCTTCTAACTATACTGCTACCTACCGTTTTAAGACGCAAGGCTGTTAAGACTTTTGCCATTTCTAGCACCCGCTCATCTCCATACTTGCTGGGCAGGTGTGTATAGCGTATCACAGGCAAGAAAGTAGCCAACTGCAGCCAGCGTACATATAATTCCTTGTCTGGAAGGTGTACTGTTCCATTCTGTGTTGAGTTGATGTGCGAGAGACGGTGTGTCTCAGTATTTGAAGGCTGATAGTCTCCACCCACAGCTCCAGGCATTACAAATGGATATCCTGTAATTCCATAGGTCAATACCGTTGGAATTATTGTCTGCATTGATTCCCAAGTGGATGCAAATGGAGGCAGAGACACAAACACAGGAGCACGAGGACGTGTGATTGCACTTGATACACCAACCACCCCTGCTGTGTGTAATATGCTCTCTGTAAATAGTGTGTAGTATTCATCTGGATTTATAAGCTGATTCTCAAAGCGATAATAATGAGGTATGTTGTATGTTGTTCCCATATCCAAATAGAAAGCATCCACATGATACCTGTAACAACATAAAATAACTATATTCCTTTCGAGACTTTACACTAATAGTCAAGCCATATTGACATTAGTTTGCACAGCATTTCTGAAACAGTTCTGCAAATTTTGTATTTATAATAATAATGAACAGATATAAATTTGTATGCAGTAAAACTGTCTACAATATGCCTTTATGCTGTTAAAACTTAAGGCTCTAAAATTTATAAAATACGACTTGGCATATATTAAATTTTTAACTTTAAGCTTACACTTTTTGATATTTAGAATGTCTTCCTTAGACATCATTGTGGTTGGCGTAATTCAATTTGCAGAATGCAATGGTTATTTTCACCAAATGCTCGGACGCAAGTTTGCTATGTTTAACAGTTAACATAAATTTGTATGCTGAGAAGGATCTTTTCACATCTACAGATATTACTGGGCAACATTGTAAAACATCACTAACTCTGGGAAAATTTGAAGATATTTATACATCAAATTTTGAGATAAAGTCTGATTTAATTAGGTTAGGAGGGTAGACCTTTACTTAAAAAAATTCCCTCAAACAAAAAATTTGATGTAGGATTTTTCATAAAACAACACTTAATTTTCCTGCATAATTTACAGAACAACTCTCAAGTTTACTCTCAACCTCAATTCAGGTGTTTTTAACTATTATAAACAGAAGCACTATTAACAGTGAAGTATTCTTCATGTTGGAGTTGTATTGAGTGACACTTATTTACACTAAACTTTGCACTCCCAACACCAGATGGCAACAAGATCCGATACAAGAAGAGGAAGAGAGAAAGGGAAAGGAATGCCAGTCACCAAACTGCTGAAGAAGAGGGCGAAGGTCCTGGAAAACGTTTCAGTGTTTTTTAACATATTAAGTGGAGATTTTTAAGTGTAAATAAGTGTGACTCAATACAACTTCAACATCAGGTGTTTTTGTTTTGTTTTTTTTTAAGGGGAGAGGGGTGCTTTGATTGTCAAAGAAAACTTAGTCATCACATGTCATATTTCTTGCTTGCTTTGATGGTTAACATGCTTACAAGAGTACATCATATCAGAACAAACGGTTGAGATGAAGCTCAAATGAAACCCGTCCCTAGAGGAGTTACCCAACATTAATATTCTCAGCATAAGGGAAAACCTCTAAAAAAAAAAAAAAACTTCCAGATATTCCAATTCACAAATACGAGGCAGACATGCTATCCCCACTCCACTTCCCATTTGTTTCAAATGAATAGAAAATGGAGTTAAAAAGTGTAAAAAGATGACTCAATTTTGTCCAAACACAATACAAACTGGAGGTTTCTAAGTTTTTTGTAGCTTTAGCGATTAACTTTGAAATATGCCTTCATTACAGTTAAATCCCTTTGCAAATACTCTCTCTAGTAAGAAATTTGTTATTCTGTCACAATGTGTTTAAATATTAATTTTAAAATAAAAGCTTAAAAAATATATATATATATAAAAACAGCTTAAAATCTAAAAGCTTATTTATATGTTTAATATATGGAAAAATTATAGAATATGTAGCAATATCAGAAGTCTGCAATTACATGCATGCAATATAAAATTTTACATGCAAGGCAAGAATGTCAAATATATTGCAAAACTTAATTTCATATCATAAATAAAAACAAACTAAACATGCATTTGCACACAAATCCAGTGTTTACTGATGGGAATCAAACTAATCCTAGTGTAGTAATTTCAGTCTACAAACTATAAGAAATGGGGTAGGAAATATTTGTGGAACAATTGGAAGAGAGTTTATATGGGCAAGAGTAGGAACAATGTGATCAAAAGAATAAGGAGAAAATTGCAAAGGAAGTTATCTGATATGTAGAAATAGAGATAAAAATTGCTGTTTAATAGATAGCCCAGAACTCAAAACATGGCGAGAAAAATATTGGATGAAAATTGGAATAACTTAAGGGCTAATAATATTGGTTTTAAAAGAGTTTCTGAAACAATTGAGCAACTAAACAAGGAAAGTAAAACAGGAATGATAGACAAGAGCTATTAGGACTAAAGAAGAATGTTGAGGAAATAACTAAACTATAAGAAATGCGAAAAATAAACAGAATTAAGGAATATAAGGCATATGCCAAAATAAATTTAAATTATTCTGAATAAGAAAGGAACAGGATCCACATTCACTAAATTTTCCTGAAAACTGAATGGAACTAACATTGCTGCCTTGCAGAAAAGTAGACTTTAAACATTTTTTTCTTCATAACCGTGTTACAGAATAACAAAAAAATCTCAAGAAAGGTAAACTTTGCTCCTTTGTCAGCTTTTGCTTTGCAAAGTTAAATGCAATTACAAGCTAATGTAAATACAATCTGCATATTATAATTTCTAACTATTTAAATAAGTAACTGCTAAAATAGTATAATTTTCTTGAAAAAATAACCCTGTTCGATTATGCTCTTGTTCCTCTAATATATGAGTACAAATTTAAGTTTTCTTAAAATTATTATCACTTGCACTTTGTATCGTAACAAAATCTGTTTATTCTGAATTCTGCTGACTATAATAAATGGCTTCATTTCAATGCTGAGGTGCAATTTTGTTTCTCATCCTTCAATACTAGTATTAATAAACAACTGCTCTCTCTATTTCAACTGCACTTTTGGAGCTCTATGTCCAAATTAAAACCTGTGGGCCTCTTAGCTCTCTTTTTACCTACTGATTAGGTAGCAATAAATTTCCAGAAGTAGATGTCAATCAGGTGTACATTACATGCAGATGTGACATTGCAGGGCTACCTGCTCACATTTTAAATTTACACACATCTGCTACAATGAGTTGGAGGCCAACTGTGCACATACAACAATGACGTTACAAAGGTGTAGGCACCTGCACAAGGGCATATATTCATACTGCTACTTCCTCAGAGATGGTCATCCTGACCAGCACCATTGTAGTGGGCTTGTACCACCAGCCTCTTCCGTTTGGGAGCCTTTGGATGTAATAGCTGACAGCATTAAGCCTTTTCATCATCAGCTATGGTCCTTGCTATGGTTGTTGAAGCTTGGGGCAGGCACCTCTTGGCCCATATAGGGCGATATAAGTACACCAAAACATCCTGCTGGAAACTTCAGCTGTTGACATAATGGTTGTAATGGATCTTCATCCAGATGCTCATACTTGGACATGTTGATGGGCCATCACACAGGTTCTCCAATTCTCCATGCAGTCGATGATTGCTACTTTCTTATTATACCGCTCAACCATGCCATCTAATTGTGGGGAACATGCAGGCTCAAACCTAGGAAAACGCAGTGGATTTTTCAGGCCTAAAACTCCATAGTATGACTTCCTTCAGGAAGGAAGTAAGGCAAGTAGTTCCATGTCATACATTTAAGGGCAGCAAAAGAATCTCAAGCCTGTTAAACAGGTCTCATAGCAAGATTAAGTGGTCTTTCATGCCCAATATTGAATGGAATGCTGAGAACCACATCAGTTAAAACATTGAAGCCCAGGCGTTTCTTTAGTTGAAGGGCCAAGAAACCCTGGGTGTTTACGCCTACTTTGAGTTGTTATTTACAGTACATCAATCAAATCTGCCAAAAAGTATTGGGACAATTTAAAAGTATGGTATTCAAAGATTTCTCAACAAGTAAAAAAATAGTCATAACTTCCGTACTAATACTTTATTTTAAATTTACAAGTATCAAATATGAGTTTGAAAAAATCTGCATAAAACAGCTTACACTCCATTTATTGAAAGTTTGAAAAACTCTACCTCGGAATCAGAATTTTCCAGAGTTTCATTTGTATACTGAATTTCATCTTCAGTTCACAGAAGTCAAGAAAAATGCAGCATTTTAACATTTAAGAACACAAAACGTAACAAATAGATCACCATCTTCAAGGAAAATGTCAGGACTACCCGCAAGCAACCAATATTACTAACTCTCCTAACTTTCCTAATGGTTGACTAAAGCAAGGACAGATGGTAGCACAAATCAGACAACCAAACAATAACAGATGTATGTTCTTTGCCGCAAGAGCTCATCAAGACTGAGTATAGGTCATGGAATTGCATTAAAAGCATTAGGAATATCTGCCCGAGCTATACTTGGGCATGGGTCTCATGAACATTTCACACTGCTTGAGCTATACCCTGGCTTGGGCTTCAATGTGTTAAAGAGTGTCCATAAATAAAATTAAATTTCAATTTTTTTGATTGTGGGTGGAGAGGTGTTTTGCACAACTAGTGCATTCCAAGCTTCTTCAGTGTGCCCTTCATCAGGTTTGATTTCAATCCTGCGAAGCTCCATCAGTACCCCAAAGTGGCAGGATAGTTCTTCTACGAGGCAATGCATAATGGTCTTGGTCACCTGGCTAGGAATGTCATACACCTGGTGAAGAAATCCATAATCACCAACAGATACTTGTTAGCCCTGTCTGACAGGGAATGGTCCACCTATCACAATGGCTATGGCTATATGTTTGTATGCTGTTCCAATGTTACACTGCTGCATGTGACACCGACTCCTGTGTGCTCACACATAGCATTGGCGACACCAGCTCCCAGTATCCACCTGCAGCCTCAACCAGTAACACCTCAGTCAGAGTTTGCTGTTTGTTCAGTTTGGTCCAAGATGTCCTCCCGAGTGTACTTCCTCCAGGGCCTCCATCACCTTACTCCAAAGGAGGATTAACTACTCTCTGAATATTTTTTCTGTCAGTGATTCCCAAATTCTAAATGATACACCTTTTTGGTCCTCAGTGAGTGCCATTGGAACCATTATTCCTTGGTGCAATGACTTTCCAGCTTGTGTAGCTCCTACCTCCACTTCTCCCAGGAGTGGCTCCAAGTCAACTCTCTGCTAGCTGCTTCCTCCTCAGACCTGTGCTATCCCATCCATCTGCAGCACTGCCAAAATTCCATGAACAGCAGTAGCATGCTCTTTTTCTTTCACCTTAGTGCAATGACAGCACTTCTCTGGATAGAGTCTTCTTGACATGCCATCTGCATTGTATGGCTACTTCCTTTGTGACGTTCCAATGTGGAGTTGTAATGTTGTAGCTCTAGGACCCAATGGCTGTGTAGCTCTCCAGGTTCTTGAAACTCATCAGTCAGATGAGGGAGTGATCATGCCTCAGGTGGAATGGCTGACCATACAGGTACTTGTGGAAGTATTCCAATGCCTTTATCATTATCAGGAGTACTTGCCAGGTAAAACAGTAGTTCTTTTCTGTCTTGGGGAACATCTTGTTGTAGTATACTATTACCCACTCCTGGCTACCCTAGACCTGTAATACGAGGGCCGTTCAGAAAGTAACCTCCGGTTGATTGCAAGAAATTCAACAAGTTAAATAAAAATATTTTAATATATACATCTTACAACTACATCTTTGCACTATTTTTCTACATAGTCTCCTTAACGATTGAGGCACTTATCGTATCTGTTCACAAGCTTTGAAATTCCTTCTGCATAAAAATCACCCGCTTGTGCCTGGAGCCAGCCTGTGACCGCATCTTTGAGCTCTTCGTCGTCATCAAACCGCTGGGACCCGTGCCATTTCTTCATATGCATGAAGAGGTGATAATCGCTTGGCGCCAGATCTGGGCTGTAAGGTGGATGGTTGACAACGTCCCACTTGAAGGACTCAAGAAGGGCTGTTGTTCTGCGAGCAGAGTGAGGACGGGCGTTATCGTGCAAAAAAACGATACCGGAAGTCAGCATACCACGGCGTTTGTTCTGTATAGCCCGTCGTAATTGTTTTAGTGTTTCACAGTACACGTCTTGATTAATGGTCGTCCCACGTTCCATGAATTCAACCAACAACACCCCTTTTGCATCCCAAAACACCGTTGCCATCAATTTCCGGGCAGAAAAATCTTGCCGGGCTTTTATTGGTTTGGTAGGCGAATTTGAATGTGCCCACATCTTTGATTGTTCTTTTGCCTCAGGGTTCACGTACTTAATCCAGGTTTCGTCCCCGGTCACGATTCTGTTTAACAATGGTTCACCTTCGGCCTCATAACGTGACAGAAAGTCTAATGCAGAGGCCATTCTTTGAGTTTTGTGGTGGTCGGTAAGAATTTTGGGCACCCATCGTGCACAGAACTTACGGTAACCCAATCTTGCTGTCACTATCTCGCACAAGAGAGTCTTAGAAATCTGTGTAAAATCAGTAGACAACTCCGACATTGTGAAACGTCGGTTTTCACGAACTTTTGCATCAACTGTCTGAACGAGTTCGTCCGTGACCAATGATGGTCTACCACTCCTCTCTTCATCTTGAACGTTTTCTCGTCCACTGTTAAATAAACGTACCCATTCACGGACCACTCCTTCACTCACAACTCTTGGTCCGTACACAGCACAAAGCTCACGATGAATAGCTGCTGCAGAATATCCTTTGGCTGTAAAAAACCTTATAACAGCACGCACTTCACATTTGGCGGGGTTTTCTATTGCAGTACACATTTCAAACGGCCACAAACACTAAACTAGCGCAGGTACGACTTTCACTCGACCACGGCTTGATGCCGACTGACCTGCTGAGTGCGTGAATGCACAGATGGCGTCGCTACTCCCCCCACTACCCGCACTGTGACCGATCGGAGGTTACTTTCTGAACTGCCCTCGTAGAATAGCTCAAATACCGGTGCTAAAGTCACTGCAATATTGTGCAAATCCTAAGTCAGGCTAAGACACAGTGCTGTCTTAAGCGCCTGGAACGTGATCTATGCATCTTCTGACCACATGTAAAAATGGTCCTCTTCCTTCATATAAGTGAGAGGGTTTTGCAATGTAGGAGAAACCTCTGACTAAATGACAGCAGTAACTGCATATGCCCAGGAAACTTCATAGCTCTCATTTATCTTCCAGGTAGTGCCAGTCTCTCACTGCCTGAGCCTTTCTGGGTCTAAGGCCATCCCAGATTATGAGACTATGTGGTCTATGGGACCTCCTTGCAGAAGAGTTGGTAGTTCTTTCCAATTGGGTTCAGATTATCTGACTTCAGCCTTAGCAATAGCCTTGTCATGTTCTCAGATGGTCTTCAATGTTGTTACCAACAATAATGATGTCCAGATATAACAGGCAGGCATTGACACGAAGATGGATGGCACTTTGCAGAGGCCAAAAGGAATAACCGTAAAATTCCAAAGCCTTTGGCCTGTCGAGAATGTGGTCGGTCTTCTCCTTGTCTCTGGGATCTAGGGCCACTTGGCAGTATTCTGATTTTAAGTCCATAGTCAAGAACGCCTGCCTCAGTAGTGTGGGAGTAGCGTATCTGGCTCACATTCAAGAGATCACTAGGTTGAATCTGCTAGGGTGAGTAACCCAGATACGGTTTTCTTTCTGGAGAGTCCCTTGTCCTGAGAAGACGAATGTCAAGTAACTTTAAGCTCCATGGACCCCCTGAGATCATTTAAGATGAGTAGAGAACTGGTCAGATAGAAATTATACTTTCTCATAAAATGAGGATAAATAAATGAAACCATTGATCCTATTGATGCAAAAATATTTCATTTCACCAATTTCATTATTGTCCAATATGACCAACCAAGTTAAAATCAAGAACCACTGGTCATTAGCAAGTGTGCCCAGAGTGTTATCAATCCTGAGAAAACATTCCTTTCTGGTGAGGGCATTCAGCTTTCAGTAGTCCATCTAGAAGTGTAACTCATCATTCTTCTTCTTCCCCATGACTACAGGGGAGCACCAAAGACTGTCGGTCTCTTCAATGATTCCCTTGTATCTCATGTCCTACAGCATGTCTCATATCTCTGCTTGCTTAGTCAGAGAAACACATCATGATTGCCAGAGCTCGGCATCTCCAGTCCATGTGATGAAGTACTGGCTCAGTGCGACTGTAATTTTCTTCCCTTCGCTGAAGATGATCTGATATCATCTAAGTAGACACCGAACCCTCTCCAGTTGTGACAGACAGATGGTGAACTACCCTTCTCAGTCAGTCATCTTTCAGCTGGAGGCTCAGGTCCTGCAACTGTGATTCTTCTGATACATCACACAGTGATACAAGCACAGCTGGTTAGCACTTACCCAATTCTGTTCAGTTCTGGATCTCTAATTAGTGTCAAATGGATTCAGGAGTGTCATGGGCACTTCCTCCTGACAAAGCAACAATTCTCTGGCAATGCATAATCCGGTCCAAAACATTGTTCCTTGACCATTGACCCTCCTGATGTGCTCTCACCACCACCTTGCTTCTTGTGGGCACAACTACAAGATCCATAGTACTCTTGGGGGCTCCAAAACAAAACCTTGTCTGGGCCAAATCAAAAGATCCTCGACTGTTGCCTCATGGCTCCACATCTTTGGCTACTTTTGCAACAAGCACCCATAAGCTCACTGTGCTCCATTTCAGTGTCAACTCCAGCAGAGCTTCCATTCTTTTTACCAATATCGTCTGCCAAATATCATCAGTAGTTCATAGGGTCGACCAGATATTTGTGTCGACAAGCCCTTTACCACATCAGGTCTGATTGTAGTCTTAGCTGCACTGTATTTGGCATAGCCTACCTTGTGTATTCAACCATTTGCAATAAGGCTGTCATCCACTCCTCTGTCTTAGGCACAAAGCAACACTCGAGAGGGTGGTGAAGATGGCCCTGATATCCCAACACTGGTCCTTACTTGTTCTCCGCTCGCTCATTAGCTTGATGTTGTCAGACAACCTGGCCTACCATTCCCCCAGCATACACCACTTGATTGTCATCACTGTTTCTGGATTGTTTCTCTCTTCCTGTCATAACAAATACTCCTGATCTTTGAAATAAGTGCAGCTATTACCTTCACCACCTTCATCCTCAATGTGGCTGTTAACACCTCGTGGACTGTTTTGTAATCATAGATTGTTGGGTGCTGTCAACAAAGGCATAGACAGCTTCCTCAGACATGTAACTAGGCTGCAGCATCCAATTCCAGTTAGGTTCCAATTTTAGTTCTTGAAGTGCTCCTAGATTTCTCTGCTGATATTGGGATCACATTCTGTACTTCTGCCTCTATAACTGGATAGGCTGGCTGGCTAAAAGATGTGCAGCTTAATCCTCTGCTGACCATTTGTTTTGGGTGGCAATGACTGCAACACTTCAAAACTTCTTAATTTCGGTGAATAAAGTTTTCAATCATCTTCCCAATCTTGGCATTCAATCCCACTGCTGAAACCAGTGTAGCAAAATCTCTTAATTTCAAATTCGTTAATTACAGAAAAGTGTCTTTAATTCAATGCTGCAGCATAATGTTTTCTCTCGACACTTCAGCACTTGTACACAGTTGACAACTATTCTCTCTAATTCAATTGAACTCTTGGAATTCTTTGTCCAAACTATAAACTGTGGTCCTGGTAGTTCAATTTTGATTCCTGCTGATTATGCAGCAATAAGCATTTAAATTTCAAGTAGAGGTTTACATTACATGCAATGTCAAAATTACACACAGGTGTGCCATTGCATGGCTTAGATGTTATATTTCTGCTTACTCACATTTTTAATTTACACACACCTGCACCAATGAATTTAGCTATGTAAATGAGGCCAGCTGTGCATGTGCAACAGATACAATGGTAAAGTATAGGCACCTGCACATGGGCGCATAGTCACATTATATACAGTAAACTTACATGGCTTAACACAGCATTCTAATGACAAAAGCAATGACATCTTCATATGCTTGGCAGAACCAATAGGAATTTTAGCATACTGTTCAGTATTCATCAAAACTGAATATAAGAAACAGATCAAGCAGTACAAAGGAAATGTTTTAGGTACACATTTTGTAAATAAAAGAGAATAAAAGATACAAATATGCAAGATACTTCTTGGAAAATTATCTTAGAATTCTGAACACTTTTCTTTTAATTCAAAATCTTCTCGGGCTTCTAGCCAGGTAAAAACTTGGCTTGATACCAACGTTTCGAAGAAGTGCATCTTCCTCGTCTTCACCCTGAAGATGCACTTCTTCGAAACGTTGGTGTCAAGACAAGTTTTTACCTGGCTAGAAGCCCGAGAAGATTTTGAATTAACACGTCGCCAGGAAAGCTTCAGTTCTTATTTTACTTTTCTTTTACTCTACCATTCATTAATTTGATGCTTTATTCATCTGTGAAAACCGTAACTCTGATTATTCATTCTTTAATGTTTACTCAGCTGCAAAAAATTCATACCTTTCCACTAAAGCACGCAACTTGCCCTGCAACCAAGGTATAGTGTTATTGTTTGTTACATCTAACATTCCAGTACTAGGTACTTCTTTGTAGCGGGTTAGTGCTGGGATGTGATGCGATGATCCACGTTCACTTACAAGAAGATGCTTTTCCACTGCCTCTGCAAAGTTTACCGATTCAGTGCTCACAAATGGTTGCAGTGTAAAGACAATGCGAAATCCACGCCTGAAATAATAATTATAAATTGTTCATTAGATTCTCTTTTATATACTGGAGTTTCCACAGAATGTTAGCATGCATGGTTCATTATCTAAGTAAATTAAAGAAACTCTTCAACTTGCTATGAAAGATAAAGAATATCACAAGTAGATGCATTAGTGTCATTTGATTTAAATGTCACATTTCCAAGCATACAAACAGAAAGACTCATCATTAAAGAAATGGTTAATACCAATAGTTTGTATGCTGAAGAAAAAATAAAGGATCTAGAAAACCAAAGTAGCAATCACACATACTATATATATCCAGCAAAATTTTTTCACTTTCAAAATAGCAAAAGTTGTTAGGTGTTAAATTTGGAAAACTTCTTTCTTCTCTGCTAACAGATAGTATTTTCTTAAAACACCTTGCCCTGTATTTTTTATGGTTCTTCATGCCACAGATATGACATAAAATAATTGTAATGGTACCTAACAAATGCACATCAGATGCTTATTCAGTCTGAAAGAGAAATCCATTAAATTTACAACAGAAATCAAAAGGTATGGAGGATTCCCATTCCCAGAACTGAAAATTATAATTATAACAATGAGAACCTCATTTGGCAAAAAAAAAAAAAATAATAAAAAAAATCTTGTTTCATCATGATGATGCTCAGACCCATCTTTCAGTCATTCAGTCATCATGGGGAGATTCAGTAGATGCTAAATAAGTGTTCATTATGCACAAAAAGTAATAAGAATAATGGCAGGGGCAAGACAATCAACTCACTGCAAACCACTTTTCTAAATGCTTTGAATTTTACCATTAGCCTGTGAATATATTCTAACCATGTTGTCATTTGTAATAAAAAACATACAAAAGTTTACAAAAAATGCAGATATTCATAACAAAGAGACCACACATATGCAGGACTTACATAGACCAACAAATAATTTGCAGTAATTTCAAAAAGGAGTTTACTACAAAGGAATAGTTTTGTTTAATTCACTTCCCTCTTCTATAAAAGAATAACAAAAACAAGTTTAGATCAGAATTAAAAAGGTACGTTATTACCCAAACCTTCTATACAGAGGAGGATTTCATTCAATCAAAAAATACTGTAATAAGATAAGATATATTCACCAAAAGAATTACATGAATTCAAAGGCTTCGTCAGGTAACAAATTACAATTTACATTTCTGTAATACAACTTACAACTAGTATGTACAATTTAAAGAAACTTAAACAAGATATTAATTATTTACACAACGGTTAATACGAGTTTAGGAAAATGCAGTAGTCATGAAATCATTTATATTGTAGAACATGTGGGTTAAGAGATGGTTTTTAACTTTATGTTTGAGTTGTTTCTGATTTAAGAGTTTCCAGTTACCCAGTAGCTTGTTATAAAGAGATAGCCCTTGATGTAGTGATGACAGGTTTTACTGCTTTGATGATTGAAGTGCAAGTTTTGCGATCCCCTGGTATTATAGGAATGGTGGTCAGAATTCCCGCTAAAATATGATATATTCTTATGAATGAAAATAACAGTCTCCAAAATGTAAACACAAGTTAGTAGTAGAATACAGAATTCTCTGAACACTGTTTTTGTTGATGAATTTGTGGAGACACGTTTCATGATTTTCACAATGCGCTTTTGTAGTAAGAATAGGTCTTTTGTTTTGGTTGAAGATCCCCAGAAGATTATACCATAAGAAAGTACAGAATGTACACATCCAAAATAAACTGCTTTTAGGACTTCAGGAGAGGATACACGACTAAGGATTCTCATTGCATAGCTTAGTTTACTGAGCTTTGTAATTGCAAAATGTATGTGAGTCTTCCAGGATAGGTCAGCAACAATCCATACCCCTAGAAACTTAGTGGTGTCTGTTTGCTTAATTTTTGACTGTCCGATGGTAATACTTACATTTGCTTGTTGGTTTACTTGAGAACTGAAGTGCATGCATACAGTTTTGTCAGCATTTAAAACCAATTTATTTTTCTTCAGCCATGTATTTAAGTTTTCATTTGCCCTGTTATTGCTGTCTTCAAGAACATTAAGATCTTTGCCACTGGATGCAAAATTTGTGTCATCAGCAAACAGAACAGTATTTATAAGTGGCAATTCACTTGGGAGATCATTGATATATAGAATAAATAATATTGGCCCTAAAATAGAATCTTGTGGGACACCATGATCAACAGATCTTTGGTTTGATCTGTATGTGTTTATTTCTACAAACTGCTTCCTATTCTTTAGACAGGATTGAAACCATAGATTGGCTATTCCTTTGATACCATAAGAATTAAGTTTTTCAATTAATAACCTATGATTTACTGTATCAAAAGCTTTCGAGAGATCTAAAAATAAGCCAAGTGAATGATTTTTATGATTTTTTGCTGTTAAAACATGAGTAAGAAATGAAAATAAAGCGCATAATATGAATATAATAAACATGAATATTCTAAGTATGCATGTGTACGAGTGGGTTTTTGGAAACAGACATGTAATTGTAAATTATGCAAAGCTGACACCTCTGAAAATGTATTGTCAACTGTTATTATTTGTAAATAAATGTATGAATAAATGTAATTCTTGACTTGATCTACATTCTAGATTTGGGCAGAGAGTCTAATCTCATAATAGGATCTACAGATTGCAATGTTATATATGTTTGTATGCTATACAGACTCACCCACCAGTATGTTATGGTAGAGTGCTCTAGCTAACCATAAATATGAAATCAACTGAAGTGTATCAGTAACATGCACATCCTCAAAGAACAGGCAAGTTGCAAGTCCAATAATTTTAAATATCATATTGGTTGTGCACCAATAGTGCATTTCTTTGACTATTGGCAAGCAAATGAGGCATTCTGAATGAAAATAGGACACACACATCCACATTCTTTTAACTTATGGCCACTAATGTGCAATCCAGAAAGCATGTCATAACTTTGACATTTGGCAAAAAGGACCTCTCTACAAACCTGCCAATTTGAATTCTGAAAATTGTTTTCTTCTTAAATATTTGCTTGTAATGCATTCAAAACTGCTTATAAAACTTTAACAGGAATCATGGTCCATTGTTACCATAATGCTTTTATCACACAAGGAAACAATTAAATCAACAATTTGGAACTGCAGTAAAAAAAAATCTGTTAATGAACTATAATTAAACCTTTAATATATTATCCGCTAAAATAGTAACAGACATTGGTTAATCCTGATCAGATGTGTATCCAAATAAACAGTCACAGGAGTGCTTGGACATTTCAGATGCAATTTGATAGAACATACATTCATCAACATATATTAATCAACCACACCCAGATATAAAGCAGCAGCCCAAACAATAAGTGTAAGAGGGTGAAAGCACTTCAAAAAAAGGCTTCAGTAAGCAAGATTATGGTCTCTGAGTACATTGTACGTACACTACCTTAAAATCTATCACTATCAATGGAGAGTAGAATGCAACTTTGCTGAAGCAGTTGAAGGATGCTATGAAATCCAAATGTCCACAGTTGTTAAAGAGGCAAGTTATTTTCACAGAATAAATACATTAGTACACATTTTAATTGTAAAATTACATGACATGCTTTGAACTGTTGACTACATGCACCATATTCTCCAGATTTGCCTTTCAGCAAGTTTTTCCTCTTCCCAAATCTGAGGAAATGGCTCATTGGACAAAATTTACACAAAATACACAGTTCATCAGCATCGTAAACTCTTATTTTGGAGATTTGACAATCATTTTACACAGAAAATGTGAAGAATACTATTGGTCTAATTTGTAACCGATTTCATTGCACTATCAGCAGTATTGTACATTATAGCAGTATTATAATATACATATGTTTCTTATAGAACATTGAATTGCTGTGTATCCTTAGAAATCAAAAGACTTAACAGACTAATTAAATAGTTGGGTAAAATATCTTTGTTTACTTTCTCAAGACAAGACCTTTCCAAACAAATATATGTATTCCCTAATGGTAAATGAAAAAATATGCAGCATAGTTTATAAATATCTACATATATATGGCAACACCAAAACTCATACTTAAAAGGTAAAATAAATATCTACACCTTACCTGTGAATTATATTTATGGTATCCTCCATGGTAGGAAAACGTGAAACATCCAAAACAAAGTCACCCATGTGAGGTTGCCAGAATTCACTTAATAACACATGTCCTTGCCTCAAAAAGCCCAAAGCTATTACATCTTCTGTGTAGTTATAAATTGCTGATTCACTGAGCAATAAACCTGAGCTTGGGGATATTTGCCACACTGGTTCAGTAAGCAGAGAATATATCACTTCCAGATCTTCCTTCTTCAATCCATCCCAGAGATTTTTCTCGGACAGAAAAGAGTGCAACGTCTTCATGTTACTCGATGTGCATATGGAGTAGTTCAGTTGAGGAAGTGGTGTTGAATGATAAACATATGCAAAATTATCATGTCTAGCCTGAAGACAAAACATGCGAGAGCCTCCAGAATTCACTGACATGTACAATGGGGTGGCAGGATCCACTGATACTGTGATTCCTTGAGAGTTGATAAAGTAGCGCTTTAAAACATTGCCCCACTCACGCTCTTTAGTGTCACCTGTGATGAAGGGAGATAAATTAACAGTGCCTCTCTCCATAGGCCATGCCATATCATGTGTCTGACCGCCTCCATACCAATGACCATGACCATCAGACCAATCATAACAGTCCATAGGATGGAAGTCCTCGCTTAAACTTTTCCATGTCATATGATAGCAACGCACAGATTCACTTTCCTTGTAGTTCATATAAAGACGAGCTTTGTGCATCCATTCCATACATACTGACCCATCATGAAGCTGATCTCTAGGTAAGCAATGGTATGAACGATCACCACCCAATGGTATTCCGACATATCCAAACATAATTTCATGTCCTGCATCACTGAAAACTCGCACTACTCGCTCCTCCTTGTTGAAACGAATCAGGTCAAAATAAGCTCTCTGTAAAGTTAAAACAATAACATAAAAGCATTAAATGCATTATAAAAGTAGTTCTAATGAATACATTTTTTAACAGTTTCTGAAATCTTAAACCACATCACTAAGCCTTCTAAAACTGTTGCAGATATGATAATTATATTGAAAATGAGTAACAATTGTTTATAAACTGCCACCTATGAATTATAAAACAAAGCACCTGTCATCATATATAAACTATAGAACAGGCAACAATCAAGACCTGAGGTCATTAGCTTTCATCACCTGACCATTATTAGCTAATATGAAATGGCTACAATTGATGATTGAATCCATCAGTGTACTGTGATTTGATATCTTGTTAAAAAGGGAATCTCTGTTATAGAAATTTCTTGGAAGTTTTAGTAGCCGTGTGAATATACAAAAAAAAAATAAATAAATAAAAAATGTTAAATGGTTATGTTCACCTAATTTTCTCTACCTATTCTGCTACAATTTATTCTTTCAAAAGCTTCCCTCTATTTTTTACTAATCAAGATAAATATTAGCAGAAATGCTCTTTTACCAGTTTCTTGTAAGTAGAAGAGAAATAAAACAAGTCAAACATTTTAAAAGCTGCTTGCTATGTGATGCAACTCAAATTCCCTTCTCTTTGCATGATCAGGATGGAAAAAATATAAATAATGACTTCCCATTTGAGAAAAGTCTAATTATTGGCAATTTTAAAACCAATAACAAGAAATATCTTGGAATGGTTTCTAAAAAAAAAGTGTGTGACAACTCTTTTACTTTAAGGAGATCTACATTTTTTGTATAGTAAAGTTTTGTCCATCTCTTATAGTTTCCCAGTTATGCAAAAGTCATTCAAAATGAAGAGGACTTCAGAGACTCCTAAGAAATTTTAGGATATACATTTTATTTGTCATGTGAATATCTTTAATACACAAGATTTTAATCAAAATCATTAAGAGCCATTTTTGAGAACATCAACAATTTTGAAAAATGTTCCATGTAAAGAAATGGTAGTTTGGGGATTTTCCTGAAAATATATGTGTTGTATCCTTGGAAGATCTTGTTTTCTACTTAATAGATTAAGCTCAATAGCCTGTTCCAGCATAACTGACCATCTCATTCTCGGGTGTCCTTTACTTCTTTTCAAAAATTATAATTGATGGGCAACTTTGGTAACTTGCCATCATCTTTCTGTTGACATGTTGGTACCAATTGTGCATATATTTATTAATCTTATTTGTACCACAAATATAGAGTTCTTCTCATACAGCATCATTTTGCATTTTACTGCAACCTTTCACTCCCCTCAATAATTTCATCTCAAACTGTCTATATTTTCAACTTATCATTCTGTTATAGGTACTGCCATAACTTTATAACATTTTAATTGGACTTCTTTTCCACACAATGTAACGTTCTATGGATAATATCCAGCATCCTCAAGTATATATTAATTTTATTATCTATGTCATGATCATAGGCGTAAGATATATCACTTACCACTTACTTGGGATTTTTGCCAGAACATGTTTCGAAGCACTAGTTTCCTTCATTTTCAACCGAACATCAACTAATTCCTTGTGGTGAAGCTACAACATTGCCAGCTTCACCGCAAGGAATTAGTCAATGTCTGGTTGAAAATTAAGGAAACTAGTCCTTCGAAACATGTTCTGGCAAAAATCCCAAGTAAGTGTTGCTTAGTGTAAGTAATCCACTCATCAAATAAAAACACATCACTTGTAATTTGAATATTCTATATTAATATTGTACAACTGCATTCTTCCAACCTCAACTTGTATGAGTTTTGGCAATTGTTTCCATTTGCACATGTTAAGAGAAATGCACTTAAGGTGGAAACATCTTACGCCATGAAGAACGAAATGCAAAGGAATACATTTTGGCATGTATGTTGGTGAGCATTATAATCACATGATATTGAATAATATCTAGATAAATCATAACGTTTCTCCCAAACACATAGGTCTAATACGTTACATTATCGATAAGATTGTGAGCCAGCCAAAGAAATTTCCCTACAGTTTTAACTGAGCAGAAAATGACTTGTGAGCACACCTCTGCAGTTAGTCATAGTAGGTAAAGGTTGACACAGCTAGAGAAACTTCTTTTAGGTTGCATCAAATAACAAAGCAAATCTGTGCAGATATTTCTGTAGAAGCATAGTTACAGCTAATTGTTAGTTGGTAATTATTATTGCAATATATCTGCAAATGTGATAACCATTAGAACAGATAACTTAATCGTTACTGATAACTGTTACATGTAATGTAATTGCCAAAGTGATAACCATTAAACCAAATAACTTAAAAATTACTGGTAACCGTTATTATGTAAAACTAACTGTTAGTCACACCTCTAGTGCTTGTGCATTACTTGAAAATACTTCTGTAATTTCACTACATTCTTCTTTTAATAGTGTCACTTACCTGCAAAACTTGCTGATGATAGAAGACATATGCAAAGCCAACAAGAAACACAATTGCCAGGAAAAGAATTCCAACAAAGGCCTTTAGTTTGTATTCCTGCGGCCGTTTCTTCTTTAAAATTGCTGGCAGAGTTAGCTGTAAAAGAACAATAACAAATTGTAAAATTCCAAAAGTAACACAAAATTCAAAATAACTTATTAGTAATGTGCAACAAATTAGATAATCCTTAAATACTGTAAAAGTAAACTAAGAAATCTGCTCCTAAAGAAACAGTATTTATAAATAAATGACTTTTGATCCATGTTTCTTGGTTATCTGACAAAAAGATGTAACCAATGTTTATACACACTTAGAATTATTATTCAGTGTTATACTATGTATTCAAATCTGTATCTTAAATTAATTGTAGTCTAATTACTAGACCAAAGATGTGAAATTTCTGAATTAGGTACCTAAACTATTGTCATTGTATGCTTATATGTATATAAACTACTGTAAACTACATTAACATGGCCAATACCATATACATTGTTCCCAACGGATGAAATAAAATATATATTATTACTCCATTTAAGATTTATTTAATCACAGAAGTCTAAGACCACTTTTATAGTTACATGTCACATAATTAAAAAAAAATTATTTGTATGTTAACGACTCTATCAACTGCCAGGTTTATATTAGCACTGCCAGTGTGCTGGAATTTCATACCACAGTTCTTTACATGCCAGTAAATCTACTGACATGGGGCTGTCACTTTAAGCACACTTAAAAACCATCTGTCTGGGTTGGGTTAAAAGGACAGTGTCTAACGAACTGATCTATCCAAACCGTCACACATTATATGCCAGCTGTGCATTTCAGTTATTTGCTAGCACAGTAGTCACTTTCCTCAATAACTAAGGGAAAAGGGCAGGTACATGCTTAACATATTACTGCCACAAAGGTGGACATAGAACCATACAGAAATGTTCACAATACGAGGGTCACTTCAAAAGTTTTGAGAATGGATTGAATAAGGTATTACAAATTCAGATCCGATCTTCCATCTTTTCAAAATATTCATCATTGCTTGCTATACACTATCTCATGCTTTCAAATCATTTTTCAAATGTTGAACAGCATTTTTCCTTGGAGAAGGTGCAACTACATTATTCGTAAGCAGCTACTGTGGCTTTACGTGTCTCAAATCGTTGATATTAAATTTTGGGGAATAAAAAAAAACTTAGTTGTCCGAGATCTGGACTGTAGGGAGGATGGGGCAAATATCTCACTCCTGACTCCTATAGAAATCGTGTTGTTTCGTGGGCAGTATGGCCAGAGGCACTGTCAAGGGGCAACAAAATTAGACTTAGAAACTTTTTTCTTAGTTCATTGAACACCTATGGCAGACATTTTGTGCTGTACCAGCTGGAAGTAACAATTTTTTGTCCCTCAAGCAGAATCGTCACAATTTGGCACTTGCTGAAAAGAAGGAACAGATCATCATCTTGCAAATACTTCTCATTTGCTGGGAATTATCTCCTCGGAAACTCAAGACAGTGTCTGTCATTTAGTTTCTAGTTCATACTGATGAATCCAGCTATCATCAGCTGTTACACGCATGTTAAATATGTTTTTTGGATCTTCTTCCATTAAATTTTTCAATCATTTCCTGGCATCATTGCACACCTAGTTGTTTTTGCTCATTTGTAAAGTGGTGGGGGATTCAGCGACTGGAGAGCTTCCTGACATTAAGTTTTTTCTTTCAGGATTGTTTTCACTGCTTCCAATCCAATATTTAGGGACTTCTTGAATGTGACCATATGTGCAACAATGATCTTCCCACAACTTGAACTCTGCTATCCTTTATATGGTAACTACCCCTTACACGGAAAAAATTTTGAAAATTTTTATTTTCTCAAAAATGGCTCTCACGATTTTGATTAAGATACTGTAGAGTAAAGATATTTACATGAAAAATAAAATGTATATCTTGAATTTTCTGGGAATTGCCTCTAAAGACCTCTTCATTCTGGATGACTTTTGCATAACTGGTAAACCATAAGAGATAGACAAAAACTTACTGCACAAAAAATGTAGAGCTTGTTAAAACACACAATTGGTCATATACATTTCTGAGATATTCCTTGCTATTGGTTTCAGTTTTAAAATACTTAAATTTTTCTCAAATGGGAATTTGTCAACTCCTGGTCATGCAACAACGAATTTTATTCACATAGCAACCAGACTCATTTCAGCTTAGTTTACTCCCTTATTTCCCTTCCACTTACAACGAAGCAAGTAATAATGTTCATCTTGATTAGCATGAAGTAGATAGAAAAATAACCTTTTTAACACTAATTTGTTATAGAGATGTAGCGATAAGTCATGTAGTTTGGTAGTTTGAAAATTTTGAAGTCGCATTTTTCAAAGCTGAACTTAAATATCAAGTTTGGTACTATGCTACTTTGTTTTTGAGTCATCATACTCATGCAAAGATGTACACATGGACCTTTTTTTTAAAAGTGCTTTCTTTGGACAGAGGGTAACCTAAAAGGTGTATTTCCAGTGAAGTCTCAATATCAAATTTTTGGGTAGAATGCAATACTTTTCCACCTACTGTGTGTACTAAGCAGAAAAAGTAAAAAATTTTTGTATAAAATTATAATATAAAATTAGTATGTTAAAAAAGCCAGATTTTTGCTTCATCACTGTATCTTAAGGAGGCCAAGCTGCTACTTGTACAGTCATAAATCATTCTACAAGACAGAACATTAAACAGTCCACACACAATTTAGCCATCTGTTGTTTGCCCCATTAGTTTTTATTGTATCTACTATGAACTTGAGCATGAAGTTATCTTTGCACCTTACGCCATGTAGTGTACTGGTGCATGCACCCTGAAAGGTCCTGAAATAGATGTTGTATTTCACCAAAATAGTTTTCAGGCTTCCTGATTTCAAAATATTTTTTAAAAATACTAAAAAAACAAAAAACAGTGGATGAGAGAAAGGGAGGGAGGGAGGGAGAGAGAGAGAGAGAGAGAGAGAGAGAGAGAGAGAGAGAGAGAGAGAGGCCAAAGATGAATGAACACATGAATGTTAAACTTGTCATTATTTTAAGTCCAGCATTACAAGGATAAAACACAGAAGTGCTCAAGAAACTTCCCCCACACTAAATTACCCTTTAAATGGAAAATGTATTTGTTATTTCTGACTTACTCAACATTGGCTCTAATCAGATACCAATTTATGGGAACACATTCCCAAACCTAACAAATCCCAACAATTTTAATGAAGGGACCTGCCCCTCTATTCCAAGATAAGATTTCTCTTTGAACAAAAGAAAGTATTTAAATATACCAAACAGATTCAAAAGATTACCTTTATTTCATGCAGCCTAAGTTTGAGTTAACTTGGATCAGAATCAGAGCACACAAATACTGAATTATTTTGTGCTAACACATCCATACTTTCATCCCCAATTTTATTAAAATATTTTGCAGCTTTAATATTTGTGATACTCATGAGTTTTCAAAGAGTGATGCAAAATTAAATCTATTTTGTATGTCATGACAATTGTCTTGTAGGAATTTTCATTTCTGACTATCCTCATGTAGAAGTATCAACTGTTTTGCCATTTGTGTGGGTGGAGACTGAAATTTCTTGTATTAACCTACATACTGTTGCTGACATTCATTCTTAATTGTGTAGCAGCCATGAACTCCTGCCAATTCCTATTGCATAAACTAGTGAGAAGCCACAAATGATGGACACTGATAAATGAAATGAAGTAATTGGAAAAGGAAATCTGGAAGAAAATGCTCCAGTTCTACATTTTGGGTACCATTCCAAGACAAGAAATGTATGAAAAAAACTTTGGTCAGAGATGATTCCTGACGGGTCTTCAACTACAAACCTCTCATTCAAGAGCCCATATCTTATAACCTTTCCCTCTTGGAATAAACTGAGATGCTTGGGAAACAGTGTACTTAAACACCCAGCATTGTTTCTTCAAACTTTAAGAAACTTCATCTATTTCTGGTAATTGAAAGCACCTATATATTATACAATTAAATACCTTTTACTTTAGTAATTGCACTAAATATTTTATTAATTCCCAACTTTATTGTCTGAACTCATGTCACCAGAATGTAAGTCAGGAATTTAACACCTACCCATATGTTTAAATTATTTGCACAACAAACAAAATGCATATTTTGTAGTTTCTGAGAATAGTATATTAAGTCCTATTCATTTGAAAGGATTTTCTATCATTTTGTATCCTGAAACGAATAAGAAAGAGACAAAAGCTTACCCAGAAAAAATATGCATCTCACTAAAACATACATCGCCCTCCATAGTTAGGGGTTACTATGCTGGCCTCGAAAATTCAAGATTACAGGTTCAAACTTGGAGGAAGGTGATAGATTTTTTTCATACACAAAGATTTCACTACCATACCAGCTTCAACAATAGGTTTATTGAACTACTTCTGCAAACTTTTATCTTGATTAATATGAAGTAGTTAGAAACACAAGCTTTTGTAAGAATACTTTGTAGATGATGTATAAAAGTAAACAAAGGTAAATAGAAAAAGCCATGTGAAATAACTCATCAGAAATTAGTATCCTTGCCCACAGCTTGGAGGGAAGAGTTGAGAGGCTTCAAGCTTTTGCGACTTACATTTTCAAATTATTACTTTGGATTCCTATTTTGAATTCTCTGCAAACAGAAAGGTACTCATTATGAACAAAATTGCTTGCTACACTGATAAGGATTGTCAAATTGCTGTCACAGATTAAGCTGTAATTTTTTATATTTTAAATACATTAAATATCTGTTTTGGCTATCCCTCCTTGAGGTTCACTGGCCGGCATAAAAAATAATCAAGTTTAACTTGTAACAGCTGACTTTAGGTCTGTCTTCTGCCATCAATCAACTGCCTCGTAGTACATGAGGTGCAGTTGAGCTTTACCTGTATCAAGGCTACAAGCATCTGTGCACAACAATGCATTTAAAGATTATTTACGAGCCTGTACAATCAAGATTACATGTTGCAAAGGCAAAATCGGTCACAATACATTTCATTTTTTACCCAGTAATGGGTGCTTCCAAAATTAATACTCAAGAGATAAAAATTGCGCATTTACACAAGCCATTTCATTTAATAATTATTAATCACTGAAATATGCAAGGAATTATACACTATGACACTAATACACCAGAACCGCTGTGCAGTGTTTTTACACTGTGCACACAGAAACATAACACACACCTGCTGTACACAAGGTCATAGTGCTGATTTGTTTTTCTCTGTTCTGAAGTGCAGTATTGAGCTGACGGTGATATTGTGTGGTTGAGTTATTACCAGTGTGCTTTATTATTTTTTCCTGTACTTAATCACAAAGTGCACAGCATGTATTTATTTGATTCATATGTGTTAACACTTTTGAGTGGACTCTCAATAGTGTATACAATGGCAAAATTGACCCACATTTAATATTTTTCATGGAAGAGGCTCTGTTCCATCTTTATGGATATGTGTGTAAACAAAATAATCATTATTGGAGCTCTGAGAAACCTAATATTGTTCTAGAAATACCCCTTCATAACGAATAAATTGGCGCCATTAGCAAAGAATGAGTTATAGGCCCAAGTTTTTTCAAGTCAACAGTTGATGCCCAAACATATGTGAATACAATTTTGTCGTCTTTTTTTAAAGAATTGACAGGGAGCATGATTTTGCCTTTTTTCAACAAGACTCTGTAACAGCTCATACAGCCAGTTCAGATGTTTTTGGATCACCCAATATATTATTAGTGGGTCATTCATCTTAGAGGTAAGCTAAGACATGAGTATTGTTTATTTTCTGTCTAATTTCAATAAAAGAACTCAATCTGCAGCAACAATATGGCAATGGCCACTTTTGAGTCACGGCTTCTTTTTTTTCTTCTTTCCTTTTTTTTTAATGGTGACAGTGTTGTTTTTTGTCTAATTTAAGTAAAGTAAAATGTTATAAATTTATCAACAGTAAACATTAAATGTAAAGTAAGAACATACTTTCTTTCTCTTATTTGACTTTTAAAATCATAGGACCTCTCCTATACATTTTAGCCTGGCACACCCACGCCCACATGCTCAATAGTTTTTTTGCCAACTTGCATCTGCAAATAGTAAATGATTCAAGTAAAGCCAAAATTTGATGGATAAATTTAATCTTAACACCCACACATTGTAATTTTTATGAGAACAGTTGGAAACATGCTCGCAAAATGCCACTTGCACTTTCTTACAGCTGTAGCTTTTAGCAGCTTCATTGTGGATGTAACTAAGTAAGTTGATTTATATTTGTTAGTAGAGCAACACATCCAAACTTCTGAGAGTTAGTCATGAATTTTAGGAGGCATTACACTGTCTCCTTTTTTTTTTTTTTTTTCTGTTTTTTGTGATTACTACAGAATACTAGCTACTGAAAATTTTGCAGAGATAGAAAGTTAAGAACAATGATATCAGCAAAACTGAAAGACAGAGTCAAAGAATAAGTTATTTCTATGAATAATAAATTAAATTTATGGATGCTCTTAAATGCTGCAGTTTCCAACATCCCATTCTTATCTTGAGCATGAAATACCGCTTAATTTTGCTTAGATGCCTCTTTGTCAGGTTTGAGGTTCTTTCATGTGCTGCAAACCTATGACACAAGAACAATGGTTTTACTTCCTTTCAGAAGTTAGCCATGCTAAGGATTTTTATGCCTGAAAAAAATCCAAGTGATGGGTTTGAACCCATAACCTTAGGAACCAGAGGCTAGTCCACGGAGGACAATATTTTTAAGAAGTCTGGTACATAAATGTTTTGCTATTATGGAAAAAATAAGTTACTCATCTTTTACATGCCTATGCCAAACAAGAACATGCTCCTAATTTCAACACATTAAACTTATTAGTGACTACAAACAAGCATCAAATTGTGCAATTCTGTAACTCCACTAAAGGAGCTGTCAATAGTCTTGACAGATGTGCCTTAACTACTACACCATAAAAAAGAAATCCGGTGTGTTGCATTCACATGACTTTCTCTACATCTCTATAACAAATTATTGTTAAAAAGTTTATTCTTCTACTTCATGATGAACAATATAAACAGCAGAAATTGGCCTTATTACTTGGTTCCTTGTAAGTAGAAGGGAAAAAAATCTGATGTGTTCCATTCTTATGACGTTCTCTAGCTGTTCGGCAAACACACCTTTTGTTCAAAAGATTAATCTTTTATCTACAGTGTGCTAACCCAGATAAACATAAGCAGAATCGGTCTTATTAGGTTCCTTGTAAGTAGAAGGAAAATAGAGGAATGCACAAGCTAAAGCGTTAGTCTAGACCTTTAAAACCGGTTGCTGTGTGAAACAATTGAAATTCCATTCTCTTTACTTGCTAGGAGTATATTTATTTATTTATTTATGCTAAGCTTTATACAGGTGAATATGACCGGTGTTCAGCCCTGACTCTTTACCGGTCATACTCATATTTTACAATAGTTTATTAATTCTAGTTTATTACACCATTTTGTCTATTTACTGTCATATCCATTTATTTTTCACTTTGCATAAGAATTGTCCAATCTTCTTACTATCTTTTTGAAACATTTCAACTACTACTACATTTCTATCTATTTCCTAATGTTAAAGTCTCCCATTAATATAATCTCAGAATTACCATATCTCTCCTTTAAATGTTCTATTTCTATCTCTAGGTGTTTAAGGAGGTCCGGATTATGAAAGCGCGAAGGAAGAGGAGGATTGTATACTATGCCTATACATATAACATTTTCAACTATTTGTTTCTCCTCTAATACAATCCATAGTATTTCTTTTCTCCTTGACCAAGTTTCTTTCACTCCTTTACTTAACGTCTTCTTTACAAAAAAGCCTATGCCTCCAGATGCC
Organism: Hymenopus coronatus; assembly: GCA_030762935.1. Taxonomy (NCBI): domain Eukaryota; kingdom Metazoa; phylum Arthropoda; class Insecta; order Mantodea; family Hymenopodidae; genus Hymenopus; species Hymenopus coronatus. The sequence continues at coordinate 27,361,358 of CM060889.1, forward strand.
CTCCCCTTTCTTGCTACCTTATCTCCTTTTATCCCTACAAAATCAAAATCCTTTACGTAAACCTGGTGCTAGGAGTAAACAAACGAGAAACAAGAAGAAAGATGCTTTCCCATTTGAGAAAAGTTTAAGTGGCCTAAAATTGCAACCAATAATTCAGAATGTCTCGAAAACAGTTGACTTTACAAAATAATGTATATGATACAAATTGTGTTTTAATGAGATCTATATTTTTTGAGTAGTAAGTTTTTATCTCTCTCTTACAGTGTGCCAGTTACACAAAAGAAATCTTGGCATTGAATTTTTGGGCGCATTACAATATCTTCTCTGTACACTATGTACATAGTATGTGTAGAGAAACTAATAAGACAATTTATGTATTTTATTGAATCATGAATATCTGCAACATAAATTCTTGAGTTTGCCACAACAATAACTTGGCAAATGGAACAATAATCCCATGGTCAGAATATTCTAGCTCATCTCTATCTGAGAAACTAATGACTCCACTGTTTCAGTGTGGACTAACAATAATAAGCCTTCCTGGTTTGACAAGAGAAATTCCTATGGGAGCTCCTCAAGGAAGCAACAAGAAATGTAGTCTGCAGAACCTACCCCCTGAGCAAAAGGAGAATGACAATGAAACACAGAATCATCAAGTACTGGCCAATGTCCTATTCTTCAACTGAAAGTTCACATTTAGTCATGCTAATGAACAGGATAACAATATTTATTAAATTCGAAATTAAATCATTTATAATGCAATTGTTATGTTGTCATTTATCGTTTACACCTGTATTTTATTTTCAATCATTAAAAATAATTTTGCACAAAATGATGACAGATTTTAATAGTACACACCAGTTGGTCTTATTAAGTATAAAACAAAAAATTACTACTCACACTCTAATAATAAGTCAGAAAATGCATGAGGTACTAGTGATAATGAATCTGTAACAACACATTAGTGTTCGAAGATTAATTCTCCATCTTGAACATTTATGACTGTAAAGTAGAATTAATTTCTTGGACTACTTTAATAACAATTAAGGATATAACCAATTTTAACTGAACAAAAACATTTCTAAGTTGAATTGATCTTTGCAAAAACAATGAAAAAAGTCTTATATAGACTTTACAATGGTTAATATAATATAATGTATCATAATCTCCTGAAAGAAATTAAATTTATAAAAATACTATATTATGTTGGGTAAATGTGCTATGAAAAATGTTACAGCATACAATAATCTAGCTTGCAGCAGTAGATCAAGTAAAACTGCAACAGTAAATAAATAATTGACCAAAATTTGAGTTCTTCAGTTACGTTTTGGATAAATAGTAGCTATTGTTTAAAGGCACATAAACTCTAGGCACATGAATGTTAACAAGAATGCATGCTAATTGACTGTGTAAAATTTTACAAAGCTACATTTCTAAGTCTAGAGGTTAGGTCACATTATAAACAGTATTAATATTATTAATAAGTCTCAATTCTACATTCATGTCAGTTATTTGCAAAAATTATTAGAACTTCAAAATAGGTATAACAGTTCACAATACTACGCTTAGCAACTTACAGCAAGTTTTTCTTTCAATAAGCTGGATATACTGTTGATACTGGTTATGGAGTTTTGTGGCGATTGATCATTTGCATCCATAAAATCGTCCGAATTAATTTTAATTGGCGGCATGATGGACTTCTTTCTTGCATTGCGGAGAGGAACTCTGTGAAAACAAGAAGTACAAGAAATTCAGATTAGACAATTCAACAGGTGGCACCATTAGATACCAACAATGCATATTAATAATGACCTTACCCCATATTTTATAACAGTAAAGCAAAAATTGCGTGCAAAACGGCACATTTAGGTTTTATCATGTTGCAAATTATACACAGAACAGAAATTATACCACTAAAGAAGATTGAGAAAACTCGAGTTGCTCAATAGGCTTGGTGCATGCCCCGCCCCCTTGTTTAAATGTCATCAGTTGCAAAAAGTTTTAGGACCTGAATGAATGGCAGATTTGTTTCTTGCGTTTTAAGAGGAGAGTGTGACGATTTTGCAAGACAGAATAATAGTAACGAACTAAAACTCATCACAGCATCGTGTTCAGCTGTGTCCTTGGTGAATCTGACGCGCGCAATTTGAATTGAGAATTATCATTTTCTCAGACTGAAACTCGTCCTGCTCACAGGAATCCATTTCGATGGAAGATATGCAGAGTTATTTCAGGTTTGTCATTCCAACGCGTGAATAACAACAGTCCCCATATACTCTCATTGCAGACTGGCGACGTAATCTTAGTGACAAGACAATTGACCAATAGGAATCCGATATGGATGCGATAAACCGTGTGACAAATTGAAGGGTGGCGTATAAAAAACCAACCCCGAGTACAGGCTGCTCACCTATCAACCGCCACGAGCAGATACAATAACAAATAAACACACAAGACTTATATAACAAAGAAATAACAAATAAGCTCATGCTGAGGTCTATATTTACTGAACTGATCTTGGCTTTTACATTAATGCTAAAAATTAATTCGTATTTCAACGCGCTTTTGCGCGTGCCCTTACACTTTGCGCAACTCTGCCACATCTATTCTCAAAATGTCATTACGAATATTTTCACTCAATTGTTTTAACGTTTTTGGTGTTATTTGCATGCATTTTTACTTTCTCTATACGCACTGTGTACATAGTCAATAGAGAAAGTATTGCACTCCACCAAAAAATTCGATACCGAGAGTTCATCGGAAACATGTTTTAGGGTCCTCTTTATCTAAAAAAAAAAAAGCATTTTCACAAAAAGGTCCGTGTGTGTGTGTGTGTGTCCGTGTGTCTGTGAACACGATAACTCAAAAACGAAGAGTCGGTAAAATACCAAACTTGGTATTTAAGTTTAGTATCTTCCAGGGATGCGACACGAAGATTTTGAGAAAAATCTCCCCACCCCAAACTACCGTTTACATGGAATATTTTTCGAAAAATTTTATTTTCTAAAAAATGGCTCTAACGATTTTGATTAAATTATCATATATTAAAGATATTTACCTGACAAAATGTATATTTTGAATTTCTGGGAATAGCCTCTGAAGACTACTTTATTCTGGATGAATTTTGCATAGCTACTAAACCGTAAGAGATGGACAAAAACTTAACACACACAAAATGTAGAGCACGTTAAAACACACAATTTATGTCATATACATTTTTTTCGTGGAGTTGATCGTTTTTGAGACATTCCTTATTTTTGATTTCTGCTATGAAAAACGTATATTTTTCTCATACAGGAATTTGTCAACTCCTGTTCCCACAAACAAAGGAACATCAGTCACATAGCAACCAGCTTTTGGCTTTCACTTTAACCTATGGTACTCCCTTATTTCGCTTGCATTTACAATAAAGCAAGGAATAAGACTATTTCTGCTAATTTTCCTCGATTAACACGAAATAAGTAAAAGATAAGCTTATTAACAATAATTTGTTACAGAGAGATAGAGAAAGTCATGTGAATGGAACACATCAGATTTTTCTCTTTAGACTACCCCATGGATAAAAGTCATAAGCGATTAAGTCCGGCGAATGCGGCGGCCGCAATCCTATGCTGATAGCCCTTTCTCCTGTGGATCTTTCATGAATTTATGAGATTGGCTTGTGTGAAGTGTGACAGATCGCTCAGCTGTTGAGAGAGTAAAATTCCTCAAAGATTCGCATATACAAATCAGTGTTTGCTGTTGTTTAAAAAAATGTGGGACTCGCAATCCGACTTGCTGACACGACACACCATACTCCATCTTTTCACCGAGAAGAGTGCGTGTGCGTGCGTGTCTGGTAGGCTCGTGGTGAGCTTAGGTGTACCTACCCTGGTAAGGGTTTAACCACAGGAATGAGGTGAAGGTTGAGGTTTTAATTTTAGAGTTTTCGAGTGTTGGTGTTAAGGAGGTAGACTCCTCGGGTGGTTGCATTTTCAGGAGCAGCATCCTTTCCTCTGCTCCGCTGCTGTTTATTTTTTATTTAATTATGGTGGTGAAATTTTGATAGACCTCTCCCAATGGGAGGGGGGAGCGCTTTGTTCAGCTATTACGCTGTTGGCTGGTTTAAAGCCGTTGTTACCGGGGGTGCCCACAAGCCATTCGGGGAACCCGGAACCGCCTCTTTCGGCATTCAGAGGGTAAGTACTCCCCCAGTGATCTGACAAGTGCGTTCTCATGGTCGCCCAATCTGGCGTAGAATTTTTGAGCCCGGCGCCTAATAACATCTTCCACATATGGGAGGGCCGAAGCTTCATGTAGTAGCCTCAAAGGGAAACGTCGACATACAGAATATATGGACCAGAGTCCTCTATTCTTACCCGCTGTAACCAGAGAAGCCAGGAGTCTGCTGCCATACCCCACACTTCGCAGGCATAGAGCATCAGGGACCGAGAAGAGGTTCCTCATTAATGGTAGAGGGATTGTTTGTTGACCAGCATTGGTATTCTGGGACAAGTTCTGTCACCGAGATTGCAGATCCTAGGTCAACTTTAGACTAAGGCTCTTTCCTGAGCCTTTGAACGACAGGTTTCGAGATTTCGTCGAGTTGAGGTTAGGTCAGTATGTATAGTCACCCGACCATATATAGCATTATTTTTCATGAAAATATTTACATTTTAAAGATAATTTTCATGAAATCCAGAACAAAAAATGTAAACATAATTTACCAACTAAAAAAACAGAGAGCATGGTAGCAGCATACACATCTGAATGCTATGTTTTTTCCTTCCTCTTTTTCTTCGCTATTATCTTGCTCTTAACCATACAATTATATTCTGCTTCACAATAATTTATTACCACATACTTTTACCTCTGCTAACCTTAACTGTCAAGGATACTGTTTATTTGTAGTTTATATACAATATGGCGCCTAGCAGTGTGTGTCAAAAGCTAAATGACTTTTTAAACTTTAATTGTGGAAACAAGATATTGAACTATTTATCAGGGTGCGACTTTGGCATCGTTTCAAAAATAGTTTATGGTTCATTTAGACAACATTCTTGAAAATAAATAATTGGTTTTGCTGCACAGATAAAAGTAGATATCAGTCTCTCTCCCCTCTCTCTATCTCTCTCTCACACATACACACACACGAGCCTATAGGTGGTCGTTTTTCCAAATTGCATTTCTGAAACCACGGTATCAAAAGTTTGAGTGGAATACATATTCTGTCTAGCTCAGGTAAATGGTAAAGAAAGTAGAAATGTACAAATTATCTTAAATTGTACTGTGGGAACAGCTAACGTATACGGATGAATGTATTGCGGTTAATCCATCGAAAGACAATCTAACAAACAATGCAATATATCTCAGGAAAGAACTGAGGGAAAGCAAGATGGGTCAACATTTTAATAAATATATAATAATAGTATTGTTATTTAATTACCATTATCGTCGTTTTCATTATATTATCATTATTTTCATGAAAATAATGTGGCATATAGTGTCCCGGTTGGGTCACTCGCCTCTAACCACACTTGGGTTCGATCCCAAGCGACCGCATGTGAGATTTGTGGTGGACAAAGCGGCGCAAGGGGGTTTTCTCCGGGTTCTCAGATTTCCCCTGCCATTGCATTCCGCCGGTCCTCCATCTTCATTTCATGTATCACCAGTGTCATCGCCACAAGCGGGCGTTACACACTATCCAAAAAAGCGTCCCGGTTGTAGTATCCGGACACTGGGATACAATATAAAATATAAATAAAAAAATGTAAAAATGAATAAAAAAACATTTAGCTAACGACGCTGCCAATTGTCAAGTTCATTTTAGCACCGCCGCTGTGCAGAAATTTGGTCCCGCAGTTCTTTACACACCAGTTCTTTAAGCGCGCTTAAAAGCCAACGGATGGGCCAGTTTTGAGCCCGCGACGTTGCGGGGGGGGGCAGGAAGCTAACGCCCAACCAACTGAGCCACCCACACCTATATCTGAAAAGAAAACACCAAGCAGGCAAATTCTAAGAATTCGTTTCCGTTGGGGTGTTGAACTTCCTGAAATTGCAGGAAGATCGTTTCACTTCATTAAAGCTTATTTGTAAACACCGGAAACAAGTGGGTATCTCAACAGCTTGAATGGATGCAGAAATTCTCTTTGAATGCAACGGTAAGACAAAGGGGCTAGTAAAATAAAAATAATAAGAGCCTGAATCATTTCTTATTGCGGACAATGGAGGCAAGGGTTAAACTCGGTAAGCAAGAAGTAATATTCAGTTCAGTTTAGTATTCGTTTGCGTTATTTTTGCTATTTAATGAGCATATCTTTCTAGCATGGGCTTGAGGTTCTTTGTCGTTTACAAATATACACGTAGGGCAGGGCTACCACTACTCAGGTTTATTCCTATAATTATGGTAGTTAATATTCATCCAATATGATTAATTGATGAGAAAGATAACATTTTACGAATAGAGATTTGCTTAAAACCACCAATAGCTCCAATAAATACGGAGAGAATAGGTAACTATAAGTTGGATGAAATAAATAATAATATATAAACAATTAATATTAATGGGGCATTCTTTTGGGTTGATAATGATGAAACAATTTATTCATGAAAGTCCTTTAACTACTGAAGGTACAAATGAATTACGGACACTGACTATTCTGGAAACATGAACCCGTTCGTCTTGAAGTACGAGGCAAACTTTCTTATCCTTATCTCTGTAATGTGTACAGTATAGAGAAAATAATGATATACTATGAATAGGGCAGAATGCATAGTTTATACAGGATGAGAAGTGAATAAGTGCAAATATTTTTGCCGCCTGGGTAGTGTGTAGTAGCGTAATTGCCTCACATTCAACAGGTCAACGAATGCGAATCTCTCTTAGGTGAATTACCCGTCTAAAGTTTTTCTTGCGTCCTCCCTTATCCCGAGAAGATGAATGTCGAGCAACTTTAGGCTCCATAGACCCCGAGATCATTTAGCTCCATTTCACCAATTTCATTCATCGTCTGATATGACCAACCAGGTTAAAAGTTACAAATATATGCAAATATTTGTATCCGAGTTTGAGGACGATGAGATGATCCAGTTTTTTCAGTATTTTCTAAAGTTACGTTCATGAGGAAAATTTCACGATGTTTTTAGAATGGCTATTATTCCCTCTGTCAGATGTTCGATTTTTACTAACAGGTCTCACGGTTGACCCCCTCTACCCTTCTGCTCTGCCCGACTTAAGTGGTGCGTTGCACAAATTATGAAAACACATCAGAGACATAGTTTAGGGGCGTTCAAAACACATTAAACGCTGAAATTTGAGCCTCGTTTATGACAGTATGATATTAATAAGTGGGTAGAAAGTTACACTTACGTATTATACGCATTGTTCTCCACTGATTTCCACTTATTCACCTCCCACCTGTATACCCATCGTTCTAATATTGTAATACAGTGCTCCTCCGGCCCCCTAAGTCCCAATTTTCCCAACACGTGTCGCCCTAACCGCCCTGTATTCTACATCCCACTATCTTGTTAAGCAATGTGTTTCAATTAACACATTGTGTTCATTTATTACTATCTCAAGAGGTAATGGACAATTTGTAGTGATGGATGAGTCAGCCGTTGAGAAAAGGAAGTATAACTGCGGTAGAATGAACAGGATCCTGTGTAGCAGGAAAACGGAGGGGCTTTCCACTATGTTTCGCTTAGCTCAATCTTAGAATGCTCCTATTCAGAACAATGCAGTAGTGGAAATCAGTATAAAGGTACTATGTTTCCTGCTGAAAGAAATAGGCACAATGTCTGAAGTATTTATTATGACAGTTGGGACAGTAAGTAGCCCGCAGTGTATTTTATTAGTTTAATTAATATTTTTGCATAGGGTTCATATAGGAAATATCTACTTCAGCAGCAAGACTGAGCAGATTGTAGAACGCAAAACCTTAGGGCGAAGAACACAATTGCCTTTGTGGAGCAAGATTTTTAGCGCATTAGAGACATAAGTAACAGGGTAAAGTTTAGATAAGTCAGAAGCTCGGGAATTTTTCATTATAAAGACCGGTCACGTGAGTTGAATACAAAGAACTTACCAAGTTAAGTCACGTGACAACGCTATTTTCGCGCTTCTTTTCAGCCAAGGAGTTCAATATTGGAGATTTTAGGTATTTAAGTCATGCGCTTACAAGGAATCAGGTTTCTATGATTCTCACTGTTATTGTGATTATTGTTGCTGTTGCAGCTTATTCTGCTACACGCGGTTCGCAATAGGCTGTACTTTGTACGTATGTGAACGCAGAGGTGTGAGTGCCCAAGTATGTAATTTTAATGTGCAAGATATTGTAGTTATTACACGAGTTAATTTGTCGCGTCATAGAAAAGTAAGCAGTAATTACCAATGACCGTCGATAACAAGAACTTACCAACAACAGAAAATAGCACTAATTATTATTATTATTTCTACTTCTTCAAAAATTCTTATGACGGGAGTCGCTCATAGGATTAGTGCCTCAACCAGCAACAAAGAAGAATAAAAGTATGCATTTAGTGTAATCCAAAGTGAAGTACTTCTAATTTTGAGTCTATCTAGTGTCACATACCTTAGTTATTCTTTTTCCCCCTGAATGATAATCAACTTGTGTTTTACAGGAACGAGCAAAGCCGGTGCATCCAAAGAGCTTTTCATAGTTATGTACACGTTTGTTTATTAAGTATTCCACGGGTGCTAATTTCGACTGACTCCGAGGTAGACAAATGAACGACGACACTTATTGAAAACAGACAGACAGCGACAAAGTAGTAGGTATGAGACATACAACAATTATTACAGAATTAGTTACTTTCATTACACGAGTAACAAAAAACTCTGATGTGTTCCATTCACATGACTTTCTCTATATATCTGTAAATTATTATTGTTAAAAAGCTTATCTTTTATTTATTTCATGCTAATCGAGAAAAATTAGCAGAAATAGTCTTATTTCTTGCTTTATTGTAAGTAGAAGCGAAATAAGGGAGTACCATAGGTTAAAGTGAAAGCCAAAAGCTGTTGCTATGTGACTGATGTTCCTTTGTTTGTAAGGACAGGAGTTGACAAATTCCTGTATGTTTTTCAAAGCTGAAACCAAGAAAAAGGAATATCTCAAAAACGATCAACTCCAAGAAAAAAATGTATATAACATAAATTGTGTGTTTTAACGTGCTCTACATTTTTTTTGGGTTAAGTTTGTGTCCATCTCTTACGGTTTAGTAGTTATGAAAAATTCATCCAGAATAAAGTAGTCTTCAGAGGCTATTCCCAGAAAATTCAAAATATACATTTTATCTGTCAGGTAAATAACTTTAATATACGATATTTTAATCAAAATCGTTAGAGCCATTTTTTAGAAAATCAAAATTTTCGAAAAAAAGTTCCATGTAAAGGGTAGTTTGCGGTGGGGGGATCTTTCTCAAAATCTTCGTGTCGCATCCCTGGAAGATACTAAACTTAAATACCAAGTTTGGTATTTTACCGACTCTTCGTTTTTGAGTTATCGTGTTCACAGACACACGGACACACACACGGACCTTTTTCTGAAAATACTTTTTTGGATACAGGGGACCCTAAGACATATATTTCCGATGAAATCTCCGTATCGAATTTTTTGGTGGAGTGCAATACATTCTCTATACACTATGTACACAGTGCGTATAGAGAAAGTAATAAGGCTTATGTGTTTCTTAGATGGAAATTGACACAAAAGTATTCACTTTCCTGTTGTGTTGTTACATTGTTAGTACTTTTCGAACCTCGTTCTTCCTAATCATTTCAAATCTCTCTTAGACATTGATTTTGTTAGACTCAGACATGGTCTCAAATTGTCTTCCATTATGATAAACACGCCTTGCAAATATTCCCCTAACATTTTCCAAGGGAGTTGAAATCTGGGCTACGTGCAGGCCAGCTCAAGGCATGGATATTTTTAGCTTTAAACCACTTTTTGGGTAGAATAGAATAATCTACATATGTATTATATTGTAAATTAAACTTTCATCCTCTATGTCATGACATTCTAATCAATACTGTTTCTAGTATCTCGGTTTACATGTTACAGTTCATTCTAATATTCAGCCAAACAATGCGCGATTTACCTTTGGCACAGAAGGCTGCCCTAATATAACACTTCCCCACCAAAATGTCTGCTGATTGTAGGCAATTGTTGCTCTGTTCTCAGATTGAAATCCATTAGGCCTATCTAGATTGAACTTCTCATCATTGAAGATCACATTCTGAAGTCCATAACATATGTTTCTCAGCAAACTCCAACCTAGACTATTTATATTTGGGTGTTAGGGCTGGTTTATGCAGTCATTTCTTGAGTGCCAGATGTTTCTCATTTGATAAAATTTGTCATTCATGTCTGGCAGTTTTTGGTACTGTAAATAAACAAGTTGGGTAGAATAACGCTGTGCGTAAAATTAACTTATAATTTTCTATTTAACCCATGTGTTTCGTGTCGTCCTCCGTGGTGTAATTGTTAACATGCTAACTTAATATACCCAAGGTCGCGGGTTCAAACCCGGTGTAGGACGATGGATTTTTTCGGGCGTAAAAATCTTAGCATGGCTTCCTTCGGAAGGGAACTAACGCCGTTGGTCCCGTGTCGTAGATTTACGGCACGTAAAAGAACCTCAAGTCTGAGAGAGAGGCCTCTGAGCAAAATTAAGCGGTCTTTCACGCCCAGTATAGAATGGGAGCTGAGAACCTAAGCAGTTAAAGAGCACCCATAAATAAAACGCCATTTAATTTAATTTAACGTATTTCGTTTTGTCCACTTCATGCGCCCAATCTAACGCAATTATCAATCACTGAACTTAACGACTCAACTTCTTGGCAATTTGATGATTAGTCATTTTCCTGTACACACGATTTGTGTTTTTCCACATAACTGTTTTACGCGTGACATTGTCCAAATGGTTATGTACACTACATCACTGCCACTAAGTGTCTGTCTGCTATCTGCAGTAAAGACAAGCACGTATGTACTAACACCAAACAGAACTGGCTGCCTTTATACCGAATTCACCCACTAATATCTGAATCGCTGATATCTTGTTATTTACTGTACCATTTGACATCAAATGCGATACCATTTGAATGCATTTATTAGTATACTGGATCTTCTATAATTGCATACACACTGTGCACAACTATTTCAACAGAGCATATACATTTGTCTACAAATACCCATACCTTTTACTGATGTCCACAACTGTGATTTCCCATAACAGATTATTGGAAAGATTTCCAAAAGGTTGCACTGCTTCAAAGTAATGTTTCCTAATGCTATTAATATTTACATGCCAGCTATGAGGTGATGTGGTTGCTATCAAAAGAAATATGCGAACAAAAATAGACAATATTCTGTTGCTATCCTGAAATATGACATCTGAGTGGACTCTGTTTATTTAAACACACTTGATCACAAGTTTTGTATTAATGTGGGAAAAGTAAAATTATCTGGTTTCTTGTCACAAGTGAGCAGAGTATTCATTAAACATTTTAATGAGATGTCATAAAATCGATCTCCCTCTAACTTTAAAACTTAAGTCCATGGGGAAAAATGGGCTTTCGTTCTTGTTTTCGAGTCAAGAATCACTCAAGTGCTGTATATTGTAAACAAATAAACAAAAGGAAGAAATAATACATAGATCACCTAAAGGGTTCAGCATTTGACTGAAAGGGCCTTGGAAATGTGTGTCTTTCGTCCGTGTTAATGTAGATAATTAAGTACGCAGAACAGCAACGTGCTATGTCCACATCAATGCTTTAGCACCTGTTTGACCTTGGAGGTGACTTTATCTCAAATGGCATTTATTGCTAGAACCGCGCATTGCGCCAAGTTAAACCAGTTAGTGAATCTGATAAAATCTGGCTTTCCTCCCCTCCCCCTCTTTCTCTCTCATCATCTACACACACACACACACACACACACACACATACACACACATCTCGATAAAGTCTGTTTTAAGATCATACGCAAGCGGGTAGAGAATGAAAATTCTGATGTGAACCATTCACATGACTTTCTCTATATCCCTGCAACAAATTATTCTTAAAAAGCTTATACTTCTATTTACTTTTTGCTAATCAGAAAAAATTAGCAGAAATAGTATTATTGCTTGCTTCCTTGTAAGTAGAAGTGAAATAAGGGACTATCATAGGTTAAAGTGATAGTCAAAACCTGGTTGCCATGTCAATGAAGTTCCTTTGTCTATATGGATAGGAGTTGACAAGTTCCAGTATGAGAAAAGTATACGTTTTTCATAGCAGAAACCAAAAATAAGAAATGTCTCAAAAACGACGAACTCCACGAAAAAAATGTATATAACATAAATTTTGGGTTTTAACGTGCTCTACATTTTTTGTGTGGTAAGTTTTTGTCCATCTCTTACGGTTTAGCAGTTATTCAAAATTCAGTAAAATTCATCCAGAATAAACTACTCTTCAGAGGCTATTCCCAGAAAATTCAATATATATATATATATAATATATATATATATATATATATATTATTTGTCAGGTAAATATCTTTAATATACCAAATTTTAATCAAAATTGTTAGAGCCATTTTTGAGAAAATCAAAATTTTCGAAAATAAGTTCCATGTAAAGGGTAGTTGGGGTGGGGGGATTTTTCTCAAAATCTTCGTGTCGCATTCCTGGAAGATATTAAACTTAAATACCAAGTTTGGTATTTTACCGACTTTTCGTTTTTGAGTTATCGTGTTCACAGACACACGGACACACACACACACACACACGGACCTTTTTGTGAAAATGTTTTTTTTTGATATTGGGGACCCTGAAACATATATTTCCAGTGAAATCTCGGCATCGAATTTTTTAGTGGAGTGCAATATCTTCTCTATAAACTATGTACATAGTGCGTATAGAGGAAGTAAAAATCTGATGTGTACAATTCACATGACTTTCTCCATATCCCTGCAACAAATAATTCTTAAAAAGCTTATACTTCTATTTACTTTATGCTAATCAGAAACAATTAGCAGAAATAGTCTTATTACTTGCTTCCTTGTAAGTAGAAGCGAAATAAGGGACAAACGTAGGTTAAAGTGATAGTCAAAAGCTGGTTGCTATGTCAATGAAGTTCCTTTGTTTATATGGATAGGGGTTGACAAGTTCCTGTATGAGAAAAGTATACGTTTTTCATAGCAGAAACCAAAAATAAGGAATGTCACAAAAACGACGAACTCCACGAAAAAAATGTATATAACATAAATTGTGTGTTTTAAAGTGCTGTACATTTTTTGTGTAGTAAGTTTTTGTCCATCTCTTACGGTATAGCAGTCATTCAAAATTTAGTAAAATTCATCCAGAATAAACTACTTTTCAGAGGCTATTCCCAGAAAATTCAAGATATACATTTCATTTGTGAGGTAAATATGTTTAATATGCGAAATTTTAATCAAAATCGTTAGAGCCATTTTTGAGAAAATCAAAATGTTCGAAAAAATTTCCATGTAAAGGGTAGTTGGGGGTGGGGGGATTTTTCTCAAAATCTTCGTGTCGCATCCCTGGAAGATACTAAACTTAAATACCAAGTTTGGTATTTTACCGACTTTTCGTTTTTGAGTTATCGTGTTCACAGACACACGGACACACACACACAGACACACGGACCTTTTTGTGAAAATGCTTTTTTTGGATATATATTTCCGGTGAAATCTCGGTATCGAATTTTTGGTGGAGTACAATACTTTCTCTATACACTATGTACATAGTGCGTATGGAGAAAGTAAAAATATGTAATTCTGCTTTGTTTACGGTTGTGAAAAACTCAAGAAGGATAGTTGTCAAACATTTCCATATTGGGAATTAATCCAAATGGGCATTGGTTGTCATGAAGTACAATTATTCTATAAAATTACAATGAATTGGATATAATTACACAATTATTTAGATTGACTAAGAACAGGGCCGAAAATAGTTATTTAAAATAATTTAGTTGCAATTGGATTACACAATGCTTGTTTACAATGCATAATGAATCTTTGAGGATATTGAGGAATATAGAGCTTTCGTCAAAAGTACAATCTTGAAGCAATGAGCAACCGTTATTAAGTCTGCGTCGAGAAATGCCTATAGGTACAATGTCATAAAAATCTATCAAGACTTAAATTCACTAATCTCACAGCACGTATGCAGAATTTCTTTTATAGTCGCGTCCACCAGTTTATAATGAAATATATCCCAAATATCCTAAAATCGTGTATTTCTCTATGATATCTTCAACACCCAGTTCATGATATACATCTTTGTACTGCACTGTTAAATGCCTTAATCCACTCCTGTTCATATTTTCACTCACTGAAGGTAAGCAGAAAAAGTAAATCTATAGTTTTGTCGCGGATGATGCAGCTGGTCTCAAAACATACTTGTATTTTCAATGAAATTTTAGTATCGAATTTTTTAACACGAGAATTCCCATACTTAATATAGGCAAGCTGCAGAGAAAGTAAACAGAATAAGAATTTAAAAATTCAAACGAATAACAAGGAGTACATCGGAAAATTTTGATTTGATAAAATGTGTGCATTCTGGAGGTCTGTGTGTCTACATCATTTTTATAGCCAGTTTATTTGTATCTCTTACTGTCTCGCAACTTCCAAAATTCCTTCAGAATGAAATGACAGAGTATTCCCCAAAAAAATCAGGATTTCAATTTTAATTATCATAGGGTATGTTGTTATTAAGCGTAGGATATTTTAATAAAAAGCAGAACTATTTTTGAGAAAATAAAAAATAAAGATTGTTTTATTTCTTTTCAAAGCTTAGTTTGGCGTGGGGAAGTTTTCAAGAAAATCTTCAAGTCGCATCCTTGAAAGACGCTGAACTTAAATACCAGTTTTGCATTTAGCAGAATTTTTGTTTTCAAAATATGCTGTTCACAGTCACACACAAGGATAACCTCGGTCATTTTTCTCAAAATGCTTTCTTTTGATTTCGGGTAACACAAAAATGCATGTCCAGTGAAATCTCTGTATAGACTTTTTGGGTGGAATGTCATCATCTACTTATATGTTTATCCTGTATTTTCTTTGTTTTTATCGTTAATTTTATGAATATTAGTATCTACCTTATATAGGTAGGTAAGTAGTAGAGAAAGAAACAAGAAATTGGCATTTATTACACTCTATAGCTTTGCATGTTGCTGGTTTTTTTTTTTTTTTTTTTTTTTTTTTTTTAATAAATATATAGTGTAACCAAATTGGCCATCAGGGGAGAGAGTGACTTATAGAACAAACACGAAAACATAAACACTAAACAACAATGGCCATAGCGGGATTAGAACACGCAGCCCTTTCATAGCAGAGCGTCAAAGGCAAACTTGCCGACGACCACGGCTATAGGTGCCAGCAATATGCTGATCACGTAAGAGTAGGTAATACTGATTACGTCTTGGCCAGTGGTCAGACCACTCGACTCTCATCTAGACGGCCCGGGTTCGATCCCAAGCGACCGCATGTGAGATTTGTGGTGGACAAGCGGTGCAGGGGCGGATTTTCACCGGGTGCTCCGGTTTCCCTCGCCATCACATTTCACCGGGGCTCCATCTTCACGTATCACGTATCATCAGTGTCATCGCCTGCGGTGCCAGAGCAGTAAAAGCGGGCGTTAAACACTACCAAAAAAAAATTGCGTCTCATGCTCTCAATTTTTTTTTATTTTTACTTTCTCTAATCCCATATGTACAATGTATATAGGGATAGAGAAGTATTATTCCACCCAAAAATTCGATACCGAGATTTCACCGGAAATACCTGTTTTAGGACCCCTTGTATCAAAAAAAAATCTGATGTGTTACACTCACATGACTTTCTCTAGCTCTTCTACAAACTTCTTACATAAGATTATTCTTCTTTCTGCACCTTGCTAATCGAGGTACTCATTAGCACAATGTTATTATTTAGTTCCGTAGAAGTAGGAAGAAAATAAGGGAATACACTAGGCTAAACCAATAGTCACATGTTGTAAAAGCTGTCGTTAGGCGATTGTCATTACAAATCGCTTCTTTTCTTGACCAGGAGTAGAATAAAAGAAAAACGGACACTCCCGCCTGGGAAAAGTATAAGTACTTAACAACTGAAACTAATAACAATGAGTACCTCGAAAACGGTAAGCTCCACGAGAAAAATGTATATGACATAAGTTGTGTATTTTAAAAAAAAAACTTACATTTTTTGTATAGTAAGTTTTTGTCTATCTCTTACGGTTTACTAGTTATGGCAAATTAAGCAAAATTCATCCAGAATAAACAGGTCTTCAGAAGCTATTCCCAGAAAATTCAAGATAAGCATTTTATTTGTCAGATAAATATCCTTGACATACGATATTTTGATCAAAATCGTTAGAGCCATTTTTAAGAAAATCAAATTTTTCAAAAAAGTTCCATGTAGTTTGGAGTGGGGGGATTTTTCTCAAAATCTTCGTGTCGCATCCCTGGAAGATACTACACTTAAATACCAGGTTTGATATTTTAGCTACTATTCGTTTTTGAGTTATCGTGTTCACAGACACACAGACACAGGGACACAGGGACACACACACACACACACACACACACACACACACACACACACACGGACCTTTTCCTGAAAATGTATGGATACAGGGGGTCCTAAAACATGTATTTCCTGTGAAATCTCGACATCGAATTTTTGGGTGGAACGCAATACTTCTCTATCCCTATGTAGATTGTACATACGGGGATAGAGAAAGTAAAAAGCATTTTCAGAAAAAGGTCCGTGTGTGTGTCTGTGAACACGATAACTCAAAAAGGAAAAGTAGCTAAAATACTAAAGTTGGTATTTAAGTTTAGTATCTTCCAGGGATGCGACACGAAGATTTTGGGAAAAATCCCCCCACCCCAAACTACACTTTACATGGAACTTTTTTCGAAAATGTTGATTTTTTTAAAAATGGCTCTAACGATTTTGATTGAAATATCATATATTAAAGATATTTACCTAGCAAATAAAATGTATATCTTACATTTTCTGAGAATAGCTTCTGAAGACCTGTTTATTCGGGATGAATTTTGCTTAATTTGGCATAACTAGTAAACCGTAAGAGATAGACAAAAACTTACTATACAGAAGATTTAGGTCTTGTTAAAATACACAAGTTATGTCATATACATTTTTCTCGTGGAGCTTACCGTTTTAGAGGTATTCATTGTTATTGGTTTCAGTTGTGAAGTACTTATACTTTTCTCAGACGGGAGTGTCCGTTTTTCTTTTGTTCTACTCCTGGCCAAGAAAAGAAGGGATTTTTAATGACAATCGCGTAACGACAGCTTTTAAAACATTTGACTATTGGTTTAGCCTAGTGTATTCCTTTATTTTCTTCCTACTTATACGGAACTAAATAATGAGTACCTCGATTAGCAAGGTGCAGAAAGAAGAAGAATCTTATGTATGAAGTTTGTAGAACAGCTAAAGAAGGTCATGTGAGTGTAACATATCAGATTTTTATTTATTTAGATTCGTTCAGCATTAATTATGCTATACAGAATTGAAATAAAATACATTATAACTAAAAGTAACAAGGAACATTATAATTTGTGAGGTCAGCCACATGAGGCCCCTCTGACACTAAACAGTCAGAGATGATTTCACACATTCATTCTTCTTTCTCGCAATGACTTCCTGAAGAAAACAGCAAATCCTCTGGCAGACGACTCCTCAAATTCTTCCCTCACCGAAAAGAGAGATAGTTCGAGCAACAATGGTATACAGGCAATTTTCCTCTATCGATTCTCACTAAGTAGTGCAACACAAATAGCTTTGTGATCAACTCCGTATCCTTTAACCGGTCGAATTGGTCAATGAATGAAATCGGTGAAAATGAAGCTCAAATAATCTCGGGACCCATGGAGCTTAAAATTACTCGGCATTCATCTTCTAAGGACGAGGGAAAACCCCCAAAAAGATATCTTAACCGGGTAGCTTACTCCAAGCGAGATTCGAACTCGTGACCTCTTGAATGTGAGACAGACCTGCTACCCCTACATTACCGAGGCGGCTGTGATCAACTTTTGCAATAAACTGAACTAGGATAACAATTTCAACTTGAAAATTATGTTAATTTCTGGCAAAAGTGTGTCAGTAACTTCAAGATATTACGTTATTAGAAGAATGCTGTCGAAGTTTGTGGTATGTCTACTTTTCAACGGAAAGGAGCTCTCATTAAATAAACCAAACTGTTCTTGAAGAATCGCGCCAAAACCAATGGCTGCATAAACGGAAGGAACGGCATAATCAAACGTGATACGTTGAAATAAATAGCATTTAAAAAGATATTTTAATGGAAATTAAAATAATAGGTATTGTCACTATTTTATTCATCTGCATTGAAAAATGTATAAAAGTATAGTCTACGCACTATCCTTAAACGTTTTGCTACTGATAACTAGAGATAGCATTCTGGGGACCGATAGAGGGACAGAATCGAAGTTAGCGTAGCATGATATATAGTTGTGATGTGTTGACAATACGTAGTAGTAGTGCTAATAGGAGGGAAATGGGATAGTGGTTGCGTGGTAGACTGTGATGTTTCCACTAGCAGTGGAAGGCGATTGATATTGGGTGCGTGGTAAACATAAATACCACTGATTTACGGGAACTAACAATTGTAATATTTACGTAATTCAATTGCTGTTGTGCAACAAGTAATCAGTGTCATTATCCGCTTCATTTTCTCTCAAGATACATGTATTATAATGCACAATAACATACATTCGTAACGTATCAAATGTGAATAGTAAGTAAACAGGCTTTATATTGTGAAAATTTCGCTCCACAAGATGTGATTGGGGCAAAAGAAAATAGGACACATCATTGACTGTTGGGCAAGATAGGGGAGATGCAGGGAATGACGGTCGCTTAAGAGTTACAGTCCCCCCGCCCCCCATGGAGAGGTTGGATTTTTTCTGTAAATTGATATATTGTCATTTGAAGTATGTACTAGCTGTATACATAAATTTACGGTGCTAAGTTATTACTAAGTAGTGTTAATAATTCAAATTAATATAAATTGCACAGACCGTTATTCCCAGCATGTGCAGATAATCACGGTCGCTAATATACAGTAACGTAAAATAGAGAAGTTAAACATTTAAACATTATCGTTCTTCTTTTATTAGAGCATTTCTTAAAGAAATGAAGTTGAATAAAACAAAGTGCATCTACAAGTTATGAAAATTATGAAAACGGAAAATTAAATCTAGAAAATTAAGTTTTTGAATCTCCCGTTTGCCGTATTAGTCCGCTAACCAACTGCAGCAGCCGACAGAATTAATCGTGCTATTTCCTACACCGTTCTTGTTAACATTTTAGTCACATCTGACTGTATAGGTTACGAGGTTCATTGACATGTAATGATTTAAATTACTTTTAGGGTCTTTAGCTGATATTTTTCATCAGCATAAACACTACTATTAATATTGTAAGAAGATTGAATTGTCTTACGACAAATAATAATAATAATAATAATAATAATAATAATAATAATAATAAATGCTGAATTGAATTTGAAGGGAATGACGGTCACATAGACCACCATTACCTTCATGAACGTTACAGAAAATGCTTCATAACCAAGAAATAATGAGTTCCATCTCAAAGCAAAAATTATTCCAATAATCAGCAATAAATACGCTACAACTTACAACTCAACAATGAAGTTACTACTGAAATGGTTCTATCTCTTTAGGAACAGAGCGCAGAACACGATAGACATTTCTATATCCTTACGAAGCGACATTACAGCGCTGACCGCCATTTCCCCTACTCCAACAGCAATTATTTCCTAGCAACACCTCGTAGCACGTTTCGTGTTTCACGCAATATTGAAAGATCGACATTTTTCCAAACATTGTCTTCACTTTTTTTCACTTTTTGAATAACTTTTTTGAGTTAATTAATGACTTAGGTTTATTGTATACAATACATTACCGTTGTGAGCAATTAGAAACAAACAAAAAACATGAAACATGTGTCAGGGGTTCTGCCGAACGGCAGTCCCGAAATCTAATTAGGTGTTTGCACAAGTTCATCAACAGCTTTAAGGGCTCCAGGCATTTCAATGTTTCTAAATATGTGTTATTGTCGTAAATATGTTTGCAAAGTTCTTCTGTATGAATTGCTAATCTTCATGCAAGAGATTTTACAAGTTTGATTGAAGAGCATGCACTATCATCAAATACGTTAATTAGCTGTAAAACATTATTATAATATCGAGCCACATTCCTCAACGCGTTACTACAAGTTGTTTACATGCGGCGCGTGCAGTCGCCAATGCAGGTCGTTTTTACTCCAGGAGCCAGGAGCAGGAACTAGTCGCCCGAGTGTACTCGGGCGGGGGCAAATCACCACGGTACCTATCCTCTTTTCTCGCGGATTTACCCGTGTGATATAAAAGATGTAGTCTTGTGCAAGCGTTTATGTCTGTGTCGAATTAATGTGGGCAGGGTGTTTCCCTCTGTGCAGCCGGCGCGGGCTGGCTTACCTACCTGAGTGGTCACCCACCCAGAGAGGGACCAGGCCCGATGCTGCTTAACTTGGCCAGCCGCTTGCGGGCTGTCAAGGAAAGCAGTGCCGGCTAGCGGGGGGAACTGAAGGGATGTAGGTACGGGGTGGGGGAAGCCAGTGTTGCAGATCTGGTCGGAGCACAACTGGACGGTCACCCGTCCGAGTCGGGACCGGGCCCGATGCTGCTTAACTTGGCGGGTAGAACTGTAAAGAAGGGAGAGGCGGCCGGAAAACTACCATCCCAAGGCGTCCTTGGGAAGGCGGTAGCTTACGCGTCTCCTAGGCAGCGTGTGGTCGTAAAGACCGAGAGTGTTCACCTGGGGATTTGGGTGGGGAGCAAGTTTAGTGTATATTGTGCGAGCTCTTTCTCGCACAACGTCCACTATGTAAGGGATTCCGGAGTGGGAATGGAGAATGTGGGACGGGAATCTACGGTCTGTGCCATGTATCATCCTCAATGCCCTGTTCTGCACGGTCTGCATACTCGGTAGATATGCAACTGGTATACGCGTTGTCCTGCTATCGGTCCCCAAGATGCTATCCCTATTGATAACGTGTTTCATCCCATCTAAGTTCGCCACCCCATTCTAGGCCAATGCAGAAATGACACCTTTCCAAGCATTAACTGAATACTTTTGTGTTATATCATTAAGTTGCAATGCAATTAGCAAGAACATACTCACTTAGCTGAAATCGTTTCTTCTTCGGACATAGCGCCCTCTCCGTCCGTAAAGTTGTCGTCACTGGAGTCGTCCCCATGCCGAGAGGATGTGTCCTGAAAATAAATAAATAAATAAATAAATAAAACATAAAAGCGTATGCTTCTAGTTATAAACCACTATTCTACAGTAACAAAAAAATTCCTTTTGTTGTCTCCAGCTAGAAACCAGGAAAACCTGTGACCCACAAAGTCGCTAAAAACTAAGATGCAGTAAAAAAAAAAAAAAAAAAAAAAAAGATCCTGTTGTAACGCATGAAGATCGCTTCTGGGAGGTGCCAGGTTCGAATATCGTCAATCCCCAATGACCTTAGTTTTCGAGGTTTTCCCTGGTGGATAGGCGAATGCTGGGAAGGATTTTCATCCCCTGCAACTTTCTTTCCCTCATTTTCCTTTTATGTCTTTTCTTTCTCATGTTTCATGTATGCTTCTCGGTTTATGGTGTGAGGGTGCCGGGCAGATGAATGCTTGCTCCAACACACCAACATACACGCGCGAGCGGACCTTTTTCTAAAAATGCTGTTTTATTCAGGAGACCCTAAAATGCGATTTTTTTCAGTGAAATTTCGGTATCGGATTTTTGGGTAGAATGCATACATTCTATATCTATATACTAAATACGAAGTAGGTAAAGTAACAATTATGTTATATAGAATATATTGTATACTTAACAATGATGTGTATGTTTTTATTCTTTTTTTAATTAAGGCCTGTATACAAAGAAGTGTAGATATGTATATGTGATTACAGCGGTAGTCGATATTCTCCAAACAAAAGTAGGTGAAAACATTCTACAAAATTATCACTTCAGTAGTTTCCTTTCTTTCTTTGAGACTTTTCAAAAGGTTTTTAAATTACCGTAACACGTAGAAGTTGCTTTTCTATTATTTACATAAGACTGCACTTATGGTATTTAAATTTATTCAAACCTTGAAAGCGATTTTTCCACATATTCCATACTTTGTATGTTTTAATTGTTCTAGCTATATCCTAATTTTAACTTCGATGGTCATATCGGCGGCCTTTTACCTTTGAAACATACTGCTTATCGGCAATGGGTTAGCTCATATACAGTGTCCTTGTATTTATGGTTTATATTTGGGTTTTATGCATAAGATCACATTCTGACTAATACTTCCAGACTCTGTGGAGGATAGAAAATAATCTTGGCTACAGAAAAAATCCCACTTCCATCCTGGAATGGAGTGCGTGACTCCTCGCTCTACCGACTGAACTACGGGGTCAGCAAGTATGTATTTTTACTTTCTCCAGACGCACTATGTAGATAGTGTATAGAGAAAGTATTGCACTCCACCAAAAATTCGATACCGAGATTTCACCGAAAATATGTGTTTTAGGGTCCCCAATATCCAAAAAAAGCATTTTCACAAAAAGGTTCGTGTGTGTGTGTGTCCGTGTATCTGTGAACACGATAACTCCAAAACGAAAAGTCGGTAAAATACCAAACTTGGTATTTAAGTTTAGTATCTTCCAAGGATGCGACACGAAGATTTTGAGAAAAATACCCCCACCCCCAACTACCCTTTACATGGAACTTTTTTCGAAAATTTTGATTTTCTCATAAATGGCTCTAACGATTTTGATTAAAATATCGTATACTAAAGGTATTTACCTGACATATAAAATGTATATTTTGAATTTTCTGGGAATAGCCTCTGAAGCCTACTTTATTCTGAGTGAATTTTACGGAATTTTGCATAACTGCTAAACCGTAAGAGGTAGATAAAAACTAGCCATACCAAAAATGTAGAGCACGTTAAAACACACAATTTATGTTATACACATTTTTTTCGTGGAGTTGATTGTTTTTAGATATTCCTTATTTTGTGTTTCAGCTTTAAGAAACATACTTTTCACATACAGAGTTTCTCAACACCTGTCCATACAAATAAAGGAACTTCAGTCACCTAGTAACCAACTTTAGGCTATCACTTTAACCTATAGTACTCCCTTATTTCTCTTCTACTTACAAGGGAGCAAGTAATAAGACTATTTCTGCTAATTTTTACTCGATTAGCATGAAGTAAATAGACGCACAAGCTTTTTAACAATAATTTATTGCAGAGAAGTAGAGAAAGTCATGTGAATGGAACACATCAGATTTTTAGATAAAGACCCGTGTTTACGTGTTGTTTGTGTGCGTGTGTGTGAGTAGACAACATAACTAAAAACAAAATACCATTGTTATTTAACTTAGTACCCTCCAAGGACGCGGCACGAAGATTTTCAAGTAAATTACCCCACCCCAAACTACCCTTTACTTGGAAATGTTGTTTTTCTAAAAGCTGACGTTTACATTACGATTAAAATGCCGTTTAAGACATTTACATCGTAAATATATATCTTGAATGTTCTGGGAATAGTCTCAGATGATCAACTTCTTTCTGGATGAATTTTGCATAACTGGTAAACCGCAAGAGATAAACAAACACTTACCACACAAAGGATGCAGTTTTTGTTAAAACACACAATATATGTCATTAGTGTACAATTCTTTTTGTAAATTTAACCGTTTCCGAAATATTAGTTGTTATTGATTTCAATTTTAAGCTCCTTAAGCTTTTCTCAAACGGAAGGTCATCTGTCATTACATTTCTCTTTTGTTTTACTCCTGGGCGTGCAAAGCGTAATTATTTCACTTAGTGACCGGCTTTTTGAAAGATTTGACTATCGCTTTAGCCTAGAGGTGGAACATATCAGATTTGTAATATAAGTGTTACTAAGGTCCTGTAGGATAGGATAGGATGGGAGGATACGATACGTTGAAACGGACTCGTCACTGAGCCTGAGGTCATTGTAGCTACTTCCCAGGGATGAGGTGAAAGGATACACCTGGCGGCCGGAATCAGGAGCAACGGACAGCAAAGACAGTTTCCGGATTAAAGCACCCTGAGAGTCGGATAATCATATCGGGCCCCCTCCCGCCCCATATAGAGATCCTTGTCCCAGTAACTAACCGAATGGAGATAGATTAAAGATAAAACTGTATTTAATTTGTTTTTCACACAAGCCGTATGTAGGATAGGAGTTGGAAAGGTATAGTCAAACTGCAAAATCCAATGTCATAGTCGGGATTTGTACCACGGATCTCCCGGTCGCTAGCCGGTTGCTCCACCTCTGAGCTACAATGGCAACATGCCGGCATGGCATTAAATTTCTCAACCGACTCGCATATTTCCCGGTAAACCACAAGGTGATCTGACAAAATTTTGAAATGACATACCCCATACCCCATTGGCGACTTACAATGTAGTATGTACTTTAAATCCCGGGCTTCATAGTATAGCCAACCATTGTGCTCAATTAGTTTTAAATTAATTGTTTTTACTTTCTCTATATGCACTATGTACATAGTGTATAGAGAAGGTATTGCATTCCACCAAAAATTCGATACCGAGATTTCACCGGAAATATATGTTTTAGGGCCCCTTGTATCCAAAAAAAAAATGTATTTTCAGAAAAAGGTCAGTGTGTGTGTCCGTGTGTCAGTGTGTCCGTGTGTCTGCGAACACGATAACTCAAAAACGAAAAGTCGGTAAAATACCAAACTTGGTATTTAAGTTTAGTATCTTTCAGGGATGTGACAAGATGATTTTGAGAAAAATATCCCCACCCGATACTACCCTTTACATGGAACTTTTTTCGAAAATTTTGATTTTCAAAAAAATGGCTCTAACGGTTTTGATTAAAATATCGTATATTAAAGATATTTACCTGACAAATAAAATGTAAATTTTGAATTTTCTGGGAATAGCCTCTGAAGACTACTTTATTATGGGTCAATTTTACGGAATTTTGTATAACTGCTAAACCGTAAGAGATGGACAAAAACTTTAAACACTCAATTTATGTTATATACATTTTTTTCGTGGAGTTGACTGTTTTTTTTTTTTTTAAATATTTCTTGTTTTTGGTTTCAGCTATAAAAAACATACTTTTCTCATACAGGACTTTGTGAACTCGTGTCCATATAAACAAAGGAACTTCTGTCACATAGCAACCAGCTTTTGACCATCACTTTAACCTATGGTACTCCCTTATTTCGCTTCTACTTACAAGGAAGCAAGTAATAAGACTATTTCTGCTAATTTTTTCTCGATTAGCAGGAAGTAAATAGAAGCATAAGCTTTTTAACAATAATTTATTGCAGAGTTGTACAGAAAGTCATGCGAATAGAACACATCAGATTTTTTCATGCAAGCCGTGTGTAGGATAGGAGTTGGATACTCTGACTCCCTAACTGTAATATAGAGTAGGTTAGCACAACATCGTTTATGTATACAATATCTGCAAGAATCATGGTATAGATCACATAGGGAGAACATATGATCGCTTATTGAAAAGCTGGATTGCAGGTATTTAGCCTCTAACATACAAAATTCTGTAAACACAGCAATTTCCTTTTGATTGGCGCAATTAAATGTCATTACGGCGTTTCGCTGGCTCACACAATTTCGCATGAAATTATCAAATTAACCTACTTTCTTCACTGACCTCAAAGTTTGCAGTTATGTCTAGATAATAAGAAGCAGTCATGCGAGTCTTCCACAAACAGCTCAGCAGCCAATCGGAGACTTGCGAAATACGTCACAATTTCTCGATCCCAAACCAAAAAAATCGTATGTTTTCCAGTCATATGACTTTCTCTACCGGTTCTTCAAACAAACTATTCTTAGAAAAGATTATTCTTTTATTTACATAGTACTAATCGAGATACACATTAGCAGAAATTGTCTTATTACTTGCTCCCTTATAAGCAGTAGGGAAATAAGGCAATAATACCCTAGGCTAAAGCGATAGTAAAATCTTTTAAAACCTGGTAGCTATGTGAACAAGCGAAGTTCGATTCGCTTTGCACGGTCAAAAGTAAAACAAATAAGAAATTAAACGAAAGGCGACTTCCTATTTAAGAACGGCTACGTAGTTTAAAATTTAAATCAGTAGCAACAAGGAATAACTCAGAAGCTGTCAAGCCTAACAAAATAAGTAAATAAAAGTATATATATTTTAATGAGATCCACATTTTTGTATAGTTAGTTTTTGCTTATCTCTTACGGTTTACCAAGCAGTTGTGCAGCCAGTAATATACCAGCTGATATATTAATTAATGTATTTTGATTAACTATTAGATTAGTAGCAGGATATTTAGTTAGATTGATATTTATAAAGGACCTCTACGACAAAAAATTAACTAATGTATAAACCAGTATTATAAGACCTAACATGTTGATAATAAAAAACTAACTCATTCAGAATATAGAGGTCTTCAAGGCTATTCCTAGAAAATGCAACAAATACACTGTATTTGTTATGTAAGCATTTTAAATATAGGTATTTTAATCTAAACCATTAGAGCCATTTTTGAGAAAAACAATATTTTCAACATTTTTCCTAAATAAGGTGTGATTTGGGGTTGGATGTTTTTCTTGAACATCTTTGTGTTCTATCCTTGGAAGGTACTAAAATTAAATACCAAGTTTGGACTTGAGCCTTTCCAGTCCGATTTATTTTTGCTTCAACATTTTGAATACTGGCATCACAGAATGAATATTAGCCTTAAAAAGTTGCTCTTACCCGATCTCTTATTGGTAGCTGAATTTTCTAAACTTCTAAAACACTGAACATCACTGATCAAGATTTCAATGTCGCAGGTTAACCTAGGTTGGAACCTCGCTACAATGCTACTTATAAAGGAAGGGATGGGCCCAGGCAAAATAATGCTGATTGACATATCTAAGTGTTGACTGGACCTCAGTAACATTGTAGCTACATAAAAGTCTCCATTCCTTAGAAAAATTTATCTATGGAGGGATTTTATTTTCTTTTACTTGTCATAAGCCACGTTAATATCAATAAATTAAAAAAAAAAAAAATACCGAAATATACAATGAAGGTAGAGGATTGTTGAATGTTATCCTTTGCCCATCTCGAGTAACAAATATAAACGAAAATGCCATATGACACAATTGGGCTGGAAAGATTAACAGACTTTTCGTTTTTGAGCTATGCGGTCCATAGACACGCATACATATGGATTTTTTTGAAAATGCTTTGTTTATTCAGAGGGTCTCAAAACATTTATTTCCGGTGAAAACCCAATTCGTATTTTTTGTGTGAAATAAATTCATTCTCTGCCTATTATATGCATAGTAGTGTAGAGACAACACAATTTTGTTGTGTTATGTTTTTATTTTCTCTACCACCTACATAGTAGGTAGAGAAGCTATTGCATTGCAACCAAAATTCAATACCAAGACAAAACTTAAAATGCACGCTTTACGGTCCTCTGATTAAAAATTAACATTTTTAGAAAAAGGTTCAAGTATGTGTCCATGTGTGTGATTGTGTGAATAGCGTAACCCAAAAACCAAGCTTGATATTTAAGTTTAGCATCTTCCGAGGATGCGACACCAAGATTTTCAAGAAAGTCCCAACCCAAACTACCCTTTAAATGGAAAAAGTTTTGAAAATCTTGATGTTTTCAAAAGTGACTAGCGATTTTGATTAAAATACAACATGGAAGACATTTTCATAATAAATAAAATGTATGCCTTGAATTTTCTGGAAATAGTCTCTGAAGACCTCTTCATTCAGAATGACTTTCTCATATAGGTAAACCGCAATAGACTACTGCACAACAAATGTACATCTCGCGTAAGTATACAGTTCATGTCTGACATATTTCGTGGGGTTAACCATTTCCGAGATATTCCTCGTTATTGGTTTCAATTTCCAATGTTTATACTTTTCACCTGGGAAGTCTTTACTAGTTTTGCTTTTCTCTGGTCAACAAAGTAAAACAACATTTCAACACAATCACATAGCAACCAGCTCTTAAGTATTTAACTATCGCTTAAGCCAAAGTATTTCCTATTCATATTGTATCTACAAGGAAATATATAATAAAAGCATTTCTGCAAATGTTTATCTCGTTTAACATGAAGTAAATAGAGCATTTTGAATTATTTTGGGAAAATGGGTAGAAAAATTAGAGAAATGAATGTAACACATCAATAATTTGTATACACGTATAACATGTGTAGTAAAACAAAAAATCCGAGCGTCTGTGATTTGCGGGTTCAAGTCCCGTGAGCTGCCCAATCTGTTTTACTTCAGTTACCAGGTAAATGCCAGATTCAATATTCAATAACTATCCAACTCTGTGTGTGTGTGTGTGTGTGTGTGTGTGTGTGTGTGTGTGGGTGGGTGTGGGTGTGGGTGTGGGTGGGTGTGTGTTAAGTTTAACGTTTAACGCCCTTTAGCCACACATATATGTGTGTGTGGCTAAAGGGCGTTAAACTTAAAAAAGAAGAAGAAGAAGAAGAAGAAGAAGAAGAAAGTTATCTAGCTCGTGTGCAAGAAGAAGACCACGCAACTAAGGGAACTAAGGGCATGTGCTCATCATTATTATAAACGTGTACACGCAGGGAACAGCAAACAGCTCCACAACACCAGTTCCCATTCCAGAAAAAAAAAAAAAAGTTAGTGGAGGGCATGTTCTCAACTATGGACTGCTATCAGCAAGTTCCTCAAGATATTGTACACGAAGGCAACTATGCATCTAAGGTCATCTGTTTGGCATACGCTGACTCAAGTGAACCAACGAACCTATAATGACCAAGATCTTAAAAGCGACGTTTAGCAATAAAAATAATTCTGATGTGTTACATTCGTCTGACTTTCTCTTTCTTATGTCGCTTATTAGTGGGTAATACAAACTAGTTTTACAAAAGTTTATCAGAAAAACAAATTATTTTTATTAATCTTTTTTTTTTTTTTTTCTTTTTTCAACATAATCTCCTTTCAGCTCGAGACACTTTTCCCAGCGTTTCTCCAACTGTTTTAAGCCTTCCAAAAAGTAGGATTTTGGAAGGTCCTCAAAATAGGCATCTGCTTGGGAGATGACCTCTTCCTTAGACGTGAATCGTTCTCCGCCGAGCCACTATTTCAAGTTTGGAAATAAAAAGTCACTGGGGGCTAAATTTAGTGAATACTGTGGATGTTGGTAGTAATTCGAACCTTAATTCTGCAATTTTCGCCATCAAAACTGCGCAGCTGTGCCCCCTTGCATTGTCTTGAAGGAAGATCATTTTTTTCTGGTCCAGATGAAGACTTTTTTTCTTGATTTTTCCGTTCATCCGGTGCAATAACGATACATAATACCTACTCTTCATTTATCGTTCCTCCTTTCTGCAAGTAATCGATATAGACGATTCAGCGTGCATTCCAAAAAACCAAAGCCACCACCTTTGCCCTTCTTCGGAGCCAGTTCGCCTTTGAAAACCCATTGTTTCGACCCTACTTTTGTCTCTGGAGTGATTACGACAGAAAAGTGCCAAACCAGCTTCCGAATCGATCACATGAATTGCGTTTATACTACATTGAGAATAAACGCGGCACCCATCTTGCCGAAATCTTTGTCAGGCCTAACTGAGAACACTGTACCTTGTAATATGCCTGTGGCCTCTATTATTTCGCGAACTTTGATTCGTCGACCACTCAAAACCATATCCGGATTTTGCAATCATTTCGGAGGAAGTCAATTCTACTGGACTTTCGGAACGATGTTCATCATTTGTGAATGTGCAGCCACGTTTAAATTCATTTATCAAATTGTAAACTGTTGCAAACGCAGGAACAGATATGCCATGAACTTCATCCAACTAGACTATTACCTATCTCTTTCGGTGTAAAGCCTTTTAAATACGAGGACCTTTGTTTTTTTCAACCTCCGATAGGCTATAAATAAAATACAAGTTCATAGAAAACAATTATTTTATTAATAAAAGTTTTGTACACTTATGGTTACTGTTCAACATAATTACCGAAAAGATTGAGACTTTATTGTACCTGTGCACAAGCTTTGCAATATCCGCTTCAAAAAATGTTGCCGCCAATGATTTCAAATGAGTATTGACGTTGTTTTGAAGATCTTCGTTGGTTTGAAAGTTCTGTCTTCAGTTCATGGAAAAGGTGAAAGTCGCTGGGTGCCAGGTCAGGGCTGTACGGCGGATGATCGAAAGTGTTCCAATGAAATTGTTCAAGGAACCGATAGGTTGTGCCAGCAGTGTGTGGACGAGCGTTGTCATGGATCAACACAATTCCTGAAGTCAGCATTCCTCTTCGTTTGTTTTAAATGGCTCTCCGCAAACGTCGTAAAGTTTCACAATAAAGAGCTGAATTGATAGAGGTTCAGGGCTGCAAAGCGGTGGTGGTACTACTGTCATGGCGTATCAAAAAATGAGTTTCCGATAAAATCTCGACGTTTTATTTTTGGTGGAATGCAACTAGGTACCTACGAATGTGCTAGAAAGCATATTTATGAGGGATCGCAGGTTCGAGTCCTACCTCAGGCATGGTTGTTTGCGTGCGTGTAAAAGAGTGTGCCTGTATGATAAGGGGGAAAGCAATAAAACTACGGTAAAGTAGGGGGGGAAAAAATAAAGTAAAAAAAAAAACATACCTCATAGCAGTTTTCACTTTATTTCACTATATAACGATGTAAAAGGATACTATTACAATGAATGCCGGGTTGTAATATGCTGTTACACTGCAACAGCTTTACAAACTTTGTTTACGGGGCAACCTTGGTTAAAAGTACTAAATTTCTCAGCTATAAATTTTGCTGTCATGGACTAGCAGATCGCCATACAATATTCCAGTTTACAGTGCTGTGACGTGTTGCATAACAGCATGTCCTTCATGTGCCCTGACGTAAGAATTTTAACCATGGTGAGCGAGCACGACATACTTCCGTCATTCAGCAATACAAGTTCGCTTCTGAAAATTGCGATCTGGACAAATTAGTGGGAATCCGCGTATTTCAGGTTATATTAGGAGTTCCTTACTATGAACCTTTTCCTTGCTCATTCGAAACTTGTCTTAGGAATCGAGTGTATAATCTGCAAGTCTTGTGTGAGAAATTCATATAGCATATCAGTATAGCATATTGTAAATTACTAATCTAGTACCTTGAACAAGTGAAGGCTTTACATTAATAACAAGTCATGGCCTCAGATCTCCCACAAGATGTACTAAAATTAGCGGTCGATATATGCACTTGACTTATAAAATGAGGAAATATACATGCACTGAGAAATCAATGAAAATATAACCAACAAAACTAAAAATCTGCAAGAAATTGTTGTTAAAAAGCTTATGTCTCTATTTACTTCATGCTAATCGAGAACAAATGAGCAGGTTAGTCTTATTACTTGCTTCCTTGTAAGTAGAAGCGAAATAAGGGAGTACCATAGGTTAAAGTGGTAGTCAAAAGCTGGTTGCTATGTGACTGAAGTTCCTTTGTATGGACAGGAGTTGACAAATCCCTGTATGAGAAAAGTAAGTTTCTTAAAGGTGAAACCAAAAACCAGGAATGTCTCAAAAACGTTCAAATCCAGGAAAAAAAGGTATATATAATAAATTGTGTGTTTTAACGTGCTCTACGTTTTTGAGTGTTTCTGTCCATCTCTTACGGTTTAGCAGTTATGCAAAATTCCGTAAAATTGGCCCAGAATAAAGTATTTTCAGAGGTTATTCCCAGAAAATTCAAGATATACATTTTATTTGTCAGGTAAATATCTTTAATATACGATATTTTAATCAAAATAGTTAGTCATTTTTTGAGAAAATAAAAAATTTCGAAAAAAGTTCCATGTAAAGGGCAGTTTGGGGTGGGGGGATTTTTCTCAAAATCTTCATGTCGTATCCCTGGAAGATACTAAACTTAAATACCAAGTTTGGTATTTTACCGACTTTTCGTTTTTGAGTCATCGTGTTCACAGACACACGGACACAAACACGGACTTTTTTCTGAAAATGCTTTTTTTTTATACAGGAGACCCTAAAACATATTTCCGGTGAAATCTCGGTATCGAATTTTTGGGTGGAGTGCAATACCTACTCTATACATTATGTACATAGTACGTGTAGAGAAAGTTTAACTATTGATTTAACCTCAAGGGACATATGTTTTAAGCGTTACTCTCTAATGTAGTGTCTGGTTGAGCTGGGCGCTAATAACCTTACAGTTGAGCACCCTTAAATATAAGCCTGCCATTCGTCCCGTAAAAACGGGCAACCCCCCCTTTACTTGTTTGTCTCGTGATCCGAGAATGTTTGTTGGGACGCGAATAGGTCCATGTTTTCTTAATACCGTTTTTCTAAATCAAAAATCTAACCACAATTGTTGCCATTTTAGTGAGAAATGCTGAGTCGATGCTTGTCTCTCATGTCAATGTTTAGCGCGTTTTGTATTGGCGAAGTTAGCCTGGCCTTTTTTTTTTTTCTTTTTTTTCTTTTTTTAAAAAACAGTAACGGAGTCTGATCAGGACTCCGGTACTGTATCCCTATTTACATTTCCCCCCGTAGGTTTTACTGATTACTGGTTTACTGGTTTTACTGTTTCTTTTACAAACATATACACATTACACAAACATATAACATCCATGCCCAAGGCGGGACTCGAACCCACGATCCCCTGCCCACGAAGCACCAAAGCGAGACGCTTTAGCGAGCGCGGCCATGGGGACCGGCAACCTTGAGTGTTGGCAGTTGATGCACAGTGTTATTTCCGTGAAGTTAAGCTATTATACCTAAACGTAAAAGTACCTTCTCTTCCAATTTAGAAGAAACATATTCTTTCCTCGAAGAGACAAAGCTTAACTATGCAGTTGGATAGGTAGAGCCACACTGAAAAATTCAATACCATAGCCGGGATTTGAACCACGGATCTCTCGGTATCTAGACGGTTGCTCTACCACTGAGCTAACATGGGAGCATGCCGGTACGGCATTAAACTTCTCACAAGATGATCTGAACTTATTTTGAGATAACAAACCCCAATGTCGACTTACAATGTCGTAAGTACTTTAAGACCCAGGATTCATAGTATAGCCAACTATTATGGACAATTGTGATAATTTAATTGCTTTTATTTCAAAAACCATGTGTAGTACAGGATAGGTAATCAGACTGAAAAATTCAATGCCATAGGCAATTTAAGATCACCTTGTGGTTTACCGGGAAACATGCGAG
The DNA here is from genome assembly GCA_030762935.1 of Hymenopus coronatus. NCBI lineage: Eukaryota > Metazoa > Arthropoda > Insecta > Mantodea > Hymenopodidae > Hymenopus > Hymenopus coronatus. The sequence goes on from CM060889.1 coordinate 27,394,700, forward strand.
TCAATTGAGAAATTTAATGTCGTACCGGCAAGTTGCCATGATAGCTCAGTGGTAGAGCAACCGGCTAGAGACCGGGAGATCCGTGGTTCATTGAATTTTTCAGTCTGACTATGTATCCAACTCCTTATCTACACACCGTTTCTGTGAGAAAACAATTAAATTATCTTAATTATGGAGTTCAGTACCTATAACATTTGCAATGTGACACTTTCGATTGCACATGGTGGGAACTCGGGTATTATTCAGCATGAGAAAACAAACATAAACTAGCTTCTTCTGTTGCTGTTGCAACAACGTCTATAAACAATGACTTCTTCATCAAAAAAAAAAATCTCATGTGTTCCATTCAAATGACTTCTCTGCACCTCTGCAACAAATTATTGTTAAAAAGCTTATGCTTCTATTTACTTCATGCTAATCGAGAAGGGAGTACCATAGGTTAAAGTGATAGTCAAAAGTTGGTTGCTATGTGACTGAAGTTCCTTTGTTTGTACGGACAGGAGTTGACAAGTTTCTGTATGAGAATAGTATAAGTATTTCAAAGCTGAAACCCAAAACAACGAATATCTCAAAAGCGATCAATTACACGAAAAAAGTGTATATGACATAAATTGTGTGTTTTAACGTGCTCTACATTTTTTATCCAACTCTTACAGTTTAGCAGTTATGCAAAATTCCGTTAAAATTCATCCAGAATAAAGTAGTCTTCAGAGGCTATTCCCAGAAAATTCAAGATATACATTTTATTTGGCATGTAAATATCTCAAATATACGATATTTCAATCAAAATCGTTAAGAGTCATTTTTGAGAAAATCAAAATTTTCGCTTTTTTTTTTTTCATGTTAACGGTAGTTGGGTGTGGGAGGGATTTTCTTGAAAATCGTGTCGCATCCTTGGAAGATACCAAACTTAAATACCAAGTTTGGTATTCAACGGTCTTTTCGTTTTTGAGCTATGCTGTCCACAGACACACACACATACACACACGGACCATTTTGTAAAATTTTTTTTTTTATACAGGGGACCCAAAACATGTATTTCCGATGAAATCTCGGTAAATCGAATTTTTGGGTGGAATGCAATACCTTCTCTATACACTATGTACATAGTACGCGTAGAGAAAGTAAAAAATGTGTAAGTTTTGTTTCACATATCGTAAGAAACTGTGCTTATGTTGTTTCTATTAATTATGCATTTAGAACTAAAGCGTGCATAAACACGCTTTATTGAAGGGATACTAGAAAATCAAACGCTTAATATTCAAGATCACAGAATAGTTTTACATTAATTATAATAAAGTAGATACAATATCATTGTTGACATTGAGGGTTGAGATGACTTGGCAGTTTTACCGAAACTCAAAATATCAAGCTAGTAAATATAAAAGCGTGATTTATGAAATTCCAGGATATGAAGAGGCTAGAATGGCTGCAGCTGAGGGTACATTCGTATATCATATTCAGAAAGTATTTATCAGTTGATCCAACCTTTTCAGTCGCACCATATTTTTACTTAACACCAAACACCATCATCATTCATTATCATCACTAAACACAGCATACACTTGTAAAGGCAAGTTTATTGGCTGATTTTACAAAATCCCATAATTCTCTTAATAAAATGTAAACGGTAAAATTACTTCTTTAACGCACACACATGCACGCAATTTTACACTCCCGCGTTGGCTTGTAATATTATTGAGTCGTGGCGTGTTATTATTAAATAGGCTCTTGTTGCATTAGTGATAAATAAATGAGCCTTTTTGGCAAAAGGCAGGCAAGATGTAGAAAAATATAAAGCCATCCTACTATTAACAACGCGATGATATATAATAAAAACAATTGATTTCTAATTCTAAACCGACAGTTGTTTTGTAGTTGACCAATATGTTATTATTACGCGAAATAATGCAACTGCTGACATTAGAAAAGGAATGTCGGAATTGCAAACTTCCTGCCTATTGTCAACAATGGCTCATTATTGGCTCAGCACGAAATAGTGATTGCATAAACTCACATTATAATAAAATTGATAAATAATCACCTATAAAAAGCTAGAAAAAGACAAATGCTATGAAAATAGGCAGTAAACTCGAAACCTGTTCACACATGCATACAGTCTGCGGTTCTAAAACCAACAAACAAATCAGGCTTATGCCGAGCTCTAGTTATGCTGATAAGTTGATAACACGTCAATCGTTTAACTCTGATTACAGGAGTTGCTACCGTGGACATGAATCTTATCGTAGTTCACAGATTATGAAAACGCCTGTTTATTGCCCATTCAGTGCGAATCACGATCTAATCATGTTGCCATTTTCAGACTTTTAACTCTTTCCAGCGGGCAAATCCGTGTACTTTCTACGTCATAGTCATAGGGAAGGGTATTCTGGAGCGTTTCAAGGCATTAACTTTACACTACAAAGCGCTAAATTAGCTCAAAACTAAATTTCTCTAGCCGATGTTTATGTTGGTTCAAAAATGGCGTCAGCTAGCAAAAGGATGCCAACAGAACGGGAAATAAGAGCTGAAGTTCTTGATGTATTAGAAGAAAGCGGGTGATTTTGAATTTTCAGACCTTGATGAAAGAGTTTCTGACATCGACGTAAGAGCTGAGGATAGCTTCAGCGATAGAAGTGAATCAGATAACAATGTTTCTTGTATGCATGCAAATGATCAGTGTACTTATCAAAAAAGGATTTATGGAAGTTACCGATGTGTGTGTTTGGTGATTTTTTTCACATGCAGGTTACATGAATTCAGTTTTTGTATTTTAAAAAAATAAAACACCAGACCAACACAAATTGTTGTTTTAATAAAGAAATATTTTTACTTTCATTTCATTAGCCTGAAGTTTCTGAATAGCATGGTTTTGTTTGCCTAATTATGGATTATTTTAGGATTTTTATTTTATTTTCAAATTTTCAGTTGTTTTTATTTTTTAAAAATATTGAAGAGATTGCTTATCCATATATACATATTATGCAACAGACAAATATGTTTACCAAATATAAAAAAGATTCAGCTCCTTATACCATTTGGTACTCATTTAATTACTAATAATTTAAAACCATACATTCTGCTCTAAAATTGCTTGGCACTTTTCAGACAGTTTTTTGTTACCCGGGGTGGCACTAAAAAGGTTAAATAATTTTAATTATTTCATACCATTTTTCATTAGTAAATTTTGGTCATTTCCTTTTGCGTACTTATTTCGCCATTTTCTTGAAGATGTATTCAGTAGATAAATATTGCTTTCTCTAGCACGTATAGCCCGTTCCAGTTCAGGTTACCGCCGAGGATGATGTTGCTACTGTTGCTGTTGTCTAATGAATGTAAATTACTGAGGGGTCGGGGGAATTGCGCGGATCGAGCGCATGGCACAGCCCGTCACGTAATGCTATAAACAGTGAGCGTTTATGTTGATGTTCTATTTATCTCATTAATACTAGACATTATGTAGTTATCGGATTTATTATAACTCACCTACTGTAATGTCAGCACTGTTGTAATGGAGCTTCGTACACAATGAGTGAACACGTTCAACACAAAATTGTATTCGAAAAATTGTTTAATGCACACTGATTTTCTACAGCGCATGTCCAGTGTATGACGTAACAGTACGATCGTTCACCATCGATAACATGAGGTGGGACGGATAGTATGTACAATGCACATAGGTGGAAAAGATGTATCAAAACCCATTCAAACATTTGATCGAGATTTCGCCAGAAAGATATGTTTTAGAATCCCCTGCGAATATACATTTAGAAAAAGACCCTGCGCGCGTGTTTGTGTGTATGTGTGTGTGTGTGTGTGTGTGGACAGCTTAAATCAAAAACGAAAAGTCGATTAAACACCAATTGATATATAAGTGCAGTATCTTTACGACACGAAGATTTCCAGCAACCCCCCCCCCCATCCCCCCTACACACAACTACCCTTTCCATGGAACATTTTTCGAATAATTTTTATTTATTAAGAAATGATGATTAGCGATCCTGATTAAAATGACATACATTTAAGACATTTTCATGAAAAACGTAATGTGTGTATATATATATATCTAGAATTAGCCTCTGAAAACCTCTATTCTGGGTGACTTTTGTATAACTAGTAAACCATAAGATATAGACAAAAACTTCCTACACAAAAATGTGGATCTCATTCAAATACAATATATATATATATATATATATATATATATATATATATATATATATATAGAGAGAGAGAGAGAGAGAGAGAGAGGGAGAGAGAAAACCATTTCTTTTATAGTCTTTTATATTGGTTTCAATTTTTAGCTACTCGAACTTTTCTCGGGAAGTCGTCTTTCGTATCATCTCTCTTTTGTTTTACTCTTGACCACCTAAAGATAATCTAATTTGGGTTGTTTCACATAGCGATCAGCTTTAAGTAGACTGTACTATTTTCTTCAGCCTGGTGAAATCCTTTATTCCCATTCTACTTACAAAGAAGCAAGTAATGCGACCATTCTGCTAATGTTTATCTCGACATTATGTAAACAAAATACTAAACTTTAATACGAATACAAGTAGTTTGTATGCGAAACAGGTACCGAATTCATGTGAATGTAACATAGATTTTTTTTTTTATGTCATTACATCTTATATAAAGATGTCTTTTCAAACATCAGAAATTTCGATATTCAACTGAGGAATAAGAGTAATTTTATAGCACATGCTTCACACACAATCTTGGAAAAAGTTATATTATCAGTTAGTCTGGAGAAGGTTGCTTGCAGATGGAGGGATAGCTATTGTCTGGGCAGCAGTTATAATTAATTGCCGTTATGAACTCATGTCAGTTTTCTCTTTCCTGGTTAATGCGTATTTCAGGTAGCTATTGTTTTCGTTATTTGTGGTGCCAGACTCTGAAGTCTATTTAATTTCCAATGAATTTTGTACAGTCTGAAACTCGAAAACATTTAGTAGGTACCTAACTTTTTAAGACCTGCATCAAAAGTACTTTTCCTTCCCTCGCTTATCTTTTTAGATTCCTCAAACAAGAACATGAGGTAAATGATTATATTACATTTTTCATTTTATTGTTATATCTCTACTTGTATAGTAGTTGTACCCAATATAAATTTATAAATAATATAATTTATAGCTTTCTGAACACTAATTTTAGAAATTAAATAAACCTTTAGGTATTCATGATTATATATATATATATATATATATATATATATACATACATACATGTTTTTTAGAATCATTTAATTGGCAATCTTCATTGTTTTTATGTCATAAAAATTCAGAACCTGGCTATTACAACCAAGTAGCGAAGAGGTAATCGTCCGCAGTTATGTTTTACTCTTTTTCCCAGTGATGCATGTCCCCAGGGTGGCGTCCGGTTGGCTGGTCAGGATGGACTGGAGAGGTGTTGGTAGTGGCTGCTTCAAATGGTTCGCAGGAAGGTGTCCGGTACCGCGGGTGCCAAATTTCGGAGGTGCCTTAAGAACTGCGATGGTTTGCGGTCACCAAGCTCCTCCAGGTGCCGGATATGTTGCTCCTGTGTCTCGAACCAGTTCTTTCTTTAACCGACGGCATGGATCGGCTGGCTGGGAGATAATCACCTCCTTTCTTACCAGAGAGGTTGTTCAAGGTCGAGGTCAGCCGCCAGGAGCGCCAGGGCCCTCGCCTTTGGTATTGTACCTACAGTGGCACTGCCTAGAAGAAGTACACCTAGCAGGACAATCCCAGCCACCGACACTTTGCGCCATATGGAGGAACATTTCACCGGATAGGCGGTCGGCTTTTGCACCCTCGCAGGAAGACACCGCCGAAGCCGCGAAAACTGACGCCGCTGGCAGGGACTTCTCCTCAACCAATGCCGCCGACATCACCACCTCAGGCGGCTCCAGCTCGAAACATACTTAACAGCACACATCTCTCGGAGATACTCTATAAGTTGGAGGACCTCCAAGCAGAGCTACTGCATTTCTACGAGAAAGTCTTCACTTTTGAGCAGGCAACGGACCAACGACTGCAATCCATGGACCTCAATACTGAATTTCGCATCTACAGATTGAAGAAAAAAAAAACACTTCTTCTCCACAATGGATAGGCCAGTCGATCATCGTGGAGGAAGTGAGCGTTCTCTAGACGACGTTGGACACCACCTGCAGCTGAACCAGGGTGGCCCGACTCAGTACAGAGACCACTCACGCATCCTAGACACTAACCTGTTGCTAATACGCTCTCATGCAATGAATACTTTCTGCATTACCTGACTTGAATTCCCCAGGGGATAAGCTGGTCCTTGGTCAACTTGCGTCCACACCTGAGCTTGCTCCGGTTAGTCCATAAAGTGGATATTTACACTTCACTCGATTCGGACCGAGAATCAGTTATCACAAATACAGTTTGTGGACGCCACTATGCCTTATGAACTTTATTGGCCAAATATATGAGTTTTTTTATTATTATTTTTCGTTTACACCTCTTTGCTAGCTAGATATGCAGCTATGCACAAAGGATATCATTCAATAGACTCCCATAATTTTCGCTACACTACTATCAACATAGAGGGAGGAGGAAGTTTGGTCACCAATGACAAAAGAACGAGAATCGATCTCTTGATGTGAAAACAGGCCTAGGGCATAAACCCACGAAGCAGAAAAATAATTTCTGAAATATATAAATGTGGATTTTAATATAGCTCTGGGGCTAAGTTGAAAATTATTTCTTCGTTATTTCTCCTGTTTATAAGCATGGATCCAGAATGCCTTAAAATGGATGTCCAACCGAAACATAGTCCTTTACAACTATTTCTCTGCGTTTATCAATGACAGCGATTATTTTTAGCCAACAATTTATGCTATTACAGTGATTTAGAATTTTAGTAACATTTCAATGTTTCGTACTATTCACTTTTTGTTTTCCTAAATTGCCATACCACACTTCATATCGCTATGAAATATTATCTGATCATTATAAGAACTCTTGTTATTGATGAGTGATTCTCGCTATCTGTAAGCCGTTGTTAGATATGCCTACTGCCTAATTGGAGTTTAAACCAGTTTTGAGGATTCCAAAGTTCACAGGGCAACAGAGATTACCATAGCTAAAAGAATATAATCACTAAAGCAAGCAACTGTTTCTTCAGAAATAACAGAGCATTCAAATATTCAAGCACTTAAGTTCCAAGCCGCTGATGATGATGATGATGATGATGATGATGATGATGACGACGACGACGACAGCGATGCTAGGAATTTAGGACTCAGATGGAGTCCATGATCGTTATAGAATTATTTCCCTCTTTAGTCGACGACTTATTTTTCTTTAACCATTAACTACATTCTCAACTTAGTGCATAGTAAATAGGTAGAGAAGATATTGCACAGCACTCAAAATTCGATACCGAGATTTCACCGGAAATAGTCGTATTAAGGTCCTATGCTCACAAAAAAAAATTACTTTCTTTAGAACGTATGTACAACGTTCATAGCAGAGAAGTACTGTATTCCACCTAAAAATTCGATACCGAGATTTCAAGAAAAGATGTTTTGTGTGTGTTCAGCATAACTCAAAAACAAAAATTTTGTATTTTCCAAAGATGCCACACACAGATTTTTTAAAAAATAATTCCAACCCCCCAAATACCCTTTAAATGGAACATTGTTCTAAATTTTAGATTTTATAAAAAATGCTGTAACGATTTTGATTAAAATACCGTGTATTAAAATTGTTTAAATGACAAAGGGATTATTCTGAATTTTTTGGGTCCCCTATATGAAACGTAATTTTAGGAAAAGCTCAATGTATATGTGGGTGTGCGTGTGTGTTTGGGTGTGTGTGAGTGTGTAAAAAATGAAATGGAGTTTCATTTATGGACTCTCTTTAACAGTGGTTCTCAGCGTCCCATTCTATATTGGGCGTGAAAGACCGCTTAATTTTCCTCAGAGACTCTTAATCAGACTCTTCTAAGCTCTTTATCAGCTCTTCTTTTAAGTGCCGGTAATCTACGACATATCTAAGGATTTCTACATCTTCCTCCACCGGGTTTGAATTCGCGACTTTGGGTATATGAAGTTAGCATGTAACAATTACACCACGGACGGTGACTGTGTGTGTGTGTGTGTGTGTGTGTGTGTGTGCATGTGCGCGCGCGCGAACAACATAACTGAAAAATACAAAGTTGGTTAAATACCAAACCTAATAATTTAGTTCAACATCTTCCAAGAAGATTTTCAAGAAGACCCCCTCCACCAAACTAATCTTTACTTAGAAACAATTTTTTTATTTTCTCATAAATTATCGTTAATTGGTGTTGATGTCCTTTCGATGTGTGATGTATGCTGCATCGCGGTGACTTGTGTGGCTGGGTAACTTTCAAATAAAATGATGTTTGTCCTTGAGCGCTCCCAGGCCGGCAGCCAATCAGAGTCGTGCGGTGTTGTAATATTGCATTTCCCTTAAGTGGGGTATAACATTCAAAATTTTATAAAAAGTGATCCACGAGGAAGATGGAAATAACGGAATTTACCCCATAGAGTTCAAATCAGTATTCAGTTGTTCTTTAGACAGCAATGGAGCAAGTGAAAAATAGTGGAATGGCTTCTATTGGTGAATTTAGTGGCAAGGCAAAAATATAGGTATTGCGAAGTATTATTTTTAGGGTCTACAGGTTTTTTAAAAGATGGAACAATGAGAAATGCATAAATCAATACGATTTCAAAAATGCTCTACACTTTTCTGCTATAGCGTGTCGTATGAGTGAATCAGGTGCGTCTCGCATTTGCGAAAAGGCAAGAAACTCTGATACCGGTGGTGCCTAGAAAGCATATTGTACCTCCGAAAGGGTTGCAAATTTAAGTTTCTTTGAGAAGGACGTTCGAGTTTTATGACCAATTTGAACAATACAGAAAATAATTTGCGTTCTTAGAACTAGAATTTCATACACTGGGTCAAATTCATCAACTTGTTCAATTTTTAGAGAATTAGGTTCAGGTATAGAAAGACAAACGATGGGCGCCAATTTTAATAGAGGAGTGATATTGTTGCTGTAAGGTTAAAATGTTTACGCAAAATGCACAAAATTAGAAATTCTGATAGTGTGATACCTATATTTTACTTAGACGAAACATGGGTATGTAGAAACCACACTCAAAACTCAATCTCGCTAGACTCCTCAATAAAGAATGGCCCAAAGGTACCTGTTGGAAAAGGCAGCTTATAATTTTGTCACGTAAGACTTACCAAGACAGGACTCCTATCTGAAAGCAATTAGATTTTTCTCTCCAAAACTACCTCAGAACATCACGAAGACACGACTGCTGATACATTTAAAGAATGGTTTACGAGTATGAACTAACCCTGTAATTATTTAGAGGAGGGAAGCATTATTATAATGGATAATATGCCGTGTCATTCGCTTATTGAAAACAAAATACCGAATACGGTCAGAAGAAAGAATCAATTTGTTGAATAATCAAAAAAGGGGGTTGAATTTTTGCCAATAGAAAGTAAAAATGAGTTATTGGAAAGAATATTTCCGTTTGGAAAACAAGAAAAAGTGTATCAGCTGGATCAACTTACAATTGAAATTGGACGAGAGGTACTCGCTTCCTCCCTTACCACCGCTAATACAATCCAGCTGAGCCAGTGTGGGTTCAAATAAAGCGGAGGGTTGCAAACAGAAATAACATTTAAACTGACTGGTGTTAAACGACTTCACGAAGAAATTGACAAGATAACACAACACGACTAGCAAAACTGCGTGAGACATGAAGAAAAACTACTAGAATACGACTTTTGGAAAGAAATAGTGCGCGGCGAGATTTTGGAACCTATCATCATAAATTTGCAAGGCTCAGAACGATGAAGACAGTGACAATGGCGAATTGTCTCTTAATATGAGTGATGATAGCAATACGGCTAAGCTGCTGGAAGTCCCATTGGATTAAAAAAACAGCTAATTCATAACTTCCTCCGCGCTGTGCTTGTGGCTACCGCTTGAGATAAGGTTGGCCACTGCTGGATTTTCCCCATTCCATTCCGACTGGATGTTATTGTTTGCAGCACGTTTCCCTGGCTGGGAGCAGGTGGTGCTATTGTGGTGGTCAGTTTGGTGTTCCATGACTGCAATGTATTCTACAGAGGAAAGTGTGTGTTTAGGGAAGAAGCTGTTTCTGAACGTGGAAAACAAACTGAGAAAGTGAAACAAAATGTCATTGCCAAGTTTCCTACCTCAAAGCTACCGCACCGAAATACTGGTTGCGTACACCATACTACAAGAGTGATATACCGAGTGTCTTAACAGAAGAAAAGCTGGCAGATATATTTGATAGAATGCTCAACAGTCCACAGAAATCGATATACAATTTGGCTAAGGAATGTGATATTTCTTACGGTTCGGCATACAAAGCAGAAAAAAAGAACTTGGTTTGTATCCACATAAAGTGTCAGTCGTACACGTATTAAAACCCACAAACCATGGGAAAAGAGTTCAGTATTGTGAATCAATTATAATTACAGTGTTTAAAAATACACTTAAGCTAGAGAAGCTGTGTCTTCAAGAAAGTTGTTATATTTTTGTGTTATTTATCTAAATTACCTTTCATGAATGGCATGCATATGATAACCTAATAGTTTTCTTAGAAAACAGAACGTTATAATTCCCAAACTCTAGGCTAGTCTTGGTTACACAAGAGGAGCGATTTATCGATGACCCGTTATAATTATAATATACAGCATTTAAAACATGTACATAAGATAGGAGACAGGGGAAAGTGTAAAATGTGGGGATAACGAGGTGGCAACGGCTGAGCATACAAATCCTTCTCATTGGCTGCAAACTAGAACTCTTCCCATTTGAAAAAACACCGTAGCAGTGTCGTTAGCTTTCACCCAAACCCTCCGGTGCACACTTTGGGCGACTACGACCATAGGGCGCCAAGAAGGAGAAAATCCTACCCCTGCAAAGGGACGCTCTCGGGCCTCTAGCCTGAGAGGCTTCCATCCCTTAAACCAAACAGCACCCAGGTTTCGCAGTAACGGGAGGGGTCGCAGCCGGTTGGGAGACCATGCCGGTTGTACCCCTGCCCCCCTCTGATTACTCTGGAACCTCCCCCCCCTCCCATATTCCATAATCCTACCAACTTTTTTCCCACCTGGCCTGCTTAACTCGGTGTCCACACAAGCGGCACGCTGAGTTAAGCAGCATTGAGCGTGGTCACCACTTGGGTGGCTGACCGCCCAAGTGACCGGCGGCGCACAAGCCTAAGGATGCGGAGGAATTTTAACACCGCCCGGCGGACACAGACACAAAAGCTTGTGAACAAAATCTTTTTCCCTACAATATCGCACAGGTAAAACCGCTTTCAGCGGTTAGGTACTGTGGCGAAATTACATTCCGTCCAGGTAAACCTGGACGACCTGTTCTTGGACTCTGGACACCACTGGTGGGCCAGTGTAGTCGGTGGTTTTGATGTTGATGTTTTCGATATTGGTTGTGTGCAATTCTTGCTTGTCTAATTGTGGATCGGGTGTTTCTCGGATATATTGTACCGTTAGTTATGGTGCTCTTTATTCCACTAAAAATCTGATGTGTACCATTCACATGACTTTCTCCATATCCCTGCATCAAATAATTCTTACAAAGCTTATACTTCTATTTACCTTATGCTAATCAGAAAAAATTAGCAGAAATAGTCTAATTACTCGCTTCCTTGTAAGTAGAAGCGAAATAAAGGACAACCGTAGGTTAAAGTGATAGTCAAAAGCTGGTTGCTATGTCAATGAAGTTCCTATGACAAGTTCCTGTATGAGAAAAGTATACGTTTTTCATAGCAGACACCAAAAATAAGGAATGTCACAAAAACGACGAACTCCACGAAAAAAATGTATATAACATAAATTGTGTGTTTTAACGTGCTCTACATTTTTTGTGTAGTAAGTTTTTGTCCATCTCTTACGTTTAGCAGTTATTCAAAATTTAGTAAAATTCATCCAGAATAAACTACTCTTCAGAGGCTATTCCCAGAAAATTCAAGATATACATTTTATTTGTCAGGTAAATATGTTTAATATACGAAATTTTAATCAAAATCGTTAGAGCCATTTTTGAGAAAATCAAAATTTTCGAAAAAAGTTCCATGTAAAGGGTAGTTGGGGGTGGGGGAATTTTTCTCAAAGTCTTCGTGTCGCATCCCTGGAAGATACTAAACTTAAATACGAAGTTTGGTATTTTACCTACTTTTCGTTTTTGAGTTATCGTGTTCACAGACACACGGACACACACACACACACACACACGGACCTTTTTGTGAAAATGCTTTTTTTTGGATATTGGGGACCCTAAAACATATTTCCGGTGAAATCTCGGTATCGAATTTTTGGGTGGAGTTCAATACTTTTTCTATACACTATGTACATAGTGCGTATGGAGATCTCTGTATTTTGTCCTTTTAATTTGTGGATCGGTGTGTTTCTCAGAAGAGTTGTCTTATCATTTGTGTCATTCTTCGCGTCGATGAAGATGTTTTTCAGCACTACTTGACTGTTTTGTTCTCCTTTTTGGTGTTATCTACACGTATGTCTAATATATATAGTAAATAGAGAAGGTATTGTATTTCATCCAAAAATTCGATACCGATATTTCACCTTAAATACACGAATCCAAAATGAGAATATCATTTTGAGAAAAACTTCTGTGTGTGTTTTATTTATTCACAAAATACCAGCATGTTCCATTACATGATAATATTACATGCAGTACAATATTTTTTTATTACTCAAAATGTACATATAAGTGCATTCGTCTTATTTAACACATTACAGATCACCTATACTTCATTTCCACTTTATCCAAAACTATTATGATGTGTACAGTCAGGTTAAGTTAATATACAATCAAAACAATGAACTGTTAGATTTTCAAATGCTTGTTTATTAACTGTTGATTTGTTGCGGGCCAATTGTCTCTTTTGCTAAGCATTTCTTCTATTAGTTTCGACCTTTGCATTCGTAGATCAAATGGTTGACAGTTTATTATTCTACTACACAGATGCAGGAAGGGTCGGCTACACTATGAAATCTGTGTAAATAGTGTTTCGTTTTTCCATGTCCGGATACAATGGTTCTAAATTCTGATATTATGTATAGTTTTATATTGTCGCGAACAAGGTTCGGCGACGTGAGGGATAGCTATTGAGGGTGGTGAAAGGAAAGCATATGGTAGAGCAATGAAAACAACGAGACTTGATTAAGCTAATATATTGAGAAATATTAAATATTTGTTGGTTTCGAATATTTGTTTTACAGAGGTGGGGGATTGCAATCTACTCCATTAATCCTGGACAATGTCGTTCTGATTACGGGATTACAAAACAAAGCCTCACTTTAAGAAATATGTCATGGTATATCTAGATGAGAAATTAAGTGGTTGGGCGGTTGAGCCCGGAGCGACACTCCAAGACGCACAGACGAAGCAGAGGTTCCCCGACGGTCAAGACCCGGTGTCGGGTCTACAGTCCCTTAAATAGATTTTGCGGGATTCCAGCATAGTGGTTATACTCCTAATATAGAGAACCAACCAATAGTGGGTCGTCTTAGCCAATCCACATCGAATGTATAAATGTTCTAGAATATCCGGTGTGACGTCAAAGTGCGAATGTGCACGTAGCCCAACAGAAGTTGGTGTCATCGGAAAGTCCATTAGGGGTGCCATCGGAAGAGGCTAGAACTTCCATCCTCTTACTTAATTGTTTACCAGTTATGCAAAATTACTCAAAATTCATCTAGAATAAAGATGTCTTCAGAAGCTATTCCCAGAAAATTCAAGATGTACATTTTGTTTGTCATAAAAATATCTTTAATATTCGATATTTAATCAAAATCGTTAGAGCCATTTTTGAGAAAATCAAAATTTTCAAAAAATGTTCCATATAAAGGGCAGTTGAGGTGGGAGGATTTTCTTGAAAATATTCGTGTCGCATCCTTGGAAGATACCAAACTTAAATACCAAGTTTAGTATTTAACGGTCTTGAAAGTTTTTGAGCTGCCCACAGACTCGCACACATGGACATTTTTCTACAAATACTTTTTTTTAACCAGGGGTCTCAAAACATGTATTTCCGGTAAAATTTCGGTATCGAATTTTGGATGCAATACAATACCTTCTCTATACACTATGTACATTCGATTTCATGTATGCCGTCGTCACCGCAGGTTTGGGAGCATTCTACTGACCTTCACAGTGTGAATATGTATAGCAAGGACGGGTTGTGTTTTATCTGTTTACGATTTCACGCATGCAGTGGTGTTCTTTACGTGCACAGTTCTAGATTACTCACATATGCATATATGTATAATTGTGAGCAATAGCTTTATTTGTCATCGCTTATGATAAACATGTTTAAATATATAACCAACTAATACAATGTTTTGCAAATTTGCTCCACAAAAGATTGGTGTTATGTGAACATGATGTAAAACTATATAAACTATACCTTTCAGTCTCAGAGGACACATGATTTTAATAATTTGTTTAATCTCCATTTCTGCCCCATACCTGATTTAGTCGCCTGGGTACTGAGTCACTCAAGTGCTGGAAGAAAACAACGCAAATGTTCTCACATTTCATGGCAGTGTTCCCAAAGGGCGACTCTAGCTCTTCTTTGTAGAGATTGCCAAACTTGAACCATTCTGGCCAACACATTCTCGATGACGTTGAGATCTGGTGATTCAGGTGGCCAGTCAAGAACGAGCATATCGGGTTGGTCGGCAAAGAAGTTCCGTACCACGTGGGAGTTGTGTACTGAACTATTATCCTGCACTATGCGAACAATGGGCACTTTCTCTGCAGGATAAACTGCCCGCACACTCGGGATAACAGCATCCCTAAGGATAGACACATAATCCTGAGCGTCCATGTTGGCTGTAGTCTCCACGAGCTCACCAGGACCAGCAACGCTAATCCATCCAATTCTCCATTTCGGCTGGTGAGTAACTCATTCCGTGCAGTAATTCGGAAATGAATGTGTACCAAGTGAAGTCTCCGGGATGCTATTGGTCCACTACTTGGCACTCCTAATTGTCCCACGATATCTTTAAGGGTCTGAAAAGGCTGTTCTCTTATTGTTGCTCCAAGGACGCCATTTTATTCGGGCGTGGTTTTATTTGGCCGTCGGTTTCTTTTTCTATGATCCTTAAGACCCACAGCCCCTTCTGCTTGCCAGGAGTTTATCCACCTTCGCACTGTGCGCATGCTGCATAGAATTGCCCTAGTAATTTCCTCAACAGGCGAATTGACTTCCCACATACTCACAATTCTTCCCTGATGCACCTCTAAAATGTTGCCACCAACACACACCACTGTTTGGTCGAACAACAAGAACAGAACGAGGCCCGCCTGGGTAGTGTGATGGTAGCGTGTCTGCCTCACATTCAAAAGGCCGTGAGTTCGAATTTCGCTTAGGGTGAGTTACCCGGATAAGGTTTTTTGCGTGATTTTTCCCTTATCCTGAAAAGACGAATGTCGAGTAACTTTAAGCTCCATGGACCCCGAGATCATTTGTGCATTATTTCACCAATTTCATTCATCGTCCGATATGACCAACCAGGTTAAAGGACGTTAAACTACAAAAAACGCTCCACTACTATGCACGCGACGCTGAGCAAATTGGTAAAAGGCCCTGTGAAGGAGTAGGGCGGCATATTATATGAATCCGAGTGTACATAGTACATGCAGAGGAATTAAAAAGGAGAAGTTGCGTTAAGGATCGTTAAAGCAAAACACAATAATTGCGAACTCCCACCATTAAATACATCATCTGCCACAAAATGGTGGCAACCTTTTCGGCAGTATTATCTATATTAATGCACATGAACAAACTATTTCTTGCTTGGTATGTAGCATTCTTAATGTAGTGTTTATGAATAATTGCCAAAAAAGTTAAACAAAGAAAATAAAACAGTACCTATATAATTTATACGCTCACATGGTATCACATTTGTATTGGTTCATCATGAAAACTACTTGATTTGAAAAATAATTGGCGACTATCGATTGTCAAGCTATCAATAGTAATCGAATAACATTGTAAAGCCGAATGAAAAACGAATATTTGGATAACATCCGAATACTCGATAGTTAGACGACTATTGAATTATTTAATAGTTTCATTCAATAGTGCCCATCATTGTCGAAAAGAAAACAATGCTGTGGATAATCATGGAATAATGTTTTGTTGTAATTTTTAGAAACCCTAAGAAACTATAAACGACTTTTAAGATGAAATACAGTTCATGAAATTGATTTTTTGTAAAGTTGTTGCTGCTGAACTTTGATCGATATTTGGAGGGCCCCTTTATTAAGGACCGCCAGTGATGGATGGTCAGTTATTAAAACAAAACAGTTCTGCAACCAAATGTAACTATTACCGTTGCTGCTGCGGAGCGACATGAGATACATATCTCTAGTTTATCTTTAATAAGTCCATGATGAAACTGTTAAACAAACATTTGTGACCACCACCTTCCTCAGCTGAAACAACCCTTGATTTTTACTTTCTCTACAAGAACTATGTACATAGTGTACAGAGAAGGTATGTATTCCACCCAAAAATTCGATACAGAGATTTCACCGGAAATACATGATTTGGGTCCCCTTGAATCCAAAAAAAAAAAAAAAAAAAACATTTTCAGAAAAAGGTCAGTGTGTGTGTACATGTGTATGTGTGTGTGTGTCTGTGAACAGCATAGCTCAAAAACGAAAAGACCGTTAAATATCAAACTTGGTATTCAAGATTGGTATCTTCCAAGGATGCGACACGAAGATTTTCAAGAAATCCCCCCCATCCCTACCTACCTTTTACATGTACTTTTTTCGAAAATTGTGATTTTCTTAAAAATGGCTGTAACGATTTTGATTAAACTATCGTATATTAAAGATATTTAACTGAGAAATAAAATGTATATCTTGAATTTTCTGGGAAGACTACTTTATTCGGAATAAATTTTACGGATTTTTACATAACTGCAAAACTGTAGAGATGGACAAAAACTTACCATAAAAATGTAGAGCACATTAAAACACACAATTTATGTTATATAATTTTTTTCCTGGAGTTGATCGTTTTTTTAGATATTCCTTGTTTTTGGTTTCAGCTTGGAAAAAAATAATTTTCTCATACATGAATCTGTCAACTCCTGTCATTACAAACAAAGGAACTTCAGTCACATAGAAACCAGTTTTTGACTATCACTTTATCCTATGATAGAGTCGCCCTCCGTTGTGTAATGGTTACCATGCTGACTTCATATACCCAAGGTCGCGGGTTCAAACCCGGCGGAGGACGATGGATTTTTTCGGGTGTAAAAGAACCTCAAGCCTGATAGAGAGGCCTCTGAGCAAAATTAAGCGGTATTTCACGCCCAATATAGAATGGGACTCTGAGAACCACAGCAGTTAATGAGCGTCCATAAATAACATGCCATTTACATTTATTTCCTATGGTAGTCCCTTATTTTGCTTCTACTTACAAGGAAGCAAGTGATAAGACTATTTCTGCTAATTTTTTCTCGATTATAATGAAGTAAATAGAAGCATAAGCTTTTTAACAATAATTTGATGTAGAGAAAGTCATGTGAATGGAACACATCAGATTTTTTTCCTGTGGGGATACTTGAAGAACAAGGTGTATGACAATACAAGAACTATTACAATCGTATAATACAAAAAAACAAACGAACATCAGACGAGAAGTTGCCGCCACCGATACTGGTATTCTAAGGGAATGCGCCTGAAATGTGCCAATAGCTGAATAATGATGCTGCAGGGGGCCGTTTTCAACATTTCTATAAACAGTGAGTACTTTTTACTTTCTCTAGCCTCATATGTACAATGCACATAGGGATAGAGAAGTATTGTATTCCACCCAAAAATTCGATACCGAGATTTCATCGGAAATACGTTTTAGGACCTCCTGTATCAAAAAAGAGCATTTTCAGAAAAAGGTCCGCGCGCGTGTGTGTGTGTCCGTGTGTCTGTGAACACGATAACTCAAAAACGAAAAGCAGCTAAAATACCAAACTTGGTATTTAAGTTTAGTATCTTCCAGGGATGCGACACCAAGATTTTGAGAAAAATCCCCCCACCCCAAACTACCTTTACATGGAACTTTTTTCGAAAATTTTGATTTTCCTAAAAATGGCTGTAACGATTTTGATTAAAGTATCGTATATTAAAGATATTTACCTGACAAATAAAATGTATATTTTGAATTTTCTGGGAATAGCCTCTGAAGACTACTTTATTCTGGGTCAATTTTACGTACTTTTGCATAACTGCCAAACCGTAAGAGATGGACAAAAACTTACCACACAACAAATGTAGAGCACTTTAAAACACGCAATTTATGTTATATACATTCTTTTCGTGGAGTTGATTGTTTTTGAGATATTCCTTGTTTTGGTTTCAGCTATAAAAAACTTATACTTTTCTCATACAGGAATTTGTGAACTCGTGTCCATACAAACAAAGGAACTTCAATCACATAGCAACCAGCTTTTGACTATCACTTTAACCTACGGTACCCCCTTATTTCGCTTCTAATAACAAGGAAGCAAATAATAAGGTTATTTCTGCTAATTTTTTCTCGATTAGATGAAGTAAATAGAGTAATTTGTTGTAGAGATGTAGAGAAAGTTAGGTGAATGGAACACATCAGATTTTTAGCAGTTCGCTTCTGTAATTTATTTAATTCTGTACACTTAAACAGTTGCTATTATCACACATTCAACAAAATTATAACATCAAATGGAAGGCGGACTTCTAAATAGAAGCGTGTGAATTACACACCACAAAAGTGAAGTCTACGTGTGTAATATTTCAACAGGTCGCGAATTCGAATCTCGCTTGGTACGAGTTACCCGGAGAAGTTTTTTTTCGGGGTTTTCCTTATTCCTGAGAAGACGAGTAACTTTAAGCTCCAAGGACCCCGAGATCATTTGAACATCATTTCACCAATTACTTTGATCATCCGTTATGATCAACCAGGCTAAATGACGTTAAGCTAAAGACAAAAAACAAACAAACAAAAAAGTGGAGCTCCGGACTTCTAACGCTAGAGGGGACTCCCTCTCCTGGCTGGAGCGTAGTAAATTTTCTTTATTCAGAATTACCCTCTATCCTCCCTATATGGTGAAACTATGAATGAGAATGTAAATGTGTGCATTTAAAGTAATAATATAAAAATAAAACCGCTGTAATGCGAACTAACATCATTGCCGATGAACAATAAATATGTTATTAATGTATAAGCCACCGATGTTAAAGATAGCTTACATATGAAAAAAAAAATCTGATGTGTTCCATTCACATGACTTTCTCTACTTCTCTGCAACAAATTATTGTTAGAAAGTTTGTGCGTCTATTTACTTCATGCTAATCGAGTAAAAATTAGCAGAAAGTCTTATTACTTGCTTCCTTGTAAGTAGAAGCGAAATAAGGGAGTACAATAGGTTAAAGTGATAGTCAAAAGCTGGTTGCTATGTGAATAAAGTTCCTTTGTATGGTCAGGAGTTGAGAAACTCCTGTATGAGAAAAGTATAACGTTTTAAAGCTGAAACCAAAAACAAGGAATATCTAAAAAGCGATCAACTGCACGAAAAAAAATGTATATAACATAAATTGTGTGTTTTAACGTGCTCTATATTTTTGTATGGTAAGTTTTTATCTATCTCTTACGGTTTAGCAGTTATGGAAAATTCCGTAAAATTCACTCAGAATAAAGTAGTCTTCAGAGGCTATTCCCAGAAAATTCAAAATATACATTTTATTTGTCAGGTAAATATCTTTAATATACGATATTTTAATCAAAATAGAGCCATTTTTTAGAAAATCAACATTTTCGAAAAAAGTTCCATGTAAAGGGTAGTTTGGGGTGGGGGGATTTTCCTCAAAATCTTCGTGTCGCATCCCTGGAAGATGAAAAACTTAAATATCAAGTTTGGTATTTTACCGAGTTTTAGTTTTTGAGTTATCGTGATCACAGACACACGGACACACATACACACGGACCTTTTTCTGAAAATACTTTTTTTTAATACAGGGAACCGTAAAACATATATTTCCGGTGAAATCTTGGTATCCAATTTTTTGGTGGAGTGCAATACCTTCTCTATACACTATGTAAATAGTACGTGTAGAGAAAGTAAAAAAGAAAAAAAAGTGCGGTATACTATCTCAGCAATGCAAAAGTTACTGTAAAAACAGCAATTTTTAAAATAGACTCCCATTTAACCCCCATAGATTAACTTGGGCGATAAGGAAAACAACCCACAACATACATATGTGCAGGAAAAATTGCGTTCAACTATTCTGGGAAGTGATTGTGTATTAGTTCCATGAAGGTATTTAACAAGAATGCTATTACTTCTTAGTTACCAAAAATGTAATTTAAGTTGATACTTAAATACTAGAAGTTGGTAATGTCTTAAAAGCTACTCCAAATGACGTTGAAAATAGAAGCAAACTACGTCACAAACTGACAAGAGGTTATTAATTCTTAAATAAAAATCAGAATATGTATATATGTGCATCTTTTGCTAAAACCTATTGTTATTTCGTTGGAAATCTATGTATCTAAATTTGTATCTAAATCTTCGGTGGATTGTCTGAAATATGTTAATGTTATAATTGAAAGCAGTATATCTTAAGCAGCAGTTGTGTTTGAATTCTTCCTCTATGGGGAGATTACAGCCCTATCTCGATAATATATATCAAACTGATAAGGACAGCTGTATACGATGTATGTAGATACAGAATATATAGGTATATAACTGAAATTGAAATCTGTATAAGATATAGATGCAGATTTTCCAAGTTAACTAATCTCTTTTTATACATCAACACAATGTATTAAGGAATATGTCGTATTTTCCTTAATATTTTAATTTTATTACACTTTATGAGTAATTAGTTGTTTTTTTTTAAAAAAAAAAGTAACCAAATATCCCCAAAGAAGATACACCCACAATTAAAGTATTGTTCATATATACATATATAACAATTGTATATGTATATACATTTATTCAAAATAAAAAAGATATAGAAAAAAAAAGCTATAGGTTTGAATACAGCTAACATGTTTTCAGTGATACCAATTTTGGTACTTCTCTGCTCCAATAAGTGGTGCAGAATTCAAGTCCAAAATGATAGGTGCAGCACGGTTTAAAATAGTATTGTATTTACTAAGATAAATTATGTATAAAATTAAAGAGAACATTTCATTATATAAAACTGCTCAAAAAAAAAAACCAAAACTTCTATATTTTAGCAGTTTTC
Source organism: Hymenopus coronatus (assembly GCA_030762935.1). Taxonomy (NCBI): domain Eukaryota; kingdom Metazoa; phylum Arthropoda; class Insecta; order Mantodea; family Hymenopodidae; genus Hymenopus; species Hymenopus coronatus. The sequence continues at coordinate 27,416,021 of CM060889.1, forward strand.
AGCATCTAATTTCTGTTTAATGGTTTATGCACTTTGAGTGTTGCTTGAATTCGCAGAGCACAAGCCTGGTACCTACCATAATTTAATGTTATTTTGACAGAACTTTGGGGTTTTTGTTATTTCGTGTTAACACTTTTTAATCTCCCTGGACCGTTTCTAAGACTGCGACTTTATTTAATTGGCCTAAATATGCAATAATGCCAGATGTTGAAGTCAGGTAATATCGCAAAATGAACCACAAGCATGGGAAACTAACTGCTTAGGAATGCAGGTAATACAATATCTATTTACTTCCCAAGAGAGCAGTAACGCGACTCTCTGGAACAAAACCATAAAGCTTTCGGTGCTAGCAGAGCGGTATAGTTTATATTACATACCAGAACCTTTCGGAAGAAACCGTTTGCTGACCATCATTTCTCCACAAGTAATCTGTAGCTTTGTTGCTATTTTCTTCTTAATGTGATTGACTTAATTACTGTGTATTTTTTTTTTTTTTTGAATTTTCGAAATTAAAGCTAATGTCAATGCAGTATTTCATTTGTTGTGTGCCCATGAAACTCTCATTGTCATGTCTTATGGTTACATACTGTGACAATATTATGGCCACAAGTCATAACATATAAGGTTTTTATTTTATAATGTTATTATTAACTTGAAATTTATTTGTTTAAATAGCTTAAAGTACATATTTAACTGTTACTTTTTGTATGAATTGTTTTTGCTGGATTGTTTTATTTGTGTTATTAATAAATTTGTAAGACGTGTGTTCATTCCAATGCAAAAAGGTTTAAATAAAAGAGTTAATAATGTGTTGGCTGGAGACTGGCCAACAATCGCGACAATGATAGAAAGAGAGGGAAACACTGATACGTACGTGCATTGCTAAAAGAGACGTTACACAGACTTGGAGTGAACTCACGGCAAGAGGGATATTATGGATGATAGCTGTAAAGAAAAATCTGATGTGTACCATTCACATGACTTTCTCCATATCCCTGCAACAAATAATTCTTAAAAAGCTTATACTTCTATTTACTTTATGCTAATCAGAAAAAAAAATCAGAAATAGTCTAATTACTCGCTTCCTTGTAAGTAGAAGCGAAATAAGGGACAACCGTAGGTTAAAGTGATAGTCAAAAGCTGGTTGCTATGTCAATGAAGTTCCTTTGTTTATATGGATAGGAGTTGACAAGTTCCTGTATGAGAAAAGTATACGTTTTTCATAGCAGAAACTAAAAATAAGGAATGTCATAAAAACGACGAACTCCACGAAAAAAATGTATATAACATAAATTGTGTGTTTTAATGTGATCTACATTTTTTGTGTAGTAAATGTTTGTCCATCTCTTACGGTTTAGCAGTTATTCAACATTTAGTAAAATTCATCCAGAGGCTATTCCCAGAAAATTCAAGATTTACATTTTATTTGTCAGGTAAATATGTTTAATATACGAAATTTTAATCAAAATCGTTAGAGCCATTTTTGAGAAAATCAAAATGTTCCAAAAAAGTTCCATGTAAAGGGTAGTTGGGGTGGGGGGATTTTTCTCAAAATCTTCGTGTCGCATCCCTGGAAGATACTAAACTTAAATGCCAAGTTTGGTATTTTACCGACTTTTCGTTTTTGAGTTGTGTTCACAGACACACGGACACACACACACACGGACCTTTTTGTGAAAATGCTTTTTTTTTTTTTTTTTTTTTGGATATTGGGGACCCTAAAACATATATTTCCGGTGAAATCTCGGTATCGAATTTTTGGGTGGAGTGCAATACTTTCTCTATACACTATGTACATAGTGCGTATGGAGAAAGTAAAAAGGAGTTTCGATTCTGCTTAACAACGAAACAAGAAGGGAGTAAAAGATGTACTCTTGTGTAAAAGAAGCGTTATAACTTGATTCTGCGTATATTTATGTATCAGCAAGGTTTACAATAAATTCAGAAAGAATAACAATATTTTTTTTTATGGTAGTTAAAACCAAAATCCAGAATGCGTCTCGTTTACCACTAACCTTAGAAGAGAGAAGACTCTACATGGTAAAAGTATAAAACAAATTAATAAAATAAAATAAACACGAGCCAACAAAAACGTTACAATATTTATGTCAGGAAGCCACGCGAATGCAGGAGCTTGTCAAGAGACTCACAGACTGCGAAGGCGGCAAAGATCTTATGAGATTAAATGAAGGGTGGCAGATCAGATTTACAATGCTCGCATTTACTATTTATTGCCTTCCTCTCTTTACACACACATACGCAAAAAAGCACACAAAAGCTGGTGACAGTTTCCTTTTTTCTTTTCATTGGCCAATTCTGTGAGCTGAATTGAGGGGGCAATGCGAAAACATTTCAGTTTAGTCAGTGTATGGGATCTGCCGAATTTAATCCACAGATATTACGGAGAGGAAAAACTATCTAGGAGAGGGAAAGGACAGGTTGAAGGGCCAAGTTCCATTTTTTGCATACCCCATGATGTACTCGTCGTTGTAGTAGTAGTAATAGAAGAAGCAACAGCAGCAGGTTGTGCTGATTGTACATTATTTATTTTACTCCTTTTGCCAAACGAATTCCCAAATACACATCTTCGATAGCTCCCGGTTACGGATTATGTTTCTTTCACTACACGTCGGTCTATAAATGTACTTATTATAGATAAAATTGTATACACTACTAATTAGGGGGAATTTTATATAAGTATATATTAAATTACTCGTTTTTAAATTCTTATTAATAACCAAAGCGACCTTTCGGTACCTGGTGCCGTTCCTGATACCTGGCTCGGTATTTTGCCAAGTTACCGACACCTAACAACATTTATAGAGTTTCTTCCACGGCTTTAAATTCAGCCAGACTTTACTGACTATATTATTCATTTGGGTTCTTAGGTTTACATTTAAGCAGACATTTCTGTTACCAAAGGAGCCTTAAGCTTGATTTTCATTTGTTAATTATTGTCATTGGTTATGTTATGGCCTCATCATCTTGATTTTGTATGCAGTGTGTCAAATCCTAAAGCGGTAGCAATATTTTATTGTTTGAGTTTAATGTTAAAGCTCCACCATTATTGTTAAGTTTTTCGTATGATGTTGGTTTAAATTATTAGTGCACTCCGAGTTTAGCTAGGTTGTTAATGTGCTCAGTGTTTATTTAAAGTGCCAATGTATTTAGAGTTAATTGTCTGTATATTTTGAGAGACTTTGTTACCACATCACATGAATTATTTGTTTATAATTTGACATGCTTTAATGGTCAGTCTAGCGTGAGTGAAGAGCTGTAATGATTAAATGGGCTCAAATATGTTACATAATACTCACGTCATGATAAACCTACTTATCTTTCTCTTTGTGAGCTTATGCAATAATGTAATTGTTAATGAAAATGTATGACTGAGGAAACTCTGTGTATCCATTTTCCGCTTGAAAAAGTATACTGCCTTATAGCAAACATCTGATAATATTGGACGATAATATTGATTTTTTTTTGAAAAGGTTTAAGATATATTTTTGGTTATGATTATTTATTATATGGATTAGTAATATTAAGTTTTTTAATTTGTATTTTAATAATTTTAGCTCAAAGAAAATAAAATACCCGGGACGATACAAAAATAGCAGGGCTATCCAGGTTGTTTAGCCGTAGTGAAGGCACTAGTTTAGGGGAAAGAAACTCCCAAAATAAAACCCATCAACAGTCGACCTTTCTAGGCCACTCGAGATGCACTTCATCAAACTGAAAGTGCAAGAAACAAAAAGAATCGGACAGATTTAAGGAAAATGACCAAGTTGATTCAAAGGAAAAACTGTTTTTGGAGAACAATATATTGAGGGTGGGATGCTGGAATATTACATCATGAAAAAATAAGGATCAAGATATGATAAAGTCGAAGGAAACTGTGGGATACCTATATGAGCTTTTGCAGAAAAAAATAAAGGCAATGGAATTATACCTTTAAAGTTATATTCTTCTTTATAGAGGAGTAGAGAAGTGTTTGACAGCAAAAAAAGGAGTGGTAAATCTTATACATGACAATCAATGCTCTAAAGTTAATTCTTATCAGAAAGGATTCTATTGCTTTCCTTAAACTTAAATGTGATTTTAAATATATCCATAACTCGATTTTTTTGTGCGTTTTATCAAATTTTCATGTTGAAATTGCATTAATTTTACCAGGATTGTAACACCAAAAACGATACAGGAGTATTTTATGAAACACTTCAGGAGATTCTAGACTGGGTGCCAGTAAATGAACAAGTGCATATTAATTATGGGTGATCTAATTGGGAGAATGGTAATTATATTGTACCAAGAATAGAACAAAGGTTTGATGATGATATAGTAAGAAATAATGAAACATATTTGATAGCTTTCTGTAGATACCTTGGAATAAAAATCAGTTTTTATTTAAAACCAAATGCACATATCAAATATACATGCAAAAATACCAGATGACAACGCACAATAAATTGTATAACAACAAATAGAAACATGCATCCAACTCAAGTTTAGACAGAACTTTAAACTCAACTGATGGAGACACTTATAAATTAGTTCTAGCAAAGCTGGGGATTCAACCACAGAAGATGGAAAAAGAAAAATCTGCAATAGAAACACGTTGAACAGAGAATTGCTGAAAAAAATTGAACAATATTTATGCAGGGGTTCTCAAAATATATACTGTCGGTGAAATCTTGCTATCGAATTTTTGGGTAGAATACATATCTTCTCTACCTATTATGTAGAAACGTAGTAGAGAACGTAAAAATACAATTTAAATACAAGAATCCTGTTCACAATTTACCTACTAGGTTTGTGATACCTAAGCCTATCTTTATTCCAATATTATTCAAATGCAGCGCTGTGTGTACTGAATTTATCAGTTAGCTATAAACCTCTGAATCTACTTTGTTCTAATGTCTGTAGTTAAGACTGTATACCATATCCAAACGACTGACACTATGATTTTGAGATTAATACTCTCCGTTTCTTTTATTTCACTTCTATTTCGCTGAATATTGATATTTTGGTGTGTTTCCCCATGCCCGAAAATTTAAGAAACCAATTGCCATGCGAAGGTGAAGACAACCCATTTTAATACACATTGTACTTAAATTATGAATTACTTTACTGATTTGGATAATTCTTTGCTTCTGGAATAAACTTAAGAGGCTACATGATATTTTAAATATGGAAAATTGTAGGATTGAGAGGTTAGGTTGTTAAGGAAATAACACATTCAAAATTCCGATTTTTTCCTCCAATTTGGATGCTGATTCTATAAGATACTTGATCGTTTTTACAAATATTGTATGTGCACTACAAAATATGCTTCAGTTGGGTAAAGAAAATAAAATAATAAAATCCTTTAGTTATTTGCGCATTGAGTAAGTGTACAAATAGTAGACGTAAGGTTATAGAAACGTAATGCTTCATTTCAGATTTAAATATCCGCCTTTATAATGCAGGTTAAGGGTAGTCAAAATAGGATTTGCATAATTTTTTTCCACTTTCGTGTTTTAATTGCTTGTGAATATTTCGAATCTTCCGCTTATTTTGGTATAACGTTTATAAAGGAACGCTAGCTGTAAGTAGTTTTAAAATATTGCTGAAAGTAATCTTGCGCAGTAGTTTTTTAAAACATTTTGGTATATTCACTTGCTAAAACATCAATAGCTTTGTAAATATTAGTGCTAGAGAAAATATTTATTTTGATCGGAAAGCTTTACTTTAGCTATTCGTAGCATTGGTATTCCACTCATATTTCCTACATGTGAGAATTTCGAAGTACTGCGAAATTGTGTTTGGTAAGTTAGGTTACATTTTTTTTTAAAAGTTTATGTTTGAAAGCAATTTGTGAAGAAGTAAACTTTTCTATACAAATGCCTCATTATCTCGGAATCTAATTGACACTAAGGCCTGAAAATATTAACACACGTTTGCACCTAAATAGGCTTTATTTTAACGAAACAAATTTGTATGTATATGGATTAGTTTCATTTTTTAATTTAAAAATCATAATTTTTCAATAAAATTTTATGAGCTTTATTTTAAAAATCATACATTTGGCTATATTGAACAGAAGTATGCTATTTTTCATGAATCAACAGTAAAGGTATTGCTGAATATATTTTGAAAAATTTAGCTCATTATGTAAAATAGTTGCTGAGATAATGGGTCAAACCTTAACATCGCCAAGATGGGGCACTTCGACTCTCCTTATGAGCTAGCCTTAATATACTGTTTAGTATGTATTACTTGCTTAAATGCTAAATGCAGCGTACCTTCTTTTCTTTAGTTTCTCCTGAAACTGGCAGCTTTCCATTGCCAGTTTCGTCCGCTGGTGCGCCAACCATAATATTCTGCTAGTTTACAACAATAAACACTTTCACTAAACTGCAACACGTTTTAACATAAACCATGTGTTTCACTGATTTTCAATACGTTTAAACATGCTTACATACATACATGTTCCACACTTTCAATCAGTATACTACACAGTTTACTCTTTCATCCGACGCTCGTAAAGTAAGGTGAAGTTTATCAGTAATATTTTCCGGTCACTCGCAAACATACACCAGCTAGCCTGACAACATTCCCTCTCTTTCGCTAAGTGAACCTGCCTACCGAAAGGTTTCCAGTTTCTGCTGCGACCTAAATAACATGTATCTAAAAGTGTCAATATTTATCATTTCGTTAGATTAGATAATTTGGGTCAATGGTTAAATATTTAGCCTTCGTCCTCTCCATCTCTCTGCTGTCTATAAGAAAGATAAACAAAGAACAGCCAGCACGCGTTTGGTGACGTAATTCATTTTTCTCACGCCTTCATAGCAGATATGCCTGTCAGCTGCTAGGGGTCACGACATGCTTGATCATTTGCTGCACTAATAGCTCATTCGTGTCCTCAAAGTAATACGAATTCCACCAGAGGTCGACACTATGCGGTTTCAGTGTGTTATTCTTTCTTACCTGCTTCCTTACCCATGATTGAAGGGCCCCGGAGAGAATAACGTTTTGGTCTTATTCTTGTTTAAGTTATTCCGTTACTACTTTCTCTATCATCTATGTATTAGGTAGAGAAGGTAGCACGTTCCATCCAGAAATTCGATACCGAAATTTCACCGGAAATACATTGCTTCAGGGCTACCTTGATTTTAATAAATAATAAATAAATAAAAAAAAATCCGTCTGAGAGTTGTATTGTGTAGGGACCCCTGGCCCTACATGATTCAGAAACAAAAGGTGCAATAAATACCAAACTTGGAACTTAAGTTTTATACCTTCAAACAATGCGACAAGAAATTTTCAAGAAAATTCCCACCCCAAACTACCTTTTTCGTGGAACATTTTTACTTTCTCTATAGGCACTATGTACATAGTGTATAGAGAATGTATTGCACTCCACCAAAAAATTCGAACCGAGATTTCACCGGAAATATATGTTTTAGAGTCCCCTTTATCTAAAAAAAGCATTTTCGGAAAAAGGTCCGTGTGTGTGTGTGTGACCGTGTGTCCGTGTGTCTGTGAACACGATAACTCAAAAACGAAAAATAGGTAAAATACCAAACTTGGTATTTAAGTTTAGTATCTTCCAGGGATGCGACACGAAGATTTTGAGAAAAATCCCCCCACCCCCAACTACCCTTTACATGAAACTTTTTTCGAAAATTTTGATTTTCTCAAAAATTGCTCTAACGATTTTGATTAAAATTTCGTGTATTAAAGATATTTACCTGACAAATAAAATGTATATCTTGAATTTTCTGGGAATAGCCTCTGAAGAGTAGTTTATTCTGGATGGATTTTACTAAATTTTGAATAACTGCTAAACCGTAAGAGATGGACAAAAACTCACTACACAAAAAATGTAGAGCACGTTAAAACACACAATTTATGTTATACACCTTTTTTTCGTGGAGTTCGTCGTTTTTTGTGACATTCCTTATTATTGTTTCTGCTATGAAAAACTTCTCATACAGGAATTTGTCAACTGCTGTCCATACAAACAAAGGAACTTCAGCGACATAGCAACCAGCTTTTGATTATCACTTTAACCTATGGTACTCGCTTATTTCACCTCTACTTATAAGGAAGCAAGTAATCTGGCTATTTCTGCTAATGTTTTACTGATTAGCATGAAGTTAATAGAAGTATAGGTTTTTTAAGAATAATTTGTTGCAGGGATATAGAGAAAGTCATGTGAATGGTACACATCAGATTTTTCGAAATATTTTTTATGTTCTCAAAAATGGCGAAAATACAATACCTATATTAAATATATCTATATGAAAATACAGTGTATACCTTGAGGTTTCTGGTAATATTCTTCATTCGGAAGGCATTTTGATAATCTTGTATAACTGTTAAACGATAGGTGAAGTTGTACCGAATTCTATTTCATTGGTGTATGATGTTTATCACATAAAGGCGCTAGACGGCATAACTGTAGGTATTTAATCGTCCCCACACCTAAAGGCAACTGACTGTACTTCAAATGAAAATCAACAAAAGAATTGAGTATTTGTAAATTGTATTGTAATGCAAGACAACTAATGGACAATAAAATATTTATACTTATTTATTATCCATAACCCATAAAATTAATTAATAATGTGTGGGTTTTCAATTCTTTCATTACATTGCTTCTATTTTAATTAACCTATTTGTAAATTTTAATTGTTTATCATGTATATTTGTGATTTTCCTTTTTAATGTGTACGCTTTGAGTGCTGCCCTCTACTCTCTATGTTTATCAGTGGTTATACAAATAATTATTATTTTGTGTACAATATATTATATTTTTGAGGAAGTAATTGTTTTAAATAATAACTAGAACCATTATTTACAAACTCTTATTTTGATTTTTTTCCTGGCCTGTTACATAAACATTTTTATAATTTGATTTTGTTTCTTTAATCGTTTTTCCTTACTCATTACTATAATTCTTCAATCGTTTGCTTTAAAACAGGGAGGAATTTTGAATTAATTTGTATCAAATGATATACATTTATTTGAAAGCCGGGCGTATTAACCTAAACACTAACTCCGCTGTGAATCATGTTATAAGTACCACATACTCATGTTATACGTAACAAAAACACATATATAACACTTATTTGCAACACTTGTATCTGCAGAATATTTTTGACTGTCGGGGGAAAGCATTCAAAGAAGGTGGTCAATAGTGTTTACCATATTAAAATAAAACGAAACAATATTTTTAGGATGTATAAGTCATACGGTTTTAATCATTTGGGTTCCCAATTGTATGTTAGAGTAAAAGATCAATAATTAAAACTGTCTAAATTCGCACAGATGCTAGAAGTTATAAAACGAATGCTATCGGGATAAATTAGGAAAGAAGCAATAATTAAATTCTAATTATTGATTTTCTGTAGATCATTTTAGTTTTCTGTAAACCTTGATATTTTGATCGTAATTCAAAAATATGTGTTAACGTTTATCAACGTAAAAGGACACTTACCAATATGGCTGATAAGATATCCATATTACTTGCTAACTTTGAAGGTTACTAACTTTTCATTAGGTTGTTAAGTTTCATTCAACAATAAGTGTTTCAGTGAATAGCTTACGATGCTGGTGTAGTATTGAAATATTGTTTATGTATTTAACAGCATCGCTACTCTTTTGGCTCTCTAATTTATGCTAAAAAGCTCGAAATGTACTAAGAAAACAAAATAACTAAAATAAATGTATCTTTGTATATTTTATACGACGATAGATTCAAGATCTGTGGCTATCCGTGACGTATTGATATGATGTTTTAAGTAGCTCTGAAAAAGTTTACATTTGACCTTCCTCTTTAAGGATAGTGAATGGTTTCATATCTGTACAGAAGGTTCCTTCAGGTTAAAATGTAGTAGTAATAACAGTTGCAGGGCGCGCTTTTTATGCCAATCAGGCTAACGATGTGTGATAATGAAATGACTGCAATTCTTGAAGAGCCTTTTGTAAGGCTATTCCAGAATGCTGAACTGGTAAGTGATAAATGAAAACGTACTATACAATAAGTGTGTGTCTTTAAAATACGCAGTTAATTTCAAATAAGCTTTTTATGGAATAAATCATTTCCGAAATATGCCTTCTTAAAGGTTCTATTTTATTTCTATTTATTTATTCATATATTTATTTTACTGCTTCATTTGTATAGGGCTCTTATTATTAGTATACAATGGTTCCACCACTTGGCATTACTTCTATACGCGGGTACTTTTGTTATTTCGTCATTAGAGCCGCATTGTAATTACTTACTGGTCTGTTATAAACATTTAGGGCCCTAAACTGCAAAGTGTAGCCCAACGTGGAGGGCCCTAAGCCGCAATGCGTAGCCGAGGGATATTTTTTATAAGTTGAGGAGTGTAGCAGTTGCGGCCGAAGGCGACAGGGTGTAGACGATGAATCTGTGAAGCTAAAACCCCAATGTTCCCAAGAAGAAGTCAAAATTTTGGCAATGTGGCAACTTACAACTTAGCGCGTGTGTGCGTGCCGCGCGAATGTCAGTATATGGGTGGTGGAACCGTCGTATACCTTTACCGGGCCCTCTAACATCCAAAGTCATATCGCGGGCTTTGATTTGTGAAACAACTCGTTGACTCTAGGATCCTTAACATGAGCTCTGAGGAGGAGGAATTGATTCTGGTTAAGACAGATGTTGAGAAGTCATTCGTTGACCACTTCGACAGGAGGCAGTTACGGTTCAAATTGTTCGATACTTCTTCATTCTCTTAGGTTTTGTCGATTTTCAGTTCGATGTTTCTCGCACGGTTGTATGAAATAGTATGGAATTTTAAGGTTAACAAAAGATTATCTCGATTAAAATGATAGGTTGAAAAATTAGCTTTGGTAAGAATCATTTGTCTACTGACTAATAAACGAATCATAGAGAAATTTCTGTGAATGAAACAGACTTTTTCTTTTCCTTTTTTACTTTCTCTAGCTCCGTATGCACAATGTAAAAAGGTCCGTGTGTGTTTGTGGACACAAAGACGGTCAAATACCAAACTTGGTATTTAAGTTTGGTATCTTCCAAGGATGAGACACGAAGATTTTCAAGAACCCCCCCCCCTCCTCCCCTGACTAACCTTTAAGAAAATGTTCGAAAATTATGTTTTTCTTAAAAATGGCTCTAACAATTTTTATTAAAATACCACATTGGGTAAAGCCAATTCCATCACAAATGAAATACATATCTTGAATTTTCTGTGAATAGCTTCTGAAGACCTGTTTATTCTTGATGAAGTTTGCATAACTAGTAAACCGTATGAGATGGACAAAAATTTACTACACAAAAATATAGATTTCGTTAAAATACACAATTCATGTCATATGCATTTTTTTCGTGGAGTTTACTATTTTCGAGGTATACCTTGTTATTAGTTTCAATAGTCAAGTACTTTTCTAAGATAGGGAGTGCCAATTTTTCTTTTGTTCTATTCCTGGCAAGCAAAGGAGCGATTTGCAATGACAATCGCACAATGACAGCTTTTAAAACATTTGACTATCACTTTAGACTAGTACATTCCCTTAGTTCCCTTCTATTAATTAGGATCTAAGTAATAAGAACATTCTGCTAATGATTATCTCGATTAGAATTGCATAGAAAGAAGAAGAAGAAGAATTTTTTTGTAAAAAGTTTGTCTGTGGAGCAGCTAGAGAAAGTCATGTGAATGTAATACATAAGATTTTTTAGAAAAAGAATGCTACAAAAATTAATTTGGCTCACCTTTCAGCAAGTCTACTAATGAAGAGAAAATTTAAGTTAATGCACAAAAAAATTATAAAAATTATCCTGAAGGAAACTTCTTCTTTCTGATTCTGGAGCTGTTCACGAAAATGTGTACTAGGAATTTTGATTAATTGATGACTATGTCATTTGGCGGACGACGTGTGCAGGATTAAGACACGGACGGAGGGGACTCGGTGCCGAACCAAGGCAGTTAAGGGCCATTCATATGGAAAATTAACCTGCTTAGAATATAGACGCAAAATTAAATGCACCATGAGCATTTTCAATGACAAACATAAACGTGGCAATAACCAATCAGAAATTAAAACAAGTGAACTGCGCCTTGCGAGTGAATAGGAAACTAAAATGGCTACCAGAGACAAGAGTGTGGCAACATTCGTGCACATGCAAAATAGAGTAGCCAATTTGCTTGGTGTTTTACATTTTAAAGAACGGTTGTCTCGTCGTAGACGATGCTGGATTCATCCTCTTAATCAAAGACGAATTAACGGAGGAGAAATGAGAGAGAATCATCAAGCGAAGCCATTTTATTAACACATCAAGCAATGGTTCTCATTGCTTTGCATGTTAACTTTGACGCAAAAGCTTGGCGTTTGCAAGCTTATATATTAACGTGTGCTACAACAATATCAATGTAACCATTGTGAATGAGCCTATACACATATTGGATGCAAGCCTCTGTGTCTACGTTACGTCTACGGATGGTTTTCGATGTGAATGGTCTTTTACTGAACTTAAGCCCCACGAAGGGGTGCCCCCGGGAGGGAGTGATGAGATGAGAGAATGCACCGGGAGGCCGATACAACAATGACAAGGTCCCTATAGTTTACAGATTGAAGAACAAGCAGACCAGGGATCCCGCACCAGCCCTAAACATGGTTCAACCTCCCCACCAGTTGAAGTCGGGGGATTGAGAGAGTCACAATGAGTAGGCCACGCCGTATCAACCACCAACGCCGGCACTTCCAACCCTGAAAGAAACTGACATTGTTGAAGGATGAATGAAATTAAAATGGAAACTACACGGAGGCATAGGAAACTCGGGGGTTTGGAGGAAATCTGCCAAGATGGGGACCAAAGGAAAACCCCGACAAAAACATGAGTCCAGTAGGTCGGCCACGGAGATCGAAACCGCTACCTCCCTAACCCGGACCACACAACTCCCCATTGTACCTTCCTAACCGTACAATCCGTCAGGATCTGAACATCCCGACTGATGGAGCACATCCTGCGCCTGGCCCGATCCTCCTTCCAAAACCTCACAAATAATTTCAATGCCCATATCCGCGGTCTAGGTGAGTACGACATCGATCCAGGGGAACGCTACAAACGCCCCAGACTCCTCCTGGGCACCTAACACAAATAATCCAAATCAAAATCTCCTGCATAATCCCAACAAAAAACCTCCTCCTCATTTCCCTTGTGTAATCAAATATCCTCCAACACTTCATCCTCCTTCTCCTCCAGTAGAGGGCCTAGCCCTGATCTGGAAGAAGACGGAAGGAGGCTTGCCTCCTTCCAACATCAACTCGTTGTTGCTGGACCACAGACGATACTGCTCATGGTAATAATACATGCTCAATGATCGTGGAAATATATAAGTTGTTCTATTAAAGGTGAAATACAATCTTGTAAATCTACATTTGTTTGTGTAGCCATGTTCTAAAGTGTAAACTTTATTTGTGAAGCTTAATTTGACTGCATTAATCATTCCGCTCGGTACTGTAACTATATTCCTCTATAATGCAATAAAAATCCAGGAGCTAGAACACTTAGGAAGATGAAGTATTTTATCAAAAAAAAGATTCTGTTACTAAAAACATTGGAGTGCAAGAACATTGCTGGCTTCATTGTTGAATATCTTTGCATTTTCACAACAATAAGATCAATTTATAGTCCACCACCGTTGTGTTGGGGTAATATTCGGTCTCACATTCAAGAGATCCCGACTTCGAATCTCAATTAAGTTGAGTTAGCAGAATAGTCTTTCTTCTGTGTATTTTTTTTTTATTCACATATTATGGATATCGGGTAATTTTAAGCTCTATAGACTCCGGGCTCATTTGAGCACAATCTCACCCAATTAAATAATTTACCTCCGATATGATCTACCCGGTTAAAGGAAGTTAAGCATAAAACAAAATCGACAATATCTAATAACAATATAAATATAATAATACTAATAATAATTATTAGTGTTATTATTATTATTATTTTAAATTTGATGCTAATTGTATCACAGAAGCTACAATTTATATATAATTTCTATTATATTTATGTACATGTCTCCCTGTTCGCTTCTGATCTCTTTATAACTTTTGTATGACTCCTTTTTACTTTCTCCATACGCACTATGAACATAGTGTATAGAGAAAGTATTGCACTCCACCCAAAAATTCGATACCGAGATTTCACCGGAAATATATGTTTTAGGGTCCCCAATATCCAAAAAAAGCATTTTCACAAAAAGGTCCATGTGTGTGTGTGTGTGTGTGTGTGTGTGTGTGTGTGTGTGTCCGTGTGTCTGTGAACACAATAACTCCAAAACGAAAAGTCTGTAAAATACCAAACTTGGTATTTAAGTTTAGTATCTTCCAGGGATGCGACACGAAGATTTTGAAAAAAATCTCCCCACCCCCAACTACCCTTTACATGAAACTTTTTTCGAAAATTCTTATTTTCTCAAAAATGGCTCTAACGATTTTGATTAAAATATTGTATATTAAAGCTATTTAGCTAAAAAAATAAAATGCATATCTTAAATTTTCTGGGAATAGCCTCTGAAGAGTACTTTATTCTGGACGAATTTTACGAAATTTTGAATAACTGCTAAACCGTAAGAGATGGACAAAAACTTACTCCACAAAAAATGTAGAGCACTTTAAAACGCACAATTTATGTTATATACATTTTTTTCGTGGAGTTGATCATTTTTTAGATATTCCTTCTTTTTGGTTTCAGCCTTGACAAACACTTTTCTCATACAGGAATTTGTCAACCCGTGCCCAGACAAACAAAGGAACTTCAGTCACGTAGCAACCAGCTTTTGGCTTTCACTTTAACCTATGGTACTCCCTTTTTTTCGCTTCTACTTACAAGGAAGCAAGTGATAAGACTATTTCTGCTAATGTTTTTTTTTTGTTTTTTTTTTTATCTTGATTAGCATGAAGTAAATAGGAGCATAAGCTTTTTAATAACAAGTTGTTGCAGAGATGTAGAGAAAGTCATGTGAATGGAATACTTCAGATTTTTGTAGCTTAAACCGTTCGTTTAACCTTCACTCATTATATACGTTGCAGAACAAATGACGGCGATCCTATTGATATAACATTCTGTAATAGGAGTTAATAAGAGCAGGTTTTTGAAATGAGCTATTGCTGCTCTTTCCTATGAAGAGCAGGCTAAACATGCATGGTTTCTGAAAGGTCGACAAGCATGGTAATTTCGACCTTATTACTTTCAGAGTATGAAGTGTTGCCTTTATCCAAAAAAAAATCTGATGTGTTCCATTCACATGACTTTCTCTATATCTCCGTAAATTATTATTGTTCATGAGCTTATCTTTTATTTATTTCAGGCTAATCGAGAAAAATTAGCAGAAATAAACTTAGTTCTTGCTTTATTGTAAGTAGAAGCGAAATACGGGAATACCATAGGTTAAAGTGAAAGCCAAAAGCTGGTTGCTATGTGACTAATGTTCCTTTGTTTGTATTGACAGGAGTTGACAAATTCCTGTATGAGAAAAGTATAAGTTTTTCAAAGCTGAAATCAAGAAAAAGGAATATCTCAAAAACGATCAACGGCACGAAAAAAATGTATATAACATAAATTGTGTGTTTTAACGTGCTCTACATTTTTTATGGGTTAAGTTTTTGTCCATCTCTTACGGTTTAGTAGTTATGAAAAATTCATCCAGAATAAAGTAGTCTTCAGAGGCTATTCCCAGAAAATTCAGAATATACATTTTATTTGTCAGGTAAATAACTTAGTATACGATATTTTAATCAAAATCGTTAGAGCCATTTTTTAGAAAATCAAAATTTTCGAAAAAAGTTACATGTAAAGGGTAGTTTGGGGTGGGGCGATTTTTCTCAAAATCTTCGTGTCGCATCCCTAGAACATACTGAACTTAAATACCGAATTTGGTATTTTAGCTACTTTTCGTTTTTGAGTTATCGTGTTCACCTTTTTCTGGAAATGCTTTTTTCGGATACAGAGGGTCCTAAAACATGTATTCCCGGTAAAATCTCGACATCGAATTTTTGGGTGGAATGCAACACTTCTCTATCCCTATGTACATTGTACATACGGGCAAGAGAAAGTAATAAGGCGCAGGTGAAGCACCTGTATATATATATATATATATATATATATATATATATATATATATATATATACCAATACAAGATTTCTAATTTCTATTATAGGAGAAGAAACTTATGGCATTATTTCTGTTGTAATATGCACATATCCAGCATGGGTGTCACATGGACTGTATGTAACCTTTCTGTCTATTTGAATAAATCGTAAACACAGCGGGGAAGCAATCCTACCCAATTGCGTCTAATGGCCACATCCAGCTGATAGACTTGAATCAGAGAATGTGTCACGTGACTTCCTTACCAACCGCCAACTCGTGGCTCAAAGAGCTTCTGTCACTACAAAATCTTGTAGCCTTTTGCCACTGGTTTTGTACACAGGTTCACTTTCAACCATGGTAATAGTCCCAGAAGCTAATCCAGTATTCCTTAAGGGAGCGGCTAACATGTTTTGAAGGATATCCTATCAATGAGAAAATGGAGTCAAGTGCATTTTCGTTTCCAAATTTTCAAGCACTAAAACTGATCCACGGATATTCCTTTGGGTATAAAGATTAAAATTAAAGTTTAAGAAACTTATAAAATCATCATCATCAATAATTCTTCAGGGATTAGGAGAATTCTCCTCATATTTCTTCCCATCTTTTAACTGGTCTTCCTATTGATCTGCAGCCTAGAGTTTATATTTGTATGACTGAAATGGAATACGAGAGTTATCCATTCTTTGTAAATGGATTTTCCATTTTTCTCTATATACTTGTATCCTTTCTTTTAAGGAAAATATCATTAATGCTTTCCTTGTGTCCTCATTTCTAATATAATCTTGTCTGGTGCATCCTTATACTGCTCGGAGATATTTAATTTCTGCTGCTTGTATTTGGCTCCAATCTTTCTTTTTAAGTGTCCATGTCTCCGAACCATATAATAGAACTGGAACAGTCATTGACTTATAACATTTTAGGTTTGTATCTTTTCGGGTTTTCCTTTTCAAGGTACGAACTATTACTCCACAAATATATGGAACTTACTCACTTTATTATGTATTTCTTCATTGTTTGTTTTAAAGGTTACATTACCACCCAAGTAGTTCAATTTTCCCACCTGTTCTAACACTTTATTGTTTAACACTATCTTTGATCTTTTTATGTGTTTTCCTATAAATGCCATATATTTATAAAATAATTTTCTAAAAACAAATGCCTTTATACGTTTTGATTCCCCAGTTTTACAGTAGGTTATTGATCCTGTTGGCTTAAAGCTTAATTCTTATTCGAGGTTATCTAATAGTAAAAATAAATTGAGACATTCCTTGTTTTTGGTTTCTGCTTTGAAAAACTTATACTTTTCGCACACAGGAATTTGTCAACTGCTGTCCATACAAACAAAGGTATTCAGTCACATAGCAACCAACTTTTGACTATCATTTTAACCTATGGTACTCCCTTATTTCGTTTCTACTTACAAGGAAGCAAGTAATAAGACTATTTCTGCTATTTTTTTTTCTGATTAGCATGAAGTTAATAGAAGTATAAGCTATTTAAGAATAATTTGTTGCAGAAATGTAGTGAAATAATTTGTTGCTGAAAATAGGTACACTTAATATGACCAAATAAAGAAATTAACTATGAAAAATCTTAAAGCTCTAGCTCTAATAGTTTTAATTAGTGAAAAGGACTTTTTTAACCGCTTGAGATTTCAACCATTGTCAGAGTAGTATGGTGTGGCATTTTCTGACGTGTTAGTTGAGTGAAAATAGTAATTCTTTTTATTGAAATAAATAGAAATACATTTTAATGCATTTGTTGGTGTTAATATTATCCTTGTTTTTCAGAATAGGTAAATTAAATAAAATGAAATGAAATGAAGTTTTATTTATAGACGCACATGTATATATGTAAAAATGAATCACTGAAATGTATGTACGCATATCACTTCCTAACGACTGCATCAAATTGAAAAACTATTTTTTAGTTGTGTTCGTTATTGTCACAAGGTTTGTGGAAACGAAAATGTTTAAAAATAGTACGGGAAAGTATTTAAAATCTCATAATATGAATAAAAACCGTGCTAAGTGAACGTATTTCAGTTAATGGCTGCCAGATGGCAGTGATACAAGTTATTTGTTGCTAAATGGTCGTGGTACTGCTATAAATTTCCCTTCCCATTCAATGTTAAAGCAACGCATCAGTTTATCAAGACATTGCGTACGCAGCAGTGAAATTCAAATATATTTCTTATGTATTAACCATCGTTCCCTTGGTCACATCGTTTAAATAAAGAAATACGTATATTTTTGTTGTAATTCTTTAAAATGAACAAGTTATAAACAATGCACATAACCATTAACCCTTCTTGGAATCTGAAAATGGCGGAGAAATAACGAGATCCGTTTTAGGTTTAACTTCCTATTGCAGATGGTTTTTTTGTATTTTTTTTGTAGTGTTTAACGCCCACTTTAACTACTTATGGCACCGCAGGCGGTATTTGACATTATGTGGTACATGAGCTAGCTAAAGAACATGAAGCTACCCGCGTCACCATCACAGTACAATTGCGGTGCTCTTAATACATTTGATCAAGTTATAATTTGGGTTAAATGAAGACATTTAAAACACACAAAGCTATCATCAAATAAAAGCTTAACACTTGTCCATGCAGATCTACTTGCTCCTTAGTTACGTCATTGTTAGCCTTAGAAATGGCTGTTTTAACATAGAAAAAAAATAAAGAAAGGGGTGGAAAACAGGAGTAAAGGAAAGAAAGAGATTCGGAAGAAGCATGAATGTTAATTTGTGACTTTCTCATTAATGTAATTCATAACCTATGCCAGCGTATACCCGCCACACTATGGATGTGCTAACGTCACTTTTTTTTTTTTTTGGTAGTGTTTAACGACCGCTTTAACTACTTGTGGCACCGCAGGCATGACTCTGATGAATGAAGATGGAGCACCGATGGAATGCGATGGCTGGGGAAATCGGAGAACCCGGAGAAAACTCGACCCTGCGCCGGCTTTGTCCACCACAAATCTCACATGTGGTCGCTTGGGATCGAACCCGAGCCGTACAGGTGGGAGGCGAGTAGTCTAACCACTTGGCCACGGCGCGGCTATTACTATTACTATGCCAAGCTGTTTTGTTCTCTCCGGAAGGAAAATTATACATCACAAGGCATTACAATTTAGTGTTGTCAAATTATTTAATTGTAATTGTATTTCATTGCATGATCGTACTGTAAATGGAAGATTTTGTCCCAGTTTTTTTCTTTAGGTACACCACCCGTGCGAAGCCGGGACGAGCAGCTAGTGTGTGTGTGTGTGTGTGTGTGTGTGTGTGTGTGCAAAACTTTGTTTTTCTTTGCTTCTTTCTTTTGTTGAAATTTATTCTATAATGAGAAAAACTCGATACAGCAGTGGAAGCGCGTAGGTCCAGAGGTGTTTAAAGGAGGCGCACAGGCGATTTAAACATGTCGCTGGGCTTTTAAAATGGCGTATTAGAAAATGTTTGGCCAAAATAATTCACAAGTGCATCTTATGTAATATTTACATGATACAATTAAAAAATAAGTGTTTGTTTTAAAGTTTCAACTAAAAGCTCATTCCCAGTGTTCCTTAAAATACAAATAAGAAAATAACCAAACAAATATATTTGTAACTTTAATACTTTATTACATTTCTCTCGCTCTTTGCTAATAAAAACTATAACCAGAATATAAAATTAGGCTTCAAACACACGACAGAAGCATTGTTTACTTCAGGAATTCTAAGTAGGGAACAAAGTTTAGGACTTGAAAATCTGGAGTGGTAGTTTTGAAAGCTAACCTATAATTTTATTGAGTTCTGTGGCGTAACTTTTGTCTGGCCAGTAAAAGATTGCTGATTTGTATACAAGTGACTGAAAATAACGAATTTACATTTTTGCCATGATAAACAATCTCTTAAAATAAGGTTCATCAGATCAAAGTATATTCATGTTTATAAATAGGATAAATTTCTTCTATTCTCCAATTAACTAATTTGGACTATTTTAAGACTCTTGTTTTTATTCCTGGAAGTGAACAAACCTGCCTTTACGCAAATACAAAATCCGGTGATTCAACGACACAGATTTGAGACTTTTTGCATAAAAAGAGTGCATAAACCGGCAACTTTGAAAACGTTGGATGTATATTATATAGGTACAATGCATATCGGGAAGAATGGTGATTTTCTGTCGTCATTAAATTATCAAAATAAGTTCAACAATTTGTGGTATTTCTGCAAGTTTCTCTTTGTGATATTTATATAGATAAATGTAACTGTGTGCTGCATTTCTATACAAAATGTGCTCTTATAAAGCCTTAAAGACAGAGGCAAATTATTATTTTCTTTAGAAATAGGGGTCTAGTTGAGAGAATCTACAGATGCTCGATATTAAAATTAACGAATAAGTATAGAACTAGCTTATTAAGTTTTGTTCAAATCTGGACGTGTATTTCCTGCTAACCTGCAAGAGGATGAAAACGAAGGTTGCTGAAACGCGTGTCTAGGGTAACTCCATCTACACCATGACCAAGTGGAGCACGTGTTGGAAACAAACGTCCAGATTTGAACAAAATTGATAGCTTCACTGTATGAAATGGCTTTTTTAACATTTTAAAATCTAGCTTATTAAGTTCATATACTATGACGCAAATAACAAAAAGAAACATGATTCTACAACAGATAAACCGATGTGAGAGTTTCGATTCCAGACCGAGGTGCAAATAACCAAGTTTTATTTGAATTTTTTGGGTTAGCAACCAAGGTTAACTTCCTGAATGCACAAGAATAACTGCTTTGATGCGTGACTTTGAAAGGGAAGTCCCCTTACTCTAGTATGTATTTTGTTCCTCATGCTAAGTTATATCCAGAGATCAAGCGGCTTTAAGCACATCAAGAAAACGTTTTGGGGCTGGTTGACCAGATACACACATTTGCAGTCCTCCCTTTCTGCATAGCTATGACTTACTAAGTGAGTTTATAATTTAGTAGGTTAAATGTAGACAAAGGAACGTGATTATTGTGCAACAAGAATAAACAACCTGAAGTCCAGGGTTCGATTCGCGGCTGAGGAATCTTTAATCAGAAATCACTTCTTATCCTCCTCAGTGCGAAAGTATAAATGTGAGTGTGTTCCATATTAGAAATGATTGCAATCTAATGTTTAAGTGCCCCAATCAAAGCCTAAAAGTGGATCATAGACGATACATCACCATAGAAGTTAAAGGGGGCTTCAAAATGAAACAAGTTTAAACATATATGCTATACTCACATGACTTTATCGACAGTTCTTAAATTATTCTTCGATCTACTTCATATTAATCGAGATAAATATTTGCACTTTATAATATATATATATATACACATATACAGGGGAATACCTCTGGTTTAATAGTCAAATATTTTAAAAGCTGGTAGCTGCTTTGCTTGATCAGGGCGGGAAAAAAAGAGATAAAAGAATAACGAGTTCCATTTGAGAAAAGTATAAGTATTTTAAAATTGATAACAAAACACAGATTGTCGTTGAACAAGCCCTATAAGAAACATGCATTTGACATAATTTACGTGCTAGAACGAGATCTATGTTTTTGGTGTGGTAAAATTTTGTTTATCTGTTATGGTTTACCAGTTACGCAAAAAGAGCTTCAGAGGTTATTCCCATTAAGTTCAGGATATCAATTTATTTTCATGAAAATGTTTTAAACATATGGTATTCTAATTAAAATCGTTAAGAGTCGTTAGTGAAAAAAAAAAAAAAGCTTTTCGAAAAAGCTGCCATGTAAAGGATAGTTTGAAATGTGGAGATTTTCTTCGAAAACTTCGTGTCATATCCTGGGAAGATGCTGAATTTAAATAATGAATTTTCGCGTTTGAGTTATGCTATTCGTAGGCACACGAACACAATGTCCTTTGTCAATTTTGGGGGGGGGGGGGTAGTAATACTTCGTACTCTCTTGTGAAGAGAAATAAAAAGAGAAGCAGAGGGGATGTTGCTTTCATTGTTTTAATTTCAGACACATAGGGAATGAGCGATATCCTTGAAATAATATTAGCGCAAGCTTTTGTTATTTACCTATGATATTCCTTTGATATTGGTTTCCAGTGCACATGGAAAAAATCTGATGTGTTACACTCACATGACTTTCTCTACATCTCTGCAACAAATTACTCTTAAAAAGCTTATACGTCTATTTACTTCACATTAATCAGACCAAAATTGCAGAAATAGTCTTAATACTTGGTACCTTGTTGCTATGTTTGCTTTGTTCCTTGCTGGTTGCTATGTCACTGAAGTTCCTTTGTTTGTATGGAAGCTGTTGACAAATTCCTATATGAGAAAAGTATAAGTTTTCATAGCAGAAACCAAAAACAAGGAATGACTCAAAAATGATGACTCCACGAAAAAATGTATATAACATAAATTGTGTGTTTTAATGTGCTCTACATTTTTCGTCCAGTAAGTTTTTGTCCATCTCTTACGGTTTAGCAGTCATTCAAAATTCCGTAAAATTCCTCCAGAATAAAGTAGTCTTCAGAGGCTATTCCCAGAAAATTCAAGATATACATTTTATTTGTCAGGTAAATATCTTTAATATACGAGATTTTAATCAAAATCTTTAGAGCCATTTTTAAGAAAATCAACAATTTCGAAAAAAGTTCCATGTAAAGGGTAGTTTGGGGTGGGGGGATTTTTTTTTTCAAAATCTTCGTGTCGCATCCCTGGAAGATACTAAACTTAAATACCAAGTTTGGTATTTTACCGACTTTTCGTTTTTGAGTTATCGTGTTCACAGACACACATACCCAGACACACACACACACACACACACACACGGACCTTTTTGTGAAAATGCTTTTTTTTTTATACAGAGGACCCTAAAACATATATTTCCGTTCAAATCTGGGTATCGAATTTTTGGGTGGAGTGCAATACCTTCTCTATACACTATGTACATAGAGCGTATAGAGAAAGTAAAAATAAATCTCTGTTAGTTTAATTTTATATCAACTAAGGATGTCAATATAGAATTTCAAAATAAAACAAAATATCTTTATTCGTCCCATAATGTGTTAAAAGTTATAGTTTTAATACTTTGTTTCTTTCTTCATGGTCTTGCTGTAATAAATTACCCTAAAATGCATTAATGAAGTTTTGAAGACAGCATGATAAAGAAAGACTGACCTGGAGGGATAAGGCTGGAGAGGAAGACGGTGTGGGCGATTCCATGGTCGCTGTGTCCAGGCCTGTTGGCAGGGACACGGAATTGCGTCTTTGCCGATGGATTCCGTAACGCTCTGGAGGCGGTTTCAGGAGGTCTAGCTTCCGTGGAGGCTGGACCTGCGGGGGTGGCGGTTGGAGGAGAGGCTGTTGTTGCTGCTCATTCTCGCCGCCACTGTCCGCCCACTCCATCTTGTCGAAATCCAGACACACCGACTGGCCACGAAACTCGTCCTGTCAACAAGAGATGGCCTCACTGTCACATTTCCAAAACAGCGCCATTTCCAAACATTCATAGGAAGTATTAAAAATATTATGGGTTCAAGCGACTTCATCAATTATTATTTTCATAACTATTCTAGAATATATTCATAAAATACTTATTTTTCAATCCATTTAAATTAATTACTCATAAATATTCACGAAAATACTTACGCTTCCGTAGCACTGTTTCATATGCTTTCTGTGAACAGCAAACTATTTAAAAATATGGTGGATGCTTGTTATGTATTATGCACGAAAGCATAAAAAAAAAATAAATAAACTTTTCAAAGTGTAATGCTAAAGTCCAGGATAATTTCAATGACCAGAAACTATTTGGGAGGAGTTATAGCCGTAAATATTTTTATATGAGTAAACTCTGTATTTTAAAGGCATCTGCAGTTTTAAATTACATATTTTGTGTATCTTTAGGTTTTGCAGTTATATAAAGTCGCACAAAACGACAAGGAGCTCACAGGCCTCTATCCTGGATCGTATAGATCTTTGGCCACGTAGTTCAACATTCTATACGAACAACAGATAGCGATTCGCTTTTTACTTTCCCTAGCACGTATATATAATGTACAAAGTAGTTAGAGAAGCTATTAGATCGCACCCAGAAATTCGATACCGATGTTTCACTGGAAATACATGTTTTGAGGACCCCAGTATAAAGAAATAATTTTAAGAAAAAGGTAAGGGCGTGCGTGCATGTGTGGGTGAGTGTGTGTGTGCGTCTGTTACAGCATTACTCAAAACGAAAAGTCAGTCAAATATCAAACTTAGTATTTAAGTTTAGTATCTTCCAAGAATGCTACAAGACGATTGTCATAAAAATGTCCGCACCCCAAATAGCCTTTCACTTTTCTATTTTCTAAAAATGTCTCTAACGATTTTAATTAATATGTCGTATATGAAATATGTTTACATGGCAAATAAAATGTAGGTATATCCTGAAGTTCTTGGGAATAGTGCCCGACATTTTCTCCATTCTGAATGACTTCTGCATAAGTTGAGACCGTTAATCAGCTCCCCTATTATAATTATTATTAGTTATTAATTATTTAGCAATGTAAAACTAAAAGAGTATAAATATATGTAGTTAACTGATAATTCAGCTGGAGAAGAAAGCTGACGCCAAGAGAGTCAAAGGGATGAGAAGCTCTTTTGTCAGAAAGGACTCTTTTGTCAAGTCACGTACGCTTGAGCTAGGTCGGGGGTGAACTGAAAAATATGGAAGATGGTAATTCTTCATTGTACTAGGCTTGTCACATCAGGTTTACAGTGCATCCTGGGATAAGGAGATTGATTCTTGGGTGACATTGACGTCAATTGTGCGCCCTTTCTGTCCAATCGGAAGGAGGCCGCCAAGACAGTAATTTTTGTATATAAAGAGCCCAAGAAGGCACCTCGGGAGCTCTGTTCTAATTTATCTGTTCTGACCTGTTCGTGAAAGTTGTCTGTAGCTGTTCTGATGTTGTTCGTCGGGCTGAACTTAAGTACTTCACATAAAGTTAGACACAAAGCCAGTGACGAGTACTTATATTACGTGTGTTCAGCCATGTTTTTAGAATCGTAACAGGTGTATAAGTGAGCATTATTATAAGGCAAAAGTGCTTATCTCGTCTCTTCTAGGAAGGAATAAACTCAAGCAAAGTATACAACTTTTAATTATTATAAGACCACTTCTGACCTACCCCCATTTGCTTTACCACCCCGGGTAAGTCGATTATCGTGCCGACTGAGCGACGCCGAGGCAAACTCACCGGTAGTAGATTCACCGTACCAGGTAAGTGGGTCTACTCATAGGTAGGGGAGTGAGTCTGGTCAAAGACTCCAATCTGCGCTCATTGCAGAAGGCGTCTTAAATGTGGTGTAAGAGGCAACCCTGCATATAACTTCTAACGTCAAACCATATTAACACCGCATATGGTTTCCAAATGCGGGACTCTATAACGCAACAAAGTGATAAACCGTAAGAGATAGATAAAAACTTAGATCTTAAAACACACAATTCATGCTATATGCATTTTTTTACAGCTAACCATTTCAGAGTTATGTCCTGTTATTTGATTTTAATTTTAAAATACTTAAACGTTCTTAAACAGGAAGGCTTCGTCCGTTTCATATACATGTTGTTTTAATCCTGGCCATGCAAAGAGAAAAGATGGTCAGTTGTTTCACATGGCGACCAGCTTTTAAAGCATGTGACTACCACTTTAGTCTAGTGTATTTTTGTATTTTACTCCTACTTACAAGAATGCAAGTAATAAGACGAATAAAGTAAAAGAATACGCTTCTCTAAGAATCTGCAGAGCAGGTAGAGAAAGTCATGTGAATGGAACACATCAGATGTTTCGATATTGGAAGAAGTCCCACTATATGTACAATATATTTCGGCGTATAACCCCTACTCTATCCAGTTAGCTCCAAGAAGTTCAATTATTTCAGAAAGGATTTAACTCTCTCAAACTTCTATCTATTTAAAATAAGAACTGAAGCTTTCCTGGCGACGTGTTAATTCAAAATCTTCTCGGGCTTCTAGCCAGGTAAAAACTTGGCTTGACACCATGCCAAGCCAAGTTTTTACCTGGCTAGAAGCCCGAGAAGATTTTGAATTCTATCTCTTTGTTCCAAAAGTTGAAAATTTATCTTACCCATATCGGACCCTCAAATGTCTGTCATTTCATTGGCAGTTATTTCGGCGTTTTAGTAGTTGAAGTTGCTTGTGAATTATGCTGTGACTGAAGCATGTGGTGGCTGAGGATGATTACACAGACACTGCCAAAATTACTTCTTCGAAATTGTACTTTTAGATGCGATATGTACCCCTACTCCTTGAAGTGTCTTATTTCTACCAAACAAAATAAGATTTTACTTTCTCTACACGCAGATACTATGTGCATAGTGTGCAGAGAAGGTATTATATCCCACCCAAAAATTCGATATCGAGATTCCTAAAAAGTATTTTTAGAAAAAAGCCCGTGTATCTGTGTGTGTGTATCTCTAACAAAACTCAAAACTGAGCAGACCGATAAATATAAAACTTGGTATTTATGTTCCTATGTTTCAGTAATGCGACACGAAGATTTTCAAAAAAATTCCCCCATCCCAAACTGCCCTTTACGTGGATTTTTTCTTTTAAATTTTACTTACCTCAAAAATGGCTCTTAACAAGTTTGATTAAAATACTTATATAAAAGATATTTATATGAGAAATAAAATGTACATCTTGAATGTTCTGGGAAAAGCCTCTGAAGACCTTTTTATTCTGGATGAATTTTGCATAATTGATAACCCGTAAGAGATAGACAAAAACTTACTACACCAGAGCTGTAGGTCTCGATGAAGCACACAATTGGTTATATATATGTGTGTGTGTGTTTAATAAAGTTAACCGTTTCCAAGATATTTCTTGTTATTGGTTTCAATTTTAAACTGCACAACTTTTCTCAAACGGTAAATCACCTTTCGTTTCATCTCTCTACTGGCCGTGCAAAGCGAACTGAACTTCAATTGTTCACTTAGGACTAGCTTTTAAAAGATTTGAATATCGCTTTAGCCTAGCGATTTCCCCTGTTTAGAAGGAAGAAATAATAAGAGAATTTCTGCTAATATATATCTGCATATATATATATATATATATATATATATATATATATATATACATACATATATACATATATAAAATAATATTCTGTAACTAGAATAGGGAGAGAAAATCATGTGAAAGAATACATCAGAGCTTTAAATTCTATTTTGTTTCAACATTATGCCCCGCTACACTGATGTATACATATATTCTTTAACGTAAATATTATATTTCACATAATATACAACAACGATTTACATATAAATACTTTTACATAAAAACGGATCACATAGAAAACAGAATATGGCATTTTGGACATCCCATCCACATTTTCTAAGTCCTAATATCAGGCACACTTCTTTAAAATCACTAAATTCTTGAAATGTTTTAAAGTTTTCAAAATATGCACTTAGTTCTTTCACTTTATGTGCCTTGTCATTGAACTTTTTTTAATGTTATTATTCATACCTTTCTCAAAAACCCTTACATTTTTCATAGTTTGTTTCTTGTCTTCCTGAAGTGCACAGTTTTAACTTCTATTGCGTCCATGAAGTGCGATAAGTACTCAACCGGATGTCAACAGATTCGGATATTTTTAAAACAGGTTGATCTTAAGTACGCTGAATTCCATGCAATACATTTTTGCTTTCCCTACACCCAAAATTTCGATACCGAGAGGTCACCGGAAATACATGTTTTAGGGTCCCGTGTATAAAAAACATTTTTATAAAAAGGTCCTGTATGTGTGTGTGCGTGTGTGTGTGTGTCCGTGTGCCTGTGTGTCTGTGAACACGATAACTCACTCGGTGAAATACCAAACTTGGTATTTAAGTGGGATCCAGGGATGCGACGCGAAGAGTTTGAGAAAAATCCTCCCACCACAAACTACCCTTTACATGGTACAAATTTCGAATTTTTTTATTTTCTCAAAAATGGCTCTAACGATTTTGATTAAAATGCCGTATATCATATCTTGAATTTTCTGAGAATAGTCTCTGAAGACCTCTTTGTTCTGAATGAATTTTGCTGAACTTTGCGTAGCTGGTAAACTGAAAACTGGCAAAAACTTACTACACAAAAATGTATATCACGTTAAAACACACAGTTTATGTCATATATGCTTTTTCGTGGAATTGATCACTTCTGAGATATTTCTTGTTATTTGTCTCAGATTCAAAATACTTAAAGCTGCATAGAAACGGATTTTTAACTATATGGCAACCAGCTTTTTAAGGTATCTGACTATCGTTTTAGCCTAATGCATTCCTTTATTTTACTTCTACTTACAAGGAAGCAAGTATTAAGACAATTTTTTCTAATTTTATCTTGATTGCCATAAAGTAGACAGAAAAATATGCTTTTTAACAATAATTTGTTACGGGGATGTAGAGAAAGTCATGGAAGACGTCAAATTTGTCCGTTTAGGAGAAACATGAAGAAGCTTATAAATGTCCTTAACAATGTGTAACTGCGCTCTATTACAGGGTTTTTATTCCTACAGTTGGTGACAATCAACAAAACGTGTGCTCTGCAGCGAATGTATGGCAACTTCGCCATTTTCTCTCTGATAGAACCACTGAGCAGCGCCATCGAAAGAGCATGTTACTAATTTGTTGTAAGAAAGTTTTATTTCTTTAGTTCACTATCAATTACTGTAAATAAACATTCAGCTGTAGTACTCGTCAATTCAACTAGACATAAAAACATTTCTTTCATTTTAAAAGAACGGAGACGGCGCAACATAACGAACTATCAAAGAAAGTTCACTTTGGCTACAAACATTTGTAGATTCGTCTGCCATTAAGGAATAATATCTATCACGAAGAATTGTTTCATCTTGACTGTCTATAGCCGCACCAATATAATTTAATAGTTCTGAAGCAGTATATTTGCTAACATACAGTCATGGACATAAGTATTTGTACAGCTGAAAATATATATGAAAATATTTTAGTTTGACCATTTCTATTTTTAAAAACGTAAACATATGTCACACGTATGAACTTCAAACATCCCTTTGGCATTATTAAGTACCGGCATTACAATTACAATGTTCTGTAAAATATGAAAAATGATTTTTTCTCAAGAGTTGCATTTTACACAGGACATAAGTATTCGTTCAGCGGTGGTAAACACAGAACAAATAGTTGTGTGATAGTCCACAACGTGCCCGCCACCTATAGCTGCAGTTACTTATCTTAACTACTTTACTTTTCGCACTGGGAGCGTTGTAAACTCCTGGCCCTGGATAGAAAATAGGGATAGAGAAATATTGTATTCCACCCAAAAATTCGATACCGAGATTTCACCGGAAATATATGTTTTAGGGTCCCCGGTATCCAAAAAAAAGCATTTTCACAAAAAAGTCCGCGTGTGTGTGTCCGTGTGTCAGTGTGACCGTGTGTCTGTGAACACGATAACTCAAAAACGAAAAGTCGGTAAAGCACCAAACTTGATATATAAGTTTAGTATATTCCAGGGATGCGACACGAAGCTTTTGAGAAAAATCCCTCAACCCCAAACTACCCTTTACATGGAATTTTTTTTCGAAAATTTTGATTTTCTTAAAAATGGCTCTAACGATTGTGATTAAAATATCGTATATTAAAGCTATTTAGCTGACAAATAATATGTATATCCTGAATTTTCTGGGAATAGCTTCTAAAGACCTGTTTATCCTGTATGAGTTTTGCTTAATTTGGCATAGCTAGTAAACCATAAGAGAAGGATAAAAACTTACTATACAAAAAATGTACGTCTTGTTAAAATACACAAGTTATGTCATATATATTTTTCTCGTGGAGCTTACAGTTTTCGAGGTATTCATTGTTATTAGTTTCAGTTGTGAAGTACTTATACTTTTCTCAGACGGGAGTGTGCGGGTTTCTTTTGTTCTACTCCTGGCCAAGAAAAGAAGGGATTTGTAATGACAATCGCATAACGACAGCTTTTAAAACATTTAACTATGGCTTTAGCCTAGTATATTCCCTTATTTTTTCCTACTTATAAGTAACTAAGTAATAAGAACATTGTGTTAATGAGTACCTCGATTAGCAAGATGCAGAAAGAAGAATAATCTTAAGTTTGTAGAACGGCTAGAGAAAGTCATGTGAGTGTAACACATAAGATGTTTTCATATTTAAAATACTTAAACTTTTCTCACTCAGAGAGTTGTAAACTCCAGGCCCTGCATAGAAACGGATTTCAACATGACAACCAGCTTTTAAAAGATTTGACTATAATATCTCGGAAACGGTGAACCCCCCCCCAAAAAAAATCTTATGTACTCCATTCACATGAGTTTCTCTACATCGCTGTAACAAATTATTGTTTAAAAGCATATTCTTCTATACTTGATGATAATCGAGATAAAAATTAGCAGAAATTGTCTTAAATACTTGCTTTCTTGTAAGTAGAAAGAAAATAAGGGAATACACAATGCTAAAGCGATAGTCAACCATTTTAAGAGCTGGTCGCTCTGTGATTTAGATTTTCGGTTCTCTTTGCATGGCCTGGAGTAAAAAAGAAACAAGCAAAGGAAAACAAATAATTACTGAAAATTTAAACCAAAACAAGGAAAAGATTAATTCCACAAACATATATTTGATATAGGTTGTGTGCTTTAACGAGATCCACATTTTTTGTTTGGCATTCTTTTGTCGGATTCTTATGGTTTACCAGCTACGAAAAACTCAATCAGAATGAAAACACATCAGAGGGTATTCCCAGAAAATTCAAGATATAGATCTTATTTATCCTTAAACATCCTAAACCTATGGTATATTTCAATCAAAATTCATTAGAGCCATTTGTGAGAAAATCAATGTCTTTGAATAATTTTCTATGGTAAAGGTAGTTGGGATAAGGGATTTTCTTAGAAATCTTCATGTTGATCATTGGAAGATATTAAATATCAAGTTTGATGTGTATTTTTCGTTTGGGGGTTGTGTTGTTCAGGTTGGTTGTTAGGCACAAAACACCTACCTTATTCAGGGAACCTCAAAACACATATTTTTTAAATCTAGACATCGAAGTTTTGGGAGGAAACAATACTTCCTCTAATTACTATATGTAGTAAGAAAACAAAAAAAATTTCAAAACGGTTTACGACTTATAAAATAGTTGGAATTAATCTGTTTCGTTAATGTAATGCTTTCCTGACGAATAGAAAGAGGTAGGATTGTGGTATGGGAGGGTGACAAGAACGACGTCACGTGACGTTGACAGTGATAGTCTATGAGGCTGTTTCATAAGTAGGTACATCAAGAGAAGTATCTTTAATTGGATCTGTTTCTAGAGAGTTGTTTAGTAATTATACAATCAGGAAGCTATTAGAAGTTATCAGAAAATTAGCTTTAGACTCCATGATACAACTCCTCTGTCCCTCTGTTATTAGTTTGGTGTTCTATGCCCTTTCCTTTGGTAAAAAGCTGTCCCGTGAGCATTATTTCAAGAAACATGTAAACTAGCACCTCAGGGCATGTCCTTCGTGTTTACTATGGGTAATGACCCTTTAAAAAAATCGAAATGGAATTAAGAAGAAAAATATATCTACCAAGAATAATTAATATAAAAATGCAATAATATATATTACGTCATGGACAGGAATCAGATTAAAGAAATTTAGTATCACTGGACCGGTAACGTTTCTAGTGAAGATCCGTTGAATGGCAAAGGAATCGTATTTTCAGCCTTAAGATTACACCCAGACTGTCTGAAAATCAAATGCTAAGGTCTGTTCCATATAAATTTGGCCCGTAGCTCCTGCCAGCCACCTTTGATTGTCTGCTGTCGTGGAATTAGCTGTTCTACGTTACAAGAATTCCTGCTTCACATGACCATCTATGTTAATATATACCAAGAGAATTTTATAGTTAAATTTGCATTTAAATTGTTCGCGGAAGGATACATTTTAGAGGAGCAAGATTTATAAGGAACAAGAGAGGTTGAATAGAATAAACATGCTTGTAACACTGCAAGCTGCCTTAGAATATATTTCAAGAGTAAACCGAGCTTACCCACGAGTGAAAGGGACTCGGAAGACCCGGCGTTCGATTGACATTGTATTTTGTGTGGCTTTCCTGGCTGGTAGATGATGCTCCATTTCCTGTAATTTCATTTAATCTTTTTATGTTTCAGAGTTGCTGAATCCAACAGTGGTCGTGGATATGCTTTGTGGAAACGTCTGCCCTGGCGTTCGGAGTGTGATCGAACCTCACAAAGAAGTCATTATTAATTTGCGGAGTTTTGCTCCTCCGTGATGGCATTTTAGGTGATATTTTTGGTAGGGATATTTTGTTTTCATTCATATATTGCTTCATCCTTAGGGACAGTAAGTTTTGCTCCATATGCTATTTTGCAAAGCCATATAGGCATATTCTTGAGTCCGGAATTGCAGCTGGTTTTAGGGCATAGGTTGTGTCAAGTGTTTTCTTAAAATCTGGAGTGGAATTTCGTCATTCGCTATTTGTATGTCAGATATGCGACTGGTTCTATAAGCTCCCAGAATTATTCTTAAAGCTGAATGTTGCATGGTGTCTAGCATTCTAAATGCTTAGGCCTGACTGAATTACATGCTATAGCTCCATAGTCCAATTTGGTCCATTATGAACTTATAAGTATACATTAAGAAACGCTTATCTTAGTCTCAATTGTTTGCAGATAGCATTTTAAGAATGTTGTTTCTACCTAAGCTGTCTTTTGAGTCTTTATTTTACTGATTCTAAAATGTTCAAGGTATTTACATTTAGGATCTGCATTGCCCAATGAGAGATTGATGGGCATTCATGATGTTTTATTCCTTGAGAATATTACACACTTACATTTGGTTGGTGAAAGTTTAAAACCAGTTTCTTTGGACTAGATGACAATTTCATCAAGTGCATCTTGTAATATTTTCATTGTTGTGTTCGTTATTTGCCTCTACAGTATATAAATATATCATCTGCGAAAAGAGATGCCTTCACTGTGAGCCTGAGTTTTAATGTTATGCTGTTTATAACTACCAGGAAGAGTGTTACATTAATTTTGTAAACCCTTGTGGAAATTCATTTTCATGAAGGTTTCCATAGACGTGGCGTTTGTTATTTTCATTTACATTGACCTTTCTTTTAGGAAATTTTGTAACAGTCCCAGCATATTTCCTTTGATGTTGTATTGAACTAGACTTCTTATCAGGTGGTTTTGCCAAACTATCTCATACACTTTGTGAATGTCTAAACTGACTGCTATGTGATGTTTAGAGATATTTCTTGGATTTCAGTTTCTAGGGTTATAACTGTCGTTGTTGAATGACATTCTTGAAATTCGTTTTACTCTGCAGTAAAATAGACGTTTTCACAAGATACCCTCTTAATCATCTGTTTATGGTTTTGTATAATAATAATTTGCACATTATGCAAGTCAACCAAATTGGTCTGTAGTTTATTGGATGTTGATGACTCTTGTTGGGTTTAAGAAGTGGGATTATAAAAGCTTTAAGTCGTTGGTGCTGAAACGCATTTCCCCCAGATAAAGTGGCATATTTCGAGTAAATAGGGATTTCTTTCTGTGGGAAATTGTTTTAAGAATTCGTAGGGAATGTTTTTTTTTGTTTTGTTTTTGTTTTTTTGTAGCTTAACGTCCTTTAACTTGGTTGGTCATATCGGACGATAGTGAAATGATCCCCCTCCGTCCCCGGCGGAGGGGGATGCATTTTTTCAGGCGTAAAAATCCTTAGCATGGCTTCCTTCTGAAAGGAAGTAAAGCTGTTGGTCCGGTGTCGTATATTTACGGCAGGTAAAAGAACCTAAAGCCTGATAAAGGGGCCTCCCAGACAAATTAAGCGGACTTTTCAGCTCAATTTGGAATGAGGCGCTGAGAACCACTGTAGTTAAAGAGCGCCCATAAATAGCACTCCATGTTATATGCTCAAGCGAAAGTATTTCCGTGCTCTGATTTTTTATGGATTTGCATCATACATTTGAGGATCTTTGCTCTACGCAATCCATCATTTATCAATTTGGTTTTTGTGTTGTTTAACGCCCGCAGGCGATGACACTGGTGATACACGGAATGAAGATGGAGCACCGGTGGAATGCAATGGCGTAAAAAACCGGCCTCTGCCCACACTGCACAAGAAACAACCCAATTTCTGTAGGAGTCAGGAGTGAAATATTTGTCCCATTCTCCCTAAAGTCCAGATCCGGCTACATGCAACTTGAAAGAAAAAATTCGAGGTAAACGATTTGAGTCAACTGAAGCCGCAGTAGCTGTATACGAAGCATGTATTTGCATTCTCCCCAAAGAATATCTAATGGCGGACAGCATTTGAAAAATGGCTTGAAAAGATGAGACGGTGTATAGAATACAATGAAGAATATTTTGCAAAGATTCAATGATCACATCTACATTTTTAATATTGTTTTGCTTCCATTCTCAAAACTTTTGGAGTGACCCTTGTAGTAGTAGTAATAATAATAATAATAATAATAATAATAATAATAATAATAATAATAATAATAATAATAATAAAAGGCAGTATCTAATAGCATTTTCTGGTCCAACTGTTTTATGACCATGTGATGGCAAGCTTTACAGAAACTGTTGAACTCTCTAAGAAAGCATAACAATATGAAGCAATGACCCACTTGAAGGACACAATAAAGAAGTTTATCAAAGGTGTTAAGCATGTTTTACAGTTGTATCAGTAATGTATTGCAACAGAATGAACCTCCTACTTCAACAGTGGCAGCGCATAGGTTTCCAATCTCCAGCCTTGCATACTCGGTGGCTGACCACTGGTAAAATAACATTGAAGGCACATATACACAATACTATACAATACAGAATGGATTCACAGCGTTAAAATACAGCATCTGACGCCTGTAAGTTGAAATACACTTAAATTCAAAACTCAGCCACCCCGGATGGCCATTGTAATGCCCAGTAAATAGAGAAAGAACCCTTTAAACACAAATATTAAGCTTTCATATTCAATAACTAGTATCTCTGAAGTGCTTGTTGAACCTAGCAAAAGTATTTCTAAGCAAATGTGTATTAAACATCCTGCATTTGCTTACATGATGGCAGCACCTATTGTAACATTTTCTGTATATACGGCTGAGGGTAGACAAAAGCATGTGCATGTAACACATCAGACATACATATAATTTACTTTCTCTACACGTATTATGTACATAGTGTATAGAGAAGGTATTGTAATGTACCCAACATTTTGATACAGAAATTTCACCAGAAATACATGTTTGAGACCTCCTGAATTAAAAAAAAACAACACATTTTTAGAAAAATGCCCGAACCGTTAAAAACCAAATCTGGTATTTAAGTTTTATATCTTCCAAGGATGTAACACGAAGATTTTCAAGAAAATACCCAACCTCCAACTACCCTTTACAAGGAAAAAAAATGTCGTAAATTTTGATTTTCTCAAAAATAGCTCTAATGATTTTGATTAAAAATCTCTTATATATATGACATATTTACATGAGAAATAAAATGTATATCTTCAATTTTCTGGGAATAGCCTCCTGAAGAGATGTTTATTCTGAATGAATTTTGCATAACTAGTAAACCGTAAGAGACAGACCAAAACTTACTACACAAAAATGTAGAACTCGTTAAAATACACAGTTTATGTTAGAACTATTTTTTCGTGAGGTTGACGGTTTTTGAGATATTCTTTGTTATTAGTTTCAGCTATAAAATACTTACTTTTCTCATACGGGAATTTGTCAACTACACTCCGTACATACAACGGTGCTTCAATCACATAGCAACCAGCTTTTGAAAGATTCAACTACCGATTAAACCTATGGTACTTCCTTATTTCCCTTCTACTTACAAGGAAGCAAGTAATATTAGCCTTGCTGCTAATTTTTTATCGATTAGCATTAAGTAAATAGAATAACAAGCTTTTTAACAATAATTTATTGTAGAGATGTAGAAAAAGTCATGTTAATGGAACACATCAGATTTTTACTTTCTCTGTACGTACTATGTACATAGTGTATAGACTCCACCCAAAAATTCGATACCGAGATTTCAACGGAAATATGTTTTGAGACCCCCTGAATCCAAAAAAAAGCACTTTAGAAAAATGTACGTGTGTGTGTGTGTGGGTGTCTGTGGGCAACATAGCTCAAAAATGAAAAGACCGTTAAATATCAAAGTTGGTATTTAAATTTGGTATCGTCCAAAAATGCGACACGAGGAGTTTCAAAAAAATCCCTCCACCCCAAACTACCCTTTGCATGGAAAAAATTTCGAAGATTTTGATTTTCTTTAAAATGGCTCTAACGATTTTGATTAATACATCGTATATTTAATATATTTACCTGACAAATAAAATGCACATCTTGCATTTTCTGGAAATAGCTTCTAAAGACTACTTTATTCTGGATGAATTTTACGGAATTTTGCATAACTGCTAAACCATAAGAGATGGACAAAAGATGGCCATACAAAAAATGTAGAGCACGTTAAAACACACAACTTATGTTATATACATTTTTTTGGCGAAGTTTGTCGTTTTTGAGATATTCCTTGTTTTTGGTTTCTGCTATGAAAAACGCATACTTTTCTCATACAGGATTTTGTCAACTCCTATCCATACAAACAAAGAAATTTCAGTCACATAGCAACCAGCTTTTGGCTTTCACTTTAACCTATAGTACTCCCTTATTTCACTTCTACTTACAATAAAGCAAGAAATAAAACTATTTCTGCCAATTTTTCTCGATTAGCATGAAATAAATAAAAGAATAAGCTTATTAACAATAATTTGTTACAGAGATATAGAAAAAGTCATGTGAATGGAACACATCAGATTTTTTACTTTCTCTATACGCACTATGTGCATAGTGTATAGAGAAGATATTGTATTGTACCCAAAAATTCGATACCGAGATTTCACTGGAAATATATGTTTTGAGACTCTCTGAATCCAAAAAAATTTTTTTTAGAAAAATGTCCGTGTGTGTGTGTGTGTGTGTGTGTGTGTGTGTGTGTGTGTGTGTCTGTGGGCAGCATAGCTCAAAACCGAAAAACCCGTTGAATACCAAACTTGGTATTTAAGTTTGGTATCTTCCGAGGATGCGACATGAAAATGTTCAAAAAACTCCCCCACCCCCAACTACGCTACCTCTGAAGACTACTTTATTCTGGATGAATTTTGGAATTTTGCATAACTGCTAAACCGTAAGAGATGGAGAAAAACTTACTGCACAGAAAATGCAGAGCACATTAAAACACACAATTTATGTTACATACATTTTTTTCGTGGACTTGATCGTTTTTAAGATATTCCTTGTTTTTGTTTTTCAGCTTTGAAAAACTACAGGAATTTGCCAATTCCTGTCCATACAAACAAAGGAACTTCAGTCACATAGCAACCAGCTTTTGACTATTATTTTAACCTATGGTAGTCCCTTATTTCGCTTCTACTTACAAGAAAGCAAGTAATAAGACTATTTCTGCTAATTTTTTGTTGATTAGTATGAAATAAATATAAGCATAAGCTCTTAACAATAACTTATTGCAGAGATGTAGAGAAAGTCATGTGAATGAAACACATCAGATTTTTTTAAATTAGCCTCCCCTTTTGGTATCTTGGATCCGCCTCTGAAGCACAACATAGTACATATTATGTAGAAACTAGTCTTAATTCTCTCAATGAATTGGAGTAATGGTGTCACCAAGCACGCAGAAAACGATGAGATGTTTTTCGAACACCATGTAGATTTATTAATGTACATTCTGTACAAGAAATGACTGTCAATGCCTGCTGTCTTTGATGTTAGCTTCTGTTTTGTCCTACACGATGACTTGCTAAATGGGATTTCACGCTAAATAAACAGATGGTTAGAACCTTTTTTGTTTTCTTCTGTCTACTGGATGTCAGTAACCGAGTAAATATGTACAAACGCAGCAGTATTAGAAGTTCTGCTCATAGCATCCCACTCACCGTTTGCAACAAAGGAATGAAATAATGGAAATCACAGTTGCGTTATCGATATCCGTGAGGGATACAAAGTTGCTTATATATTCATCTAAATTTACTTGCAAAAATCTGATGTGTTCCATTCACATGACTTTCTCTACATCTCTGCAACAAATTATTAGATGAAGTAGATATACTTCATCTAATCGACAAAAAATTAGCAGAAGTAGTCTTATTACTTGCTACTTTGTAAGTAGAAGGGAAATAAGGGAGTACCATAGGTTAAAGTGATAGTCAAAAGCTGGTTGCTATGTGACTGAAGTTCCTTTGTTTGTATGGACACGAGTTGACAAAGTCCTGGATGAGAAAAATATGTTTTTCAAAGCTGAAAACAAAAACAAAGAATATCTTAAAAACAATCAACTACGCAAAAAAAATCTATCTAACACAAATTGTGTATTTTAGCATGTTATACATTTTTCGTGTAGTAAGTTTTTGTCCACCTCTTACGGTTTAGCAGTTATTCAAAATTCCGTAAAATTCATCCAGAATAAAGTACTCTTCAGAGGCTATTCCCAGAAAATTCAAGATATACATTTTATTTATCAGGTAAATATCTTTAATATACGAAATTTTAATCAAAAACGTTAGAGACATTTTTAAGAAAATCAAAATTTTCGAAAAAAGTTCCATGTAAACGGTAGTTGGGATTGGGGGGATTTTTTTTTTCAAAATCTTCGTGTCGCATCCCTGGAAGATACTAAACTGAAATACCAAGTTTGGTATTTTACCTACTTTTCGTTTTTGAGTTATCGTGTTCACAGACACACGGACACACACGGACCTTTTTGTGAAAATGCTTTTTTACTTTCTCCATACGCACTACGTACATAGTGTATAGAGAAAGTATTGCACTCCACCAAAAATTCGATACCGAGATTTCACCGGAAATATATGTTTTAGGGGTCCCCAATATCCAAAAAAAGCATTTTCACAAAAAGGTCCGTGTGTGTGTTTGTGTGTGTGTGTGTGTGTGTGTGTGTGTGTGTGTGTGTGTGTCCGTGTGTCCCTGTGTCTGTGAACACGATAACTCAAAAACGAAAAGTCGGTAAAATACCAAACTTGGTATTTAGGTTTAGTATCTTCTAGGGAAGATTTTGAGACAAATCCCCCACCCCCAATTACTCTTTACATGGAACTTTTTTCGAAAATTTTGATTTTCTCAAAAATGGCTCTAACGATTTTGATTAAAATTTCGAATATTAAACATATTTACCTAACAAATGAAATGTATATCTTGAATTTTCTGGGAATAGCCTCTGAAGAGTAGTTTATTCTGGATGAATTTTACTGAATTTTGAATAACTGCTTAACCATAAGAGATGGACAAAAACTTACTACACAAAAAATGTAGAGCACATTAAAACACACAATTTATGTTATATAAATTTTTTTTCGTGGAGTTCGTCGTTTTTATGACATTCCTTATTTTTGATTTCTGCTATGAAAAACGTATACTTTTTTCATACAGGAACTTGTCAACTCCTATCCATATAAACAAAGGAACTTCATTGACATAGCAACCAACTTTTGACTATCACTTTAACCTATGGTTGTCCCTTATTTCGCTTCTACTTAGAAGGATGCGAGTAATAAGACTATTTCTGCTATTTTTTTTCTGATTAGCATAAAGTAAATAGAAGCATAAGCTTTTTAAGAATTATTTGTTGCAGGGATATGGAGAAAGTCATGTGAATGTACACATAAGATATTTTTGGATATTGGGGACCCTAAAACATATGTTTCCGGTGTAGTCTCGGTATATATATTGCGTATAGAGAAAGAAAAACTAGTGAAAGAAAAACATGTACGAAACATATAAGAAGAAGAAGAAAAATAATCTGTTTCTACTTACGATTTTAAGACTGAATTTAAATTAAAAGTTTATAATTATACCTCCGAGCCTGAAAATTTAGTTATATATAGTTGACTATTAAGTATTTTAGTGGTGACTGAAGCACATTATGCCTCTTTAATCTGATGTTTTAGCTACAGAAAAGCTAACATAACGTAGGCTAGTCAGTAGCTCAGTTGATAGAGCACCTGCCTACTATGCGAGTGATCCCGAGTTCAATTCCCGACTGGGGGTGGGATATATATATATATATATATATATAGACACACAATTGCTACATATATATTTTCTAATTTAGAAGACGATATAAAAAATAAAAATGTCAATCTTTTGAGAATTGATGGCACCCTTAACAAGCTCTGCCTTCTCTTATACTATGGGAGGTATTGGATACTACCAGCCGAATGTTGCTTTTTTATTTTATAATTTTTATTTATTTTTGCGAAACTCAAGATTGTAGCCAGTGTTCTGCATCGAGTCGGTCTAGTAGGACCTGTACTCTATTAAACCGGGACTGAACCCAAACGGGTGCCTAGATCCGACTACAACCCCGACACAAGCCAAAGTAGTTAGAGAAGACGCCACGAGCGAGGCGCTTACGATAGTAATGTCACGCATATACAGGTTTATTCAAAAAGAAACATTTTCAAACATTTATTGCTTCCAAACTGCAAAAGATAGAAACATGATTCTAACGTTCATGAAGAGAGAAAAGTGTACAATTTTATAATACGCATTCAATATGACCACCGTGTGTTAAATTATATATGTCAAAACTGTAGCTCATTTCTTACCACACACGAATCAGCTGGTCTCCAGTTATCGAATTCACAGCTTCAACAATTCGATGTCGTAGATCTTCAAGAGCGTCCAGGCATAAAAATACGGTCTTTTACGTAACCCCACATATAAAAATTCCACGGAGTGAGATCTGGAGACCTGGGAGGCCACCGGCGATAAAGTTGATCTGCTCCTCCTCTTCCATTCAACGTCCTGGAAGGCCGCGCCGTGGCCGAGTGGTTAGACCACTTGCCTCTCACCTAGACGGCCGGGGTTCGATCGCTGGGGCGGGTTTTCTCCGGGTACTCCGGTTTCCCCTGTCATCGCATTCCACCGGTGCTCCATCATCATTCAAGTATCACCAGTGTCATTGCCTGCGGTGCCATAAGTAGTTAAAGCGGGCGTTAAACACTACCAAAAAAAAAAAAAAAAAAAAAAAAAAAAAAAAACGTCCTGGAAATGTATTATTCAAGTAACGTCGGACGTGGTAAGCGAAATGAGACTGGGCACCATGTTGCATGAAGATGAAGTCATCTGAATCTTATTCAAGTTGGGGATATAACCAGTTTTCAAGCATATTTAGATAGGTTAGTCCTGTCACAGTTCTCTCCATGAAGAAGAGACCCATAACCTTGGTTACAGATATCGCACAGAAGACCTTCACCTTTGGTGAATCTCTTTCATGTTGAATTACTGCCCTAGGATTTTCACTTGCCCAAATTCGACGATATGGCAATTAACTTTACCAGAAAGATGAAGAGTGCATTCATCTGAAAAAATTAACCGTTGAGAAAAATTTTCTTCTTCCATATCTTCTAACATGCCAATGCACAATTCGTACATTTTGTTGTAGTTGTCGTCAGGACGTAATGCTTGCAATAACTGCAGTTTTTATGGCTTCAGGTGCAGATGATGTTTTAAAACTCGCCATACCGTTGCTTGAGGAATATTAAGTATCATGATTGGTCGTGATGTGGGTTTCTTTGGGCTCTTTCGTATGCTCGACATTCGCGTCAGATGTGCGAGGACGTCCCGTGCTTTTTCTTTTGCAGATGAAAACATCTACGAATGTTCGATGCCACTCCTAAATTTGCTTATGACGCGCTGGTTGTTTATTAAATTGACGGCGAAATGCTCGTTGAACTGCAATAATGGATTCTAGTTTTGCTAATTGCAGCACACAAAATGATTTCTCATGTGGTGTCGCCGCCATTTCACTACATACAACAAACAACGCGCCAATGCGGCTGTGATTGGAACTTCTACCCCCCCCTCCCCGCGCTGTTATAATTGTTAACTTTTCTCTCTCCATGAAAGTTGGAATCATGCTTCTATCTTTTGTAGTTTGGAAGCAATAAATGTTTGAAATCTGTTCTTTCTTTTTGAATACCCCTGTACTTTGGTCAGTCTTTTGAGGCAGTAGACAGGGCAGACTTAGCTACACCGGAGACTATAGCAAAGTGCCGCCCCCACGTACAGGCTAGACAAGAGTTTTCTACTCGTATCTCCATTTCACTGTCTCCCAAGACTTGCCAAAGAATATGCAGTGCACACGTTTATCCACCGCATAGAAGTATACAAAGTATCATTTCTATATTAAGGACCACATTATATTCTGAAATTTAATTCCATTTTAATATTTAATGAGAGTTGACATGTGCATTTTATCTAAATGCCGTTAAAGTGCTTTCAATAAGATACTTTCAAATATATCTGCTAATGAGAAAACACTATCGTTTTCTCGAAAATATAACAGCCTTCAAACGGAACCGCTCCCCTGCCACTGGGCAATAACCATTAGCAGGCAAAAAACAACTCTGAACTACAAGCAAATGGCAACGTAGTAAAATCTCTGTGTTCTGGAGACATTGAAGACTCTGCTTGAAGTGTCGAGCTTTGCCAGAGTTTCGCAGCCATATTTGCGGGAAAGTAATGTCCAAACTCTTAATCTAACATATTTCGTACCTTTGCGCAGTCCTCTGCCAGTTTTTAGTGGTTCGTGTAATCGCTATGCGATCACTACCACAGAGAACGTCAACGCAGTATAGAAGATAAAGAGACCTACGCACCGAGACCTACACAGAAACATTGTGGCTAACATCTTTCAGAAAAAAGGGATGAAGCGAAAGAATCAGAGGAGTTATAGGCCACAAAGCAGACAGGCCACAAAGACGCGCGGAAGTCTCTTACATTACCAAGCCCTATGACCCGGCCCGCTGCTGGAGGCGCCAGAGAGGGCGATTAAAGCGACCCGTCCACCTGGGAGGCTGCTGGTGTTCACGGGGAGTACGAGTATTCTTTCCACCGAGGGCGCAACTTTGATCTGCCCGCAATGCCAAGCACTTCGGATCTAGAAGCACACCTGAATGATAAGAGATGAGAATGAAGGGGAAATGATGTAAAAGAAATTTAGGTAGATGAGAAATAACCCCAGTATTCACCTGCTGACCCAGGGGAAACACAAAGAAACCGAAGGTCTGAATGGGCGGTTAGAAATGGAACCCAAAACTTCTCACGTTACCCTGCGAAGTCACTTACTTGCATAACTGAGTATACCTTTACATAACTACGATTATATGTTATTTTAAGGCCTCTGAAGATCAAGCACATATATTTGAATTATATCAAGGGGGACAGGAAAGAGGTGAAATGATGCCATTTTTAGTTATTAAAAGTCTATTTTTGAAATCCTCTCTTTCAAATGATGTATAGTTTAACCTGCTTGCTAGCCCTGAAATACTAAATTTGTTTCAAATGCATCTCTCATAAACGTGGCTATCAAACATGTAAAACTGTTCCCAAGTGGGGAATTTGATGATTGAATTTTAGGGGTTAAAGGCATTTAGAGAAACTAAGGTCGTGGCAAACATATACAGCATATATTTTTGTATAATATCCATACAGTTCATCCAAGCTTTTGCTTTTATTGCATTTGAAAGAGAGTCATATTTCGTCTTTGCCATGGGTATGAGATTTTAAGGTTTTTAAGAAGAGAACTGATATCGGGAAACCAAAAAAGCAAATTGTTAATGTAAAAAGCGCAGCAAGTAGTACCGGTAACAACCACTGTTTCTCCCTAACCTAACAATACTCTCAACCAAGAAACAAACCAAAGTAATACTAGAGAAACGCTCCTGATATAAACG
Organism: Hymenopus coronatus; assembly: GCA_030762935.1. Classification (NCBI taxonomy): domain Eukaryota; kingdom Metazoa; phylum Arthropoda; class Insecta; order Mantodea; family Hymenopodidae; genus Hymenopus; species Hymenopus coronatus. The sequence continues at coordinate 27,459,978 of CM060889.1, forward strand.
CTCTATGGATGAGACAGGATTGAACAAATGAACAGTAAATAATTGCATGTGGCTTATTTACATCAACAATAGCAGCAAACAGTTGCCATTAATTCATCCAATGGAAACTGCAATGTAATCCAAAAGATATCGCTTAATTCTTGAGAATTTTATACTTTCATTTTTAAAGTGAAGGTTTACCCCAGGATCTTCTGAATCTGATCCAAATTTAATAAGTACTTTTGCTCAATTTAACTAAAGTAAAGTCTCGTTAAGTAATTGTTATTCAACTTTCTATTAATATTGGGTAGAACATATAAAATACTCCTGTCATTAGAAACATTTTATAATTATTTAATCAAACCAAGAGTAAAAAAGCTGATGTGTTCGATTCACACGACTTTCTCTACATCTCTGCATCAAATTGTAGTTAAAAAGCTTATGCTTCTATTTACTTCATGCTAATCGAGAAAACTTTAGCAGAAATAGTCTTATTACTTGCTTCCTTGTAAGTAGAAGCGAAATAAGTGAGTACCATAGGTTAAAATGATGGCCAAAAGCTGGTTGCTATGTAACTGAAGTTACTTTGTTTGTATGGACAGGAGTTAACAAATTCCTGTATGAGAAAAGCATAAGTTTTTCAAAGCTAAAACGTAAAACCAGGAATACCTTAAAAACGATCAACTCCACGAAATAAATGTGAATGACATAAATTGTGTGATTTATCTTGAGCTACATTTTCTGTCTAGTAAGTTTTTGTCTATCTCTTACGGTTTAGCAGTTATGCACAATTCAGCCAGAATAAAGTAGTCTTCAGAGGATATTCCCAGAGAATTCAAGATATACATTTTATTTGTCAGGTAAATATCTTTAATATACGACATTTTAATCAAAATCGTTAGAGCCATTTTTTAAAAAATCAAAATTTTCGAAATTTTTTCCATGTAAAGGGTAGTTTAGGGTGGGGGGATTTTATTGAAAATCCGTGTCGCATCCTTGGAAGATACCAAACTTAAATACCAAGTTTTAAACGGTGTTTTCGTTTTTGAGCTATGCTACCCATAGACACACACACAAACACGGACAGTTTTCTAAAAGTGCTATTTTGGATTCAGGGAGTTTTAAAACATGTATTTACGGTGAAATCTCGGTATCTTTTTGGGGTGCAATACAGTACGTTCTCTATACACTATGTACATAGTTTGTATAGAGAAAGTAAAAATACCTGCATTAAATTAGTCAAAGAAATGTCATTCACTTACTCTAAGTACATTATGAAAATTAAAAAGTAATGATTTTAAAATTGGCAAGCCAGAACAATCTGAACCCCTAAAATTATTTGAAAAAAAAATGTCTTTCAGAATTATAGAATTAACTATGCAATATTCTTGTATGAAAAGGCTGCCCTTGCAATGAGAGAATGAGGATTAAGATTATCAAAGATGGGCCCCCAATCGCTGTGGAAGATGCCGCATGCAGTCCATTGTTGGCCTTTTGCGACTTACGGACTCCTGGGAGGGAGGGATGAGGGGGCATTGCACATCTACCACCCAGTCGCAACTCAAACACCATCGTCTAGTCCTGAAAGAGAGTGGAAAGAAGTGAAAATGAAGGACAGAAAAATCGTGAAAGAAGATGAATCTCTCCAGCATTCGCTTGCCGGCCCAGGGACACCACGAAAAACCCATAGGTCAGAATGGGCAATCGCCAGGGTTCGAATGCGGCCCACAGATGTTACGGCAATCATTTCCCCGTGACAGAATGACGAACATGTGGAAGCATTTGGGGAAGGCATAATGTAAACATTTAACTATGCGATGAGCTACATTTTAATAAGAAGTGGGTTAGTTACGTAAAGGTATAATCCTTCCGACAAAGCAAATATCGAAGCTAACATACGAGCAAGGCCGCCCTCCTTTGAACCTTCAGTAAACATTTGCGTGCGTCACTGCAGTTTTGCTTTGAAATACCGGCTGTTTTCTTAAAGCAAACCGATTTCCTCCCAATCTAGAAGTACCTTAAAGCTGAAGCATGATTATCTGTGTCTAAATATATACCATTAACTGTATGCAATAGTAACGTGCAGAAAACGTCTCTGTAATTATAACTCATAACAAAAATGCATCAGTGAAACAAAAGTTTTACTGAGTAGGTAATATATCCGGAGTATGTGAGTAATATGGCGTCTTTAAATTTCAGTTAGACTGACGTTCAAATATCTTAACTAAATTTTTAAACCACATTTTCGCAATTTATGTTTTATGCCTTACTAGGAATCCTTTTTACTCCGTGAACTACGTACATAGAGTATATAAAAAGTATTGCATTCCACCCAAAAATTTGATACCCAGCTATCAACGGAAATACATGTTTTGGGTCCCCTGTGTCTGTATGTCTGCAGACAGTATAGCTCAAAACCGAACAGTTAGTATTTAAGTTCAGTATCTTCCAAGAATGCGACATGAAGACCTTCAAGAAAATCCTCCCACCCACTACTCTTTACAAGGAAAAATTTTAGAAAATCGTGTTTTCCTCAAAAATGGCTCTAACGATTTTCATTAAAATATCGTATATTAAATATGTATACCTGGCAAATAAAATATATATCTAGAATTTTCTGTGGATAGCCTCGGAAGAGTACTTTATTCTGGATGAATTTTACGGAATTTTGCATAACTGCTAAACCGTAAGAGATGGACAAAAACTAACCACACAGAAAGTGTAGAGCACATTAAAACACACAATTTATCTTGCATACTTTTTTTCGTGGAGTTAGTCGTTTTTAAGATATTCCTTGTTTTTAGTTTCAGCTTTGAAAAACTTATACTTTTCTCATACAGGTATTTGCTAACTGCTGTCCATACAAACAAAGGAACATCAGTCACATAGCAACCAGCTTTTGACTATCAGTTTAACCTATGGTACTCCCTTATTTCGCTTTTACTTACAAGGAAGCAAGTAATAAGACCCTTTCTGCCAATCTTCTTCTAGATTAACATTAAGTAAATAGAAGGATAAGCCTTATAACATTAATTTATTGCAGAGATGTAGAGAAAGTCCTCATAACTGGTAAACCGTAAGAGATAGACAAAAGCATATTAAACAAAATCTCTAGATTAGGTTAAAACGTATAGTTTACGTCATATACCTACTTTTCTTTATAGAGTTGGCCGTTTAGAGATATTTCTTGTCATTTGTTTCAATTTTAAACTACTTCCTCACACTCATGTCTGGCTCCGGAACGACCACTCGTTCCAGGTTTTCCATTTTTGGTTCTTGCCGTTGGCTTCCCGATAGACTTCTACTTGTAAGTCCTAGGGGGGTGTCAGTCCTAAAATACGGGGAGGGTAAGCCGATTACGCACGAACTTTTCTCAAACGGGAAATCACCTTTTGTTTCATCTCTCTTATTTACACCTGCCCATGTACAGCGAACCGAACTTCAATTGTTTCACATAGCGATCAATTGTACGCCCTTTATTTCCCTTCTAATTATAGGAAACTAATTAATATGGCGATTTCTACTAGTCTTTATCTTGGTTAGCTTGGAGAAGATAGAACATAAATCATTTCGAAAATTGTTCCAAGTGTAGCTGGCAATAAGGAGACTTTTTTGAATTCTTTGCAGCTCTTCGTATTGAAGCTATGGAAGATATTGAGTTTAAATATCTAGTTTTGATTTTGAATTGACTATTCATATATACAGAGAGTCAGAGGGCGTTCTCAGACCTAAAAATGTATTTCCGGTAAAATCTTTTTTTTTATTGGTGGAATGCAATACTTCCGATACATTACTATACGTAGGTGGTGGAAAAAGTAAGAAACCTTTGTTGAGCATTAAAAAAAGGTCACAATTTTGACTATAAATGTACATCTAAGCCATTTTTACTTTCTCCATACGCACTATGTATATAGTGTATAGAGAAAGTATTGCACTCCACCAAAAATTCGATACCAGGATTTCACCGGAAATATATGTTTTAGGGTCCCCAAAATCCAAAAAAAGCATTTTCACAAAAAGGTCCGTGTGTGTGTGAACACGATAACTCAAGAACGAAAAGTCGGTAAAATACCAAACTTGGTACTTAAGTTTAGTATCTTCCAGGGATGCGACACGAAGATTTTGAGAAAAATCCCCCCACCCCCAACTACCCTTTATATGGAATTTTTTTCAAAATTTTGATTTTCTCAAAAATGCCTCTAACGATTTTGATTAAAATTTCGTATATTAAACATATTTACCTGACAAATAAAATGTATATCTTGAATTTTCTGGGAATAGCCTCTGAAGAGTAGTTTACTCTGGATGAATTTTACTAAATTTTGAATAACTGCTAAACCGTAAGAGATGGACAAAAACTTACTACACAAAAAATGTAGAGCACATTAAAACACACAATTTATGTTATATACATTTTTTTTCGTGGAGTTTGTCGTTTTTGAGACATTCCTTATTTTTGGTTTCTGCTATGAAAAACGTACTTTTCTCATACAGGAACTTGTCAACTCCTATCCATATAAACAAAGGAACTTCATTGACATAGCAACCAGCTTCTGACTATCACTTTAACCTACGGTTGTCCTTTATTTCGCTTCTACTTACAAGGAAGCGAGTAATTAGACTATTTCTGCTAATTTTTTCTGATTAGCATAAAGTAAATAGAAGTATAAGCTTTTAAAGAATAATTTGTTGCAGGGATATGGAGAAAGTCATGTGAATGGTACACATCAGATTTTTAATGGCATTGCCTCGCAACATGTAGCTTTTCATGCGTAACTGCTTTAATGCCCTCATTTTAATGTTCATATTAACTCTTAAACAAAACCATTAAGCTTTCATAAGATGATAGCTGCAATTTATGGCTAATAAAAGTACTATTTTTACTTTCTCTAACAAGTGTGTATATAATAGGTACATGGTAGGTCGAAAAGGTATTGTATTGTATCATTCGATACCGTGATTTCTCTGAAAATACATGTTTTGAAGACTCCTGAATACAAACAAGTTTAAAAAAAGATCCGCGTGCATGCGTATGTGTGATATGAAAGATAAGTACAAATCTGATGTGCTCCATTCACATGACTTTCTCTATATCTCTACAACAAATTATTGTTGAAAAGCTAATACTTCTATTTACTTCGTGCTAATCAAGAAAAATTAGCAGAAATAGCCTTATTACTCGCTTCCTTGTAAGTAGAAGCGAAATAAGGGAGTAGCATAGTTTAAAGTGATAGTCCAAAGCTGGTTGCTATGTGAATGAAGTTTCTTTGTTTGTATAAACAGGAGTTCACAAATTCCTGTATGAAAAAAGAATGTTTTTCACAGCTGGAACCAAAAACAAGGAATATCTAAAAAACAATCAACTCCACGAAAAAAATGTATATAATATAAATTGTGTGTTTTAAAGCGCTCTATATTTGTTGTGTGGTAAGTTTTTGTCCATCTCTTACGGTTTAGTAGTTATGAAAAATTCATCCAGAATAAAGTAGTCTTCAGAAGCTATTCCCAGAAAATTCAAAATATACATTTTATTTGTCAGGTAAATAACTTTAATATAAGATATTTTAATCAAAATCGTTACAGCCATTTTTTTTAAATCAAAATTTCCGAAAAAAAGTTCCTTGTAAAGGGTAGTTTGGGGTGGGGTGATTTTTCTTAAAATCTTCGTGTCGCATCCCTGGAAGATACTAAACTTAAATACCAAGTTTGTTATTTTACCAACTTTTCGTTTTTGAGTTATCGTGTTCAAAGACATACGGACACACACGGACCTTTTTCTGAAAATACTTTTTTTTTTGGATACAGGGGACCCTAAAACATATATTTCCGGTGAAATCTGGTATCGATTATTTTGGTGGAGTGCAATACCTTCCCTATACACTAACTACATAGTACGTATAGAGAAAGTAAAAATGGTAGTTAAAAGAATGTTAGATGTTTGAGTAACAAATAAAGATCAACGGCATAATTCACAAAAAAACGTGATAAATAGTTATTCCATAATTTTTAAATACATTAAATAATAACTAGTCTATATTTCAATAAAACACTTCCTAGCCATAATTCTAATATATGGGTAACTTAACAACACGAATCCGTTAAACAAAAACTTGGTATTTAAGTTCAGTATCTTCCTAGGATGCGACACCACAAAATCTTCAGGAAATCCCCCCCCTCATCCACTTACATAGAACATTTTTTGGAATTTTCGGTTTTCTAAAAAATGGCTTTAATAATTTTGATTAGAATGCCGTATAGTAAAGATATTTACATGATCAATAATTTGTGCAAGTGAATTTCTTTGGAATAGTCCCTGAAGTGCTCTTTATTCTGAATAACTTTTGCATAAGTGGTAAACCTTAAGAGATACACGAAAACTGATCACACAAGATATATATATCTCATTAAAACACACAATTTATGTCATAATGTAAAGCTAACAATAATTTTAATTATTAGCTCTACATTAATTAATAACTTAATCAAAATCGTTAGTCATTTTTTAGAAAACCAAAATTTTCGAAATTTGTTCATGTAAAGGGTAGTTGGGTTTGGGGGGATTTTCTTGAAAATCTTCGTGTCACTTCCTTGGAAGATACTGAACTTTAAAGACCCACACAGTGCTGTTTTCTATTTTTTTTTCGATACAGCGGACCCTAAAGCGTGTATTTCCTGTGAAATCTCGGAATCGAACTTTTGGGTGGAATGCAATAGCTACCTTTTCTATACACTATGTATGTAGTATGTGTCGAGAAAGTAAAAAGGAATCCTGACACAAACTATCCACCTGATTATTATTGAAAAATTCTGATCGAATCAAAAATGCTATTTACAGTTTTGAACTTGCTATATATTTAAAATGCATTCCTTATACTTTTTTGGAATAAGCAGTGAAGTAAGTGTAGGAATCTGTAACTAGTAAACCGTAAGTGATAGACTAACTTCTACAAACACAGTGTCTTTGAAAACTCACTTTATTTATAATAGTTTAATATGTGCTAGCAGCCACTTGCGTAATATCCGTTGTTGTTGGTTCGAATTTCTCAATACTTTTGTGATTTTTACTTTCTCTAGCCCCGTATGTACATAGGGATAGAGAAGTATTGTATTCCACCCAAAAATTCGATGACGAGATTTCACCGGAAATACACGTTTTAGGACCCCCTGTATCCATAAAAAGCATTTTCAAAAAAAGCTGATGTGTACCATTCACGTGACTTTCTCCATATCCCTGCAACAAATAATTCTTAAAAAGCTTATACTTCTATTTACTTTATGCTAATCAGAAAAAAATTAGTAGAAACAGTCTTATTACTTGCTTCTTTGTAAGTAGAAGCGAAATAAGGGAAAACCGTAGGATAAAAGTGATAGTCAAAAGCTGGTTGCTATGTCAATGAAGTTCCTTTGTTTATATGGATAGCAGTTGACAAGTTCCTGTATGAGAAAAGTATACGTTTTTCATAGCGGAAACCAAAAATAAGGAATGTCACAAAAACGACGATCTCCACGAAAAAATGTATATAACGTAAATTGTGTGTTTTAAAGTGCTCTACATTTTTGGTGTAGTAAGTTTTTGTCCATCTCTTACGGTTTAGCAGTCATTCAAAATTTAGTAAAATTCATCCAGAATAAACTACTCTTCAGAGGCTATTTCCAGAAAATTCAAGATATACATTTCATTTGTCAGGTAAACATGTTTAATATACAACATTTTAATCAAAATCGTTGGAGCCATTTTTGAGAAAATCAGAATTTTCGAAAAAAGTTCCATGTAAAGGATAGTTGGGGTGGGGGGATTTTTCTCAAAATCCTCGTGTCGCATCCCTAGAAGATACTAAACTTAAATACCAAGTTTGGTATTTTACCGACTTTTCGTTTTTGAGTTATCGTGTTCACAGACACACGGACACACACACACACACACACACACACACACACGCACACGGACCTTTTTGTGAAAATGCTTTTTTTGGATATTGGGGACCCTAAAACATATATTTCCGGTGAAATCTCGGTATCGAATTTTTGGTGGAGTGCAATACTTTCTCTATACACTATGTACATAGTGCGTATGGAGAAAGTAAAAAGGTCCGTGTGTGTGTCCGTGTGTCTGTGAACACGATAACTCAAAAACGAATAGTAGCTAAAATATCAAACCTGGTATTTAAGTTTAGTATCTTCCAGGGATGCGACACGAAGATTTTGAGAAAAATCCCCCCACCCCAAACTACCCTTTGCATGGAACTTTTTTCGAAAATTTTGATTTTCTTAAAAATGGCTCGAACGATTTTGATTAAAATATTGTATATTAAAGATATTTACCTGACAAATAAAATGTATATCTTGAATTTTCTGGCAACAGCTTCTGAAGATCTGTTTATTTTGGATGAATTTTGTTTAATTTGGCATAACTAGTAAACCGTAAGAGATAGAAAAAAAACTTACGATACAAAAAATGTAGTTTTTTTTTAAATACACAAGTTATGTCATATACATTTTTCTCGTGGAGCTTACCGTTTTGGAGGTACTCATTATTATTAGTTTCAGTTGTAAATACTTATACCTTTCTCAGACGGGAGTGTCCGTTTTTCTTTTGTTCTACTCCTAACCAAGAAAAGAAGCGATGTGTAATGACAAGCGTAACGACAGCTTTTAAAACATTTGACTATTGGTTTAGCCTAGTGTATTCCCTTATTTTCTTCCTACTTATAAAGAACTAAGTAATAAGAACATTGTGCTAATGAGTACCTCGATTAGCAAGGTGCAGAAAGAAGATTATCTTATGTAAGAAGTTTGTAGAACAGCTAGAGAAAGCCATGTGAGTGTAACACATCTGATTTTTTGGAAGTGCTTTCAGCATTCGGTTGAATTTAGAAGTGTCACGAAACGAGCATGAGTTTCAATGCCAAGCATAAAGCAATCCATTTTGACATTTAAATAGTAGAATGAAGATATCGGAAACGACTGGGTATTCTTTGTGGGGAAAAAAGAAAGGTGAGCAGATATGCAAGATCCTAGTGTGGAAAGACGAGGCAACGGAAAATGGGTGATAGATGGGAAAAAGAAATATATAATGTGCGAGGTTGGGAAAAGTGAGGAGGAAATAAATGGCTGCGAATGATAAACAGAGCAAAAGGAAGATGATGTTGCAAGTGAAGGGAGGAGGAGGGCAGCTAAATTCAAGTGCAACGAAAAGTTGGTTAAATACCAAACTTGATAATTGAAGATTTTGAAGAAAATCCCCGCTACTCCAAACTACTGTTAACGTGGAAAATTTTTCAATTTTCCTTTCTGCTTACAAGAAAACATTTTGCTAATATTTATCTCGATTAGAATGAAGTAGAGAGAAGCTTAAGCTTTTTAGCAATTGTTAAAGAGATGTAGAGAAAGTCATGTGAATGGAACACACCAGATTCTTTTTGTAGTAATTCTCAACTACCACTTAAGATAAGAGTGTGCAAAACTCCTTTCGAATGAATTGGATTTCACAGATTATTCCCAGGTAATTCACACCTTTTACTTTCTCTACTTGGGTAAAGAAGGTATTACATTCCACCGAAAACTTGGGTACCTATATTTCACTGGAAATATACGATTTAATGTCCCCTGTATCAAAAACAAAAGTATTTTTAGAAAAATATAACGAAAGAAGCAGGAATTTCTAGTGCATTACATTCACCTGACATTCCCTGTCCATACTTTACTTTACTTTCATGTACAGAGTAACGAATTGAAAGCCACCACATAGCGACTGGTGTTGAACAAAATTGGCTATCATTTTCTTACTCTATTCTTCCTATACTCACATATAACGAAATGTGGAAATTAGTATTGTATTAGCTAGAATTAGATAAATAAATATGCTTTGTAAGAATAGCTTGCACAAGAGTGAGAAAGCTATGAGAATGAAACACATCAGATTTTTTTTCTTTCTTTCTGGTTCGTGCTTGTGCAAATAGAACTGAATTTCAGTGATCATACAACAATCCACTTCGAAAAAGTGTAACTATTTCTTTAGCATAGTGAATTTCTCATACAACTACAACAAAATGTGTAAATAACAAAAGAAAATTTATTTGTATCACCAAGTATTCGGTTGTAGAATGGGCTTAAAATAGTTTTCAGAAGAGTAAGTCTATTGTTCTCTATCTAGTTCATGTCAATAGAACTAGAACAGTTCCATTACATATTTTATGTAGTTACAAGGCGAATACAGGAAACCAGACTGATAGCCAAATATTGAAAAATGGATTTATTTATGCTTGGCATTGAAACTGCATACTCGTTTCGTGACACTTCTAAATTCAACCGAATGCTGAAAGCACTTCCAAAAAATGACAAAAGTATTGAGAAATTCGAACCAACAACAACGGATATTACGCAAGTGACTGCTAGCACATAATAAACTATTATAAATAAAGTGAGTTTTCAAAGACACTGTGTTTGTAGAAGTTAGTCTATCACTTACGGTTTACTAGTTACAGATTGCTTCCGAATGAACTGGGCTTCGTTGCTTATTCCAAACAATCTGATGTGTACCATTCACATGACTTTCTCTACTCTCTGCATTAAATTATTCTTAAAAGTTTATACTTCTATTTACTTCATGCTAATCAATAAAAAAAAATAGCCATATTACTTGCTTCCTTGTAAGTAGAAGTGAAATAAGGGAGTATCATAGGTTAAAGTGATAATCAAAAGCTGGTTGCTATGTCACTGAAGTTCCTTTGTTTGTATGGACCGCAGTTGACAAATTCCTGTATGAGAGAAGTATAAGTTTTTCATAGCAGAAACCAAAAATAAGGAATGTCTCAAAAACGACGAACTCCACGAAAAAAATGTATATAACATAAATTGTGTGTTTTAACGTGTTCTACATTTTTTGTGCATACGTTTTTGTCCATCTATTACGGTTTAGCAGTTATTCAAAATTCAGTAAAATTCATCCAGAATAAACTACTCTTCAGAGGCTATTCCCAGAAAATTCAAGCTATACATTCTATTTGTCAGGTAAATATCTTTAATATACGAAATTGTAATCAAAATCGTTAGAGCCATTTTTGAGAAAATTGAAATTTTCGAAAAAAGTTCCATGTAAAGGGTAGTTTGGGGTGGGGGGATTTTTCTAGAAATCTTCGTGTCGCATCCCATGTTTGGTATTTTACCGACTTTTCGTTTTTGAGTTATCGTGTTCACAGACACGCGGACACACACACACACACACACACACACACACACAAACACGGACCTTTTTGTGAAAATGCTTTTTTTAGATAAAGGGGACCCTAAAACATATATTTCCGGTGAAATCTCGGTATCGAGTTTTTGGGTGGAGTGCAATACATTCTCTGTACACTATGTACATAGTGGGTATAGAGAAAGTAAAAATTATAAGGAATGCATCTTAAATATATAGTAACTTCAAAACTGTAAGTACCATTTTTTATTTCATCAGAAGTTTTCAATAATAATCAGGTGAATAGTTTGTGTCGGGATTCCTTTTTTACTTTCTCGACACATACTACATACATAGTGTATAGAAAAGGTTTGCATTCCACCCAAAAATTCGATACCGAGATTTCACGGAAATACACGTTTTCGGGTCCGCTGTATCAAAAACAAACTTTTTTAGAAAAAGGTCCGTGTGAGGGCCTTTTTAAGTTCAGTATCTCCCAAGGATGCGACACGAAGATTTTCAAGAAAATCCCCCCAAACCCAACTACCCTTTACATGAACAAATTTCTAAAATTTTGGCTTTCTAAAAATGGCTCTAACGATTTTGATTACGTTTATATGACAAATAAAATGTATATATTGAATGTTCTGGTGAGCTCTTTACTCCGGATGACTTTTTCTGACTTTTCCATAACTGGTAAACCGTAAGAGACAGTCAAAAACGTACTACACAAAAGATGTATATCTCGTTAAAACACAATTTATGTCATATACATTTTTTTTCGTGAAGTTGACCGTTTTCAAGATATTCTTTGTTATTAACAAGTTTTAATGTACTTTATGATTCAGAATAGCCTATACGCGTCTCTTCCAATTATTTATTCATGCAAAATCGAAAATTAACGGAATTTTGTGGTACAATTTTACTATATGTAGATTTTTTTTTAAATGTCTCTATACGTACTATGTACATACTGTATAGAGAAGATATTGTATTGCACCCAAAATTCGATACCGGGATACATGTTTTGAAACTCCCTGAATCCAAAAATGAGTTTTAGAAAAATGTCCCTGTGTGTGTATCAGTCTGCATGTCTGTCCGTCAGTGTGTGCAGCAAAGCTCAAAGACGAAAAGTCCGTTAAATACCAAAATTGGTATTTAAGTTTAGTATCTCCCAAGGATGCAACACAAATCTTTTCGAGAAAATCACCCCACCCCAACTACCCTTTTAGATGGAAAAATTTTCGAACATTTTTATTTTATCAAAAATGGCTAACGATTTTGATTAAAATATCGTATATTAAAGACATTTTCATTAAAAATAAAATGTATACCTTGAATTTTCTGGGAATAGCCTCTTAAGACAACTTTATTCTGGATGAATTTTGCATAACTGGTAAACCGTATGGGATAGACAGAAACTTACTTAACAAAAATGTAGATCTCGTAAAAACACACAATTTATGTTATATGCATTTTTTTGGTGATGTTGGCCGTTTCTGAGATATTACTTGTTATAGGTTTCAGTTTTAACGTAATTTTCTCATACGGAAATTTTCAACTCCTGGCCATACTAACAAAATAACTTCAATCATATTAGCAACTAGTTTTTCAAAGATTTGACTATCGCTTTAGCTTAGTGTATTCCCTTATTTCTCTTCTATTTACAAGGGAACAAGTAATAAGGCAATTTCCACTAATTTTTTCTCGATTAGATTGAAGTAAATAGAAGAATAAGCTTTTTAACAATAATTTGTTGTAGAGATGTAGAGAAAGTCATATGAAATGAACACATCAGATTTTTTTCACTATAGCTGATAACCCCGTCGCCCAATTTTAACATGTCGCATATCTATGATCTATTTTAGTATGGCATGGTTTCTATGTTGAGCCCTTAGTTGATGCTGAAGTAATTTTGGAAATAATTACTAAAACTTTCCTATAACAACGTTTTCAGACAAGGAACCACTTCGTGCATTGAAAGGTCACGGAACCGTGAGAACCTCGGGTATGAATTGTAAAAGAACTCACGTTTTGCATTGCCATGATGCTAAGAAGACTTCTTCATCCTGCTGCACCTTGAAACACCTAAGAAATGCCCGTAAGAAGTCGGTCGCACAACCGGCAAACCCATTGGATAGAAATAGCTCATTGCTTCACCTTTATTGGCGCTTCAGTTTTCCCCTCCGTTCTGCGAAGTGTTTGAGTCACATGTATTGTGGACACGGAAGGCCGGCTTTATCATGCGTTTACCACTACGCTGGTTGTGCGTAACTTGTTACTTTCTCTACCAGGAACAGCACATGGTAGATAGGGAAAGAATTACACCCAAAATTCGATACCGAGGTTCCACCACAAATATAGCTTTTGAGGATCCCTGAGTAATAAAATTAGAAAATGGTCAGAATGTGTGTGTGTGGTTTTTACTTTCTCTATACGCTCTATGTACATAGTGTGTAGAGAAGGTATTGCACTCCACCCAAAAATTCGATACCGAGATTTCACCGGAAATATATGTTTTAGGGTCCCCTTTATCTAAAAAAAAGCATTTTCGGAAAAAGATCCGTGTGTGTGTGTGTGTGTGTGTGTGTGTGTGTGAGTCCGTGAACACGATAACTCCAAAACGAAAAGTCGGTAAAATGCCAAACCTGATATTTAAGTTTAGGATCTTCCAGGGATGCGACACGAAGATTTTGAGAAAAATTCCTCCACCCCCAACTACCCATTACATGGAACTTTTTTCGAACATTTTGATTTTCTCAAAAATGGCTCTAACGATTTTGAATTAAAATTTCGTATATTAAAGACACTTACCTGACAAATAAAATGTATATCTTGAATTTTCTGGGAATAGCTTCTGAAGAGTAGTTTATTATGGATGAATTTTACTGAATTTTGAATAACTGCTAAACCGTAAGAGATGGACAAAAACTTACTACACAAAAAAGGTAGAGCCCGTTAAAACACACAATTTATGTCATATACATTTTTTTCGTGGAGTTCGTTTTTGAGACATTCATTATATTTGGTTTCTGCTATGAATAACTTATACATTTCTCATATAGGAATTTGTCAACTGCTGTCCATACAAACAAAGGAACTTCAGTGACAAAGCAACTTGCTTTTGATTATCATTTTAACCTATGGTACTCCCTCATTTCACCTCTACTTACAAGGAAGCAAGTAATATGGCTATTTCTGCTAATGTTTTACTGATTAGCATGAATTAAATAGAAGTATAAGCTTTTTAAGAATAATGTGTTGCAGGGATATAGAGAAAAAAATGAAATGGCCTGTTATTTATGGACTCTCTTTAACTGCTTTGGTTCTCAGCGTCCCATTCTATATTGGGCGTGAAAGATCGCTTAATTTTGCTCAGAGGCCTCTCTTATCAGGCTTGAGGTTCTTTTACGTGCCGTAAATCTACGACGCGGGACCCACAGCTTTAATTCCCTTCCGAAGGAAGCCATGCTAAGGATTTTTACGCCCGAAAAAATCCATCCGCCGGGTTTGAACCCGCGACCTTGGGTATATGAAGTTAGCATGGTAACCATTACACCACGGAGGGCGACAGGGATGTAGAGAAAGTCATGTGAATGGTACACATCAGATTTTTTTTTAAAGCGTTTAACGCCCGCTTTTACTGCTCTGGCACCGCAGGCGATGAAGAGTAAGCTCCGGTGAAATGAAATGGGGAAACCGGAAAACTCAGAGAAAACCCGCCCCTGTGCCGCTTTGTCCACCACAAATCTCTCATGCGGTCGCTTGGGATCGAATTCGGGCCGTCTAGGTGAGAGGCGAATGGGTTGACCACTCGGCCACGGCGCGGCCTATGTGTGTGTGTGTGTGTGTGTGTGTGTGTGTGTGTGAGAGAATAGCGTACTTCCAACACGAATAGTCAGCCAAAGGTTTTAACAAAATCCCTTCACTCCAAAGCAACTTTTGCGTGACTTTTTTTGTTGTTGAAATTTTTGATTTTCTATAAAATGGCTCTAACGATTGATTATAAAATGTTTACATCACAATAAAATGTACTTCTTGAATTTTTTGGGAGTAACCTCTGAAGCGCTCTTCACTCTGGGTGACTTTTACATACTGCAACTGATAAACCAAAAGAGATATACAAAATTGTTTATACATAAAGATTATGAACTTGTTAAAACGCACAATTTGTGACCAATAAACTTTTTCGTGGAGTTAACCGTTTCCGAGATACTCCTTGGTATTGGTTACATTTTCTAACACTTATGAAAAGTCATCACTCTTTCTTTTTCTCTTTTTCTCTCTTTACTTCTACCGTATATGGAGAAAGGAATTTCAATAACATAGCAATCAGCTTTTAAAGAATTTGATTATCGTTTTAGCTTAGTATCACTCATTTCGCCTGTACGTACAAGGATATAAGTAATGAGACTATGTGTGTTCAAATTTACCTCGATTACCATGAAGTCGATAAAAGAATAAGCTTTTGTAAGAATAACTTGTTGCAGAAAAGGTAGAGAGAGTCACATGATTCTAACATGTTTTCTGTTTACATGCGGTGAGTAGTGATACACCCAAAAACTAGATACCATGATTTCATCGGAAATACACCTTTTGAGGCTCCTTGAGTAAAAATAAATCTTTTTATAAAATACTCTTTCTTTGTCTTTGTCTCTCTCCTCTCTCTCTCTGTGCGCGCCTCTATTTCTGTAAACATACGCGTGTAACCCAAATCAGGAAAATTTCATTAAATACCATTAATAATAATAATAACAATAATAATTAAAATCGTGATTTTACGAGAAACGCGCGTGCGCGTGTAGTGTAGTGTGTGGGCGCGCGCGTGTGCGTACAAGATGGCATTATTCAGTACCATGATCAGGTTCCACTAACGAAGCAAAAGAAATAGAAAAACTCTTGAATTGTTCCATTCACATGACTTTCTGTACATCTCTGCAACAAATTATTGTTAAAAAGCTTATGCTTCTATTTACTTCATGCTAATCGAGAAACAATTAGCAGAAATAGTCTTATTAGTTGCTTCCTTGTAAGTAGAAGCGAAATAAGGGAATACCATAGGTTAAAGTGATAATCAAAAACTGATTGCTATGTGACTGAAGTTCCTTTGTTTGTATGGACAGCAGTTGACAAATTTCTGTCTGAGAAAAGTATACGTTTTTCAAAGCTGAAGCCAAAAACAAGGAGTATCTCAAAAAACGATCAACTCCACGAAAAAAATGTATATAACATAAATTGTGTGTTTTAACGTGCTCTACAGTTTTTGTGTGGTAAGTTTTTGTCCATCTCTTACGGTTTAGCAGTTATGCAAAATTCGTAAAGTTCATCCAAAATTAAGTAATATTCAGAGGCTATTTCCAGAAAATTCAAGATATACATTTTATTTGTCAGGTAAATATATTTAATATACGATATTTTAATCAAAATCATTAGAGCCATTTTTGAGAAAATCAAAATTTTCTAAAAAAGGTCTATTTAAGGGGTTTTTCTTGAAAATCTTCGTGTCGCATCCTTAAACACCAAGTTTGTTATTTAACGGTCTTTTCGTTTTTGAGCTATGCTGCCCACAGACACACAGATACACACATACACAGACAGAGAGAGACACACACGGACATTTTTCTAAAAATACTTCTTTTGGATTCAGGTGGTCTCAAAACATGTATTACCGGTGAAATGTCGGTATCGAATTTTTGGGTGCAATACAATACCTTCTCTATACACTATGTACATAGTACGTATAAAGAAAGTAATAAAAGCGGATACTACAAAACGCTTCTATGCAATGAAGGCCACCTGTCCAGCATCATAAATATTGTATAACTTGGAAATAATGTTGTTCAAGTGCAACATCTTTCAGGATGCAACTCGATTTTCTAGAAAATCCTTCACCACAACTACGCTTTACATGGGAACACTTTCGTTATTTTGGATTTTCTCAAAAATGGCTTTAACAGTTATGATTTAAATATCATAAGTTTAAGTTATTAAATTTACTAATAAACACTATAGCTTGAGTTGTTTTAATTTAAATGAATTTTCTAGAATTTCGCATTACCGGTAAATCGTAAGGGAAATACAAAAAAAAAAAAAAAAAAAAAAATGTAAACACACATACAAAAATTACGTCTCATTAGAATCCGGGCCCTTGTATTGCTCAAAGCTCCCATTTTTCTGAAGGATAACGTTCAATTACATCCTCAACAATTCCCTAGTCTTTGTTTCTTAATTTATATTATATTTAAAAGTGTTTATACATTGCAGTATTGTTCATTTTCCCATAGAGATACGCTTATTCATAAGGAATTGCAGGTGTAAAATTGCAGCCCAACAACATAGTTTACATTAAGATGAAATTTCATATTAGAAAGTCTGTATATCGGTTTCTTTCCAGTGTTTTTCTCGGTGGCTCTTGTATTGCTGAAGTACAGGGTTATTGAGAAAGAACAGATTTCAAATATTTATTGCTTCCAAACTACAAAAGATTGAAACATGATTCCAACGTTCATGGAGATAGAAAAATGTAAATTGTTATAATATGTATTCAATATGAGCCCGTGTGTTACACGACATATGTCAAAATGGTGGCACATTCCTTGCGACACACGAATCAGCTGGTCTCCAGTTATCGAATTTACAACTTCAACAATTCGATGTCGTAGATCTTCAAGAGTGCCAGGCATAGGAGGGACAAAAACACGGTCTTTTACATACCCCATAGATAAAAATCACACGGAGTGAGATCTGGAGACCTGGGAGGCCACCGGCGATAAAGTTGATCTGCTCCTCCTCTCGCAATCCAACGCCCTGCAAACGTGTTATTCAAGTAACGTCGGACGTGGTAAGAGAAATGAAGCGGGGCACCATCTTGCATGAAAAAAAATCATTGGAAAACATTAATCGTTGAGTAAAATTGTCTTCTTCCACATCTTCTAACATGCTAATGTACAATTCGTATCTTTTGTTGTGGTCTTCAGGATTCAATGCTTGCAATAACTGCAGTTTGTATGGCTTCAGGTGCAAAAGATGTTTTAGAACTCGCCATGCCGTTGGTTGCTTGCTCGCGATGTGGATTTCTTTGGGATCCTTTCGTATAGTGTACGAATATGCTCGACATTCGCGTCCGATGTGCGAGGGCGTCCCATGTCTTTCCTTTTGCACATGCGATCATCTTCTACGAATTTTCGATGCCACTCGTTAATTTGCTTGTGACGCGGCGATTGTTTATTAAATTGACGACGAAATTCTCGTTGAACTGCAACAATGGACTCTAGTTTTGCTAATTGCTGCACACAAAATGATTTCTCTTGAGGTATCGCCGCCATTTCACTGCAGACATTCAACAACAAACAACAGCGCCAATGTGGCCGTGATTGGAACTTCTACCCCCCGCGCTATTTCAAATGTAAACTTTTCTCTCTTCATCAACGTTGGAATCATGCTTCTATCCTTTGTAGTTTGGAAGCAATAAAAGTTTGAAATGTGTTCTTTCTTTTTGAATAACCCTGTATCTCAAAGTGAAGGAAGTGCAGAGGCGTGTGTAGCAGGAAGGATGGAAGGAGGTATGTAAATGCTGTCGACGTAACAAGATATATATGAAGCGTTAAGTATTACATAAAGTCAGTCTGTGGTTAGGCGCTGGCCTTTTAATCCAACGGTCGTGGATTAAAGTCCTCCCAGTCCGATGGTTTTTAAGGGTATATATGACTAAAATTTCATGAACAATAAAAAACTCGAATTTTTACTTTCTCTACACGTACTATGCACATAGTGTATAGAGAAGGAATTGTAATGCAACCAAAAATACATGGTTTAGGATCCCCTGCATTTTTATAAAAAGTCCATGTGTCTGTCTGTGAGTGTGACTATGGGTAGAATAGCTCAAAAACCAAAACTTCGTTAAATACCAAACTTGGTATTTAAGTTCGGTATATTCTAAGGATGCAATACAAAGCTTTAAGACAATCTCTCACCCCTAAAGACCCTTTACATGGAAAATGTTTGAAAATTTTAATTTTGTCAAAAATGGCTCTAAATATTTTGATTAAAATATCGTATATTAAAGATGTTTAAATAAAATGTATATCTAAAATTTTCTGAGAATAGCCTCTGAAGACATGTTTATTCTGGATGAATTTTGCGGAATTTTGCATAACTGGTAAACCGTAAGACAGACAAAAACTTAATACGCAAAAAATGTAGAGCTCCTTAAAACACACAATTTATGTCATGTACGTTTTTTCGTGGGGCTGACCATTTTTGAGATATTCCTTGTTATTGGTTTCAACTTAAACTACTTATACTTTTCTCATACGGGAATTTATCAATTTCTGTTCAAAGAAACAAAGGAACTTCAGTCACATAGCAACCAGCTTTTGACTATTACTTTAACCTATGTTACTTCCTTATTTCGCTTCTGCTTACAAGGAAACAAGTAATGAGACTATTTTTTCTCGATTAGCATGAAGGAAATAGCATGAAGCATTAGCTTTTTAACACTAATTTGTTGCAGAACTGTAGAGAAAGTCATGTGAATGCCCGGCGTTCCTTAGCTGCTATGACATCTGGACCTTTACTAAGGATAGCAACAAGATCTGCGAACTCTGAAATTAGCAGATCTCATGTTTTGGAAAATGAAAGCGAAATATCAAATATGGGAATGGAGAGAATCCTACACCTTAGGAGACTTGCATTTCATGTTAACTCAGCTTCTGCAAAACTAGGTGCGGCAAACGTGAGGGAGACCTTCGGAATGTTTAATAAGGACCACCACAAGTCTTGCGTCTAGCGAGATGAGACTGCTTATAGTGTGGGAGAGATCACAGTACACGTAAAAGACTAGTGCCGGTCGAAAAGATGTCTCAAATACAAACGAATCTTGCGACAGAAAAAGTACAAAATTCTGATGTGTTCCATTTCTCTGTAACAAATTATTGATAGCAAGGTTATTCTTCTATATACTTCATCATAATGGAGATAAACATTAGCAGAGATTGTCAACACGTAGTTCTTTGTGTAGAAGGGAGAAAAATCTGATGGATTCCATTCACATGACTTTCTCTACATCTCTGCAACAAATTATTTATTTCATGCTAATCGAGAAAAAATTAGCAGAAATAGTCTTATTACTTGCTTCCATGTAAGTAGAAGCGAAATAAGGGAGAACCATAGGTTTATGTATTAGTCAAAAACTGGTTGCAATATGACTGAAGTTCCTTTGTTTGTATGGGCAGGAGTTGACAAATTCCTGTATGAGAAAAGTTAAGTTTTTCAAAGCTGAAACCAAAAACAAGGAATATCTCAAAAACGAACATCTCCACGAAAAAAATGTATACAATATAAATTGTGTGATTTAATGTGCTCTACATTTTTGTGGTAAGTTTTTGTCCATTTCTTACGGTTTAGCAGTTATACAAAATTCCGTAAAATTCACTCAGAATAAAGTCTTCAGAGGCTATTCCCAGAAAATTCAAAATATAATTTTATTTTCCAGATAAATATTTTAATATACGATATTTTAATCAAAATCGTTAGCCATTTTTAAAACATCAAAATGTTCAAAAAGAGTTCCATGTAAAATGTAGTTTGGGGTGGGGTTTTCTCTCAAAATCTTCGTATCACATCCCTGGAAGACACTAAACTTAAATACCAAGTTTGGTCTTTAACCGACTTTTCGTTTTTGAGCTATCGTGTTCACAGACACACTGACCTTTTTCTGAAAATACTGTTTTTTGGATACAGGGGACCCTAAAACATATATTTCCGATGAAATCTCGGTATCGAATTTTTTGGTGGAGTGCAATACCTTCTCTATACACTATGTACATAGTGCGTATAGAGAAAATAAAAATCTAATGTGTTCCATTCACATGTCCTATAGTTGTTCCGTAAACACAGCTTTTATTAAAAACATTAATCTGTTTTCTACATTATGCTAATCAAGATAAACATAAGCAGAATTCGTCTTATTACTAGCTTCCTTGTAAGTAGAAAAGAAATAAGAAAATGCACAGGCCAAAGCCGGTCGCTATGTGAAACAATTGAAATTCCAATCTCTTTTCCTGCCAAGATTAAACAAACGCGAAACGATGAAAAAGATTCTTTCCGTTTGAGAAAAGTTAAAGTGGATAAAATTGAAACCAATAAACCAGAATATTTCGAAAACGGTTAACTCTACAAAATAAATCTGACATGTTCGTTTCACACTACTGTCTCTACATCTTTGTTACAAATTATTGTATAAAAGCTTATTCTTCTGTCTACTTCATGATAATCGCGATAAACATTAGTAGAAATTGTCATTATTAGTTGGTTCCTTGTAAGTTAAAGGGAAAATATCTAATGCATTCCATTCACATGACGTCCTCAAGCTGTTTGGTAAACAATCCTTTTATTCAAAACATTGATCTGTTATCTACATCATGCTAATCAAGATAAACATAAGCAGAATTAGTTTTATTGCTAGCTTCCTTGTAAGTAGAAGGGTCATAAGAAATTGCACAGAATAAAGCGAAAATCCCGTCGCTATGTGAAACAATTTAAAGTCTAACCTCTTTGCTTGCCAGTAAACAAACGAGAAACGAGAATAAAGATGTCTTTCCGTTTGAGAAAAGTTTAAGTGGCTTAAAATTGAAACCAATAATCTGGAATATCTCGAAAACGGTTAACAGCGGTTAAAGAGTAGTTTCGGGTGGGGGGATTTTCTTGAAAATCTTCGTGCCGGTATTTAACGGTCTTTTCGTTTTTTGAGCTATGCTGTCCACCAGACACACACATACACGCGCGGACCTCTTTCTAAAAGTGCTTTTTAGGCTTCAGGGAACCCAAAACATGTATTTCCGGTGAAATCTCGGTATCGAATTTTTGGGTGTATTACAATTCCTTCTCTATACACTACAGTTATTAAGCGCATGGAATGGACATAACTATTGCTACTAGGGTCTATTTTCCTATGAAAAGCAGGCTAGATTTGCATGGTTACCAAATGGTCAACAAGCACGGTATTTTCGACCTTATTGCTTTCAGAGTGTGAAGTGTTGCATGTCTCTAAAAATAATAAGGGACAGGTGAACCACCTGGAATTTAGAATATATTCCTTATAATTTTCTGGAATAAGCTTCGAAGTCCACTTCATTAGGAAGCAATTTGTAACTGGTAAACCATAAGTGATAGACTAACTTACTACAAACACAGTCTTTAAAAGACACACTTTATTTATGATAGTTTATTATGTAGTAGCAGTCACTTGTGAGATATCCGTTGTGTTGGTTTGAAATTCTCAATACTTTTTGTCATTTTTGGAAGTGCTGTCAGCATTCGGTTGAATTTAGAAGTGTCACGAAACGAGCATACAGTTTCAATGCCAAGCATATGACGATCCATTTTTACTTTCTCTAGCCCCATATGCACAATGTACATAGGGATATAGAAGTATTGTATTCCACCCAAAAATTCGATACCGAGATTTCACCCGGAAATACATGTTTTAGGACCCCATGTATCCAAAAAAAGCATTTTCAGAAAAAGGTCCGTGTGTATGTGTGTCCGTGTGGCTGTGAACACGATAACTCAAAAACGAAAAGTAGCTAAAACACCAAACTTGGTATTTAAGTTTAGTATCTTCCCCCCAACCAAAACTACCCTTTACATGGAAACTTTTTCGAAAATTTTGATTTTCTTAAAAATGGCTCTAACGTTTTTTTTAAAATATCATACATTAAAGATATTTACCTAACAAATAAAATGTATATCTTGACTTTTCTGGGAATAGCTTCTGAAGACCTGTTTATTTTGGATGAATTTTGCTTAATTTGGCATAACTAGTAAACCGTAAGAGATAGGCAACACTTACTGTACAAAAAATGTAGGTCTTGTTAAAATACACAAGTTATGTCATACAAATTTTTCTTGTGGAGCTTACCGTTTTCGAGGTATTCATTGTTATTAGTTTCAGTTGTGAAGTACTTTTATTTTTCTCAGACGGGAGTGTGTGTTTTTCTTTTGTTCTACTCCTGGCCAAGAAAAGAAGCGATTTGTAATGACAAGCGCATAACGACAGCTTTTAAAACATTTGACTATCGGTTTAGCCTAGTGTATTCCCTTATTTTCTTCCTACTTATACGGAACTAAATAATAAGAACATTGTGCTAATGAGTACCACGATTAGCAAGGTGCAGAAAGAAGAAGAATCTTGTGTATGAAGTTTGTAGAACAACTAGAGAAAGTCATGTGAGTGTAACACATCAGATTTTTTAATAATTGGCTATCAATTGGTTCCAGAAGAGTAAGACTAGAAAGCCATGTGAGTGCAACATATAATATTGTTCTCTATCTAGTTCATGTCAATAGAACTAGAACAGTTCCATTACATATTTTATGTAGTTACAAGGTGAATACAGGAAACGAGTAGAGAAAGTAAATAGTAATGAATGCAATGCAACTACGGTGTGTCCCGCAGTTTTACTGAAGTAATACAGTATCATTTCTTCTCTACTGAATACTATTTAATGGTCTCGTTTAGTCCCACCACCTAAGGGGATTTGAAATTTGAAGTACGAGTGTAGAGGTTAAAAATCAAACTAACGATGTATTTATAATTTGGTTGAAATTTGTAAACAAAAAGTAACTGTAGTCTATATAGAAAGCTTCCTGAAATTTACGATTTTCAGTCTTTTCGTTGAAAATACTAAATTGAAATTTTATTAAGACTTTAAAGGAACTTTTTTTATAGGTATTATAAAGAACCTTTAAGAATTGCTGTGTTCAACGGAATAGCTACAAATATGGAATTGAAAGTTATAAAATTACGAGGCCCAGAATGTTTTAACTGTTCCAACATGTTTCAGACTTGGCTGAAGTTTGAACAAAATTAATGAGAATAAGTTACGAGGTACGTCCTGAAAGTAAGTTCCGTTTGGTAATAAAATTAAATTGTGTACAGATACAGAATAATTATTTATTGCACGAAATTTTACAACTCTTAAACCACTTTTCCACATAACTGCCGAAATTTTGCAGGCTTTTGTCATAGCGTGGCACAAGTTTTTGTATACCTTCTTCATAGAAGTTTACCGCCTGTGTCTTCAAAAAGTTGGAAACATTTTCTTTCAGCTCTTCGTCATTGTTGAAGTGTTGACCGCCAAGGAAAGACTTGAGATGTAAGAACAGAAGAAAGTCGCTAGGAGCAAGGTCAGGGCTGTACGGGGGATGGTCAAACACGTCCCAGCCAAATCCCTGTAGGAGGTTTTTCGTCACATTTGCAGTGTGTGGTCCTGAGTTGTCGTGCACTTCACTACGTCCTTCATTGAACTGTCGGACCCATCCTCTCACCATTGAATCACTCATCGCATTTTGTCCGTAAACTTCGCAAATTTGCCGATAAATTTCAAATTGGTGTCACTTTCCTAGCATTCAGAAAACGAATCACAGATCTGATTTCACAAGCGGCGGGATTTTCAATCAACACCGACATTGTAAACAAGCACAACAAAGCGTATGCGGCTGACAGCGATCTCAAAATGGCGCACGTTTCTTCTCCTTGATACAGAGCGTCTACCGCGCATGTGCGGAACTGCGATCGCAGCGCAGCAGCGGAGATAAATTGAAACGGAACTTACTTTCTGGACGTACCTCGTATTTTCAATTTATCCCTGATAACCT
Organism: Hymenopus coronatus; assembly: GCA_030762935.1. Lineage (NCBI taxonomy): Eukaryota > Metazoa > Arthropoda > Insecta > Mantodea > Hymenopodidae > Hymenopus > Hymenopus coronatus. Next base: position 27,484,792 of record CM060889.1, read on the forward strand.
TGCATCTAGAATGTAACACTACATACAAATCTGCATAGCAATACAATTTCAATACTGTTTTCCTTTGGAGCGGGGGATGGTAGGAGCATTTTGTGTTTACGTTCTGGTATCTGTAGACACGGAAATATACCAAAACTCTTATTTTAATAGAAGGCTCCCTCGTTTACAGAACAATCACCAATTAGCTGGAATTTCCAGAGAGCGGACGGGGCTGCTATCCAAATCTTTCTACACCGACAATATGGGGAATTTGTACAATCTGCCACTGGTGTAAATGAAGCCTGGGCTAATTTCAAAACACTCACCTCGGAAGCAATAATTAAATATATACCCTTTAAAGTTTTAAAAAGTAACGCCGATTCAGAATTTTATACAAAACGTATTAAAAGGAAGACAAGACACGCGTATCACAAAAGGAGGAAATCAGAATGGCATTTTAATAAATTTAAAGAACTAACCAAACAATTACAAGACGAAAAGTTGCAAGCACAGAAACGGTTCTTAGAAGGAATCCTTAACGGAAAAATCTGATGTGTTCCATTCACATGACTTTCTCTTCATCTCTGCAATTAATTATTGTTAAAAAGCATAAGCTTCTATTTATTTCATGCTAATCGGCAAAAAAAAATAGCAGAAATAGTCTTATTACTTGCTTCCTTGTAAGTAGAAACGAAATAAGGGAGTACCATAGGTTAAAGTGATATTCGAAAACTGGTTGCTATGTGACTGAAAGTTCATTTATTTGTATGAACAGGAGTTGATAAATTCCTGTATAAGAAATGTTTTTTCAAAGCTAAAACCAAAAACAAGGAAAATCTCAAAAACGATCAACTCCACAAAAAAAAAAAAAAAAAAAAAAAAAAAAAAAATGTATACAACATAAACTATGTGTTTTAATGTGCTATACATTTTTTGTGTGGTAAGTTTTTGTCCATCTCTTACAGTTTAGCAGTTATGCATAATTCCGTAAAATTCACGCAGAATAAAGTAGTCTTCAGGGGCTAATCCCAGAAAATTCAACATATACATTTAATTTTTCAGGTAAATATCTTTAATACACGATATTTTCATCAAAACTGTTAGAGACATGTTTTAGAAAACCAAAATTTTCGAAAAAAGTTCCAGTTTGGGGTGGGGTGATTTTTGTCAAAATCTTCGTGTCGCGTCCCTGGAAGATACTAAACTTAAATGCCAAGTTTGGTATTTTACCGACTTTTCGTTTTTGAGTTATCGTGTTCACAGACACACGGACACATACATGGATCTTTTTCTGAAAATACTCTTTTTTGGATACAGGGGAGCCTAAAACATATATTTCCGGTGAAATCTCGTATCGAATTTTTTCGTGGAGTGCAAAACCTACTCTATACACTATGTACATAGTACGTGTAGAGAAAGTGAGACAGAATGGCTGGAAAGCTTTTTACAATTATGTGAGAAGACGCAGAGGTAATAAAGAGGATATACCAAACTTCAAAGTAAATGGAATTGCTATAGCAAATGATAGGGACAAAACCAACATATTAAATTCGTATTTTGTATCGGTTTTTAATAAATTGGATGATAGTTCTGAACAGGAAATTGGGGATGGTGGAGAATCACTTTTTACTTTCTCTATACTCACTATGTACATAGTGTATAGAGAAAGTATTGCACTCCACCAAAAAATTCGATACCGAAATTTCACCGGAAATATATGTTTTAGGGTCCCCAATATCCAAAAAAAGCATTTTCACAAAAAGGTCCGTGTGTGTGTGTGTGTGTGTGTGTGTGTCTGTGAACACGATAACTCAAAAAACGAAAAGTCGGTAAAATACTTGGTATTTAAGTTTAGTATCTTCCAGGGATGCGACACGAAGATTTTGGGAAAAATACCCCCACCCACAACTACCCTTTACGTGAAACTTTTTTCAAAAATTTTGATTTTCTCAAAAATATCTCTAACGATTTTGATTAAAATATCGTATATTAAAGATATTTACCTGACAAATAAAGTGTATATTTTGAATTTTCTGGGAATATCCTCTGAAGATTACTTTATTCAATTTTACGGAATTTTGCATAACTGCTAAACCGTAAGAGATGAACAAAAACTTACCACACAATAAATATAGAGTACCTTAAAACACACAATTTATATTATATACATTTTTTTCGTGGAGTTGATCGATTTTGAGATATTCCTTGTTTTTTGGTTTCAGCTATAAAAAACATACTTTTCTCATACAGGAGAGGTTCCCTAACTCCAAAAAAATAGAAAAAGGTTATCATGTGCTTGTGTGTTTATATGTGGACAGCACAGCTGAAAAATGAAAATACCTTTAAATACTAAACTTAGTTTTTGTATTTATTATCTTCCAAGGATGCGACACGAAGATTTTTATAAAAATGCAGACACCCCAAACTATCCTTTACATATATATTTTTCTCAAAAATGGCTTATGTTTTTGATTAAAATTTCGTATATTAAATATATTAGATCAAAAATAAAATGTATATCTTTTATTTATATTTATAATGCATTTATGCATTTTCTGGAAATAGCCTCTGAAGACCTCTTTATTCTGGATGAATTTTGCCATTTTGCTTAACTGTTAAACCGTAAGAAATAGAAATAGCTTACTGAACAAACAATGTAGATATCGTCAAAACACACAATTTATGTACTTTACGTTTTTATTGTGGAGGTAACCGTTTCCGAGATATTCCTTGTTATTGGTTTCAATTGCAAAGTTCTTTTGTCAAACAGGAGTGTCCGTTTTTCTTTTGTTCTACTTCTGGCCAAGCAAAGAAGCGATCTGCAATGGCAAACGCATAACGGCAGCTGTTAAAATATTTGACTATCACTTTATCCTAGTGCATTCCCTTAGTTCCCTTCTACTTATAAGGAACTAAGTAATAAGAACATTCTGCTAATGTTTATCTAATACCAAACTTGATATTTAAATTAAGTATCTTCCAAGGATGCGACACGAAGATTTTGAGGACAATTTTCCCACCCCAGACTCCTCTTTACATGGAAAAAATTCATAAAATTATGTTTACCTCAAAAATGGCTGTAACTATTTTGATTAAGATACGGTATATAAAAGATATTTACACGACAAATATAGTGTATATTTTGAATTTTCTAGGAATAGCCTCTGAGGACCTCTCTATCCTGGGAGAATTTTTCTGCATTTAATGTAACTAGTAAACCATAAGAGATAAACAAAAACTTACTGCACAAAATAGTAGATCTCGTTGAAACACACAATTTATGTCATCTATTTTTACTTTCTCTATACGCACTATGTACATAGTGTATAGACAAAGTATTGCACTCCACCCAAAAATTCGAAACCGAGATTTCACCGGGAATATATGTTTTAGGGTCCCCTTTATCTAAAAAAAGCATTTTCACAAAAAGGTCCGTGTGTGTGTGTGTGTGTGTGTGTGTGTGTGTGTGTGTGTGTGTGTGTGTGTGTGTGTGTGTGTCCGTGTGTCAGTGTATCCGTGTGCCTGCGAACACGATAGCTCAAAAACGAATAGTCGGTAAAATATCAAACTTGGTATTTAAGTTTAGTATCTTCCAGGGATGCGACACGAAGATTTTGAGAAAAATCCGGCCACCCCAAACTACCCCTTACATGGAACTTTTTTCGAAAATTTCAATTTTCTCAAAAATGGCTCTAACGATTTTGATTAAAATTTCGTATATTAAAGATATTTACCTGACAAATAAAATGTATATCTTGAATTTTCTGGGAATAGCCACTGAAGAGTAGTTTATTCTGGATGGATTTTACTGAATTTTGAATAACTGCTAAACCGTAAAAGATGGACAAAAATTTATTGCACAAAAAATGTAGAACACGTTAAAACACACAATTTATGTTATATACATTTTTTTCGTGGAGTTCGTCGTTTTTTGACATTCCTTATTTTTGGTTTCTGCTATGAAAAACGTATACTTTTCTCATACAGGAATTTGTCAACTGCGGTCCATACAAACAAAGGAATTTCAGTGACATAGCAGCCAGCTTTTGATTATCACTTTAACCTATGGTACTCCCTTATTTCGCTTCTACTTACAAGGAAGCGTGTAATATGGCTATTTCTGCTATTTTTTTTTTTTTACTGATTAGCATGAATTAAATAGAAGTATAAGCTTTTAAGAATAATTTGTTGCTGAGATGTAGAGAAACTCATGTGAATGGTACACATCAGAGTTTTTTCGTAGAGTTGACCATTTTTTAAATATTTCTTGTTACTGGTTTCTGTGTTAAAATATTCTTCTCACACGGGAATTTGTCAACTCCTAGCAATGCAAAGAAACGGATTTCATCCATATTTGAAAGATTTGAATCACTTTAACCTTTCTGCAAGCGTTTCTCTCGATTAGCATGAAATAAATAGAAGAATAAGCTTTTTGACAATAATTTGTTACAGAAATTTAGAGAAAGTCATGTGAATTTAACATATCAGATTTTTACTTTCTCTACATGTACTATGCACATAGTGTATAAAGAAGTTATTGCATTCCACCCAAAAATTCTATACCGAGATTTCAAATGAAATACACGTTTTAGGGTACCCTGTATCCATAAAAAGCATTTTCAGGAAAAGGTCCGTATGTGTGCGTGTGTGTGTCCCTGTGTCAGCGTGTCTGTGAACACGATAACTCAAAAATGAAAAGTCGATAAAATACCAAACATTGTATTTAAGTTTAGTACCTTCCACGGATGCGACATGAAGATTTTGAGAAAAATCCCCCCACCCCAACTACCAATTACATGGAAAACATTTCGAAAATTTTGATTCTCTCAAAAATGGTTCTAACAATTTTGATTATAATACCATAAAAATATTTTGATGGCAAATAAAATATATATCTTGAATTTTCTCGGAATAGCCTCTAAATACCTCTGATTTATGAATGAATTTTGGGTAACTGGGAAACCGTTAGAGGTACACAAAAATTTACTACGCACAAAATGTAGATCACGTTAAAATACACAATTTATGTCATATATGTTTTTTTTTTTCGTGACATTTACCATTTCTGAGATATTTTTTGTTATATGTTTCAGATTTAAAGTACTTAAACTTTTTTTCCCACTGAAACTGGCCCTGTATAGAAACGGATTTTATCCCATGGCAATCGGCTTTTAAAAGATTTTACTATAGCTTAGTCTAGTGTGTTCCCTTATTTTCTTTCTACTTACAAGAAAGCAAGTAATTAAGTCAATTTCTACTAATGCTTATTTAGATTATCGTAAAGTAGATAGAAGAATGTGCTTTAAACAATAATTTGTTATAACGATGTAGAAAAAGTCATGTGAATGGAACACATAAAATTTTTAACTTAAAGCCATTCACAAAGTATATGTTAGAAAGCTCAATATATGTATCTTCCCAAAAGAGTTTTTAGTAAAACTAAGTGTGGACAGTTTTAGTGGAGCAGTGTTTTTAATTAGAAATTAAAATCTGTGCAGAAACAGTAACCATTTTAGCAATTTTCCTTTTGCGTGGACATAAAATGTTTTCTAGTTTTGTCACGGAAATGTTGGAAATCTGATGTTTGAAGCTTTTCTATATGCTTCTATGACATTGGCAGAAACATTTTAGTCATTTACTCAAAACTTATACGAGAATGTTTAGATTTTGAAAAACGCACATTTTGAAGCAGAAAGTATAGCAAGGCAACTGAAATTTGGCAAAATAACGAATCTCTGTGTACAAAAAATGAAGTTTCTAGCTTTAAAATTGAGAAAAATTAAATTTCACGATTAATCTATTTTCAATTCCACTTTTTTGAACATATCACATTAATCAAAATGTCCCTTGAAACGCATCTTATAGCTTATTAGCCTGACATTTTCTTAATTTTTTCAGAAGTTAAGGATTTAAAAATTGTTGTGCACAATTAACAAATACTAAAGTGTTCAACTGAAATTAGCTACTTCCATAACTCGCATTGTAAAAGTTGAATTCAATGACATGTATAACTTTTTTCTCTTAGCTAATAATCAAGAAAAACGCCTCCACAACAATTTCTTAAATTTCTGTAGTAATCTCATATTAATAATATTAATAACTTGGAGCAATACAATAATCATGAGGGTTCAAGAAGTATTATAATATTATAATATAAAACACTATTAAACAAACTATTCTTACAACCGCTTATTCTTCTGGCTACTTCGTAATAATCGAAAAAAAAAAAATTCAAAATAAGTTTTATTACGTATTTCCTTAAGTGCATGGTGTTGCAGGAATGCAATAGCATTAAGCTTTAATCAAAATTTTTAAGAGCGCTTCGCTATGCAGTGATTTTTAAATTTCGTTCTCTTTGCACGGCCAAGATAAAAGGAAAGATAGAAAAAAATCTGATGTGTTCCATTCACATGACTTTCTCTACATCTCTACAACAAATTATTTTTAAAAAAACTTGTGTTCCTTCCTGCAAATCGAGAAAAAAATTAGCAGAAATAGTCTTATTACCTTCTTCCTTGTAAGTAGAAGCGAAATAAGGGAATACCATAGGTAAAGTGATAGTCAAAAGCTGGTTGCTATGTGACTGAAGTTCCTTTGTTTGTATGGACACGAGTTCACAAAGTCCTGTATGAGAAAATTATGATTTTAATAGCTGAAACCAAAAACAAGGAATATCTAAAAAACAATAAACTCCACGAAAAAAATTTATATAACATAATTTGTGTGTTTTAAAGTGCTCTACATTTGTTATGTGGTAAATTTTTGTGTATCTCTTGCGGTTTAGTAGTTATGTAAAATTCCGCAAAATTGACCCACAATAAAGTAGTCTTCAGAGGCTATTTCCAGAAAATTCAAATTATACATTTTATTTGTCAGGTAAATATCTTTAATATACGACATTTTAATCAAAATTGTTAGAGCCATTTTTTAGAAAATCAAAATTTTCGAAAAAAGTTCCGTGTAAAGGGTAGTTTGGGGTGGGGGGATTTTTCTCAAAATCTTCGTGTTGCATCTCTGGAAGATACTAAACTCAAATACCAAGTTTGGTATTTTACTGACTTTTCGTTTTTGAGTTAACGAGTTCACAGACACGGACACACTCACACACACACACACACACAAAGACCTTTTTCTAAAACTATTTTTTTTTGATACAGGGGACCCTAAAACATATATTTCCGGTGAAATCTCGGTATCGAATTTTTTGGCGGAGTGCAATACCTTCTCTATACACTATGTACATAGTACGTATAGAGAAAGTAATAACTATAGTTTATCACTTATGCAAAAGCCATTGCAAAGCAAAATTATCCCTCAAATCCGCGATGGCACTATTCAATACAAAAATATTACCCATACTTACGTACGGACTAGACTTAACATGGGACAAATTCCGCACGAAAGACTTCCACACCCTAGAGAACGTTAAAGCCCGTTTCCTGAAAGCTACACCGGGAGTGCCAAAGCACACTCTATCTATTAATTATCAGTGAGAAATTTCCTTGTGATTGACACTTGTGGGTGTGTCGTCTGGACAGGGGCTCGTCAGGTTGCTAACCAATCATAGTGTAAGAATACATAACCGCCAGAGACGTGACGTCATCGGCGTTGCAACATCTACGTGGTTCAGTGGAAATTTACGCGCGCGCTCTCATACAAGACTGATCAATCGTTTGCAATCTGATTGTTTGATTGCATTCTGTGAAAAGTTTGGTCGTGTTACACATAGTGATCGTAAGGATTTACATTTATAATCGTTACTGCCTTTTATATATCCCGGACATTGCTCTTGTTCTCATCCTAGAAATATCACGAGTGACACTGTCATTTGAAAATGTCTTACATCCTTGATAAGTAAGTTGAGGTTACCTTAGTCGAAATAATAAAACTTTTCCGTTTAGTGAAATACAGGACCCAATGTGGAAAGGAATAGATGAGGTAACTAGTGAGAAATGGGGAAAAAATAGATCAACATACGAGAGGTATACATGGATAGAAGAAGCCATTTTAGAGGAAGCAGTGGAACGTTTGTCGCTGCAGACGGACAGCGAATAAATAGGGCAACAGCGTACCGAGACGGCCACGTGTCAGCAGAATGTCAATCACAAGGTAATTTCTCACCGATAATAGATTGGTCTACCTGCTAGCACGAGAAGCCTTCTTAATAGAATAACTCAGGACAAGACTTGGACTTCCCTGGACCCCCAACTGGGAGAAGACGCTCGACGAAAGAACAATGAAGAAGGAGGACATCTGGTCAGAATTCTAACCAACGGAAGCTTGGTAAACCGGAACTGGACTGGCACGAACCAAAAGCTCCGACACTTCACGACATAGATGGCAGCACATGGATATCATCACAAAGCTTGCAGGAACAAGCCATTCCACGTCTCGGACAACACCTGTGTATGCGATACTTGTGGCAATATACATATGTGACAGATACCATGTTCTAACGTGCTCAAAGCGGACCAGATCAGTGATACACTTTTGCACAAAATAACTCCAAAGATAACAACTTGTATGCGATATTATTATTATTATTATTATTAAAACCATTCAGAATGAAGAGGACTGTAGAGGCTCTTCCCAGAAAATTCAAGATATAGCTTTAATTTGTCTCAAAGTAATGGTACTTTGATCAAATTTTTTGAAAATTTTACCATGTAAAGAGTATTCTGGGATGATGTGATTTTCTTGAAAATGCTGAATTAAATACGAAGTGTGTGTTTTTATTCGACTTTTAATTTTTGAAGTATGGTGTTCTCTCTCAATCGCCTTTTTTCTAAAAACATTTTAGGGATTCAAGGGTCCTCAAAACATCATTTCCGGTGAAAACTCGGGGTAAAATTTTTGAGTGGGAATAAAATACTTTCCCTATTAACTATACCAGTAAAAATCACATTTCAATAACGGTTTGACATAGCTCGTTATGAATTTATGTTTTGGCTCCTGAGTTTAAAGTTAAAAAAATTCACACATTTTCACTATACGGTTCACTCCAGGTAGCAACACCTAACAGTTCAACACATCAGAAAACGTTTACAGCTTACTCATAGTTAGCCAGCCAATATTAATTAAGAACAGTGCTATTTCTTAGGTCTCTCCACTGAGGTTAGGTTCACTGACCGCTTAGCACCTCCATACAGAAACGCATCGGCATTCTGCCAAAAAGATGAAAAGCGTTCGGAATAACAACGATGTTTGTAAGCGAAACTATTCACTTTGTATCGTCGCTATAGTATAATCAGAAAAAATCTGACGTGTTCCATTCACATGACTTTCTCTACATCTCTGTAACAAATTATTGTTAAAAAGCTTATGCTTCTATTTACTTCTTGTTAATCGAGAAAAAATTAGCAGAAATAGTCTTATTACTTGCTTCCTTGTAATTAGAAGCGAAATAAGGGGGTACCATAGGTTAAAGTGATAGCCAAAAGCTGGTTGCTATGTGACTGAAGTTCCTTTGTTTGTATGGACAGGAGTTAACAAATTCCTGTATGAGAAAGGTATGTTTTTTAAAGCTGAAACCAAAAATAAGGAATATCTAAAAAACAATCAACTCCACGAATAAAAATGTATATGACATAACTTGTGTGTTTTATCCTGATCTACTTGTTTGTGATGTAAGTTTGTCTATCTCTTACGGTTTACCAGTTATGCAAAATTCAACAAAAGTCATCCAGAATAAAGAGGTCTTTAGGGGCTATTCCCAGAAAATTCAAGATACACATTTTATTTGGTATGTAAATATCTTAAATATAAGAAATTTTAAACAAAACTGTTAGAGAAATTTTTGATAAAATCAACATTTTCGAAATTTTTCCATATAAAGGTGAAAATCTTAGTGTCGCATCCTTGGAAGATACCAAACCTAAATACCAAGTATAGTATTTAACAGTATTTTCGTTTTTGAGCTATGCTTTCCACAGACACACACATACACACACGCACCCGGACCTTTTTCCAAAAAAAAAAAATTTTGATTCAGGGGGACCCAAAACATGTATTTCCGGCGAAATCTCGGTATCGAATTTTTGGGTGGAATGCAATACCTTCTCTATACACTATGTACATAGTACGGGCAGAGAAAATAAAAAAAAAACTTGACTGACAAATAAAATCTTTGAAATCGTATTACAAATACAAGACCCTTCGATCGCACTTACTTTCATTCGATTTTTTTGAGCGGCCCGTTTTTTGCATAATTTCCAGTATTTGTTATTACAATCATATTGCAATGCGTTCTGTTTTAATAAGCACTATTTGATATTGCTCTCTCTAGATTCTATGAGAGAGCAATTATTGTAAACAAATTCCATCCAAATTGCTTCTGCTTTGGGTTTAACTTTAAAAAAAAATATCTAAAATGTTTGGAATGTTAGATTCTCTGTTTTCGTCTGCAATTTAGGCGTTAATAAACAGAATATGCGGTTACGTCATGAGTTAAAAACAACACAGTTTCACTACCATGGAGCCAAACTTGCACTCACAAAAACTGAATACGCATTACGTACAAAGACCTAGCAAAGTGTGGGAACACATTCCTAATCGCCTTCATGCGCGTCCAGCCATGCATTTGACCATAAACCAGTTTAAAGTGACATAAAAACAGCATTAATGCGGCTTTAAAGTGAAACACCAGATAATTAATGACTTACTACTTTGTAGCTCTTGTAGCTGTCAACATATCACATGACACCCTTTGGCATGGTGACAACATAACAGCATGTGCATGTCACTAACAAAAAGCAAGCACTTAACAAAACTTTGCACTGTACACTTCAGTAATGTTATTTCGTGTGTCACTTTTTCTATCACAATGTGAAAACAGTAGAAGGTCACTAAAGGAATGACAGTCGACAGACTAAGTAAAACTCGAAGGTGGACGGAGAATAGCAATGAAACGTTTGTCACTGTGGCGGAATGAAGACTATACGCGCTTCTTCATCGTAATCCATCGAACGTCGGTCAAGGGAAGGAGGGGGGAGGGTTCTGTTTATGTATATATACACACAACCACACAAAAATCCCGGGCAGCTTTCCAAAGAAGCGGCCTCTATTAGCAAACCTGGGCTCTTGGATCTGCCCTGCTGTCCTTGGTAATGAAAAGGCGTGGCAAGAGGAGCCATAGGTTCAAGTACCTCCTACGCCATACCGGTTTATTGTTCAATGTATATCTTACGTATATTCTTTTTATAACACAAACTTCCCAACAATATACGTAAGCACCCAGCTATAGGCATCGTAAATTTTTTTTGAAAACCATCGTGGTTCCCTGCTTCCTCTTCTCTAGTTACTTTTAGCCTTAAACTGGTGAAATGATGTGATTTTAAATTAAATATGATATGCTTAATGGATAGCATTCATTTATCACATTTAGATTCAAATACTATAAAATCTGATGTGTACCATTCACATTACTTTCTCTATACCCTGCAACAAATTATTCTTAAAAAGCTTATACTTCTATTTACTTAATGCTAATCAGAAAAAAATAGCAGAAATAGTGTTATTACTTGCTTCCTTGTAAGTAGAAGCGAAATAAGGGACTACCATAGGTTAAAGTGATAGTCGAAAGCTGGTTGCTATTTCAATGAAGTTCCTTTGTTTATATGGATGGGAGTTAACGAGTTCCTGTATGAGAAAAGTATACGTTTTTCATAGCAGAAACCAAATATAAGGAATGTCTAAAAATTGACGAACTCCACGAAAAAAATGTATATAACACAAATTGTGTGTTTTAATGTGTTCTACATTTTGTGTGTATTAAGTTTTTTTTCATCTCTTACGGTTTAGCGGTTATTCAAAATTCAGTAAAATTCATTCAGAATAAACTACTCTTCAGAGGCTATTCCCAGAAAATTCAAGATATACATTTTGTCAGGTAAATATCTTTAATATACGAAATTTTAATCAAAATCGTTAGAGCCATTTTTGATAAAATCAAACTTTTCGAAAAAAGTTACATGTAAAGGGTAGTTGGGTGGGGGGATTTTTCTCAAAATCTTCGTGTCGTATTGCTGGAAGATTCTAAACTTAAATACCAAGTTTGGTATTTTACCGACTTTCCGTTTTTGAGTTATCGTGTTCACAGACACACGGACACACACACACACACACACGGACCTTTTTGTGAAAATGCTTTTTTTTGGATATTGGGGACCCTAAAACATATATTTCCGGTGAAATCTCGGCATCGAATTTTTTGGTGGAGTGCAATACTTTCTCTATACACTATGTACATAGTGCGTATGGAGAAAGTAAAAAAAAATCTTATGTGTTCTATTCACATGACTTTAACAAATTATTGCTAAAAAGCAATTTCTTCTCTCTACTTTATGATAATTGAAATAAATATTAGCAGGTATTTTCTTAATTACTTGCTTTCTTGTAAGTAAAAGGAAAATAAGCGAATACGTTAGGATAAAACGAAAGTAAAATCTTTTAATATCTGGTTGCCATGTGGTTGAAATCCGTTTCTATGCATGCTTAGGAGTTAACAATTTCCGTGTGAGAAAAGGTTAAGTATTTAAATCTAAAAACAATAAAAAGGAATATCTCAGAAATTGTCAAATCCACGAAAAAAACGTATATGACATAAATTGTATGTTTTAAGGTGATCTATAATTTGTATAGTAAGTTTCTGTCTACCTCTTACGGTTTACCAGTTACGCAAAATTCATTTAGAATAAAGATGTCTTTAGAGGCATTCGAGTTACACATTTTTTTTTTTTTCCATATAACTATCTTTAATATACGGTATTTTAATCAAAACCGTTAGAGCCGTTTTAGAGAAAATAAACATTTTCGAATATTTTTTCATATAAAGAGTAGTTTCGGGGTGGTAGGATTTTTCTGAAAATCTTCGTGTCGCATCCTTGGAAGACACTAAACTTAAATACCAAGTTTGGCATTTTGCCGACTTTTCGTTTTTGAGTTATCGAGTTCACAGACCACGGACACACACGAACCTTTTTTCTAAAAATGTTTTATACAGGGGACTATAAAATGTGTATTTCTGGTGAAATATCGGTATCATTTTTTTTTGGATTTGCAATACCTTCTCTACACAATGTACAAATTACTATAGAGAAAGTAAAAATGCAGATCTTTTTAAAACACATAATTTATTTCAATTTTTTTTTGTGGCTGTGGTATAAACAATTTCTGAGATATCCGTATTCATGGTTCGAATTGTACAATAAGTTGCCTCATTGCTTTTAAAATCCTGTCCATATTCATCAGTTTCTCGTGATTGCATGGAAAAAGTGTGGCATATTAAGGCCAGCATATAGCATCCAGCACTTAAAATTTAACTATCGTTATTCCCTTTATATACCTATAACAAAATGTCTAATATAGCGTTTCTGAAGATTTACCTCGAGAAAATTGAAGTAGATAGGAAAATAAGCTTTCGTTAGGAGTAGTTTGTATACCCACAACAGAGGATAGAGGTAGAGAAAATCATGTGAATTTAGCATTTAAGATTTTTTTAAAAAAAAAATTCATATTTGTCTGTGTGTCCGCCTGAGCTGCATAAATCAATGATGACGGTTGGGATAAATAGCAACAGTTTTAAGTGTAGTATTTTGCAAAAATGCGACGTAAAGCTGTTCAAAAAGTCCCTCAAGCTACTCTTTATTTGAAAACATTTTCGACACTTTTTATTTTCTCAAAAACAGTTTTAAATGTTTTGATTAAAATATCACGCATTTATCAATTTACATAGAAACAAAATGTATATCTTGAATTTCGTGAGTGTAGCCTGTGAAGTCCTCTTTGTTTGGAAGGCGTTTTATATTATTTGTGCAACCAGTAAAACATAAAATATAAACAAAACGTACCACACAAAACATATATTTGCTTAAAATGGAGCATTTATTTTAAATAACTTTGTTGCGACTCAGCCATTTTATTGGTTTGAATTCTTCAATGCTTGTGATATTCATCTGTTTCCTGCGATGCCATGGAAAGGCTGAACGACGCGCCATTGAACATTTGACTATCGCTGTTCCTTTTATACCTCCACCAAAACATATAAATACTGAATCTGTTTATTGAAACGCTAATCAGAATTAACTTGAAGGTACAGGATCAATCCTTCGCAAGAATAGCTTTTAGAGGCTATATAAAATAAAGATAGTGAGTAGAGATTGTTATGTATCATGTACTATGCACATGGCATATAGAGAAGGTAATTGCATTGCACCCAAAAATTCGATACCGAGATTTCACCGGAATTGCAGGTGAAATCCCCCTGAATCCAAAAAACAAAACAAACAAAAACATTTTTATAAAGATGTCCGTGTGTGTGTATGTGTGTGTGTGAGAGAGAGAGAGAGAGAGAGAGAGAGAGAGAGAGAGAGAGAGAGAGAGAGAGAGAGAGAGAGAGGACAGCATATCTCATAAACGAAAAGGCCGTAAAATACCAAACTTTGTATTTAAGTTTGGCATCTTCCAAGGATGCGACACGAAGCTTTTCAAGAAAATTCCCCCACCACAAACTACCCTTTATTTGGAAAAAATGCGAAATTGTTGGTATTCTCAAAAATGACTCTAACGATTTTGATTAAAATAAAAAGTATAGGTATCTTAAATTTTCTGAAAATAGCCTCTGAAGACCTCTTTATTTTGGATGAATTTTGCCGAATTTAGCTTAACTGCTAAACCGCAAGAGATATACAAAAAACTTACTACAAAAAATGTAGATCTCGTCAAAACACACAATTTATGTCCTTTACGATTTTGTTGTGGAGGTAACCGTTTCCGAGATAATCCTTGTTATTTGTTTCAATTGTAAAGTGCTTATACTTTTCTTAGACGAAGTGTCTGTGTTTCTTTTGTTCTACTTCTGGCCAACAAAGAAGCGATTTGCATGGCAATCGCATAAGGCTTTTAAAAACATTTGACTATGACTTTATCGTATTCCCTTAGTTCCCTATTTTTATAAGGAACAAGTAATGAGAACATTCTGCTAATGTTTAGCTCGATTATCATTGTTTAGAAAGAAGAATTATATTTTGTAAGAAGTTTGCTTGTAGAGTAGCTAGAGAAAGTCATGTGACTTAACACAGGTTTTTTACTTTCTCTATACATGCCATGTACATACTGTATAGAGAAGGTATTGCACTTCACCAAAAAATTCGATACCGAGATTTCACCGGAAATATATGCTTTAGGGTCCCCGTTATCCAAAAAAAAAAAAGTATTTTCAGAAAGAGGTCCGTGTGTCCATGTGCCTGTGAACACGATAACTCAAAAACGAAAAGTAGCTAAAATACCAAACATGGTATTTAAGTTTAATATCTTCCAGGGATGTGACACGAAGATTTTGAGAAAAATCCCTCCTCCCCCAACTACCCTTTACATGGAACTTTTTTCGAAAATTTTGATTTTCTAAAAAATGACTCTAACGATTTTGATTAAAATATCATATATTAAAGATATTTACCTGATAAATAAAATGTATATTTTGAATTTTCTGGGAATAGCCTCTAAAGACTACTTTATTCTGGATGAATTTTGTATAACTACTAAACCGTAAGAGATGGACAAAAATTTACCACATAACAAATGTAGAGCACCTTAAAACACACAATTTATGTTATATACATTTTTTCGTGGAGTTGATTGTTTTTGAGATATTCCTTTTTCCTGGTTTCAGCTTTGAAAAACTTACTTTTCTCATACAGGACTTTGTGAACTCGTGTCCATACAAACAAAGGAACTTCAGTCGCAGAGCAACCAGCTTTTGACTATAACTTTAACCTATGTTATCCCCTTATTTCGCTTCTACTAACAAGGAAGCAAGTAATAAGATATTTCTGCTAATTTTTGCTCCATTAGATGAAGTAAATAGAATAGTTTGTTGCAGTGATATAGAGAAAGTCATGTGAATGGAGCACATCAGATATTTTCTTCTGTTCATCCGAATGCATGACTGTATTCTGAGTTTATGTGCCTCGAGAATCACTGTTTTTTATAGATTACTCGCGTATGTATAGAGCTGGGAGAGTGTAATTCATCAGTATGTGAACATTGGAAGTCAGAATTCGTGCCTAATAAACCAGAAAACATTTAATCGTGCCAATAACAGACTCACAGAAAGGAAAATCACAACCAGCTCCAAATATACAGAAATAAAGAGCTCGTTAGATTTCATATCATGGAAGTAACAAGCTTACGTTTAGACTCAAACATGAAACGGATAAGTATTTGGCAGTGATATGTAGAAAAAGTATTATACATGCCACTGTAATAGACAAAGGGGAGGCGGAGGACAACCACGAGCTGAGCATCAAACGTAGGCCACTCGTAGGCCGATTGTCTTTTACATGACCCCTGGGCGGAAGAGGAGATCCTGATATTGGTGCGAGAGTGACTGCGCCATCAACCCGGGGGTCCAGCAAACGAGTACTAGGCGGCTAGCAAAGTATCAAGGAGAAAATAGGATACTGTTCACGTCCCGCCGCAACGCACCAATCTCCATTGCCTGATCCTATAAATTAAAGGGTGAAACAGATGAAGGGAATAATGGAAATGATAAAATAAGTAAATACTGAGGCGTGCAGCCTGGGAGGGCTGCCTTTCGTCTGTCGGCCTCACGCCACTTATACAGTCAGAGGTGGGCGATTATCCAGCCAGTCTGGGGAGGTGATGTGGCCAGCACCACTAGTCTCTCAGGCGGAGAATTGACTCACGAGGACAGGACCGATGTCTATAGCAGCTTCTGACTTTCCTCTCAATGCTGAGTGGTCACCGGTCCTACATCCATGACTTAAAATCCGCACCTCTATGGTGGGAATTTCCCCCCGGAGACCTGGACCGGGATGCACTCAACCTCGGGAGGTTCCTGGGAGGGGAGGACAATTGAGGAGCTATTTGATGGAGAAGTAGCTTCTCCAGATCGTGAGGACCTCATTAACCGGCCGGGGGGGGTGTTCCAGGCGCTGACCACGTCTCAGTCTCCAATACTGCACCCCATCCATGACGTCTGTTATGGACCGAGTTGGGGGATGCAGCGGCTGGACTTTAGGCCAAGGTTGTCGTGCCATGGAGCTATTGTTGTTGTTGTTGTTATTATTATTTATCATTCAGGATACAAACATTGCTATTGATGAAATAATATAAACATACTATGAACATGCTGGTTCTAACGTAAATTAATGTGACATATACAATGTAATAATATATAATTGTATACAACATTAATAATCTATGTACTGAATATGTGGGTGTAAAATAATTTATGGTTAAGTTTGAAGTTAAAGGTCATGTGAAGTTGTCTTCGGAATCGCTTAGCAGATTTTGAAAAAGTTTTCTTTTCAATCAGTCTTTTTAATGGCTTCTGGTCACAGCCCAGGTTCTGAAAGTGAAGTGTAAGAGGACTGAGGTCCGGAAAGCTTGTGGGCTCGCTGTGATTAATTCCCTTCCAATCTATCGGGAGGAAGAGCTTGGTTCACTCATAATATGAGTCACTTCAAACTTTAAACTCCTATAAACTTTATAATATTTCAAATAAGACAAAACAAAAGAAGTTATATACTTGGAAGCAACCGGGTTCGGTTTTCTTTTCTTTTTCTTTCAGTTTACCGATACCACGGGTACATTTTATTGAATAAAACATTAACAATTTTATTCGTAACACTATGAGAGTTTGTAAGTTACAAATTAAGATCCTATCACTAAATGATAAAATACAGTTATAAAAGCAGGAGGAGTGTCTCTCGATGTCTAAGAAAATTTAGAACCCTTAACAATTGAAGAGCAGGCTCATGTTTCATTTGTAATTATTGGCATTTAATCAGAAAGTTTGAGAAAACTGGTTCTCTTGCTGATAAGAAGAAATCTGGAAGACTAAAGGTAGTCAGTGATGTCATTTCACTTAATGAAGTTAATAGAAATAATAATTATGGTATCGAGGCAGTTTCAGATGAGTAATACCTCATTTGGAGATTGCTAAATCCTACAGAACACAATCTAATCGAAGTAAACGTCCCAGCTTGTCTCCATATAAACTGAAACCAACATTTGCACTCAAGGTGACAAACGCGGCAGATATGATTTTGCATTTCTGCCAGTAGAATTAATAATGATTGATTGGAGAAGTTATTGTTGTATGTGTGTGTGGTTTTAGTTTGTGACAGGCAAAGTACTCTTCTCTTTTGATGAGAGAAATTACAGAATTTGGATGATTCTCAAATTTTTAATTCAAGAAGACTTTCAAAATTTACTGTATGGCGTGGTTTCAACCTACAATTCATCATTAGCCCTTATTTCTGCGAAGAAGACAACATGGAATAAGCCAGACTGTTACTATAAATGATGGGCGCTACTACGGTATCCTACAAACGTTTTTCATCCCTAGATATGAGAATCACAATATGGTAAACATTATCTTCATGCAAGATGTCGCTCCGTCTCATATCTACAACCCCAACAAAACAATTAATTACCCAGATCTTTGGTCAGATGTCGCTCCGTCTCATATCTACAACCCCAACAAAACAATTAATTACCCAGATCTTTGGCGGTAGTGTCATCAGTATAGACTTTTAAGATGGCGCTCCGTCCCATATCTACAACCCCAACAAAACAATTAATTACCCAGATCTTTGGCGATAGTGTCATCAGTATAGACTTTTAAGATGGCGCTCCGTCCCATATCTACAACCCCAACAAAACAATTAATTACCCAGATCTTGGCAATAGTGTTGTCAGTATAGACTTTTAAGATGGTGCTCCCTCCCATATCTACAACCCCAACAAAACAATTAATTACCCAGATCTTTGGCGATAGTGTCATCAGTATAGACTTTTAAGATGGCGCTCCGTCCCAAATCTACAACCCCAACAAAACAATTAATTGCCCAGATCTTTGGCGATAGTGTTGTCAGTATAGACTTTTAAGATGGCGCTCCGTCCCATATCTACAACCCCAACAAAACAATTAATTACCCAGATCTTTGGCGATAGTGTTGTCAGTATAGACTTTTAAGATGGCGCTCCGTCTCATATCTACAACCCCAACAAAACAATTAATTACCCAGATCTTTGGCGATAGTGTTGTCAGTATAGACTTTTAAGAAGGCGCTCCGTCCCATATCTACAACCCCAACAAAACAATTAATTACCCAGATCTTTGGCGATAGTGTTGTCAGTATAGACCTTTAAGATGGCGTTCCGTCCCATATCTACAACCCCAACAAAACAATTAATTACCCAGATCTTTGGCGATAGTGTTGTCAGTATAGACTTTTAAGATGGCGCTCCGTCCCATATCTACAACCCCAACAAAACAATTAATTACCCAGATCTTTGGCGATAGTGTTGTCAGTATAGACTTTTGAGATGGCGCTCCGTCCCATATCTACAACCCCAACAAAACAATTAATTACCCAGATCTTTGGCGATAGTGTCATCAGTATAGACTTTTAAGATGGCGCTCCGTCCCATATCTACAACCCCAACAAAACAATTAATTACCCAGATCTTGGCAATAGTGTTGTCAGTATAGACTTTTAAGATGGTGCTCCCTCCCATATCTACAACCCCAACAAAACAATTAATTACCCAGATCTTTGGCGATAGTGTCATCAGTATAGACTTTTAAGATGGCGCTCCGTCCCAAATCTACAACCCCAACAAAACAATTAATTGCCCAGATCTTTGGCGATAGTGTTGTCAGTATAGACTTTTAAGATGGCGCTCCGTCCCATATCTACAACCCCAACAAAACAATTAATTACCCAGATCTTTGGCGATAGTGTTGTCAGTATAGACTTTTAAGATGGCGCTCCGTCTCATATCTACAACCCCAACAAAACAATTAATTACCCAGATCTTTGGCGATAGTGTTGTCAGTATAGACTTTTAAGAAGGCGCTCCGTCCCATATCTACAACCCCAACAAAACAATTAATTACCCAGATCTTTGGCGATAGTGTTGTCAGTATAGACCTTTAAGATGGCGTTCCGTCCCATATCTACAACCCCAACAAAACAATTAATTACCCAGATCTTTGGCGATAGTGTTGTCAGTATAGACTTTTAAGATGGCGCTCCGTCCCATATCTACAACCCCAACAAAACAATTAATTGCACAGATCTTTGGCAATAGTGTCATCAGTATAGACTTTTAAGATGGCGCTCCGTCCCATATCTACAACCCCAACAAAACAATTAATTACCCAGATCTTTGGCAATAGTGTCATCAGTATAGACTTTTAAGGTGGTGCTCCGTCCCATATCTACAACCCCAACAAAACAATTAATTACCCAGATCTTTGGCAATAGTGTCATCAGTATAGACTTTTAAGGTGGTGCTCCGTCCCATATCTACAACCCCAACAAAACAATTAATTACCCAGATCTTTGGCGATAGTGTCATCAGTATAGACTTTTAAGATGGCGCTCCTTCCCATATCTACAACCCCAACAAAATAATTAATTACCCAGATCTTGGCAATAGTGTCATCAGTATAGACTTTTAAGGTGGTGCTCCGTCCCATATCTACAACCCCAACAAAACAATTAATTTCCCAGATCTTTGGCGATAGTGTTGTCAGTATACTTTTAAGATGGCCTAGACGAATCCAACCACTGTGTAAAGTGACAAAAATGTATATACAGGGTGATAATGAACTACACCGAAATAATTTGCGAGATTGTGCACGTGACTGATATAAGTAAGTTGAGATCGGCGATGCATGGTCCCCGAATAAACATAACGCAGCTACATAGTGTTAAACGTGTGGGTGTTAAAGCAAAGCAGGTTGAAAAAATGGCTTAGAATGTCTTTAAAACTGCTGCCCGAGTAAAGAAATATCGATTTTTAGCAGCTCGTTATTAGCGTTCCCAAGATTTAATGTCGCAAAAATCTGTAAAATCTCGAACTAATCACTTGACAGTGCGACACTGAGCATTTATCAACTACGTTCTTGAGGCCCTTTTACAACTGCTCTGGTGTCTTAAAGCGTAACGCGGAAAGCTGCTATCCCAAAGGTCATGAGTTCGATTTCTCTTACAGAGTAATTTTTTTTTATTTTTGTTTTTACTTTCTCTATACGCACTATGTACCTACATAGTGTATAGAGAAGGTATTGCACTCCACCAAAAAATTCGATACCGAGATTTTACCGGAAATATATGTTTTAGGGTGCCCTGTATCCAAAAAAAGTATTTTCGGAAAAAGGTCCGTGTGTGTCCATGTGTCTGAGCACGATAACTCAAAAAGGAAAAGTCCGTAAAATACCAAACTTGGTATTTAAGTTTAGTGTCTTCGAGGGATGCGACACAAAGATTTTGAGAAAAATCCCCCCAATCCAACTACCCTTTACATGGAACTTTTTTCGAAATTTTTTATTTTCTAAAAAATGGCTCTAATGATTTTGATTAAAATATCGTATATTAAATATATTTACCTGACAAATAAAATGTATATTTTGAATTTTCTGGGAATATCCTCTGAAGACTACTTTATTCTGGGTAAATTTTACGGAATTTTGTATATAACTGCTAGAACGTAAGAGATGGACAGAAACTTACCGCACAAAAAATGTAGACCACATTAAAACACACAATTTATGTTATACATTTTTTTTTCGTGGAGTTGATTGTTTTTGAGATATTCTTTGTTTTTGGTTTCAGCTATAAAAATTTATACTTTTCTTCTCTTAGTGAACTCGTGTCCATACAAAGGAACTTCAGTCACAGAGCAACCAGCTAACAAGGAAGCAAGTAATAAGACTATTTCTGTTATTCTTTGCTCCATTAGATGAAGTAAATAGAATAAGTTGTTGCAGTGATATAGAGAAAGTCATGTGAATGGAACACATCACATTTTTACCTTCTCTACACGTACTACTATGTACATAGAGTATAGAGAAGATTTTGTTTTCCACCCAAAAATTAGATACCGAGATTTCACCGGAAATACATGTTTTGGGTTTCCCTGAATCCAAAAAAAGCATTTTTGAAAAAAGGTCCGTGTGTGCGTGTATGTCTGTGGACAGCATAGCTCAAAAACGAAAAAACCGTTAAATACCAAACTTGGTATTTAAGTTTGGTATCTTCCAAGTATGCGACACAAAGATTTTCAAGAAAATCCCCCCACCCCCAACTACCCTTTACATGGAACTTTTTTCAAAAATTTGATTTTCTCAAAAATGGCTCTAAAGATTTTGATTAAAATATCGTATATTAAAGATATTTACCTCACAAATAATATGTATATCTTGAATTTTCTGGGAATAGCCTCTGAAGAGTACTTTATTCTGGAAGAATTTTGCATTAACTGCTAAACCGTAAGAGATGGACAAAAACTTATCATACAAAAACTGTAGAGCACATTAAAACGCACAATTTATGTTATATACATTTTTTTCGAGGAGTTAATCGTTTTTTAGATATTCCTAGTTTTTGGTTTCAGCTTTGGATAACTTGTACTTTTCTCATACAGGAATTTGTCAACTGCTGTCCATACAAACAAAGGAACTTCAATTGCATAGCAACCAGCTTTTGACTATCACTTTAACCTTTGATACTCCCATATTTCGCTTCTACTTACAAGGAAGCAAGTAATAAGACCTTTTCTGCTAATTTTTTCTTGATTAGCTTGAAGTAAATAGAAGAATAAGTTTACTAACAATAATTTGTTACACAGAAGTAGAGAAAGTCATGTGAATGGAACACATCAGATTTTTACAAAAAGGTCCGTGTGTGTGTGTGTGTGTGTGTGTGTGCGCGCGCGCGCGCGTGTGAGTGTGTCTGTGGACAGCATAGCTCAAAAACGAAAACACCGTTAAATACCAAAGTTGGTATTTAAGTTTGGCATCTTCCAAGGATGAGCCACGAAGATTTTCAAGATAATTCCCTACCCCCAACTACCCTTTACATGGAACATTTTTCGAAAATTTTGATTTTCTTAAAAATGGCTCTTACGATTTTGATTAAAATGTCAAATATTATAGATGTTTACCTGATAAATAAAATGTATATCTTGAATTTTCTGGGAATAGCCTCTGAAGACTACTGTATTTTGGATCAACTTTACGGAATTTTGCATTACTGCTAAACCGTAAGAGATGGACAAAAACTTAACACACAACAAATGTGGAGCACATTAAAACACACAATTTATATCACATACATATTTTTTTCGTGGAGTTGATAATCGTTTTTTTTAGATATTCCTTGTTTTTGGTTTCAGCTTTGAAAAACATACTTTTCTCATACAGAACTTGTCAACTCCTGTCCATACAAACAAAGGAACTTCAGTCACATAGCAACCAGCTTTTGACTATCACTTCTACTAGCAAGGAAGCAAGTAATAAGACTATTTCTGCTATTTTTTTTCTAAATTAGCAAGAAATAAATAGAAGAATAAGCTTTTTAACTATAATTAGTCGCAGAGATGTAGAGAAAGTCATGTGAATGGAACACATGAGATGCTTTTGTATACAGGGGACTCTAAAACATATATTTCCGGTGAAATCTCAGTATCGAATTTTTGGGTGGAGTGCAATACCTTCTCTATACACTACATAGTACGTGTAGAGAAAGTAATAAAAACAGAAACACCTTCAGAGAACTGCATGACACAACAGTAGTGATTAGACAATGCAAACCTTCAAAAGTAGGGAAGGAGGTGAAGACATTTTGTATTCGGGGCGTCGAGCAATCTCATAGGAATAACAATGACTTTGAAAGGTTGCGTTTTCTTACGACCGTAGTTCAAGCTAGCACACTGATGAGCTATCAAGTATTTTAGCAATTTTAATGCAAACTTTGCGGGGGAAAAATTAAAAATTCTCGTTAGGTGGCTTGGATGTTTCAAGAAAATGAATACACTAAGGTAATTGAATACAAATAATCCGCGGGAGTTTAGAATTAGCTTATTTCTCATCGTGCTGAGCGAATTAACCTTTCCTCTGATCGTCATGAAAATTAAATTCTACCAGATGCAATGCATGTTTAACTCTGTTATGTTGATTACTTCAATTATAGCCCAGTATTTTTCAATTCAGTCTTCAAGTCACTTTGTTTCTTAGCCTTTAACATTTTTGTAGTTTAACGTCCTTTAACCTGGTTGGTCATATCGGACGATGAATGAAATTGGTGAAATGATGCTCAAATGATCTCGGGGTCCACGGAGCTTAAAGTTACTCGGCATTTGGCTTCTCAGGTCCTTATCCGGGTAACTCACCCTAAGCGAGATTCGAAGTCACGACCTTTTGAACGTGAGGCAGACACGCTACCACCACACTACTCAGGCGGGCCTTTAATATTCTTGTTCTTATTCTATATTTAGGCGGCTCCAGATTTGCTGCCCGTATAATAATTGCAGGCCTCATGGGTGAGTGGTTAGACCACTCGGCACCGTCTAGGCGGCCCGGGTTCGATCCCAAGCGCCCGCATGTGGGGTTCGTGGTGGACAAAGCGGCGTCTGGGCGGGTTTTCTTCGGTTCCCCCGCTACTCATTCTACCAATTGCTCCATTATCACCTTTCCAACCATCAATTTCCTTATATTTCATATCAGCTACGGGCTGACCCCTCGTAACAGGTTCTTGCCTAGGTTCCCCGACAGGCTTCAGCCCCCTACCAATACGGGTAGGGTAAGCCAGTTACGAAATGAAACAATAATTGCAACTGCCTTCATACTTTCAGACACGACCATGACCGTGACCTTATTGTCATACAATGATATAACATTTGTCCCTTCATCAGGAGATAAAACATATGTTACAGTCACATGAATTTCTCTGCCTATTCTGCAATTCTATTCTTTTCCTTCTTCATGCTAATTGAGATAAGAATTAATAGCTATAGCTGTGGTTTTTTTTTTCATTTACCCCCTTTAACATCTAAGGTCATATCGGGGGCTTTGCATTTGAAACAACTCGTTGTCTGTAGGTTCTTTACGTTGGTTTAAATCACACATTCACTCTCACATACATACTTCCAGACTCTGTGGGGTATAGGGAATAAATCTGGCTAAAGAAAAATTCCCCGCCTCAGCCGGGAATCGAACCTGGGACCTCCGGGAGGCAGTCTATAGCTGTATCCTTTATTTCCTTACAAGCTAAACGCGAGTGAAATCTTTTTAATGCTCATGGTTACGTGATGAAATTGAAATTCGCTTCTCTTTTGAAAAATAATTCTTTCTCAGTAGATAAAAGATATTGGAAAATTTGAAATAATAACAGAAAATATCTGAAATGGTAACTATCCAGAATGAAGAGGGCGTCAGAGGCTCTTTCCAGGAAATTAAATATACACATTTTGTTCATCATGTAATTACATATAATATGTGTCATTTTTAACAAAATCATTAGAGACATCTTTTAGACTATAACTATCAACACCTGACTGCACTGTTTAATAATCTACAACATATTTGGATCTGGGCTTGTTTTCGTTTACGAGTAACAAGAGTTAATAACTTGCCTTTATTTTATTGAAATGTTAGATGACACATTATACCAGTGAGTCATTATACATTTAAAGTTTTGTATTAGTTTTAGCATACGTTATCTATTGGGCCGTGTAATATGGAGCAGTATCCATCAGAATAACACGGGATAAGGAATAGAATGATCCTTGAACCATGTGTAGAACACTTAATACTGATGGTTCTCTCTTCGTAATAATCCCTAGATCCTGAATTGAAGAGCGATAGGTGGCCATAAAGAATGAGATGCCCGCTCTCGCTTAGGGTGAGTTATCCGGATGTTTCTTTCGGGGGTTTTCCTTATCTTGAGAAGATGAATGTCGAGTAATTTTAAACTCCATTGACCCCGAAATCATTTGAGCATCACTTCACCAATTTCATTCATCGTCCTCCGATTGACCAGCAACCAGGATAAAATACGTTAAAAAAAAGTTCCAGCATGGGCAATCATGACGCTTTCAAATTTTTTACTACCTATTCAGCCCTTTAATACAGTTCGTCGTTTACCTCACATCCAAGAGCACGAGGAACCAGTCCAGTTGAGTTTCTCTGAAGTAACCGAGCGGGATGGCCCAGGCGGTTTCGTCCACAGCCCGCATTGAGGTCGCGGGTTCGATTTCCAACTGAGCATGGGTTTTTAAAGGATTTCGCTGAGTCGCCAAGCGAGTGCTGAGTAGGTCCATTACATCTCCCGAATTTCCGAACCAGCATTTCCTGTTTCCATCATTTCCTGACCATCTCTTTCAGGGTTGAAGGATCAGGCGATGGTGTTCGGTAGGTTGCGGCTGGATGATGGCTTGCGTATGTATTGAAACAATTAGAAATATTATTCGACCCGGTACATTAGCAATTCGATTAGCCGCCAATATAAAAAGGTAATTCTGGCATCCTCGTCGGTATCACTCGATCTCGACACACCTTGTGGTTCCATATAGGGGTCCACCGGAGGCTCGGCAGCCATCATCAGGCCCGACATTCCAACTGTAGTCGTTAAGGACCCCGTCTACGCTTGCGCCCGTCATCCGGATCTGGTTGCCTTTTTGGTTCTCTCCCCTCATCCCTCCCTCCCTGGTGGTCACATGTAAGGTTCAGAAGAGCCTACATCCGGTGTTCTGCCCCACTATCCTGTCTGTGTATAATCCTAATCCTCAAGAGTTTAAGCACCTGTTACTAACAAAGTAAGTGAACACAAGAAATTGAATGAACAACTTTCAAGATACCACTAGGGTGATAACTAACTGAGAGGTTCATGAGTCTCCAATATGAGCAAGCCCGCCTGGGTAGTGTGGTGGTAGCGTGTCTGCTTTATATTCGAAAGGTCGTGAGTTCAAATCTCGCTTAGGGTGAGTTGCCCGGATAAGGTTCTTTTCGGGGTTTTCCCTTACCCTGAGAAGGCGAATGTCGAGTAACTTTAAGCTCCATGGACCTCGAGATCATTTCGTCCGATATGTCCATCCAGGCTAAAGGACGATAAGCTAAAAAAAAAAGCCAATGGCTTGAAACATTCCTGTTTGTAAACACAATGCTTATTGTTGAACACCAGAACCACAAGAGATATTTTGATGATATGGTTGCCAACTGTCCTGGAATGACCAGGAGCCTGCTGGAATTGAATGGGATCTTCCGGCTCCCCCATGAAATTAACTCTCCCAGAATTATGTGATATCTCCCTATTACTTTATTATTATTAGTACTACTATTATTATTTATATATTATACTTTTATAAAATACAAGTAGGTATTTCATCTGTTATATGTAAGGGTTGGCAGTGAAGAAGGAAATAGTAGTGTTTTGATTTGTGTTCCGCGGTCTGGAGGGAGGAGGGAAACCATTTGTTGCATCAACGTAAAGTCTCTGGTCTTGCTATATTTATAAATAGAAATCTCAAAATCAGTCATTTTAGCTGTGTGAGGTCTTTGAGTAGAGGACTTTGGTTATGGTCATAGGTTGGTTATTGTAATGGCTAGTTCATTGAGAAAGAAATACTATTGCACGTTTAATGATGCCTGGTAAAGTTCATATGTCTTGACTTTTCATCACTTTTTCTAGCTTTATTGTTATATCTAATTTTCTCACAGAATTCAGAAGTTGGTAAGCCTATTTGATGATGATCAATAATGATCCACTTTATTTCTCACAGTTTCATAATATGAAATCTGATGTGTTACACTCGCATGACTTTCTCTAGCTGTTCTACAAACTTCTTACATAAGATTATTCTTCTTTCTGCACCTTGCTAATTGAGGTACTCATTAGCATAATGTTCTTATTACTTAGTTCCTTATAAATAGGGAGAAAATAAGGGAATACACTAGGCTAAACCGATAGTCAAATGTTTTAAAAGCTGTCATTATGCGATTGTCATTACAAATCGCTTCTTTTCTTGGCCAGGAGTAGAACAAAACAAAAACGGACACTCCCGTCTGAGAAAAGTATAAGTACTTCACAACTGAAACTAATAACAAGGATTACCTCAAAAAGGGTAAGCTCCACGAAAAAAATGTAAATGGCTTAACTTGTGTATTTTAACAAGACCTACAATTTTTGTATAGTAAGCTTTTGTCTATCTCTTATGGTTTACTAGTTATGCCAAATTAAGCAAAATTCATCCAGAATAAACAGGTCTTTAGAAGCTATTCCCAGAAAATTCAAGATATACATTTTATTTGTCAGGTAAATATCTTTAATATACGATATTTTAATCAAAATTTTAGAGCCATTTTTAAGAAAATCAAAATTTTCGAAAAAATTCCATGTAAAGGGTAGTTTGGGGTGCGGGGATTTTTCTCAAAATCTTCGTGTCGCATCCCTGGAAGATACTAAACTTAAATACCAAGACTGGTATTTTAGCTACTTTTTGTTTTTGAGTTATCATGTTCACAGACACACACACAGGACTTTTTTCTGAAAATGCTTTTTTTGGATACAGGGGGTCCTAAAACATGTATTTCCGGTAAAATCTCGGTGGAATACAATACTTCTCTATCCCTATGCACATTGTACACACGGGGCTAGAGAAAGTAAAATCTCCAGAAAGTTGCTAGATTTTAAGCATGATCTGTGAATCCATCATATTTTTACATGCCTTATTGATGTTTTAGGATTTTGTCCACATAAAACCTGCCATCCTGAGCATGGCATGACTCAACCCCCCTGCGAATGATTATACATGGTTAAGTTTTAGAATCAACAGATATATGCATTAGCAAAGATGCTTCTAACTATTCCACAACATGCAAAGCAACTGAGCTTGCTTATTTGTAAGCCAAGAGTGCACATGCCCTGGGGACAAAATCCTTGGCAATCAAATCTGGATTCCTTCAAACTTCCCTTGTTTCAGTGGAGCCATCCACTTCATGCTTGACCCAGATATATTGAAATGTACTATTTGCTTTGTTTGCAATTTTTGAATGTCAAAAAAGAAATGAGAGGAAAATTAAGGTTGGAGAACCAATGGATATATTAATGGGACAGATTGATAAAAAAAAATCTGATGTGTTCCACTCACATGACTTTCTCTACATCTCTGCAACAAATTATTGTTCAAAAGCTAATGCTTCTATTTACTTCATGCTAATCAAGAAAAAATTAGCAGAAACAGTCTTATTACTTGCTTCCTTGTAAGCAGAAGCAAAATAAGGGGTTACTATACGTTAAAGTGATAGTCAAAAGCTGGTTGATATATGACTGAAGTTCCTTTGTTTGTATGGACAGGAGTTGACAAATTCCTATATGAGAAAAGTGTTTTTTTAAAACTGAAGCCAAATACAAGGAATATCGAAAACGATCAACTCCACAAAACAAATGTATATAACATAAATTGTGTGTTTTAATGTGCTCTACAGTTTTTCTGTGGTAAGTTTTTATGTATCTCATACAGTTTAGCAGTTATGCAAAATTCTGTAAAATTCATCTAGAATAAAATAGTCTTCAGATGCTATTCCCAAAAATTCAAGATATACATATGATTTTTCAGGTAAATATCTTTATTATAGAATATTTGAATCAAAATTATTTGATTAAAATATTGATTAAAAATTAATCGAGCCATTTGTGAAAAAATGAAAATTTTCGAAAAAAGTTCCATGTAAAGGGTAGTTGGGGGCGGGGGGATTTTCTTGAAAATCTTTGTGTCGCATCCTTGGAAGAAACCAAACTTAAATACCAAGTTTGGTACTTTACCAACTTTTGGTTTTTGAGTTATCATGTTCACAGACACACGGAACTTTTTGTGAAAATGCTTTTCTTGGATACAGGGGACCCTAAAACATATATTTCTGGTGAAACCTCGGTATCAAATTTTTGGGTGGAGTGAAATACCTTCTCTGTACACTATGTACATAGTACATGTAGAGAAAGTAAATAAATTCACATAAAAATACTAAATCCTGAAACCAAATCAGATTGCCTTTCAGCAAAATCAAAAGGACTTCAGTTAGGGAGAGTATAGTTATTTAGGAAATATAAAAATAAAGTGGATGATATAGTTAAGTAAGATAAATTAGATTCTATGCGAATAGCCAATATGGAAGTTTCTTTGAATAGAACGACCCTGGTAGCAAAATGATTAGCGTTAAAGCTTACCAGGCCAAAAGAGTACTCACTACCACTAATCCCAGTTGCAATCAGCACAATCCATATGACAGAACTCATTTCACAGTTAATAGATGAGAATATGTTTTACATGATTTCTAACATTCTTAACTTCCCAATAAAAAGGTTATTAGGCTGCCAACTTATGGTATTAAATATAACTCCATAGCACGACAGCTCACAAGGAACCTTGGCCTACTGCCCGGCCACTGTGTTCCCCATCTGACAGATGTCATTGATGGTGTGCAGATTTCGAGGGTGAGATGTAGTGAGTGCCTTGAACACCCCCGGCCGGTTAATGCGGTCCTCATGACCTGGAGCTGCTACTTCTCCATCAAGTAGCTCCTCAATTGCCCCCCAGGGACCTCATGAGGTTGAGTGTCCCTGGTTCAGGTCTCCCAGCAGGGGAAAAATCCCCATGCCAGTACCAGAAATCAAACCCAGGCACTGCACTAAGGAGACGACCAACTTATGATACTAAGTTCCTTAAAATTAAAAAACTGGTGTAAATTATTTTAGAGTTAAAACATTCAGCTGTGATAATCATAATAGAATACCAAAAATCACTAAAATATTTACTACAGGGCACTAAATGTCAATGTTATTCCCAAACTATAAACTATAGTTATCTTGCACTTAGCTTGTGAGCTGTTCCATAAATAATTTGAGTGCACCAAATCTAAATACTCCACCTAGCTACTTAAAGTGCAATGATCTTCACTCCTTTTTAAATTTAGAGGTTATTATTTACATCTGTAATCCTGTTCAAACAGTGCACAATCACCTACTCCACACCTAAATGAAAATGATTTCACTAATTTAACACATAATTATTCTTCACCAACCCAATTACACCTTTCTGGGCAATTTACGATGCTTCTAGACCAATTATTCAGCTCACCGTATGTCATCACACTGGTGACATAACTAGAAATTTAATACAAGCTATAAGTTTCCTAAGAAAACATCGCTTTGTGATTAGTTCTCATTGCAACTCTTTACAAGTTTATTCAATCTTGGTAACTAATAGAACTGTAAAATTAGCAATTAGCAATACTGAACTAGAAGGCATGCAATCTCAAAGCAAAACAAGGGGAAGTTTTGGAAGCATTATTTTCCAGACACACAATAGCATACATCACTGAGACATGTCAAATGTATCTATAACCTTGTGAAAAGTGAACACCCTCTCTAAAAGGTATCAGAAGAGCAAATGTCCTTAAAATCCAAAGAGATGTGGTGCCAACTGAGTCCAAATGTTTAAAAAAATCAACATAAGTGCTTAAAACATTTTAAAATAAAGCCTCACCAACTTCTCCATATAGTTTGGTTTTTGTCAAAGTCTCTCTCCGCTGCTCAACAATTTCACCACATTAATCTACAGGATTTCTAAGAAAGAACAAACTACTGTCACATTTCCTCAACTGCACTTGACACTCAAGTGTTTATGAATGGTGTCCCACACTATCAGAGTATGTTATTTCAAACCTTTTCCCTTATCATGTTCTTTCATCCAGTTTAGTGGAGATTTGCTTCAATTAATCCATACTCAGCTTCTGGGCCAAAAAGATGATGGAACTATTCATTTTGGGCCTGGCCCATTCCTCAGCTAGTAAACATCTTCCAGGTATGCAAAGGGTCCTGGCTAAGGGATGGGAAGTTTTTTTCTGGCCAGAATTAATCCCTACCCTCCCCAGAGTGTGGAGGTATGAATGAGGGTGCAAATGTGTGTTTGTTGTAATATATAAAACCCATAAACATCTATACATGAGCTAACACAACTGCCAATAGGCAATATGTTCCAAAGGTAAAAAGGCTGCTGATATGACCAAATGAAGATGTTATATAAATGGAACAACAAAAAATATTCACTTTAAACTGCTGATTTAGAATAATTCTACAGCTTGGAGCTTGATATGTACTTTCCATTAACAAAAAGGCCGAAACATAAATGTTTTTCTAAAAAATAAAATATCATTTTGATGTTACATTCACATGACTTTCTCAACCCTCTATCATTTACTAATATTCTTATAAAGGTTATTTTTCTATCTGCTTCACGTTCATCAAAATACACTTTTGCAAAATTACATACACATTTTATTATGGACAAAGAGTGAACAGCGATAAATGTTTAAAAACTGGATGTTACATGCTGTCCTTAAAATTCTATAATTTTTCCATGCACTCTCAAGAAACAATTGAAAATTGACAGGACTTGAAAAGAATAACAAAGTTTTAGAAAATTTGAACCATAACTAACGAATATCTTATAAAACTTTACACCACATGTGTATTAAAGACATCCACATTTTTTGAGTAAATACATTTCTGCCTTGCTTAGCGTACTAGCTAAACAAGACAATAAAAATTTTCTTACAAAATGCTCTTTTCCAGAAATTTCAAAATAATCATTTTATTTGTCAAGTAAATATCTCTATTTAAAATAATTACAGCCACTTTTGAGAAGAAAAACAAAATTGTTGAAGAATACTCCATGTGAAGGGTAACTGGGGTAGGGAAATTTTCTTGGAAATCATAGTCACCCCTTTGGAAGATATATATTTGGTATTTATCACACAGACACAGAACTTTTTTTAAAAATACTTTTTTGGGATGTAAGGTGCCTCAAAGCTTGCATTTCCGGTGAAATCAGGTATAAAAACTTTATATAGTCTGCTTACCCTCCCTGATTGTAGGACTGACACCCTCCAAGGACTTACAAGCGGGTGCCTAGGGGTCAGAAGCCTGTCTGGGAGCCAATGGCATGCAACCGCAGAATGAAGAACCTGGAATGAGTGGTCAGCCCATAGCCAAAATCTACTACTGATATGTGGTACAGAAATTAATAAAAATGCACATAGTAACCAATTTAACCACATGAAGTTTAGTAATTCATAAATCTGTTGTAATTAAACATAATGAAATGTTGAGACACATTAGGAGGGCAGTGCATTCTTGAGGAGTCAACCCTAGGCCCAATAGTGTTTGAAGTCTACACTTTGTGCCCACAATGCACATAGCACAAATTATTGTGCATGCTATTGGCACTACTATTTAGGCAACACATTACAGTGTTTCCACACCTCAAATTACCTTCAAGAAGTAACATTTTCACTTGATAATTGCAGTATTTGTGAATAATGATCTTCACTCTCTGTCATCCACCCAACCTGCATCAAGACCTTAACCAACAATGAAACTTCTGAGAAACCTCATTGCCCATGGGAACATCAAATAAAGCACCTAGTTAAATCAGTTCAAAGAGAATTATTGGAGCTCTATCACTCTGCAATCAAAAATCTTCATTAAAGCTCAAATAGTGTCTACAACTTTACACATTGTTTCTTTGACTGCTGCTACTTTACACTTGTCCTGTTTGTAGTGGAGCTGTTTCAAATACAACCTTTGTGATTTTCCAAAATAATCTAATGAATAGAGAAACAGTCACAAGTATATTGGATAGGTAGTCAGACTGAAAAATTCGATGCCATAGCTGGGATTTAAATTGCAGATTCCAGGTCTCTGGCTGATTGCTATAACCACTGAGCTATCATGCCAGCACAGCATTAAATTCTTCAACTGACTCCACGTTTCCCAATAAACCACAAGATGATCTAAAATTGTTTTGAGATGACCCCAATGGCAACTTACAATGTTGTAAATGGTTTAAATCCCAGACTTCATAGTTTAGCTAACTATAAGTCAATTAGTTTTAATTGAATTGTGTTTTCACTCAAGCCAGGTGGAGTCAGACTGAAAAATTCAATGCCAAGCTGGAATTTTACATACAGATCTCACGGTCTCTAACTGGTTGCTCTAACCACTGAGCTACCGGTTAGAGACATGGAGATCTGTGGTTCAAATCCCGGCTATGGCATTGAATTTTTCAGTCTGATTCTACCTATCCAGCTCCTGATCTACTCATGGCCTGTGTGAAAAAACAATTAACACACACAGTCATAAGCACTATTTAGTTTTATTTCTTTATGAACAGCAAAGTGCTACACCTAGGAAAGGTTGAAGATGCAATTTTCTAAGTTATTGGTAACAGTCCAACTTTTAAATCCAGATGGAGTTATTTTATCCATGGGTCAAAATAGTTACTTCATATATTATATTCTAATTATGATGTTTATTAAATTACTGCCTTATTACTGTCATGGTACAGCTTTAACTGGCTGTCTTATAGATTAGCATCTTTCTTTGATCTTACACATCTTATATGCTTGTTTTCAGTGGATACCTACATGCATTCATTCCCACTATATAATTCATATACTGAAGATAATGTAAGTCCTTTGTCATTATGTTTGCATAACAAAGTTTGAGTTTCTATTCATTTTCTTAAAATATATTTAACTGAATAAAATAAAACATATTAAATATTTACGAAAAATCTAGTAAAGTTTCAAAATATTGTGATTTTACAAATACCTCTAGATCTTCATTGGTTGCCTCTAATGCGTCACTAGTTATATAGGATCTTAAGGTAACAGGATTTTATACTGTTATTCTTCTACAGGTAAGAATAAAGATCAAACTGTATATAGCATTTGAAATCTCTTTATTATGAACATGAAACAATGGAGACAATAATTTAGAATTCAATGCATTTTGATTCCATTGTACACGAGTTTAAGATCTAGGGATAACTTAACCTGGATGCTAAAACATTAACAATCTGATATCTTTATTGCAGCAGGAACTTGGTTCACTTAATAACAATGGAATGTCTATTATAATGTATATCTATTGCAGCCAACACTTTGGGATCACATTTCACAGTTATCTATAAGAATAACACAATGACTGTGCTGTGATGCCACAGACATAAACATTATTGGTCAATCATTGGCTGCTTAAAAAGTAACCAAAATAAAAAAAACACAGTTTTTGCATTCATCTGTACAATATGTTAGTAAAAGGCAAACATCCTGAACAGTTTATTTTGATTACGGCAATGGTTTATAGACCAAATTTTTTTATGTTTAATGAATCTTGAAAAGTACAATAGATTAAACCAAGAGATAACTGCCTTGTTCTTTCAAGAAGTAATGACATGAAAGGAAAATTAGCTTACGCTTCTTCATATTTTCATTGGTTTTTCACTTTCTTACAAAATTCTTTAAGAAATGTGGCTGACTAATTCTAAAACTATACAAACTGCTGACAATTTAATGAAACAACAACAAAGATTTTAAAACATTCTTACATTCAGAAAGTAATGATAGCAATACAAATATTAAAAATAATGAGGGTAAGTGTTTAGGTATATTTTTACTTATATGCAGTTTTGTTCTGAAGTAGGGATGTGCTAAAAGGAATACATGAAAATGTGAGGCAATGATAAGCATTTCCTATGTATGCTTCTACTGTGCATGAAAAAAAGATAAAGAAAATGGTGTCATGCATTATTCTTTCCATAGTAACATTATGCAAAACTTTTTTGTCTATGTGCATGTTTAGAAAATGATGCACCACTATTTCGCCAACAACCAGGATGATGATCAATACAGGTGCTCTGCCAGAACCTCTGAGTTCACCTCCTTGCTCAGGGCACAATCATAATTTAGCCAGAGGGAGACAAGGTGATTTGCCATTGACATCAGCTGTAGAAAGTGACTTTACATAAATACTCTCTTGAATTCAGGAAAGAGAGTTTACCATGTCTTTTTATTGGTGGAATAATTTTGTGGTATAACATTATAAATGAATTACTCTTTATAATTTTGGTAATTCAAAATCATAAAGGAATATTTATAAATAGTTATAATTGTTCACTTTTTACTAAATTACTCTGAAGTCTTGGTAGTGATGGACATTGTTTCATTTATTTATCTACTTATAAGTAAACAGTTTGCTTAATACTGTATTAGGTGATTAAGTTTAGGAGAAAAAGTCATCATCTCCCAATACACTCTGTGCCCAAAGATGCACGACATAAGAGGTCATCACACTAGCTATTTCTCTACACAATAGAGTACTACATCATTAGATGTTAACTAGATACAATAGATAGGAGTAAAACATTGATTACACTCAAACTTCACAAGAAAGTAAAAGAAATTAGCACTCTAAAAAGAATAAAAGCAGAAACTAGCTACAAAAAATTCACATACCAAAAATTTCAAAAGATTTTAAAAAAATGGAACATCAACTTAGCCCCAGTTAATAAGCACAGTTTAAAAAACCTCCTCCATACAAACAAAATATAAAACCCCCTCATTGAAACAATCAGGGATATATGAAATCAGCTGCAAGGAATGTGAAAAGGTATACATTGGAAAAACAAAACGAAACATTGGACAACGTTTTAAAATATAAACAGATAGGTAATTCAGCTGTAACACATCATTTTTGGACTCAAAACCATAATTTTCATAGTGAGCCCAAGTTATTAAAATTAGTACAGAATACAATTGGATTAGCAGTTTGGGAAAATCTATTGATTTTAAAAAATAAAAACAAGGTCATAAATTTTGACATACCACAAACAAATGGACTCATCTCAAAATTCATCTATCCGGAAGAGAGACCTCCACAGGCCACTACCACGAGTTCATCGGTGAATCTCCGTTGAAAATGGTGGCAAAAGCCACCAAAACTTCTACTTTATTTCAAGAGTGAAGTTTGAGTGTAATCTATGTTTTTACTCCTATTTGATTAGTTACTTCACTGTGCATTCCCATTAATGTTTACATAGATATAAAAGCTTTCCTCTGTGCACATTATACTACTTCAACTGATTGTACTTGGGCTTAATGTGACATGGTGGGTTCACAAAATTGTCATTCTGTGTACTCAGTTAACCAGTACCTTTGCATTCCAATAGTATATTACTTTATTATTTTTGAGTGGCTATACTTGGTTAAACTGAAATAACTAATATGATTTCTGAATTTGCAATCTTAAGACCAACGCTTTATTTTAAATTATTAAAATGTTTAATTTTGATATTTTACTTCACAATCCTGATAACTCAACCTTATGTAGACTGAGCAGATGTTGGGTTACCGATGTGACTATTTTTATGGAATAAGGAGTCTGTTATTCAAGTTCATAATATAACATGTACTGAAAATTACATAAATGCATAAACTTGTCATGGACAATACATGTCAAACAGATGTTAATTTGCTGTCTTTTTCTTGTTTGACATTTTCACTGATACATGTCAGCACAACACTCAGGGACCTGAGAAACTGTACTGTAACCAGAAATAACTGAAAATTTAGCTTATCACATAATGAACCAATAAAGCATTAAACCTCAAACCTACCACATAAATGCTTGTGCTAAACACATTATTAGCAGCAAACTTTTAATTTCCTGACAATGGTTTACCAGGTGCTTATTTTCTGATTCAGATATCTTTTGCTAATGAGGAAGAATGTGGTAGGCTGAATTTTCACAAAAACAACAAAACCTGTCACCAAATGAGCATCATAAATTAATTGTAAAATTTGAAAACACCCTACCATACCATCCCAGATACCAGAGCAGATCAGGAAAACAATTAACATTTATATGCATGAATATCAACACTAATGTGTATAGTAATTAAAGTTTATCTATAGTGGATTAAAGAAATTATTACAGTCAAATTTAACAATAAAAAACAATTATCGCATTGTATGGAATGTTGAGTTAACAGGAGTCGACTTATTGGGATTCTACTGCATCTTAAAAATTGTTTATACTATGAATCTCTATTCCAGCATATTGTAATATGCAAACAATGTAATTGTCTTGATGGTAAATATAACATAGAATATCTTCGAGTTTCATAACCAATACTTGCTGCTTAAGCCTCTACAACATTTTATTTTACTTTTAGAAAAAACAATCTGCCTGGTTATTTATAACTGATAACAATTTTAACAATTGATGAACACTAACAACTGCTAAATGCCCATCAACTTTACCAGTTATAGGATAGGTACTGGATTTCTTGTGTATATTATTAAGTCTACTAACATGAATCTGTCATATTTAAGCAAACTTAAATGAATCATTCTAGCCAGGAAGGAAACAGATTCTTGGACACTGTAAACCATCCACAAACCAACTGTGTCTCCTAGACTGATTTTTAATTGATGTACTAGTCACACATGATGAAGCAACATGATTCTAAATACTGCTTTAATTTCTTTAAGCTGAAAAACAATGTATGCCATATTATACTCGCATGCTCTCTTCATGTTTCTGAAGTTGAGAATTAATCTCAATTGTTTCCATTCCATCAGGGCTTCTAGAAACCAATGGTAAAATATGTACCATTGCATTTTCAATCCACTACTTTTTTTCCTCCTGAACTAAGTTATGTGAACAATTTGAATTTGACACAATTCTTCAAACCTTCTTCTCCACTTCAATAGCAACTTCATATCTCAACCAGTGGCAGCACTGCTTCCTGTTGCAAAATGGCTGGCATTGATGTTCATTTTAGACAGCATTTTGTCATTGAATTCTTGAATGCAGAAGGTAAATGCCCATTTGGGTTCATGAAAGTTTCACAAAGGTGTAGGGTGATGTAACAGTGGATGTCAGCATGGTTAGAAGATGGATTTGTTGCTACAATGAAGCTGAAGGGCCAACACCATTGGCTAATGAACAGTGGAGCAGTGGGGCTGTGACTGCAGTGACTCTACGCAACACTGAGTAAGTGGATCATTTGAGCTGACTGTCAGATAACAACAGATGAATTGTGTCATATTACTTCCCTCAATAGGTAGTGATGATTATTCAAAAACTGGGGTACTCAAAAGTGTGTTCATGTGGATACCTCGAATGTTAACCAAGCAGAATAAGGAGACATAAACAATAACCTTCAAACATTTGCAGTGCTACAATTTGGAGGGGGAGGAGTTGCTGGACAAAATTGTGACTGGAGATGAAATGTGGGTTCATTTTATTGAACCAGAATCAAAGAGAAAGTTCATGGAATGGCATCGCATGTCACTGACAAAGAAAAAATTCATAACTATGCCATCGGTAGGAAAGAGATAGTGACAATCTTTTGGAATGCAGGGGGGTGAGTCGGGTTGACTTTTGGAGCAGGGATGCACAATAAACTCTATGCAATACATAAGCACCCTCAAAAAGATGAAAGCATGTCTTCAGCAAGCTCGCCCAACAAAGACCATGTCAGATATTCTGCTTTTGCATGATAATGCAAAATCACATACCAGACGCCAAACCACTGAAGAGATATGAAAATTGGTGGGAAGTCTTGCCTCAATTCCCATACAGCCTTGACCTAGCACCATCAGACTTCCATAAGAGCAAGGGGGTAAGAGCAGAAGATATAATGGGGGAAATTTCAGATATGTTAACACCAGAACTCAGTGCCTGATGTTAAAATCAAAATCAGTGGTGTACTTAGAAGACGTAACGTGAATGCAAAGAGGACAATGAAAATTAATCACCAACTGACTGGAAGTGTGCTGTAAAGAATTGCATAATGGTTGACAGAAATTATTCGGTATATAAAGTGATTTTGCTAAGGGCGGAGTGCATTTAAACGCGAAGGGTTCATTTAATTTTGGTAATTTAATGAATAATGCCATATACTGAGTGTTAAAGGAAACCTAGTAAGTAAAAAGGTGGATGCTGTTTCACAAATTTCAGGTAATGAACAATGTAATAATTATTTCACTGATCAAGGAAAACAAGTCAGTATTGGTGAAGGGGCTAATGAGGGGGTGGAGGCTTGGCAAGAGAATTAATCAGATCATATTTGACAGAAAACAATCAACACTATTGTACGATAAAAGGGCCCATAAAGTGTTAGCTATTTAGAAAGGAAGTGCATTGTTTATGACTTTTTGTGAGCCCTAATGGAGGAGGCCATCAATGAGCCAGGGGCCAGAGACCATCAAGGAATAAACAAAAATGTGACAGTCCCTGAGCCACTGCATGCACTACCAAAATGGTTGTGGCAGAATATGTAGACATTGCCAAATTGCTGACACAGCTTACAGAGGAATGACCAACCTTGCAATGAACTACCACGTTCGAGGCAAGTTTTTGGGCCCTGCAGAATACTGTGCACCTGAAGATTCATAGTGGACACCGATGTCAGCGAGTTCAGCATCAGGGTATTCTGTTGCAACAGCAGGACACAGGGGGGGGGGGGGGGAAGAGAGAGAGAGAGAGAGAGAGAGAGAGGAGAGAGAGAGAGAGAGAGAGAGAGAGAGAGAGAGAGAGAGAGAGAGAGAGAGAGAGGAGAGAGAGAGAGAGACGAGAGAGGAGAGGAGGAGAGAGAGAGAGAGAGAGGAGAGAGAGAGAGAGAGAGAGAGGTGGCTTACTTCAGTAGAACCTTGTCCATGGCCGAAAATAATACCATGAGACAAGGCAAGAGACTAATGCAGAGACCCTGAAGCACTTCCATAGTACCTTTTATGGGCAGGAGTTGCACCTGGAAATGGACCATTCCACCCTAACTTAGTTTTTGGGTTTTTCACAATTTGGAAGGACAGATGACCCAAAGGGTCCAATGACTGCAGGAATGCAATTTTACCTCTGAGCACCAAGGACAAGACATCATTCTAATGCAAACCCCCTTTCCCAAAAGACCATACAAGAAAAAACTGCAACCACTGTCCAAAGTTGAGGCAAAGGAGTGTGTTACAGCCTTATGTTTAGTTGTGAAGCAATCTGTGGCCAGTTGGAAAAAGAGGCCTTAAGGTGAGAGCAGCTGGAAATCAAAGCAAATCCTGATAAATACAGAATCTGACAAATGACACATGTGGGTGGATGTCACTTTACGATACCCGATCTATAAGCGCCATTGGGTCCAATGGGACTTCCCTGGTGGTCAGGAATGTTTGCTGAAGAGACTGTGGAAGTCCACAAACAGAAAAGCCAAGATATAACACCTAATGATCTTGAGGAGCAAGGTAAAAGAAGTGCTTAAAGAAACTCATGACTGTACTACCTAAGTGAAGCAAGATCTTAGACAAGCTAGATAGCTGACTATATTCATTGCATCCTCAAAATGAGGAGAGGTGGTGCCAGCAATGCAGCATTTCTTTGGCAAGTTGTGGACTGCAGATTTGCAAATGGAGGGCTGTTTGAATAGTTGGCATCAATAGAAGCAAGCCCTTTACTGAGGATAAATGCAGGAAATCGCAACCTGTACTGGCTATGGATACTTCACCAAGTGACCAAAAGTTTACACGAATCCCAATTTGGAGGTTCAGCCATGACTAATGAATAGGTGAATTTCTGGGTCTGGATCCACTTGGAGCTCCTATGACCAGGGGATGAATTTCAAATCCAACCAAAAAGAAATACATAAGACCTGTACCAGTCTTCTTTATCTACAGCAAGGTAGAGTGGTTAAAATAGTTGAGGAACACCTCCTAAGCAGATGGGGAGTATGCCTATACACTACAGTTACTTCTTGTGCTATGACCCAAAAAGGCTGTCCAATGCAATTTAACATGTGAAAACCCTCACCTTAATTTTGATCTTAAGTTGAAACAGACTGTACAAGAAAAAAGTGAGAATCCTAGAACAACTATGTTACTGTATTACCTTCCATTATGATAATCAAAATGGACATGCTACAGGCAACTTCACATATAACTGAGCAGAAGATATAAATGTATATTTTTTCCTTTCTTCAGTACCTTAGTAACTTTGAATATGCAGTAATTAAGATACTTACATAGACACTGAATATCTGTTCATTTAGCATATTTATCTCCCTCACAAAGTGTTCTCTCAATATACCACTCATCTGTTAACCTTAAATGCATTATTTTTATTTTGCTTTGTTAAAGTGATTTATGAATCATACAAAATATTTATATGGGGGGAAAAAAAATTGCACATTCTAAGTTGCAGAACTTGCAGTAAGAAAATTAATCTACATAAGCCCTTAAATGGATACATTAATTTAACAGGAATTTTCTTGGCACCAGGAAGAGCGCTGTTTGCTGGCAGCAAACATCTATCTTAAACTAAGGCACGTAGATTTGTCTTGCAAATTATGACCAATAGCTAAAAACCTTCTTCATAGGTGTGGAATATTATGTATTCTGCCACCATATTTCTTTAAAACATTTGAAGACAATTTGCATTAACACTTATTAATTCTTCATGGTAATGTAAATTAAATCATTTTTGTGAAACAAATAAACAATGGAGAATGAGGTGTATGAAATATTAAAGAATTTGACTATAAACTGCTGTCTAACTTCTCTATAAGACTCTGTTACTGCATAGGAATCAGGATTAGGTGTGTTAAAATATCCAGATTTATTACTTATAACGACATTAACATGCTATAACACTTAGGAATATGGTCTCGCAATGTGTCAATCTCTGTGCAGTCTTCTTATCAACTGATCAGCCTGCACACAGAGAGGAGGGAAAGCAGAAGGGAAATAGAATGGTTAGATAATAAGTAAGTTGGCAAATGGTAACACAACATTACTGAAAAACAAATTGCCAACTCACTTATATGACTGCATATCACAGTAACTAGCTTCTATTCCCTCAAATTAAAGAATGGTTAGAAACAGTGCATAGCAGGGCAAGCAATCACCCCTAATGCAGCTACACATCCAAACGAAACCACTGCATTTATTTGCTAGCAATACTTAAACTGTAAATAGATATCTACATATGCAGTCATTTTAGCTTCCAATAATATTACGAGGGTGATTCAAATAAAAATGGTATTTTTGTTAAAAATATTTATAGATTAAATATATACACAAGTGACTTCATCAGCATTTCTCAACATAGCCTCCTTCACACTCTACACATTTTGGAAGCTTGAACATTCCTTCTTCAAAAAAAGTTTGAGGGCATGTCGCCAACCAATTGTGCACATGCACACGTCCTCGTTTTCGAAATGTTTCCCTCCAAGCGATTCTTTCATGGGTGCAAACAAAAAATAGTCTGGAGGGACAAGTCTGGACTACAGGGAGGGTGTTCAAGGGTTTCCCAGTGCATGTCTGCCATTGTGTCTATTGTCAATTTGCCCCTGTGAGGTGTAGCATTGTCTTGGAGAAGGATGACATCTCTGATGGGTATACAACGTCTTTTGCTTTTGCTTTGGTAGGCAGTTTTTACAGACCTTAACAATTGGCAATAGTAAGCTGCAGTCACTGTACATCGATCATGATGAAAATCAACCAGCAAAACTCCTCCGTAGTCGAAAAACACAGTCGCGGATATGTCATCTGTGAGACTTCCTTGGGCATCAAGTATGACCTTCGTTTTCCATAAATTCTCGGCTGCCCTTAAATTGTCTGGCCCAAGTATACACTAAATTCTGTGACAGTGTAGTGTCCCCAAACTGTGCCCTTAAATAAGTTAAAATCTCTGAAGGTTTAACACCTTCCTTGGTTAAAGACTTGATAATGCGTTGCACAACAGATGAAGGGACTTCTTGATTACTCATGGCTGTGCTGATGCCAGAACCTAGCAAAGCGGCTAACAAAGCTCGTGCCCCCTCCCTAACACACAGACCTTCAACCTTCCACTCTGAACTGCTTCTTCCGTGATATGCAACAATTACTGTTTATATTTGAAGCACCTTCATATGTAGCTATTTAACTTAAATTTAAGCAATCTGCTGCAAATTAAATATTTACATCATTAAAAGAAGTGGGTGGTACATTTCAGATGTTTGTTCACTAATATTATTTAGAAAGTACATAATTGAATTGTTTAGTTCCCAAACTGTTAAGTGTATACTCTTTCAGAAAATAAAATAGAATAGAATTTATGAAAAACCCTTATTTTTTAATCAAACAAGGAGCGTATTTGAAATAAGATAGTCTTATTTAAATCAGGAAATTAATCTTTATTTTGGACTTGCTATTTGAGACACTGATTGCACAAAAATACCCATTTTTATGAAAAATGTCTAGTTACTGGGTTTCTGAAATAAACTTCTGAATTATGCCTCAACTTTAATTCAAACAAATTGTAAATTCTTAAAATTAGTTTTTTAAATGTATGTATGACAAATATATGTTATACCAGAATGGCAACAAGAACTGTACACCCAAGCAGAGTAGCATTATTCTGTAAGTGCTGCAGAAGTAATGGGAAAAGAAAACAACTAGTTACTCATTGTTGT
Organism: Hymenopus coronatus; assembly: GCA_030762935.1. NCBI lineage: Eukaryota > Metazoa > Arthropoda > Insecta > Mantodea > Hymenopodidae > Hymenopus > Hymenopus coronatus. Next base: position 27,528,925 of record CM060889.1, read on the forward strand.
TACTTAGTTACTGCATATGCGTGTATTAGTTAGTGAAAGCTAGTTACCCTCACATCATTATTTAGTATTATACTGATCTGTAAGGGATCTTAAAATTGCTAAATTTTGTGTATTAATAACACAGCATTGAGGATGAGGTAGGATATTGGCCTTTGTGATTAAATTTAAGTTGTTCAAAGTGCAATCATATCTAACAGTATGTAACTGTTAAATATGATTGCACCATGAAGGCAGATGCATGTCTTGGTATGTGTGTACATGTGGTGAAAACTTAGAAGAAATGCACTTTAGCATAAATGTAACTTTGCCATTTTATTTTTTTTTTCTTTACAAAAAAGTTTATTAAAAAAAAAAAAAAAAAACATAAATGAACTTGCACCTTTTACCTACTTTTTGACATAGTCACCAACTTTCTCAACATATTTATCCCCATCATGATACCAGTTTCGATATGCCCTGTTCGTAGAAGTCTGTTTCCCTAGCCATTTGTGGACTGTTGATTTCACTTCTGCAGCTATCGCAAAGTATTGGCCAGCCAGGAATTTCTTCATAGGACCAAACAAATGAAAGTCCAATGGTGCAAGGTTTGGAGCACCTCCCAACCAAATTTGGTGATTTTCTGATGAACAGCAGCAGCATCATGGGAGCGAGCATTTCATGAAGAAGTTCGACGTTGACAGCGTTACTGTTGTGGCATTTGTCACAAAGGGTACGACACAACTTCACCGAAGTTTTAATGTGTGGACTACAGCACTCACAGTGATCCAGTGTTCGACCAAGATCATCAATAAAACACCATACATATCCCGAACACTGTCAGAAGCACTTTCCTAGCAGACTGAGTCACCTTGAGTTGTTTCTTCTGGGAAACCAGCATGTTTCCACTCCATGCTTACCTGATTTGTTTCAGGCATTTAGTGGTATGCCCACAACTTATCAACAGTGACGATTCGTTTAAAAAAGTCATGCCCTTCTCTGGTGCACCATGTTAAGTGAGCCAAGCTTGTTTTCATTCACTGGCGTCTGTCAGGTTCTTAGGCACCCAACGAGCACTAACTTTATGAAATTTCAACGTGTCATGAACAATATCGTACACTGCACCATAGGAAATGTTGGACTGTTGCAATAAGGTTCGCAGTTGCACATGGCAGTCGTTCAAAATTACCACTTCAATGAATTTGACATTCTGTGCGGTTGCAGCTGTTACCAGCCTCCTGGTGCATGGTGAATCATTAAGGTTCACTCAGCCCTCTTGGAAGAATGCACACCACCTGGAGATATTGGTACGGTCTATACAATCATCCCCATACATGCCACAATGTCCCTGTGAATTTATATCCTTTGGCCCACAAATATCGAACCACTCCTCTCTGCTCTTCACACGTGGAAGACAGTAGTATGCACGCCATCTTTGTTGCATATATCATACTTCTCTCACTAGAGCTGTATATGAAACAAAAAAATACCCTCGGTAATGAAAACTTCAAACTATATCTGTGTGAAATTGCAACATTACAGCTGCAATATTAAGGCAGAAAAAAATTATTGTGTGTTACTTTTCTATCCACCCTCGTAATTGTTATAACCATGGCAAAAGTGGCCATTTGGAAAGAGAAACTGAAAAATTCATTGTCATAGACAGGATCTGAACCACTGTTCTTATGCTTACCATGCCAGTAGTCTAGCCAATTGAGCTTTATAACAACATCTGGCCTATTTTAAATTATCCAAATGAGTCACAATTTCCCAGGTAAATCACAAGGCTTTCTCAATTCATTTTGAGACACTACAATGGTGAACTTATATTGAGGGGCTCAATCCAAAAAGCATATGATTTTATGATTTTGGTAGAGGGAGACAGCCAATTCCATATACTATCACATTATATCTTTTAACACATGACTGACTCATTCCAAGTGGAAAAGAGAGAATTTTTTTAATACATTTATTGATTAAGCATACACACAAGTGACATCTTCTCTGCATAGCCTCCTTCACGCTCTACACACTTTTGCACAATTTGGAAGCTTAAACATTTCTTGTTCAAAGAAAGCTTGAGGGCACATCATCAACCAACTGTGCGCATACTCAACAACTTCATTGGTTTTGAATTATTTCCCTCCAAGTGAATCTTTCATGGGCATACACAAATATTGTCCAGTGGGTATAAATTCTGGACTGTAAGAAGAATGTTTAAGGATTTTCCAGTGCATGTCCTCTAAATATGTCCCTTCACAGTGTGCATGTCTTGGAGATGGACGACATCTCTGAAGGGCACATGACTTTTATTTTGGTAGTTGGTTCTTGCTGACCTTAACAATTGGCAATAGTAAGCTGCATTCATCATACATTGATAATGAAGAGAATCAATGAGTAAAACCACTCTGTAGTCAAGGAGAACTTTTCCAGCCAAGAGGTGGGTTTTGGTCTTTACTGAGGAGGTTTAATTCTTTCTTTGCCACACCTTGTTTGCCATCTTGGATTCCAGAGTAAATTAACACTTTAGAACTCACTGAGCACTAATTTTTCTAAATCCAAGTTGTTTACTGATAATGGTTTGAGCACTCCCAATAATGATGCCATTTCTTCAACAATGCACCTTCAATAAGCTGTTGAATGACACGGACTACCATCTGTGAGACTTAGCCTTGGGCATCCATCATGACTTGTTTTATGTAATTCCTTGGTCATCCTTAAATATTCTGGCCCAAGTAAATACTAAATTCTGGGACAGTGTAGCATCCCCAAACTATGCCATGTAACAAGTTAAAATCTCAGAGGATTTAATCCTTTCATAATGTGTTGTGTAATAGACGAAGTAACCACTTGTCACTCATGGCTGTACAGATGCTGAAATCTTTCAAAGCTGCTAACCAAGTTAGTTCCCCCCATCTAACCTTCAAACCCCTACTCCACCATCCACTGGGATCTGCCTGTGCAGTACTCTGACTCAATTACCATTTAGATATATTTGAATCATCTTCATAATAAGCGAATTGGTTTATTTATATGAATTAGTGTGGCCTACTAATAAGTGCAAAAAGTTTATCCAAAGAATAAATTACAGGAAGGTTTCTTTTAGCTATATTATTTGTGTTACTCCAGTTCAGTGTATAGAAGAGCATTTTTAATGGGTTCATGGGATTTCTTAATGCTTGAGGCCACTTGCAAAAAATGAAGAACTGAACAGAGTCTTGAGTTTACCAATGAAGTGCAATGTAATCTACAGAATAATTATCCATTTACCTATAAAGCAGTTACTGGTTCAAGTAAAACTGCATCCAGTTTGGGTAATAAGTGAAGTCAAGAGTCCAGACTTACCACACAAAATCAGATTTCTTCAATTCCCTTTTCCTGAAAAAACATACTCTGGTGGCATGTGTCCCTTTTCCATTTGGCTCTCAATTACATTAGCATTATTAGGTCAATCAAGGTTATTACTTAAAAAATTAGAAGTCATCATTGGGGTGTGATGTATTGGCTACTAAAGAGTGCTTCAAAGAAAAATCTGACACTTCAGAATCTATGCTTCACAATGCATATTACAAAAAGAAAAAGGTTATCAAACATCTTATACGCTTCTGCTTAATGCTGATAAATATTTTGGTGTTCAGACAACAGTGTACAAATTTTAACAGGCAAGTATGTTTCATATACACTGACAATGTACTTTTTTTTTTTTATTTCATTCCCTCACATAAACACTTCCAGACTGTGTGGAATAGGGAATTATTACGATTTAAGAAAAATTCACTGCCCAAACAAAGGACCTCCTGGTGAGAAGTAAGCTTACTGATCACAGTCTTCATGCACATTAATTGCTAAAATTCTGTATTTGGCTTGTGAATTATTTATTTTCTTTGGTCAGAGATTATTGGGAGCGTGGAGTGGACGAAGGTGGGAAAAAGGTTGTTGTGCCTAGTCTGTTATATGGTGCATTTTGCTATAGCTGCTGGTGCATCCATGTGACATGCTTATCTCTCCTTCCACTGTCTCAAAAGACTGACCAAAAGCAAAAAGATTAACAAATTATAGACTTCCGAGTTTCAGAGCGTTTAACTACAATCTTGATTTGTGATTACAGCAGCTGCACCACTACCTACCTAAATTTAAAATGAAAGTACTGGTCACGGTTCAGAGATTTACTTTTTGGATTGCCCTAGTTTGATCTTCAAATATCCTGCAATTTTTATAATCATTCTTTATTAGTAATTTCTTAGGATAAACTGAGAACTAACTAAAAACTTTAACTTGACACTAATATTGATTGTTTTGTAAATGGTGATCAATTTATTTCTGAGCCTAAAAAAACAGATCGAGCAAAGATATACCAGTGTATTCCAACCTTTGGTCAAATACCTCAGAGTAGCTAACAATTAAACTTTTTTAATACTTTGCATCTTACAACTATAAGCCAAAAATTTTACTTTAAACACTGAGTGCCAAAGAATCTTTTTTGTGATGAATAAGTGACATGAAAAAAATGGAAAGCAATGTAAAGAGTATACCAAAAAGAAATGTTTTTATCTGAAAACATGGCATGATTAGTCAGTTACACATGGCTAAACAAATGCCAACCAATGTTTATTAAATTTGTATGTTATGTAAAATTTAAAATCAGTATTGCCCATTATAATCAATATTCTTCAATATATCACTGAAGGACACAAATGAAAAAATAAAATAACTTCTTAGAATTTGAAACTCTTGTTTTAGTAAAACTGGTAATCACTTATACAATAGGATCAGTAAGTTAGCTTATTTTTCATATTTTAAATACACATTATCAGTTACAAACACATGCACTGTGCAAACGAACATCAAAAGAGATTTTCAATGAGTCAAAATTGGTTAGGAAGATTTCATGTGGTCTAACAAGAACATAGGCAATTGTGAAACTATTTTGGCTCCAAGAAGTGTGCAGGGCTATATTAATGTTCAAAAAAGTTTTTACAAAAAACCAGTAACCATTTAATTGCAACTGATGCCTCCAGCTATAAAAATAGAATGATATTCCCTCTAGTTATTAAATATTTGAGCTTTTAAGTAGTATGCATAAAAAAGGTTTTGGACTTAAGTGAACAAGCCGATGTTCAAGTGTGTATGTGTGTGTGTGTGAGAGAGAGAGGTAGAGAGAGAGGGGGTTCATTGCAAATAAACATGCAGCAGATGAACTGAATATTGACATTAAAATGTAGATTCTAAAGATTTTTAAGTAAAAATTGCAAAATATCAAACTCAAAATAAAATTATTACTTTTTACTTTCTCTACATGTACCTACTATGTATATAGGGTATAGAGAAGGTATTGCACCCATACAAAAATTTGATACTGGGATTTCACCGGAAATATATGTTTTAGGGTTCCCTGTATCCAAAAAAAGTATTTTCAGAAAAAGGTCCATGTGTGTGTGAAGTGTGTGTGTCTGTGAACATGATAACTCAAAAACAAAAAGTCGGTAAAATACCAAACTTGATATTTAAGTTCCAGGGATGTGACACAAAGATTTTGAGAAAAATCCCCCCACCTCAAACTACCCTTTAACATGGAACATTTTTTCGAAAATTTTTATTTTCTCAAAAATGACTCTAACGATTTTGATTAAAATATCATATATTAAAGATATTTACATGATAAATAAAATGTATTTACATGACAAATAAAATGTATATCTTGAATTTTCTATGAATAGCCTCTGAAGACTACTTTATTCTGGATGAATTTTACACAATTTTACATAACTGCTAAACCATAAGAGATAGACAAATACTTATCACACAAAAAATGTAGAGCATGTTAAGGCACACAATTTATGTTATATAAATTTTTTTCGTGGAGTTGATCATTTTTGAGATATTCCTTGTTACTGGTTTCAGCTTTGAAAAACATACTTTTCTCATATAGGAATTTGTCAACTCCTGTAAATACAAACAAAGGAACTTCAGTCACAGAGCAACCAGCTTTTGAGTATCACTTTAACCTATGGTTCTCCCTTATTTCGCTTCTACTTACAAGTAAGCAAGTAATAAGACTATTTCTGCTAATTTTTTCTTGATCAGCATGAAATAAATAACAGCATAAGCTTTTTAACAATAATTTGTGCAGAGGTGTGGAGAAAGTCATGTGAATGGAACACATCAGATTTTTTCCCTTCTACTTACAATGAGGTGACTAATAAGACAAATTCTGCTAATGTTTATCTTGATTAGCATGATGTAAATAAAAGAATAACGTTTTTAAAGAATTGTCTGTGTTTGGAACAGCTATAGAAAGTTATGTGAATGGAACATTAGATTTTTTGTTTTGTAGTTTGCTTACCCTCCCCATATTTAGGACTTACAAGCAGATGCCTATGGGTCAGAAGAATGTCAGGGAGCTAATGGCACAAAACTTCGGAATATAAAACCTTGAATAATCAGCCATGAGTGTGAGGAAGTGAATGAAATGAAATGCAAGTGAAATGGATGATAGGAAAAGTGATGAAGCAATTGGTGGAATGAATGGAAGGAGAAACCAGAGGACCCAGAGAAAACCTGCCCAGATGCAATTTCGTCCACCACAAATCCCACATACAGGCGCTTGGGATCAAGCCCTGGCTAGGGAGGCAAGCAATCTAACCATTCAGCCACGGTGCTGCCCAAATTATTACTTAGAGAGGATAATATATTTTGAAAACTTTCACTTATTCAATATTTGCATTCCTACCAATCCACTACAGACAGAGGGGCAGGAGGGGTGAGGGAGAGAGAGAAAAAAATTGTAGATTTAGGTACTACTTGACTTCATAAAAATACTAATGGTATCAAGACAAATATAAGCAAATCCCAGATGGTGCATTGCTATTCCACTTTGTTTGCATGAAATAAGAGAAACATATTAACGTAAACATCACCACTTACAGCATTTTGGAAACTCACATTTTGAGAAACTTTTATATCATTGTGTATTCAGTTTGAAACAGGAATATTACTTTGGAGTAATGTTTCATTCCTAAAATGCATCAATTAATCCTTGCTAACTCATTAACCGAAATTGCCATATAACATTAGGTTCAATAATTGTTAAGAATGTGTAATCCTAAGGATACTTAAAATTTTGGTTCCCTTGAATTTTATTTCACTGTTCCTGATTAACATCTGACATTTCCCGACCTACTTATTATTGTGGTACTATCTTTTTAAACATTAAACCATTAAAAAATAATAACCTCTATATAGATGCATACTACAAAGAATAAAAATATGCCAAAATCATGCACACAAGACAGTGAAAGAAATTATACATTAAAAATGTAACTTATGAATTTTGCTTTCTCTACAATGTACATAATACAGAAGGTATTGTATTCGACCAACAATATGTCAACCCCTGAACAAATAAAAAGAATTTTTATACAAGGATCTGTATGTGTAGAGTATAACTCAAAAATAAAAAGCTGTATACAAACTATATACCAAGGATGTATACACAAATTTTCAGGAATATCCCCCACCCCAAACTACTCTTTTCATAGAAGATTTTCTGAAAATTTAGATTTTCTCAAAAATGGCTCAAACATTTTTGATTAAAATACCATGTGTTTAAGATATTTTCATGACAAATAAAATCTCTATCTTTAATCTTCTGTGAACAGCTTCTGAAATCCTCTTCATTTTGGATGACTTTTGCATAGCTGGTAAAATTTAAGAGATAGACAAAATGTTGGTCTACACACAAATGCAGATCTTGTTAAAGAACACAACTTGTCAGACACATTTTTTTTTTTCTTTTTTTTTTCTTACTTTCTTTGTGGAGTTAAATATTTCTGAGATATTCCTTGTTATTAGTTTAAAATGTTCAATACTTATACTTTCCTTAAATGGGAAATCATTCATTTTTTTTCTTTTGTTGTTACTCCTGGCCAAGCAAAAGGAAAGGATTTCATTACTATTGCACAGCGACCAGCTTTCAAAAGATTATAGACTATCGCTTTAGTATTTCAATATTTCCATTGTACCTACAAGGAAATTAGTAACAGGTCCATTTCTGCTCACGTTATCTCAATTAGCATGAAGTAGACTGAAGAATAAACTTTTTATGGAATAGTTTATTGCAGTAAAGGTAATAGAAAGTCATGTGAATGGATGATTTTTTAATTTTACATGCTATTAACATTAGATTTCCTGAAGAAGCATGGATACAAACTTTTATTTATGCACTACCAACACAAAAACAGGACAGATACTTTCTACTGCTGCAACAACTGCAGCCCCAAAAGGCCATTGAAAGTTAAAGAATTGTATAAAGTAAGAATGTATAAGATGATAAAAAAAGGAAAACTCATCTCAAATCTTATTAAATAAGTTCCACAAAATTGAGAAACTGAAGAGAAAATGTTACAGAGTTACCTAATATCAACTATGCAGTCATTATATTTAGCAAAGAATGGATAAAACATATCAAAACTATACCTTTATATTTATTTTAATAGGAAATTAGCATAACTTAAATACATGTACCAGTAATTCACTGAAATAGCTGTTATGTAATATACTTTCTTTATATTATATTTTAAGTTTCCTTTGTAGTTTGGTAATCCCAAATGCAAATTTATTATATTTTATTGCCTTTTTCTGTGACTTTTATTGCCCTATTAATGTTTATTAATTACATTTAAGTGGGCAGTTATGGGGTGAGGCTTGCTTTACTACCCTTTAGTCAGAACATGAAATGTTATTGCTGCAAATCAACAAAACATTAATACATGAACTTTGCTGCATATGCTGTTGGTCTTATTTGGTCCCAAAGTTAATAGAAAAAAAGGAATAATATTTTTCTTTAAATTTGTGACTATTACCTTATATCCATTGAGAAATAGGTGGCAAATACGACAAAGGGCGAAGCAGCAGAAAATATCCCATGTCTTTTATTTTGTATAACGTGATCGTTATGTAATTTCTCTCCCAGTTATTTCTATGGCACCCATGAGAAGTCATGTGGAGCTTTGACAGACCCTGTCATATATTGAGCTAGTTATTAACATTAACACATTGGAGTCCAAGCCCGAGTATAGCTCGGGCAGGTATTTCTAATGCTTTTAATGTAATTCCACGGCCTTAAATCAGTCTTAGGCTAAGCGGCAAAGAACATACATCAGTTATCATTTAGTTGTCTGATTTGTGCTGCCATCTGCCCTTGCTTTAGTCAATTATTAGGAATCTTAGGAGCCTTGGCTGCTCTCAGGTAGTCGTGCCATTTTCTTTGAAGGTGGTGATCTGTTTGTTACGTTTGTGCTCTTAAATGTTAAAATGCTGCATTTGCCTCAATGTCTGTGAACTGAAGCTGAAATTCAGGATACTAATGAAGCTGGGGAAATTCTGATTCTAAGGGAGAGTTTTTCGAACTTTGAATAAATGGAGTGTAAGCAGCTTTATGCATTTTTTTTTTTCAAACTCAAATTTGATACTTATTGTAAATTTAAAATAGGATATTAATACAGAGGCTATGACTATTTTCTTACTTGTTGAGAAATCCTTGAATACCATACTTTTAGATTGTCCGCTACTTTTCGGCAGATTTAATTGATGTACTGTAAATAATAACTCAAAGTAAAAACCCTGGGTTTCTTGGCACTTGAACTACTTAAACATCAGGTTTCAATGTGTTAATGGTAATTTGTACCATTCTTGATTTTACCATGACAAAATACAGATTTACTGCAATGAATAGTCATTTGTGGTGCATCAATGTCAATAAAATTTTATTGAGGAATTTACCATGGTTAAATCTGACTGTTCACGGCTGGTTTTTGTCAATTACATCCCACTGCACTTGCACTGTAATATAAAATAGCGGAATGATACAGGTTAGAATTACCAATAGAAAAAAAAAAAAAAACCTATGTTTTCACAGTTTAAAGTTACAGCCTACCAGGTGTTTTGTAATTCTTAATGTCACAGTTTTTTATGTGATGGTTCTTATATATACTCACCTATGATGTAATGAAAATCTGCGCAATCATGATGTTACATTCTAGTCAAGCATAGTTCCAAGAATAGTGCAGAAATAAGGGGAGCAATGAATGGATTTAGTGTAATTAGTACATTTTCAGGTACGTCAGGATACATTAATTTGTACATATATAAGAATCCAGTAGCGTAACGAGGTAAGTGGCATATTTTGAAGTCACTGTGGTGTGTGCTCCCAGTCTTCAAATTCAGTTCTTTTCTGTGGATAATTTATTTTCTCCCCCCCCCCCCCATCATGGTGTGTGCTCCCAGTCTTCAAATTCAGTTCTTTTCTGGGGATAATTTCTTTTGTTTCTCTTCCTTTCATGAGGTGAATGTCGACTAGGTTAAAGTGAATTTTAACCAATGTGAAAAGAAAGGAAAAAAACTAGCAGGAAAACATATTTTTCAACTCATCCTCAATATCACCATTTAAGTGAATAATAAACTGCTCTCCTGCATCCCTTGTCCCTTGCTTTCCAGTTCTAGTCTTCTTACATGTTGACATACTTCTAGTAAGTCTTCCACTAGGACTGATTTCATTTTTCATCTGCAAGTTTTCTTACACCATCTAACTTAACAGTTACTTCATGCCTGAAAACCCAGTTCTATGAAGTCATTCCAGGTGATAGGGAGGAATTCTCAAGACAGTAAGATTACACTCAAATATCTATTATAGGAAGGTACTAGTTTTAGAGGTAGAATAAGCTGATTAATTCCAGAGTCAGTCATGTTTCTGTGTAGCCAGCACATCATTTTGTCTGTTATAGCGCATGCATTTGGAATACTTCTCAATTTGAACATTGTGATAAGCAGCATTAATTACAACAAGCACAGGTCTAGGAAGCAAGTTAAGAATCTATGTTTTATAGCTGGTGTAATTCATGTTATCGTAGTAATCTCCATGTTTTTGTTGGGCCTTAAGTAATACATTGGTATTTAGAACATAACCCTCTTCTCTGCAAGCATGCACAGTTACTAACTGCCACTTTTGACATCTGTGCAAAGAGTCTTCTGGTGAATTCTCTCTCCAGGTGCTTTATGTGATGCTTGGTATTTATGCTTCATCCATGGCCTTCATTGTGATATCTTTGAAAATCTTGCATATGTTCAAGCCTTTTTTGCAAGTATGGTATTCCAGAAAAGCTTGTCCGTAGGACTTGGTTTCCTTCCATCTAAATCCTCGCTGCATAGAACTCTTCTTAATGGAATAGAAATCAATAGAATTTTTAAGCTTCATAAGTACTTTCTTTAGAGTTAGTCTTTATTTTTCTGTGATGTAAAAATGATTCACAACTTAATAACTTCTTCATTGAATCATTCAAACCAGATATTGTATCTGTTCTTCATTTTGTTTGGCATAGAGAAGGATAATGTTGTTTTTATTTCCCTAATAATTCTCCTAACTGCTGTTGCCTCTGATGTCCTTTCCCAGATTTTCATAACAACCTAGACCTTTGTTCATTTTTCATAAATCTATAACATTTATTATAGCTACACGGATTTGAGAATGAAGCATCTTATTTCCTAATTTACTCCTAGTAGGCACATTTCTAAATGCCCTCCTATAATCAGCAGACTGCAGTATGATCAATAGCTCTGTAATTGTTTAACTCTCATGTAACTGACCTACCTACTCCCCCCCCCCCCCCCCTTTAACTGCCAACTGCTCTGAAATGGGACTTCCAGATAAAACTGTGCATTGCTCTTCTTCTACTACAATCTTTATATATACGAGGTACATCCAGAAAGTAAGCTGCGTTTGGTAATAAAATTAAATTGTGTACAGATACAGAATAATTATTTATTGCACAAAATTCTATAACTCTTAAACTACTTTTCCACATAACTGCCGAAATTTTGCAGGCATTTGTCATAACGTGGCACAAGTTTTTGTATACCTTCTTCATAGAAGTTTGCTGCCTGTTGCTCAGTAAGAATCTTTGGTACCCAACGTGAGCAAAGTTTATGAAATTTCAGTTTTTCAGTAACAATTTCATGAATTAGTGATCGTGAGCTTTGGGGGAATTCCATAGTGAGAGCACTAATTGTAAACTTGCAGTTTTCCTGGATCTTGTTATCAATCGCATGAACCAGTTCTTCTGTAACCAAAGATGGACGCCCACTTTGTTCTTCATTATGCACTTCACTACGTCCTTCATTGAACTGTCGGACCCATCTTCTCACCATTCAATCACTCATCACATTTTGTCCGTAAACTTCGCAAATTTGCTGATAAATTTCAATTGGTTTCACTTTCCTAGCATTCAGAAAATGAATCACAGATCCGATTTCACAAGCGGCAGTATTTTCAATCAACACCGACATTGTAAACAAGCACAACAAAGCGTAACTGGCCGACAGTGATCTCAAAATGGCACATGTTTCTTTTCCTTGATACAGAGCGGCTAACGCGCATGTGCGGAACTGCGATCGCAGCGCTGCAGCAGAGATAAATTGAAACGGAACTTACTTTCTGGACGTACCTTGTATAATTCTTCTGTGCGTGTATATGTGACTGAACTCCTCCTAAACGACTGGACCGATTTTAATGACATTTTTTGTGTGTGTTCCAGTGGATTCGAGAATGGTTTAGATTCTCAATTTGGTTCAATGGAAATTGTTTATAATTAATTTTTTATTTATAAATTGTTGTTGATTTTGGAATGTTTTACATTGAATCTGGCAGACTGCGCTGCAATTGCAGTATCGAATATTCAATAATATTTTATTCCAATTCCATTTTTTCCTGATAGGTGGTGCTACAGTCAAATTCAGGAAAATATTAATGTTTCAAGAGTTTTCAAGTGTACATAAAAACAATACATTTTGCAAATTCAGTGTGGAATTGATGTGAGTACTTTTTATAATTTTCTATCAAATTTACACGTGCGTTAATCAACAGCCACCCTAACCTACAAAAAATTTAAATTTTCGAATTAAAGATGCGACTACAGGACGTCTGTCGGGTCCGCTAGTAAATTAATATATCTGTACATGTGAGCTTCAGCAAAGACACAGAACAAGTGAAAATCAAACAACATGATTTACTTCTGTTTGGTAGAGTTTACCTGCAAGAATGGTGCACTCAACTAAGGTGAGCTCCTGCCAACTAATCAGGGTCAACTGAACTGCAGTGAAAATTGGTGCACTGCACGTGATGATTGTCCTTGTCAAATTCTTACTGTAGAAAAGTGAAAGTCCCTGGAAGTTTGTTTGATGAGAATGGTACACACGTCCATAAGCCTCTCGGTATCTTTCTTGAGCATTGTGACAAAAGTACCGCATATTACTTTTGAGAAAAACTCAATGGAGGACCTTAGGGTTTCACATACACATACAACCACTTGTAATGACAAATTATTGAACAGAATGAAACTAAACTACAAAGGACTCTGGGATTTGTAGAAAAAAATATCCAAATATAGTTGTGTGTAAATGGTTAGGCTGTTCTGTCTTCAGAAATTAATAATTCTAAAATGGAGAAAGGCATTGCAAGGTTTTGCAAGAAATGCAGATTGAACTAATCTTACATGGGTGAATTTGAATGCAAAGCACATCATTGTGAAGTGCTTTCTGATCATAACCTTGCAAGTGTAGCATTGCACTGTGTTTAAGGAACAGCAGTTATATGGAAATTATATGCCTAAAATATATGAGTAATGTTTATGAAAAAAGTGCTGATAATAATACCATTATAATTGGTGATAGTAAATTTATCACATTTTTCAAACTCATAGTAGCAATAAACTTTATTTATCATGTGTAGCCACACAAAACTGAATTAGAAGAACAAATAATGAAGGATATAATTAAGGTTAATGCAATGCTTAAGAATGTATTCTATTTAGTACCATAGCAGGGAAGAAACATAAATTCAATCAAGAGAAGTATAACTTTTTACTGAGCAGATATGTTCCTGGACATAATTTTCTTTGCATGTCAGCTATCCTCACGCAGCAGAATTCTATAACAAAAGAGAAGCATATGCTGGCAACATAGCTGTCACAAGTTATGGCCTGGCCCTCTCTACCTGGCAACATACAGCGAGTTCTTTGCTGTCCTTCTACACATCTCTTAAATGCCTGAAAACCTCCACATGAGAAAGGAAGAAAAAAAGAAAACTGATTTATTATCTTGACACACTATGCTATTGACTTGTCATTACACAATAGATATTTTCTTTTAAGGCTGCTTTGGTTTTTGTAGGGAATGGAACAGTTTAATGAAATAAAAACTTAAATACAGTCATTAAGTAGGCTGTATTTAATAGGGATTTTGATTTACATGAGGAATTCACCACAATATTGTTCAATTACTCTGAAAACACTTTCTTTCCCCTTGGATAATTATTATTTAACAATATATTGCTGATATTCAATTATGTGGATGTTCAATTACAATATAATTCAAATGAACACATCTATTCATTTTTTATTTTAATTTGTCATTAGATCACAGTCTTAATATTAGTTCAAACTGATTACGTTAAACCCTTTTTCATAAATGTAAAAAGAATGTAAAAAGAAGCTAGTAACAGTGAAGAATAACACAAATATTAATATAAAATAATAGTTGCGAAACTAGTCCAAAGCAAGGATTCCAAAAGATAAGTGAAGATTTGTTGCAACTATTATTTTTATACTAATATGGGGGAATGTTGCTTGGGGGTATTGCCATGTTGGCAGCTCAACTTTAGTAGATAACTACTGAGAAAGTGCGCCGAAATAGTTACAAGTACATGAGAATGTCACTTGGTATTATTTCTGTTTGGAAATATAGTTGGTTTAAATTTCTGAGGATATCTTTGTATTTCATTGTAATGGATGTTAAGAAAATTGTCTAAGCTGGTCCTTTACTTCCTCCTTAAAAAGAGCTGTGTAGCTCGTGTAGGCCAAGATGAATAAATGAATACTAATGGAGTTCTCATATTCTTATTAAATTTTGATTCCGGCATGGAATCGTAGAAGTTTTGCTTTCAAGTTTATGGCATTGGACTTTGTTCTAACTTTTCTGATGTCAACTTTTCTGATGTCAGTGTATGTTTCTTCGTACAAACATGGTAACCCAATTTATTTTAGGTTTATAATTAATGGATCAACCCCAATCTTTATTAACACAAAAATCAGAACTAAACATTCTAATACGCAATGGACTGTCCCTGCAAAACTGCCTTAATACACTAATTAAGACTATTGTTTAAATGTCTCACCGTTTTCCTTGTGAATTTCTGTTTTCCATCTTTAGGATACAATTATACAATTGTAAGTTGCATAATTTAAAAAAAAAAAAAAAAAAAAAAAAAAAAACAAAGCAAGGATTCCAAAAGATAAGTGACGATTTGTTGCAACTATTATTTTTATATCAATATCCCTTTTTCATAATTTACCAAAAATTTCAAACTTATAAGGAGGCTGTAATTTGGAATATAAGAGTGATTTTGCTGTTGATATTTGGAGAAACATAACAACTGCAAATGTCTTATTATGGACGAAAGTTCAATTCATTCTGAAAGTAACAAATTTCTACATCTCAGAACATTAGAAGCCACACATTTTAAGAGCTCATTTGGTAGGCATCCACCATTTGTGCACACTACTACACTAAGATCCCTGTTCACTCTAAGACTGAAAGTAATTTTAGGAGCATTAGTTATGACTACGTCTAGTTTATATGTTGTACAATTTGATTCGTTTTTACATACTGCCCAGTCATTCTTTTTAGGCAGTAATGGAATACGTTATCTGCAAAATTAAGAAAACATGTTCACTGTGTCTTTCTCTGCTTGTTTCTTTTCACCCTTCTCTTCTCTGCTGTGGATTTTTTTTGTTTAGTTTCACTCACACACATTAGATATGAAGGCAAATTCAAAAACAACTGGATCATTGCATTTATGAAAACACGCATTTTCATCCTTGTTCTGCATATTTCTCAACAAAACTGACTTAACTTTCCTGAAAGTGTTTCACACTTACTGGCAACCAGTCTCTGTGGATTGGATTCATTAGGCAATCGAAAACAACTAATGGCCTTTTGTTTTTATTATGTTTATCGTAATTTCTTATGCACCCTGGCACTGCACATATACGTGACATACTTGTACAATATTTATATTGCTACAGACACCATAACAATGGAAATATTGACAAAAATATAAAAAGCAAGAAGAATATCTTGCAGTGAAACATGTGTAACATTGCTCAGCTAATAGGAGGGTTGCCACATTTAACAAGGACTGCATGTAATTATGGTCCCTAAACAGTGAAGAGCAGAAAAAAAATTAAAATAAATTAGAGCTGAAACATTTTTTCTGATAGAGAAAGCATTATGTCTAGATCTACTGGGAAGGCCACGTCTTGGCTGAATTTCTTGCCGACGTTTTGCATCACTATGTGGGTCTTCATCAGGGTTTGTCCTCTCTCCATGATTGATGAAGCCCACATAGTGAGGTGAAACGTCAGCAAGAAATTCAGCCAAGACGCTGCCTTCTTGAAAGTCCTAGACACACTAGCTGCCGAAGCTTATGCAATTGAGAAAGCATATTCAGAAAATAGTGTTTTTATTTCAAACTTAAAGAGAAATAATTCAAAAACATAAATGCAATACTGTTATACAAAACAAAAATTGTCAGTTTATAGAGTTTTAAAGGCCAGTGGTTAAATGGACTTCTCTAATGTCACAGTAAATAAGATTCAATAAATAGGAGTTATTAACTATCTTCCTCCAAAGTTTTTATGCTTCCTGTAACTAGAGATTTTGTAACCACCCCCACCCCAAGTTTACTTCTTATAATATTAGCATTTCTATAACATTGTCCCAGTACCTTTCTATGTGCTACTGTATATTTTTTGTTTGTTGTATGTAATATTAATTATTTAAAACGACAAACATCCAACTAAATACAAGAATAAACAAATCAATCATCAACATATGGGCTCATGAACAACTTTATATTGACTTAGGTAACCTTTCACAACACAACTTCATTAAGACTCTCAGCTATCAGACAGTGAATGCAGCCAACTTCCTATTTAGTATTTATTCCTTGATAACAAATCTTTGTATCATATTAGATTGACACTATACAAGTGCATTTCAAATGAGTTGGTAAATTTGCCGTTCCTCTTTAAGTCCATTTCTTTTTAACATTTTAGTGAGATATTCTCTTGCATTTTTTGAATAAACCCTTATTACCCTATTCTGATTTTGGTAAGTTCCAAAAGTAATGCAGTATTAGGTTGTTCATAAGCTCAAATAATCACGATGTCATTTTTCCAGATTTGACTGGAACTGCTGCCTGTAGTTTTAAACATTTAGTGTTTAAAACCAGAAAAAACATAAATATTAACAAGTCAGAGTTGTTAATACAACTTCTGTTACATCTGTATTTATTTACCTCAAAGTTTCAACAGTGCATAAGGAAAAGAAAAGAAAAAAAAAAAAAAAAAAAAAAGAGAGATTTTTTATTTTAATCAAACTATAAGATAGACTTGCTATATAATAATAAAATTTTAAAAAACGTTGAAGTTCCATTTCATCAATTTGGATATTTGAGATATTTTAAGTGTTGCCTTATAATGCTAAAATTCTACATAGTAGGAAATTTTCTTGATGAATCATCTAGTATCTAATCAATGTAGTAAGGAAAACCTAATATCATGTCATCTAAGAAACAGTATCTCTTGGCTGTTGTATTGCACTTAAAGTAGTCAATTTTGAAAATTAACTTCAAGAAAGTTGGATACAAACTCACTTTAATATCAAAAAGACAACTGCTAAGCAAGCAGCTAATAATTGGTGCACTTAACTGACACATTCTATAATTTAATATCTACAGAAAAATTAGAAAGCATGTACACATTTTTTGACTTACATTATCTACCAACATTATGCATGTGTATGTATAATATTTATGTATATGTATATATAGCAAGAAAATAAATATATGCAAATATACAGAATTGCACATTTTATGCACAGAAGTAGTTTATGGTTTGGTATCCCTGGTGTATCAAATGTACCGCAAGTTATATATACATAAGTTAGAGATTTTCGAAAACTCAGTACTATATGTGTTTATATACAATAAGAATAGGCACATAAAATTAAATTATCATAATAAGAATAATAAAAATATATGTATTTAGTATTTAATGTGTTTCAGAAGTACTGCGGCACACTAAATTAATGTTCAGACATGAACTGTTATAACAAAGGAAGAATAATGACTCTTTTCCCTATCACAGGAATATTCGTCACGCCAGTATCTCACTGACAACACCTTTCCACCAGTCCCATATTCTAGAGCACTCTTTCTCAAAAAATATTGTGTATATACATAATTTAGGGCACCTATTTTAAAATATCTTTCTCTACCAAACTTTTAACAGCAACACTTACTTCTACTGCTGTACTGCTTAGATTCTTACATGTATCAAAACTTACTTGACACTCTGTTTTATTTTAAGGAAAGAGCAGTGGGAATTGTGAGGAAATGTGGGACAGTTGGTGGAATCCTAAGTTGTTTTTTTTTTTTTTTTTTTTTTTAGTTTCTCTTATTAGACTTCTTAATCTAAATGAAATGAATTGGAATGAATCATTTAATAAATTTTAAGAAACTGCTCAAATGTTCTGAAGATGTCTAGTATACAAACATTTGATTACTTTTTGCAATAAATCAGTTTAACTTGGCATTAAGAGCTTAATATTTGTACATAAGCACAAAATACTCCACTTAATAGCAATGTGTTTAATTTGTTCACATAAAATCCATCACTGCTGAAAATAGAAAACTGAGCACAAATGTGACACTGAAAATCAAAACAGTTTTTCTTTGTAGATGACTAGATTCTACTTAATTTCCATAAATGGAAAGTTACCCTGTTCATAAAGCAACTGAAAATGGAAAATACAGTTACATGATTTGAAATAATATTTATTTTTCTGAAGAAAACTGCTGCTTTATATATAAATTCAATGTATTTATGTGTTATCAGTTCTGATGATGTTTAGAAAATCCTAAAGCTGCCGTGGGATATCTGGAAAGCAGATTCAGTTCTGAGTAAGTTAAAACATATTTTTACTATCTGTGCTGTAAGAGACAGTGATTATGGTATCCCATTGATAAGGCAACTGGAACCAGGCTGTATGATTAAAGAGGAGAAAAGAGAATATTCTTCTTAGTTTTTCTTCATTCTTCATTTCAAGACTAGAAATGGTTTAAATTCCTTTACCTACTCCTACTTCTCTTTCTTGCTTTTGTTTTATTTATCTGTGAACCTTTTGGATGATTTTGCAAAGAGAGGGAGAATCAAAGTCTCAAGAGAATCAACTAGATATCAGGCTGCACTACCATGTGTTCCAAATCAACTCAATCTGTGGGCAGTGAAAGTGGGGCTCTACCAGTCAAAACAAGTGGTGAGGTATGGAAGAGAGGAATAACTAACGAATCGCTTGCTGTCATTCTCCTGTGTCTGCCCATTTGCTTTCCTCTAGTATCCTTTCAAAGCAATCCAACATGAATATGTACTGTAACAAATGAAAAGCAGAGTAAACATCAGAGGTCAGTAACGATGAGTAACAAACATTAA
Source organism: Hymenopus coronatus (assembly GCA_030762935.1). NCBI lineage: Eukaryota > Metazoa > Arthropoda > Insecta > Mantodea > Hymenopodidae > Hymenopus > Hymenopus coronatus. Next base: position 27,548,502 of record CM060889.1, read on the forward strand.
TATAAAATTAAATATTTTGTGACAAAACTTCACTTATCTCTGTAAATGCATTTATATTATACAGAATGTACATAAATGAATATCAGGGTTTTAACTCTTTATAATATTTATTACATTCAACTTACAGTTATAAATGATATGTCAAATGAAAAAGCAACTCAAACAGTTTTGTTTGTTGGCACAAGTGCGCATGTGCGTGCAATGTTTCTGCCGCAATCCGCTAGACAGTGGTAGTAGCAAAGATGGCGACTAGTAAACAGAAAGCGTTTTGTGTTTTGCAGTTTGCAAAGACCGAATCTGTACTGTGCAATGTGCGTTCCGTAGTAAGTTCGGTTGTGATCCTCCTTGTGATAAAAACATTCGTGGATGGTATAATCAGTTTGAAGATACCGGCTGCCTTTGTAAAGGGAAGAGCACGGGACGACCAGGAGTAAGTGAAGAGACTGTTGAGCGAGTGAGAGAGTCGTTCACTCGTAGCCCAAAGAAATCAGTCCGGAAGGCTAGTTGTGAATTGCAAGTTCCTGTGTCGACTGTTTGGAAAGTTCTAAGAAAACGCTTACAGCTACTTCCTTACCGTTTGCAGTTACTACAGGCTCTAAAGCCGACAGACCACGGATTATGTGCCAAATTCGCAAACGACATGTTCTTTCATGACGATTTTGTGGATCGTGTTGTCTTCAGTGATTAATCGACCTTTCACCTTAGTGGACATGTTAATACTCATAATGTGCGCATCTGGGGGTCAGAAAAACGTCACGATATAGTACAAATGCAACGAGATTCCCCTAAAGTAAATGTTTTTTGTGCCGTATCCCGGCGAAAAGATTATGGGCCTTTCGTTTTTGGTGAACCTACTGTAACTGGCACACTTCTTACCTTGATACTCTAGAGCAATGGCTCTTCCCTCAGTTGGAAGAAAATAAAACAGAGAACTTCATTTTCCAGCAGGATGGTGGCATAACGAAGTATGCGATTAGTTGAACGTCACTGTACCCGAGTGCTGGATAGGCCACAAGGGCCCCAATGACAGGGCTTACAGGGTTTGCTATGCATGGCCTCCACGTTCTCCTGACCTAATGCCATGCGATTTTTACCTTTGGGGCTTCATCAAGGATCGTGTGTGCGTGCCTCTGCTACAAGCTGACCTCCCTGCATTAAGAAACTGGATTGAAGCAGCTGTTGCTACAATTACTGAATACACACTTATCAATGTTTGGGAAGAACTCGGCTATAGACTTGATGTGTGCCGTGTGACAAAGGGTAGTCACATTGAACATTTGTAAGCTTCTTGGTAAAACTGTTTTGAGTTGTTTTTTCATTTGATATATCTTTCATAACTGTAAGTTGAATGTAATAAATATTATAAAGAGTTAAAACTCCGATATTCATTTATATACACCCTGTATTTTATATTATGCATTTATGAATGCAAATTTATATTACAGCTATACTGTTATAATATGCATTAATATATGATTATATTAATCAGAGATCCATGTTGTTAAAGTCTAGAGCTATATTTTGCAGTTATACACTTACTGATATTTATCTTAGATAAACACAGAAATTATAATACAAGTGGGAACATATTATGTGCTAAATTCTTAAAATAGGAATATGAAAACTTAAATGGTGGTGCTATTATTCACAGCGAAAACAACTGTTTTTATTGTTAATTCATAATACAGCCTGACTTCTTTCTGGTCAAATTAGAGGATTTTAATCAGAAATTAGACTAATACAAAAGACTACAAACTAAAGAAGCTTAACAACACTCTTTAATTCATATTAAAAACTAATTACAAACCTAATGTCCATTTATAACACCAGAATTTTTAAGGGTGGGAGAAGGTGGGAGCTTTAATATCCTTTAACTCAACTGCTCATGTTGGAGAGTGAATAGAGATGTAATCAAATTAAATGCTGGTACAATGGTAACCAGAGAAGAGAATAGATGTGTTTTAATGTGGGAGTCCATAATTTATGGAAAGTTTTCCCGGCCCTGGGAACAGGAAAGACGACTTGGCCAAGTTTTAACTTTCTTGTTCTCATTCTCACAGCATAAATCCACATTTTGCATGTTACTCTTCACTATAGGGACTACTCCACATTTGTGTGACATGAATGATTTATTATCATCATCATCATCAAGATATTTGTTTACAAATTTGTAACATTAAGCAAATTAATTAAAATAACAAGCAAAAATACACAGTATTTTCGTAATATGTACAAAATTATAATTTAAAGAAATAAAATTGAAGATTTATTCACAAGCCATCCAGAGTACATAATCATCTATTGTTGAGATACATCTTTAATTTATTTCAAATTTGGTTAGAGTTAATTGAGCTTCTATTATACTGAAAATTGAATCAGCTCAGGTGAAATAGAAGGTAAAATTGTTTGACCAAACCGAAGCAAATATAAGATCACCACGCTAGAAAAGGACATGTGAAATGATGCATACCAAATTACTGATTCAGATGGGGAGCAGTTGGATAAATTTGTGTCTATATTTAATTATTATTTTGAAGCAGCTTTTCCATTTAAAATTAGAACAAAAAACCCATAAATAAATCCAAAACATGGCTAGCTAAAAGCATACAGATTTCCATTCAACTGTAAGAAATTTCTTGATTATATTACTGAAGCGTGGCATGCTACTCTGAATTTATAGCTTATTTTAAAAAGTATAAAGCTGTTCTTAGCAAAATTATTAGACAAGCCAAAAAAATGAAAACAATAAATATATATAATTGGTTTCTAATAAAATGAAAACTATTTGGGATATTATAAAAAACCAAACAGGAAAGAAAATTGCTATACATGTAGAATTAAACGTAAATTTACTGTGTATAACAGACTCTAAAAAGTTAGCAGAGTGTTTTAATAGCTATTTTATAAATGGCAGAAAAAACACACATCTCAAAATTAGATTTTTCCTTAAATTGCTGTGAATTTAAAAGCTAAAAGCATAAAGCTCTTGTTTACACTTTTTTACCCCTTCAGCAATACGGACGTGATATAATGTCCTGTGTATGACTTAAATAACCCCTTTTACCAGCCGAAAGCTCGGCACCTGGATTTATGGCCATACAGTTCTAAGGCAAGATAGGAATAGCTAACCTATCAAAGCAAACATCGTGGATCAAATTCAGTCAAAACAGTATGTTCTACATTCAAGAAAAACTGTGGAAAAGAATGGGGAGGACCCATCTAAAGCAATTAGTGTGATGGCATGGTTGGATGTTGACAGGTTTCAATTGAAAGCAGATTTATGCATTTTACAATTTTTTCCTTATTTTCTGGAGAGTAAAAAAATAAAAAAAAAAAATAAAAAAAAAAATAAAAAAAAAAAAAAAAAAAAAAAAAAAAATATGATATGAGAGAGTTGACTACATTGGTATGGTCAGATGTTCGCATCCCAAAGTAGCAAAAAATGGCTCAAACTACACACATATTTGTGTTGTAAATTATTTTCTTACATAATGGTATACAAATTTGATTTGATACAAACTGCATATTTTAATGAGTTCTACATTATTTTGTGGTGAAGTTTTCCTGTATCTTTTGGTTTACCAGGCTCATAAAATTATTAAGAATAGATAGGATTTTCCAGGAAATTAAGATTGCCAATATATCAAACATACAACATTTTGATCATAATCATTATAACAGTTTTTTAGATGGTAAAGATATACAAACTATTTTCACACAAAGGATTGTTTTGTACAGGATCATTTGGTATAAAACTTTATATTCCTGAAAGACTCTTAAAATAAATATTGGAATTGTTCTGACCTATTCTCTCATACATAACACCATTAGAAAGACTTTTTACAAAGATGCTTCTTTTCAATTCAAAAAACCTCAAAATGCACATTTCTGGCAAGTATAAAATTGTTTAATCAAATGCAATACTTCTATCATACAAAAGCAATATAAAAAGCAATAAGAATCAACATTTTCACTCTCCAATGTGCCACCAAAAATGCTGCACAATGCAGTGTTTGAAAATAAAAAGGTAAAACACATTTATTTTATTAAATGTTGAAGAGTTTCCTTTAGGATTATGCTACAATTTACCGAATAAAATCTTGTTTCAACTAGCTCTAATACTTACATAAGGAGTGAATATCTTGACCCATCGAGGATTCTTTTCAGGACGCTGGTACTGAAAACAAAATGCCATTGCCTCATCGTCCACTTCCCATTCCTTGATACTTGTCCAAGCAAACTCAACCACCTGAGACTAGAAAAAATGAATATATTAGTTCTATGTAAAAATCCAACTAAAATACCATATTTACTCAACTATAGAACCCCTTTGTCTATAATACCCCACCTTAAATTTTTCTAAATCTTGGGAAACTGATGAATTCCTTGCTTATATCAACCTTATTGCTTATTAGCTTCTGTGACATGCAAACAACAGTGACAATTAGTCTTTCAGGCTACAGCCAGTCATCAACCTCTTCCTGGTTCCCACCACTTGCACTTTCTCTATCTTTGATGCATACTGTGTGTGTGAAAACTTAAAAAAAATGGATATCAGTAATTGCAGCATGCATTTTATGGCCTCTTTTAAATGAAATGCTGTAGAATCCACAAATAAAAATGATGTAAGAGCAGCACTCATGAATTCAAAGTTCAACCTAGAATGATCTGACATTGGTGCAATTAGAAAGATCAGCAATGCTAGATTGTAAGAGACACTATAAAAATTTTTTGCAATTCGGAAAAGAGAGTATGCTCTATAAAAAATGTTAGAGTGGCTTATTGAAACAAGAAACAATAGTTATGCTGTAACCATGAAATGCTGCAATTTAAAGCATGTGATTGCAAAAAACCAAGGGGTTTCAGGTTCAAAATTTAAGATGAGCTGATATTACCATTTACGCATCATAAAACTTTTGAGTTTGAGAAAAAAACTTCAATATATTCAACTCGCTACACAGTGAGTGTAATAGAATTCCATCATTTTGTGACAAGATTCCGTCAGGAACATAACTTTTATCACAAATTGAAAATGCTAACCAAACCCATGTTTTTTTCAACATGCCAGCAAGCACAACAATAAATACTATAGGAGCATCAAGTATTTTAGTGAAAAAATTTGTCTAAAGAAATTCACATTCATGTACATCACTAGTTGACAATGTTAAAACTTAATTACTTTAAACAAAACTATTTAGCAAATATCCCTGGAGGAGTGTATCTATTTTAGAGCTATAGACAAATCTTTTAAGGGCATCCTGAAATGTTTTACAGTAACTGGATGCTAGACAATGTTCACAAGACAACAAAAGCTGGGAAAACCAATTTAAGCAACAGCACAAGTATTATTTGCAAGCTTGGGGACTGACCACTCCTGAAATTGTTCAAAAGACAATCTTATATGAAAAGAATGTGAAGAAAATGAAAACAAATACTCTAGTAATTATGATGGCAGTGAAAACAGCAATGAGGATAGTCCTGTGATCCACAACAATAGGTACTATGTTACTGTTCTTCTCTTAAATATTTTTGTGAAGCATGAATTGCCTATTCCCATATTAAAAATAAGGATTTTTGTGTTATATGTAGCCAATTGTTATTCAAGTTTCAACCGGTAGGCACTGCAGTTACTCATCCTCACTTTTTGAGTTCAACATTAGCTGTGTGGAAAACTTATCACTTATGCAGCTGCATGTGACAAAAACTTGGCTGTCCTGCTGGCGGATAAGGGTAATGTGACAGTCAACCTCTTCACAGCCTAGTACTAAGAACAACTGAAATAGCTAATAGGCGATTCAGCCTACAAGGTCCTCACAAGGACTTTACTATGTGCACCACACAAGTCGTCAAGGAATCCAGCCTTGCTTCAACTGGATGTTCTGTTGTGACCCATTGTGGATACCACAGGCAGACCCACACATTGATTAGCATGCCATCTAGCTAACTAGCATAAAAAAAGTTAGTATTTAGTAACCGTCGTCTCTTACTATATGGCAGTTAAAATTACAACTATATCCTTCATGGTTTTGTTGCCGTAGGCGATTGAATCAACAATCTTGTGCTTCTTTAGAAAGATGGAAACAAACGAGTTGAAGTTCATGGCACTTCTGCTCCTACGTTTGCAATTTCAGATTAGATAAATAAATTTAAACGTGGCCGTATATTCACAAATGATGAACATCGTTCCAGACATACAGTAAAAATGGTTGCCTTTTGAATCTATGTATATTATTTTGTGATAGGATTATGCTTGAAAAATTGTTTCTTAATAGCTTTCCTAATTCACTTACATTTTAACAACACAAAAGTTACTTATACCAAATTAAATAAAATGAAACTGCTTTTACAAAATTATGTTTGTAAACAGTTTATAAAATATCCTTTTTGTGCATGCATTACTTAGTTTATAGATATTTCGGTGAAAATGAGAATACTTTTCTATTTTTCTTAACTACTGCTTCAGCTTTACTCTTAAAACTTGTACTGAGATAAAGTATAATCCAGTCTAATATTAAATGCAAACATATTGAATATTTATCATGTTGTCTTATAATGAAGTAATATATTCTTACCTCCAGAGCACCATCTTCTCTACAAGCTTGCAATTTAAAGCTGCTAGCTCCAACAGAGGCTACAACATGACCTTCCTTCCGCGAATCACAAGAACAATGAGGGAATACAACTTCTCCATAACCTGTGAGTTCTCGTGCTAGTCTCAGATACTGCAAAACAGTGAATCTCATCACTTTTCTTTTTATGGAAATTTGTAAACAGTGTTGTTATATTCATTTATTTGACGAGTCGATTAATTACACTACGTAAGTGCTGTTTAGTGTAATTAATCAATTCGTCAAATAAACAAATAAGTGAATCTCATGTCATATGTTACAAACATTCAATATTCAGAACAAACAAGGCTTATTACACAGCACATAATAGTAATATTTATGAATATGAGGCAAACAATTTGTATGAACCTAGGTTTTTTAACTTCGAGCAATACATTCTTTTGTGTGGAAAATATTTGAGGCACTCAACTGCCATGTTCTCATTCCCATCCTGAAACTACTTCTTTATAGAAACTCAATAACTACCAAACTGGATCAATAAACCACCAATAGTGCAAAAGACGTCATCATTATGTAAATCTAGGTATTAACATGGTAATGTTGCTTACCTCATGTTTTCTTGATGCATCCTGCAGTGCTTTTAGCTGATACAATCTATCATCAGCCCGAATATGACCTCTATTCACATCATCCACGGCTTGCCAGAAGAAATATGTTGTTGCCTGATCATCAATAGCTAAACTCAACTCCCTTGAAAGCGAAAAGAGCCATTTTCTAACTGCCAAACACGTTGATGTAGCTGTGCTGTAATTCTGTATGTATAAATTGTGGGGATACTCTGCGGGTTGCAGTTTTCGTTCTGAAAAAAATAAAAGAAATATTAACAATATTCAATCTGTTGTCTGCAATCATGAGTATAAAATTAAACTACAAAAGGAACACCAAAATATAATATTTTTTAATTTTCAACAACTGGAACTTCAATTATTATTTTTTAACCATTATTGTGCTCATTAAACATTTATTCATGATTTAACCATTGATTTAGTGATATTTCTGTATAATCTTCAGTTTTTGTAATTTGAGGTAACCTCAGCCCCAATCAGCTTGAATTGCCAGGGTCTATTGTAGATACAACAAGAAAAATATATGCCAATCTCTTACTTTTAATCCAATTTACTTGGTGTAACAAAAATGCACATCAGAAATTGAGAAGCCTTTCTCTTATGTAGAGAATGAAGAACTTATATAAATATGAAATGGAAATGTTCTGTTCCCTTGTTTTAGCTTTTTTGCTGCAATTAATATTCAACAATCTATTTTTCATTTCTATACATTTTTACTTTCTCTATACATGCTATGTATATAGTGAATAGAGAAGGTATTGCACTCACCAAAAAATTTGATACCGAGATTTCACCAGAAATATATGTTTTAGGGTCCCCTGTGTGTGTGTGTGTGTGTGTGTGTGTGTGTGTGTGTGTGTGTGTGTGTGTGTCTGTGTGTCCATGTGTCTGTGAACACGATAACTCAAAAATGAAAAGTCGGTATAATACCAAACTTGGTATTTAAATTTAGCATCTTCCAGGGATGCAACACGAAGATTTTGAGAAAAATCCCCCCAACCCAATCTACCCTTTACACTGAACTATTTTCTAAAATTTTGATTTTCTGAAAAATGGTTGTAACGATTTTGATTAAAAAATTGTATATTAAAGATATTTACATGACAAATAAAATGTATATTTTGAATTTTCTGGGAATAGCCTCTGACGACCACTTTATTCTTGGTCAATTTTACGGAATTTTGCATAACTGCTAAACCGTAAGAGATGAACAAAAACTTACCACACAACAAATGTAGAGCACCTTAAAACACACAATATATGTTATATACATTTTTTTCGTGGAGTTGATTGTTTTTGAGATATTCCTTGTTTTTTTTTTTTTTCAGCTATAAAGACTTGTACTTTTTTAATACAGGACTTTGTGAACTCGTGTCCATACAAACAAAGGAACTTCAGTCACAGAGCAACCAGCTTTTGATTATCACTTTAACTTATGGTACCCCCTTATTTTGCTTCTACTAACAAGGAAGCAAGTAATAAGACTATTTATGCTAATTTTTGCTCCATTAGATGAAGTAAATAGAATAATTTGTTGCAGTGATATAGAGAAAGTCATGTGAATGGAACACATCAGATTTTTTCTGTGATGTTTTACAGTTTCAGTTTAGATTAATTGGATTCTCAGAGTAATAAGAATTCATAACATATAAACAATAAGGGTGCAATAAGAGGTGAAATACAGCAATTCTTCATTTGTTTAAACAAAAGTTGGCATAACTATATCTTTCTCTTAATCTGCTACTACTTTAATTTAAAGCATTACTTTTGGATTACATTGTAATTGATTTTAGGCTCCACATAAATTACCTGCTAGCATTAGATATCTTAACAACAAACTAAATTAAATGGTTGTTAGGCAATTCCCCGAGTACATCTGTTTAAAATTGAGATAGGAAGTATTTGTACAATTACAATCTAGTATAAAGATAATGCCTTATAATACAAAAAACATGACAAAATATTTAAATAACACAAAGTGAGTAACCTTTATTCTTTCAAAGAATCTATCTGAATCTACATAGCTTACCAAAGTTATATTCCACAATTTCAAACAGATAGAAATATTTTGCTGTGTTCTTGTTCATTCTAATTTTATCAACTACTGCTGCATAGACTTCTTCCGTTGTTGAATTTTTACGCACATTCACAGTAACTACTTCTCGATCTGGTAGTAATACCTTCAGGTCCACTGGTGACACATTTCCCTGCAGAAAAGAATAGGTGAAATAAATATTTATTCAGTTCAGCATCTAATACTTTTACATACAATTATTTAAACGGATAAAAAAGTATATATTATGTTGCCTTACATTAAATCACATGATTGAAAACTTAATGAAAGCTTTAGCTCAGCTTACTACTAGAAGTGCTTGTAGTTCTATGATCTACAGTTTTTTTTATTGTTAATATTAAAATGAATCTTAAGATATGAGCAATTAGAGTTGTTCTCAGTCTATTTCTTAATTGTGGATCTTGAAGTTTTCGTTACAGTCTTACATTCCTACAGAAAGAATGAAACAAGCTTTATTGTGAAAGCAATTTATGTTTAACCATGAACAAACATAGTTGCCAAAGAAAGGTTTGTACTCAAAGAGTTAAAAAATGTTAAAAGGTAGAAAATGTAGAACCTGCATATGATGTTTTAGATGTGGAAGAGCATATCGGCTATTACTTCTCACTATGCAGCACAAAGGCAGCTAGTGTATGAGCATATGTGATGGGGTTAAAAAGCGTTCTAAACATCATTGTAGACTAACAAAATGTGTTGCTTCCATTATTAAATATCTCAATGATCTTAGGTAAAGCAAATTATAGACAGGTTGTCAGTACAAAAAACATACATAATATGGGGGTAGAGCTCAGTACAATGGTTATCATTTAACTTAAAACTTATCATTACATCCTTTAATTATAAAGAATGCCTTACCACACACAAATATATGATCTTCACAATCTTAACACTTGATAGATACTCTTGTGCTACAAAGCCGAGGTGTCATTAATTCAGTGACTAAAATATTTACATTTAAACATCCTTTATTTCCAATGATTCTTCTTGCTGTACTACACTTTAAAATTAGCCTCCAAACATAATGGTGCCATAATGGTCACACATATATTATATTAGAATAAGTGACTGCAAAACGAATATATCAATAGGAGTGAAAAATGTTCATAAGCACATGTTCTAAAATTCCATGAAACATTATGCTAACAGAGGTAGACTTCAGTTGATATAATAGGTGTATAACAAATTATATTGTTCATAGTTAGCATTTTGTACAAATTAATATGGTGCTAATCTACATGTGGAACTATTCCATCCAGAACTTGTGAAGTGTATCTGTATATTACAAAAACATTTTATCTCTAACAGTGAAGCAATCAAAATAATTACGTTTTATAAGCATATTCCTTAATTGCTTTCTTTACATTATGTAATTTAATTTAAAATTATTTATACTCTACAAAAGTTATCTCCATAAATCAGAGGATGGGAAGTATGCAGATACTACAGCTATATAAAAATTAATGAAAAAAGGAGTAGAGTTGAATAATACATTTTTCCAACAGTGAAGAGGAGGAGAAGGAAGAGATACAGCAATCTCTTTTACACTCACCTGTACATCATCAGCATCTGTCAGGAACTCTTGCATAATATCACTTTCTGCAATGACTCGCACCGCACATACCTTTTCCAGGTACTGTTCCAAACCCCTACGTCTGGCATCTAATTGTTGTTCACTTAACCTGTTGCATAAACAAATAATTAAAGGTAATAGGACCTAGAAATATAATACATAAATACAAAAATCAATCTGGACACAAACTATTAGTCCAAAAATGAACTTTTCCATACTTCTGGAACAATTATGAGCTGAAAAATTGCTTTAACGTTTTTAATAACAGATGCACACAATTAGCTTGAATCCAAAAATCAATAACATCAACTTAGAGGAGCGCAAATATTGCTTTTTAACTTGTCCAACCTGCCTGGACTACATGCAACTTTAATTCTGCCACACCACACAGCACAGCAGCACAATTGTTTTGTTAATATGAGAATATAATTAGCATAATCATGAAAAATATTATCAACTGCATTTAATTTGGAATTCAAAGTCAGTTATCTTAATTTAAGAAACAAATAATTAATATTACTCTTAAAATATAAGATTTTCTTTACTTTCCTATGTAATTATTCACAAATGAAGTTAATTCCAGCAAACACAACTAAATAAAAAAATATGATGTCACATTCACATGACTTTCCCTACCTATTTTACAAAAAAATATTTTTACAAAAGGTTATTTTCTAACCACTTCATGTTAATCATGATAAACATTAGCACAAATAGTTTTACTATAATAGGTATAATGAAAATAAGAGGTAACTTAAGGCTAAATGACATGCAACCATTGTATTTATCTTGGTACGAAATATGGCCAATACTGAGGAAAAATACTTTCAAGAAATCTGCAATTATTCTGTTAATTAGGTTGGTTCATTAAGTACCCATGTTTCAAAATATATGGTGTTTTTAAGGCAAGTCGATGCCACCATTATACTGTCCTTTGTTACACCTTGCCAAAATAAATGTGGTACTGATAAATGGCTTAGTTTGGATTTGGCACGCATTTCAGTTAGTTATATTTCAGTTAACATATTTTTGCTAAAATTGAAAAAGTCCAGCACTATTTAGTGATTCCCTTTTTACTTTTGAATGTGAGGAGATAAAAGCAATATTGAGTGATGTTTAGGGAAACCTTTCACCATCTATGACAACAGTTAGATATTGGTTCAACAGGTTTAAATGTGGTGATGAGTACCCAGGGCACTTGGCAGATGTGGTCACTGAGGAAATCATTGATAAAGTACACAATATGATTCTCATGATCATGGAATGAAAGTTCACTATTGGCATGTTAATGGAAATGACAATTCATATATTGAATGATACATTGGAGACGAAAAAATTGTTGGCCTGATGGGTGTTGAGATTGTTCTCAGTGAACAACAAGCAGGTGTTTCAATTTCTCAGCTGTGTTTGGAGATATTTAAGTGAACTTCGAAGGACTTTTTGTGAGGAGTTGTCACTGTTTATGAGACCTGGATGCATCACTATACTCCGGAAACCATACTACAATCAAAGTGATGGGTTGCTTCTGTGAATCTGCTCCAAAGGCAATTGGTGACAAGAGAGATGGCAACAACTTTTTGGGATATGAAGGCTGTCATACGATTGATTTGTTAAACAAAGCAAAAATGATTACTGGACAATACTACAATGAGTTCTCGGCCCAATTTGACAAAGAGTTGAAGGAAACATGGGCCCATTTGGTGCAGAAGAAACTGCTGTTTCACCATGACAGTGCACTAACTTATTTATCCTGAGTTATTCCTGTCAAAGTGCCTGATCTGCATCATGATCTGCTGCCACATCCCCCATATTCACCCGATATGGCTGCCTGTGATTTTTTTCTTTCTTGTTACCAAACATGAAGAAATGACTCGCAGGAACACAATTTTGATCAAATGAGGTCATCATCAAGGCTGAGGCATATTTTGCAGAGCTTGGCAATCACTGTTTCATTTTGGAGAGGTTAAAACATAGCAGAAACATTGGGGGAAGTGTATATTTCTAAAAGGGGACTATGTTGATAAATAATTTGTTTGAAACAAATTGTATCTTCTTTCCTAACAGGGTACTTATTGAACTACTTCATAATTCTTGCATTTTAGACTGAATGCCATACAAGCAGAATTTAAAGAGAAACAGTTAAATGGTTTCACGTGCTTTGTAACAAAATTATTTCTCAGACACTATCACAAATAGAACAAAAGTATATGTATATGATTAATTTTTTTTTTATCATTTGTTTTATTTATTCATTTTTTACAAGTTATTTCAATTGTCACATTAATCTTAACTTACGTGAATGGCCATTTTCCAGGGAGTTTGGGAAAATTAAAGCCAATAAATTCTTTTTTCAAGTTAAGATGGAGATTGGAAAATTCCCTATATCGCCTTGAGCATAAATGTCTCCCAGCCATATAAATGTTGAAAACCTGAAAGGAAGAGAAGTATTTATAGAAAATAAGAGCTTCAGTCAACTCTAAATGCATTCTATTATGGCAATTATAATCAAATGAAATATATAGGCTGCTGATATGACTTGGTATTTATTATGCACAATTATCAGTTAGTCTAATGATCTGAAACAGTCATTAGCAACAATCTTCAGAATGATTTTAAATGGCATAATGTGGAGATAGCATGCCTAATTTACATGCAAAAATTCAGATGGGGTAAACTAATTATGGTTTTTTTCTGTAGAAGCAGTTGATGGTCCCTGATCTCAACATTCAGAGACAATGTTATACATTAGGAATATGAAAGATATTGCAGAAATAGACTGGCTCAATGAGCTCATGGGTACTCATTTTTGTTCAATGTCATTATTAGGACAAGTTCAAGAATTTATCTAATTCAATAAATAGTATACAATGGAAAAAAAATACAAAATATTGGCATTCATGAAATATTGGTAAAGCATCATCATAAACAGAGAGGAAAATCAGCAGTGGCATAGTATTTCTGAAAAGAAAACCATGACATTGAAAGTAAAAATCAAAAGCATAAAACTTAATGCTTGAGATAAAAATGTATACAGAAATGCTAAAACTAGTTAATATATTTTGATATGGAAGCAGATAATCCCATCTTCAGGTTCCTGCAAATATCATTACAGACTCATTAAATTTTACAGGAAATTACTGACATTCCACATAAGCTGATGTTAATAAATGTCTGGAAAAAAATACTCTATACAATAATTTAGTAAGTGATGAAGTAAGCTGTGAAAGTTTGCTCTATACTGTTTATACCCCATTTAATGATAGGAACATCACTGTGTAGTCTTCATTTATGATTTTGATTAAACTTTTGACTGAAATTTCTTTCAGTATTCCAACCATTATTAAAATACTTCCTGTAACACATCAACATACAGCAGTTGAAGTGGAAACTGTAAATTCCTTTAAGTGCATTAACCACATTATATCATGATGAGTAACATAGTATAGTACTGATCTGGAAAGGTCTTTGAGAACAAATGCTTCCATCACAGTAACTCTGTAATAACATACTGCATTGAGCTATTAATATATCTGACTTTAAGGAAATTAAAAAATGGATTCATTAAAATACATGGCGTAATTTTTGTATGGAGTAATAATTTAAGTCAACACAATTCAATGAAGCACATAAAAACAAATAACAGAATTAAAGCACTTCTTTATTATGAAAATAATTGGTGCAACATATTCATGCTAATAATATATGAAGTGGTGTTAGCTTATTGTCCAATATTTATTTTATTAGAAACAATATATTGCACTATAAAACAAAAAAATATATAGACCTTTATCAAAGATAATGAAATGAACAATTACATAATCTACGCATGGAATATGAATTTGCAATAATTTATTACTTAATAACATGCATTATTGTAGTATATATATACACACAACCAAGAATAACTATTTGAGATAATTCAATGTGACCTAAAGACCAACGATAACTAGAAAACCAAACATAGCACACCATAAGACACTTAATTGCAGAGCTAGTAACAGTAAAATCAAGTGAAGTAATTTTTAAGTAAGAGAAACTCAGGATATGTTTGAATCAATCTATAGTTGTTGATTACCATGCTCCTTCAAACATGCCCACTTTTGCTCATCAAGGATAACTGAAGTTAGCAATAAAGTATTACTTCAATGTATTGTTGTGGTAAACTATCCAAAAGCCTGATTATTTGCTTGCAAATGTTCTCCAATCACTCTAAATCTGTAAGTGACATGTGCATTATGCATAATGGAGGTCATAATTGTATGTTTCCACAACTTTTTTTTTTGGTAGTGTTTAACGCCCGCTTTAACTACTTATGGCACCGCAGGCGGTGACACTGATGATGGAGCACCGGTGGAATGTGATGGCGGGGGAAACCGGATTACCCGGAGAAAACCCGCCGCAGCGTCGCTTTGTCCACCACAAATCTCATATGCGGTCGCTTGGGATCGAACCCCAGCAGTCTAGGTGAGAAGCAAGTGGTCTAACCACTCGGCCATGGTGCGGCCCCATTCCACAACTTAGTTTGACTTCTGTAATAAATGTAAAGAGTTTCATAATATTATTACAACCAATTGAAAATCCAATGCCACAGCTGGGATTTGAACACAGTTCTCCTGCAAGTTGTCACAGTAGCTCAATGGTCAGAGCAACCACTTGGAGAGCGACAGAACCATGTTCAAATCCCGGTTGTGGCATTGAATTTTTCAACTGGTTCTAATAATACTATTACCCCTGAACACTGTTAAATATATATAAACAAGAGGAGCATTACCATTATAATAAAATAGCGTGTATGTTGGCGATAACATAGTTAATATTACCTGGATACTAAGTACTTTTGATGGTAAGTCACCATTAAGGTAGTTCTCCGATGTAAGACACACTGGTTGGTTGAACCAGGTAAAACACATATAATCAGTTGGAAGATTAAATGCTATATCAGCAAGTTGTCCCAGTAGCTTAATGGTCAGAGCAACTGCACAGAGATTGGGAGAACCTATCCAAATCCCAGCTGTGGCATTGAATTTTTCAACTGGCTCTAATAATACTATTACCCCTGTGTACCTTTAAATATTATATAAAAGAGAGGAGATTTACCATTATAATAAAAACAGTTTCATAATAACTCACCACATATCGTTCTCCTGCCCTTTCTAAATAGTGATAGTCTGGTATAGAGATTGGCAATGACCGCTTTTCACTGTAGTCTATGTATGTGTATCCTGTTGGATCCTCTGTAGGTTCTAGCCTCTCAGCTTCCTATCAAATGACAAAAGCTTTAATTAGTTCAACAGTATTCTGCTGAATGAGCTTTAAGGTCTCATCATTTAACATAGTTGGAGTACGAATTCTTATTTTGCCAATCAGAAGGCTTACCTACAATTGTAAACAGTGTTTTGGAATACATCAAGTTGAGTGGTACTAAGATAAGATGATTCCTAAATTGTGCATTGTAATAAAAATGAGGAAAACACATTATTTAACCAAGATTAAAATGAAAGATAGAGGAAAGTAAGAAATAAAGAAATGTGGATACCACAAGAGTACTTTCTAAAGTGAATTCCACAAGTACATTCCTAATTCTTCTTCACTTCAGTGATTGGGCATTTATACCGGTTCCATCTTCACATTCCAAAAACATTCCTGATTACATTCCATTTTTCTTACCACATCCTTCATTGTTAAGTATACCATGAAACAACAATAACCTCTACACCAATTAATGACAGTTTCAGTATGGAACCAGTAGTATAAGAAGTGATAATTCTAGTTAAGCAATTTGTGCAAGTAAATTAACATAAGCTGTAACATTTATAGTAGCATGATGAGCTTCATCACCAATCTGTGCAAACATGATATAACAAATAGAAATAAGATTAAGGAGAGAAAATACATATAATTGTAAAAAATCTGATGTGTTAAATTCACATGACTTTCTCTATATCTCTGCAATAAATTATTTTTAAAAAGCTTATGCTTCTATTTACTTCCTGCTAAACGAGAAAAAATTAGCAGAAATAGACTTGCTTCCTTGTAAGTAGAAGCGAAATAAGGAAGTACCATAAGTAAGTGATAGTCAAAAGCTGGTTGCTATGTGACTAAAGTTCCTTTGTTTGTATGGGCATGAGTTCACAAAGTCCTGTATGAGAAAAGAACAAGTTTTTTATAGCCGAAACAAAAAACATGGAATATCTAAAAAAAAAACAATCACCTTCACGAAAAAAATATATATAACATAAATTGTGTGTTTTAAAGTGCTCTACATTTGTTCTGTGGTAAGCTTTTGACCATTTCTTACGGTTTTGCAGTTATGCAAAATTCCGTAAAATTGACCCAGAAGTCTTCAGAGGCTATTCCCAGAAAATTCAAAATATGCATTTTATTTGTCAGGTAAATAGCTTTAATATACATTTTAATCAAAATCGTTAGAGCCATTGTTTAGAAAATCAGACATTTCGAAAAAAATTCTATGTAAAGGGTAGTTTGGGGTGGGGGGATTTTTCTCAAAATCTTCGTGTCGCATCCGTGGAAGATACTAAACTTAAATTCCAAGTTTGGTATTTTACCGACTTTTCGTTTTTGAGTTATCGTGTTCACAGACACACACCCACACACGGACCTTTTTCTGAGAATACTTTCTTTGGATACAGGGGACCCTAAAACATATATTTCCGGTGAAATCTCGGTATCGAATTTTTTGGTGGAATGCAATACATTCTCTATACACTATGTACATAATACATATAGAGAAAGTAAAAATATGCTGCCCCATGTTAGATAATGTAACAAGTCTTAAAATGCAGTCCTGAAAAATATTGGATACGTGATGATGCTCTTGGAGGTCAGCTTTGGAGACAGAGCATACATTCTTCATAGCCACTATAAGGCAAGTAATAAAGTTATCATCAAGTGCAAAATACTTTGCAAGAAACACTAAAATGTTGCTGAACATTTTCTCCTTTCAAAGTATATTTCTACAAAATATGAAACGTATACTTCAAATTTTCTAGAAACAGCCTCAGAAGTTCTCTTCATTCTGAATGACTTTTGAGTACTGATTAATTGTAATAAATAGAAAATATCCTACTATACAAAAATATAATTTCATTAAAGACACAACAAATGTCAAATACTGGTGAAATACCACTTCCGAGGTAAATCTTCAGAAGAGATGGGTTATTACAGGTGTTTGAATATTTAATAGGAGTTGGTATGGTAATATATTTTATCAAAATCCAGTCGTATTATAAAAACAATTAAAATTAAACCTACTAATATTTATATGATTAATTAATTTAATATTTACTAATCTATATTTACTATCATATTTATATTATTGATTTGAATTTTTTCCCCATTCTCCTGATCAAATAGAGAGAACAGAATTTCAAACAGCTAGCGACCAGCTCATATCTCAATTTACAGGAATTAGATAGAATAAAGTTTTGTAAGAACACTTTCTTCCAGAATAGATAGAGAATGTAACTAGTAATTTATTAATTTAATGCAAATTCTTTCTAAAGTATATGCAGATGAACAGTAAAGATATTACTTTTAACAATTTCTGATCAACCTCAATTATTTTAGTTGGTATACCTTATTTTTAGCTTTCATAGAATTTGTTTCATGGAACTATACCCAGTGGCCCAGAGCAATAAAACGGTAGGTAAGCTATTAATAAGATCTGAACCTATATCATTTGAGTCATTTCATAACACTGATTGCTACTGTAAAGTTTGAAGTTTAATACATTTGAGATTCTAATTTACCTTTGCGAGGAGCAAAAACTAGTAAATTTGTTTTTAAGTTATAGCTTTTTAGTGTTACCATTAACCCTCTATTAAATATTGTAACATTATTGTCAATGCTCAAGGTATTATTGCATGCAGCAAATGTACAAGGATAGTTCACACCAAAATTGAAATATTAATTTAGCAACCCTGTGTCTCATAATTACAATATGCATTTTGGATACTCTAATTACCCATTGCTTCTGCAATAGCATACATCTGCTGCTTTTTGTTTCATTTTTTGGACTGATTTTGGCATGTGTGCATGGGTGTGTGTGTGTGTGTGTGTGTGTGTGTGTGTGTGTGTGTGAGAGAGAGAGAGAGAGAGAGAGAGAGAGAGAGAGAGAGAGAGAGAGAGAGAGAGAGGAGCTATTCAAAAGTCAAAATTTAGAAATATAAAACCCAATGATTTTAACTTAATAAGAAAGAATTAAAAGGGTAAATATGGAAATAAAAAGACAAAGGTATTAAATTTACAGCATGTGTACACCTTCATAAATGCACCCTCTTATAATAGATAATCACACTCAAAAGAAATATATACACATAATATATACAACCATAACACAAGAGTGACCTAAGTATAACATAAAATATATATACAAAAACATTGTAGTCACTTTTGTTTAGTTGTTCTTATCCCTCCCCCCCCCCCTTCTCTATTAGCTGTCGCCCTCCGTGGTGCAATGGTTACCATGCTAACTTCATATACCCAAGATCGCGGGTTGAAACCCGGCGGAGGACGATGGATTTTTTCGGGTGTTTAATCCTTAGCATGGCTTCCTTCGGAAGGGAAGTCCCGTGGGTACATTTACGGCACGCAAAAGAACATCAAGCCAGATAGAGAGGCCTCTGAGCAAAATTACGCGGTGTTTCACACCCAATTTAGAATGGGACGATGAGAATCATAGTAGTTAAAGAGCGTCCATAAATAACACCTCATTTACATTTTTTAGCCTCCTCAGTTCTCAGCTGTCTTGCCTTAAGTATAAATTGACCTAGCCCGTCCACGTCTTCCGTACCTGCCAGTAGCATCCAACATGCTTCTAGCTCTACATTCGCGGTGGTAAAGAATCGCGGTAAATACTTTTCCCTCCATTCCTCCGTACCCCTACATCTTGCCAAGATGTGGGTCCACGAGGTCCAGAGGAAGAGGGGGCCAGGATAAAGACCTGCTGCAGTCAATTCACCTCCATGGATAGACAAGATGGAAAAAAGGCTGTACTATGACGACATGTAGTGTCTGTGCAGCATCTAGCAATACCAATGTGTTACCAACCGTATATCAATTTTATAGTTCACTGTCTACTAGATAAGTTTGTAGGAATGAAATCTTATTCCCGAAAAACAGATCCAATAAGATGATCCAAAATATCACACCATGTATTCTGCTTTCACTAAATTTGGATGTGTCTACGGAACCATTAAGGATTGCCATCTGCTGTGCCATTTCCATAGCCAGTATTGGCAAAAGTCTGACCACAGAACTTGGGGAATGAAATCTGGATGAAAAGATAAATCACATCACAAAGTATGCTGGTTATCTAATTTTAAAGCACTTTTGTTAACTCTTGAACCAGCTGAAATTTACATGGGTACCACTTCTGTCCTCGGAGTTCTTGTTAAATGAAGTGGTCGAGGCCGACTTCGTCAGTCACGTGCAAAGTCCTAATTCGACCGCAACTGTCTGATGATTAAACAGGATCCTCGCAAACTAGAGCAAGAACATTATCCTGACGCCCAATATTTAGGAACACAGAACTTCGCGCGTCTTCAGCTTCAAGACTCGAAGGCAAACATTGCGGAAACCGTTGTTAATAACATCGTTCATACACCAGAAAGGTTCCCTCCAATCTCATTAACTATATTTCATATCACAGCTATGTATGTTTCGTACGTCTCTATGTTACTCTAGCGCTTTTATATGATACAGTAGTATTTGTTTAGATAAGATAATATTTCTCGAAACAGCTGGAATACGTGGTTCGTGCCGCTTTTTGTTTTATGTAAACGTTAAGTACGTTGGGTATTATTTAATATATCTGCAGATGAGAGCGGCTTTCCGACTTGGAACCTCTTGGTACAAACCCGGAGACCACTTGTACGCAAAGTGCAACTACGGATACGTAGGTCAAAGTTCTAACAGGTAATCTTCAAATTCAGGATTTATGATAAAGGGGTGTATTAGTATTATTATTATTATTATTGTTATGCATTATAGAATAGTACTCTAATGCTAAAAGAAGTATATAAAACTAATAACACGCACAGTAAAACCGGTTGGTTAGTCGTTTAACAGCAGCTAATACATGTTAGTACAAAAACATGTGATGTGTTCCATTCACATGGCTTTCTCTAGTTGTTACACAAACTGCTTTCCTTGCAAAAGACTATTCTTTTATCTAAGACATGCTAATCAGGTTAACATTAGTAGAAATTGTCTTATTACTTGCTTTCTTGTATGTAAAAGGGACATAAGGGAATACACTAGGCTAAATTGATAGTCAAATCTTTAAAAAGCTGATTCTATGTGAAACAATTGAAGTTGCGTTCGCTTTGCATTGACTGTAGTAAAACAAGAGAGATGAGACGAAACGTCACTTCCTGTTTGAGAAAAGTTGAAGTAGTTTAAAATTGAAACTAATAACAAGGGATATTTCAGAAACGGCCAGTTCTATATATATATATATATATATATATATATATATATATATATATAAATAAACGTATATAACATAAATTATGTGTTTTAACCAGATCTACATTTTTCATGCAGTAGTTTTGTCTCTCATGGTTTAATCGTTAAATGCTAAGTTCTGCATAACTCACCTAGAATAAAGAGGTCTTCAGAGGTTATTCCCAGAAAATTAAAAAAAATAGTTTATTTATTTAATGTACGGTACTTTAATAAAAATTGTTTGTATTTTGTATTTTAACGGTCTTTCATTTTTGAGTGCGCACGCCCACACACTCACACATTTTACTAAAAATGTTTTTTATGGAATCAGAGGACTTCAAAACATATTTCCGGTGAAATATCGACATCGAATTTTTGGGATGAATACAATACCTTCTATATCCACTATGTACATCGTACATACGGGTTAGAGAAAGTACTATAGTTGACCCGGACGCGGCAACACGACAATACCAGAATTCTTTTAAATAATGAAGTAACTGAAACAGCAGTGAGTAGCCCTGCGTAATTTAATAAAATAGACATTTTAACATCCCTGATTCTGTCATTTTGATTGCCTATTCGAACAAAATGGGCGGTGATTACGCAATGCCAAGTATCCTAACCAGCAGCTACACACCACAGCAAAATATGCTTGTGCTTCAAGGATGTTTAAAAGTTATTAAATGTGCCGTAGCACTTATCCAGAACACTGACATTGAAGCTAGAGCTAATTTACTGGTTCCAGTAATACTGTTAGTTTCTATTTAGTGAAATTAAATAAGCGTCCAAAGCTTATATTATTCAAGAATAAAGTTCTAATACATCCAGTATGCTAATTGTTAGAGGTTTTTATATTATGGAGTAGTCTCCTATGGGTCCTAGTCAGCTACAAACTATACATACGAGGGTCGGCTGATAGGTTCCGGGCCTCTCAATGAAAATAACATTTAATTTTTTGTTTGTTGCTTTATTTCTCAACACAATCTCCAAAGTTGGAATGGTAATACTCCGCGCGAATAACATCGAAACAGGTGGAATTTATAAGAAACCCCAATTCGCAAGCTCTGTAATGAAGAATAGAAAGCATCCTTTCACATTAGAATATTGCATTTAGTTGATACAAGACACACACACTCTCTCTCTCTCTCTCTCTCTCTCTCTAGGGTAGGCTGTTAAGTCCAGGCCCTCTCAACGAAAACACCATTTAATTTTTTGTTGTTGCTTTATTTCTCAACATAATCTCCAAAAAGGCTAATACATTTGTCATATAGGTTTTCTAATTTAATTAAACTATCTCTGTAGTGCGATTTATCAAGGTCTCAAAATAGCTGTTTATTGCATCAATGACCTCGTTGCTGTGAAATCTTCCTCCTCCAAGAAATTTTTTGAGGTTTGGGAACAGGTGGTAATCACTGTGTGCTAGATCTGGCGAATAGGGTGGATGTTCAAGCAATTCGAACTTTATTTGCACATTTTTCCCATTGCAATGACTGAACGATGGGCCGGAGCGTTGTCGTGATGAAACAAGATTTTTTTTTTTTTTTTTTTTTTTTTGCCAAATAGGTCTTTTTCTTTTCACCTCATCACTCAAACGTTGCAGTAAGCTTGCGTAGTAGTCACTAGTGACACTTTTACCCTTTTCCAAGCAATCAATAAAAATAATTCCCTGTGCATCTCAGAAAACACACGCCATAACCTCATTAGTTGACAAAATTGACTTTGTCTTTTTTGAAGTTGGTTCACCTGGCGCAATCTACTGTGATTTACTTTTTGGAGTGTAGTGGTGTATCCAAGTTTCATCCATGGTAATAAGCCGTCTCAAAAATTCACTGGAATTTTAACAGAAACAGTTTTTCTTTGCAACTTTTGATCAGGTGGCAACAAACGCGGCACCCATCTTGCACAGACCTTGTGAAAGCCCAAAACATTATTTAAATGATTACATGCACGTTCTTTTGATATATTTACAGCCTCTCCTCTCTCAAACAACTTTAATCTACGGTCTTCCAATGATTTTTTTCAATGATCTCTGTAGTTGTCACTTCTACAGGGCGTCCAGAGCGAGGCTCATCACGAGTGTTCGTACGTCGCATTTTAAACTCTGCAACCCACCATTTAACTATTGAATATGAGCAGAGTCTTTCAATGTACTGTCCATTCCTGCTTGATTTCTTTATGCGTTAAGCCTTTCAAATGGAAGTATTTAATCACTGCTCGTTTTTCCAAATCCTCCATTTTCGTGAAAAAACTCTAAAGTTGTCTTGTTTAAAATGCTGTCACTCGAAAACTAAACAAGCTATTGACCTGTAACTATGGATACAAGATAGTCTACAGTTCAACTATACGATGCTACCATTCTAACTGGCCTAGTGGCGCCATATCTATGTGAGGCCCGGGCCTTATCAGCCGACCCTCGTATTTGTTCAATGTCATGAGGCTTTAGAATAATCACCCTTAACTTATTTGGATCACCATCATCACTGTTACATCTATTTACTAAATGAAATATGCACTTAACATACCTGCTGTGTTACTGAGATGACTGTGAGAGTAAGGACATCTCCGCCAGATTTGATCAGGTCCACCACCTGTTTGTGTGTCGCACCTTCCACACTAACTCCATTCCTGCAATACCATTTACTAGTCAGTTTTTTCATCAAGCACAGCATAGTCTTTAGTCTTCATTTACCAGCACATAAAAGCAGAAACAACTGATACATGCACATCACTGGTTCAGTATGAACAAAGGACTGTCTGTATATTAGCACTATGATCTAAACCACACTAAATATCTGAAGGCATTGAAATACTTCATTCAGTTTACTTAAGGGCTATTGTTCTCCATACTTTTGTCTTCTATGAACAAGCATTATCACTCAAGATATAATTGTTTTCGACTTTGATTCGTCCTATTCTTGCAAAATGCTTTATAAATATTGGCATACTGGAAAACAATACTTGAAGGAATGCCTTTATTACACACCAGAATTGGCTGGTTTAAAAGCAAATACTCCCCCTTCCCCAAAGACTGAATTGGTTTAAGGTGGCGTAATTTGAACATCTGTGATTCACATCTTGAACGCTGGAGTCAATCCATGTATTTACCTGGCTAGAAGCCTGATACAATAAAGCTTCAACTCTTACTTTGTAGAATAATTTATTTATATAACTTCATATGTAAAACGAACAATTTAAATAAATCATCCATAGTAAATGTCATCATCACACACTGGACTCAAACAAAAATGTGTTTTTTGTTGTTTTTGTTTTTTCAATTTACCTCCAAAATCAGACTGAGTGATTTTATTCTGAATGCTCGACTTCTCTTGTAGTTTATCATTAAAAGACTTAATTTTTACTTTCTCTATTTAGTATATAGTACACAGAGAAGATACTGTCTCCACCCAAAAATTAGATACTTAAAATTTCACCGGGAATACACGTTTTAAGGTCCCATGTCCGTGTGTCTGTGAACACGATAACTGAAAAACGAAAAGTCGGTAAAATACCAAACTAGGCATTCAAGTTTAATATTTTCCAAGTTTTGCGACACAAAATTTTTGAGAAAAAAATCCACCACCCCAAACTACCTTTTAAATGGAAAAAAATTACGAAAATTTTGATTTGCTCAAAAATGGCTCTAACGATTTTGGTTTAAATGCCGTATATTAAATATATTTACATGATAATTAAAATTGATGTCTTGAAGTTTCTGGGAGTAGCCTCTCTAAAAACCTCTTCATTCTGAACGGCTTTTGCAAAACTTGTAAAGTGTAATAGATAGAAGAAAAAAACTTATTACACACACACGCGCGCGCGCGCGCGTGCGATGTAAATCTCCTTAAAGTCAAAATTTGTCTTATACATTTTTTTTCTCGTGGAGTTGACCATTTCAGTGATATTGCTTATTAATTGTTTCAGTTTTAAAATACAACTTTTATTACACGGGAATTAGTCAATTCCTGGCCATGCAAAGAAACGAATTTCAATCACAGAGCAACAAGCTTTTACAGGCTTTGGCTGTTGCTTTAGTCTAGTGTATTGCCTTATTTCCTTTCTTGTTACACGGAAGCAAGAGATAAGAACACCTATGCTAATAATTATCTCGATTAGTATAAAATAAGCTTTTGAACAATAATTTGTAAAGAGAGATGTAGAGAAAGTCATGTGAATGGAATACATCAGACTTTTTACTCTTTCTACCAAGTAATGTGCACGTACATAGAGAAGGTATTGCACTACACCCAAAAATTCGATACCGTGATTTCAGTGGAAATATATGTGTGGACAAACTCAAAAATGAAAAGATGGTTAAATACCAAACTTGATGCTTAAGTTTAGTATTTCCCAAAGATGCAACATGGAGATTTTCAGGAAAAATCTCCCACTCCAAACTACCCTTCATATAGAAGAATTTTCGAAATTTTCGATTTTTAAAAAACATGCCTTAAAGATTTTAATTAAAATAATTTTTTACTTTCTCAACACGTACTTTGCGTATAGAAGTATTACTTTCCACCCAGAGATTTCACCGGAAATATATCTTTTGAGGTCCCCTGAATTAAAAAAAGAATTTTTCGAAAAAGGACCGTGTGTATGTGAGTGAACAGCATAGTTAAAATAAAAAAAAAAAAAAAAAAAAAAAAAATAAAAAAAAAAACAAAGACACAATTGGCATTTAGTATCTTCCAAGGATGTGACACGAAGATTTTCAAGAAAATCTCCCACACCAAACTACCCTTTACATGGAATATGTTTAGAAAATTTTGTTTTTCTTAAAAATGACTAATTAAAATTTAGTTTATTAAAGGTATTTACATGACAAGCAGACGCTTGGGTATGTCAGGTGTAGCTGTTTTCAATAACTGGATATATGGCAGCGTAACCACAACTACCATTTATTTTTGATTTTATTATTTTTTGATTGAAGATGGAACTTTGGATCGCAGTATTAAAAATCCAACCTGGTATTTACCTTGGCGATTGAGGCAAACCACGAAAAAACCTCGGCAAGATTGGTCGGCCCACGGGATTTAATCAAGGACCTTCCGGATGTCGGCCACAGACGTTACCGAGTAAACCATCCCGCTCGGTAATATGTATATTCAAGATATTTAGGTGAGAAATAAAATGTATATCTTGAATTTATTGGGAATAGCCTCTGAAGCCCTCTTCAATCTGAATGACTTTTGTATAACTGGTATACTGTAAGCGATAGACAAAACTTACTATACAAAGCATGTAGATTCGTTAAAACACAATTTATGTTATATATCCTTTATTTTAGAGCTAACCATTTCTGAGATATTCGTTATTATTGATTTTAAAATTCCCAATAGTTAGACTTTTCTCAAATTGGAGTCTTATTCACGTTTATCAACGTGGTCATGCAAGAAAACGGAATTTCAATTGAATCACATAATTGCCGGCTTTTAAACGGGTTGACCAGTGTTTTTACCCCTCTTCTTAGAAGTCACTATGTAATAAACCATTTCTGCTAATGTTTATCTCGATTGGTATGAAGTACAGAGAAGATTAAGCTTTTGTAAGAGCAATTTGTGGCAGGAAAGTTAAAAAGTCATATGAATGGAACACAGATTTGTTTATGTGTTACTATTACAAATATAGCAAATCCCCTTACAAGTAATATTACATAAATTACCTAATTAATGACATGAAATGAATTTCTTTTATACTGCAGGTACCAAGTTATAATTATGAAATTTAAAAATGCTTTGTAATTCCTAATATATTTGCCTAACAATTATGTATGTGGTATGTGCCATGTGCTTCCGTCTTTACTTCCTTGTATTAAACTATTCCTTTGTCATCAAAATAAGATGTTCCACAGTTTGAACTTCTTTCCAAGATACGCATGTTGGATCTTCTATAATACCAAATCTTTGTCAGTATAATCTATTTTTTTCTATATCTTGTTAGTATTGCTGTAGGCTTGGAAGTGAAGTCATTTTTTAGCTTTAAACTGTCTCTTACTGAAAGAAAGACATTTTACTTTCTCTTTACGTGCTATGTACATAGTGTATAGAGAAGGTATTGCACTCCACCAAAAACTTCGATACCGAGATTTCACCGGAAATATATGTTTTAGGGTCCCCTGTATCCAAAGAAAGTATTCTCAGAAAAAGGTCCGTGTGTGGGTGTGTGTCTGTGAACACGATAACTCAAAAACGAAAAGTCGCTAAAATACCAAACTGGTATTGAAGTTTAGTATCTTCCAGGGATGCGACAGGAAAATTTTGAGAAAAATCCCCCCACCCCCAACTACCCTTTACATGGAACTTTTTTCGACAATGGCTCTAACGATTTTGATTAAAATATCGTATATTAAAGATATTTGCCCGACCAATAAAATGTATATTTTGAATTTTCTGGGAATAGCCTCTGAAGACTACTTTATTCTGAGTGAATTTTCCGGAATTTTGTATAACTGCTAAACCGTAAGAGATAGACAAAAACTTACCACACAACAAATGTAGAGCACATTAAAACACATAATTTATGTTGTATACATTTTTTTCTTGGAGTTAATCGTTTTTGAGATATTCCTTGTTTTTGTTTTCAGGGTCGAAAATCTTAACTTTTCTCATACAGGAATTTGTCAAATCATGTCCATACAAACAAAGGAACTTCAGTCATATAGTAACCAGCTTTTGACTATCGCTTTAACCTATGTTACTTCCTTATTTCCTTTCTACTTACAAGGAAGAAGGTAATAAGACTATTTCTGCTAATTTTTACTTTCTCTATACGCACTATGTACATAGTGTATAGAGAAGGTATTGCACTACACCAAAAAATTCGATATCGAGATTTCACAGGAAATATATGTTTTAGGATCCCCAATTTATAAAAAAAGCATTTTCACAAAAAGGTCCGTGTGTGTGTGTGTGTGTGTGTGTGTGTGTGTGTGTGTGTGTGTCCGTGAACACGATAACTCAAAAACGAAAAGTCGGTAAAATACCAAACTTGGTATTTAAGTTTAGTATATTCCAGGGATGCAACACGAAGATTTTGAGAAAAATCCCCCCACCCCCAACTACCCTTTACATGGAACTTTTTTTCGAAAATTTTGATTTTCTTAAAAATGGCTCTAACGATTTTGATTAAAATGTTGTATATCAAAGATTTTACCTGACAAATAAAATGTATATCTTGAATTTTCTGGGAATAGCTTCTGAAGAGTAGTTTATTCTGGATGAATTTTACTGAATTTTGAATAACTGCTAAACCGTAAGAGATGGACAAAAGCGTTCTATACAAAAAATGTAGGGGACGTTAAAACACACAATTTATGTTACATACATTTTTTTTCGTGGAGTTCGTCGTTTTTGAGACATTCCTTATTTTTGGTTTCTGCTATGAAAAACTTACTTTTCTCATACAGGAACTTGTCAACTCCTATCCACATAAACAAAGGAACTTCATTGACATAGCAACCAGCTTTTGACTATCACTTTAACCTATGGTAGTCCCTTATTTCGCTTCTACTTACAGGGAAGCAAGTAATAAGACTATTTCTGCTCATTTTTTCTGATTAGCATAAAGTAAATACAAGTATAAGCTTTTTAAGAATAATTTGTTGCAGGGATACAGAGAAAGTCATATGAACGGTACACATAAGATTTTGCTAGATTAGCATGAAGTAAATAGAAGCATAAGCTTTTTAAGAATAATCTGTTGCAGGGATATAGAGAAAGTCATGTGAATGGTACACATCAGATTTTTACATATAGCTCCTCTATCTGTATTGTTCCAAGCATTGTGTCATTTAGTTCTTTCATTTTCTTTTATCTCCCTTATTATAGTGGCTTTTGTGTTTCTTGTAATAAGATTGTTAGTTGGGCTATAAAATCAAAGTTTATTCGACCTTAAATGAAGAGCAGACGTTCCCCTCCAAACAAAACGTTATTACTGTTAGGACACATGGGTGAATGACCACTAGCAAAGTGATAAGATATGTGAGAGTGATAAAATTCATGTAGGCATTCTATTACTCCTTCCAGAAGTTCACTGCTCCCTGCAACAAAGCACAATGATGACATGGAAACATTGACCCCAAAATTATTGTCTGCATGTTTTAAATAACTGACCCATAAATTTAATTTTTAGCGCCAAAGCTTTAAAATTAAAATGTTCTGCTACTTTTACTTGTCTCTCGGTCTAAAAGATCTAGCTTTTTCTTTCCGATGTAAGGAAATGGACATATTATTAGCATTCATTTCTTCTACGTAACGTGCTTTAATTAATTGTTATATTGAGTTTGAACAGGGGATGAGGAGGATTACGTTCGGCACTATATTCTTATACAATTTATAAAATTATTTAAAAATAATAATTAATTTTTGGGTTGTGCTTCTGGTTGCTTATAATTTGTCATTTATGTATATTTTAATTAGGGGGAACTGCATCCAATTGGACATTAAGGACTTAGGGATTAACGCGGAATCCGAAGCACGGTAGATTTAAGTTAGATATACTCCATATATGAGCTTATCACGCTCACGACAGTTGGCAGGCTGAGGGCAGCCCGATGGTGTTTTAGACGTGTTCCTTATTCTTTACAGAACTTAACCACGTTATGACAAGAATGTGGGGTTTACAGGATGGCGGGTGAGAAATGAGGTTGTGGAGTGACAGGAGGAGGCAAGTCTTGCTCCTCGACGGTTGCCAATTATGGTGTAATAATTTTGCAAAATGTTTATTTTTGGGGTTGTAAAATTTTTATATCCAAGCAACTCTTGAGAGGATTGTAAGGAGCTTAGTCGTAGCACCTGTTTGAGGTGCTCCTTCGTTACCGGGGATGCCCGCAAGCCATGCGGGGAAGCCGGTATCGCCTGAAGCGGCGATTTCTGGGATTATAATCCCCAAAAGACCTAATGAGGGCGCTCCGATGGAATGGTAACCCTTCGCTGAATTTTGTTGCCCGACGCCTAATTTCGTCCTCCAGGTATGGCAGACCAGAGCTTATGCTAAAGGTAATTTATATAAATAACACGGTTGACGCTTGTAAGACTGTGGTCACTTTACAGCTAAGCCGAAGAATGAAAATTGTCACTTTTGGGGGGCAAATACGCACTTAAAATTCAGGATGTATGTCGCAAATCATGCAGTATTTTTCAAACAGTGGAACAATCTTCATAAAGTTTTGGCAGAACATGACGCGCACGCTTATGTAAACATTACATGGTTTGATGAACAAACAAAAACGCATATAACTCTTCTTAGATTGTGAAATAAGGCAGTTCAGATTTTAGGATTTACCTTAGAATTTAACCTTACGAAAACACGAAACAATTTATTTAATGCAATTTGGATAATAGATCAAAAAGCAAAGCTAAATGTAATTTTCGAGTTTCAAGCTGCCACAAACATTATATCTAGCAAAAAAGAACTATAGCTTAAAGCTGAAAATCAATTTTTGAACAGTTTTACCCGTTATAAATAAAAGAAAAGATAATACAAAACAACGAGTATCCGAAATGTCTGGTTCTGCAGAGAGACGCTGCACATTTACATTATATACATTAGCATTGTTAAGCTTATTGTATATGTTCATCCTATTATCGAAGTGCATCTATGCTGTTAAATCGTGTATGTGTGTATCTTCATCCTACAGAGTACTTATTTACAATTCTTGAAGATTTATGCTATTAACATATTATATAAAATAATTCAAAAGACATACACACAAATACACCATATATTAACAGCATAGATGCACTCCTATAATATGATGAACATGCACACTATTGCACAATAAGATTAACAATTCTAATGTATAAAATGTAAATAGTAAATAGAAATAGAGTCAGTAAATGTGATAGAAATAGAGTCAGTAAATGTGATAGAAATAGAGTCAGTAAATGTGATAGAAATAGAGTCAGTGAAAGTGATAGTGATAAGTGAAAATAACGATACAATAACATTCACAGGAATAATGAACAGATGACTTATACAACAGAGACAAAAGTAAACCACACTCGAAAAAGGTTTTATAAACCATGTCGTATCTAACTCTATGTTATGGAGCATGTTGATAGGATGAACAGAATAATACACACACACACACACACACACACACACACACATACATAAGAGTGTATATGACATTTATTTCTTCCAATGACATTGTATTCAAAAACTGCACACTACTAGCGAAGTTTACAGTTAGAAAAAAAGTCTTAACAACCTCTACTTAACTACCTACAAAAGATGTAGACAGCGAAATTTACAGCGAATTTTTAATAGCTAACCTACTATTTACTTTGTGTAAACAACCCGGTCAATTAAGGTTAAGAACTACCTTCCTAGGAGCCCATGTTAAATCACAAAAATCTGGTACAAAATATTCAAAATCTACACGTGTTAAATACTTGAAATTATTGGAGGTAGTTTTACATAACTTCCTCTAATAATGCAATGTAGTTTAGCTTATATTTTAAATGCAAATGTTCCTAAATGTCTATTTTTCCTCCTAAAAATGTACTCTTAAGTTAGAATAGAATTTAACATATAAATATTTAAAAAAAAAATCCCTCCCTATTATTTCTCTCAGGGAATTAGTAACAGAACCTGAAAGTTCTACAGCTGTAACTTTAATAGTACTCGATAATGTGTACTCAAATGTAGTTTCAGCTCCTACAAACACGGTTTTTGGAATTCTGCAGAAAATGGTTAAAGGCTTCATTCGAATTCTGCATCTTTCCATGTAAGCATTTCATGAGCAACTCTGGATTTGACAAATCTCTGCAATGAGGTTTAAGTTCACTCATGACAGTCCATGATGTTTGTAGTTCTACTCAGCTCTGTTGTAGATATTTACACTACGTAGTGACATGCTTAGGGCTCACGACATTCCGTTGTTTGCGTTTTACTGGAAAAAGAAAAAAAACTTTGACGTGTTCCATTCTCTACATATCTGCAACAAATTATTGTTAGAAGGCTTATGCTTCTATTTACTGCATGCTAATCGAGAAAAAATTAGAAATAGTCTTATTACTTGCTTCCTTATAAGTAGAAGCGAAATAAGGGACTACCATAGGTTAAAGTGATAGTCAAAAGCTGGTTGCTATGTGACTGAGGTTCCTTTGTTTGTATGGACAGGAGTTGACAAGGTTTATCACAGCTGTAATAAAAAAAAAACAAACAAACAAGGAATATCTAAAAAACTATCAACTCCACGAAAAAAATGTATATAATATAAATTGTGTGCTTTAACGTGCTCTGCATTTTTGTGTAGTAAGTTTTTATCTATTTATTACGGTTTAGCAGTTATGAAAAATTCCGTAAATTTCATCCAGAATAAAGTAAGCTTCAGAGGCTATTCCCAGAAAATTGACGATATACATTTTATTTGTCAAGTAAATATCTTTAATATGCTATATTTTAATCAAAATCGTTGGAGCCATTTTTTAGAAAATCAAAATGTTCGAAAAAAGTTCCATGAAAAGGGTAGTTTGGGGTGGGGGGATATTTCTCAAAGTCTTCGTGTCGCACCCCTGGAAGATACTAAATTTAATTTTTGGGTGCAATTTAATACTTTCTCTATACACTATGTACATAGTGCGTATAGAGAAAGTAAAAAAGAAGGCCTGTTTTCTCTCTCACTGCATTTCTAAGAGGCAAATGTCCACGAGTGGAGAGCGAACGCTTGCTTGCAGAAAACGTAACAACGTTGCTTTTCGCGACATTGAATACTTGTATCTTCTCACCCAGTTTTGATGTGCCGCATGTTAACCATTAGCGTAGCATAATACACGACATTGGTACCTAATGATTCTTCATATTGATTTTAAACCTCACTCCCCCCCCCCCCCGCCCCCAACAGAGGTAGTTACCGAAACGCTCACTAAATACATGGAGGCATTTCATTGTTACTTTTTAAGGTTAAAACGCTGTTCTTGTATTTACACTTAACTCACTCTTGCACTCTTGAAAGATTAGGGAAAACTTTCACTACATAGTAGAATGGCCTGTCTGAAACAGCGGAAACTGTTGTCCAGTTTATGAAAAAATCTGATTTGTTCCATTCACATGACTTTCTCTACTTCTGTGTAAAACATTATTGTTAATAAGCTTATTCTTCTATTTACTACATGCTAATATAGAAAAAATTAGCATAAATAGTCTTATTACTTGCTTCCTTGTAAGTAGAAGCGAAATATGGAGGTATCATACGTTAAAGTGAAGTTAAAAGCTGGTTACTAGGTAACTGAAGTTCCTTTGTTTGTATGGACACGAGTTGACAAATTCCTGTATGAGAGAAGTAAGTTTTTAAAACCTGAAACCAAAAACAAGGAATATCTAAAAAACAATCAACTCCTCGAAAAAAATGCATATAACATAAATTGAGTGTTTTAATGTGCTCTACATTTTTTGTGTGGTAAGTTTTTGTCCATTTCTTACGGTTTAGCAGTTATGCAAAATTTCGTAAAATTCATCCAGAATAAAGTAGTCTTCAGAGGCTATTCCCAGAAAATTAAATAAATACATATTATTTGTCAGGTAAATATCTTTAATATACGATATTGTAATCAAAATTGTTAGAGCCATTTTTGAGAAAATAAAAATTTTCGAAAAAAGTTCCATGTAAAGGGAAATTGGGGGTGGGGGATTTTCTTGAAAATCTTCGTGTCGCATCCTTGGAAGATACCAAACTTAAATACCAAGTTTGGTATTTAACGGTCTTTTCGTTTTTGAGCTATGCTGTCCAGACACAGACACACACGGACCTTTTTCCAAAAATGCTTTTTTTTGGATTCAGGGGGACCCAAAACATGTATTTCCGGTATAGAGTTTTTGGATGCATTACAATACCTTCTTTATACATTATGTACATAGTACGTGTGGAGATAGTAAACATGTTTTCACGTTTGTTCTAAGGCCTGTAGATCAGAAGTTCCCAACCTGGAGGAGGGGCATATAACAGTCTTAGGGGCCACAATGATTTGGAATTATTTAAATTTGTGTATACAATCTCAAAAATAGTATACAGTCTTTTAGAATTTTAAGAGGAATGTTATCACGTTATATAGGTATATTTAAATTGGTGGTTCGTTGACGGCCTTATATCTTTTCTTCTCGTAAGCTTTTGTTCGGGCGGTTATGACAATCTGTGTCAGATAACTGCCAGAAATTCCTTTGTGTTTGTACTGATATATTGCCAGAAAGTATGCACGAAGTCAGAGAACTGAAGTGTACTTTTAAATTGCAAGTTAATTTTAAATTTATGGTCTGAAGGAGTTTTGGCAAAATGATTTATAAACCAGAGTTGCGATGACCATTACTGTGTCATTTTCTTCCACATACGAGGTACGTCCAGAAAGTAAGTTCCGTTTGGTAATAAAATTAAATTGTGTACAGATACAGAATCATTATTTATTGCACAAAATTCTACAACTTTTAAACTACTTTTCACATAATTGCCGAAATTTTGCAGGCATTTGTCATAGCGTGGCACAAGTTTTTATATACCTTCTTCATAGAAGTTTGCCGCCTGTGTCTTCAAAAAGTTGGAAACATTTTCTTTCAGCTCTTCGTCATTGTTGAAGTGTTGACCGCCAAGGAAAGACTTGAGATGTAAGAACAGATGAAAGTCGCTAGAAGCGAGGTCAGGGCAGTACGGAGGATGGTCAAACACGTCCCAGCCAAATCCCTGTAGGAGGTTTTTCGTCAAATTTGCAGTGTGTGGTCGTGCGTTGTCGTGAAGAAAAACAACACCTCTTGACAGCAATCCTCGGCGCTTATTCTGTATTGCGCGGCGCAATTTCCTAAGTGTCTCGCAATAAACATCTGCTTTGATTGTTGGATCACGCGGTAAGAAATCCAATGAGTAAGATGCCTTTCCAGTCCCAGAACACTGTGCACATCATTTTTCGAGGTGTCAAGATTTGTTTCGGCTTAATCTTTGCTGGGGATGAAGTGTACCTCCATTCCATTGCTTGCCGCTTACTTTCAGGGGTGTCGTAGGAAATCCAAGTCTCATCTCCTGTGACAATCTGTGTCAGAAATTCTTCGCGTCTTCATCATAATGGGTTAAAAGCTGAAGTGCACTACCCATCCGTTTTGTTTTGTGTTGCTGAGTATCTTTGGTACCCAACGTGAGCAAAGTTTACGAAATTTCAGATTTTCGGTAACAATTTCATGAATTAGTGATCGTGAACTTTGGGGAAATTCCATAGCGAGAGCACTAATTGTTAACTTGCGGTTTTCCTGGATCTTGTCATCAATCGCGTGAACCAGTTCTTCTGTAACCAAAGATAGACGCCCACTTCGTTCTTCATCGTGCACTTCACTACGTCCTTCATTGAACTGTCGGACCCATCTTCTCACCATTGAATCACTCATCGCATTTTGTCCATAAACTTCGCAAATTTGCCGATAAATTTCAATTGGTTTCACTTTCCTAGAGTTCAGAAAACGAATCACAGATATGATTTCACAAGCGGCGGGATTGTCAATCAACACCGACATTGTAAACAAGTACAACAAAGCGTATGTGGCTGACAGCGTTTCTTCTCCTTGATACAGAGCGTCTACCATGCATGTGCGGAACTGCGATCGCAGCGCTACAGCGGAGATAAATTGAAACGGAACTTACTTTCTGGACGTACCTCGTATTTATCTTAGTCGGAATTCTCAACTTTTTCTGTAATTAAAACAAAACAGCGTTGTATACTGGATGTCACAGTCATCTTTGTTGTGCATTCACAATCATGGAACTAAACATACGAGGACTAATGAAGTCAAAATAGTGACAAGTATTTCATTGACATCAAAATCGTGAATTAATTACTAAACTGGTTCATACAGTCTGATTTAATTAATCATTACTTTCACTAATTGATTTAATATTATGTTTTGTAAAATGTTTATTTTTACTTTCTCAGCATGTATTTACATACAATGTACATAGTAGCTAGAGAAGGTATTGTATTCCACCCAAAATTCGATATCGAGATTTCACTGAAAATATGTTTTGAGGTCTCCGAAAAGCATTTTTAGAAAAAGTCCGTGTGTGTCTGTGGACAGCATAGCTCCAAAACGAAAAGACCGTTAAATACCAAACTTGGTATTTATATTTAGTATCTTCCAAGGATGACACAAACATTTTCAAGAAAAAATTGTTTTTCTCAAAAATGGCTCTACGAGTTGATTAAGAAACCCTATATTTATGATATATGAATACTTTGAATTTTCTCAGAATAGCCTCTGAAGACCTCTTTATTCTGGACGAGTTCTGCAGAATTTTGCAAATCGGTTAAACCGTAAGAGATAGACAAAGACTTACATTACAAAAACCGCATAATTTGCGTCACATACGTTTTTCTTGCAGAGGTGTTAGAAGGTTTTCTTTCGAGATGTTCCTTGTTATTAGTTTCAATTTTAAACTACCTTACTTTTCGCAAACGGGGCTATGCAAAGCGAACCGAGCCTTGTTTCACACAGTGACTATCTTTTGAAAAAATTGACTATCGCTTTAGTCTATGTACTCCCTTATTTCCCTCCTACTTACAAGGAAGCAAGTGATACATTCATTCTGCTAATGTTTATCTCGATTAGCATGATGTAGGAAAAAGAACAATCTTTTATAAGAACAGATTGCTTAAATTATTTTATTTGCATTGAAATATTTAATCAAAATAATATGGTTCTTATGTTAGCCTAGTAAATATTAACCCCTTCGAAGTATTTAAAAATGGTAGAGGGCATGGTGACTTGGCACATCTTAAAAGAGTTGCGTCAAAAAGATAAGCTTGTAAATCCTTGCTATAGATCGATTCAAACTTATGACTTTTTTGACTTATGATAAACCACTGTACAGAAAGAGGCGGTTTGCAACAAATCCCCACATTATTTACTCATATGGACACCAATAGTTAGTGTGCTTTTTACTTTCTCTAGCACGTATGTACAGTGTACATAGGTGTACAGCGTACATGGTAGGTTTCTTTATTTATTTATTTTGTACTTTGACATCCTTTAACCTGTTGATCTAATCGGATGATGAATGAAATCAGTGAAATGATTTCGAGGCCTAAGCAGCTTGAAATTATTCGACATTCGTCTTATCAGAATAAAAACTTTACCCGGTAACTCATTCTAAGCGAGATTTGAACTCGCAACCTCTTAAAAATGTGAGGCAGACATGCTACCAACTACAGAGGCGGGATAATGTGTATTCCCTCTTTCCCTTCTACTTACAAAGAAGCAAGTAATAACACAATTTCTGTTAATGTTTATCTCGATTAGCATGGCTTAGATTAGAAGATTCAAGATTAGAATGATCTTTTGAAAGAATAGCTTGTTTTTAGAAAGGGTAAATTAAGTCACGTGGATGAAACACATGAGATTTTTACTTTCTCTACACGTACTATGCACATAGTGTATAGAGAAAGTATTGTAATGCACCCAAAAATTCGATACCGACATTTCATCGGGAATATATGTTTTAGGGTCCCCTGTATAAAAAAAAAAAAAAAAAAACTTGGTATTTAAGTTTAGTATCTTCCAGGGATGCGACGCGAAGATTTTGAGAAACATCCCCCACCCCTATCTACCCTTTACATGGAACTTTTTTCGAAAATTTTATTTTCTCAAAAATGGCTATAACGATGTTGATTAAAATATCATATATTAAAGATATTTACCTGACAAATAAAATATATTTACTGAATTTTCTGGGAATAGCCTGAAGACTACTTTATTCTGGACGAATTTTACGGAATTTTGAATAACTGATAAACCGCAAGAAATGGAAAATAACTTACCACACAAAAATTGTAGAGCAGTTTAAAACACACAATTTCTGTTATATGCATTTTTTTCATGGAGTTGATCGTTTTTGAGATATTCCTTGTTTTTAATTTCAGCTTTAAAAAATTATACTTTTCTCACACAGGACTTTGTTAAGTCCATACAAAGGAACTTCAGTCACATAGCAACCAGCTTTTGAATATCATTTTAACCTATGGTACTCCCTTATTTCGCTTCTACTTACAAGGAAGCAAGTAATTAGACTATTTCTGCTAATTGTTTTCGATTATCATTAAGTAAATAGAACAATAAACTTTTTAACAATTTGATGCAGAGATGTAGAGAAAGTCATGTGAATGGAACACATCAGATTTTTATCTTTCTTCCCCTCTGTGTACTTGGAGATAAGAGGGAGTAACTAAGTGTCTGGTCTTTGTGTTAAAAACCTTTTTCCTTTTCATCCTCGACCAGTCACTCAAACACTGAGCTGAGGCCAATGTCAATCTATTCGCTTGAACTGTTTAGGCAACAGCTCAGGCATGCGAGAAAAACATGTTGAAACGTGGATCATACATAACATATGAAGGGGAACTATCTGTTTATAGTGACAGTTACAAAACTTTCCGAAGTGTCCGAGAAGGAAAACAAACAGAGCGATTTGCTTGTTTTCATATTCTCACAAAATAAGACTCACGGATGCATCTGCATTTACGTTAACTTAGGAAACAATGAGCAACTTTCTAATGTTGAACCTAGTGGAATAAAACCTCAAGATTAATTTCGTAAGTGTAAGTGAAGCAACATTTTAGAAATATTGTTCTGAGCCGGAGTCATAACTTACTGCTGGTAGATGTTATAATTTAAGATATTTGGGGAAAGTAAAATTTGTGAAATGTTAAAACTCTTCCATCAACTACCTCTAATGTATCGATTTAAATTTAAGAAGGTGTTGACAAATACTTTTTCTTTAATTTCATATATATTAGTGGTATATATTAGTGAACCATTCTTAATTTTGTATTTATCTTAATGAAAGTTTAAATACACCGACTACATGCACATTATATACGCATATATAATTCTGTGGTTATAATTGTTCATGTAAATCATAAAGCCCTCCATATGGACTACCCTTTAATTTGAACTGACTTTAGCAGCATGTGAGTTTTGTGGTGGACAAAGCGGGTTTTCTCCGGATTCTCCGGTTTATCCCGCCATCACATTCCACCGGTGCTCCAGCTTCATTCATGTATAATCAGTGTCACCACCTGCGGTGCCATAAATAATTAAAGCGGGCGTTAAACACTATGAACTGACTTTAACGAAATTTGAAATATCCCGACCAATTTTCTAAATCTTGCCTGTAATGGTGAGTAGTTCGTAGGCTTTTTTTATATGTACAGAAACAACACGGCATTTAATGGTGTTCCGCAGTAACGAGTTTTCTAATAGTGTTTAAAAACAGTTTTTACACAATGATAATATATCAAACACTTGGAAAAGGAAATTAACGAAGGAAACGCTCCATGCTTACTATCTGGTGAATTTTAGTAGCTCGATTGAAGCAAGCAAAGTATATAAAATTGTACGTGTACTTCTCAATGCTTTCTGATCGAATATATTAGCAGTACTATAGTAAACATTTCTGACATATTTCCCTTCAAGGTCTAACTGTCAGTGTTCCAAGTTAATGATGAAGTCAAGGCTTTCCAGAACTCATTTGATGGCCAGGGATAGTATGTCAAGAGTAGTAACTTTCTGCCTTCATAACTGAAGAACGTTACTTATAATAATAATAATAATAATAATAATAATAATAATAATAATAATAATAATAATACCTTGTCGTATATTGTTATACAATTCTCTATCAATAAGAAAATTGTGAATCAATTTACATAGTTTTATCGTGAACTTAACAGTATTTGGATAAATAACAAAAGACTTCACACTGGACACACAAAATTCACCCATATCGCTATTTTTTCTGAAGGAACCATCGCCTGAATGGCAACACAGCCAACGGCCCTAACCATCAAGCATATCTTCACAGGACGCCCAGCTAGTGACGAAAAATGGAGAGAGTACAATATAGCTACTCATTTTTCAACAATATTCAATAACCGAAAAATAATTCCAAGTGAATTAAAATGTCTTCAGTCGACATCAATATACTAAACTGTAATTGTAAACATCAAAACAGAATGTCCTTTGTTAAACGCTGTTTATTGTATTGTGTGTTAACTATTTTATTATAATTATGACGATCTTGTTACATTGTAATGACTATTTATATGATAATGTGTTCTAATGACTTGTATGCACAGTCCTGTCTTTGAATGTCGCAAAAAAAAATGCAGTTAAGGGACAATAAATAAACAAATAACAATGCCGTCAGAAAAATTTAAACACCAATCTATGCTGTTCATAGATCTTTTTCTAAATATGATTTTTTGGGAGTCAGGGGAGCTCAAAACATATATTTTCAGTGAAATCTCGACATAGAAATACCTTCTCTCGCTACAATGTACATCGTATGCATTATAAAGCGAAAAATATTTTAAATGTGTATCCATAATCCAATAATTTGTGAAAAAAAAAAGTATCTCATAATTGAAAAAGAATCTGATGTGTTCCATTCACATGACTTTCTCTATGTCTCTGCAACAAATTATTGTTAAAAAGCCTATGCTTCTACTTACTTCATGCTAATCGAGAAACAATTAGTAGAAATAGTGTTATTACTTGCTTCCTTGTAAGTAGAAGCGAAATAAGAGAATACCATAGGTTAAAGTAATAGTGAAAAGCTGATTGCTATGTGACTGAAGTTACTTTGTATGGACAGGGATTGTTAAATTCCTGTATGTGAAAAGTATGTTTTTGAAAGCTGAAACCAAAAACAATGTATATCTCAAAAACAATCAACTCCACGAAAAAAATGTATATAACATAAATTGTGTGTTTTAAAGTGCTCTGCATTTGTTGTGCGGTAAGTTTTTGTCCGTCTCTTACGGTTTAGCAGTTATGCAAAATTCCGTAAAATTTGTCCAGAATAAAGTAGTCTTCAGAGGCTATTCCCAGAAAATTCAAGATATGCATTTTATTTTTCAGGTAAATATTTTAATATACGATATTGTAATCAAAATTGTTAGAGCCATTTTTTAGAAAATCAAAATTTTCGAAAAAAGTTCCATGTAAAGGGTAGTTTGGGGTGGGGGGATTTTTCTCAAAATCTTTGTGTCGCATCCCTGGAAGATACTAAACTTAAATACCAAGTTTGGTATTTTACTGACTTTTCGTTTTTGAGTTATCGTGTTCGCAGACACACGGACCTTTTTCTGAAAATACTTTTTTTTTTTGGATACAGGGGACCCTAAAACACATATTTCCGGTAAAATCTCGGTATCGAAATTTTTGGTGGAGTGCAATACCTTCTCTATACATTATGTATATAGTACGTGTAGAGAAAGTAATTAACAATTAACAAGGGCGAGATAGGGGAAATGGTATTTTAA
Source organism: Hymenopus coronatus (assembly GCA_030762935.1). Lineage (NCBI taxonomy): Eukaryota > Metazoa > Arthropoda > Insecta > Mantodea > Hymenopodidae > Hymenopus > Hymenopus coronatus. Next base: position 27,590,102 of record CM060889.1, read on the forward strand.
AAATGTGTATCTTTAGCTTACCGTAGCTGACAAATTAACCTGCCTCTTCTTTATATTAAAGACAAACGACTAGCACCTAATTTATACTCTGATCGTTTCATCTACAATAATTGCGGTTGGCAGTCTTTTCCAATACAGAAGCACGAGAATTCTGTGTTTGGAGCTACTCTTAAAACAAAATAAATTACAAAAACAAATAAAAAAAATCTGATGTGTTATATTAACATGACTTTCTCTACATCTCCGCTATACATTATTGTTAAAAAGCTTATGCTTCCTTGTAAGTAGATGCGAAATAAGGGAGTAACATAGGTTAAAGTGATAGTCAAAAGCTGGTTGCTATGTGATTGAAGTTCCTTTGTTTCTATGGACGGGAGTTGACAAATTCCTGTATGAGTAAAGTATAAGTTTTTAAAGCTGAAATCAATAACAAGGAATATCTCAAAAACGATCAACTCCACGAAAAAATATATATGACATAAATTGTGTGTTTTATCGTGATCTACATTTTTATGTAGTAAGTTTTGTTCGGTTTACCAGTTATGCAAAATTCAATAAAAGATCAACCAGAATAAAAACGTCTTCAGAGGGTATTCCTAGAAAATTCAAGATATACATTTTATTTGGCATGTAAATATCTTAAATATAAGAGACTTTAATCAAAATCGTTAGAGCCATTTTGGAGAAAATAAAATTTTTCGAAATTTTTTTTCATGTAAAGGGTAGTTGGGGGTGAGGAGATCTTCTTGAAAATCTTCGTGTCGCATCCTGGGAAAATACCAAACTTAAATACCAAGTTTGGTATTTAACGGTTTTTTCGTTTTTGAGCTATGCTGTCCACAGACACACACACACACACACACACGCGCGCGCGCGCGGACCTTTTTCCTCTAGTGTGTGTAGAGAAAGTAATAAATCACCAAAAGCAAGAGAGGAAAATCTTCTTTCTACCAGTTCATTGGCTAATGGTTTTTCCACTAGTTTAGATAGACTTTTATCGCTTTATCATAATTTGAACTATCAATTCCGTGCACATTTTATTGGTTTTATTTTCTCAACCTAACATAAACAAAGGAAGAAACAATTAATCCTACTGCGAGGCGTCTCTCATTCTGCAGTCATTAAGGATTGAAGCCTATCTACATCGAGCTCTGTCATTACGATACGAGTACTACAGTTAATTTCCTTTGTCACAGCGCCACTACGAAATGCTATAGCAGCTTCTCCTATAAGCCTGAGATCAAAGGCTTCAGTGGACTACTAATGAGCACACGATTTCATTTGAAACTCCGCTTCCTCACTAACACATTCCTACACGAAACCTACTTGCTGTGCTCCCTTCTACAGAATGAGAGCATTATCTTAAGTTTAGAAAGATTACAGGAATTACTTTCTGTTATTCCTTCCCCTCACAGCATTCGAAAATACATTAGTTACAAAGAGTTCTATAGACTATTTCAGACTTTTAAAGTGCATAGCGACGTCATGTAGCGACGTCGAAACATCATTGTCCTGGTTCGGAATCAAACTCACATCCCTAGGCACAAGAATCGTCAGATATTTCACAGTTAGTAGGTAAGTGGATTTAAACTAGATTTCCACCGTGTGTGTGTCTGTGTACAGAATAGCTCGAAAACGAAAAGGCCGTTAAATAATCATAACCAAAAATGTATCTTAAACCTCTTCAACAAAAAAAAATCAATATTCACTAAAAATATTAATCTCAAAAAAAATTATAAATTCTGAATTAAATACTGACTAAAATAGGCATTATTTTTATAACTAAAGGTAAACAAATAAAATAAGGAGTTAAAAAAAGTATTCAATTTAATAAACTGGGTATTTAAGTTTGGTATCTTCCAAGGATGTGACACGAAGATTTTCAAGAAAATTCCCCCATTCGCAACTATCCTTTACATGGAACTTTTTTCGAAAATTTTAATTTTCTCAAAAATGACTAACGATTTTGATTAAAATATCGTATATTAAAGATATTTACCTGACAAATAAAATGTATATCTTAAGTTTTCTGGGAATAGCCTCTGAAGAAAATTTTATGCTGAATGAATTTTACGGAATTTTGCATAACTGTTAAACCGTAAGAGATAGACAAAAACTTACCACACAGAAAATATAGAGCACATTAAAACATACAGTTTATGTTATATACACTTTTTCGTGGAGTTGATCGCTTTTAAGATATTCCTTGTATTTAGTTTCAGCTTTGAAAAACTTATACTTTTCTCATACAGGAACCAGCTTTTGACTATCACTTAACCTAAAATGTCGGTCCCCATGGCCGCGCTCGCTAAGGCGTCTGGCTTCGGTGCTTCGTAGCGCAGGGAATCGGGGGTTCTAGTGCCGCCTTGGGCATGGGTGTTATATGTTTGTGTATATGTGAGTGTGTCAGTGTAAAAGCAGAAAACAGTAATTCAGTACTCATACAGTAAACAAATTAGTAAATAAAGATAGGGTATACAGCGCCAGAGTCCCGACTAGACTCCGGAACTGTATTTAAAAAAAAAACAAAAAAAAAACTTTGGTATTCTCTTATTTCGCTTCTACTTACAAGGAAACAAGTAATAAGAATATTTCTGCTAATTTTTTCTCAATTAGCATGAAGTAAATAGACGTATAAGCTTTTTAACAATAATTTGTTGCAGTAATGTAGAGAAACACATGTGTTCCATTCACATGACTTTCTCTATCTCTCTGTAACAAATTATTGTTAATAAGGTTATCTTTTATTTATTTCATGTTAATCGAGGAAAATTAGCAGAAATAGTCTTATTCCTTGCTTTATTGTAAATACAAGCGAAATAAGGGAGTACCATAGGTTAAAGTGGAAGCCAAAAAGCTGGTTGCTATGTGACTGATGTTCCTTTGTTTGTATAAACAGGAGTTGACAAATTCCTGTATGAGAAAAGTATAAGTTTTTCAAAGCTGAAACTAAGAAAAAGGAATACCTCAAAAACGATCAACTCCACGAAAAAATGTATGTAACATAAATTGTGTGTTTTAACGTGCTCTACATTTTGTGTGTATTAAGTTTTTGTCCATCTCTTACGGTTTAGTAGTTATGCAAAATTCATCCAGAATAAAGTAGTCTTCAGAGGCTATTCCCAGAAAATTCAAAATATACATTTTATTTGTCAGGTAAAGATCTTTAATATATGAAATTTTAATCAAAATCGTTAGAGCCATTTTTTAGAAAATCAAAGGGTAAAGGGTAGTTTGGGGTGGGGGGATATTTCTCAAAATCTTCGTGTCGCATCCCTGGAAGATACTAAACTTAAATACCAAGTTTGGTATTTTACCGACTTTTCGTTTTTGAGTTATCGTGTTCACAGACACACGGACACACACACGGACCTTTTTGTGAAAATGCTTTTTTTTAGATAAAGGGGACCCTAAAATATATACTTCCGGTGAAATCTCGGTATCGAATTTTTTGGTGGAGTGCAATATTCATATGTGCATAGTGCGTATAGAGAAAGTAAAAAGTCTCTTCAAACTCACATGCCTTTCGAGGTCTTGTCATGTCAGCCAACTCGTATATTTTCAACGCAATGCAGCAGAATTGTGAATTTTGGTCACAATCTCGTCGGTTCGAGTGGTTTGGGACGGCCTGAACGCTCGTCATTTTGACTGGATGTACAATGATGCTTAAATTTAGTACCCCACTTTTTAACCACCAAAAGCGAAAGGAAATAACTCTTTAATGTCGAATCACCTTTTATATTTCTGTAACGATCAATACTTCAAAACTAAGTAATTTATTACTGCTCAAATTTAAGTGTTATGCTGTTTATAGAGAAATTTAACCTTAGTTTGTCAGATACTTTAGACTTAACTATCATAGTAATTTCGTCATCTTTATGATTTCTCTGAGGTACTTTTAGAAGAACCCTCTTACCTGAAGACACAACTCACTGATTCTGATTTAACTGTTCAACAAATATTGCTGTCACTACTAGGGCCGGTGATAGCATTTCACCTAGCAATACTGAATAACAATATTTCAGAAACATTTTTATGACTTACCACTTCCTTTCTCATAAGATCAAACATCAATGACTCAGTACACTGTAAACTGTCGAATATATTGACATTTTAATACAGGAATAACTCAGATTTTTTTTTTTGTAATACAGCTTGTACGAGATATCCAAGACGATTCAGTAAAAGGTACACTGTAAGTTAAAACAATATATTAACACATTTTACTGAAACGTTCCCTATTTATGTTTTCATCCGGTACATGATTAGTTTAATTTAATTATAAAATTTAAGTTTAATTACGTTTTAAAACTCGCGCCATTGTCAAGACATCGCATGCATTTTTACTTTCTCCAGCACATGTGTACAATGTACAGAGTAGATAGAGAAGGTATTGTATTGCAGTCAAAAATTGGATAGCGAGATTTCACTGTAAATACTGCAACCCGAAACTTTTCAATAAAATCCTCTCGCCCCAAACTGCCCTTTACATGGAAAAAATTCGAAAATGTTGACTTTTTTCAAAAAAGCTAAGGATGTTTGTTAAAATACCATATATTAAAGATATTTACACGAAAAGTGTATACTTTGAATTTTCAGGTAATAGCTTCATTCTGGATGAACTGGTGAACCGTAAGAGATAGACAACTTACGCACAAAATATGCACATAGATCTCGCTATGTCATATTTATGATATAAGTTGTGACATGTGTCACATGACATCACCGGGAAGGCACTCTACCCATAGACCGGAATACTTCCACGCCGTCTTTCACCCAGACGCGAAGATGCGGGATGCCGTTCAGGACCTCCACACAGTGCGGTAGCGTTCAACTTTCATTCACCGCATTCGACTAACGCGGAGCTAACCGGGACGGCAATATCTATCCTCACAAAACTCCTTTCCGATACTTCAATTTCCGGTGGAAGTTTCTTAGTCGGTAAGGCCAAGCTGGCAGAACCCAGCACTCCGGGCTACCCTGGTAGTCTATAAAATAGATTTTTCCTCCTCTCGGCAAGAAAGAAAAGGAATATATACAAAACCAAGACGAAGAATCCAACACCCAATGGATTTCTCATCTGAAGTGCTGCAAATACGCTAATTCCGAACTTCTTGCTTAACCATGCAATTCGGGTTAATTTATATAAGAGGAGTTCGATGCGAGTTAAAGGCAAAGTTTCATTCGGCTTTTTAATCGTTACTTTCAAATTACCAAAGCGAAAGAATATTATTATGTGATAAATTTTTAAAATGTTTATGAATAATTCATAATATGTAGTTTTTTTTGTTTTTTTTTTTTTGCAATATAATTTATTTTGGGTTGCTTTAACAGCATGGTCATATCGCGACCTTACAAATTGAACATAAAATAGTTATTTACACATTGGCAAAATACCAAATGATTACATTTATACTTTACAATAATTCAAAAAGTTTGCACTGTCTTATAAATATTATTGTGTTTTTGATTGTCTGGTGGTTATGTAGAGCACTGGTAAGTCATTGAAGCCGGTCTGAAGTCTCTGTTTGGCGTATCTCGGACACTGCAGCAGGATATGTAGGACAGTAAGTGGTGTGTTGCAGGTCTCACATTTTGATTCTGGATCTTTATTAATGATGAAGGAATGTGTCAGTTTGCAGTGTCCAATTCTGAGGCGGGTAATTATTGTTTGCTCACGACGTTCTAATTTTTGGTGGGGTTCGAAGAAATTGGTAGATCCGGCTCGGGCATCATGCAGTTTGCTGTGGGGTGTTGACCATGTCGTTTTCCAGTTTTCTATAAACAGCTGTTTGGTGTATCTAATGACGTCTTGATGTGTAGAAGTTATTCTGTGGTCACTGACAGGATGTCGGGTGGCTTCCTTTGCAGCTTTATCGGCGTTTTCATTTCCATCGATATTTGCATGTGAGGATTACTTGTTTTCCTGAGCGCTGAGTGATAGAATATAGGTGAAGTATGTCACTTATTAAAGGATGCGTATGACTTAGATTCTGAGTGGCAAGAATTGTGCTTAGTGAATCAGTGTAATGTAGTTTTATTTACACATTTTAAAACGTATGAATTCCAATAATATAATTCCTTTTTATATCAGAAACATGACCAAAGGTATGTTCTGTATCTTTCTTCATATCATGCACAGCAAATTGTAGAAGCCAAGAAGTGGAAGATTTATAGTGCTGTGAAATTCAAAAGGTCTGTTTTCAGAGATGCGCCCTGTTTCTATTTCAGCCAAAGTAATTAATCTCGAAGAGTAGTTTACATTGACTCTGGGCCGGGAAGCTAATTCCTGCTCTTAACAGCATTTTATCCAACACACCCATAGTGATAAATAGCTTAACTCATTTCTGCTGGAAACAGAATTTAAAGCATGTTTTCATAGCGTTTCATTTTATTTACCCACCAATAGAGGTCGAACTGCACTCGCTTTCAGTAAACCTTTATTAAACAGAAACAAAAGAAATAAAAGTCGCCAATTTAAATTTACTTGAAAGACTAATATAAAGGGCGTTGTCACCTGATACTTGGCAACCGTATTCTGTCCTTGAGAGTGACCTGCCCTCATTCAAAGTCACTCTACTGCTTCCCCACGTTAATCCACCCGTGACAATCTTGACGTACCACATGCTGCTAAATACTTCCCAAGAATGCATCCCAAAGTTCCTTGAGAACATTCCTCTCTAACATGCCATTGTTTCTGGGAGCTACAACTATCCTAAGCGATGTTCTCCGACGTCGATCGCTCCTTCTTCACTTTCTCTGTAAGAATACTCTCAGCATCTTCACGTCCTCTTTTTAATCAAAATGCTAGGTGTTGCCAGCACAGCACAGCATACGCCAGATGTATGATCTCATTTCTGTGGGTAATCTGCTAGTTTTGTCGGAAATATTGCTACACGCTAAAAAGTGGCCCTAAGTTCCTCACCGGTAACTTTCTTAAATAAAATATTGCACAATAATTGGCAATTACTTATGATTCATTACAAATACCATATGTAACACATGCGACAGCGTCAAGAGTAATTGGTGCGCTTGAAGAAGGTTCAGTTTCGACTTCTTACACATGGCGATTGTTTCCTAATGTATTGTTTAGAGCCTTGGGGGGCACATAGTCTAGGAAATAACCCGACCTGGCGTATAGATAGCGGTTGTTGTTTCACACAACAATGGTAAAAAGTACCAACCTTAGAAAGCTTAGGTTTGAAGTTTGACGATTTTACATTGTTTAGCATTTGTTTGGCAGCCATCATTAATGAATGCTCTCAGCGAATTTGTAAACATGCATAAAACTGGTCATCGTTATGTGATACAATACTTTCATTTGAAAGATCTTAGTACAACTAATATTAAAGCTGAGCTAGATTCTACTTTGGGTCCTTCTGCTCCTTCGTTTACAACAGTGAAATATTGGGTGGCAGAGTTTATGCGCGGCCGTACGAGCTGCCAAGACGAACATTGCAGTGGCCACCAAATGAGATTACTAATCCAGAAATTGTAAAGAAAATGTACAAAATGGTATTTGAAGACTGTCGACTGAAAGTGCGCGAGTTAGCAGACATTTCAAAAAGTTCTGTATATTGCATGCTAACTGAACATTTGGATATGAGAAATTTGTGTGCAAGGTGGCTGCCGCGTTTGCTCACAATAGAACAAAAACAGCGTCGTGAGGATGTTTCAATCGAGTGTTTGGCAATGTTTCGCTGAAATAAAGCTCAGTTTTTGCGTCAATTAATAACAATCGATGAAACCTAGGTCCATCACTTCACACCCGAAACGAAGGAACAATCAAAACAGGGTACTGGAAGGGAAGAATCGGATCCAAGGAAGGCGAAGGTCATGGCGTCAGTTTTCTGGGACGCATGCGGGATAATTTTCATTGATTATCAGAAAAAAGGAAATGTAATCAATGGCGAATATTATGCGAACTTGTTAAAGCGCTTGGGTGATGAAATCGAGAAAAAACGGCCGCAATTAGCGAAAAAGAAAGTTTTGTTTTATCAAGCCAATGCACCAGTTCACAGGTCCATTATCGCCATGGCCAAAATCAATGAGTTAAAGTTCGAATTGCTTCCTCATGCAGCCTATTCGCCAGATTTAGCCCCCTCTGATTATTTTCTGTTTCCAAACTGGAAGAAATGGCTTGGTGGTAGAAGATTTGCCAACAATGAAGAGATGGAGTCTGCAGTTGATGGCTATTTTGCAGACCTCGATAGTTCTCATTATAAACGGGGTATCGAAGCTGTTGAACATCGCTGGGAAAAGTGTATCGAGCTGAAAGAACACTATGTAGAGAAATAAAAATGATTTCCCCCCAAATTTTTGTGCTTTCTTTGTTGGGTCGGGTGCTTCAGCGACAGCCCTCGAGCTATCTAAATAAAGCTATATAGATATAAAACCAAGATCATCATGACATCTTGAGAACATATTCAGAATACACTGTCATCATCTCTTTCAAATTTTATGCATTTGCTACACTGGGCATAATTTATTTTATATTCTATAGCATAAACTTGTAAATCCTATGGAACACTAATCCCTTAATCACTTAACTGCAAGTATACAATATTCAACACAGAAAAAGCGGCAAGACGGCTTGAGCTGTTTTATTTCACAGGTCCCGGTTCAATTCCCGGCTGGGGTGGGGAATTTTCCTTATCAAGAAGTATGCCTTATCCCCCACAAAGTCTGAAAGCATGCACATGAAAGTGAACGTGTTTGAAGATAGAAATTATTAAACCTTGTTAATTAATCGACCAGAAACCCCGATATGTCCACAGAAGTTAAACACAAATGTAACAATTAAAGAAAAAGAAGGTTTACATATTCTGAACTTCTACCAACAATGGAATCTTGACTAATAATAAACGTAGCAAAAGAGCGGTTAAAACTGCAGTTCTCAGCACAAGAATAAGTATAACGCCGCACCCTTGTCAGAAAAAATACATCTATCGAGTTTTGAGAAAATTGCTGACGTCCTTACTTTCTATAGGCGACATTAATCGAGATAATGCAAACTGTCACTTTGCGGCTTGATGAGCGTCATTAATTATTACTTATTATGCAATAGCATATATTACTCAATTCGCACACTTCTGGTCAATTGTACACAAAATTATGTTTAAATTACGCTTGATATTACCCGTAGCTCATGTGCTTGTTTCATTAAGCACTTTTCTTAGTTACTTACTGCTAAAAAGGTATAATAAATAAAATACGGGAAGGTTCATTTAAAAATGTGTGGGATTGGTAAGGCAAGTTGATGTGACCATTGATCATTTGTTTGACATCCATAGTATGGATTTTCAGTTAATCGTTCAATGTGTTTTTACCAAAATTGGAAAATAGTGCAGTATCGTTCAGTAATTCGCTTTTTACGTTTGAACAGAAAAACATGCTAGGAAATTAACGCGAAATTGTATACTATGGCAACACTTAGATAATGGTTCAACGAATTTAAGCGTAATTGAACATCCGTGAGGATGAGAAGCAACTAGGACTCCTTGCAGTAGTTATCGAGGAAATCTTTGTAGAAGTATGATTCTCACTGATCATCGAAGTGGCAGAGGCTGTAGTCGTGTAACTTGAAATAATTTCTGGCTAAAATTCTTGTCATGGTTAAAGCAAAGTGGAGGGAAAGATCACGCTTTATAAGCATATGGTTATAATGAATAAAAAAATATTAATAGACAATTAATAAATACAGTTGTGAATATTGGAAACCAACACTTTTTGTTTTAACACATGCTTTGATATCAGATATACTGTTCTAAAGTTGTAATGGTTTGTTAGGTTTTCCGATTAGAATATTTGTTTTTATTACTGTGCTGTCATGACAGAGCTGTTCGTTAACTTTCAAATACCAATCCACACAAGTGGCTGAAGATAGCGATAAGTCCATATTATCACGCTGATTAACATAGATTTACTCATTTTCAGATAAAACTAGCTCTACAAGTAAATATCTTAATCGATTGCCTAACTTGAACTGTTTTTCCTATTGCTGTGCAAGTGTTGTGTAAGTGCAATGGGGTGAAGTTCAAATCAATAACATGCTATAAAAGAAAAAGAAAACACCTTATTTCACACATTTAATATCCTAATTATATTATGTAATTCAAGATATTAAAACTTGTCAAAATAAGTAAGTAGTAACAAACGGCGGGGTCCTAATCAATTGCCCATTGCCGGGTTAAGTATTCATCCTTTGTGCAAAAAAGGAAACACACTCTTAGTAAAACCCAGGTTGCTATAAGATCGTTATTTGCAGTTAATTATTTTCAGACAGCAATGGATGAATACTCTAATCTAGAAAGTATCGTGCTATAATGTCAAAGTTATTGAAAACATTTGTTCTTGCTTTCTGACTTTTGCAGGGTGTAATAAACATATCATAGAAGGCAGCTGCTTTAAGATGAATGCTTACTGAACTGCAACACAACGTAAAGTTATAAACGTATATATCCATGATCTTCATCAACTTAAGGGATTAGTCGTCCTAGCTTTTTTCGGTCTCACGCAAATTAGAATTAATCAGTCCACATCTTTTGGGAGCGACCTGTACTACCTTAAGGTCTATTCATTAATAGTTTTAGGGCACGGTCTTCCTACATTCTTCTTACGAGCTCTTTTTAACTAAGTTGATACTTCTTAATTTTATCTTAAGCATAATTAAATTCATTTCGGCAGCTTCCAGCTTGTTTGTTCGTTCATTTGGTTCCACCGTGAGCAAGCTACGGGATATTGAACACATACAATTATGAGACATGCAGCAATTTACACCAATGTTTTTCCCCATCATACATCATGTAAGAGAAGATGAAAATTGCTGTAGGTATTGAACATTTACCTGTTGCTATATTATTCACCTCACATGAAGACAATGTATGTTTTGCAAATATATTTTTTTTAGAGAGAGAGCGCGCTTCAACGACGGAAGTGGGTAAAATGATATCACACGAAAGTATTACATGCCTAGAAAGTTTGGTTGGCTTCGCAACAATTACCATCTTGTAAAGAAAGAGAAAAAGCGGAACGACGCATATTCTTATCCTTTCTGTAATACTTAATATTTTCAGATGATAATATTATTCGGCTAATTGTTATAAAAACAAATTTTTAACTTCAGCAGCTTTGTACATGTATTATACAGAGCGATTCACATAGATTTTTACCATTTTAATCTTTGATAGCCACCTTTTAAAATCAGCACAGAGGATCAATCGTAAATCCGAGAGAATCGTTTTGTTACAACAAATGTTCGAACGATATGAGGTTACAATAAGAAGAATATGGACACATTAGCATGTATTAAATCAATCACATTTTAATCACAATTATAATTAAACTTTTGTCATAATAAAAGTAATATGTAATGCAGTTTTCCATTTTTCACTTGCATAGATTAAAAAAAAAATGTTTATGTTCAATTCACACGATATTCATCTCTGCATCAAATCATTGCTAAAAAGTTTATTCTTCTATTTACTTCATGCGAATTGAGAACAAATTAGTAGAAATGGTCTTTATTACTTGCTTCCTTGTAAGCAGAAGGTAAATAAGGGAGTAACCATAGGCTAAATCGATAGTCAAACCTTTTAAAAGCTGACTGACAAAAGCTGTGATTGAGGTTTCTTTGTTTGTACGCTCAGGAGTAGTCAAATTCCCGTATGAGAAAAGTATAAGCTGAAACCAATAACCAGGAATATCTCAGAAACGATAAACTCTATAAAACTAACGTATATGACATGTATTGTGTGTTTTAACGATATCTACACCTTTATGTGTGAATTTCTGTCTCTCTCTCTTACGGTTACCAGCTATGCAAAAGTCAGCAAAATTCGTCCAGAATAAAGAGGTCTTTGGAGACAGTTCCCAGAAAATTCAAGATATACAGTTTGGGATATGAATGTCTTTAATATGCGATATTTTAATCAAAATCGTTAGAGCCATTTTTGAGAAAATAAAAATTTTCGAAAATTTGTTCTTGTAAAGGGTAGTTGGGGTGGGGTCGTGTCGCACTCTTAGAAGATACTGAACTTAAATACCAAGTTATTTAACGGACTTTTCATTTTTGAGCTCTGCTGCCCCGCCACACACACACAATTTTTCTACAAATGCTTTTTTTTTTTTAAATTTAGGGGTCTCAAAATATATTTCCGGTGAAATCTCGGTATCGAATTTTTGGGTGCAATATAATACCTTCTCCATGCGCTATGTACAGTACGTGTAGAGAAAGTAAAACATATACAATATCAATGTATGTGTTTAGCATTCTTTTTAAACTAATTCTGCTCATCTTTGTACTATGGTGGTAGCGTGATGGCTTCACATCCAAGAATTTGAATCCCGGTTAGGGTGAGTTACCCCGATAGGACTTTTTCGGTGGTTTTCTTTATCCTGAGAATACGAATGCCGGGTAACTACGCTCTATGGACCCCGAACTCATTTCAACCATTTCATTTATTGTCTGATATGACTTGTTACTTAAAGATGTAACTGATAATGTACAGTACGCTAATACAGCCCACGCTTACTTAAAAGCACAGTTGGTAATTTACATGTAAATTGTACGAAAAATGCTGCACTACTTAACCCTTAGTTGCCTGCATTAATATGCTACAAATGCCATTTTTCCTTTGATTCAAGTTTAAAAGTGGAGCTCTAGTAAAAATATATGGGAATAAACCTATAAAATTATTATATAAAATAATAGAAATGAAAATATATGTAGATCCTTTATTAATCTTTTTCTTCCCAATTAAAGGTTTAAATTCTTATAAACCAGTTTTCATAATCCTGCCAATTGCATTACAAAAAAATCTGAAGTGTTCCATTCACATGACTTTCTCTATATTTCTGTAAATTATTATTGTTAATAAGCTTATCTTTTATTTATTTCATGCTAATCGAGAAAAATTAGCAGAAATAGTCTTATTTCTTGCTTTATTGTAAATAGAAGCGAAATAAGGTTAAAGTGAAAGCCAAAAGCTGGTTGCTATGTGACTGATGTTCCTTTGTTTGTATGGACAGAAGTTGACAAATTCCTGTATGAGAAAAGTATAAGTTTTTCAAAGCTGAAACCAAGAAAAAGGAATATCTCAAAAACGATCAACTCCACGAAAAAAAATGTATATAACATAAATTGTGTGTTTTAACGTGCTCTACATTTTTTGTGGGTTAAGTTTTTGTCCATCTCTTACGGTTTAGTAATTATGAAAAATTCATCCAGAATAAAGTAGTCTTCAGAGGCTATTCCCAGAAAATTCAAAATATACATTTTATTTGTCAGGTAAATAACTTTAATATACGATATTTTAATAAAAATCGTTAGAGCCATTTTTTAGAAAATAAAAATTTTCGAAAAAAGTTTCATGTAAAGGGTAGTTTGGGGTGGGGGAATTTTACTCAAAATCTGTCGCATCCCTGGAAGATACTAAACTTAAATACGAAGTTTGGTATTTTACCGACTTTTCGTTTTCCAGTTATCGTGTTCACAGACACACGGACCTTTTTCTGAAAATACTGTTTTTGGATACAGGGGACCCTAAAACACATCTTTCCGGTGAAATCTCGGTATCGAATTTTTTGGTGGAGTGCAATACATTCTCTATTCACTATGTGCATAGTGAGTATAGAGAAAGTAAAAAGTGGTTCAAATGGCCATGAGTGTTAGGTGATAGGTAATGAATGGACTGGCCATCCAATCAAAGCCCAATGTTGCAAGTTCAAATTCCAGTGACTGTGGCAAAGGTCGGGGAGAGGCCAAGTAAAATGAGCGGTGTGATGCTTGGAAGCTAATCGGGTTACACTTGACTGTAGTTATGTGGGTTTTACTCTTTTTGTTTATTTAAAAAGTTCACGGCAATTTTAGGGCAATTTTTTTTATTTTTACAATATAAAACAGTCTAGACTACTTGTCGTTTATGATTGAAGGTTAGTACAACATGAAATTAATCCTAGAGTACAACCCTATTTGTATAGTTACGTTTAAAATAAGCGGAACTTATAGGTACCGACAGGCAAATAGGGGTTAAGCTGGTGTACATGCTAACATGTAGATATATCAGAAGTCCACAAATCGAGTGAGGTTAAATTGCATTGTGTAAAATCCTTTTGAAGATTTTGAAAAGCTTTGAAAATAGTATATAAGGCACGTATAACGCTTATAACCCCCTTCCCATTTGCCCTTCATCCCACGAGACTAAAGGTATAGAGAATTAGCGCTAGGGGGAGGGGTGGGAATCTACTTCCAAGGGTAATTGCCTGTGTCAATTAGTCAACACCTTTGATGGTGAGCTGATCGTTACGCTATAACTCATCGACCTCATATTATCTAGAATTCAAGCCAGAGAATCCATGCAAATTCTGCCCCACGGGGGAGTGGAGCTGAATACTCTCTTCTATTTACACCTCCATTTAGCAGACATTTCAGTGGACATTCAATGTTTCTGCCAGACCACAACATATTAATTTACGGCTTGAATTATTTTTAGAAAACTCTGTAGTTGTTCAAGCTGATTTTCCTACAAGAGTCGAATATTCTATGCGGAAGATTCACAAAATGGAATCTCGTTAGCCTTTGTTGAAGTTGATACATAGTAGGTAGCGAATGTGTTGTATTCCACTCAAAATTAGATACAGAGAGTTAACCGAAAATACATGCTTTGAGATTCCCTGAATAAAAAAGGCATTTTTAGAAAAACATGTCAGTGTGTGTGTATCTGTCAGTCTATCTGTGTGTGTGTGTGTGTGTGTAAGTGCCTGCGTGCGTGTGGACAGCATAACTCAAAAATGAGAAGTCCGTTAAATACCAAACTTGATATTTAAGTTCAGTAATTCTCAAGGATGGGACACGAAGATTTTCAAGAAAAGTATCCCACCTTAAACTACTCTTTACATGGAAAAAATGTCGACAGTTTTTATTCTCTCAAAAATGGCTGTAACTATTTTAATTGAAATACTGTATATTAAAGTTATTACACGAAAAATAAAATGTATATCTCGAATTTTCTGGGAAGAACCTCTGAAGTGTTAGGTATTCTTGACGAGTTTGATATATTTACTACACAAAAAACATAGATTTCGTCAAAAGACACAATTTCTCGTTTCCGAGATATTCCTTTTTATTGGTTTCAGTTTTAAAATATCTCAGCCAGGAAGTAAGCCGTTTTTTGTTTTGTTTATTTTTTGTTTTGTTTTACTTCTGGCCAAGCAAAAAGCGAATTTCAATGACAAATGCATACCGACAGCTGTTAAAACATTTGAATATCGCTTTCCCCTCTACTTATAAGGAACTAAGCAATAAGACCATTCTGCCAATGATTATCTCCATTAGGATGGTTTAGAAAGAAGATTAATCTTTTGTAAGAAGTTTGTAGAACAGCTAGGGAAAGTCATGTGAGTGTTTAATATCAGATTTTTAGAAAAAACCTGGAGTAGCATCAGTTTTTACTGCGAGACTAGGAATCGTTCATGAGTGCATTACATCTTCGGATGAAATCAGAATTCGTGGTTCGCGTAAATGTGTGCGTGTGTTTGTGGACAGCATACGAAAAGTCCGTTAAATATCAAATTTGGTATTTAAGTTCAGTAACTTCTACACGAAGATTTTCGGAAAATACCCTACACCCCAAATACCTACCTTTTACATGGAACATGTTTCGAAGTTTTCGATTTCCTAAAAAATGGCTTTAAAGATTTTGAATAAAATATTAAAGATGCTTACATTACAAATAAAATGTTTATCCCGAATTTCTTTGGAATAGCACCCGAACTCCTCTTCATTGAATGAGTTTTGCATAACTGGTGATCTGTAAGAGATAGACAAAACTTAATACAGTATTTTTATCATAGCTTTTTTTAATTAACTGTTTCAGAGATATCCCCAGTTAATAGTTTCAATTTTAATATAATTGAACTTTTTTCAAATGGGAAGCTCTCATCCTTTCATATCTCTTTTGTTTTACTTCTGGTCATTGAAAGAGAATCGAATTTCAATGAAAATCGCATAGTGACAGCGTTTAAAATATTTGACTATCTCTTTTATTTGTTTAGCCTAGCGTATTTCCTTATTTCACTCCTACTTACAAGGAAACTAGTAATAAGACCATTACTGCCAATATAATAGTTGTAAAAATGGTTTGTTTGCAGAATAGATAAAGACATCTGACTGGAATACATTTAACATTCAAAGCTACAACGTTATGCACATGTACATATATTTATTTGTGAATTCGCAATTCACGAGAATTCAATAATACAGTTGATCACCCTTCAGGTTTTGAATGTGCTGAGTTGTGATTTGAGTGTCCCATGAATTATGTTGGATGCAACTAACGGTTTAATTTCACCGAAAGACAAACGACGTCCATAGCAAATCTCAAGACAGGAGCTTCGGGAGAGAAACCGGTTCAGTAAGTTTGATCATCTAGGGCCCTTTGTCCACTGGGTTTAATGGGCGCATGTGAGCTGATTCCTACGCCAATAGGAAGATAATTATGAATGACTTTGGATCTTCTATCTTGAGATAAATTATGAAAATTGAGTTCGATAGTCATATAGAAAGTAAACACAAAAGCTATTTACAAAATAAAAAATCTGATGTGTACCATTCACACGACTTTTTCCATATCCCTGCAACAAATAATTCTTAAAAAGCTTATACTTCTATTTACTTTATGCTAATCAGAAAAAAATAGCAGAAAGAGTCTAATTACTCGCTTCCTTGTAAGTAGAAGCGAAATAAGGGACAACCGTAGGTTAAAGTGATAGTCAAAAGCTGGTTGCTATGTCAATGAAGTTCCTTTGTTAATATGGATAGGAGTTGACAAGTTCCTGTATGAGAAAAGTATACGTTTTTCATAGCAGAAACCAAAAATAAGGAATGTCACAAAAACGACGAACTCCACGAAAAAAAATGTATGTAACATAAATTGTGTGTTTTAATGTGCTCTACATTTTTTGTGTAGTAAGTTTTTGTCCATCTCTTACGGTTTAGCAGTTATTCAAAATTTAGTAAAATTAATCCAGAGTAAACTACTCTTCAGAGGCTATTTTCAGAAAATTCAAGATATACATTTTATTTTTCAGGTAAATATATTTAATATACGAAATTTTAATCAAAATCGTTAGAGCCATTTTTGAGAAAATCAAAAATTTCGAAAAAAGTTTCATGTAAAGGGTAGTTGGGTGTGGGGCGATTTTTCTCAAAATCTTCGTGTCGCATCCCTGGAAGATACTAAACTTAAATACCAAGTTTGGTATTTTACCGACTTTTCGTTTTTGAGTTATCGTGTTCACAGACACACCGACACAGGGACACACACACACACAAGGACCTTTATGTGAAAATGCTGTTTTTGGATATTGGGGACCCTAAAACATATATTTCCGGTGAAATCTCGGTATCGAATTTTTGGTGGAGAGCAATACTTTCTCTATACACTATGTACACGTATGGTGCTACTATTAAATTATACTAATGAAAAAGTTTAATGAGTCGTTGCAATAGCTACATTTGTATTATTATTTGGAAATAGAAACCATTGAAATTAAGTAGTTATGCATATCAAGGTGCACGTGAAGCGAGGGGTAAATACTAAATCTGAATATCGATTACAGATTCTCTATCAGAGTTAAGCGGTAGACAATGAGGGAAAACGCAGCAGCTGGCCAAGTGTCTTACACTGCCTCACACAAGGTGACCCGGGTTTGATCATAACGGAAAGTAAGATTTGCAGCGGAGAAATCCTCTAGGTACTTCGGTTACCCCTGTCAATCGTTCCGCCAGGTACCATCATCGCCGTAATTCTCATCCACAAGGTTATCAAATCATTTGCAAATAGTCCACAGAGGTCAAGCGCAGACTTTGAAAATAGGTTACACTGCTGTCCCTGTTTCATATGGGGAAATCTTTTATGTCCAGTAATAAGTGAATTGGCATTCGATATTTATATGGAGAAAACTATGTACATGTGCCACTATATTAAACCTGACGAGTAAACTATTTTACCAATGAGTAAACTATCCCATAGGAGGCACTCTTCCTCCCGAACTGAAATATACTGAGTCCATTTACGGTATGCATTAACAATTCAAGAAAGTACCTTCAAATACGCACATACACACGTAATGGAGAGATAGCTAAAATTAAGACATTTTAGGACTTTCAGTAATAATCAAACAATAGAATAGGTAAATAAGTTTAATTATTTAGAGTATAATGTGTCATAAAAAAATGACAA
Source organism: Hymenopus coronatus (assembly GCA_030762935.1). NCBI lineage: Eukaryota > Metazoa > Arthropoda > Insecta > Mantodea > Hymenopodidae > Hymenopus > Hymenopus coronatus. Next base: position 27,608,344 of record CM060889.1, read on the forward strand.
ATATTACAATAGATACAATTTAACAGAGTATTTTGGCAGAATAAGACAAACACTGAAATATAAAATGTCACTGTGAGCAGCATACCCTAAAATTAGGAAAGTGCCAAATTCCGAAATAAACAAAAAAATCACATGTCTTTCTCTATATCTCTGCAACAAATTATTGTTAAAAATCTTATGCTTTTATTTACTTCATACTAATCGAGAAAAAATCAGCAGAAATAGTCTTAATACTTGCTTCTTTGTAAGTAGAAGCGAAATAAGGGAGTATTATTGGCTAAAGTGATAGTCAAAAGTTGGTTGCTATGTGACTGAAGTGCCTTTGTTTATATTGATAGGAGTTGTTAAATTCCTGTATGAGAAAAGTATTAGTTTCTTAAGGCTGATACCAAAAACAAGGAATATCTCAAAAACGATCAACCCCATGAAAAAAAAAAAATATATATATAAGATAAATTGTGTGTTTTAGGTGCTATGCATTTTTTGTGCTGTAAGTTTTTGTCCATCTCTTAAGGTTTAGCAGTTATTCAAAATTCCGTAAAATTCATCCAGAATAAAGTAGTCTTCAGAGGCTATTCCCAGAAAACTCAAGATATACATTTTGTCAGATAAATATCTTTAATATAAGAAATTTTAATCAAAATCGTTGGAGCCATTTTTGAGAAAATCAAAATTTTCGAAATTTGTTTCCATGTAAAGGGTAGTTTGGGGTGGGGGGATTTTTCTCAAAATCTTCGTGTCGCATCCCTGGAAGATACTAAATTTAAATACCAAATTTGGTATTTAACGGTCTTTTCGTTTTTGAGCTATCTTGTTCTCACACACACACACACACACACACACACACACACACACACACACACACACACACAGGCCTTTCTCTAAAAATGTTTTTTTTTTGGATTCAGGGGTTCCTAAAACATGTATTTCCGGCGAAATCTCGGTATCGAATTTTTGGGTGGAATACAATACTTCCTCTACACACTGTGTACATAGTACGTATAGAGAAAGTAAAAATTATGTTAATATGTTAGTGATACCTTTTACCTTAAATGGTGTCCAGATGAAGCTTGAGGAAGCGACCACTCATTTTCTGGGATTTTGTATCCATACAGGATGGGCCAGTGGCCCTCACAATATACTTGGTAGCTTAACATCGACACCGTTTCACTTTCTCTGAGCAGCGAGGAACCGGAGTAGGTGAGCACGGCTCTAACGCATATAAGTGGGAGAGAAAAGATCAAACTACAGTGGAGGGGGGAGTGGCTGATAAATAACCAGAAGTTTTACGAATCCAAGGACAACGGCGATCTAACTTGATTGCACGGTGACTATTTTTCTCCGATATATACTCGGCGACAGCTCAAGTCCGTACTAATTCCTTAAGATTTTCATCCCTATGTACATATAAGCCATAACCCTCCAGGTTGCACTTAACCCTGATAAGACTGAATTGATTTTGTTTATATTTATGTATTTCTAATACAAAACTAGTTTCATGCTTAAAAATAATTATTGTGTGATTAACAGGTGTCCTACAGAACGTCAATCATATCAGCAGTATGTTTACTATACAGGTGTTAATGAACTACACAGAAACAATTTGCGAGATTGTGCACGTGACTGATATAGGTAAGTAATTTGAGATCAGCTATGTATGGTCCCCGGATAAACATAACGCAGCTACATAGCGTTAAACGTGTGGGTATCAGGTGCTGATAAGTCGGGTTAAAGCAAAGCAGGTTGAAAAAATCTGATGTGTACCATTCACATGACTTTCTCTATATCCCTGTAACAAATTATTCTAAAAAAGCTTATGCTTCTATTTAGTTCTTGCTAATCCAGAAAAATTAGCAGAAATAGTTTTATCACCTTCTTCCTTGTAAGTAGAAAGGAAATTAGGGAGTGGCATACGTTAAAGCGATAGTCAAAAGCTGGTTACTGTGTGACTTAAGTTCCTTTGTATGGATATGAGTTGACAAATTCCTGTATGAGAAAAGTTAAGATTTTCGACCATGAAAACAAAAACAAGGAATATCTCAAAAACGATCAACTCCAAGAAAAAAATGCATACAACATAAATTGTGTGTTTTAATGTGCTCTACATTTTTTGTGTGGTAAGTTTTTGTCTATCTCTTACGGTTTAGCAGTTATACAAAATTCCGGAAAATTCAGTCAGAATAAAGTAGTCTTCAGAGGCTATTCCCAGAAAATTCAAAATATACATTTTATTTGTCGGGTAAATATCTTTAATATACGATACTTTAATCAAAATCGTTAGCCATTTTTTAGAAAATCAAAATTTTCTAAAAAAGTTCCATGTAAAGGGTAGTTTGGGGTGGGGGGATTTTTCTCAAAATCTTCGTGTCGCATCCCTGGAAGATTCTAAACTTAAATACCAAGTTTGGTATTTTACCGACTTTTCATTTTTGAGTTATCGTGTTCACAGACACACACACACACACGGATCTTTTTGTGAAAATGCTTTTTTTGGATATTGGGGACCCTAAAACATATATTTCCGGTGAAATCTCGGTATCGAACTTTTGGGTGGAGTGCAATACCTTCTCTATACACTATGTACATAGTGCGTATAGAGAAAGTAAAAATGGCTTAGAATGTCTTCAAAACTGCTGCCCGAGTATAGAAATATCGATTTTTAGCACCTCGTTACTAGCGTTCTCAAGATTTAATGTCGCAAATATCTGTAAAATCTCGAAATAATCACTTGACAGTGAGATACTGAGCATTCATTAACTACGTTCTTGAGTTATGTAGCCTACTCTGGAGGCGTTTTCTCAACTGCTCTGGTGGCTTAACGCGAGAAGCTGCTGTCCCAAAGGTCAAGAGTTCGATTCCTGGCATAGAGTAAATGTTTTTTATTATTATTTTTTCCATTCCAGACGAAGTGCCCCGATATGTGGCGTACTGGCCCTTCAGAAACTTACAGCCGTTACTTCAAATTTCAATAAACAGGCCATAAGTCTCCTATCACATATTCTGTGAACATATTTCGGTATGGTTCATTAACACCCTGTACATTGTAATTAGATGTGTTATTTGTCACACACACACATTTCAAAGTTAATTGCTGCTATCAAGTTTAAAGAATAAAATTGCTTGGTTATGTAATGAAAAAGTTTACAGCAACATAACATTTTACACAACCTGTGGTTTTGGTGTGACAGAGCCTATGTGAGTTTTTAACCACACATTGATATTCCGACATATATAGAGTATACAAGCTCTGTCTTTGAAGAACTCGCTTGAGACTTGCATACTTTTGTTTTCCAGAATGGAAGTTGCAACACGACGACGAAATTCAAGAGTACTTCCCCAAATGCAATAACATCAGCATACTGAAGAACAACATTTGCCTTTAAGCTTAAGTGCTTGCGGTAGCGTAATGCTCGAACTTGATAAGGATCCACCCATACAAAGTGTCCAGTCCTTGTAGCTTCAGTCCAAATTTTGTAGCCGTACCGTGTTGGTTTTCCTCTAATGAACTGCTTCGCCTATGTTTACCAAAGTAAGGATCATTGCCTCATCAAATGCCTTTAAGATATGTAAATTTTACGCTGAGCTGAAGTCAGAGAGCAACGCAGCAATATGTAATGAAGGCCAAAACAAGACAGTAAATATAATATTGCATAGAATTGCGTTACACTTCAGGTACATTCGTTTCGTGACGGAAATAATATCGACGAAGTTTATTGTTGTGAATATTTTCGTTAGAACCATAATAATAAATTCTTAGCAGATTTTCCATATAAATTATCTTTAATTACTTTCTCTACACGTACTATGTACATAGTGTATAGAAAAGGTATTGCACTCCACCCAAAAAATTCGATACCTAGATTTCACCGGAAATATACGTTTTAGGGTCCCCTGTATAAAAAAAAGGTCCGTGTGTCTGTGGACACGATAATCCAAAAACGAAAAATGGGTAAAATACCAAACTTTGTATATAGGTTAAGTATCTTCCAGGGATGCGACACGAAGATTTTGAGAAAATTCCCCTCACCACAAACTACTCTTTACATGGAACTTTTTTTGATAATTTTGATTTTCTCAAAAATGGCTCTAACGATTTTGATTAAAATATCGTATATTAGATATATTTACCTGACAAAATGTATATCTTGAATTTTCTGGGAATAGCCTCTGAAGACTATTGTAGATGAATTTTACGAAATTTTGCACAACTGCTACACCGTAAGAGGTGGACAAAAACTTATCACACAAAAAAGTAGAGCATGTTAAAGCACACAATTTATGTCATATACATTTTTTAGTGGACTTTATCGCTTTTGAGATATTCTTTGTTTTTGGTTTCAGCTTTAAATTTCATACAGAAATTTGTCAACTACTGTCCATACAAAGGAGCTTCAGTCACATAGCAACCAGCTTTTGACTATCGCTTTAACCTATGGTACTCCCCTATTTCGCTTCTACTTACAAGGAAGCAAGTAATAAGACTATTTCTGCTTATTTATTTCTCGATTAGCATGAAGCAAATTGAAGCATGGGATTTTTTACAATAATTTGTTGCTGATATGTAGAGAAAGTCATTGAATGGAACACATCAGATTTATTTTTTTTTTACCTATTTTAACCATATCTTATCTGTTTTAAAAGCTCTATAGAAAACAAATAACGAAATGTAAGACATGTCGTAATTTTCGCACACAATAATAATAAATTTAGACTAAATAATATTGGAACACATCATTTCAAATCGAATGACAGACATACTGTAATATTTCTGAATAAAAATGATACGATGGATAAAAGTGCATAAATCCTTAAGGATGAACAAAAATAAAAAAGAGGTACAGCGACTTCCACAAATCTATTCCATACACCCACCAGTTCATCGATTAACAAATACAAAAGTTCATCTTCACAATCGTGTACTTCGTTGATAAAATTTTGACTGTTTCGTGCTTGAAATGGAAAGAATGGACCGAAGACGTTTTTTTTCTATGGTCTTTTAGTAAACAGCAACCTTGGACACACGATTTCTCGCTCTAGATTACAAAATCCGGGAATGTTTGAAACGACTAACATCAAGCGCATCCTGTAAAAACATCTTTTTACTTAATATGCCTTCTCCACTTTTTATAGTTTATTAGTAGTTCTATAAATATTCTTATTATTCAACTTATTTTTCATTCTATTTCATATTTTTAATCGAGATAGACCTTCGTAGAAATAGCTACATTAAACACTTAGTTATAGATACAAAGAGATGCGGTAGTTAAATGTTTAATAACAACTCGGTATATACTTAAAATGTAATACACAATGGCGAGAAACAACTGAAAATCGCCAGGACTAGTATTCGATAATTCGAAGCATTAAAAACGGATATACTGAAAATACCTAAGTCACAAAAGAAGCGATTTGGAATAAATTGTTCATTTTAAGGTGGTTTCCTTTTTTGTACAGTAAATGTTTGCCTGTCGCTAAATAGCCAGATCATTAATCGGCGGGGGGGGGGGGGTTCAAGGTGCTGATCACTTCTCACCCTCCAATATTGCACCCCATCCATGACGTCTGCCAGCGGCCGGGCGGTAGGCCACGGTTCCTAGTGAGTTGTCGCGTCATGGAGTGATCGCTAGATAACGCTATTATCTGTGTCAAGTTAGTTCAGTCCTGATGTCAACACATGGGAGAGAGAGAGAGAGAGAGAGAGAGAGAGAGAGAGAGAGAGAGAGAGAGAGAGAGAGAGAGAGAGATAGATAGATAGATAGATAGAGACAGAGATGCTGAAGCAAAAGAGCGTTAGGCTGTTGATTGGTTCAGGGAAGGTAATGGGTGTTAACTTTTACTTGGATGCATGTTGTTACAGCCTCCTAAAAGTGCAGCACTGTGATAGTCTTCAGATCACTGCTCTGCGCGAGTTAGTTTCGGAGAGAAACGTATGCAAATGCTTCGATTCTTATAAAAGGTAATAGTCCGACATTTTATCCATATCCGACACATACCAAGCAGATGGCTCTGGGTTCGTGAATTCTGAAAGGAATATTTACAACAGACGTACACATTTTATACAAAAAACATGTAGATTAGACAAAAGACCGGCGAAATTATATATATATATATAAATTATATTATAATATATATTATATATTATTATATATATTGACTTTATTAACTTATTACTGTTAAATAAAATGCAGTTAACTTATATTACTAAAGAACATTGGTATTATATATACAATAAGTTACAAGCCTGTACCAGACATCTCTCTTAAACAACCGGTAATTCTCGATGTGAATGCTGATTAAGCTGTTATTGTTTATAGTGCAGGGTCGCTTCTGATAATGTGTTATTTAAGACTATTTCCTGTACATCTCGCATGCCTCACAAGCCCAGGGGACTTGCTATATTTACATTTACTTGCTATATGCAGTTTAAAAGCAGTAAGCTTTTAATCATAGAACAGACCAGTGCTTTAGCCGTAATAAAATACAACCGAGGCAAGCCTTAAAAAGTGGCGAGAGGCGAATGGTCGCGCAATCTTTCGCGGTACTTAAAGAAAGAAACCCCGAATCGGCCATAAAGAATATCAAAAAAGAAACGGGTGACCTCCTTGGAGTTTCTACATTTAGTGTGCATAGTGTTAGAATGGAACAGCAAGCATCCGGAAGCCTAAGAACATCGGGAAAATCGCGTAAATATAAAAAACGTCCGGGAAATACGATGATTTTGCGAAAAGTGCTATTCGCGGTAAAGTTTATGATTGTATTTTCATAAATGAACCATCGACTCTAAATAAAACTTTGCATGCAGTACATTCTGACACAGAATTGCCACATTTCTCAAAGTACTCTACACAGGTTGCTGATATATATCGCTAGTGTTGCAAAACTTATGTGCGCACATGTACCGTTAACACGCGGCGAGTTGAGCCAGTTGTTGACATCAGGACTGAACTAACTTGACACAGATTTATAACACGTATAGGGGAAGGAGGGGTAATGGCGCTCACTTACGGAAAACTTAACAGCAATCTCTCAAAATATACCTAAACTTATGGATTATTAATATAACACAGTCATTAAACATTTTTCTTCACAAATGATGAAATATTATAGGAATTAAAAATGAAATTATAAAACTATGCAATTAGCGGGATTGCCCGATGCTTGAGGGTGCTTGCTACGCAGATCTCGTGAAGTATATATAGCACTTTTAACGTTATTCCATTCTTTTTCATATAGGAGTCTGTTATTTCTACAAAGGGATTCCGGCGCTGAGAAAAGCTTTACATAAATCGAACGCAAATTGGGATTTTCGACTCGATGTTACAGTTACAGTTGGAAGCAAAGAAATTTTCTTTCCGGTAGTACTTAACCGTCAGTAGAAAATTCGTTGGATACAAAAGTATTAACGTAACTTTGTGTGCCTTTGCGCAGTAAATTGCAATTTACATCTTGCGCTAGATACAATATAGCAATGAATCCTGAAAGAAAAATCTGATGTGTTACACTCACATGACTTTCTCTAGCTCTTCTACAAACTTCTTACATAAGATAATTCTTCTTTCTGCACCTTGCTAATGGACGTACTCATTAGCACAATGTTCTTATTACTTAGTTCCCTATAAGTAGGAAGAAAATAAGGGAATACACTAGGCTAAACCAACAGTCGAATGTTTTAAAAGCTGTCGTTACGCAATTGTCATTACAAATCGCTTCTTGTCTTGGTCAGGAGTAGAACAAAAGAAAAACGGACACTCCCGTCTGAGAAAAGTATAAGTACTTCCACAACTGAAACTAATAGCAATGAGTACCTCGAAAACGGTAAGCTCCACGAGAAAAATGTATATGACGTAAATTGTGTATTTTAACAAGGCCTACATTTTTTGTACAGTAAGTTTTTGTCTATCTCTTACGGTTTACTAGTTATGACAAATTAAGCAAAATTCGTCCAGAATAAACAGGTCTTCAGAAGCTACTCCCAGAAAATTCAAGATATACATTTTATTTGTTAGGTAAATATCTTTAATATACGATATTTTAATCAAAATCGTTAGAGCCATTTTTAAGAAAATCAAAATTTTCGAAAAAAATCCATGTAAAGGGTAGTTTGGGGTGGGGGAATTTTTCTCAAAATCTTCGTGTCGCATCCCTGGAAGACACTTAAACTTAAATACCTCGTTTTTGAGTTATCGTGTTCACAGACACACGGACACGGACACACACACACGGACCTTTTTCAGAAAATGCTTTTTATGGATACAGGGGGTCCTAAAACATGTATTTCCGGTGAAATCTCGGTATCGAATTTTTGGGTTGAATACAATACTTCTCTACCCCTATGTACATTGTACATACGGAGCTAGGAAAAGTAAAAATAGTTAGACCCGCACTCATTGTTGCCTTTTCAAATAAACACAACCGGCAATTAAAAACGCTTTCTGATACAAAGAGAATAATAATAATTATAATGAACTGACTGAAAGACAATTATGTACATTCGGTGAAATCACTTCCATTGTAGGCTTATAGAAATAAAACTAAAATATACCTGCAGGCTTTTAATAATAAATAATAAATAAAAAAAAAAAGCAAATGCAACAAAAAGCATTTATAGACATTGATATTTAAAAAGGCATAATAAACTGTGGCGTTTCAATTACAAAGATATAATTTGTAGAGTATCATTTTTAAATTGAAGTTAGATTTGACATATTTAAAAAGGCATTCTGCCAAAGTTCCAGTGTCCTTCTACCCCATATTTTCACGCAAAAGACAAATGAAATATGACGACTGTTTGGTTTTGGTGAAAACTGGAAGTGTTGGTATAAGGCACCAGAACGTAACTGGTCTGAGCCGGCAAATGCCTTGGCATATCGATTCACATTACATCGCCCATTCGTTTCCTTCAGTTGCGAGAACGGAAGGAAGTCAGTGAAGCAAATATTTGCATCCTTCTGTGGGCGAAGCCATGAGTTCGAGAAGGAACCTTCCTATAATATGACTTAAAAATATGAGCTTGCAGTTTATTTAATCACCCCCACAAAAAAGAGAGAAATTAATCACCCCCCAACAATACATCCTATATTAATTAATGAGAAAATCTCACACTATGTTGCCTTTCCGAAGAGCTTTAATTTACCCAAGAGAAAATGTGTACGCCTAAAATTCTAATTCTGGTAATGGAAACGAAATATCCCGCATCAGTTTATGTAGTTGTGACATCGAACTAATAACATGCCATAAATTCAATGTTTACTTATATCTGATTGAAATATAGAATTTAAGTCCCATCCCTGTTAGAAACTGCATCCATAAGGCTGTTTACATGTTCCTGTCGCAACCCATTTCATCGTGTTTACAAAAGGTGCCAAAAGGATTACTCAGCTTTTATACTCTTGGCCACATTCACGTTATTTTCCAACGTTTAGCAATGTTTAGAAGACGGTTGCAGGCTCTATATTTGATTCCCCGTAGTTAACTTCTTTTAATGCATAGTAAAAATATTGTATATGGCAAATATGCATAATATCTCAACAAAGTAATGGAATCCATGATGCCATATGTAAAGAGAGTTCAAAGAAATGGGTACTTGTGTGATTGTGTGTATGTATGCAAGAACGTACACATAATGAAGGAAGTAGGTGCACATTTAACAATCGCTTTAAAATCTCGGCTTTATCATTATGCTTTATACATGAAGCAATATTAATATGCATTATAACAAGCGGTATAGTGTTTTACTGTCCTTATTCTAGTTAAGGCAGCAACTTGAGGGTAGTGTGTGAAATAATATCAATACAAATATAAAATTAGGTAGGTACCTATATATTTATGGTGTAGAAATTGAAGAATCCATATTCCTCAAGTCCAAACCAGATATGCGATAAGAGTTTCTAAAGGGGCTTAAGAGTGAAATTACAAATGGAGGGATAAACAATCCGATTTTTTATTTTTTGCGTAAAAACAATATCCAATAACTAGTTTGAGACGGTATTTGTCACCACTAGTATACTTACATCAACAAATAAGTGTCCCACCCAATTTACAAACTCAAATTGTCTGACATAGTGCGTACATCAGGTTTCTGAGCGGGTTTGCAAAGCAAAATAACTTTAAAATGAGTAAGAAATCATTTTAGTAATTTTAGTCTCTCCACAAAACTTTTTGTAGGAAGTTTGGATCACCATTTATTTTTAGCATTACTTATATTGAAAAAATGCCATGTCTCTTATAATTCGATTGCTTCATAGTCATATGAATTAGATCTAGTTAAAGAGTGCTACTAATTTATGGAATATAAAATGTTTAACTTAAAAATATATAGCTTTGCATTAATAGTTATTTTTAAAACATCTCCTGTAGCTGCCAACCATTCCAAACCCTAAGTTTTGGTTAATAAAACTACTCTTAGATACAATATTCTAGAAGTAATCGTGATTTAAGATATCCTATATAGGATCTTTTTTGTTTCAACAAATTACCTGAGCGGTTATAATCAAAAGGCGAACCCTTCCTGGAATGGCTAACCAGGACTGTCAAACCAAGTCACCTCTCCATCGAGAGAGGCCCGTGGCCCCAAGGTACACTATGGGCTAATACTAAAATAGGATCTTAGTAAAAATCACTTTAAATGATAGAAGTCCTTTTTAATGTAGTAATGTTTGGGATAGCAAAGAAACAAGGTTTCAGTTTGTTCACCGAAATGGTTAAATTTCGACAAATTTCTGAGAGTGTGTTGGAATTTTATTATTTATCACAGGTCAGCAATACCTAAGACCATAGAATTTTCGCAATTCCTTACTGGAGGAAACGCGGGCTGTTATTGCGTTGCTGAGCAACCAAAACTCGTTCCTTTGTGTAGCTCGTGAACCGGCTGTGGTTTAAGGGCGATTTATTTCAACTAAGTTTCTACTTAGGGCATTTTGGATGTGCCTTTGATGTATGCAATCCATAGAATAAAACAATGGAGACATGTGTGCCAAAGCTGGTTGTCATTAAACACTGACTAAATAGTGCAGAAGAATTTTAAGACTACTACTACATAATAACACTTCATCAGTTTCAGATGTGTTCATTGTAGCAGTGCCTGCGTAACACAGCATGCTGACCTAGGCACAATAAGTGTACGTATTAGTCTACATTATGTAGATAGGTATTTAAGCCATTCGCATATGTGTCTATAAAACTAAATAAAATAGCTGCTGATGTTTGTTTTATCTTCTACTAAGATTGGAAATGAGGAAAATAGCTATTGATACGTTTTGCTTAGTCTTGATGATTTAGAAAAATATGTCAGTGCAATATTGCAGTAATTCAAAAGGCATAATGAGAATTAAGTAAAGTGCCTATTGTTTCTTATGGAACATTATTTTACAATTAAAGTGCAGCCTGCTTCTGTAGTCAAGTGATCAACGAGCTGACTTCTCATCCAGACGCCCAGAGTTCGATTGTTGGCTGGGGATAGGAATGTTTCTATAATTAGAATTATTCCTTGCCCTCCATAGGGTGTGGATATAAGAATGAATGTGCGTGTGAAAATGAGTTTAGCGAACACCTGCAGAAATGTAAAGTTTTAAACGTTTCAGTCAAAGACTCGACAGTGTTAAAAAGAGCGATATCAATGAGATATTGGGAAGATAATTAAACTAAGCGTGAAATGTGTGCATAGGGCTCAAGAACTTCATAATACGAGGTAAATCATTACTGAATGCATCTATTACATGGGTAAATGAGAACACCACCGTATCTCAGCCGATTTGTTTAAAAGTGCTCAACCACTCGAAAATAATGAAGCCCTTTACAGATATATTACTGTACAATAAACTGTAACTCAACTCTGTTATTCTTCTGTGATTAATCTGTAGTTTCTGAATTCCTTATGTTGTAAATTATAAATATTAATGAACTGTTAACTTTAGCTTACAGCCTACTGTAAAAAGAAATTTGTCAGTTGTTGCTATCAACTATTGTGAACTGTATCAACCATTATAGTCTATAAACCACATAATTTATGTGAGTATATTACTTTATAGGTTAGTCGCGTTATGATTTTACTGTTTAAACTTCTACTACTAATATAACAACAATGAATTACTTAGGAAGCAAACTAATTATGAAGTTATTTACACTGCACTAATTACAGTGCACAAGAGAGAGCATTATACTGCAGTGAATATGCTCAAGATATGACTGTAGATAATGATAGTATCTCGGTGTGCGGAAAGTACAATGCAAAGTCTATTCTAGCTCATGTTGGAGAGCTATGAAGTACGGATTTGATGTGGTTTATGGGCCCAGAAGGGCAAGGCTAGGTAGGTTTTTAAGAGCAGCACACGGTACTTGAGAATTGACTTGCGGTTCATTATTATGTGCGAACACGATCCGCTCAATTCTACCAATGCTTTCGAGAAGGGTAGGTGCTGTAAGGCATTTGAATCCGTTTTTACAACGCAAGGACGATTTAGCATTACCTAGATATTAATGTAATGGGAATTCTCTGCTCTCTCTTCTACAAGTTATTATTACACAGGCTTATTCTTCTGCTTATTTATTATTAATCGAGATAAACAAACATTACACATTACATGTTTATAGGTATAAAGAAGATACAGTATGTGGAAGAGAAAATCAGATTTTTAAAAACCTGAGTACGTGTAGAGAAGGTCAAACATTTCACTCTTCAAATAAGAAAGTGGGGATTAAATCAAAATCCTGGATTTACAACTTTATTTTCGAAAAGACCGAGAATTTAATGAAGAATAGGTATATATTTAAATTATCTTACATTCCACTATTTGTTACTTAGACATACTAGATTTCTGAAGTTGATGTAAAATGAACATTTGACCTGGTATTTTCCCTAAGCTGGTTTGCAGGGCTTTTTCCGTTATATATTAAACAATTTCACGTTTACAAATACGTTCTTTGCTGTGCATATCTGTTCCATAATTCATTTGTATTTCTCTATAGCTGCTGATGATAATGCCTACATTCATTCAGAAAATTGAATTCTGTAGAGATTTTTTTCATAATGTTTTATCATCTTCCAACTTCTATTTATTGACAAGCGGGCCTTCGATATGCAGGGAACAAATCCATTCTAAGAACGTTGTACGCCTATTTTTACTTTCTCTATATGTGCTATGTACATAGTGTATAGAGAAGGTATTGTAATGCACCCAAAAATTCGATACCGAGATTTCGCCGGAAATATATGTTTTGAGACCTCCTGAATAATAATAATAATAATAATAAAAAAAAAACATTTTTAGAAAAATGTCCGTGTGAGTGTCTGTATGTGTGTGGGCAGCATAGCTCAAAAACGAAAAGACCGTTAAGTACCAAACTTGGTATTTAAGTTTGGTATCGTCCAAGGATGCGACACGAAGATTTTCAAAAAAATCCCCCCACCCCAAACTACCCTTTACATGGAAAACATTTCGAAAATTTTGCATTTCTTAAAAATAGCTCTAACGATTTTGATTAAAATATCGTATATTAAAGATAGTTACCTGACAAATGAAATGCATATCTTGAATTTTCTGGGAATAGCCTCTGAAGACTACTTTATTCTGGATGAATTTTACGGAATTTTGCATAGCTGCTAAACCGTAAGAGATGGACAAAAACTTACTCTACAGAAAATGTAGCTCGCGATAAAACACACAATTTATGCCATATACATTTTTTTCGTGGAGTTGATCATTTTTGGGATATTCCTTGTTTTTGGTTTCAGCTTTGAAAAACTTATACGTTTCTCATAAAGGAATTTGCAAACGTGTCCAAACAAACGAACTTCAGTCACAGAGCAACCAGCTTTTGGCTTTCACTTTAACCTACGGTACTCCCTTACTTCGCTTCTACTTACAATAAAGCGAGATATGACTATTTCTGCTAATTTTTCTCGTTAAGCATGAAATAAATAAAAGAATAAGCTTATTAACTATAATTTGTTACAGTGATATAGTGAAAGTCATGTGAATGGAACACATCAGCTTTCCCCCCCCCCTAATAATGGACGTATGCCACCCACACTTGAACAGTGCCCTTTGAGATTAGAAAAGCTAAATGTCTCCTCCGTCCTCCTCGTCTTCGTTGCTCCAGGCAGCTGTTCTTGTGAAACATAACAAACAAAATGTTGACCCAAATCTGATTTCTGTGGCAGATAACCTCATTGCAAAAGTGTTGAATCGTAATTAACACAAATTGCGAAATTATATATCCATCGCGGAGCGGGCCTTTCCGGAACCATCTTTGGCGCGTAAGGGGTTTACATTACGCAACACTTTCTTCTGTGCAAACACTAGCAAAAAACAATTGCGGTCAGTCTTTCATAGCTTCTGGTTTATGTTTATTTCCGCCAGAGACAGCTGGAAATGTACGAGAATGCGTGGTAAACATTTTTCTGAAGCAGAGTTTTTAGGCAGCAATATAAGACAATGTAATATTTACTGATAATGGACATTTTGGGATTAACAAAACTATGAGATATATTTATAACCTCAACAAAAAATTATTATTTGCTATATTCACATCATTTTCTCTACCCACCGTTGTTCCTTTTATAGATTTAGCTTTTACAAACTATTCTTACAAAACTAATATACGTCATATTAATCGAGATAAGCATTTGCACTTCTCGTTGCAGATACAAGACGATAGGAAACTGAAATATTAAAAAACGGATGTGTTCTATTCACATGACTTTCTCTACATATCTGTAACAAACTGTTAATAAGCTTATTCTTCTATCTGCTTCATGCTAATCAAGATAAACATTAACAAAAATGATCTTATTACTTGCTTTCTTGTAAGTAGAAGGGAAATAAGGGAATACACTAGGTTAAAACGATAGTCAACTTTTTAAAAACTCGTTGCTTTGTGGTTGAGGCTCGTTTCTTTGCATTGCCAGGTGATGACAAATTCCCGTGTGAGAAACGTTTTAAGTATTTTAAAACTGAAATCAATAACAAGGAATATCTCAAAAATGGTGAACTCCAAAATAAAAAAAAGTAAATGACATAAATTGTGTGTTTTAACAGATCTACAGTTTTTGTGTAGTTCTTGTCTATCTCTTACGATTTACTAGTTATGTACAATTCAGCAAAACTGATCCATAATAAAAGAGGTTTTTCAGAGGCTATTACCAGAAAATTCAACCTATACATTTTATTTGTCAAGAAACTACTTTTATTATGCGGTATTTAAATCAAGATCGTTAGCGCCAGCTTTTAGAAAATCAACATTTTCGTAATTTTTTTGAGGGTGGGGGATTTTCGTCAAATCTTCATGTTGCATTGGCATTTTACCGACTTTTCATTTTTTGAAATATTGTGTTCATAGACACATAGATCTTTTTCTAAAAACTGACTTTGGAGGGAGGGTTACAGCGGACCCTGAAACGTGTATTTCCAGTGAAATCTCAGTATAGAATTTTGGGTGAAATGCAACATCTACTCTACACTATGTAGATAGTACATGTAGAGAGAGAGAGAGAGAGAGAGAGAGAGAGAGAGAAACGGGCCTTAAAATTTTAGACCCTTTCCATGATATTGGAGAAATAACAGCGACACTCACTTAAATTAAAGCATTGAAAAATTGAGAACCAATAATAATGGATATCTCGGAAAAGCCTGACGCCACAAATGGGTATTAAAGAGAAACATTTTGTGCAGTAATACTTTTTTCTCCAACTCTCATATTTTACGCATTATCTACATAACATTTCTTCCCGGAAGGTTCAAGATTTGGCGTTGGCCAATTTATTTGCTATGTAAACATCTTAAATGACATTTGAATTAAAGGCATTGCTGCCCATTTTTGAGAAAATAAATATGAAATGTTTCACGTAAAGGGCAGTTGCTCAAGTGACATCTCCAGAAGATAAAATGAATGTCAAGGTTGGCATTTGTTGACATTTCGTTTTTCAATTATGCTGTGCTGTTCTTAAACACACAAACACCAACACACCATGCGCGTGGGCCCAAACATTGTGATGGAACACAAAAAAACTTCTGCCTCTGTGATCTGATGGTAGCGTACTATGCGCGCACGACTCCGACTTCATTTGTAGGTTTCGGTCATTTCGGAAGCAGAGGAGAGCAATAACATTGAGAAATAAGGTAAGTGTATACCCTGGAACCTTGTGGCTTCAATGTTATGGTTTCATTCTGTATGTAAAACTAAAGAGTTCTGCTCGTGGCCCTCCGTTGGTTCTGTTTCGTTTCATACCACAGCTATTCCGCTGAATCCTTGCACTTGACAGTTGATAGTTAAGTTGGTACACTCGCAAACAACAGATGAAAAGCTTTACCATTTGAATTTCTGAACCAATCACAAAGCAGCATTCCGGTCGATCGGTCAGACAACGGAAACGCATCTAGATCTAACTATTTCCAACCACGTGCTCAGTTTGTGAACTCGTAACACGAGCTGTTCTGTACAATATATGTATTATCCGTTGTTATTGTTGATCTGTTGTTGGTTTTTGTTTGTTCGTGAGGGAACATAACAAGACTTTCACAATTATAGAAGTGGGTAGACTTTTACGAGGAGGTGTGGCATGGGTGGACGCGATTTCTGGAAGAAGAAAGTGAATAATGTGCACAAAATAATACGAAAAGCACAGGAATTAGATGGCATCATCAGTGAATGTGAACCACTAATGATATGTCTTGATGACAACGACAATGTTGCCGAGAATGATGACGACGGACACTTGGATGGAAGTGAGTCATTAAAATTCTAAATAGGTGAAAATTACTTTGTTATACCTTTCTCTCATTGCACGAGCTATTCTGCATTATTTTGTTCTATATTAAAAGTACGTAATGATTGCTACATAACGTTATAGTATCCGTTTTTTTTTTGTTTTTTTTTTTTTGTTTTTTTTCAATTAGCATCATTATTCATCGGCATTCATTTATTATTTACATAGTTATATTTGTCTTTACACACAATAGAGACATTTATAATCGGCTGTTATTGTTTACTAGTCACTCTGGCAACACCGCAAAGGCAGCATAGCCAACCTTGCGCGAAACCATCTGAACTGTCAAGTGCAAGGATTCAGCGGCGGGAGTATAGTTAGGCAACCATTCACCACAATGGCTGAGGGTCTAAAATCAAGACATTTTCTTTGACTAACAATTCTGCGAAAAGATGGCGCGACTCTCGCTTCCCTGTAAAACTAGCGCCCAAGAAAAGCTGTCTGCATAATACTAACTTCCAAATCTACGTTCCAGGATGAATTCCAGGCTGCTGATGAGCAATTGTTTTAAGCCGCCTATGTGAGCAAGATGCTACAGGTGGTAAATAATTAATGGAACACACTCAATAAACAAACAAAACTTGTTCTGCTTGTTTCTCAGCATATACCCTTGGATTAGAGTGCTTGGCTTGGAAAAATATAATCTGTGAAACACTGGAAAATAGCATATTCACTTTCATATGAAATAAACTAATGTGCTATTTTTCTCCAGGCCCAACAGTTAGTGACAACACTCCACTGTTCCTTCAACATTATTTCTATCATTTTCTGTCTAGTGTTGGACCTGCTCTTTGCGAAGTTCAGAAAGTTGTAGACACATTAATTTATGCCGGAATATACGCCGTTCTAAACATATGTAATCGCGTTTGAGAGTTCATGCGTATGAACGCAGAGGTCCCTGATACGATTATCGCATTGACCCCGAAATTTTTCTTTAATCCGTGTCTTCCTCTATTCCCTACTAAGTGTCTTTTAATTGTAAAACAGTGATAAAAATCAACGTTAAGAAACAGTCCAGCAAGCAATAACACCATCAGTTGATATGTCCAAAGAAGTTAATAGTACCTATACAAATTAAACACTTAAAAACTAAAGAAAAATATGTACATTCACATGGCTTTCTCTATAATTTGTCAGCAAATTTATGTTTAAAAACTTAATTCATCAAACTGTTCTCTTTAATCGAGATAAACATCTGCAGAAATACTTTCATCACACATTTCCTTGTGAACACAACGGGATTTGGGAATGCAATAGACTTATGCGAAAGTCAAAACTTAAAATAACTGATCACTACGTGATAGCTTTGAAATTCCGTTCTCTCTGCTTGACATTGCCAGAAAATTTAAAACATACATTTCATTCGTCATGAAACCATTTTCAAGGATACGAATGTTAACAGAATAGATACACCCATTTTGAGGGGGGGAATAGACATTTTGGAAATATGTTCCGCGAAACGGTAGTTTGGGGTGGAGGATTTTTTTTTAAAATCTCTGTGTCGCAGCCTTGGCAGATGCCGAGCTAAAATAGCAAATTTTATACAAAATCAATTTTCGTATTGTTTTGTTGTTCACAAACACTAACGTTGTTCTATTTTTTTTTTCTAAACACATACTTCCGGTAAAATCTCGGCATAGAATTTTTAGGTGCAATACAATACTTTCTATGTAAATTGTACGTGGTAGTGAAAGTAAAAACATCGCGTAAGTGAGCGATATAGTTAAGGTCGTATCATTTTTGTTTGTTTCTTTCACTTAAGCACCAGCTTGGAAATTCAATACCACGACAAATATCCCCTAGAGCAGGCTGTTCAAGTTCGACTCGTCTGAGTCAGAGTGCACTTGCGTACTCAAACACAAAACTCTGATCAGAGCTAGAGGGGGAAGCGTCATTGGGCAAAGATCATACCATAATACTTGAGTCCTGCCACTTCATTACCAACACTTGATTTAGCCGTGACGATAGTTTGCCCTCAATGCTGCGCCGTATTGCATGTTGCAGGTAGTTAGTTCCCTGTGAGTCGTAAATTACTCGCTGCGCTTTTGGCGCACAACTACACAGCAATAGCCTGCCTTAAACAGAGTAGAATAAAGTAAAATAGATGAAACAGATATAAAGCCTATTACTTGTCTGGCATTGTATTGACGTGTAGATGCTTGCGGAATAGCAATCTCAGAATATAAAACTCTTTACCTTCCAAAAAAAAAAAAAAAACCAATACGCAATTAAGACACATATTTGTTCAAAGCAACCAACTGTCGCAATTCAATTCAGGAAATGCAAATCATTTTTTGTTTAATTATAAAAATGTTAATATTTTTAATTTTAAAGGGAATTAACTTTTTAAAAGATAAAATTATAATGTAAATAATTTAAGTAATAGGATTATTGCATTTAGAATTTGTTATTAATTTAAGGACGTTAAAGCAAAATTAAGCGAAAAAAACTGCAAAAATCTTTATAAAACATTATAACAAATACAATTTAGCTTTTATTAAGATATCGTACTTCAATCCAAATATTTATTCTCATTAATCTCTCAATTCAAGTTTTGCAATAGCTGCACCCCACCCCCGAGGAGAAATATTTACTTCCAGCTTTGGATGGAAATTAAACTTACCTCTTTCACCTTTTCTATCCCTATTTAAATATACTAGATTTTTACTTCCTCTTCATGTACCATGCACATAGTGTATAAAGAAGATATTGTATTGCACCCAAAAATTCGATACCGAGATTCCATCGGAAATACATGTTTTGAGAACCCCGGAATAATAAACCCGTTTTTAGAAAAATGTCCGTGTATGTGTCTGTGGGCAGCATAGTTAAAAAACGAAAAGTCCGTTAAACACCAAACTTGGTATTTAAGTTCAGTATCCTCCAGGGATGCGACCCGACGATTTTGAAGAAAATTTCGATTTTATCAAAATGGTTCTAACGATTTTGATTAAAATATCGTATATTAGAGATATTTAGATGGCAAATAAAATGTATATATTGAATTTGCTCTGAAGATATCTTTATTCTGGATACATTTTGCGGAATTTTGCATAACTGGTAAACAAAAACCTACAATACAAAAAATGTAGATCTCGTTAAAACACACAATTTATGTTATATACAATTTTTTCGTGGATTTCACATTTTTGGAGATATTTCTTGTTAATGGTTTCAGTTTTAAAATACTTATACTTTTCTCATACGGGAACTTGTCAACTCCTGGCCACGCAAATAATTGGATTTCAATCCCATAGCAACCCCATTTTAAAACGTTTGACTGTCGGTTTCCTTTCTACCTATAAGGAACTAAGCAATAGACCGTTTTCATATTTATCTCGATTAGCATGAAATAGATATAATAAGCTTAACAATATTTGTTACAGATATGTAGGGAAAGTCATGTGAATGGGACACATCAGATTTGTTGTTTACATCTTGCTCTTAGAGAACATTTTTTTTATTAAAATGACCAGTTTATCTCGTTTGCTTGCACACTAGCGCACTGTGACATTTGCAAACGATTTCGACAGAGTAGTTTGCTAATTTGGCACGCGTATATTTCAGCTTTCTCTTTACAGACGTAATGTATGTAACCAGCGGCATGAGTAAACTTGAACCTACCTCTGTAGTATTCCAAGAAAGTGCACGGGACTTGTGTGTATTGCTAAATTAGCATGCAGTCGCCATATAATCCAATAAAAGTATCTCTAGGCAGCAATGATTACTTTCAATCTTACTTTCCCTTTTACGATTACTTATCTTAAGCGCTAGCTTAAATTGAAAAGTTCAGCACTGAGGTTTAGTTGCAGTCCTCTTCCAACAATTTTTTGGGGAAAAAATCTGATGTGCTCCATTCACATGACTATCTTTACCTATTCTGCAAAAACCTAGCTTACATACTTCATCCTATGAAATAAACAGCGGAAATTATTTTAATACATATTTTCTTGTAGGCAAAGGAGAATAAGGGAATACACTAAAATAAAGAGTGTCATATATTTTAATAATGGCCACTAAACTAAATTTAAATTCCGTAATCCTGCGTGACCAGGATAAAAAAACGGATGAGAAAAGTATTGAAAAGTTTAAATCAATAATACGGAATGTGTGTAGATGGTTAACTATACAAAAAAAAAATCTTATGTGTTCCATTCACATGACTTTCTCTATATCACTGCAACAAATTATTCTATTTATTTCATCTAATGGAAAAAAAATTAGCAGAAATAGTCTTATTACTTGCTTCCTTGTTAGTATAAGCGAAATAAGGGGGTACCATAGGTTAAAGTGATAGTCAAAAGCTGGTTGCTCAGCGACTGAAGTTCCTTTGTTTGTATGGACACGAGTTCACAAAGTCCTGTATGAGAAAAATATAAGTTTTTATAGCTGAAACCAAAAACAAGGAATATCTCAAAAACAATCAACTCCATGAAAAAAATGTATATAACATAAATTGTGTGTTTTAAGGTGCTCTACATTTGTTGTATGGTAAGTTTTTGTCCATTTCTTGCGATTTAGCAGTTATTCAAAATTCCATAAAATTCGTCCAGAATAAAGTAGTCTTCAGAGGCTACTCCTAGAAAATGAAATATATACATTTTATTTGGCAGGTAAATATCTTTAATATATGATATTTTAATCAACATCAATATAGCCATTTTTGAGAAAATCAAAAATTTCGAAATAAGTTCCATGTAAAGTGTAGTTTGGGGTGGGGGGATTTCTATCAAAATCTTCGTGTCGCATCCCTGGAAGATACTAAACTTAAATACCAAGTTTGGTATTTTACCGTCTTTTCGGTTTTGAGTTATCGTGTTCGCAGACACACGGACCTTTTTCTGAAAATCCTTTTTTGTATACAGGGGATCCTAAAACATATACTTCCGGTGAAATCTCGGTATCGAATTTTTTGGCGGAGTGCAATACCTTCTCTATACACTACGTACATAGCATGTATAGAGAAAGTAAAAAGGTCATAAATGGTGTGCTTTTACGAGATCTACATTTTTTGTGCAGCAAGATTTTGTCCATCTCTTACAGCTTACCTACTATTTAATACAAAGTCTTCCAGAATGAAGTGGACTTCAGAGGCTATTCCTAGAATTCTTATCGGGCAACTCACCCTAAGCGAGATTTGAACTCACGATCTCTTGAATGTGAGGCAGACACACTACTCCTACACTACCGAGGCAGGTTGATAATTTTGGTGTAGTTACCAAAGAATTTGAGAAAACATGACACTGAATTAATATTACAAATTAAAACAGTAATGCACAATCAACAACACAGTTTCACCAAAGGAACAATAATAATAATAATAATAATAATAATAATAATAATAACAACAGCAGCGATTTGTGCTATCTCAAGACTCCGACCAAAGAATATAATAGAGCACCTTTGCTACTACGTGAAATGAGTATCTGGTTCCACCACAGATATTTTAAGCAAATTTTTTACTTTCTCTATAACATACTTTGTACAAAGTTGTAGAGAATGTATTATGTTCCACATAAATGATTTCACCGGAAATATGCTTTAGAGCCCCCTAATTAAAAAAAAAAAAAAAGTCCACCTGTGTTTCATTGCGCGTATGTGTATGTGTGTGTGTGCATGTGGACAGAATAAATCAAAAGCGTAAAGTATGTTAAATACCACGATTGGTATTTAAATTCAGCGTCTTTCAAGTGTGTGGCACGAAAGTGTTAGAAAATCCCCAATCCCACATTACCTTTTACATGGAAACTTTTTCTAAACGTTTTTTTCAAAAATGGCTCTAATGATTTCGATTAAAATACTATATACCTAAGATATTTTTATCATAAATAAAATGCATAATTTGAATTTTCTGGGAATCGGCTCTGAAGCCCTCTTCATTCCGGATGACTTTTGCACAACTGCTAAACCGATAAGGTCACTTCACAAAAAATGTAGAGCGGTAAAACACACAATTTATACCATATGCACATTTCCGAGATATTCAAGTTACTGATTTTCAAATTTCCAATGCTTAAGACTTTTTTCACATGGGAGCTCCTTATTAACTTTTTTTTTTTTATTCTGGTCATGCAAATAGAAAGGAGTTCCAATTGCATTACATAACGACAGCTTTTAAAAGATTTGAATATCGCTTTAGCCTAGCCTTTTCCGACATTTCCCTTGTAATTAAAAAGAACTAAGTGTTAATACCATTTCTGTTAATGTTTATCTCACTGAAAATGGAAATGGAACTTTATTTATGAGCGCTCTCTAATACTGTGACTCTCAGCGTCCCATTCCTAGTCCCAGAGGCCTGTTTTTCAGGCTTGAGGTTCTTTCACGGGTCCAACGGGTTCACTTCCCTTTCGAAGGAAGCCATGCTCAGGATTTTCACGCCAGAAAACAGCCATCGCCTTCAGCCGGGTTTGAACCCGTGATCTTGGGTGCAAGAGGAGTAACCACCAAGAGGGCGACTATCTCGCTGTTTGATTACTGTGAAACAGAAGAACACGCTTTTGCAAGAATACTTCGTTGCATAATAAGTAGACAGTTATGTGATTTTTTTTTTCTAGCAAGAAAACATATTTTCGATGCTGTTAACTGCTGATACTACTTTTGATCAGAAATGTTTTAACAAAGACATCAATGAATTGAACTACCTACTTCTTGTCAAGACCATCCCAGACCAACATTCAGAATCTCTCTTTTTCATTTCTTCTCAAATAATCTGAGTTTACAATCACTACATTTCAATTTTATAATAAATTATGCATAAATCAAAGTATTTAATGGTGCATGTTTCATGAAGGATTTTTATTAGTGGAAAAAGCTAAATTACATTTAATTGCGTTACTCGTTTTAGTACCACTATATTGACGATACCAATCTGAAAAACAATCACTAATTAAATATGGAAATACTCGCCACTGGATTTGCAATCTTTAAAAGTAAGATTTTTAGAATGATAGATACCTAAGAATAACCTTCTTTCATTTTCAAGTGTGGCAATTACTCTTATTGTAGTAGATATGTCTTAATAATTATTTGTTACTGCTCTTTCGACTGCTAAATATTTCGATTATTACCATTCCAACACATGCGTGCTACAGAAAACTCTTCCAACACTAGTTTATTAAAATTGCAAGAAAACAGCTCATTATTAGAGGTCATTTTTACTTTCTCTACACGTACTATGTACATAGTGTATAGAAGGTAGTGTAATGTGTGTGTGTGTGTGTGTGTGTGTGTGTGTGTGTGTGTGTGTGTGTGTCAGTGGGCAACATAGCTCAAAAACGAAAAGACCGTTAAAAATCAGACTTGGTATTTAAGTTTAGTATCTTCCAGGGATGCGACACGAAGATTTTGAGAAACTTTCCTCAACCCCAAACTATCCTTTACATGGAACTTTTTTCGAAAATTTTGATTTTCTCAAAAATGGCTCAAACGATTTTGGCTAAAATCTCGTATATTAAAGATATTTACCTGACAAATAAAATGTATATCTTGAATTTTCTGGGAATAGCCTCTGAAGACTACTTTATTCTGAATGAATTTTACGGAATTTTGTATAACTGGTAAACAGTAAGAGAGAGAAAAAAACTTACTACAGAAAAAACGTAGAGCACATTAAAACACACAATTTATGTTATAAACATTTTTTCGTGGAGTTGATCGTTTTTTAGATATTCGTTGTTTTTGGTTTCAGCTTTGAAAAACTTACACTTTTCTCATACAGGAATTTGTCAACTCGTGTCTATACAAACACATAGCAACCAGCTTTTGACTATCTATCACTTTAACCTATGGTACTCTCTATTTCGCTTCTACTTACCAGGAAGCAAGTAATAAGACTATTTCTGCTATTTTTTTTTTTTTTCTCGATGTGCATGAAGTAAATAGAAGCATTAGCTTTTTAACAATAATTTGTTGCAGAGATGTAGAGAAAGTATGGAACACATCAGATTTTTGTATAAGTAATGCAGAATTGTCTCATAATACCTTTGTCAAAGATTTGAAAAAACATGAAAATTAGTTCTCGTTTTTCTAAGAATTTTGTTAAATGGTACTTTCAAATATAAGTTGCAACAATTCAGTCAAATACTTAGGGAATATACATTGAACTGCAGCTTGATGGTAGCAGTGTTTAGTGTCTCCATAAGTAAAAAATTCATACAGAGGGAAAGTGCTTTTTGAAAACTATTTTTACCTTCTCTACACGTACTACACACACAATGTATAGAGAGTATTGCATTGCACCCAAAATTCGATACCGAGATTTCATCACACATATAGTTTTTGGGATCCCCGGAATCCAAACAAAGTATTTTAGAAAAATGTAGGTGTGGTGTGGTGTGTGTGTGTGTGTGGGGGGGGGGAGGTGGTGCAGCATAGCTCAATAACAAAAAGTTCTTTAATACCAAACTTGGCATTTAAGTTCAGAATCTTTCACGGATGTGACACGAAGATTTTCAAGAAACACACCCACCCCCAACTATCCTTTGCATGGAAAATTATTCAAAAATTTTGATTTTCTAAAGAATAGCTCTAAAGACTTTGATTAAAATTTCGCCTATTACAGATATTTACATGAGAAATAAATTAATATATGTCTTGCATTTTCTGGGAATAGCCTCTGAAGACATCTTTATTCTGGATGAATTCAGCGGAATTTTGTATTAACAGGTAAACCGTAAGATATAGACAAAAGCTTATTTAACAAAAATGCAGAGCACACCGTTTTGAGACATTCCTTGTTATTGGTTTCTTTATAATACTTATACTTCTCTAATACGGGAATTTGTCAACCGCTGACCGTAGAAACAATGGAACTTACATCACATAGCAACCAGCTTTTAAAACATTTGACTATCGCTTTAGACTATGGTACACCCGTATTTCCCAACTACTTACAAGGAAGTAAGGAGTAAGACAATTTCTGCTATTTTTTCTCAATTAGCATGAAGTAAACAGAAGAATAAGCTTTATATCAATAATTTGTTGCAGAGATGTAGAAAGTTTGTGAATGGAACATATCAGATTTTTTGTTTTAAAATGCATTAAGGTAAATGCGCCTCTGAAATTAGAAAACTTGTGTATCTTGTTGAAATTTATTCGACAATCTTTTTGAAATGTATTACAATCATAGTGATAACATCTGAAAGTAAAATTGATTTCAACTTAGCATTTGACACTTCAATGGTTTTTACTCAGTTTCAAATGTTAAGTTCGACCCCATCTTACTTTCAAAAGTTATTTTTTTGCTTCGCTGTGTACAACTTCCAATTTGGGTAATGTCAATAACAATGATAGTTTTGTTGATGTGATATTCAAAATTCTAGCTTGTAAGGACATTTAAAAAATCTGATGTGTTACACTCATGTGACTTTCTCTAGCTCTTCTACAAACTTCATACATAAGATTCTTCTTCTTTTTGCACCTTGCTAATCGTGGTACTCATTAGCACAATGTTATTATTTAGTTCCGTAAAAGTAGGAAGAAAATAAGGGAATACACTAGGCTAAACCACTAGTCAAATGTTTTAAAAACTGTCGTTAGGCGATTGTCATTACAAATCGCTTCTTTTCTTGGCCAGGAGTAGAACAAAAGAAAAACGGACACTCCCGTCTGAGAAAAGTATAAGTACTTCACAACTGAAACTAATAACAATGAATACCTCGAAAACGGTAAGCTCCACGAGAAAAATGTATATGACATAAGTTGTGTATTTTAAAAAAACCTACATTTTTTGTAGAGTAAGTTTTTGTCTATCTCTTACGGTTTACTAGTTATGGCAAATTAAGCAAAATTCATCCAGAATAAACAGGTCTTCGGAAGCTATTCCTAGAAAATTCAAGATATACATTTTATGTGTCAGGTAAATATCTTTAATATACGATATTTTAATCAAAATCGTTAGAGCCATTTTTAAGAAAATCAACATTTTCGAAAAAAGTTCCATGTAAAGGGTAGTTTGGGATGGGGGGATTTTTCTCAAAATATTCGTGTCGCATCCCTGGAAGATACTAAACTTAAATACCAGGTTTGGTATTTGAGCTACTATTCGTTTTTGAGTTATCGCGTTCACACACACACGGACCTTTTCCTGAAAATGCTTTTTATGGATACATGGGGTCCTAAAACATGTATTTCCGGTGAAATCTCGACATCGAATTTTTGGGTGGAATGCAATGCTTCTCTATCCCTATGTACATTATACATACGGGGCTAGAGAAAGTAAAAATGTGTATTGTCTAAATTATTTTTCTAATAAAATGCTCCACACAGTGCATGTTTAGAATATTCACATCATATTCAGTGAATGAGCTTACATTTTATGCAACAAGTATTTAGTAGGTTTAGCATATCAGATGTTGTGCATTAATCTTTTATTGGTGTACAAACAAAATTACTCTTTGTACTCTCCAAAACTCAAAAACGTTTTCAAAAGTTAATACTTTATTCTCAAACTTGGAGTTTTAATTTGAAAACGTATATGGAAATTTTCTTTGTTGTACTGTTGAGAGACGGCACAAAATTTTCAATCAAATTATTAAAATAGCATGAAATATTTGAGTACATTGGAAAAATGCTGAAAAACAAGTTTGTGAGAAAACAGGCTAAAGTTGGGTGAGTCTATTAATAGGAATGAGCCTGTATTTATGGGTCCGGATCCAGTTAAATTAGAAGTTCAAACTTGCTGCCAAGTGAAAAAAATGTTTTCTTAAAATTTAATTATCATTTTACTTTATTATGAAAACACGACTTATTTTACTTTCTCTATACGCACTATGTACATAGTGTATAGAGAAGGTATTGCACTCAACCCAAAAATTCGATACCGAGATTTCACCGGAAATATATGTTTTAGGGTCCCCAATATCCAAATAAAGCATTTTCACAAAAAGATCCATGTGTGTGTGTGTGTGTGTGTGTGTGTGTGTGTGTGTGTGTGTGTGTCTGTGAACACGATAACTCAAAAACGAAAAGTCGCTAAAATACCAAACTTAGTATTTATATCTTTCAGGGATGCGACACGAAGATTTTGAGAAAAATCCCCCACCCCCAACTACCCTTTACATGGAACTTTTTTCGAAAATTTTTATTTTCTCAAAAATGGCTCTAACGATTTTGATTAAAATTTCGTATATTAAAGATATTTACCTGACAAATAAAATGCATATCTTGAATTTTCTGGGAATAGCCTCTGAAGACTACTTTATTCTGGATGAATTTTACTAAATTTTGAATAACTGCTAAACCGTAAGAGATGGACAAAAACTTACTACACAAAAAATGTAGAGCACATTAAAACACACAATTTATGCTATATACATTTTTTTCGTGGAGTTCTTCGTTTTTGAGACGTTCCTTATTTTTGGTTTCTGCTATGAAAAACGTATACTTTTCTCATACAGGAACTTGTTAACTCCTATCCAAAGGAACTTCATTGACATAGTAACCAGCTTTTGACTACCACTTTAACCTATGGCAGTCCCTTATTTCGCTTCTACTTACAAGGAAGCAAGTAATAAGACTATTTCTGCTATTTTTTTTTTTCTGACTAGCATAAAGTAAATAGAAGTATAAGCTTTTTAAGAATAATTTGTTGCAGAGATATAGAGAAAGTCATGTGAATGGTACACATCAGATTTTTGAAAGTTATTTCTCAAGTTTCAGTCATATTACCTTAATTATCCATCCTATAATATCCCGGCATTCTAAGAACTGACTTTATGCAACAATTTCAGAAAGTTTTATTATTTGGAAGTATTACCGATCAGATGTCATATAAATGATTTAGAAAAAATGCGCACAAAATTTAGAAATGCTTCTTTTTCACACAAAAGTCGCGATATTCATGCTTAAACATATATACTTTCTGTCTTCACAACCTTGGTCACAACTTAGATAGCCCATGTCAAGAGTTCTCACACAGATCTCTTCCACCATCTACTGTGAACTAGTGTAATAACGCTTATACTCCTAGGCGTGAGATGGTGCTCCGTCTCTTCTCATTTGTAAACAAGTTTTTACTTTCTCTACCAAGTACATGTACATATACAGGTTGTTAATTAACTATACCGAAATATTTTCACAGAATATATGGATTACATAGGAGACTCATGGACTTATTGACATTTCGAAGTAACGGCTATAAGTTTCTGAAGTGCCAGTACGCCGCGTATCGCGGCACTTCGTCTGGAATGAAAAAAATCTGATGTGTTCCATTCACATGACTTTCTCTATATCTCTGTAACACATTATTGTTAATGAGCTTATTCTTTTATTTATTTCATGCTAATCGAGAAAAATTAGCAGGAATAGTCTTATTTCTTGCTTTATTGTAAGTACAAGCGAAATAAGGGAGTACCATAGGTTAAAGTGAGAGCTAAAAGCTGGTTGCTATGAGACTGAAGTTCGTTTGTTTGTATGGACACCAGTTGGCAAATTCCTGTATGAGAAAAGTATAAGTTTTTCAAAGCTGAAACCAAAAACAAGGAATACTAAAAAACGACCAACTCCATGGAAAAAAAAATGTATATAACAAATTGTGTGTTTTAACGTGCTCTACATTTTGTGTGTGTTAAGTTTTTGTCCATCTCTTACGGTTTAGTAGTTATGGAAAATTCATCCAGAATAAAGTAGTCTTCAGAGGCTATTCCAGAAAATTCAAGATATACATTTTATTTGTCAGGTAAATATCTTTGATATACGAAATTTTATTCAAAATCGTTAGCCATTTTTTAGAAAATAAAAATTTTCGAAAAAATTTCCATGTAAAGGCTAGTTGAGAGTGGGGGGATTTTCTTGAAAATCTTCGTGTCGCATCCTTGGAAGATACCAAACCTATACACCAAGTTTGGTATTTACGGACTTTTCGTTTTTGAGCTACGCTGCCCACAGACACCACCCACCCACACACAACACAGATAAACACACGGACATTTGTCAAAAAATGCTTTTTTGGATTCAGGAGGTCTCAAAACATGTATTTCCGGCGAAATCTCGGTATCGAATTTTTGGGTGCATTACAATACCTTCTCTATACACTATGTACATAGCACGTATAGAGAAAGTAAAAACATTTACTCTATGACAGGCATCGAACTCATGACCTTTGGCATAGCAGCTTCCCGCGTTACACATTAAGCCACCAGAGCAGTTGAAAATACGCCTTCAGAGTAGGCTACATAACTCAAGAACGTAGTTAATGAATGCTCAGATTCGCACTGTCAAGCGATTAGTTCGAGATTTTACAGATTTTTGCGACATTAAATCTTGAGAACGCTATTAACGAGCTGTTAAAAATCGATATTCCTATACTCAGGCAGCAGTTTTAAAGATTCTAATCCATTTTTTCAACCTGTTTTGCTTTAACACCGACTTATCAGCACCTGATACCCACATGTTTAACGCTATGTAGCTGTGTTATGTTTATCCGGGGACCATGCATCGCCGGTCACAAATTACTTATATCAGTCACGTGCACAATCTCGTAAATTATTTCGGTGTAGTTCATTAATCCCTGTATAATAGGTAGAGAAGGTATTGTATTTCACCCAAAAATTCGATATCGTATTTCACCGGTAATAATGCTTTGAGGACCCATTAGTCAAATTAAAAATAAAAAGAATATTTGGAAAGAGGGTTGTATGAGGGGCAGCAGCATTACTTTGAAACAAAAAGGTCGGTTAAATACACAACTTGATATTAAATTTAATATCTTGTAAGCATGCTACACGAACATTTTCCTAACTCCCCAACCCCAAACTACACTTTACGTGAATGATTTTCTTCTTCCGAATGCTTTTCCTCCCGGTATGTAGGACTGACAGCCCCCTAGGACTTACAAGCGGATGTCTAGAGGTCAGAAGCCTGTTGGGGAGCCAACGGCATCAAATCACAGAATGAAAACTTGGAAGGAGTAGTCGGCTCATAGCTAGGCATGAGCGTGAAGAAGTAGATGATGAAAAATGCAAGCGAAATGGATGATGAGAAAGGTGATGATGGAGCAATTGGTGGAATGAGTGGTGGAGGAAACGGAGGACCGGAGAACACCCGCCCAGACGCCGCTTCGTTCACCACAAATCCCACATTCGGGCGCTCGGGTTGACCCAGGTGGGAGGCGAGCAATCTAACCACTCGGTCACAGCCTACATGAAAGATTTTTCGAAATCTTCGAGGTTCTTAAAATGGTTCTAATGATTTTTATTAAGGTACCACACATTATTGACATTTACATGAGATATAAGTAAAATATGTATCTTGAATTTTCTGAGAATAGCATCTGAAGACCTCTTCATTCTAGAGGACTTTTGTATAACTGGTACATCGTGTGCGTGTGTGTGTGTGTGTGTGTGTGTGTGTGTGTGTGTGTGAGAGAGAGAGGGGGAGAGAGAGATGAATGGATTTATGCCAGGTACACTTTTTTGTGGAGTTAAATATCAAAGTTGGTATTTAGTATTTTTCAAAAATGAACACTTTCAAGCAACTCCGCCATCCCAAATCGAAAATTGATTTTTTCAAAACTGGCCGAAGATTTTGATTAAACTACCGTGTGTTAAAGACACTAACTGTTCAATAAAAATCATATTTTAATTTATTGGGAACAACCTTTGAAGTCCTCTTCATTGTGAATAACATTTGTATGGCTGGTAAACCGTAAGAGATAGACAAAAACTCGCTGCCCAAAAATGTAGATCTCGTCAAAACAATCAATTTATGTTCTTACAATTTTGCTGAAGAGTTAAGAAATATTCCTTGCTATTGGTTTCAATTTTAAAATACTTATACTTTTTCTCAAACTGGAAGTCGTCAGCTTTTCTTTGGTTTACTCCTGGCAATGCAAAGAACCGAATTTCAATGACAATCGAATAACGACAGCTTTAGAACATTTGACCGTCGCTGTAGCATAGTGTATTCCTTTAGTTCCCTTCTACTTACAAGGTAATGATTATCTCGATTAGCATGGAGTCAGAGAAGAAGACATTTTGTAAGAGGTTTGTTTGTAGAACAGGAAGATAAAGTCATGTGAATTGAACACATCAGAAACTTGTCTTTATCGAATCTTCGGTATCGAATCCGTGCTGAGCGGTCTAACCATTCAGTCACGACGCCGCTTCTGCAGTTATTTTACGTAATCCCCCCGCCCCCCTGAAGGGGATTACAACTTAGGAGTGTTTTTTTGCTAGATAGATATAATATGAAGTATCACTTATCGAGGCCCTTGGAAGCTCCCATAAAACGAACATCCTCTCTTTTTGGTGATCCATTTCTTTTACTGTCATCTAAGCATCCTGAGCAACGCATGGAATATGATTTTTCTCCTGGTGATATAAAGTCGCAAAGAAATAACAACCTCTGTTTGCTTACATAGTAATTTAATTACCGTGTTATAAATAAAGCAGTAGGTTGTAGGGCTTCGTATGGTTACTCAGGATCTGACTTCACTTACTGAATTAACCATGTCTCCCTCTAGAATGAAACAAATTTCACAATAGTATCACTAAACGAGAAACATAAAAATCATTCAATAACTCGGGAATGTGTTGCGGTTAACATATACTGGTTCACTTCTTTTATATATCTTAGCGCTTTAAAATGGCAGCACATTTCAGAAAAAATTGACGAGTTCCATTCACATGACTTTCTCTACATCTCTGCAACAAATTATTGTTAAAACGCTTATGCTTCGATTTAATTCATGCTAATCGACAAAAAATTAGCAGAAATAATCTTGTTATTTGCTTCCTTGTATTTAGAAGAGAAATAAGGGAGTACCATCGGTTAAAGTGATAGTCAAAAGCTGGTTGCTATGTGACTGAAGTTCCTTTATTTGTATGGACAGGAGTTAACTTTTCTCATACAGGAGTTTGTCAAGTTTTTAGAAGCTGAAACCAAAAACAAGGAATATCTCAAAAACTATCAACTCCATGAAAAAAATGTATACAACATAAATTGTGTGTTTTAATGTGCTCTACATTTTTTGTGTTGTAAGTTTTTGTCCATTTCTTACGGTTTAGCAGTTATGCAAAATTCCGTAAAATTCACTCAGAATACAGTAGTCTTCAGAGGCTATTCCCAGAAAATTCAAATTATACATTTTATTTGTCAGGTAAATATCGTTAATATACGATATTTTAATAAAAATCGTTAGAGCCATTTTTGAGAAAATCAAAATTTTCGAAAAAAATTCCATGTAAAGGGTATTTTGGGGTGGGAGGATTTTTCTCAAAATCTTCGTGTCGCATCCCTGAAAGATACCAAACTTAAAATACCAAGTTTGCTACTTTACCGACTTTTCGTTTTTGAGTTATCGTGTTCACAGACACACGGACACACTAACACACACACTTTTTTCTGAAAATACTTTTTTTTTTTTTTTTTTTTTTTGATACAGTGGACCTAAACTATATATTTCCTGTAAATTCCTGGCCATGCATTGAAACGGATTTCCATCAAATGGCAACCAGCTTTTAAAAGATTTGACTAGTGTATTCACCTATTTTCCTTCTACAATGCTAATGTTTATCTCGATTATCATAAAGTAGATAGAAGAGGTGCTTTTTAACAATAATTTATTACAGCGATATAGAGATAGTCATGTGAATGGAACACATCAGCTTTTTTTTTTAATCAATATCGTAACAATAACAGAGGCTAGAAATATAAATGGAGTTTTATTTATGGACGCTCTGTAACTGCTGTGGTTCTCAGCGTCCCATTCTATACTGAGCTTGAAATACCGCTTAATTTTGCTGTAATCCCCTTTTTCAGGTAAATCTACGACACGGGACCAACGGCTTTACTTCCCTTCCGAAAGAAGTCATTAATACAAGGAAGTTCCGGTCTCTTACGTCACCTGAATAAGTGGCGCTAGCATCGCGAACTTTGTTCAGTTCCGTTGTTCGTGGCAGCATAACTGTGAGGTTATATTCGGCCATTTAAAGAGCTTTACGCCCGAAAAAATCCATCGTCCTCGAACCCGCGACCTTGGGCATATGAGGTTAGCAATTGTAACCATTACACCACGGAGACAGCCGCTAGGAGTGGGTGAGTTGTATACACCCTATGTTTGTGAGGTTTCCGATTTGTGGAAGGAACTCGACAGTAAACATGCCTAAAACTCAGCCTTGTAAAAACTTTTATGAGACAACTTTTATCTGAATTAGGAGCAGAGGTATTTCCTATTGTTAGAAGTATTCTTTTCTGCTAATGATTTCTTTCTCCAGAAAAATGTAAATGCCATGGTATTTATGGACGCTCTCTAACTGCTGTGGTTCTCAGCGTCCCATTCTAAATTGGGCGTGAAAGACCGCTTAATTTTGCTCAGAGGCCTCTCAGTCAGGCTTGAGATTCTTTTACGCGCCGTAAATCTACGACACGGGACCAACGGCTTTACTTCCCTTCCGAAGGAAGCCATGCTAAGGATTTTTACACCCGAAAAAATCCATCGTCCTCCGCCGGGTTTGAATCCGCGACCTTGGTATATGAAGTCAGCATGGTAACCATTACACCACGGAGGGCGACTCTCTTTCTCCAGAATGTCCATCACTGGTTCATCAATGAGAATAAGCATTTCTTTCATGAGCAGTTTTTTTTTCTTTTTCCCCCATTCTGTATGTTGCATATCACTAAAATGTTGTATTTTATAACCATATTCTTTAAATACGTAATTGAAACTGAAATTGTTAATTAATTTAGATCCTTTTATGTTCTTTTCCCAGTTTTAGGTTCCTTTCTGGGATATTTCAGGTATGTTTACGCAATATACAGGTCTTCAACTTCTAGCCCAACTTGTAATTTTCAGCTGCGGCAATGCCGATACCGTTACATTGGATAAGAAGAGATTCCGAAGTGATTCGGAATCTGCTCTCGACCATTGCCGGCCTAGGGCAACAGAACCAGAAGACCTTGGCGATTATCGTGCATAGGATACCAATTCTACTTGTCTCGCCACAATAAGTGTACCATTTAATGTTTTTGTTTTTATTACACTGCAACTGGCAGGAAGGTCGCCCACTAAGCTAACTAATGCATTCTCTTTAACCTCGTAACGATGGAGCCTTGCTTAATTAGCTTTCACACTATGATACTATAATGTTTAACACGAGATGGTAAATGCACTCCAACAAACGTTGATAGTTTTAATAATTCGAAAATCCAAAAATTCACAGTTTACTTTTAATTACTATTCTTTACCAGATACTAGAACTCAAAACACAAGCTGAAACAATTTTATGTCAAACCGTTGATATGTTTCTAGTATTTTTGTTTATTTTTACTTTCTCTATACGCACTATGTACATAGTGTATAGAGAAGGTATTGCACTCCACCAAAAAATTCGATACCAAGATTTGACTGGAAATATATGTTTTTAGGGTCCCCTGTATCCAAAAAAAGTATTTTCAGAAAAAGGTCCGTGTGTGTGTCCGTGTCTGTGAACACGATAACTCAAAAACGAAAAGTCGGTAATATACCAAACTTGGTATTTAAGTTTAGTATCTTCCAACGATACTGAGAAAAATCCCCCCACTCCAAACTACCCTTTACATGGAACTTTTTTCGAAAATTTTGATTGTCTAAAAAATGGCTCTAACGATTTTGATTAAAATATCGTATATTAAAGATATTTACCTGACAAATAAAATTATCTGGGAATAGCCTCTGAAGACTAAGTAGTGGGTCAATTTTACGAGATAGACAAAAACTTACCACACAACAAATGTAGAACACTTTAAAACACACAATTTATGTTATCTACATTTTTTTCGTGGAGTTGATTGTTTTTGAGACATTCCTTGTTTTTGGTTTCAGCTATAAAAAACATACTTTTCTCATACAGGACTTTGTGAACTCGTGTCCATACAAAGGAACTTCAGTCACATAGCAACCAGCTTTTGGCTATCACTTTAACCTATGGTACTCCCTTATTTCGCTTCTACTTACAAGGAAGCAAGTAATAAAACTATTTTAGCTAATTTTTTCTTGATTAGCAGGAAGTAAATAGAAGTATAAGCTTTTTAACAATACTTTATTGCAGAGTTGTAGAGAAAGTCATGTGAATGGAACACATCAGATTTTTTCGTTCACAATTTCATAATTAACCAACCACTTTTTGATATGGTGCTATGAAATGCTCCTTTAACCATATGATTTATCCATGACCCTCAAAGATTTAATCCGATTTGCAAGAGGTCACTGTCACATTGATTGAGCTTCAAGTTTTTATAGTAAAAATCTGATGTGCACCATTCACATGACTTTCTCCATATCCCTGTAACAAATAATTCTTAAAAAGTTTATACTTCTATTTACTTTATGCTAATCAGAAAATAATAGTAGAAATAGTCTAATTACTCGCTTCCTTGTAAGTAGAAGCGAAATAAGGGAAACCGTAGGTTAAAGTGATAGTCAAAAGCTGGTTGCTATGTCAATGAAGTTCCTTTGTCTATATGGATAGGAGTTGACAAGTTAAAATATGAGAAAGGTACACGTTTTTCATAGCAGAAACCAAAAATAAGAAATGTCACAAAAACGACGAACTCCACGAAAAAAATGTATATAACATAAATTGTGTGTTTTAAGGTGCTCTATATTTTTTGTGTAGTAAGTTTTTGTCCATCTCTTACGGTTTAGCAGTTATTCAAAATTTAGTAAAATTCATCCAGAATAAACTACTCTTCAGAGGCTATTCCCAGAAAATTCAAGATATACATTTTATTTGTCAGGTAAATATCTTTAGTATACAAAATTTTAATCAAAATCGTTAGAGCCATTTTTGAGAAAATCAAAATTTTCGAAAAAAGCTTCATGTAAAGGGTAGTTGGGGGTGGGGGGATTTTTCTCAAAATCTTCGTGTCGCATCTCTGGAAGATACTAAACTTAAATACCAAGTTTGGTATTTTACCTACTTTTCGTTTTTGAGTTATCGTGTTCACAGACACACACACACGGACCTTTTTGTGAAAATGCTTTTTTTGGATATTGGGGACCCTAAAACATATATTTCCGGTGAAATCTCGGTATCGAATTTTTTTGGTGGAGTGCAATACTTTCTCTATACACTATGTACATAGTGCATATGGAGAAAAAATAGACCATGTCTCATTGAGGTCTTATCCGACGGAATAAAATATAAACGACTAAGTTGAGGTTGTCAGCAATCAGCTTCTTGGTAGTATGCCAAGCGCTGATAAAGAACTTTGCCCGCACTGAGGCCTCAAGTATCTGCGCGCAACACCACAATAAAGATAACTTACAACCAAGAGTTATTTTAGCGAAGAGAATTTGAGATATGGGGTCTCTAAGAAAAAATTTGAAGGGGTAAAAATAGTTCCTTTTTATAATTCTCTTCTCGTTTAATACTTTCTAAACACCGATATATGGAGTGCTTTAATGTTATTTGTAGGCCATTCTAATTTACACCCCCCCTCCTTGTCAAACTTGGACCAATGAGAGAGAAAGGCGAAATTTGGAATTTTTATTTTTGATCTTTTTTCACACACAACAAAGTTCAATCAGTGGGACAATTACCATTGTTAGTATAAACAGAATTTATCGTTCAGGCATTTTTAATGTTTGCTAGTTTAAGAAAAACTTTTTGTATGTATAAAAATAGTTTTTTTCAACTTGTCAATAAGAGCTATGGAAAATAATTAATTTCAACCGAACTGTTTCATACTTTAGTTACCCGATTACCTACAATGAGTAGAAGTATTGTTTTCCACCCAAAAATTCGATGTCGAGATTATACCGAAACACATGTTTTCAAACATACTAATTTTTTTATATTTTTACTTTCTTCATACGCACTATGTACATAGTGTATAGAGAAAGTATTGCACTCCACCAAAAATGAGATACCGTGATTTCACCGGAAATATATGTTTTAGGGTCCCCAATATCCAAAAAAAGCATTTTCACAAAAAGGTCCGTGTGTGTGTGTGTGTGTGTGTGTGTGTGTGTGTGTGTGTGTGCGCGCGCGCGCGTGTGTGTGTGTGTCTGTCCGTGTGTCTGTGAACACGATAACTCAAAAACGAAAAGTCGGTAAAATACCAAACTTGGTATTTAAGTTTAGTATTTTCCAGGGATGCGACACGAACATTTTGAGAAAAATCCCCCCACCCCCAGCTACCCTTTACATGGAACTTTTTCGAAAAT
This sequence comes from Hymenopus coronatus, assembly GCA_030762935.1. Lineage (NCBI taxonomy): Eukaryota > Metazoa > Arthropoda > Insecta > Mantodea > Hymenopodidae > Hymenopus > Hymenopus coronatus. The sequence continues at coordinate 27,646,251 of CM060889.1, forward strand.
TTTGATTTTCTCAAAAATGGCTCTAACGATTTTGATTAAAATTTCGGATATTAAACATATTTACCTGACAAATGAAATGTATATCTTGAATTTTCTGGGAATAGCCTCTGAAGAGTAGTTTATTCTGGATGAATTTTACTGAATTTTGAATAACTGCTAAACCACAAGAGATGGACAAAAACTTACTACACAAAAAATGTAAGCACATTAAAACACACAATTTATGTTATATACATTTTTTTCGTGGAGTTCGTCGTTTTTGTGACACTCCTTATTTTTGGTTTCTGCTATGAAAAACGTATACTTTTCTCATACTGGAACTTGTCAACTCCTATCCATATAAACAAAGGAACTTCGTTGACATAGCAACCAGCTTTTGACTATCACTTTAACCTACGGTTGTCCCTTACTTCGCTTCTACTTACAAGGAAGCGAGTAATAAGACTATTTCTGCTAATTTTTTCTGATTAGCATAAAGTAAATAGAAGTATAAGCTTTTTAAGAATTATTTGTTGCAGGGATATGGAGAAAGTCATGTGAATGGTACACATCAGATTTTTAGAAAAACCTCAGCGCGCGCGTGAGAGAGAGAGAGAGAGAGAGAGAGAGAGAGAGAATAGCATAAATAAAAAACGAAACGATGTTTGAATCAAAACTTGGTAATTAGGTTCAGTATCTTCTAAGGCTGCAACACTAAGATTTGAAGAAAATTTCCAGCCCCAAAATATCCTTTATATGCAACATTTTTTAAAAAAAAAAATGATTTTCTCAAAATGGCTCTAAATTTTTTGGGGAATAACCTCTGAAGCCCTGTTCATTCTGGATGATTTTTGTATAACTGGTAAACAAATCTCAATACATAAAATAAAAAAAAAAAAAAAAAAGTAGATCTTGTTGAAGTATACAATTTAAGTCAAATACACCTTATTTTAGTTAACCATTTAGAGGTATTGCTTGCTATTGGTTTAAATTTTCCAATACTCATATTTTTCTCAAATGGAAAGTCGTTATTCGTTTTTCCTTCTCCTGTTCAAGCAAAGAGAACGGAATTTTACAAGCATCACACACCAAAAACTCTTGGATTTGACTCATTTAGCCTACTGTACTACTCTCTTCCCATTGCATCTACAAGAAAATATGCAATAAAGTCATTTCTACACATGTTTAACTCGATTAACGCATATTAGATAGTAGAAAGAACTTTTCAAATAGTTTGTTGAATGGGTAGAGAAAGCCATATGAATCAAACTAGCTGAATTGGGAAGAGTTGACATGAAACGATAGGTAGTCATTTATGAAATACTCAGATGATCGAATTATTATTATTAAAGTAAGGAAAATTGCTAGAGAATGTTTAAGGGCACAAGAAAAAGCAGAATGGGAAAGAAGGTGGTAATCTGAATTAAAGGTAACCGTAAGAGAAATCGGATTGGGCGTTATCAAATTTACAAATAAGCTGACCAAGACCATGGAATAAAGCGAAAACAAGGACAGATAACATGCAGAAAATGGAGGTGTATGGCAACTTAAACGATAGTGCCCTCTGATACATTACACGATTTTCAAGAAAGACTGGAACGGAGAAAAATACGCTGATGTTTTGTACTAAAATGGACAGTTGACGGGTTGGAGGGGTCTGGTAAGGTCTTGAAAACGGGCAAACACTGTTAAAGGATTTAAAAGTTGATAAAGAGTTGTGCCTATTATGTAGCAATGCAGACGAGAATTTGTATTGTAGAACAAAATGTTCAGAAACCAAAGTTAAGTATGAGGAAATATGGGATAACTTCAGTCAGATATAATGTTTAAAATCTTTTATAACGTTTGGAAAACAATAGGAAAGAATATATAGGGAACCTAACTAAATAACAGAAATTGAATGATATACAGATTCTATAACTTAATGTAATATACAGATGAAGGGAGGTTGCACATACACAAAGCACCAGGATGTTAAGAGCATTTCTAATTTTAAGCCATTCCTAGAATTGATCAATAGTGTAATTAAATTGTGCAACTGTCTGATTAGAAATAATGTTACTTATTTAACTACTGCATAACAACATGTAAATCCGTAATCACTGAAACTGTCTTGAAAATTTAAAGCTTATACTTATAAATGGTGCTTCAAGTATGGAACGATTTTAAATTTCAATCTACGATCTTTACCTAAATGGTACAGAATTAGATATAAATTTGTAGTTTTAAAATCGCTGACACTAAACAAGTATGTAGCTTGACATTACAAATATAAAAATCTGATGTGTTCCATTCACATGACTTTCTCTACATCCCTGCAACAAATTATTCTTAAAAAGCTTGTGCTTCTATTTACTTCATTCTAATCGAGAAAAAAATTATCAGAAATTGTCTTATTACTTGCTTCCTTGTAAGTAAAAGCGAAATAAGGGAGTACCATAGGTTAAAGTGTTAGTCAAAACTGTTTGCTATGTGACTGAAATTCCTTTGTTTGTATGGACAGAAGTTTACAAAGTCCTGTATGATAAAAGTATAAGTTGTTTAGAGCTGAAACCAAAAACAAGGAATATCTAAAAAAACGATCAACTCCACGAAAAAATGTATATTACATAAATTGTGTGCTTTAACGTGCTTTACTTTTTTATGTGGTAAGTTTTTGTCCATTTCTTACGGTTTAGCAGTTATGCAAAATTTTGTAAAATTGACCCAGAATAAAGTAGTCTTCAGAGGCTATTCCCAGAAAATTCAAAATATACATTTTATTTGTCAGGTAAATATCATTAATATACGACATTTTAAGCATAATCGTTAAAAAGTCAATTTTTAGAAAATCAAAATTTTCGAAAAAAGTTCCATGTAAAGGGTAGTTTAGGGTGGGAGGATTTTTCTCAAAAACTTCGTGTCACATCCCTAGAAGATACTAAACTTAAATACCAAGTCTGGCATTTTACCGACATTTCGTTTTTGAGTTATCGTGTTCACAGACACACGGACACACACACACGAACCTTTTTCTGAAAATATTTTTCTTGGTTACAGGAGACCCTAAAACATATATTTCCGGTGAAATCTCGGTAACGAATATTTTGGTGGAGTGCAATACCTTCTCTATACACTATGTACATAGTGCGTATAGAGAAAGTAATAAAAATGATTACAATGAACAAAAAATCGAAAACTTAGACTTTTTTATTACCAGATTTTATCGATGCATTGGCCCATAGACAGTGAATATCCATAATATATTAGGTTTGTTATTAACATGTTCAACGGCAGTGGCGAACTGCGTGCCAGTCTAAAAGGAGAACGTGGGAAACTGCAGGACGTAACATGTTTTCTCCATTAATGAATCGATGTTATAATACTGATGTTCATTTTCGTTTCTAAATGTCGCCCTCCGTGGTGTAATGGTTACCATGCTAACTTCATACACCCAAGGTCGCATGTTCAAACCCGGTGGAGGACGATTTTTTCGGGCGTAAATATCCTTAAAATTGGCTTCCTTCGGAAGGGAAGTAAAGCAGTTGGTCCCTGTTTACGGCATATAAAAGAACCTCAAGCCTGATAGAGAGGCCTCTGAGCAACATTAAGCGGTCTTTCACTCCCAATATACAGGGTGGACCGAAAGTTTCTCACCCCCCAAACGTTTCAGCGCGCCATTTGCTTTGCTTCTCAGTTTTAAATTCAATCGCCTTTTGGCGCCCAATATACCTCTCATAAGACAACAATGTGTGTTGTATTGACTCCAATTACTATTACTTCCATTGTTTACGCAGTGTGAGTGTGACCTTTAGATGTGCTAGATGTTACGTTTGATACATGTTTTTTCTTACTCTCCGAGGAAGCTGGTTATTGTGAAGTTTAATGAGTTAAAGAATGAAATTTCAGGTGGTATTTATCTTCATGTATCTGTGATCTGCATTCAATTAAGAAATGTTTACAGAGCTGTTGATTTGCACATCACAGCATGGGTTAAAATAAACCATAAATTTCTCACCCGGGTGAGAAACTTTCGGACCCTTTAGAATTCTTTTGTCTTTATTATTGTTAATTTATCAACGGGTATAGGGTCTTAAATCATTTTTTTTTTCAACACATTCCCCAGCAAGGGAATATTCACGCACAAAAATTCAAATTCTTAGTGCACAAGGGGTGTCAATAAAAGACATTACACAATGTCTGAAGGTTGAGAGAAACACTGTGAGAAAGTGGGCTAGAAAAGCGGAGGGTGATGTCGAGGACGAAAAACAAGGTGGTAGACCATCTAAAGTTACTCCAGATACAAAAAGAAGGCTCTGTAAGGATAAAGTTGCGGGCATACTAAAAGTTGTCCAGAAACTGAATTTTTCGACTGAATTCCAAGACAGTGGGAAGAAAATTGGGGTCACAACAGTGAGGCGCTCCGTAAGATTCACTGATTGGGTAAAACTACATATACGGAACCAGTCAAGCCTTTGCTCAGTGAAAAAAATATCAATGATCAAATGAAATGTGTAAGATTAATCCGGGAAGGTTTTGTTGACGACACTCCGGAAGGACATGTAAAAGGGCACATATCGTTTTTACACATGAACTCAACCCCAAACCAAACAGACAAAATCATAGGATCCGTACGAATGATCCTTCCAGCATTTCACCAGTCCTTGTTCCAAAATTTTCCCTGAAGATCATGGTCGCAGGTGGCATATCACGGTATGGGAAAACAGAGTTGCACATTGTCCCACAAAATCAGACTGTCAGTGGTGAATATTACAGACTGTCAATTTTGCCAATATTCAAGAAGACCCCTCCCAGTTTCCCAAGGGAAATATGGATGTTTTGATGCAGGATGGAGCAACAGCTCATACTGCGAAGACAACCTTGAAGGTGATAAAGGAACACTTCAACAACGTTTGGACTGACTGGCCAGGAAATTCGCTTGATCTCAATGTCATTGAGAACTTGTGGGCCAAACTTCAAGATAGTATTTTTAGACAACCCAGACCACGAAACAGGGATCAATTAATCACCAGGGTTCAAGAGGAATGGGAAAGCATCGACCACAACACCACCAAAGATTTGGTGCCAAGTTTCGCTCGACGCATTATTGCATGCCATGCCAACAATGGCAGACATACAAAGTTCTAAATTTGGTGTGTTAGATAGATACATGATGTTGAAAAAATAAATTGCCTAATTATTATTTAAAGGGTGTTATTTCTTAAAGCTGGGGGGTGATAAACTTTCGGTCCACCCTGCAGAATGGGGCGCTGAGAACCACAGCAGTTAAAGAGCATCCATAAATAAAATGCCATTTCATTTCGCTTCTAAACGAGTGTTTATTATTGTTTTCTGTAAAACACGAGTCTGCAGAGTATAAAGTATGCAACAACTCATTTTTCTTTAAAAAACCTCTCTGCCTCTTTGATACACAACTCTGTTTGTAACAGGTAATAGCTGTACGATGTGACAACAGTCAACAGAAAGAACAATTTAAGCAGAGCACTTTGACCTTAACACGAATATTGTTTTATTGCTTTGTTGTGAAGGAGCAGAGTCTTTAAAATAAACATCTGATGTTTCCATTCACATGACTTTCTCCATGTCTCTCCATCAAATTATTGTTAAAAACGTATTCTTCTATCTACTTCAAGCTAATGGAGATAAACATTAGCATAAATGCTCGTGTTACATACTTCCTTGTAAGTAGAAGGGAAATATGAGGGGGGGGTGTTACACTGGGCTAAAGCGAACTGATATGCAACAAATGAATTATCTTAACAGTTCTAGTGTTTTATTTGTGCTGGTTCTCTGTATCTTAATTGGTCACCCTTAATTAGGACCATAACATTTACATCAGACTATCTATGGGAATGTTACGTCAGACCAATAATCTAAAATGAGTAAATTTAGAAAACGGAGGTGCAATAAGTGTACCATAATTCTTATCCGCAGAACACTTTGGACATTAAACCGAGCAACAATTCATTGTCATTTTTACTTTCATGACGCCTCGCCGGCGCCATGTTGTTACATTTGGGACGATGTGGCGACGCGAGTTCATCAGCAGATGCTCCTCCTTCGCACCAGGCAACATCTCTGATCGCCTTAATGGAAGAGCAAGACAATACACACACCGAGAGGACAATCGCCGGTGGTTAGGGCTGAAGTTTGGAACAAGGCAGGGTATTAAGCTGCCTTGACGGCTGGAATGCCTTATCCTCTAACGGGTATTATCGGCTGAGGTGATTCGGGGATCCGCTTTTTCCTTTTCCAACCTTACTGCCATTTCGGACCCTCCACCAAAACCAGTAACTCCATCGCAGGTCACTAACTACTGTGGCGTAATGTCTGTTACCCCTGATAGCATCAGCTACGTCTGACAAACTGTTCTTTGTATTGTGCAATCTACGACTGTGTTGATCGCTACACGGGTCAGGTGACATGCCAATCATAACCAGAAACCCCCGGACAAGCGCAGTTTCATCCACGTCATCTCCCATCGCCGCAGCAGAGCCACTCTTTGCCCACAGATAAGCCGTCTGCTAAAACTTAAGCAACCACAGTCCCTCACAACTTCAACAGCCACATTGCAGAAAACACCTCAGCCATCCAGGAACTTCGGAGTACACTGCAGACTCAATACTTCAAGCATTTGTAAACTAACAACCATTTGGAAGAAACCGTGGAACCAGCCACGGCGAACATGTTTGATCTTGCCAAAGTCGATGACAACAAACACACCATAAGCATGAACGGTGCTAATTTGCTTCTTTAATTGTTTTATAATAAATAAGGGTACTGAACATATCTTATTATCAGTTAAAACCGTCTATAAAGGTACCGAACCTCATTCCCTCAATCTACACACGCAGAACCATCTCAAACTTTTGATCCCTGAGGCGGTACCGGACATAACAGTTCATATTTAGAATCACTGGAGAATAAAAAGCCTCCCTAACACAACTTTCCGTGATCCTTACTCAATTCCCTTGTACTTTTCCAGAATATTCATTTCTGTTCCCCCTTAAAAGGAATCCTGAGGACTCCTATATTCACGTTTCATCATAGATTAGCACCTATTGTAAACAACAGCATAGTATGCAAGAGGTTTAAGGTCATCTAATACTGGTAAACACGCTATATTAAGGCGGGTATTGTACGGTCTGATTTATGCTGTTATTTAAAATGACATTACAATCCTCTTGTTTTATAATTATACATGAAGTGGTTTAATCTTAATTATCGCATTACACATTAAAAAAAATTGTCATATGAAGTGTGAGAGGTTACGCTTCGCTCCAGATGTAGAAATATTACGTTACATAATCAACTTACCTGTTCTGAGTTTAATATTTGTATTTAGTGCAAAAAGAAAAGCAATAACCTTGCCGACTTGTGTGTGCTTAAAGGAATGTTAATCGAGTGCACGTGTGGCATGGCATCATTAAAATTGCACATTTATAGGCTAGGAAACAGAAATCTTGTTTTCTTCAAAATACTACGATTTCATGGCAGTAATGACGAGCTGTATCTAATTCAAACGAGGGATATTTTCAGCGTCAACTCACAAGAACTACGTTTATTCGCGAATGTCATAGAGCTTAAACTCTATTAAGTACAAACTAAGATTTTGTCTTTAAAATAGCATACATAAATGCAGGCCTTTCGCAAGAATTACAAAAGAACGTATTTATTGTAACTTAAATTAGCTGCAGCTAAAAAAAGAAATAACTTTGCAAGCCGGAAAGCTGAAGTAGCTTAAACTGAACAAAACTGAATTTAAACCTGTGGTAGGATGACCTTTATGTCTGATTAATTGCAACAAATGCGATTTCATAGTTCAAATTTTCTTGAGACAAACTTAATATTAAGCGACTCTTCCACTAGTATTCTCTTAAGAGGGTCCTTAGAAGTGATGTGATAATTTTCGATTTCGCTGTTCAGTTATGCCCATATATTATGGATTGAGATTTGACTCACGTAGCTAAAATGTATAAATTATCGTTGGATAATTATTTAGCAACCATCCATATACAGGATGTTTTGGGCAATTACCTTGAAAGAAATCAAGAATATTTCATATTCCTAATTATTCTACACGCTGGCGGGTGTTCTCTCTTGGGAAGTATACAACCAAGTTTTGTTCATGGTGGTTTCAATGGAAAGCAAATTTCTTACCCCACTTACTGTCGTACTGTCTTTGTGCACATTAACGATTTTTCCTGTTCAACACTACATTGGGGGTGCGCCAAATACCAACTCTACCTTCGCAATCGTGCTTTCATTCACAAAAATCTGATGTAATCCATTCGCATGACTTTCTTTATATCTCTGCAACACATTTTTGTTAAAAAGTTTATGCTCCTATTTACTTCAGGCTTAGCGAGAGAAAATTAGCAGAAATAGTCTTATTACTAGCTTTCCTGTAAGTAGAAGCGAAATAAGGGAGTAACATACGTTAAAGTGATAGCAAAAGATGGTTGCTATGTGACTGAAGTTCCTTTGTTTGTATGGACAGCAATTGTTAAATTCCTGTGTGAGAAAATTATAAGTTTTAAAGCTGAAACCAAAAACAAGAAGTATCTCAAAAACGATCAACTCCACGAAAAAAATGTGTATTACATAAGGTATGTCTAATGTGCTCTACATTTTTTGTGTGGTAAGTTTTTGTCTATCTCTTACGGTTTACCAGTTACACAAAATTCCGTAAAATTCATCCAGAATAAGATAGTCTTCAGAGGCTATTCCCAGAAAATTCAAGATATACATATTATTTGTCAAAAATATATCTTTAATATATTATATTTTAATCAAGATCGTTAGAGCCATTTTTTAGAAAATCAAAATTTTCGAAAAATTGTCCATGTGAAGGGTAGTTGGGGTTGGGGGGATTTTTTTTTAAAATCATCGTGTCGCATCCTTGGAAGATATGGAACTTAAATACCAAGTTTGGTATTTAACGGTCTTTTCGTTTTTGAGCTATGCTGCCCACAGACACACGCACACGGACATTTTTCTAAAAATGCTTTTTTTTTGGATTCAGGTAGTCTCAAAACATGTATTTACGGTGAAATCTCAATATCGAATTTTTGGGTACAATGCAATACCTTCACTATACACTATGTACATAGTGCGTATAGAGAAAGTAAAAATGACTTCGATATATCATCCTTCAGGCCAGTGTTTCCCAACCTTTTGAAGTTCACGGCACCCTTGGGAATAACATTAAATACCAGGGGCACCCTTCCTTGAATTAAAAGAAAATTAAGCTTAATATGTTAATTTATTGAAATATTATATAATAATAACGTACACCATAACATAATACAGTAAACTTTACTACAATCACTGAGTAAAAATACATCAATAAATTTTGTTCGATTAATGATTAATGTGAAACTTGTGATTGATGCTTAGAGCACAGATATGTGATGTCGGGTCTTACAGTTGACAGTGAAACACGCAAATCATCCTCAAGGTTATTCAGTCTATTTCTTACTTTGCATTTTATTGTCACCATAGCAGAGAAGGCTTGCTCGCATAGATAGGATGTTGAAAAGGGCAAAAGTGCGTTAATTGCTTTCTTTATTAGGTTAGGGTACTCCTCTCTCCGTTGAAGCCAAAAACTAGCCACCGACGCCTCACTCTTGGTGAACTTACCTTTGAGCGTGGAATCAGCGCAAAGATCAATAAATTCATCTCGTTCGCAAGCAGTGAAATCTATTTCCTCTGCACTATCTACGAAATCAAATGGTGAGACAACCCAGTCGAGATTCGTAGTGGAAATAGTTGGAAAGTACGCATCTATTGCATCTTGCAATCTTGATAAGTGATCACATATGCGGTCTTTCAGTTTACCCAGATCTTTATCTCCTGCCACATTAAGAAGAGATGGAAAGTTCGACAAATCTCCTTTTTGAACTGCAGACTTCCAAGAACTAAGTTTTCTTTTAAAACCTTTCATTTTATTGGTTGAGGAGATTATTGTTTCATGTCGACCCTGCATCGAAACATTCAGTTCATTCAGCTTATGAAAAATATCTGCCAGATACGACAGTTCAAAACACCAAGAATCACTTAGTAAGAGCTCATGAAATGTGTCTTGATTTTCATCCTTAAAAAAAGTTTTTAGCTGTTCTTTAAGTTCGTGAAACCGGTTCAATACGCGACCCCGCGACAACCACCTTACTTCTGTGTGAAGTAACAAAGAGGTATGAGCTGCATCCGTTGCGCGACATAACTGTTCAAAAATTCTGCACTTTAAAGGTCGAGACTTCGTATAGTTCACCATTTTCACAACTTGGTTAAACACTTCAGCAAAATCTTCATTACACGCTTTCACGACTAATGCCTCTCTATGCAGAAAACAGTGAGTTATAATAATGGATGGATTTTCATTGAGAGCTCTGGCAGTAAAACCTTTAATTTTCCCAGACATAGATGGTGCACCATCTGTACAAATACCACAACAGTCGTTCCATGAAAGACCATGGTCATTGAGATAGGAATTAATAGAAACGAAAATATCATGGCCTGTGGTTGTAGTCTCCAGCGGTCTACAGAACAGAAACTGTTCACTAATATATTTTTCATCAATATATCTGATAAAACCAAGGAGTTACGGTTTGTCACCAATATCGAGACTCTCATCTACTTGCAAAGCAAATGTTCTATAATTTTTTATTTTCTCCGTGACTTGTTCGTTGATATTGCAGGACATTTCAGATATCCTGCGGCTGATTGTGTTGTTGGACAGAGGAACTTTCGAAATTTGATTAGCTGCTCCTTCGCCAAGTATTGTTGAAACTATAACTTGACATGCAGGGCCAATGATTTCCTCTCCAAGTGTATGAGGTTTCTTTTTTTTAGCTATCAGTTCTACTACTTTAAATGAGGCTTCAAGAGCAGTATCACCTATGGTCATTCTCTTTACCATTCGCACAGCTGTTTTCTTCTCCCCTTCTAATATATGTGAAAAATACATTACACTTTTCTGTGACACACTAGGATGCTTTGTTGTAAGACGCCGCTTCAGTTTGCTAGGTACCATGGCCTCGTTGCTAAGTGTTTCGCCACAAACTAAACACACAGGGATAGGGTTTTCCTCGTTGTTATTCCACTTAAATCCATACGCTAAGTAACTGTCCTGGTATGTTCTTTTCTTTCGTTTGTCTTCTTTATGTGGTGAATTCGACGGTCCGGGAGAAAGTGTAAGATTTGGCTTCTTAAAGCAAGCAGCAGGAGCCGACTGTTCACTTTCACTGTCCTGGCGTTTACGTTTAACAATGAACTTATCCATAGCTAAACACTGTGAATCAACGCGAGGAAGACAACTGAAAGCGTGCGTGCGTGTCTGGTAGGCTCGTGGTGAGCCTGGGTGTTGTTGCTGTGTACCTACCCTGGTAAGGGTTTAACCACAGGAATGAGGTGATGGTTAAGGTTTTGTTTGAGGTTTCGAGTGTTGGTGTTAAGGAGGTAGCGCTGGTAGGCTCCTCGAGCGGTTGCATTTTCAGGAGCAGCATCCTTTCCTCTGCTCCGCTGGTGTTTATTTATTTATTTAAATATGGTGGTGAATTTTGATAGACCTGTCCCTATGGGAGGGAGGGAGTGCTTTGTTCAGCTATTACGCTGTTGGCTGGTTAACTGAAAGCCAGGAGCCAGGAGCAGGAACTAGTCGCCCGAGTGTACTCGGGCGGGGGCAAATCACCACGGTACCTATCCGCTTTTCTTGCGGATTTACCGCGCCAAGCGGCGTACACTTTTATATATTCATCTGTCGAAGTCTCGGGAATGTTCGTGAGGAAGCGAGTAGTCTCGGGAATGTTCGGCAGGGTATAGCTGTAATGCCATCTGTGGGATACTAGTATAACTGAATTATTGAAATGAATCGACCACTATCACCATCTGCCGTGCATGAGAGTAATTGATTTGACTTATTTTATTTCAAGACCTTATAAGACTTAAGGCTTCAGTAGAAGGTATTTTATTTTGTTTATCTCAATATCTCGCGGCACCCTAGTGTGCCGGGGCACACCGGTTGGGAACCGTTGCTTTAGGCTTTCTATGGTAGTCTTCAACAAACTGAGACTTCGATTTTCTGTTAGTTGTTCTCTACTCATTAGGTCTCTGAGGACAACCTGTTTATGCCACAAATTCGATTTCATTTCCTGCTCTACGTCTAAAAATACGAGTATGTTCAATAATTCTTCGTGGCGTTGCAGCAATTCTTCTGTGCGTAGTTTAGTGAAATCAAATATTGTTCATGTATTAAGTTGGCCATTTGCCTCCCCTTTTACTCTTTATACTCAACAGCAGCATATAAGATACTATTGGCTGTAATTGAGGTGAGACATTTCATTGTTGTAGGCATCTAGACTAATATTTACAACCACAACCAGGCATACAAATCTCCAAGCATTAAGGAGAGGAAATTAGGCTGAACTGTTACCGGACTTCGCTATGACGTACACAATAACCCCCCCCCCAAGCCTTTGTAAGTCTTTTGGCGTGTAAACCAAATCTGAGACGAGCGTTTGCCTGTCGACAACATGGACGCTGCTGTGTACCTTGGTGATGGTTTGTGTGTAACTAACTTGAAGCCAAATGCTTAAGAGCGCCTATGCCTGATCATAACCATAGCGTCTCCCTTTGTGAAAGTATTAAAAAAATCTTATTTTTCTAGTTTCCTTATGTTAAATTACAAAAACATTTGCAGAAATGGCTTCATTGCTCATTGCGTTGTAGATAAAGGAGCATACCGGCAGCAGAAACAATAGTCAAATCTTTAATCTACACTTAAACTGGAATCTACATGTTTCTTGAAGCAACTTAATGTTGTGATATACCACATATAAAATTAATTTAGAATAAAATGAACAACCATTCGCATAAAATTCGATAATTATATAAATGACATGCAAATAAGAACAAATATTTTAAACAATACCATATTCCGATTTTTATGCAAATAAAAATAATCAATTTACTATGTAAAGGAAGTTTGGGATGGGAGAATTTTCTTGAACATCTTTCGTGTCGCGTTCTCGGAAGACAACTTTAATACCAGGCTCAACTTAAATGGCCGAGGCTGCCATTTATCATTGTTAGTTTCACTGCTCCTCCCTCTCTCTCTCTCTCTCTCTCTCTCTCTCTCTTCTTTCTGTGTCAACAGACATTCTTTTCCAAAAATTATAATAGATATTCTTAGACTTTTAACTTCAGCTAGATTTTAATGCATTTGCTAAAAGCAATTTCCTAAGCCTATAAAATCAAACAGCTTACATTACAGGTTTCCCCCCCCCCTTGTACTTGGGACAGGTTCAACTTCAAGCCATGTGCATTTCACTGTTAACCACCCACTTGATTGGTGATAAAACAAGCATTATATAGAAACACGTGTCCGTTGCTGGCTGACCTTGGTTTTATGATAATAGTCGTTGCATAAGCACAAAATACGGCAACCGCAGCGTTCTGTCGAGAATCGATGAAAATAGCATTAAAAACATCAACAGAAGAAAAAAAAAGTATCAGCTCTAATTTGCCTGTTCAGTGTTCGTTTTTGGGTTCGGGACAAGTTATATGTTGTTTTTTACTTTCTCTATACGCACTATGTACATAGTGTATAGAGAAGGTATTGCACTCCACCAAAAAAATTCGATACCGAGATTTCACCGGAAATATATGTTTTAGGGTCCCCTGTATCCAAAAAAAGTATTTTCATAAAAAGGTCCGTGTGTCTGTGAACACGATAACTCAAAAACGAAAAGTCGGTAAAATACCAAACTTGGTATTTAAGTTTTGTATTGTCTAGGGATGCGACACGAAGATTTTGAGAAAAATCCTCTCACTCCAAATTACCCTTTACATGGAACTTTTTTCCAAAATTTTCATTTTCTAAAAAATGGTTCTAACGATTTGAGTAAAATATCGTATATTAAAGTTATTTACCTGACAAATAAAATGTATATTTTGAATTTTCTGGGAATAACCTCTGAAGACTACTTTATTCTGGATGAATTTTTCATAACTACAAAACCGTAAGAGATGGACAAAAACTTAACCCACAAAAAATGTAGAGCACGTTAAAACACACAATTTATGTTATATACATTTTTTTTCGTGGAGTTGATCGGTTTTGAGATATTCCTTTTTCTTGGTTTCAGCTTTGAAAAAGTTGTATTTTCTCATACAGGAATTTGTCAACTCCTGTCCATACAAACAAAGGAACATCAGTCACATAGCAACCAGCTTTTGGCTTTCACTTTAACCTATGGTACTCCCTTATTTCGCTTCTACCTACAATAAAGCAAAAAATAAGGCTTCTGCATCTGCTAATTTTTCTCGATTAGCATGAAATAAATATAAGATAAGCTTACTAACAATAATTTGTTACAGAGATATAGAGAAAGTCATGTGAATGGAACACATTAGATTTTTTTCTTGCGATAATAGGTCATTCTAGAAACATGAACACATAAGCTGGTCTCATGCTCTCAAAATTGCTGTGCGCCATTGATCTCATCAATTCCTGGATGTTTCGAAAAGGGATTAGTGTCAGAGCTTACACAGAGAAGATTCACGAGTGGTTTGCGTTCCTTCTCGAATATCCAATAAGTTATCAATCTTGTTGGTTGTGCTTGCATGCAATCGGCATCTTTTAATTCTCCAGGGCAGTAAATCCTACAAATATGATTTTCGAATATAGCTCAAACAGGAGAATATGTGCAAAGCATTAACAAAGTTCAATCTGAAATTAACTGGTTTAATCCATATTTGAAACTGGTAAAAATAAATAGTAAATAAAAGTGGTAATTTTATGAAATAGAGAACACTTCGGCGTTTGCTGTGCAGATTATGGATGAAATGCAACACGACAGTCCAAATTCTTGAACTGGTGACATCTCAAAGATTTGGTTTTATACCAATGGAAAAAACCTTAAATTCAATGTTACTGAGGAAATATGCAAGTACAAAAAACATCCTAGTGGTCAGTGTGACGAGTTCTAAACACAGAGATTGTGGCTTCGATTTCCTCCAAGAGGGAGCAAATGTTCTTTACTCGCGTTTATTTTCCTTCCTTTATAGAGAACAGTGCAAATAAGAGAAGGAAGATGAGTTCTTTATAGATTTAAACATCAATTACCTAATTTATAATCCAATATAAGCCTGTAAACAAACACCAACAACTCTTAAAAGATCAAATCCGGCCACTATACGATTTAGGGCGGCCAAAGTTAAAATTCGAAATACTGGAAAGCTGTGTAAACCCAGTAATATTATATGGATGTCAAACCTAGGCATGCACGTAAACACAAATAGGAAGCCTGAGAATATGCCAGCGGAAAATGGAAAGGCGGATTCTAAACCTCAGAGTTTCACACAGAATATAGAACTGAGAACAAGATCGAAAATAATGGACGTGGGAAATAAAGCACTTGGGCTAAAATGGAAGTGGGGAGGTCATGCCGTTAGACTACAACAGGATAGATGGGCTTATACTCAACAATGTGGGACATCTGAACTGGGAAAAGGAAGAGAAGCCGTCCTAAATGTAGATGGGCAGATATATTCCAGACAACAACCGGGACAGATTGGACGAGAGTCGCTAAGGACAGAGCGAATTGAGGAGGAAGATAGGAAAGAGCAGCACATAACAGTAAAGTGAGTAGTGTAGTGACAGTGAGAAAAGGGATAAAAACTGATGTCGCAGACAAAACTAACTATAGGAGTAGAATATAGTATAGTCATAACATTAGTATCATAGCATGCTGGCTAAAAGTGAACAGTTGAAGAAGTGATTAGGAAAGTTAAAATATTAGAAAAACACTCAAACTCTCATGGATTGGCTCCCCATGTTAAGAGTACAAGTTCCGAGCTATCCCTACACGAGTAGGAGGCCCTTGCCCTCAAGGGATGTTATGGGTTCTATTTGTTATTAATTATTATTGAAATGGACCCATTTAGAGCTACGCTGATTCCTACAACTATTTTACTCAGGCTCCAAACGTGAAATCCTGGCCAATCATGTTTGAAATAATGCTATTTATCCTCTAATCAAGACCCTTATTTACTAAAATGTTATCGAAATCCATTTATTTCTCCTTCATAGGTACTGTTTTTCGTTTTAATATTCCGAAAGGTCATAGGATATTATTATGCAGTGCTAAATAAATGAAAACAAACAAACAATTCTGACATTGTGTGCAAATTAAGAGCCAATACCACTACTTCTTCGTTTATATTAAACTGACAGTGAACAAACCCCTTACAATTCCTACAGATTTGATAACTCAATATTCAATAATTGTGGTTTTAAATAAGTTTGTTGCAATAAATTAAATCTTAATATATAATGTTGGACCGCCTAATGTAGTCTTTTCCCACGCCATACGGTAGTAATTACTAAACGATCGCTGCACAAATCACAAAAACGTGGTACGATCAAGCTGTACAGATCACACAAAAAGTATGAGATTTTCATTTTTACTTTCTCTAGCCCCATATGTACAACGTACATAGGGATAAAGAAGTATTGTATTCCACCAAAAAATTCGATACCGAGATTTCACCGGAAATACATGTTTTAGGACCCCCTGTATCCAAAAAAAAGCATTTTCAGGAAAAGGTCCGTGTGTGTGTGTGTGTGTGTGTGTGTGTGTGTGTGTGTCTGTGAACACGATAACTCAAAAACGAAAAGTAGCTAAAATACCAAACTTGGTATTTAAGTTCAGTATCTTCCAGGGATGCGACACGAAGATATTGAGAAAAATCCCCCCACTCCAAACTACCCTTTACATGGAACTTATTTCGAAAATTTTGATTTTCTTAAAAATGGCTGGAACGATTTTGATTAAAATGTCATATATTAAAGATATTTACCTAACAAATAAAATGCATATCTTGAATTTTCTGGAAATAGCTTCTGAAGACCTGTTTATTCTGGATGAATTTTGCTTAATTTGGCATAACTAGTAAACCGTAAGAGATAGACAAAAACTTACTATACAAAAAATTTAGGTATTGTTAAAATACACAAGCTATGTCATATACATTTTTCTCGTGGAGCTTACCGTTTTCGAGGTATTCATTGTTATTAGTTTCAGTTGTGAAGTACTTATACTTTTCTCAGACGGGAGTGTCCGTTTTTCTTTTGTTCTACTCCTGGCCAAGAAAAGGAGAGATTTGTAATGACAAATACACAACGATAGCTTTTCAAACATTTGACTATTGGTTTAGCCTAGTGTATTCCCTTATTTTCTTCCTACTTATACGGAACTAAATAATAACATTGTGCTAATGAGTACCACGATTAGCAAGTTGCAGGAAGAAGAGGAATCTTATGTATGAAGTTTGTAGAACAGCTAGAGAAAGTCATGTGAGTGTAACACATCAGATTTTTCAAACAAAGCCATTTACAGCCCGCCTGGGTAGTGTGGTGGTAGCGTGTCTGCCTCACATTCAAAAGGTCGTGAGTTCGAATCTCGCTTAGGGTGAGTTACCCGGATATGGTTTTTTTCGGGGTTTTCCCTTATCCTGAGAAGACGAATGTCGAGTAACTTTAAGCTCCATGGACTCCGAGATCATTTCACCAATTCTATTCATCGTCCGATATGACCAACCAGGTTAAAGGACGTTAAACTTAAAAAAAAAACAAAAAAAAACACACACACATTTACATTGATGGTAGATAAAAGTATTTAATTATGTATTTTAATAATAATACTTTTATTAAACCACTACATTTAATTCGAAATAGTTCTACTAAGAGCTAGTCCTTGATTCTCAAATCCTCTTAGATAAAGTCCCTTGTCACTATGTGTCTTGCGAATTTATCGGTAACTTGGAAATAACTCGATAATCACAAATGACAACCTACCGTACTTATCATCTTTAAAGAAAGCAAACATACACATTTTGAGGACCAATGTCATAAGCTTTTCATACCCATACTTTTAGGAAGAGTGAAAACTCCTGGCGGTAGCCAGTGCAGCCGGCTCCTCGGGTTTTGATTTCCATGGTTTTATTTCCTCCTTTATTCCGAAGTGCATTTGTACTTAATCACTATAATAAAACAGTTTAAAATTGTGCTACATCTGGACAGCTGATTATTATGTATATAATATGCAATTAGGTGCTTACATATCTTTGTACACCCAGAGACACAAAAAATGAGTCATCCCCAGATTCGTGTCGAATCGAAGAGTTTCGGGTATCTTCGTAAAAGCGGTTCACAATGCGCACGAAACAACTGACTATGGTTAACACGAAATGGTTAACTTCTTGAGTACTGAAAACAGACCAGGGACCAACGTTACGGTGGCCGAGAGGTTAAAACGACTTCGCTTCCACTCAAAAGTTCTTAGGTTCAAATCTCGCGCTGCTTGTCATTTTTTATATTTGTTAATTTTATAATTGGGTATGTAGAGCATATAATTGCATTAATATAACTTTGGCATTTGAAGTTATTGTTCTATCTGTGTACATAAAAACATAATTGTACAAACACTCGCGTTAAACACTAAAAAAATCTGGTGTGTTCCATTCACATAACTTTCTCTGTATCTCTGTAACAAAATATTGTTAAAAACCTTATTCTTCTATCTACTTCATCCTAAACGGAAAAACTGATAGAAATGGTTTCTTATAAGTAGAAGTGAAATAAAGGAATACACTAGGCTAAAATGATGGTCAAATCTTTTAAAAGCTGGTTGCCATGTGGATGAAATCCGTTTCTTTGCACTGCCAGGAATTGACAGTATTCCCGCATGTGAAAAGTTTTAAGGAATAAAAAGGAATACCTCAAAAATGGTCAACGTAGAAAATGTATGTGGCCTTAATTGTTTTTTTTTATCAGTTTACTATTTTTACGAACTCCAGCAAAATTTATCCAGAATAAAGAGGTATTCACACACTATACCAAGAAAATTTAAGATATATATTTTATTTGACATATAAATATATTTAATATACAGTATTTTAATTAGAATCGTTAGAGCCATTTTTGAGAAAATCAAACTTTTCGAAACATTTTTCATGTAAAGGGTAGTTTGGGGTGGGACGATTTTCTTTAAAATCTTCTTGTCGCATTCTTGAAAGATAACTTAAATAACGAGTTTGGTATTTTACCGACTTTTCGTTTTTTAGTTATCGTTTTCACAGACACACACTTACGGACCTTTTTCTAAATTGGATACAGGGGACCCTAAAACGTGGATTTCGGGTAGAATTCTCGGTATCGAATTTTGGATGGATTGCACTACCTTCTCTATATGTGCTTAGTGCGTGTAGAGAAAGTATAAATATGTGTAAATTGACACAATATCGGGTGTATGCACCGCCAGCCCGTATAACTGCCCTCAATCTTCGGGGCATAGAAAAAAAAATGCCTACACTAAGGGCCTTCAAGAGCCCAGACTTCTTGAATTTGTGCTCAGAAGCCATCCTTCGTCCTTCGCCCATTTGCAGGTAATTGCAGCTCAGCTCCCTTTTTACCTTAGCCCACACATTCTCAATAGAGAACAGTTTCCCATACAGGGAATCAAAATATTATCGAATATTACCGTATACTGCACACCGTTCATTATATCTCAAGCTGCTACAGCTTGATATCCAATTCCAAAACGCTACAGATTCCTGAAGCCACGTATTTTGCATCGTATTGGACCCCTTTTGGATGATTATCTTTCCCTTACGTGTGGAAGAAAATGTTACCTCATTTGAGAATATCACCACGGAAAGGTTTATGAAGGGTGAATTTAATCGCTTTGTGAAGGGAGCGTCAAAAAGAAAGAGAGAAAAAAAAATCTGATGTGTTACACTCACATGACTTTCTCTAGCTGTTCTACAAACTTCATACATAAGATTCTTCTTCTTTCTGGACCTTGCTAATCGTGGTACTCATTAGCATAATGTTCTTATTATTTAGTTCCGTGCAAGTAAGGGAATACACTAGACTAAACCAATAGTCAAATGTTTTAAAAGCTGTCGTTTTGCGATTGTCATTACAAATCGCTTCTTTTCTTGGCCAGGAGTAGAACAAAGGAAAAACCAGACACTCCCGTCTGAGAAAAGTATAAGTACTTCACAACTGAAACTAATAACAATGAATACCTCGAAAACGGTAAGCTCCACGAGAAAAATGTATATGACATAACTTTTGTATTTTAACAAGCCCTAAATTTTTTGTACAGTAAGTTTTTGTCTATCTCTTACGGTTTACTAGTTACGCCAAATTAAGCAAAATTCATCCAGAATAAACAGGTCTTCAGAAGCTATTCCCAGAAAATTCAAGATATACATTTTATTTGTTAGGTAAATATCTTTACTATATGACATTTTAATCAAAATCGTTAGAGCCAATTTTAAGAAAATAAAAATTTTCGAAAAAAGTTCCATGTAAAGGGTAGTTTGGGGTGGGGGGATTTTTCTCAAAATCTTCGTGTCGCATCCCTGGAAGATACTAAACTTAAATACCAAGTTTGGTATTTTATCTACTTTTCGTTTTTGAGTTATCGTGTTCACAGACACACGGACACACACACACACGGACCTTTTTCCCAAAATGCTTTTTTTGGATACAGGGGGTCCTAAAACATGTATTTCTGGTGAAATCTCGGTATCGAATTTTTGGGTGGAATACAATACCTCTCTATCCCTATGTACATTGTACATGTAGGGCTAGATAAAGTAAAAAAGATCTTAAAAATTTTTCAAAACATTGATTTTCTTAAAACTGCTTTTAGTATTTCTGTGCACCCATGCTTTCATGTGCAACATATTGATGTTCGGTAGAATAAATCCTTAAAGAAGCATATTACGAGTATTAACTATACCGAGTGTCGAGTGTGAAATATGTCAAATAAATAGCCGCTGTGTTGATTCAGGATCATTAAGAGAAGGAACAAAAAAAAAAAAAAAAAAGTTTGCTACATGCGAGAAGCGAACCTGTGACGCTCAGCAGAGGATTAACCTACGTTTTGACACAGCGCTGCAGTGAAAACAGATAAAAAGTGGCAAGTTTTATAACCCAAACTGTATCATGTTTTGTGTTAATATTTATGGTTAATATTGATAATTTGTTGTTGAAGAAGCTTAAGTTATGTATTTGATTATGAGTATTGATCATATGGGTTAGTAATATTAAGATTTGAAATAGTGACAACTTATTGCTACCGCTATACAATTGTATCGCGGATGGCGTATACAAGGCGCTGTGCCATGAGACGAATTCGGCGTTCCAAACATGACTCATTTGTTTTTGGCGATGGATGTAGGTACATGATTGTAAACATTGCACACGCTTACCCCATTAAACATTGTTCCATAGCTGAAGCTAGAGCTGTAGCTCGTAGTTTTCTTATTAAATCCACGGTCTATCATATTCTTTTCTTATTCGTAATCTATTCCTAACCTCATTGCCGGAAATATTCTGCTTATACACGGAAATGTGACCAACATGAACTTAAGTCATATTTAAATTTTTGGGGGTTTTCTTTCTCTATGATACTCTTTTATTTTGAAGAATTACTTTCAATTTTATCACGCTCCTAGAAAAGAGCTCACTTCGGGAATTTACTGGAAGGCTACGGATTTTCTAGAGGTAAGGCAAAATAATTCTACTTCTAGATTCAAACAATTTACTTTGATGATTAATATAAACTTCACAATATATTCATATGCCCTCATTTTCACAAGGAACAAACTCTTTTAACTTACTCAAGTTTAATTAATAAAGCCGAAATTCAAGAGTAAAATGGAATAAAACGTACGCTACATGCACGCTAATATGATATCAGGGGTGAGTGCTCTTAACGGATGTTACGTAAACTGTTTTTGCAACTGCAACATGCCTGATGCTCGGTCAGAACTAACGTTTATTCAACAGTTTTTACGTTTGATAATGCACCTCGCACTGCTAGCAACGTAAGGCACAAATGCGTCAGATTTTAAAACAGAGAATAGGTTTTCAGAAAATTGAAACATTCCATAAGCGATATGAAAGCTATTCTATGCATTTAATTAAAATTAAATTAAAATTTTTACAGTATGTTCAACAAAACTGAACATCTGGTAAAGTCATCATCATCAACAACTCTTCATGGATTAGGAGAATTCTCCGGTTCCGGCCTCATATTTCTTCCCATCTTTTAACTGGTCTTCCTATTGTTCTGTAGTCAAGAGGTTTATATTTGTATGACTGAAATGGAATGCGAGAGTTATCCATTCTTTGTAAATGACTTTTCCATTTTTCTCTATTTATTTGTATCTTTTCTTTTAAGGAAAATATGTTTAATTCTTTCCTTATGTCTTCATTTCTAATATAATCTTGTCTGGTGCATCCTTTTACTGCTCGGAGATATTGCATTTGGCTTCAATCTTTCTTTATAAGTGTCCATGTCTCCGAACCATATAGTAAAACTGGAACAACCATTGTCTTATAGAATTTTAGGTTTGTATCTTTTCGGGTTTTTCTTTTCAAGGTACGAGCTATTACTCCACAAATATATTGGAACTTACTCACTTTATTATTTATTTCTTCATTGCTTGTTTTAAAGGTTACATTACAACCCAAGTAGTTAAATTTTCCCACCTGTTCTAACACTTTATTGTTTAACACCATCTTTGATCTTTTTATGTTTTCCTATAAATGCCATTTTGCTACTGATATACTTAAACCATAATCCAGGATCAATTTTTGTAACTTGTACATACTTGCAGCTTATCTTCTCTGTCTTGTATTAACATCATGTCATCTGCAAAGAGTAGCATATTTAAGGCATTATTTTTATTTATTTGTTATTCCTAATGGTATTTCACCTTAATTTTCTGAGAATATCGTTCATATAGACATTAAATAAAAGCGGAGATAAACTACACCCTTGTCTTAAACCATTATTAATTATCATATCTTGTGATAATCCTCCATTTCCCAAAACTATTTTTATTTTTGTTTCTTGATATATATTCCTGAGTACATCTATCAATTGTTTTGGATATCCTTTTTTGTCCAATATATGCCAGAGTCTAGTTCTACTTACCTTATCAAAAGCTTTTTCTAAATCTACAAAAGCTATGTGTTTCTAAATTATATTCTCTTCTCTTTTTCAATAATTTGGTTAATAGAAAATATTCTGGTAAAGTAAATGCAGTATAAATAAAATGACTGTACCTCATTTAATCATACTGCGTGCACCAACACTCGTACTGGCTGTGCATAATCTATAACGATTAAGTAGTAATGATAAATTATTAATTAGCCAACCGCAATAATTTCCAACAGGCGAACTACAATACAACAGCATTACAAGGTATAAGCACAATAAAAAAAACTGTTACAAGAAATTGACATAGTATGCATGACAAATATACGAATAGTGTTGTTTTTTCACAAGCCATGCGTAGGCTTCTGTGTAGGCTTGTCGGCTATGGCATTGAATTTTTCAGTCTGGTTTACCTATCCAAATATACGAATTAGTTTGTCACTTCATTAAATACTTGATTATGTTGTTAGAAGCAGCTTTCGATTTTATTACATATTAAAATATATTCCGATAAGGTAATTTTAATCAGTTTTGAGACAGTGAAGAGGGTAGATTAGGACATCACGTGGCCGCACTGGCGGCTGTCTCAATGTGCAGACCTAGACACAATCAACCTGTTCTCTCTCTTTCCTTTCCAATGTTTCTCAGACTCTGGCCAAAGTATTTAAACATCGAGTAAATAAAGAATGAAATGCCAAAGAAAGGCACAAGCAGCATGTGTTTATGTTATAGTCGAAAGGTGCTAGCTTTAAACTTAACTACGCTACATAACAATGGAAGGGACAGACGTGGGTAAGTTCCTAGGTTCAAAATGTTCAACTAAAAGTTTGATTTCCACCGGGGCAGTAAATGTTTACTATCGAGAATAATTTCCTATCCTCTGTACAGTCTGATATGGATGTATGCGTATACTGTAAAGTAAAAAAAAAAAAAAAAAAAAAAAAAAAAAAAAAAAAAAAAAAAAAAAAAAAAAAAAAAAAGGCGTTGAAAAAAAAGCAGCGGTCTGATTTTTGTGATGCGGGTAATATTAATAATTCATATCCTAGTAAAACAGAACGTTACAACTGTACAAAAACAAAAATCAGAACTGTAACCGTGACAAAATATTTGACTATTTAAACCCACGATGAATATGATGATTACGATGAGGGCGACCAACCCGAAGATCGGAATCGTGGGAGATCACAACCCGACCGCGGTGACTAGGAATGTTGACTGATGTGGTTTGCCAGTACTTCCGCGGGATGAAGGTGAAGGGACACACCACCAGATCTGGAAAGCAGCACGAAAGAATCCTGATCCAGGGAAAAATCGAGAATAGCACCTGGTCTTCCGTGCGGCTTCACACAAGAGAAAACGTTGTTACCAATAGAATTCCAGAGGCAGGCGCGCCTCCACTGCGCTCCGGGAGCGGTCCATTTTACTTTGCTTCACATAAACTGTGTTTAATGATATAGGAAATGAGCAGAACGGGTTAAAAAAAAAAGTAAACATTAAACACTGCCATGAATAACTTCTTAAGTAAGGGGTTGAAAATAAGGATAGGTTGGTTTTTGTTATGAGAAGCTTAGTTTTCATTCACATTTACAACAACGTGTCCGAAGCTTTGTTCAAACTGGTCAGATGGCGGTCAAAGATACATAAAGACTGAAAACTTAGTGTTTCTTAAGGGGACACTGAGGTGGTTTTTACTTTCTCTATACGTGCTATGTACATAGTGTATAGAGCAGGCATTGTAATGCACCCAAAAATTCGATACCGAGATTTCACCGTAGTGCATGTTTTTAGACCTCCTGATTCCAAAAAAAAAAGCATGTTTAGAAAAAATGTCCGTGTGCGTGTGTGTGTGTGTGTCTGTGGGCAGCATAGCTCAAAAACGAAAAGACCATTAAAAACCAAACTTGGTATTTAGGTTTGGTATCTTCCAAGGATGCGACACGAAGATTTTCAATAAAATCCCCCCACTTCCAACTACCCTTTACATTGAACTTTTTTCGAAAATTTTGATTTTCTAAAAAATGGTTAACGATTTTGATTAAAATATCGTATATTAAATATATTTACCTGACAAATAAAATGTATACCTTGAATTTTCTGGGAATAGCCTCTAAAGACTACTTTATTCTGGATGAATTTTGCACAACTACTAAACCGTAAGAGATGGACAAAAACTTAACACACAAAAAATGTAGAGCACGTTAAAACAGACAATTTATGTTATATACATTTTTTTCGTGCCGTTGATCGTTTTTGAGATATTACTTGTTTTTTGATTCAGCTTTGAAAAACTTCTACTTTTCTCATATAGGAATTTGCCAACTCGTGTCCATATAAACAAACGAACTTCAGTCACATAGCAACCAGCGTTTGGCTTTCACTTTAACCTATGGTACTCCCTTAATTCGCTTCTACTTACAATAAAGCAAGTAATAAGACTATTTCTGCTATTTTTTCTCGATTAGCATGAAATAAATAAAAGAATAAGCTTATTGACAATAATTTGTTACACAGATAAGAGAAAGATATGTGAATGGAACACACAATTTTTTATAGCGATTTTGGTTTGATGTCAACAGATTTCGTCGTAAATAAAATTCCGAAATCATCTAGCCCAAGTGCGGAGATACATAATTCTTTCTGAACTTTAATATTAGGTGTTTTGCTAATACCTATGGCATGTTATGGCCTTTAATAGTTGAAGTAGGCTCCCTATTGAGCTATACAGGGCGACCCACATAACGTTTTACGGGTGAATTTCTCTTAAGCGAACAGAAAAAAACCAAATGCCAAGAATTCCAAATGTTATAGGAAGGAGCAAGGGCCCTTCCACATTGTGATATGGAAAATATTTTCATCTAGCCCCAAGCTCAGAATTTTAAATGCAACCAGGGTAATGTTTTGTACATTCTGGTTCCCCAAAATAAACTAAGCAACATGTTTTTTGTTTTAAATTAATTGTTGAACTCATGAACTTGGGGGTGAAACTCAAGTATCCAACGAAAAAACTTGGGTATTGCATTTAGCCATGTTGATTATTTGCTGTGGTTCTTCAAAATTAAAAAAAAATGGCGGAATTTGGCGTAGAGATAGATATGATTTTAGTATTAGGTGAATACAGGAGAAACTATCGAACTGTATCGGCAGTACTCAATGACAGGTACAGGATGCAAATGTCGCATATGAAATTCAAACGACTACGTAGGTATGGAAGTGTAAAGGACAAGAATCGCTTGAAGGCGAAATCAAAAGTGAATGATGAAAATAGTATCAATATTCTCGCTGCTGTAGAAGTAAATCCAAGGTAAGTCAACGTGAACTGTCCAGACTGTGAGATCAGTCCCACTTCTGTACAGCGGATACTAAAGCAACAGAAATACCATCCTTATCATGTGCGTTTGCACCAACAGCTCACACAAGAGATTTTCAGCATCGAGCTGTTTTTTGTGAGTGGTTATCCAATGTCATTGCAGAGAATGGTTCATTCTGAGCAAACATATTGTTTTCCGATGATGCAACATTCTCAAATACTGGACAAGTTAATAGACATGCTGTGTTCCAAACGGATGAGAATTGTGCCTTTTCAACATCGCTGACCGCTAAATGTTTGGTTTGGAATTCTTGATAAAACCTTGTCATCGGCCCCAGGGTTGCCAGATTCATTTCACAAAATATCGCCAGAATTATTTTAAAAATCGCAAAAATCATGTTGAAATCGCCCAATTTCACATTCAAATTTTCTTAGGGGGTTGAAAATGTCTAAGATTTGGTTTAGAATTTCGTTTGTGTTTTTTTACATCATGCTTCTTACAACCACACCATTGGGTTCTTAGTTGCAAACTTTACAATAAAAAACAAAAGCTATATCACAAGAAAACCACTAAAGCTATTTGTTTATTTATTTCAAGTTCACAACTGCAAAATCATATCTGCAGGATTTCTCTTTGGAACAATTTGCTTGTCGATAATGGTATTATAGTTGGTTTCTGTTTCTCTTTGGATTTAATTCATTAGATAAACCATTCCCATAAATATTTGGGAAGGATAGGGAATAATATCGGCTAGAGAAAATTTCCCACCCCCAATCGGGAATCGAACCCGCGACGCTTCTCAAAGCTGGAAAGCAACTCTTGTTAAAGGTTTATTACATTACCACTTACCGCATTCAACTGGTGCAATTGATTCAAACAGTTCTCTTGGACTCGGTGCGACTGCATTAAGTGACGTAACAATGAAAATAGTACGTAGTAGTATAACAGCTAATTTTTCTTCTGTGTATGTAGGTATTTTACACTGTTTTCATAGCAGTAGTGACTTAACAAACATACCATTACTCTACTCATTAATATATTACTTAATTTGTAAAACATAGTACAATATACATTTAAAGGAATACATTTAAATTGTTTTCGTGATTTCAGAAGAAGCCCAAAAATTCGCAAATCGCCTCAATTAAAACTCGGTCGGAAAATCGATCTTTTAGTATCCCAAACCAATCTGGTAACACTGATCGCCCCTTACTTCTTTGAAGGCACAATTACTGGCGAATCATATTGCCATTTTCTCAATCATGAATTGCCTCCCTTACTGGAAAACGTGTCCTTCAGTGTGAGAAGAGAAATATGGTATCAGCAGGAGGATTTTGCAATATGCACACGTCAACTTCTAAACGAGAAATTTGGTGATAGGTGGATTGGACGTGCTGGACCTATCATCTGACCTCTGTCCGACTTAAAACACCCTTGTACTTCTGTTTATGAACAGAAAGTCATATTTAAAGCACCTACAACCTAAGATAATATGAAATTTCGAATATGTGAATCTTGTCGCACCATTAATCCCTGCATTTTTATTTACTGTTATAGAAAACAATTTCAACAGAATTGCCAAATGTTTAAATGGTAATAGAGGCAACTTTAAGCATTTAATAAAGTAATTTAAAGTAATCACCTGAGTAATTTGACTTATTTATTTAGTATTATTTTCTAATAATTTATTGGTATACTTCATAGAAAACACCCTTTAACAGTTCAACAATGCATTTAAAAACGTTTAATAAAAGTTGCTCAGTTTACTGTGGGGAACCGAATATATAAAAACATTACCATGATTTTATTTAAAATTCTGAGATTGGGGCCCATGAAAATATATTCTATATCACAATTTGAAAGGCCACCCTTGCTTAAGAGACATTCCCCAGTAACACTTAATATGGATCTCCTTGTATATGTGTATATATGTTATGGCTTACATCGTCGAGGTTTTTAGTTTCTCTGCACGTACTATGTACATAGTGTATAGAGAAGGTACTGTATTGCACCCAAAAATTCGATACCGAGATTTCATCGGAAATATAAGTTTTGAGACTCCTGAATAAAACATTATAGAAAAAGGTTCGCGTGTGTGTCAGTGGACAACATAGCTCAAAAACTAAAAGACTGTTAAATACCAAACTTGGTATTTAAGTTTGGTATCTTCCAAGGGCGGGACCCGAAATTTTCAAGAAAATCCCCGCACCAGAAATGGTGAAACTTTTTGAAAATTTTGTTTTTCTCAAAAATTGCTCCAACGATTTTGATTAAAATACCGTATATTTAAAGTTATTTACAACCCAATTAAAATGTATATTTTGAATTTTCTGTACATAGCCTCTGAAGAGCACTTTGTTCTGGTTGATTTTTGCAGAATTTTTAATAACAATTAAATTGTAAGAGCTGGACAAACATTTACTATATAAAATGTAGATCTCGTTAAAATATACAATTTATGTCATGCATTTTTGTTGTAAGTTTGACCGTTTCCAATATATTCCTTGTTATTGATTTCCATGTTTAAATACTTATACTTTTCTCAGACAGGAAGTGCCCGTTTTTCATTTGTTCTACTTATGCCAAGCAAAGAAGCCAATTTCAATGCCAATCGCATAACGATATCTTTTAAAACATTTGACTATCACCTTAGCAGCGTATTTCTTTAGTTCCTTCCACTTATAAGGAACGAAGTAATAAGTGCATTCCGTTAATGATAATTTCGGTTAGCATGACGTAGACAGAAGAACATCTTTTGTAAGAAGTCTGTTTGTAGGACAGTTAGAGAAAGTCGTGTGGGTGTAGCACATCCATTTTTTTTTTTTTTTTTTAATAAACCATTATTTGGCCTTAAAGTGTGTGGAGGACCAGAAGACACAGCCTGCGCCATCTATGGGCTGATAGTAACGTTAGTCACCGTGCTGCCATCTGGGGTCGAGACTTGGAGAGAGATAACAATGTAGAGTGAAATGTAATAGTGTTGTGTACAACGTAATAGCCAATAAACACGTATAAAATACTATCATCTCTCGTTCTAATTTCTGGTAAAACCCAACATGATGGTGCCGAAACCCGGGAGTGCATGAACCAGAAGGAATGAAGGAAATATCACGCCGCGTCAGGGAAAGCTTCACTTCTAAATTGTGATTTCATCACGCTGGTGCGAGAGACTTTGGAACGAGCAGATGAGTACTTGAAATACTACATTGAATTGTACTTCTCTACTACTGTGTACTAAGGATATTGCACGACTTAATCACATCATAGATTGTAGTAACTACAGTATTAATAGAGCATGCATACAAGGGAGCCTGTCATTTCAAACATTGTCCTTGAATGACCTCTACGTAGGCCATTTGTATCGTGTGAAGTGTGCATGTTGCATGAAGAGAAAGACAGCGCCATCTGTGAAATATAACTCTAGAGTCCCCGTCACGAACGAAGGCGGATGCGCAGTAGACAAATGTCCAACGACGTCATTGTCATGTGATTTCTAGCCGATCAGGTGTAGTGTGTTTCAGTTCATGTTAGTGGGAGCTTACCCTGAAGTTTAACAGTGAAATTAAGTAATTGCGAGTTATAAATCTTCTCTTTTGTGTGTTAGCAAGACAGTGAATAGTTTCTTAACAGTTCTGACGATGGCTGAAGCAAAAAACGTTGCGTTCTTCGCAGTCAAGCAAGAGAAATGATATATGTGTACAAATACTTTCTGGGGAAGACGGAAACACCGCGAAGCTCACTAAACAGTGTTGCCGATTGTTGCAAGGAAACAGCTGAAGCCTGTCAGGTGGATATACGCACCGTGGAAAGAATGTTTTGTTTTATTTTAAATTCTTTATTTATAGTCGTCTAATTACTAGGTCTTTTAGCGACTTTTCATTTACGAAGTGGGTTTTTACAGTATAAACTTAAATAATATAATAATAATTACATCAGGATTATTAACAATAAACAAGCAACAAGATAGGATCTTAAAGGTATGAACAATGAATAATAACAGAGTCACGACTACAGTAGAATTTGTAACTATGAGAATAACCGTGTAGGTTTAAACAATATAACAAAATGCGGTCAATTAATAACAAGTGGTGGAAGGAATTGTAAGTGAAGCAAAAGCTTGTGTTCACGCAGGAGAGTGTATTAAATTTAATTCTCCTGGAAAAGTGCATATAAGGAACAAACCAATGACTGAGCTTGACGATTTCGACAAGAATTTGTTGGTTGCTTTTTTTTATGTATGAGAATGGAAAATTTCCTACAGCTCAGAAGCTTGTCATAGAAATGAAACATGACACCCTTCATAGTGAGCCCTCGGGATTCCGACTCTGAAGGAGAATCCAGCGACGAAGAATATGATAAGAAAATGTGTATTTTTATAGTGATGTGTCGTTTAACAACAAAGGAATGTGTTACTTTTCGGTTCGCGCCAACTGCCACGTGCTTGCGAATACCGCCCTTCATGCCTCCTTTTTCCCCTGTCTAGAAAAGGTAGCATTTCTCCTAACTTCCCCAACCTGCGCGTTATTTGTCACTTACCGCCTTCGATCATGACGGCAGCTCTAACTACAATTAGTAGTTGACCAGCTTCGAGCTATGCAGCTGTTACACTTGCCTGCTGCTACCTCACTAACGCAATGGCTACAGCAACGGACACAGCGTTAAACCTAGCAACGCAAACGAACAAGAGAACGCGCAAATTCCACAAGATTTGTTACGGCTATCAACGAATTCTCCGACTTAACAACACTGGACTGTGAGCATTTTCGAGATTGGCTGCAGGATACTCTACAACGTCATCTACTTTAGATGATTCAATTCACGACCTGCTTTCCGATGAAGAATACGCCACTGATATTGAGAAGTGTGAAGAATATATAGACGTCTCTAATCGAGCATTTCAAAGAGCTTCTCGTCTGATTGACAAGAAACTAGCAGCCTCGATGTCCGCAGTCACAATTTCACAGTCACCAGCCATTGCCACACCTACTCTAGAGGCAGTACAAGTGCAAATCGCAAAGCTTCTCAAAATTAAGCTGGAGTCGTTCTCAGGCGATGTGGAAGTTTGGGAACAGTTTACATTTTCAGTTGACCAGAATCCTAACATTTCTACAATTGCCAAACGTGAGTTTCTATGTGGGTATTTAGAAGGCGAGCCCAAACATTTGGTAGAGGGCATCTCCGTATCGGCCGACACTTATCAGGAGACCAAATTGATTCTTAATGGTAGATATGAGGATAAGAATAGAATTATACAGGCCCATCTGGAGGATCTTAAGCCGTTGCAGCACTACTCGCCAGAAGCCCTGAATGTTGCCTATATAGACTGCAACAGAAGGATTCAAGCTTTGAGATCGCTCGGAGAAGTTGATAACAATGACACAGTACTCGCTCCAAAAGTACTTCGAGCCTTTCCGGATGATGTGTGTCGCCGTTGGATCATCCATGCCAAACGTGAGAAGCTGTCTGAGGGTAATATCACGAAGCTAATGGAGTTTCTGAATGAAGAAGTCTAAGGAGCACGTATTACTCAAAAAATTAGGGGCGATTCATCTATTTTAACAACTTCAACTCCTACCGCAGCAGCTCTTCATGTTTGAGCCAAACAAAAGAAAGTAGAACGGAGTCACCGGAAAAGCAACGAGCCTTTCTGTGTCTTTTACGAGCGCCAAGATCACTGGGCTCAGGAATGTAGGAACATCACTGACGTCAGCGAAAAAATGGAGAAATTGAAGAACAGCAATCGCTGCTTCCTCTGCTTCAACCGGGTCATAATGCCAAGAACTGTGGGAGAAAAGGAAGGGTATCCTGCAAACACTGCCACCGGCTGCATCACCGGGCGACAGTAACGACTCTCCTACACCCTCGACTACAGTAGGCAAGGTGGCCATTGCATCTCCAGACTTAATCTATTTACAGACTGCCCGCATTCGGATTGTAGGACCAGCGGGTTTAAGTAAACTAACGCGTTGTGTACTGGATGGAGGTAGTCAATCCAGCTTTATTAGTTCCTTGGTGGACGATTTGAAACTGAACGTAATTGACCGAAGAGACCTGTCAGTCACAGCCTTTGAAACTTCACCAACAGCCACACGCCAACGGAGGATTGTTCGCTTCAACGTAGCAGGAGTCTAGGAATAAGGCCAGAGCATCTGTGAAGGCATTCCAGAGTACCCACGTCTACTCATATCATCCTTCAATTCCACACGACATCGACTTGTTGGCACAGACAAGAGGACTTCAGCTAGCCGATCCTAAAGACGTCTCAGCTGACCTTCCTATTTAGGTCTTAATTGGAGATCAATATTGGAAGATAGTAAATGATACTCAATCCATTCGACTTTAGTCTACGGTGGTATTACTTCCTTCGATCTTCGGGTGGATTCTCAGCAGCAGTAAATCTGGCATCACCGTCAACAACGTGGTTGTCAACATCACCACAGAACAACCTTCGGCAGCCACAGACGATGACATGAGACGTTTCTGAGATTTAGAAACTATGGGCATCGTAGACACCGATCGGAGTTTGACTGCTAAAGACGCTGCAATTCTGTACGATTTCCATGACAGCTTTCGGATCAAGGAGGGTAGACGAGCGGTCCGTCTGCCACGAAAGGAACCGCAATAACACCATAAATAGATTCAGGTCACTAAGCAGACGACTTGATAGTAACTCCCATTTGAGGCCTATATACTATGAACAGATGATGAATTATGTGTCCGCGATCAAGTTGAACTCATTGCGATAGAAGAAACACTCTGTGAGGCACTCTATCTACCCCATCACGCTGTGAGGAAGGACAAAGGCGGAATTAATACATGAAGGATTGTTCGACGATTCAAGTTATGAACGCTCCCTCACTCAATGATGTTCTAGAAAAAGGCCCAACCTGCTTCCGGATATAATGTCCATACTTCTGCGCTTTCGATTATGTTCTCAGGCAATCACTGGCGACGTGACCCAGACCTTTCTGCAGCTGACTCTGGACGAACAGGATAGAGTTCTTATCAGATTCTTCTGGTACAAGGTGGAGAAAGACGCCCTAGGTAATTTCCACACTAAGAACGAAGTAGCGGTTTACCACTTCAAAAGACTTCCCTTTGGGCTCAAGTAGTCCATTCCTTTTGTCTGCAACTCTACGAGAATTGGCTACCAGGTATGCAGACGACTTCCCTACTGATGCAGCTCTACTAGACAAGACCACTTTTATGGATGACTTTGCTGCGAGTACAGAAGACGATAGCAGCGTCATCACGGTGTACTACGAGCTGGCAGCCCTCTTACGTCAGTTAAGCCTATCCATGTCGAAGTGGGCCACGAGCTTAGAATCTCTGAAGACTATATGAAGAGTAGAAGCACGCGAAAATTAAGCGAGAAAACCAGGTTTTGGGAGTAAACTGGGACACGAAGTCAGATGCTCTCTTCTTTGACCATAAAAATATAACCGAGAAGCTACTGGATGGCCCCACAAGTAAACGGCAGCTTCCGAAGGCAACTTCTACCTTCTTTGACTCGCTTGGTCTGTTTTCACCGGTATCCATAATAGGTAAACCGCTCTTCAAAGAAACCTGGTGTAGAGGCATAGGCTGGGGCGAATTACTTCCCGATGACATAAGCATACGCTGGGGACAATGGACTTCTACCCTTCATCTCTTATCTTCAAAGAAGATTCCACGGTGGATAGGAACATCTCAGAATCACAAATCTCACGTCCACAGTTTCTGTGACGTTTCTGAGAAAGCGTATGGAGCAGCATTTTATGTGAAATCCGCAACTAATGGGACCTCCTTTGTTCACTTGTTGCCAGTAAGAATAGGCTGGCGCCCATTAAGAAAGTGGCACTTCCTCGTCTAGAGCTTCTTGCGGCATTAACAGCATCGGGACCTGCAACATTTTTGTCAGGAGATATTCAAGGCTACTCTATGAAGCGACGCAACAGTGGTGTTAGGCTGGATTCGGAGCAATCCCAAACAATGGAAGACTTTCGTCTGCAATACGGTGACGGAAATTCTGACGCATACAACACCTGCCCAGTGGCGGTACTGTCCCGGAGAGGAGAATCCTGCAGACTATCTAACCAGGGGACTTCTCGGAGATCATATACATTCACTTGAGATGTGGTGGCTGGGACCTCCTTGGCTTTCCCATTCTTCGGACCACTGGCCGGCGGAGGCAACAATTACAACTTCACTACCAGAGGAGCGACAGGCTACACGGCAAGTTTTTGCTGTTGATACATTCGCACCTGTGATAGACACCTCACGATTCAGCGGAAGTGCGGCTTCTACGCACTACAGCGTGGATTTTACGTTTTGCAAGGAACCTTAGAAATGCAGACAAAAGCTACGGTAGTTAACGGCTACTGAACTTCAAGCAGCCCGTCAGTACTGGATTCGAACTGTACAGCAGGAAAGTTTCCCTCTCGCGTGGACAGTCTTGCAAAAGAACACACAGATTCCAGCAGCATCAAAAATAGCGCGTTTCAACCCCTTTTTACACAGTGGATTGGTCCGTATCCAGAGAGCAACGACATCCAATGATCCTTGATGGATCTCACAACTTCACGAAACTGCTGATACACCAGGCACACATTCGTCTGCATCACTTAGGAGTACGTGTTATACTCTGTGAGCTCCGAATGGAGTTTTGGATTCTTCGTGCACGCCAGTCTATTAAGAAGGTACTCCACACTTGCCTTCCGTGCAAAATTGCTACCAATGCTTGCGCACAGGAGCTGGAGGCGCCACTGCCACACGATAGAGTGACGTCTTCAAATCCCTTCGCAGTAATGGGCATTGACTTCGCCGGAGGTGGGGAGCAATTTACAGAAGTCCTACATTACTCTCTTCACATGTTCGACGACCAAGGCTCTTCACTTAGAGCTGTGTATGAATATGACGACGGACAAGTGCTTAATGGCACTTCAGAGGTTTGCCGGATCGTGAGTTGCCGCACACCATCTACTCAAATAATGCCCAGTCCTTTCATGCAGCGAACCGTGAACTATCAGATGTTTGGAAGTGCTCACAGCTGACTTCACTCGCCAACATCTAGCTAGTCAAGGCATTACTTGGAAGTTTATTGCCTCACGGGCAGTTTGGTGGGGAGGATGGTGGGAAAGAATGATTGGCTCCACCAAGCGTTGCTTGAGGAAGGTCCTCGGACACTCACAGGTCGACAAGGAAGGATTAAATACGGTGCTCATAAGCATTGAAGCCGCCCTTAACTCACGGCCTATTACACAAGATGGAGACAGCGCCGAGGCCTTAACACCGTCTCACTTTCTTAACGGCGAAAGGCTAACGACTATATCATGTGGACCCGAGCCTAATACGGAAAGGAACTTGACAAAGTTAAACAGACTTAGACAAAAAAAAAAAAAAAAAAAAAGACTTCATGCGGCGTTGGGAAAAAGAGTATTACTGCAACTGCGCAGTTACCACGAAGTACGACGACCTCTTATGGATAGGCGACGTCGTCCTGCTACAGGAAGATGTGCGCGCGCGACATATGTGGCGCAAGGCCTTGGTTGAAGAATTGCGCTACGGACGTGATGGGAAAACAGGAACCGCTGTTCTTCGCCTGCGAATGGAAACCGAATTACCCGTTACGTGCAGCCGGTCATTCCTTTGGAGATGGACCAGGGTGGGGAGAATGTGGAGGACCAGAGACACAGCCTGAGCCACCTATGGGCTGATAGTAATGTTAGTCACAGTGCTGCCATCTGGGATCGAGACATGGAGAGAGAAAACAATGTAGAGTGAAATGTAATAGTGTTGTGTACAACGTTATAACCAATAAAAAGGTATAAAATACTAGCATCTCTCGTTCTTATTTCTGGTAAAACCCAACAAAGTGTGACCTAATTGGCCATCAGGGGAGAGGGAATGATTTAGAATACAAACACAGAAACACACCACAAATACCCATGCCCAAGGCAGCACTCGAATCCTGCGATCCCTTGTGCCACGAACCGCTTCAGCGTGCGCGGCCATGCAGACCGGTCATCGTCGAGTTTATTGTGTTGGTATAAACAGGTGAGTTACCTTGAGTTAGGCCACGCAGAGAAGTATGCAAATCATACCATCCGGGACGATTAGCTCGACGTAAATACTATGCACTTTTTCCCCCATGATGATCAAGCTAAGATTAACAAACCAGAGACAAATTAAATTGTGTTTTATTTATGGACGCTCTTTAACTGCTGTGGATCTCAGCATCTCATTCTAAATTGTGCATGAAAAAACCGCTCAATTTTGCTCAGAGGCCTCTCTATCAGGCTTGAGGTTCTTTTACTTGTAAATCTATGACATGGGACCCACGGAAGTAATCCTTCCGAAGGAAGCCATGCTAAGGATTTTTACGCCCGAAAAAAGCCATCGTCCTCCGCCGGCTTTGATCCTGTACATGAAGTTAGCATGGTAAATATTACAGCACGGAGGGCGACAATCAGACCGATTATTCAACCTGAAAACACTAACCAAGGCAGGTTCGATTCCAGGCGATCTCATGTGGGATTTGGGACGGGTTTTCTCCGGTTTCCCCTGCCATCGCATTCCACCGTGTTCCACCTTCATTCCATATATCATCAGTGTCATCGCCTACGGTGTAATATGTTGTAAAAGCGGGCGTTAAACACTATTTCAATACCCTGAAACATGTCATCTCTTAATGTTGCATTACATTTAAAGCTAGATGAAACTGGCTCGCAAAACTACTCATACTGACATTGGTTGAAAGGATG
Organism: Hymenopus coronatus; assembly: GCA_030762935.1. Lineage (NCBI taxonomy): Eukaryota > Metazoa > Arthropoda > Insecta > Mantodea > Hymenopodidae > Hymenopus > Hymenopus coronatus. Next base: position 27,683,298 of record CM060889.1, read on the forward strand.
AACTTTATTTGGACTGAAACGTGTATACAGCTGAAAATTCATAATACTCAGGAATACTCGGTGGGACTAGCTGCCGAAACCCGACCTAAGCATATCTTCTAAGCTATATCCGGTATAAGCTGACTCGCAACAACCGAAAACAGTAGCCAGAACGAGAACGAAAAGGTTGAAATACATGTATTTTAATGGGATCGTTCATAATCGACAGGAAGCTTTCCCGGTCCCCGGAACTGGAAAAAAGTGTTGGCCAAGTTTCAACTTTCTCATTCCTGGGAATGACACATTAGATCCATGTTGTGCGTAACACGTTCTTCGCTGTAGAGCTGATTTTAAGTGGACGTAGCATGAACCAACCGCTAGAGCGTACTCTAGTTGAACTCTTTCAAATTTTTGCGTTGATTAACCCGCATTATTTTCTTGGTGAAAAAAATATAATTGGTCAGTTAAAAACAAGACTTCCCATTCTCGGATTATGTGAACGAACCTTAATAGTCATCGAGTGCCTACACATGTAAAATCCCCAATGGTCACGCTTAGTTTAAGGACCTGCATATTTACAAGCAACATACGATTACATTAACTCCCCTGTATTTTATGTCGCCACAACAGGGCGTTTAGTGTTGAGATTTCGCATCAATGCTTCCTGAGGAGCCTAGTACCAAAGGATTTTTCTCGCTCCATTTCACTAGCCCTTGTTATCGCGTTATACTGACGTCAGAGAGTAATGCACTACGATATTTATGATAAGGGTGTAAATCGATACTTTCACTCAGCGAAACGCACTCTCTACTCTGTGCGTGAACTGAAAAACACGTAACATGGAGGGTATATCTGTAATTTAGAGTGGACTTTCTCTCTGGTTCTTCTAGTCTTTGTATAATTTTAAATATCGTTAAATTGCCCTTTTACTTTATTTAGTTCGTACAGACAATTTTAAAGAGAAATGAACTATAGAGAGCTATAGCTCTCTCACAAATCCCGAGCTCTGTATTACTTATTACTTTCTCTAGCCCCGTATGTACAATGTATATAGGGAGAGAAGTACTGCATTCCACCCAAAAATTCGATACCGAGATTTTACCGGAAATACATGTTTTAGGAACCCCTGAATCCAAAAAAAAGCATTTCCAGAAAAAGGTCCGTGTGTGTGTGTCCGTGTGTCTGTGAACACGATAACTCAAAAACGAAAAGTAGGTAAAATACCAAACTTGGTATTTATGTTCAGTATCTTCCAGGGATGCGACACGAAGCTTTTGAGAAAAATCCCCCCACCCCAAACTACCCTTTACATGGAACTTTTTTCGAAAATTTTGATTTTCTTAAAAAATGGCTCTAACGATTTTGATTAAAATATCGTATATTAAAGATATTTACCTGACAAATAAAATGTATATTTTTAATTTTTTGGGAATAGCTTCTAAAGACCTGTTAAATTCTGAATGAATTTTGCTTAATTTGGCATAACTAATAAACCGTAAGAGATAGACAAAAACTTACTATACAAAAAATGTAGGCCTTGTTAATATACACAATTTACGTCATATAAATTTTTTTCGTGGAGCTTACCGTTTTCGAGGTATTCATTGTTATTAGTTTCAGTTGTGAAGTACTTATACTTTTCTCAGACGGGAGTGTCCGTTTTTCTTTTGTTCTACTCCTGGCCAAGAAAAGAAGCGATTTGTAATGACAATCGCATGAGAGCTTTTAAAACATTTGACTATCGATTTAGCCTAGTGTATTCCCTTATTTTCTTCCTACTTATAAGGAACTAAGTAATAAGAACATTGTGCTGAATACCTCGATCAACAAGGTGCAGAAAGAAGAATATTCTTATGCAAGAAGTTTGTAGAACGGCTAGAGAAAGTCATGTGAGTGTAACACATCAGATATATTTTTTTTATTTTTGCAAGGAACTTATAAGTATAAATAATGGCAATTAATGACACTGTCACTGTCACTCATTGTGTCAGCCATGTAAAATTCGACAAATATTAAGAGAGAATGCATTTCTAACAAAGAAGTACTCTAATTAAGAGCGCCACATTGTTTTTTTCTACGCTTAACATCCTTTAACCCGGTTGGTCATATCGGACGATGAATGAAATCGGTGAAATGGTGCTCAAATGATGTCGGGGTCAATGGAGCTTAAAGTTACTCGACATTCATCTTCTCAGGATAAAGGGTAAACCCGGAATAAAAAAAATAGGCTTATCCGGGTAACTCACGCAAGCGAGATCCGAACTCACAACCTGTTGAATGTGAGGCAGACAGGCTACCCCCACATTACCCAGTGGGGCGCCACATTTTGTCGACTAAGTATTTCAACACTTTGAAACACTTTCCGCAGTTCTCAATTCTAGCTGTCATATATCCAAATAAACACAAACCTGAGGAAGACTTCCTCTCTGGCCGAGTAGTCAGCGCTCTGACTTTTCAATCCAGAGGTCTCGAATTCGATTCCCAGTTGGAGAGAGGAATTTTTCTTTAAGTAGAATGCCGTATTAGACTTATTCTCTAAGATGTCTGAAAGTATGAATGTGGGAGCGAAGCGTGTGTTTAATAGTAACAAATAACTGATAACAAGTAACGTTCAAAAAACCCTTCAGATAAACGAGCAATAACACCATAGTTAGTTATGTAAAAGTCCCCGATATTATTACAGAAAAATGGAGGGAATGGGGGATGGTTTCTAAGCGGAGGAGATCTTTACTCTGCTTGCACTTTAAAATTTAAACACCGACCAAAAGCAATATAATTAATTCTATGGACATTACGGAAACTTCGCGCGTTTTCTGTTACATTTCTAAATGTTTGCCATGCATAAGGTACGCATCACGTAACAGATATTGTAGATACATATAGATTATAGTATCATAACAAAAATCTAATATAATGTATTTCTGGTGTGTTTGTTATTATAATACATGCCTAAACATTCATCTAGTCTCTGGATTATAATGCGTATAGTCCGGGATGTCTACTGCCTTAAAGGTTTAAAATTCCAATATTCTTTGGTCAGTCTTTTGAGACAGTGGAGCGGGGCACACGCAACCGACCTACACAAAAGTTTTTGTAAGTTCGAACTTTGCACTGTCTCAAAATACTGTGACCAAATAATATATTTCCATTACTTCCTATAGATTTTGAAATATTGCAGCACTGCACCCTCATATTTCAATGAAAATGCAGATGTATTCAAATGCGTGTTATGGCTGCCTTGACTTGACTGGTTTATTTTTTCCACTCCACAGTAGAAAGATGCGTTTATTACTAGCTGCTGTGCCCGATATTGAGCAGCTGGCTTTTTAAATCCTGAATGACAATTTTATTATTTGAAATTTCCTTCAGTACTCTATAAAACATTATTGTTCAATGATATATAGATTTTTATGCTCTAGAACCGTTACGTTCATAAATCTCACGCGCTATTCATAAAAAAATCTGACGTGTTCCATTCACATGACTTTCTCTACATCTCTGCAACAAATTGTTAAAAAATTTTAGGCTTCTATTTACGTCATGCTAATCGAGAAAAAATTAGCCGAAATAGTCTTATTACTTGCTTCTTGTAAGTAGAAGCGAAATAAGGGAGTACCATAGGTTTAAGTGAAAGACAAAAGCTGGTTGCTATGCGACTGAAGTTCCTTTGTTTGTATGGACAGGAGTTGACAAATTCCTGTATGAGAAAAGTATAAATTTTTAAAGATGAAATAAAAAAATCTGATGCGTTACACTCACATTACTTTCTCTAGCCGTTCTACAAACTTCTTACATAAGATTATTCTTCTTTCTGCACCTTGTTAATCGAGGTATTCAGCACAATGTTCTTATTACTTAGTTCCTTATAAGTAGGAAGAAAATAAGGGAATACACTAGGCTAAACCAATAGTCAAATGTTTTAAAAGCTGTCGTTATGCGATTGTCATTACAACTCGCCTCTTTTCTTGGCCAGGAGTAGAACAAAAGAAAAACGGACACTCCCGTCTGAGAAAAGTATAAGTACTTCACAACTGAAACTAATAACAATGAATACCTCGAAAACAGTAAGCTCCACGAAAAAAATGTATATGACGTAAATTGTGTATTTTAACAAGGCCTACATTTTTTGTATAGTAAGTTTTTGTCTATCTCTTACGGTTTATTAGTTATGCCAAATTAAGCAAAATTCATCCAGAATAAACGGTCTTTAGAAGCTATTCCCAGAAACTTCAAGATATACATTTTATTTGTCGGGTAAATATCTTTAATATACGATATTTTAATCAAACTCGTTAGAGTCATTTTTAAGAAAATTAAAATTTTCGAAAAAAGTTCCATGTAAAGGGTAGTTTGGGGTGGGGGATTTTTCTCAAAACCTTTGTGTCGCATCCCTGGAAGATACTGAACTTAAATACCAAGTTTGGTATTTTAGCTATTTTTCGTTTTTGAGTTATCGTATTTACAGGCACATGGACACACACACACACACACACACACACACACACGGACCTTTTTCTGGAAATGCTTTTTTTTTGGATTCAGGGGGTCCTAAAACATGTATTGCCGGTGAAATCCCGACATCGAATTTTTGGGTAGAATGCAATACTTCTCTATCCCTATGTACATTGTACATACGGGCAAGAGAAAGTAAAAAAACAACCCAAAAACGATCAAATCCAAGAAAAAAAATGTATATGACGTAAATTGTGTATTTTAACAAGGCCTACATTTTTTGTACAGTAAGTTTTTGTCCATCTCTTACCGTTTAGCAGTTATGCAAAATTTCGTAAAATTCATCCAGAACAAAGTAGTCTTCAGAGGCTATTCCCAGAAAATTCAAGATATACATTATATTTGTTAGGTAAATATCTTTAATATACGGCATTTTAATCAAAATCGTTAGAACTGTTTTTAAGGAAATCAAAAATTTCGTAAAATGTTCCATGTAAAGGGTAGTTTTGGGTGGGTGCATTTTCTCAAAATCTTCGTGTCGCATCCCTGGAAGATACTAAGCCTAAATACCAAGTTTGGTATTTGACCGACTTTTTCTTTTTGAGTCATCGTGTTCACAGACACACGGACACACACACGGACCGTTTTCTGAAAAATACTTTTTTTTTTTGTTACAAGGGAATCAAAAACATACATTTCCGGTGAAATCTGGGTGTCGACTTTTTGGGTGGAGTGCAATACCTTCTCTATACACTGTGTACATTGTACGTATAGAGAAAGTAAAAATAATAATGGACCAAAACTTCAGGGCTATTCACGGAAATGGGAAAGAAATATCAACAGATGTAGCATTTCTGATCTCAAGTCTGCGCCCCAACAACCTTCCAAATATTGGAAGTTGTACAGTCTGTAAAACATTTTTTAGGGGCGAAAGATAGTCAAGTGCTTGAATAATTTTATATAAGCACAGTAACTGTGAAGGTGATAGCTCATTCCGAACTTCTTCTTGCTTGACGTTATACATCTCCTAATGTTAGTCAAGGATTATTATTATTATTAATAATAATAATAATAATAATAATAATAATAATAACCTAACTCGAAAAGAACAATTATTTTTTAGCAAAACGCTTATGTGAGCGGTATACCTCTCTGTGAGGGTGCGTATTTAATTGCTGTAGACCTCCTTTAAGGTTACCTCAAGGGGAAAAAATCTGTTACGGTCAAATCCGGTAACCTTGTGAACAGCATGATACAAAAAACGCCAATTCAGTTACATAATAAGCTTGTTTTTGTGTGTTTCAAGGATGCGATAAGAAAGTTGACCCAACTCCAAACTACCCTTCGCCTGGAAAGTGTTTATTTTTAATTTTCTCAAAAATTGTTTTAATTAAAATACGATATATTTAAAATTTTTGCATGACAATACAATATATTATATTCAATAGGAAAGCACAAACATTTCCTATATTATCTTACGCCTGAAGTTCTGCTTTGTTTCAACTAGATTCGCAGATTTTGATCATCGGGGAAGGTAAATAATATAATGACAAAGTGAATCATCAAATCAGAGTGAATGCTTCATTCATTAATGCTGCATGTTACATGAATGCCTCTACTACTTCCCCCATAGTTTTGAAGGTTTTCATTTATACAAAGGCTACCATGGACTGTCCATTCATTCCCCAAGGATACGCAGTCCAACACTCTTTGGGGACACGTAGGAAGCAAAACGTGGGGCATCGACGTCTTTCATTCCTTATGTAACACAAAGGTGATAATTTGAGCCCGGATAAAACTACTAAAAATCACTCACATGACCTTCTCTAGCTGTTCTACAAACTTCTTACATACGATTATTCTTCTTTCTGCATCTTGCTAATCGAGGTACTCATTAACACAATGTTCTTATTACTTAGTTCCTTATAAGTAGGAAAAAATAAGGGAATATACTAGGCTAAAGCCATAGACAAATGTTTTAAAAGCTGTCGTTATGCGATTGTCATTACAAATCACTTCTTGGCCAGCAGTAGAACAAAATTCAACCGCACACTCCCGTCTGAGAAAGGCATAAGTTCTTCACAACTGAAACTAATAACAATGAATACCTCGAAAACTGTAAGCTCCACGAGAAAAATGTATGACATAACTTGTGTATTTTAACAAGACCTACATTTTTTGTATAGCAAGTTTTTGTGTATCTCTTACGGTTTACTAGTTATGCCAAATTAAGCAACATGTATCCAGAATAAACAGATCTTTAGAAGCTATTCCCACAAAGTTCAAGATATTATTTGTCAGCTAAATATCTTTAACATACGATATTTTAATCAAAATCGTTAGAAAATCAAAATTTTCGAAAAAAGTTACATGTAAAGGGTAGTTTGGGGTGGGGGGATTTTTCTCAAAATCTTCCTGTCGCATCCCTGGAAGATACTAAACTTAAATACCAAGTTTGGTACTTTACCGACTTTTCGTTTTTGAGTTATCGTGTTCACAGACACACGGACACACACACACACACGGACCTTTTTGTGAAAATGCTTTTTTTGGATACAGGGGACCCTATAACATATACTTCCGGTGAAATCTCGGTATCGAATTTTTGCGTGGAATACAATATTTCTCTATCCCTATGTACATTGTACATACGGGGCTGGAAAAGTAAAAATCAAAAGTATGGGTACTAAATATTAATAAAGTATGCACATACATGCACAAAACTAGAAGACAGTGATGACAAAGCCTGCACTACAAGTTCAGTACTTCAGCTTTGAGTGTAGATCAGTTTTCTTGTGACTGGGCTTTCGGTTTACTCAATTCTACTTCATTGTTGCAATATATTACTTCAATAAATGCAATGGGTAGTTCAGAAAGAATCTCAGTTAAATTAGGTAGTAATAATGCTGAAATAGAGTGTGAATACACTACTATTCAAATGTTAGACTGGCTCTTTTTGAACTTGTTATGGAAAATAATTTAGCAAGTCGCTGGTTTTAACAATTTTGCCACAAATGTAGAAAACCTGCACCTACTGAGTGCACGCGCGCGTGTGTCGAGTTGTTAGTGAGAATTTGTGATGCTAACAACATACAATTCCCTCGCCCATTCCAGAACCAACTTACTTGTTTTCAAATATTCGGCATTATTGCAGGCTAAAACTGGACTTCTATTTTATCCAAACTAAAAAAGACCCCCAGTTTTAGCCTGCAATATTTTTTTCGAATATAAAGTTACCTACAGTTGAATCAGGACCAAGGAATGCACATCAAGGAAACTGAAAGAAAGGACACTATGTAACGATGGAGAAATATGTAGAAACCTACCACCTCCACTTGGTCATACATCATGCTCTTAATGGATGATTTGATTGACATAAAGTTATCTGAAAAGATATGCAATATAATAACTTATATAAAAATATTTACTTGATTAACAAGATAATCCACGAGTAATCACCTGAAAATATAATCTAAGCTAAAGCAATGCTAAATAGATACTCATCCATGTTTACAATCTCTAGCCCGTACGTACATTGCGCGTAGAGCATAAAGAAGTTATTGTATTGCACCCAAAAATTCAAATTCGGAATTACATATTTTAGATCCCTGAATAATAATAATAATAATAATAATAATAATAATAATAATAATAATAAAAAGCATTTCTAGAAACATGTCTGGCTGTATCTGTGGGCAGCATAGCTCAAAAACGAAAATTTTTTCGAAAATGTTGATTTTCTCAAAAATAGCTAACGATTTTGATTAAAATGTCATGTGTTCAAGATATTTTCATGACAAACGAAATGTATACCTTGAATTTTTGGGGGAATAACCTCTGAAGAGCTTTTCATTCTGGATTACTTTTTAAAATGTTTATGTAACTGGTAAACCCTAAGAGATAGACAACAACTTACAACACAAAAATGTAGATCTCATTAAAACACACAATTTATGTCATGTACATTTTTTGTAGAGTTAGCCGTTTTCAAGTTATTCCGAGTCATTGGTTTCAGTTTTAAGCTACTTAAACATTTCTCAACCGGGAGACGGTGTGACTGTTTGCTCTCAGCATGCAAAGAGAACCTAATTTCAATTGTTTCACTTAGCGACCGGCTTTCTAAAGATCTGATTATCGCTTTAGCCTTGTGTATTTCTTTGTTTCTCTTTTACTTACAAAGAAGCAAGTAATAAGACCATTTCTGGCAATGTTTAGCTTGGTTAGCGTGAGTATATAAATATAGTCTTTTATACGGTTTTATAGAACGGCTAGAGAAAGTCATGCTAGTGGAACACATAAGATTTTTACTTTCTCTACTCGAACAGAGTACGTAGTGTCTAGAGGAGGTATTGTCTTCCACCCAAACATTCGATACCGAGATTTCACTGGAAATACAAATAAAGCATTTTAGAAAAATATCCACGCACGCATGTGTGTCTGTGAACACAATAACTCAAAAGCGAAAAGTCGGTAAAATAACTAACTTGGTATTTAAGTTTAGTACATTCAAGGATACAACACGAAGATTTTGAGGAAAATCCCACCACTCCAAATTTTACTTTAGATGGAAAAAAAAATCGAAAATTTTGATTTTCTCAAAAATGGCTTGACGATTTTGATTAAAATGTCGTATATTACAGATATTTACCTGAAACATAACGCGTATATTTTTAATTTTCTGGGAATAACCTCTGGACAGCTCTTCATTTTGGATGAATTTTGCTGGTAAACCATAACAGGTAGACAAAAACTTACTACACAAAAAATGAAGATTTCCTTAAATCACACAATTTATCTCATATACATTTTTTCGTGGAATTGACAATTTCCAAGATATTTCTTGTTATTGGTTTGTTTTAAAATACTTAAAAATATTTCTCATACAGGAATTTGTCAACTCTTGATCAGGCAAAGAAGTGGATTTCAATCATAATGCAATCGGCTTTTAAAAAATTTGACTATCGTTTTAACAAGTGTAGTCCATTCCCTTTTACTTACAAGGAAGCAAGTAATGAGATAATTTCCGTTAATATTTATCTCGATTAGCATGAAGTAGACAGGAGAATAAGCTTTCAACAATAATTTGTTACAGAGATGTAGAGAAAGTCATGTTAATGGATAAATCCGATTTTTTTCCATTATGTAACCATAAATTCCAGTATAATTTTAGTATATCCAGTAATGCAAGTATATTTCCAGTATTTCCTGTATTCCCAGTATCAGTAGACACCATAAAGTCTAAATTTTTTTTGTGCGTTGACAGATCAAGGTTACACAACACTGGTTCAAAAAGGACTGGCAGGCATGATGCAAAGCTTCTTATTGTCTCAGAACAATAGTGACGTACAAGCACCATTTGAGCCCTGATATCTTATGAAACACAACAAAATGAACAATCTCCTTGATTGCCCTAAAAGTGTATTCTGAACGGTAATTATGCCGGTACCACAAACGTGTTTGCAAAGAGGATATTTGATATTTAGTTTCTTGTGGTCAGATCCACAATTGGAACTTTCCTTTTTGGTTTGCCCAGGTCTGAACGTGGGCTTTGCATCCAAAACAGAGCACAAATAAAATATCTAATTACTAGAAAAATTAACTGGAATCAATTACGATCTTAGATCCTCAAAACGTTTGTGTAAACTATTTCTGTAAGATTAGAAGATGAAAAGCTAATGAAAGTTTTATATCAGATATTTGGGTCGGAGACAGTATATATGATCTCATGAATCTTTCACACTCAAAAATGAATGTAAAGATGAGTGGTATTCAACTCAAAACAAATATAACTAGGGAAAAAATAAAAGGATGAAGAAAACACATAAAAGATAGCAAGCACACTTTTTTTTTTCTTCTGAAAAATATAAGGATATATTGAAAACTGAACTCTTCAAATCAAATGTTCTGCAATTGTTTCTTGATATCTACGCAATTACTTTCCGTATTTTAACATAGTTCTCCCAATAGTTCAATTGCTTGATATGGCATATTTCACCTTGACAAGAAAACCACCCATTTCTGTCTGCTGTAAATCTCTGCCAACAGCTAGAAGACCGTAGCCCCTAAGGGATGAAACAGGTTAATAAACGAACAAATAAATCATTGCAGAATCAAAGTGAATTCTTTAAAGGTGTTCTATTCGTTTTGTGAACAAATGGAAATCCGATGGCGCCGGAGAAGGGCTGTATGGCGGATAATCAGCAACATGAAGGTGAAGGAGTTTTTCGAATTCCCAGTTCTGCGATTATTGCCAACACACGCTTCCGAGATAAGCAAATTATCTGTTTCTCCGCTCTTCCTGCGTTTGGTGACGATTTCCTCTAACGAATTTCACACATTGCCAATTACGAACATCAATTGCAGTGCGCGGCATTTCTAACATTGAGAATTGCACCAGCAGCAGTACATTTATTATCGGCACGAAGAGATCAACATTGCTCAGTATTGATATTTACGCATTATCAACATTCCTCATTTATTGACGAATGCCAATAGCGAATAAAGTTTTGGTAGTTAGAAAATATTAACAGTGAAATAACAGTATATAGATATGCCAAAGAGAAATCTATTACATGAAAGCAATTAACAACCGATAATTCAGAAGAATTCTAAGTCCTATGAACCTCTTAACATTAGAACACAGAATGGTCCGTCAAAGATACAAATTTATAACCCGAGAATTTGTATAGTTTCTTTTTCTGAAATTGTAAATAAGTTATATAAGCATGAGAGCATGGGAAATTTAACTGCTTAAGAAACAGAAAATAACAATTTTATATTAAACTAGAAATGAACAAAATGCCACTCATAGCTCAGCAAGCATATAAATATTCTGGTGTGGTAAATATGAATCTTTAAAATCGTACCACAAACTATCTTCCTGGACAAAATAGATTAATGTTTATGTGAATAGAATTAATAGTTTCAGCCAAAATTAGTGCGGCTGTGCTGCAGCGGCGCTAGCAAAAGTAGTGCGTAGCAGTAGCATACGAAGTCTAAGATTGCCAAAATGAAAAAAAATGAAATGGCGTTTTAGGGACGCTCTTTAACTGCTTTGGTTCTCAGCGTCCCATTCTATACCGGGCGTGAAAGACCCCTTAATTTTGCTCAGAGGCCTGTCTATCAAGCTTGAGGTTCTTTTACGTGCCGTAAATCTATGACACGGGACCCACGGCTTCACTTCCCTTCCGAAGGAAGCCTTGCTAAGGATTTTTAGGATTTTTACGCCCAAAAAAAATCCATCGTCCTCCGCCGGATTTGAACTCGCGACCTTGGGTACATGAAGTTAGCATGGTAACCATTACACCACGGAGGACGACTCTAAGATTGCAGGGCAATCAATGTCTCCATTGGGAGTTTGGTGAGCAGTGCTGCATACTGCGTTCCATGGAGACTGAAGCAGTGTGCCGATGAATTCCAGGATGCTGGCTTGAAGTATAATCAAGTAACCATCTTCCGTCAAAGAATTGGCCAATGCAAATGACGCACTTTTTTCTTCTAACCAAATACCTGCCTAAGCCAATAGTAACACACCGTTAGCCATCCAAAAGATCATTGTGGACTGTCCATTGTACATCTAATAGACAAGCGAGCATCTAACGCGTAAACGTGTAAATTATTTATGTACTGGTGATGAAATAATGTGTTAGTTGTGATAAAACCAAGTAGTCGAAACGATAAAAATATATTAATGTCCTTTTGTAAAAACAAATTTGGTGGCCTGTTCCGTGATCCAGTGTGTCAAAGAAGATTTGGCATTTTGTCTGGCACTTTTCATATTAACAAAAAGCGTTATTTTCTGCACCTTGGATCATGTGGTTGCAGTTCTAAATTATGTTCATGCCACTGTAATAGATTCGTTTAAAGGACAGAATATGCGAGTAGACCTGGAACCCAATTAGCAAAAAAATAGTCGCCGTCTACGAATTAAAGGTGTAAGCTATCCCAGAAATAACGCAGTGTGATACCGAAAATGCACTTTTACAGCTTCATTTTGATCTGAATGCAAATTTAACTAGGTTGAAACACTTCCTCGTCTACATGCTAGTGAAAAGGTTGATTAAAATGATTCAGATCACCGTTAGGCTCAGTTCAGTGTTCTTTTAATAAAACTGCAGAAATAAAATGCATTAACTATGATAGAAATTCGTAACTCCCTGAGAAATTAGTGATGTCTTCAATAGAAGATATGATATTTTCACGATGAACCAAACAATTTGTTTTTCCTTTCTCTAGCCCCATATGTACAATGTACATAGGGATAGAGAAGTATTGCATTCCACCCAAAAATTCGATACCGAGATTTCACCGGAAATACATGTTTTAGTACCCCCTGTATCCATAAAAAGCATTTTCAGGAAAAGGTCCGTGTGTGTGTGTGTGTGTGTGTGTGTGTGTGTGTGTCCGTGTGTTTGTGAACACGATAACTCAAAAACGAATAGTAGCTAAAATACCAAACCTGGTATTTAAGTTTAGTATCTTCCAGGGATGCGACACGAAGATTTTAAGAAAAATCCCCCCACCCCAAACTACCCTTTACATGGAACTTTTTTTGATTTTCTTAAAAATGGCTCCAACGATTTTGATTGAAATATCGTATATTAAAGATACTTACCTGAAAAATAAAATGTATATCTTGAATTTACTGGGAATAGCTTCTGAAGACCTGTTTATTCTGGATGGATTTTGCTTAATTTGCCACAACTAGTAAACTGTAAGAGATAGGCAAAAACTTACTATACAAAAAATGTAGGTTTTTTTTAAAATACACAACTTATGTCATGTACATTTTTCTCGTGGAGCTTACCGTTTTCGAGGCATTCATTGTTTTTAGTTTCAGTTGTGAAGTACTTATACTTTTCTCAGACGGGAGTGTCCGTTTTTCTTTTGTTCTACTCCCGGCCAAGAAAAGAAGCTATTTGTAATGACAATCGCCTAACGACAGCTTTTAAAACATTTGACTATTGGTTTAGCCTAGTGTATTCCCTTATTTTCTTCCTACTTCTACGGAACTAAGTAATAAGAACATAGTGCTAATGAGTACCTTGATTAGCAAGGTGCAGAAAGAAGAAGAATCTTATGTAAGAAGTTTGCAGAAGAGCTAGAGAAAGTCATGTGAGTGTAACACATCCGATTTTTAAAATTCGCATCTATACATCCGCAGAAGAACCCACATTAATGACGCATTGCATTGATTATACTACAACATTGTCTAGACACTATTTAGGAAGACAAGCAGATGCCTTCTGGAATAAAGTGATGTTTAGTATCAATGTCAGCAAAGCATTTTTCATATAGCACCTTTCAAAATAGTAAATAGTTGATTTTGTGCTATAATACGCGAATGTAGTACTTAAGAGGGTTAACTTCATCAACCAATCGTTATGACCTTTTATAAAAGCACATCCGTTCAGTTCTTCGATGAAATTTCTCTCATTGAAACCCAATCTCTGCTGCCCTTTTCTATTATTTCGTCTTGTTTTATCCAAACACGGGAGGATGAAAACCGTACAAATATCTCTTCGTTTCACCATAAATCTCACGCTTTCTAAGAACCCTAAATGCTACGACGACAACCTGTAGTTTTGATTATTGGGCTATCCAGCGTCCACTCCTTTATTATACTATCATAAATAACCAACGCTTATCTTGAAAGATAAGGAAACGGCAATTCTTAGAATATGAGAATGTGCCTATTAAACTTCCTATAAATATTTTAAGGAAAAACTAAATAAAACAATTAAAGGGAAACTATTGCTGAGCTAGAGTAGAAGAAAAACACAGAAATTTAAGTTCTAAAGATTTAAATTCCACGAGAAAGGCAACTTCTCATCATATTTTTACCACAATACACTATTAAGTAATGCATTATCTGCATAAAAGAAGCTGAGTAATGTATAAATAGATGCTACAATTACTTTAACATTTGAGAACAGTGTAAGTATTGGAAACAATAAGTTAAAAACAATATCAAAGTTTTGTATACTCCAAGGATGTGACAGATTTTCAGGAAAATCCTCCCCAGACTAGCCTTTACAGGGAACATTGTTCGAAATATTCTTAAAAATGGCTCTAAAATTTTGATTAAAATGCCATAATTAAAGATATTTACATGGGAAATAAAAATAGTATTTTGAGTTTTCTGTGAATAGCCTTTGAAGACTTCTTCATTCTCAAGGACTTTTGCAGAACCGGTAAACCGCGAGGGATAATATTTTACTAAGCAAAAATTGTAGATCTCATTAAAACACAGTTTATCATATACCTTTTATTTATTTATTTATTCTTTACACTTTTGGTGAAGTTAACCATTTCCGAGATATTCCTTGTATATAATGCAGCATTACTTTTCTTTCAAGTGTTCACAAGAACAATGGAACATCTCGAAATTTTCAAGTGAGATGAAGGTAATTCTCCATAAATTTTAAAAGCAGTCGATTAAAAACGTGCCTGTATGTGCAAATGAAACAGAGTAGTTCATGCTACAGTTTTACTGGTGCAATAGGTATCTAGGGAAAAATCATTTCTGGTGAAAGCAATCCGCTTTTCAAGTCGAATCAAAAGGAGCTCTTCACGTGACCGCGTTCTGTTTGCCTTTCGATGTTCCTCTGGACTTTATGATATTGCTCTTCTCTTAGATGCGTTGCTTTCATTCATGATAGGCCACCACTTCAATCGTTTTCGGCTCTTCGATATATCCAACTGCTACATAAGCTCCATGGACGTGAGTAGTTAATATC
Source organism: Hymenopus coronatus (assembly GCA_030762935.1). NCBI lineage: Eukaryota > Metazoa > Arthropoda > Insecta > Mantodea > Hymenopodidae > Hymenopus > Hymenopus coronatus. Next base: position 27,698,468 of record CM060889.1, read on the forward strand.
CCAGATTAAGCAATGGATTAACGTTAATCCTGCCGCTAGGGGCGCTAGTGGCGCTGTTAATCCGCGGATTAAGGCGGATTAAGAGCGCTGTTGTGAGATTTGAAAACTAGCACCAAGAGCGGAAGGATTATCGATAAATCCACTGCTTAATCTGGGATTATTTTTATTTTCCGAGATTAAGCAATGGATTAACGTTAATCCTGCCGCTAGGGGCGCTAGTGGCGCTGTTAATCCGCGGATTAAGGCGGATTAAGAGCGCTGTTGTGAGATTTGAAAACTAGCACCAAGAGCGGAAGGATTATCTATAAATCCACTGCTTAATCTGGGATTATTTTTATTTATTTTTTTTTTTTTTTGATACAGTATGATACATAATATTTATTGAAGAAATTGTATTATACAATGTGAGCAGAATTGAGGCATTATTACGTCCTATTTATTTTAACACTATATGATGATACACACACTATTACACTACTTAGCAATTTACAAAATACATGATGATAGAATTACACGATACACACTATTTTAATACTAATGCACTGTTCACACAAAATAGATTTAAAGTTTGTGGTGATGGAGCACATTTTATTTTTAATACTACTGTACTGTTCAATTGTTTTTTTCGGTTTTCACTTTTTCACACAAAATAATTTTAAAGTTTGTGGTGATGGAGAGATGGTCGGTGTCTTCGGAATCACTGCTGTCGCTGTCGATCCTGAAAATGGTGCGATCTTGCATAGGTTTGGTGATGCAGGTGAGAAGAAGATGATGAAAGTTGTTGTGTGTTTCTATGGTTGGTATGGCCACCACGAACTCGTTGGAGAAGCTGGTGGAGAAGCACCCATCCGATGTGGCGTTGATGTCGAGGTTGGGAATCTTGTTGTGGCACAGGTATATGGATAGCTGAGCATTTGATCCGTGAGGATTAGCCTTGGAAGGGAGGCACTTGACATGGATGGCTTGGGAATTTTCGGTGATGAGTTTGACGATGATTTGTTTTTGATTGCCGAAGAAGGTGGTTTCAGTGGAGAGTAGGGCAACTTGGGAATATTGGCCATTAGCGGCGAGTTGGGGTAGAAATAGGAGTTTTAGGAGTAGGTTATTTCCTACGTGCACGGGATCGATTTCGCAGGGGTTCATTGTGGATCGAACTTCACTAGATATTTTTTGAATCCGTTTGAGAGTTTTTCTTCGCCTTGGTAGGTGAGGGTAAACTTGGTGTTAGAGAGGTTTTGGATGAGTTCAGGAGTAGCCTTACCAAATCTTGCAGGTAGGAAGACTTCGGTTTCTTCGTCGATTTTTACGACGGTCCTGGGTCCGTATTTTGTGCCGAGGGATCTGACGGCTTGCACTGAGTATGGCACGTTTTGCTGTAGCTGAGAAACGCTGAGAATGTCTGTGTTGTTGGACAGGTCTTCGAGTAGACGGAGGGGGTCTTGGCCCATGGTTCACTTGTTGCACCAGTGACAGTTTTTTATAAACGGCGGTGGTCCGTCGAACTGTGTTCTTTGTGACGGGAGGTTATAGTGGTTTTTGCACCGTTGGTATGGGGCACAGGTGTGTTGGATGTGAGTAGGAATGTATTTCCACACGACGTCCACGTCTTCAGGTGGGTAGCGGTTGAAGATGGCGCTACAGTTTTCTAGAAGAACTTGTCGTTCCTGAGGAAGAAGTGCCTCGATGCGCCTCTGGTTGTCCAGGTACTTGACGAGCACGGCGAAGCAGCCACAGGTCATGAGCAGCGCCTGTTGTTGAAGTATCTGTCGCGAAAGTTGTCGATTTGGTCTCGGAGCTTGGCGAGTTGCTGGAAGAACACCGCTTCACACCTGGAGCACAGGTTTGTATTGCTTGGACTGGAGATTTGACAGCAACAATGTTTGCAGCGGAGTGGCTTTGCTACTGGCATTCCCGAACGCTGGATCCACACTGTGTAAGGCGGAAGCATTGGAGTGGGAATTTATAGGGATTTGAGAAACCACAGTTCCGGGAAGTGCTAATTGGATGTTATCACATCCGCACTCAGGCGGAAACGCTAGTGTGGGAACTTATTGGGATATGAAATATCACAGGAAACCAGTGACCGTTGGGACCGTTGGTGGGAAAGTCCGTTGGGGATTCAAATTTTTTCAAATCCTTTGTGACGCCTCCTGTTTCCTGAGAAGACGGTTTTGATGGACGCTGAATATCCAATCACCGTGGATGTGATCGGGTGAGATGAAGAAACCGGTGTGATCCAAATACACCGCTAAGCATGTACCGTAGCATATGCGATCTTGGTCGATCCAGTGCTGCATTTTAGCTGTGGAGATGTATTGTTGTTCGTAGAAAATGATGTATAAACCTCTTGTAGGCACAAATTGGAATCGTTGGTCCTGCCGTTCCTCGTCTGGCCACTCGTCTGATGTGAACTGGATGTCGGTGAAATTGGTGTTGGAGAGGACGTAATGGATTTTATTTTCGCAGCTGTGAACTTTGACGGTGATGGATTTTCCGTCGTAGGTATGATCGATGAAACGCAGTGCATAAGGGACATTCTTCTTGGGATGATTTTCCACTTCGTAGTTTTTAAACACTTTAGATGCTTCGCAGTACACAGAGACATAATTTCTGTAACCCATGCTGAACGAGCAGCGGCACCAACTGGAACTGGGTACGGTAAGAGTAGAGCAGAGGACATGTTGGAGCATGCGCACTAAGGCGTGTTTTGCGAAATGGATAGAGCAAAATGGGGTTTGAGAAAGAGATCGGCTTCTAGGAATGTTCTGAAATTGGCGCACCGGATGTACTTGGTAAATTGGGTGAAATTCATGTTTTCGAAAGGGGTGCCGGCGGCGTGGCAGTGAAGCATGTACTTGTAGTATGCCATAATTTGGTTTTGCACGTCCATTTCTTCTTTCTTCTTGTGATACATGATGTCGGTGATGATGCGCTGCAGGCTGTGCAAGGTGTTCCACTCTTCGCGGTTGAGCGTGACTGAGGTACCGTGAGGATCTCTGAAGACAATTTTTAGTTTCCCGAACACGTTCTTAAAGAGGACGGTGACGGTGTCGCTGAATCCATATTCCTGTAAACGACCCTCCGGATGATCCAGGCGTCGGTGAATGATGGGTATGGCGTCGACGAGTTGATTCCACTCTGTGGAACCCAGGACCACAGCGCTTCGCTGGCCGCATTTGGCAATGGCTACCACCAGCTGGTGCGGGGAAAGGGGCGAAAACCCGACACACACAAATTTGGTGTGTTTGGTGTTGAGGAAATAAATGTCTGATAGAGGGCCTACAAAGGTGCTAGGATGGGTAGGAGGGATGCAGGGTTGCAGATCGACATCGTTGAGGCAAATCTTTCTTTTTGCTCGGACGATTTTCGGTGCCTTCGGTGTCCCACTGAAACAATAGAGAGAGAATAGCATGTGAGTGCTATACACCAACAGCCACGTGGCAAAGACAAGTGTGAAAAAAAAGAGGTATGCACAAACCTGTGTGGCGTGATGGCCTCGGCGCTCTGCATGGCTCTGTAAGACGAGCGATGGTGGGGCGGACCTTTTATAACAGCAGGAGCGTGTTCTGAAAGCACATGCGCGAGACAATGTTAAAAAGAAAAAAAAGAAAAAAGCAATATGAGACGGATAGTGACGATGAGGTACATCCATGAACTTACCTGTAACGGTTGGCAGGTTTGCTGAGCATTAGAGCACTTTGTGCGACATACGTCTTTGTAGGTTTTGCGAATGACGTCATCGTTATGAGCGTAATTGCTGACGTGAAATTTGGAAAAGAACGTATGCTTAGGGAGACCGGAACAGCGGTGAGCGAGGTAATCGATGACGTAATGACCGCAAGTGGTGCTGTCAAAACCTTGCAGTCTTCTGGCGTTGGTTGACCAGCGCGTTCCGCAGATTGAATTTAAGAACCGAAGAAAATAGGGGGAAAGGGGCCCTATGCCGTAACTGTCAAAATATTCCCCCTGTGCTTGTTTATCCACAAAGATGCAAACCCAGTGTTGACCAGATTTGGTGCTGGGATCGGTGTTAGCCACAAGGGCCACGGGAAGCGATTGAGGACGGTGAAGTGCGGGTAGGCTATCGCAGGGGTAGACGCCTAAAAAGTGGGGGCGCGTAGAGGGGCAGGTGGATAGAAACTGTTGAATTTGGAAGGTGTTCATGATACCAAAATGGATCTGTTAGCGTCAATTTCGACGGTGCGATGTATTTCCGCCATCACCAGCAGAATGACGGGTTCTGTCAATTTGTCGGCAAAACCGATGTTTATAGACACGCTACCGTGGCGCTGGCCGGAGATGTGAGACTCGTTGGCGCTCATGTCTGCAGTGAGATCGAAAGCCATGACGGTATACCCTTGCGGGTAGGCTTCTCTAGAGATGGAGTGTCCTTCGTCCTTGAAATGAATCCCTAACCCGTCCTGCAGGGTTTGAAAGCATTCCATGTAGTGGCCTTTTGAAAAGTCGGGTTGAAGCGGTTGGGAGGGTACGGGCTGACCGTTCACATAGAGTTGAAAGAAGTTCATTTTAAAGTGTTGTAAATTGTATGGATTTGCGTTAAAATTTCCCGAATAAGCCTTGTCGGTGACCATAGCCACGACCACTCTTCTGGGGACTTGCCCTATGAATACGTCGCTAAACGTCATTGCTCTGGACTCTTTGGGGATGCTGAGGGCGTGAAAGCTGACATCCTTGAGATGGTACTTGGCATTGCTTTTTGAGAGCACGGCCTGGTGTGCAAGTTTGATGGTGGGCGAGGGTCGTACGGATTTTAAACGTAACGTGGCTGACAAGATGTCGGCGTAGCCCTTGAAGGTGGGCTGGTCGGAAAACAGGTAAAATTGGGGAGAGGCAGGGGTGAGTTTAATGGTCATGCTGACGTTATTCAAAAGCAGCTTCTCCTGTCTGAAAAGAGCATTGGAAAGAGGGGCGATGAGTTGAACCACGTTGCTAGCTTTGGTAAACCCCTGACGCCACTGAAACCCCGCGTTGGCCACAAAAACTTCCATGATGCCGGCCGTGTCCTTTCTCCAGAGGGAGGATTGTAGTTTAGTGTTCATGGCATCTTCGGAGTAATTCAAAAGCGTCTCGATGTAGGTTCTGTAGGGGTACCCAGCTTGCGGCATGGATACGATGACGTTATTGAGGGAGACCTCTACCTGCTGAAACAGGGAATTTAAGGCATTGTTCACCAAAGTGGCTGTAAGATCATCCTTTAGAACGGCTCCCTTGTCATCGACGATGCGGACCATGAGTTCGAGCACCACGTAGGTCAAATCTAGGTAATCGTCCGCATTTCCGGAATAATGAAAGGTGATGGGGGCATTTTTCATGAGGGTATTTTGAGGGTTTAGATATAGGAACCTGGACTCCTCGATGTTCATCTGAACGGGCACCTCTTTAAAGAGGTCGAGTTCGGAACTCATGTGCACGGTTGTGTCTGCCATTACGAGAAGACGTCTTGTACCTTGCGCCTAGGACGTTTCAGCTTGGACTGTTTGTTCTTTTTGGGTTTGGTGCGTTTTATTCTCTTGATGCCGGAACCGAGCATCGCGTCGAGCTTTTCGTTGGCCTTTCGTTTTAAATTGGATCCGGCCTCCCTGAGCCTGTATTTGAAGGCTTCCTTGGGCGATTTTCCCGCGGTGGTCACATCGGAGAGCACGTGCGCACCCACCTTGAGTGCCTCTTTTCCTACCGCTTTCGCTCCGCTTTTCAAAAATGGCAGCACCCTTCTAAAGAGGCCTCCAAGAGCAGAAAATAGTCCGCTCCCTTTTTGGTAGCGGCTGCCCCTGTAAACGACGAAGTCGCGATCGTCGTATGCGCCTCCTGCCTGATTGAGGTAGTACTGCGTGACGTCGTGCACATCCATTATTGCGGTTTGGGTCGGAAGGCGAGAACTATAGTAGAAGAAAATCCGTCAGCAAATGGCAGCAGATCGCCATAACCGTTCCTTAAATCTATGTTTACCGTTTTGAAGTCCTGCTGTGTCAAGGGCACCCAATTTTGGGGGTAGAAGGTCTTTTCGTCGCTCATGTAAGTGTTGTTGCTCCTTTCGTATTCCACCGCCACGCTCTCTATCACCTGAACAAAGGTGTCGCCCACCACTTGCGGGGCCACTAGATTGCAATAGATGAACATTTCGTAAGGAAACCCCATATAGGGGTCTACAGGGTGTTTAGGACCTTTCTGAAGAATCACGTTGGTAAAGGGGTCGAAGCCAAGCATCTTGGCCATAGCGGGTGTTAAGAGCAAACTGTGAATGCGATGAAGGGGGTCGGATGGGTTGTTCTCCGGATCGGCACTGCCAGGGTTCGCAGCCTCCTCTTCGGATTCACCTTTGTCTGGCTGCGAACCCTCGCCTCCCTGATTGGAAGTTGATGCGCCGTCGGGTTTTGGGTCCAAAGACGCATCGGACGATGATGCACCTTCGGGTTTTGTACCTGAAGGTGTCGCGATGGTAGGTTTTGTCGGGCGAGACGCCCCCTGGACGGGTTTTTGCTGCCCCGTAGGTTTCGGCTTTGGTTTCGGTTTTGGCTTTGGCTTGTAGTGGGGGGCGTCGTTCAAAACGGTGGATTGTGTTATGATGTACGGTTTAGCAGTGCGCACGACGTTTTCTATATACCCAGAAAATGGAGTGTCGGGTAATCGCTCGGGATGCGTGACGGCCGCATTCACGCTTACCGTGATCTTGCGCTCGTCGAAGAGGAAAAAGTTTTCCACCTGTAGGTGTTGCAGAATGAGTGCGTTGACGAGATTGACAAGGTCTTTTGGATTGTGCACGATGCCTTGAGGCATTTCTAAACTGAATTTGGAATGCGTAGGCAGACGCGTCATGGTGTACTTGGTGCCCACCATGTGGGCATCGTCTCGGGAAACGTTATAAAATTTTACCGGATACCTAACCTTTTGCAGGGCCACTTCCCATTCTCCCTGCAGAACTATTCTCTCGGGCAAGATGTTTGAAAATCTCGCCGTGGTGTTATCGGTGAAGTGATCCATGGAAGCATTGCTCACTAGGGTGATGGAGAACGGCTTCGTCTTAATCATACCGAATCGATCGTCGAAGCCAGGACCCACGAGTTAAACTTGGGAGGATACCCCTTCCACTTGACCAGCAGCTGTTTGTTGCGTCCCCTACCCTTGCTTTGCACTATGCGTTCGATTTTGAAAGTCTCCGGAAGAGCGACCTTTTGTAACTCCTCTGTGTAAAATATGCCGTCAATGGATTCCCCGGTCAGATCCTGCAACTTATATACCACGGGCTTGCCGCGCACGACCTCGCCTATCTTAAATATTTCGTCGGTCCAGTTCTGTTCGTACCCCTTATCGAATTTCATTTTTTCTTTGGAGATGCGCACGTGATCGCCAACGAAATATCGGGGCGCCCTCGTTCGTGGCTCGGGCCTGTTTCCGTACAGATTGTGGTAAACCTGTAAAATGTTAGTCTCGTTCACGTCCCTTGGCGCCATCTTTATCGACCTGTGATACGAACTATTGTACGACTGCATGAGAGCTGGAAGAACTTCCACGTATCTATAGCTGTTTTTAAGCGTGAAATATTTCCACATCTTCGTTTTTAAGGTGCGATTAAAGCGTTCTACAACGCTGGCTTTCACGTTATTTTTCGTGGTGTAATGTTGCACATCGTGCTTCTTTAGAAAAGCGCGAAATGTTTTGTTGGTAAACTCCGTTCCCTTGTCCGTTTGCAGGACCTTGGGGACGCGCTCGGAGAATATGGAGCGAAAAGCTTGCGCAACCTCGGTACCCAGCTTCGATTTTAGAGCAACAGCCCAACCGTATTTTGAAAACACGTCTATAACGGTGAGAATGTAGACGTAAGGTTTGTTGTGCTCTTTCACGCTGTTCATGACGTTAAGATCGGCTTCCCAAAGATCGTCCATATTGGTCACGTGATAGTATTTGGTGGGGTACCTCTTTCTCGCCGGTTTGTGCAAGGTGTAGCTGTCCTGGGTTTGAAGGAAGGACTCGATGTTCGCCTTTGATGCTCCCGTGGCCTTTCGCAGGGCCTTCACCGTGCCCAAACCGGCATAGTGCTCCGGCTTTTCGTAGTACCGTCTTAGTGCCTTCCATTCCTTCATGCTTTACTTGTACAAGGGTTGCCAGAGTCGTCTGCGAAAATGATATCTCGCGGCAGGCGATTTCTTTTTTTCTTTGCGAGGCGAAAAGGGGTTGATTTTTACGGATCTGGGTTCGACCTCCAGCTTCACCGTCTCATTAACGTCTTCGTAAGCGTCATCATCAACATCATCATCATCGTCTTTGTTATGGCTAAGGTAGGGTCGTCTGACTTGTGTCACGAGATCGAGATAGTGGCCCAATTTATATTTTACGAGGCGCCACTTTTCGTCAGGCGAGAGTTTTGATCGCTGTACCTTCTCGATTTCTTTAGCCAGCCTGGAAATAGTGTGGTCGATGACGTGAAGCTTCTGCACGGTCTTTGGTTCGGGGGCAACGAGGATCTGCTTGCCGTACTTCATCCTGTCAATTTTGACACCAGGGCACTACCCAACGTGGCTAACACGGGTAGTAGAAATGCCGGCAGAAAGCCTCCCTTTTGTACCAAGATTTGCTTCTTTTTCTTCAGGGGGACTCGCTTGTCGACGAGTTTCCTCCAAGACCCTTTATGCCTCTTTAAGCGACTCAAGCACTTTTTCGGTAGCTGCACGTGACCTCTGCACACATTGAGCATACATTCGCAAATGGCCTTAACGAGATCGCCATCGGCATTTTTTATCAACTTTTTCCGCAAAGGGGCCTTTGCCTTGGCCAGAGCTGTCAAATTCGCGTGCTGCCTCGCTATGCGGGCACTGCTTAATTTTGCAAGGCTTAACCTGCCCCTAGCCATGTTGGCACGGTAATGACGACCGCACCGAAAATGGAGCGTTATTTAACATCAGCGGTTCCAGTGGCGTAAAAAAACCATCGATACAATGTAAAGTGTGCATCGAACCCGGGACTTCTTCTTTTTGGTAGGTTAAATCTCGGCTTAAACAAAGCAAATAATCATCGCCCTCAGTTGGGTACGAAATACGAGAGCTTCTCGTCCGGCAGCACGCCGGTTCGATACCTGTATCGGTTAGGCGTATATTGAGTGCAATCCAGCACCAGATACCCATGCGGGTGTTCGGTGGCCTTTTCGAAAGCCTCCAAGAGAAACTTTGAGTTCCTGGGTTCGATTTGCTGACACAGCCTTTCGATCTGCATCTTGTCGCGGTTGTTTTTGAACACCACGATGTAGTTTGCATTGAGAGAGATGTTGCGATATTTCTGCCCCTGAGGAAACACGTTTTGCAGAATGTACACGATGCCGAAGCGCTTGTGGTGGGAGTCTCTGGTGAAAAAATTAGACACGTCCTTCCCGCCACCCTCGACCATGAGATCGTCCAAAATGACGAGATACTTCTCGCCCACCGAGGCAAGTTCGGGGATCCCCGCGTGAGTCTCACACCGCAGGGGCAAGGCTTCGAGTCTGGGCGAATACTCCGGAGGGTGGCACCACAGCACCTTTTTGGGGCGCTCGTCGAACATGTCGTCGGCGTGGCGAATCAGGTTTTTCACAAAGGTGGACTTTCCGCAGCGCGAAGGCCCTGCCACGAGCATCGTGCTGGGAAAATTGAATCGCCTAAGGTGCCGAGATCTGGGCATCGCGTCCCCAGGGGTCCCTGGTTCGAAATGAGCTTCGCCTGCGCTTGGCGTTTCATTTATGTTTTTCTCTTGTACCCGTAGGGATGCGAGTCAAAATCCTCGGTGTAAACGCGCTTGTTGACCACCATTCTGAAGGTCTTCGTGCTCGGTTCGGTGACCACCGTCCAAAACGGTTTTCTAGAAATCTGAGTCCCCTCCAGAGTCACCGTCTTGCTTCGATCCGTCAGCACCATGTCGCGCATCACATCGGCGTTCACGTGCTGTAGATTGCCCCAATGGAGTGTAATGCCCTTCACCTTACATACCGAGACGGTCTTGTCCGTCTCCGGGCACTTGATCTCCATGCAATAGCTCTTCGGGCCCGTGGAGGCGAAACGGGTCATGTACGCACCTCGACCGTACTTCTCCAGCTCGTCCGTCATGTCCCCCAGGAGGCGTCCCGCGGAGGGGGTCCACTCCCCCGGTAACGCGGTGGTGACGACGGAGTCGGTGTCGAAGTAGCACACCCGCTCTCCGAGGCGCTTCAGGTACGAGTATAACACCAGACGCGCATGCGCCGTGGTGTAAGCTGCAAGCACGGCGTTGGAGGCGGAGTTCACTCTCGGACTCTGCTCGCAGTACTTCCACACCACGTAAGTGACCTCACTCGACACGGGTACGTAGGTCTGCACTTCGATGCCCGGGTCATTGAGCAGGTCCAGAAGGCGGTCGTACCGGCCCACTAGCTCGCACGTGGACATGTTACTTTTCTGACCTAGTTTACCCCAGAACGAGTTCATCATCAGCTTGGCCAATTCCCGCCTGCCGGGGTTGGACGCGATGACCTCGGGATCGAGAACGACGCCTTCGTGTTCGAAGAACTGCTTCACGTACTCCTGCTTGGCTTCTGTCGTGTCGCAACCCGAGGGCCAGCCGGAGGCTTCGGTCTTGATCTTGAGGAACTGATTGACGTAGTCCTCGAACAGCCCCTTGGACCCGGTGCGCGGGTCGTACTGTGCCACGTCGTACTCCCAAATTTCGTAGACCTGGAGGAGCCGGTACCCCTCCTCCAAGGCTACCTTCATCTCGTCGACAACCCAGGTGCCCGACAAGGCCCTCTCGTCGTCCCCGTGCCGGCATTCGCCCTGGTTCTCCGTCTCTGCACATGCCCGGCATAGTGGGAACATCAGCTTGCCGCAGATGCGCGCCGGCAGCACCGGGTGGTACAGAGTTTGCGGGGGTAGAACTCGGCACTTTACAAGGCCTCCTCGCACGTCTTCTAGGCGAGGAAAGCGATCTACGTGGATCTTGGGGTGACCCACGGGGTACGGCTTTGTCTTGTTCACGAACGGGTACAGGCTACACACGTCATAATACAAAATCTTCCGGTCCCCAACCGCCTCGCTGTACGTCTTTGTACAGTTTGTGCGGCCTCCGTAGAAGGCGTCTCTGGGGTTTAGGGGTTCGGGTACCGGGAAGTTCTTCGCATGGCGCACTAGGTCTTCGTTCGCCTTCATCAAGGCGTCGAACTCGCAACCCCACATTTCCACCACCGTATAGCCGGCCTCCCTGATCTGCCGGGTGAGCTTTTCGGTGCTTTCGAACCTGGAGGCCATGGTTTCTTTTCCCGTGCTGTACACCGGGGCATGGCGGTTGTGAAAACAACGCCTGCACCCGTGGTAAAAACAACCGTGGAAGAAGTACACGTACTTTGCAGGTCCTTCTTCTCTGTACCCGTCCACTTTGTGGCCTAAAATTTTAACCTCGCGGCCTCTCATAGCGTGCAGTATAACAAAGTTATTTTGTAATTCTAACCAAGTAAGCCATATGCACGCTATGCGAGACTGCCTGTCGGCTAGGCGGTATCCTCCGACGGGCAAGAGCCCTAGCTTTTTCGGCGGCATGAAGCGATTTCTATACACGCACATGCAAGCTTGCGCAATGGTGACGCATTCTCTGAACGGGTCAATGCCGTTCTCGTCCAAAAACTGCCTTCTAAATTTTGCTACTCCCTGGCTTAACAAAAGCACGTCCATTTTACAATACATCACCATTTCCGCCTTCATGTCGAAGACGTAGTTGGAGACCACCTTTTCGTCGTGCCACAGCTCGAAGGCTCTTCGCCCCTCCACCGACATACCCCGTGGACAGTAATATCTTTTATCGGGAATCGAACCCACGTAGTTCTGGTTTTCCTTGGTGTTAAATAAGTATGGAAAGTAGCCCTTGCTATCTTTCAATGCGAAGGTCTTTGAAAAGCGAGCCAGTGGCATGGGTATAAAGTTGAGCGAATCAATGAACGTGACGTCACCGTGGCGCATGCGGTATATTTTGTTCCCGTTCATTATAAGCTCAGGCGTCCAGTTCAAATTCTGTACCATGTACTTTAATAAAAATTGCCCGTCGTAGCTTCTGAGGTTATGGGCCACCACGATCACGTCCCAGGCTTCGAACCTCGCCTGGGTAATGTGACAAAACAATTGTTTTACCGGATCGTGCATAAAGACCCACTCTTTAATGCCACACTCTGTACAATACGCCATTTTAGTGGTCTCGTCTATGCATAACGGACAGCCTTGGTATAGCACGCACAGGTTTGGTACATGCTCGTACGTTAATGGTTTGCCGACATAAGCACTGTCCTGTGTACATTCAAAGTCGATGAACATGAACACGAACCTGTTTCTTTTGTTGGGAGAAACGTACGGCTGTATGAAACACAAGTGCCCGTCGCTCACGTGCGTCTTACAGTTGCTGCAATACTTCTCCCCACACTGATGAGGTATCTTTCTATGCCTGAGATTAACCATCTTTTGGCAGGTCGTACACACCTTCTCTACATCACACACGGAAAGTGCCTTTGGGTAGAAAGCCCCTTTTTTAATGTGATTTTGAAAACATGTAGGACCCTTAAAATCTCGGTTACACGCGGCACAGTGTATGTAAGCTAAATAGCTCTTTTCGCACTGCTGGTGACACTTGGTACACTTTTCCTCGCACCTGTGAAATTCTTTTTTGTTTGCCGAAGGGTAATTACATTGGCGACAATACCACTTACACTTAAAACACATGTGTAGGTTTACTACGGCGTTAAAATGCCCCTCGTGATAAATGACGTCAATATGTTTGTTTACATTCTTTGCAGACGCATATAGCACGTTCTTGCCCGAATGATCTCCGAAAACAGTCACCTTATAGTCTTTTAACTCAGCGTCGAAATGTCTGACGTCATCTATAGTAAATGCGCCATTTAATTTTCCCACTTTTTCGCAAAGGGCAATGGCCCTCTGCTTTTGCAAGAACTCACTGCGTCTCATGGTTTGATAATTGACGTCATTGTCGGCTTTCGCTTTGCTAACAACAATGGCTCTCGGCAAGCACAACTGGTCTTTGTTAATTATTTCTATTATCCCCTTATTACCGCTACAGGCATTGCACGGTTTATAGCACGATCCCGACACCTGCTTTGTCCAAACAAATGTAATGTTTAGAGGTCCTGCTAGCAGAAATTGTTTATTGCTCTGCATGACCTTTTTCAATGGATTTAATAACAACATCGGCATTCACTTGATCGATGCGTCTCACACTCATATTGAACGGTTTGGATGGTTCGCTATCGTTCGATATCGATATTCCTAAGAAACCGGGTTCGTTATCCAGCAGGGTCTCTTTAGCAAACTTTACAATGTCGTTAAAGAGGTCTGTCACCCACTGCACAGAATTTGCATCTTTGTGTCCCGAGTTCACAACAATTTCGGTCTCTGTATAGCCAGAGAAAAGCCTTTTCATGCTTCGCTCCCTATGCGAAATAATTTCGAACCTCGGCTGCTTAATTTCGACTTCCTCGCTGTCCGTCCATTCGTGCTCCATTGTACGAAACCACACTCTGGTCCTGGCCATTTTTTTCTTTACCTGCTTCTTTTAAATTATATGTAAACACTCCGCAAGTCAAAAGTATCTCAGTTTTATATTATTTTTAATATACACAACTACCTATTACCGCGCACACAACCAATACCTTTCCTGTTTCTATTACAATCGTAACTTATCACACACAATTACGCATAAATCCCTCGAAAACCTAAAATCGATATTCTTTTAAATCTTTAAAGCACTTTCTCACTGTTGCGAGCGCCTTATCGACACGTGTATTTAAAGGACCCTTATCATCGCCGCAACTTCCGTCTGCGCGTTCAGTTAAAGAGCTCATTAAATCACCCGGTGGCTTATCTCGCCACAATTTCCAGAATTTTAATCGGGTGTTTTTTCCGGAGTAATTCCGGTCCCACCGTCGAACCACCGCAACATCCGCTTTCGATAAAACCCAAATTTTCCTACCATTCACCACAAAACCACATTTAAAGTTTTTCGTGCTAATGAGCTTCCGTTCTCACAGCATTTTTTAAAGTTCACACGCTCTTTAATAACTTGTTATCGCGTCGGCCATATTGTGTGACGCACGTTCCAATGTCCTTTTAAATATGGGAGCTCTGCCTTCCTGCGTTTACTTCCAGTCTCTCGCTCGCTTGCGAACGTGCTACTGTACAACGTGCTACTACTATGCAGACTCAGCATATCTCCAAGGTCCTGCTGTCCAGCGAAGTTTTTTTTTTTCGTTCTCCGAACACTAGGCGTCTGTACAGACAAGTGATCACACAGGAGCAATCATTAGTCACCACCACAACAACATCAGTGCATTACGCTGAACCAGACGACATAGATGGTGCTGAAATTGAGGTACCGCACCAGTCACCATCATCGTCGCTGCACGTCAGTGTAAACTCATCTGACGTGGCTCGTATTACCGAGCTGACGGCTGAGCAGCTGTTTTCTCCCGTAAGCAGTCCTGCTTCGACTCCAGGCGGCACCATCTCAGAGAAATCAGACGCCTCCCAGGTGATCGACGCTCCTGCTGCGACTCCTCGCGGCACCCAGGTGTCGCCAGCGCCTACGGTGTTCGACACTCCGGCTTCGTATACTGATCAGCCCAGCGTCGTCATAGTATCCGAGAGCGAGAATTCAGACGCCACGCCGTCTCCGCCGTCGTCGCCCCAGCCGCCGTCGCCTCAGCCGCTGACGCCCCAGCCGCCGTCGCCCCAGCCGCTGTCGCCTCAGCCGCCGTCGCCCCAGCCGCCGTCGCCTCAGCCGCTGACGCCCCAGCCGCCGTCGCCCCAGCCGCCGTCGCCTTCGGTGATTGAGATTTCGTCAGACAGCGACGCCCCCGCCGACACCTCTTCTGATTTCCCTTCCTCCTCCTACATACTATCACCATCTTCCTCCACTGTTTCTTTCCCTCCCTCCTTTGCCAACATTCGAACCTCTACACCGGTTTCCTTCAGCGACATATCCTGTCACCCCCTCACCCAAACGACTTTCTGTCCTAGATCCCCTTCCCCTCCCCCATTGTCCCCCCTCCATGCTCTAGTGCCTTTGTTGTCGGGCACATTCCCGGCATCCAAAAAAAACTTATTACCAGCATTTAACTCGGCATGCACGCCCGGGTTCTCATCCCGCCGTAGCACTGACTGGTGTCTGGACGCCACCTCCAAAGGCGACGACGGCTTCGACATCCAATTTCTGGGGATCGATGTGCCGTCCCACGACGACGAAGACGACGTGAGTCGGCTTGCCGTTCCACTGCCGCTGCCCATCACAGCAGACGTCAGAAAGCGCCTTGCGCTAAAGCGTAAGGTAAGTGCACAGCCAATACGGCCCCTTGTGCCTTTGTCTCCATCGCCACCGAGAGTGCACTACGCACATATAAAGAAGAGGCGCCTTCTTTCCTAAGTGCGATAGAACTGTGTGTATGTAGTGAAATAAAAACAGTGCGTTATAATTTTCTTTTGTGTTTCAATTTTGTGTGTCATAAAAAAAAAGTGTTTAAAAAATGTAATTTTTTTTTGTTTAGTTTTAGTTTTGATTCCTCTAATGGCCTGTTGTTGTCCGTTTTTAAAAATTAGCGAGCAAAGAGATCCTAAGGAATACATTATTAGCAGATTGCCTTTTGTTACCAATGACGACCTGTTAAATTATTTTATTCACCGTGGTCACGATTCTCAATTCCTAGACATCATAGGTACACCTAATACGGTCTACCAACCTGCTTGTTTATTTTGCCAGGCGTACCGCATGTGCGTGATACTTAATTATAGTACACCATATGCTCATTTACATACTTTCACTTGTAAGTGTAAACCTCGAGTGTTAAGACATTACTTGGCATAAATCAAATAAACTGTATCACCACAATGCCTGGTTTCACTTGTGTAAAGTGCGGGTATTGCAAGTACTCGGAGCAGCATCGGGTAATGTGTATTACTAAACATTTCACGGTATGGTTGTCTACCAACCAAGAATCTGATGTATATAATGCGAGGTGTTTAAAGTGTTTAGCGCTGCGCGCATGTATCTTTCACAATAAAAGTTTGCCTTACAATCATATAAGCAAACAGTATGTTTCCCTTTATGAATGCCCACGGTGTGCGTAATAATGTAATTTTGTGTCATGTGTTTTTTCACTATATATTTTCATTGAGGTATGTACCATGGTATTTACATTCTGCCTGTAAGCATTTTGCATACACTTTTTTTTTTTTTAATATGTAACTTTGATCTCCTTTGCACATGCCATTTTATGTTTTGCAATTTTTGTAAATATTCCTTCCACCATGCTCATTTTTAAACAATGTTTTACCCGTATTCATTTCTTTGTCATCCATTTCTCAGATATGTTACTTTAATTGTATTGTAGCCAACAAAAAAAAAAAAAAATAATAAGCACTGTTTTTACGACTGCGTACTCATAATATATTCATTTTAACCACTACATTTCTTGTGTATTCAATTTACCCGATATCGTGTCTCTCCTAGCTAGGGTTCCTATCCCGATCCAGGTATTTCTCATAGCTGTCACAAAAACTAACATATCAACAAGTACAGTGTAAAACGAAATATGTAAATATGCTGCAAATATTGAATGTATTCCATTTCAGCTTCCTCATCAATTATCATCGTATTCCATCTCTTGTTCTTCGTTCCCCTCTTCCTCACCGCCTCCTCCATCTTCCTCACCTTCCTCCTCTTCGTCGTAAGATGTTTCATAATTGGGAAAATTCTCCACCCCGCCAGTGCACGCGTTTTCCAATTTCCCAATCATATGCTTTAGCCCCTCAAATTCCTCAAAAAGTTTAGCTACATTTCCTTTTATTCTGTTTACCAATGTCTGTTGCCTCGTCACATTCTCATGTTTCTCCTCCAGTTCTTTTCTCATTCTTTCCATCATCCCTCGCATTTGTCTTACCCTCTCTTCACACTCTTGTTTCTCCTTATTCACCCCCTCATTCTCCTTCTTTACTTCCTTCAATTTATTTTCGCATTCCTTTTTTATTTTTTGTTTCATCGCATTTATTTCCTTTTTGCACCTCTGTGATGCCGCTTTTCTTATACTATTCACCGACACCCTTCCTACATCCCCACCATTCCCATTACATTCCGAATTTACCTTCAAGCTCCCCTCCGCAGACCACCTAGACGCCCTCTTCACCCTTCCACTTACTTTCCTCCCACCACCTAAGTTCAGCTGCCACTCACCATCGCCACATTTCCCAAACATATACACAAAATTTTCAGAAAAGTAGGAATTCATCTCATTTACCACACTATACGCCATCACAAGTTCGCTTTCCTCCGGAGTCAATTTCCAATCCAATTCCAACCCTTCCGGCAAATCTATCGTTTCCATCAACAAACTACAATCTACCATCTCAACAAGAATCGAACTGTTGTCGCTAGCATACATTCTCACCGGTGTTTTATAAAATTCACACCCGGCTTCATCCTTACCTTCTCCCTTTTCACACCCGCATCTTCCTGTTCCAACATACCCCTCTGGACATTCAAGCTGTCCAAACTTCACTTTCCCGTACATCATCCCTGAACATCTCCGCCCCCTCTGACATCTCGTTATCGGTTTTAAACAATTATACACATTTTTAAGTGTACCTAGGTTAATAAAGTCAGAACCAAACCTACACCCACTGCCTTTCCGGTATACGCATGTACAGTTAGGCAACAATTCATAATCCTTATCACATCTTGTCACATTTTCCAAATGTCCCGTCTCGCCATTCAACTCGAACCCACACCTCCCAAAACTAACGCAGCTCCTCTCCGCGCCGGCAACTGCCACCACCATCAACGCTATTACAATCATCCTTTCAATCTCCATTTTCCATCCACCACCTCCCCTTTTATACCTTTATCTTCTCCTATTCACGCCAACCTATCACCAAGCGTTTTATTTCCACCAATCCCCGCCATTCTTTCCTACCCATCCACCATTCACATCGCACCTTATTTTCTCCAATCAAATCACTACACGTCACTTCCGCATGCCATTTTTACTTCTGCATTTCACACCATTCCCTCTTTTCATCCCCAGCTCCCGTCATCATCACTTCCACACGTTAATCCACTTTCGGATTACCCACACTCACATCCCAGATTAAGCCATTGGATTTAGCGATAATCCTTCCGCTCTTGGTGCTAGTTCTCAAACCTCCCAACAGCGCTCTTAATCCGCCTTAATCCGCGGATTAACAGCGACACTAGCGCCCCTAGCGGCAGGATTAACGTTAATCCATTGCTTAATCTGGGATATTAACTACTGACGTGACTTTTAGCATACCAAAAGTGCCTTTTAAGGGGAAGATATCAACTACAACTACATACTTCCTGTAGCAACAAAACTAGTTTTGCACATCTTGAATGACTGCATTAAATTACAGGTATATAACCCTTTATTATTTCCAAACCCCCCCCTCTCCCTCCATTTCTTGTATTTCGGGCGTAAGTATTTAATAACTATAAAATATTTGGTGGTGAAATCCTCATCTGATTTGTATGGTTTGTTACAAAATAAAGTGAAATCCACGCATTACCACCCTTTTCCAAAATTACATTCGTTATTGCTGCTTCAATATTGCTTCATGTATTTATACTTAAATCTTGGCGAAGCAACAGTTTCCTTTTCAGCAACCTTTATTTGAGTTATTTCGCAGAGAAAGCTTCGTCACAAATCAGTGTTATATTAAAAAATAGTATGTGTTCCATTCACATGACTTCCTCTACGGCCTCTGCAACAAACCATTCTTACAAAAGGTTATTCTTTCTACTATATGCTATGGAGATAAACATTAACGGAGACTGTTTTATTACTTAGTTCCCTCTAAGTAGAAGAGAAAGACAAACGATAGTTAAATATTTTAAAAGCTGGTCGCTGTATGATGCAATTGAAATTCCCTTCTCTTTGAAGGACCAAGGTGAAAAACAGTTTCCCATTTGAGAAAAGTGTTAGTATTGGAAACAATACGTTAAAAACAATAATAAGGAATATCTCGGAAATGGTTATCTTCACCAACAGTGTAAAGAATAAATAAATAAAAGGTATATGACAAACCGTGTTTTGATGAGATCTACATTTTTGCTTAATAAAATGTTATCCCTCGCGGTTTACCGGTTCTGCAAAAGTCCTTCAGAATAAACAGGTCTTTAGAGGCTATTCTTTTTATTTTCCATGTAAATATCTTTAATTATGGCATTTTAATCAAAATCTTAGAGCTATTTTTGAGAATATTACGAATAACGTTGCATGTAAAGGATAGTTTGGGGAGTATTTTCCTGAAAATCTGTCACATCCTTGGAAGATACAAAACTTGATAACAATTTTGGTACTTAACCTACTTATAGTTTTTGAAATATGCTGTTCCAAGACATAGACCTTTTTATAAATTAGGATTTAAGTATCTTCAAAACATTTATTTATCGGGAAACATTAGCATCGAATTTTTGGATGCTATGAAATGCATTACCTACCTACTACGTGCATTGTACATTATGTGTTAGAGAAAGTAAAAAGTTACCTTGCATGTTGTAAAATGAAATCCATAGCTATGGTTTCTCATAATAAAACACGGGAAGGTTGGTTACTCATCACACGTTTGTTTCGCAACTCAGTAAATTTGCTCGTACAAATAAATGTTTAGAAGTGCCTCCGTGGTCGAGTGGTCAGCGAGCTGACCTCTCACCCGGAGGTCTCGGTTCCAGGTTGGAGCGGGAATCGAATCCTATACCCCACAGTGTCTAGAAGTACTATGTGAGAGTGAATGTGTGTGGATGTATGTGTGGATTTATTAACTGCAAATGGATATATATATATATATATATATATATATATAATATTTTAATCATTTATATAATTATAATTTTATTTATTAAATATATATTAATATTATCTCAATTTAGTCTCCCCCTATTAAGTACAGGTTAAACAACAAACTATAATAGCTAGCCTCAAATAAAAAGAGCGGAAAAATTGATATGGAGAGAAAGCAAGTAGACAGAGAATACAAAATAGCAGACTTTATATAAGAATATTAGCAATTTTGAAAAAGCTACGAGATGAAATCAATTACTCCCCAGGTCACCAAAACAAAATTTTCAGCAGTGAAGAAGCTACACAAAGTTTGCGCTCCTTGTATTCCAGAATTGAAGTGCTTCGGAACGTCAATTTTGCCACCTGACACATCTGAAATTGTGAAAACATTTTATGAGAGAAATGCTAGATGTCAGGACCCTAACTACTAAGGCTTTCACGGCCAGCGTTCGTACCATAAAATGTAGATTCCGAGCTTGTCTCTGGTCGTACAGGTGAGAAGTCAACTTTCCCTTGAAAACGCCCAACGAAGTTAGGGGAGAAACGTCGGGTGAACTTTCATCTGTTGGACCACGGCCTATAAGCCCAAAATATATATTTTATAACACGCACGCACGAACACACACACACACACACACACAGAGTTTTTGATGCAGTTTTGTACTTTAGAATTTCCTCTTTAAGGAGATAACAATTATAGCAGTAGGAATTTGCATTTTACATACTTTTTTACTTTCTCTACATATACTATGTACATAGTGTATAGACAACGTATTGCACTCCACCCAAAAATTCATACCGAGATTTCACCGGAAATATATGTTTTAGGGTTCCCTGTGTCCGAAAAAAGTCTTTTCAGAAAAAGGTCCGTTTGTGTGTGTGTGTCCGTGTGTATGTGAACACGATAACTCAAAAACGAAAAGTCGGTAAAGAACCAAACTTGGTATTTAAGTTTAGTATCTTCCAGAAATGCGACACGAAGATTTTGAGAAAAATCCCCCCACCACTAACTAATCTTTATTACATGAAACTTTCTTTTTTTTAAATTTTTATTTTCTCAAAAATTACTCTAACGATTTTGATTAAAATATCGTAATTAAAGATATTTACCTTAAAACTATTTATATCTTTAATTTTCTGGGAATAGCCTCTGAAGACTATTTTATTCTGGATGAATTTTACGAAATTTTGCGTAACTGCTAAACCGTAAGAGATGGATAAAAACTTACTGCACAGAAAATGTAGATCACGATAAAACACACAATTTATGTCATATACATTTTTTTCACGGAGTTGATCGGTTTTGAGATATTCCTTGTTATTAGTTTCGTTTTTAAAAAACTTATATCTACTTTTCTCATACAGGAATTTGTCAACTCTTGTCCATACAAACAAAGGAACTTCAGTTACATAGAAACCAGCTTTTGACTATCACTTTAACTTATGGTACTCCCTTATTTCGCTTCTATTTACAAGGAAGCAAGTAATAAGACTATTTATGCTATTTTTTCTCAATTAGCATAAAGTAAATAGAAGCATAAGCTTTTTAAGAATAATTTGTTGCAGAGATGTAGAGAAAGTCATGTGAATGGAACACGTCAGATGTTTTTAACAAGTAATCTGCCATTTTATACTCTGTACTACTTCAGAGAACAGTTCTACTGAAGTAGAGAGGTAAGTTTTAGCTTATCTTTTAGAGGAAAAATATGATAACTACAAACTGATACCTACGATGAATATAGTAGTTTCAACTTTCACATTCGAAGCCAATCTTTGGCCAAGGTAGACACGTCTATATGATCCACCATTTCTTTCCAACAATCTATATATCGCCCACTGCCACAACGGTTTCAACTTCTGAGTGCGTGAGTACTGTGTTAGACTAGCTAGTGTATCTGTGAATTTTGAAGCTGTGTATTAAATATGGCACTACATTAGAACTTTCAATCCATTCTCTTTCTAAAACTTAATAACATCGATCTTCAAATATAAAACGCCATATTTAAAACCGAAAATATCTCAAATCGTACTATATTCTTATAAGCATGGAAAACTGGCAAGAACATTCAAAAGTAATGATCCCTATGTACACAGGGTGTTGTAGCTTTTTGGAAATGCTTCATCTTACTACAAGAGTCTTACATGAAGAGTCGGTAAAAGACCGAAGGCAAATAGTATATATAATGCCTAGCGTTACGGAAGGCCATATTTAAAACGAAAATTTTCATAAATATATCATGAAAAATCAAAATTTATCATTGTTTATCTGAAATTTCTCTAAGGCAAGCAATTGAATAACGAAGTGTAATCGAGAATATTCGTCAGCGGGAGCAGCAATTAAATATACACGTGACGAGAGGAAATTCTATACATTTCGCTGGAAATACAGATTTGAGAACCTCTGAATGCAAAAAACAGCATCTTTAGAAAGTCTCTCTCTAATTTTTTCTCTTTCTCTCTCTGTATGTGAGTAGAGCATAACTCAAAAACGAAAAATCCATTACACACCAATCTTGGTATTTAAGTTCAGTCTGTTTTAAGGATGTGACACAACGATTTTCAGGAACATGCCCCACCGTGAACTAGCCTTTACTTGGAACATTTTTCAAATTTTTCGATTTCCTGAAAAATGGCACTAACGATTGATTAAAATTCAGTAATTAAATATGTTTACAGGGGAAATGAAATGAAACTCTTGAATTTATTGGGAATAGCTCCTTTACTCTGAATGACTTTTGCACAACTGGTACAACGTAAGAGATAAACAAAAACTTACTACACAAAAATGTAAAGATACAAGTTATTCCCGATTATTTCATATTGTTGGTTTCAATTTGTATGTGGTTCTCAAACGGGAGGCCTGCATCCGTTTAACTTCACAGTGATACAGCTTTTAAAAGATTTAAATATCGCTTTAGCCTAGTGTGTTCCTTTATATCTAATGTTTATCTTGATTAGTAAGATGTAGATAAAAGAATACTCTTTTGTAAGAATAGTTTGTTTGCAGAACAAGAAGAGAAAGACATATGAATGGAACACCTCAGATTTTTTTCGCGATACGCTACTGTTCACACAAGATTTAAATGCAGATGGAAACCTAGATCATGCTAAATTAATACGATAGAGACAGCAAACGCGCCGCAATAAAATTTTACGCTTAGTTTGGTGTGAACTGATGGAATGACTGTGAAGAACCTGGTACCTCACAAAAGATCGATGAACGATGGGAACCTATGCAATTGGCTAGCTTTTAGTGGACGTTCCACACATTATTAATTAACACAGCCAGCTGCGGAGTATACTATTAAGCCCTCTTACTTCCTTAAGCTGGGACTTAAGAGAATTCTGATGGCACAAGAACGAGGCCTCCGATAAACCGTTTACGAACACTACGGCGACTGAAAGATGTGGTTATATAATAGTCGGTATTTCCAGTTCAGAGATCGGTAGAATATTATGAATACCAGGCCGGTTGTACCCTCTCGTTCAATGCTCATACATTTATTTTCCTTTGGTTCATCCCATCTAGGATACATTGCATAGCTAATGAAATACACAATACGAACGACTTGCTTATTTTATACCATTCCGGTATTGCAGCAGGACAAATAGCATGAAATAAAGTGTCAGTTTTATGACTAGCACACAACAAAAGTTTAAATGATTTTATTTGAAGATACTAAATGTTGTATAACGCATTTTATTGCCGACTCTATGAGTTACACTTAAAAGACAATTCATCTATATAGTTTCACATACTAAAAAATTAAAATTCTGATGTTACATTCACAGACATTTTCTGGCCTCTGCAACAAGCTATTCTTACAAAATGTTGTCCATCTTTTTACTTTCTCTATACTCACTACGTACATAGTGTATAGAGAATGTATTGCGCTCCACCAAAAAATTCGATACCGAGAAATGTGTTTTAGGGTCCCCTGTATCAAAAAAAAAAGTATTTTCAGAAAAAGGTCCGTGTGTGTGTCCGTCAAAAACGAAAAGTCGGCAAAATACCAAACTTGGTATTTAAGTTTAGTATCTTCCAGGGATGCGACACGAAGATTTTGAGAAACATCCCCCACCCCAAACTACCCTTTACATGGAACTTTTTTCGAAAATTTTGATTTTCTAAAAAATGGCTCTAACCATTTTGATTAAAATATCGTATATTAAAGTTATTTACCTGACAAATAAAATGTATATTTTGAATTTTCTGGGAATAACTTCTGAAGACTACTTTATTCTGGATGAATTTGTCATTACTACTAAACCGTGAGATGGACAAAAACTTAACCCACAAAAAATGTAGAGAGCGTTAAAACACACAAATTATATGATATACATTTTTTTCGTGGAATTGATCGTTTTTGAGATATTCCTTTTTCTTGGTTTCAGCTTTGAAAAACTTATACTTTTCTCATACAGCAATTTGTCAACTCCTGTCCATACAAACAAAGGAATATCAGTCACATAGCAACCAGCTTTTGGCTTTCACTTTAACCTATGATACTCCTTTATTTCGCTTCTACTTACAATAAAGCAAGAAATAAGACTATTTCTGCTAATTTTTCTCGATTAGCATGAAATAAATAAAAGATAAGCTTATTAACAATAATAATTTACAGAGATATAGAGAAAGTCATGTGAATGGAACACATCAGATATAAACCTTTACAGAAATACTTGTATTACGCACTTCTTTGTGAATTGCGAGGGAATAAATGTATTCACTAGGCTAAAGCGATAATAAATCTTTCAACAGCTGGCCGCTATGTAATGCATTGACATTCTGTTCTTTGCTTGACCAGAAGAAAGAAAAATGAATAACAATTTTCCATTTGAAAAATGTATGAGTATTTTGAAACTGAAACCAATAACTAACAAAAAAGTATTTGACATAAATTGTGCGCTGTATACGAGATACTCAAGATTCATTTTTTGTGTAGTAAAATTTTCTCTTTCTCTTATAGTTTACCAATTATGCAAAAGTCATCTAGAATGAACAGGACTTCAGAGGTTATTCCCAGAAATTAAACATATACATTTCATTTAGCATAAATTATCTTAAACCTTGAATATTTTAATCATAATCGTAGAGCCATTTAAAGAAAATCATTTTATTTAAATGCTCTATATACATCGTATTTTCTTGAAAATCTGAATGTCGCGTCCTTGGAAAATGCTGAACTTTTTAATTTTATAACTTCCTTCATTGCAAGGCATGAACAAAGTTTAACAAATACAAGCATTAACAAGAACGCATATAAATGATTGAGTCAAATTTGGTGTTTAACAGACTTTTCGCTTTTGGGCTATGCTGTTTATATACACTTACACTTTCGAAAATTTTTCCAAGTAAAGGGTAGTTGGGGTGGGGGGAATTTCTTCAAAATCTTCGTGTCACATCCTTGGAATACATTAAACTTAAATACCAAGTTTAGTAATTTATCGAATTTTCGTTTTTAATTTATCATGATCACGGACACACACGGACATTTTTCTAAAATGTCTTTTTTGATACAGGGGACTCTAAAATGTCAATATCCGGTGAAATCTCTTTTTCGGTGTAATGCAATACCTTCTCTATACAGTATGTGCATAGTACATGTAGAGAAAGCAAAAACGTATATGACAAATTATGTGTTTTAATGAGATCTGTATTATTCATTCTCTTACAGTTTAATCGTTATGCAAAATTCTGATAAACACACCCAGAATAAAGAGGTCTTCGAAGCTATTCCCAGAAAATTCAAAATATACATTTTAATTAATATGCAAATATCTTTAATATACGGTATTTTAATCAAAATCGTTAGAGCCAATTTTGAGAAAAGCAAACTTTTTCCATGTAAAGGGTAGTTTCTGGTGGAGGGATTTTCTTGAAAATCTTTGTGTCGCATTCTTGGAAAATACTAAACATAAATACCAAGTTTGGTATTTAATGGTATTTTCGTTTTGGACCTTTGCTGCCCATAGACACACACTGACATTTTTCTAAAATTGTTTTTTCTCGGACTCAGGAGACCTCTAAACATATATTCGGGAAATCTTGACATCGAATTTTGGGTGGAATATAATAACTTCTATATCCATTACGTATATTATATATAAGGGCTATAGAAAGTAAAACTTTCTTTGGATACAGGGGACCCTAAAACGTTTATTTCCATTCGAATTTTGGGTGGAATGCAATGCCATTTCTATGTAATGTGCACTAAGTAGAGAAAGTAAAAATGGTTGATATGGCCATGATAAATTCACACCTTTTATTTCGAAAACCCAGATCCACTAGATAATTAGAGATGTTCAATTTCATGAATAAAAGATAATTCCCCTAAAATTATCAGAGAAAATATTTGAGTTATTTATTATAAAATGAAGCACATTTATAGACAGTTATATACATTTACAAAACTAGGCTCTTCCGTACCTTACTTATAACTGCTGGTTGTATAGGACCACTAAAATGAATCCCCACATTTCAAACTCTGTCCCCTCTCTTGCTCATTTCTTAAGCTGCTTATCCAATTATCGCCTAATCTTCCTAAAAATGTCCCCATTGCGTTAATTTTACCTGCACTTGTATCTGCTAACATTTTAAATCCTGCTACATCATCCTGTAGATTATACCAATGTTCAATCTATATGCTAATCCTCTTATCTTTTAAATCAGTATGAGTGGCCAAGTTGGTTAGGTCCGGGCCTTCTGGCCCAAGGTCGCGGGTTCAAACCCGACCTAGCCGTTTTTAAGTGTGCTTAAAATAAGCCTCCTGTCAGTAGATTTACTCGCATGTATAGAACTCCTGCGGGATGAAATTCCGGCACATCGGCGGCGCTGATATTATCCTGGTAATTGATAGCGTTGCTAACAAATCCATCTTATAATCATTTCACACTCTAGTTGATAATGCAAATACCACTCTGTTTTTCACAGATAATGCAACTCGCTTCACAATAACTTTTAGAAATAATATTACAGTTTGCATCCATGTATAATACTCTCCCTTAACCCCCCCTCCCAGTCTCTTTTAATTGCTTTGCACAAAATAAAGCGACTTTATCCTCAAAACTAGCCCAGAACTCTTGCTTCTTTGTTTATTCCTCCTGTCTTAATTCTTTACAAAATCCACTATTTTTGATTTCACCTAATAGCAAAATTATCTGCAATTTGAATTTGCGATTTTAAAATCTACAAGCACCACATCAAACCCTTCAGTGCGCATTTCATCATCAATTACATTCTGCTCATTTGCATTCATAAATGTGAATCCTGCCAATCGACCCCATATTCTTGACCCATTATACATAATTACTACACATTGGATTTGTATGTATAGCTGCTTAGTTTATTTTGCTTGTGACATGGATAAAAGTTTCGCTATCTTATGTTTCGTGTTCTTCTTAGGTCTTCTAAAGTTGTATAGTGCATATACTTGCATATTTCCGATACTGCTGCATATCTAATTTTTCCATGCGTCGAGTATATAATACGTGTTGCTTTTAGGTTTTAATTTTAAAATTAATATTTAGACATATTATTCATAAATAATGTTTTTTTACTATGGAGAAACCCACGTCATTTCCTGATAAGGTTCATAGGAATGGAATGGTCGCTTGATTTTGCTCAGAGGCCTCGCAATCAGGCTTGAGAATCTTTCATTTACGTCCGTAAATCTACACATGGAAGCAACAGCTATACTTTCTCTCCGAAGGAAGCCATGCTAAGGATTTTTACACCCAAAAAAATCCATCGCTTTCCGCCGGCTTTGAACCCGCGGCCTTGGAAATTATATAGCTTCGGCTACAATCGTGTACATTAATGTCCGGAGAAACAGGCGACTTAGACAGCAAAATATGGTACGAGGATGTTGTACGAGTATATAACAACATTAATAATTTGAACGATATTAAAATTCCTCTGAATTAGAATAGTGCAACTAAATACATTAACAAATTATTTAATTTAGCAACGATGGGTCCATTAATTTCTCGAAAAGCAGGTGAGACAAATTTCTCATCCGAGTTCACAACAGAACTTTCGTACTTTCGAAGGCAATTTTCACTGTCCTATCCTTTCTGGGATCTAGGTAGGGCACATTGACTGTCTGTAACTTTGATCGTTTTACTTCGCCTTCTTCGGGTCCCACAAGGAACGTTTTTATCCCCACAATTGTGTTTTTGCACCCGTTCTCGCATATGTGGTTTAAACCAAATTTCTTGTGAAAATCGTTCGCTTTCAGCCTCTATGGCTGGGAAGTTTAAGTTCTGTAAAGGATAAATAGTTTAGACGTGTATTATCTGTCCATCCTTACTTCAATGGCAATGCAAACAAATCAGAATACATTCTTTCGCGAACGCACGTGAACACTCCACATGGTGCTAAGCTGGTTCGTCTGTCGTACAATTGTAAAACCGCCGTTTGGCAAAAGAAATAGCTACCTACTTTCACTGTTCACAGATAATAATTAACTCTATTTAATGTATAATAAATAAAACACAACAAAACAAGTAGGCGAGTCGTTATATATTCAGTACGAAATTTATACCTCTCCCGTAAAATTATAAAATGCAGACATATTGTTTAGAAAGTTTGCTAAAGTATTCCACACGTACATCACTCGAACTTGTTGTTTTTCTGTACATATTCTAGCATTCACACATGCATAAACATACACTGCATATTTCTTAAATATAATGACTTGCCAGAAAAGCTAATCTGAATATAGAAGTGTTTCTACTCCTTCACGATACGAGTCATTTGTTGCAGTTGTAATCGAACTGTCTGAATCATCACAGAGATTGATATTTAGTGGGCCAACGACAATTTCCATCATTCCATCCAAATACTATTTTGTTTACTGTTCCCGAACCATTTGTAACACAAATTCACTGCTTTTTACTTTCTCTATACGCACTATGTACATAGTGTATAGAGAATGTGTTGCACTCCACTCAAAAATTCGATACCGAGAGTTCACCGGAAATATATGTTTTAGGGTCCCCAATATCCAAAAAAAGCATTTTCACAAAAGGTCCGTGTGTGAGTGTGTGTGTGTGTGTGTGTGTCCGTGAGCACGATAACTCAAAAACGAAAAGTTGGTAAAATACCAAACTTGGTATTTAACTTTAGTATCTTCCAGGGATGCGACACGAAGATTTTGAGAAAAATCCCCCCACTCCCAACTACCCTTTACATGGAACTTTTTTCGAAAATTTTGATTTTCTCAAAAATGGCTCTAACGATTTTGATTAAAATAAACCTGACAAATACAATGTATATCTTGAATTTTCTGGGAATAGCCTCTAAAGACTACTATATTCTGGATGAATTTTGCATAACTACTAAACCGTAAGAGATGGATAAAAATTTAACACACAAAAAATGTAGAGCACGTTAAAATACACAATTTATGTTATATACATTTTTTTCGTGGAATTGATCGTTTTTGAGATATTCCTTTTTCTTGGTTTCAGCTTTGAAAAACAGACTTTTCTCATACAGGAATTTGTCAACTCCTGTCCATACAAAGGAACATCAGTCACATAGCAACCAGCTTTTGGCTTTTACTTTAACTTATGGTACTCCCTTATTTCGCTTCTACTTACAATAAAGCAAGAAATAAGTTTATTTCTGCTAATTTTATCGATTAGCATGAAATAAATAAAAGATAAGCTTATTAACAATAATTTGTTACAGAGATATAGAGAAAGTCATGCGAATGGAACACATCAGATTTTTAGGTCTGTCATTGTTGAAAAGCTGCTTGCACAAGATGCCGCACCTTGGCTAATTTAAAAGCTTTGCACACTTTATGCGCTTTTCAGAAACACCATTAAATTCTACCGTTAAGCTAAGAATATCATTTAATGAAAATATACGGCACTTTTCACAAAACTTAGTATATTACTTCCTTGTTATGTTTCACTACTTTGGTATTGCATGTTTCCGCCATTTCTTGCTGACTAGAAGCAGCCGTTGAACTGCACATGGATATGCATTGTTACGTAAAGAAATAATGATTAAATGGTCAGTAAATGTTCTTAATTATTCATACTATATTATTTAGACATCATTGCATAGTGTAATAAGATATTTCTCGTCACAATTTAAGAGGAGGTATTTTGCAATGCAGAAAAGCGTAAAACGTCCAGCTACCAATCTTAGCCACTGCATGACTGCAACCTTTGCTTTTGTTTTCATTACCGGTGAAGTAAGGCTGAACGGATACTAGACCTTGAAACCGTCTAAGTGTGCATCGTTTTGTCAAATATCTACATCCTTGGGCGGATATAAGTAGAATCGTGATTAGAATTCGTTTATTTCAGGCCATTTCTATCTCATTCAGTGCGTTCAATTGGCCTTCTGCCCATTTTCTATTTTGTGTGCTATATCATCAATTCTATGATGCTCTCACCCAAGCTCCGAAGAAATGTTTATTTTGCTATATACCTCCTCGTACACCAACACCTCCAGGAACTTACAAGCCAGCGTCTGGAGTCAGATGCCTGTTGAACAGCCGGACTCTGTATCAATGAGTGTAGACAGGTAGGGTGATCAACCAGTATGAGAGGAAGAAAATATGAAATGACGGTGAAATGGATGAAAGGAAAGATTATTATGGAGCAGGTGGTGGAATGAATGGTGGAGGAATAAGAAAACCCGCTCAGGCATCATTTTATCCACTAAATCCTACATGAAGTCTCCCGGGAGAGGCGAGCGGTCTAACCATTCGGCACGACGCCTTCCGGGAGAAATACCAATATTAATTGTTCAGGAAATTCTCACATTATTACGGCTTTGGGTTCTGCTAGTTTTAGGTGGAGAGCCCACAAATGCCCATTCTTATCTCTTACAGTATTTGAAACCGATTTCTCTAGTTCATCTGAGTAGGGGGTAAAGGGGGATTTCAGGACTCAAAGGATGCCGCCCATGTAAAACATCATGTACATATGTAACACTTAAGATAAACATCAGCCGACAGACCACCCACACAGCGCTGCCTCTTTGCCAAGACAACAGTCTAAAAGCTTCCCCATGTACCTGTCAATCAAAGTATGTGCTGCCGGCTACTACCCCCTCCCCCTTTGCCAAACCACCTGTCTAAAAGATTTTACTTGCAGGGCTCTTAATCTCTTGAACAATCGTCTTTCACATTTACAGATCAAATTCAATTTAATCGATTGACCACACCCACGCGGAAAAAGTCGCGAATTGCCAATTTTTGAGCTACAAGGCTCATCTGCATATCAAATCGATCTAGTTTTTCACGAGGAATCTGAATCTCTAATCATAAATACAAAATTCTTTTGATTTCAATTCGATAGTCTCTTTTAATTAAAAACACGTAGGATTTCTCTATCTCTGGCAATTCGAGAGCTACAAGGCTCATTTGCATGACAAATCAGTCTAACTTTTCACAAGGAATCTGAATATACAAACATAGTTCAACTTTCATGGCGAAAAAACTCGATAAAATTACTGAGTGGAATATTTGATATAAATTATTAGACATTGCTCGAACATGCGTTAGCGGTAATATTTTTGCAAGGAATTATAACACTCACACGATTGAACATGTTAAAAGCTTTATTATTCAATACCAACATATGAAATGAAAAATAGCAAGAGAGAATTGCTTTTATAAAACCTACTAACTTATCACATCAAAAACCAATATGGCGGCGAAGTGATTGTGTTTCCAACGAGCAGAGGGCACCCAACAGGGAATTGAACCTGGGACCTCTCGAACACTGAGAATGCCAACATCATTACAACTCCAAACATTATAAATCTTAATATCTGTTCTTAAACGAGGACATACATTCGACTTTCAGTGAGGATGCAATCACATGACTTTACGACTATGTATAATTAAACAACTGCAAAAAGGATTGAATGTAGAACGCAATTATAACACTCGCTATAAATAAAAGCTGTTCTTATTCCCTTAAAATCCCCTATCCAGTACAAGAATCAACTTCACAAATAATCAATAAACTTAAATTACAATTACACTAATTAAAATGACAATAATGCTTAAAGCATTGAGGTTACAATAAGACGCCATAACACTTTTCTTATTCCTTTATCAGCCCATACCCAGCACAAGTACAAGACACACGATTGGTTAATTTTAAGAAATTTGAATTACAATTACGCTAATTAAAATGTTAATAACGGTTAAATAATTGAGATTACAATAAAATACTATGAGACTTTTCTTGCTCATTTATCACCCTTCATCCAGTACAAGAATGAATTCCAGCTATCCAACACTCGAGAAACTTTAATTACAATTACGCAAATTAAAATGTCAATAACACTTAGAGAATTGAAGCTACAATAAAACGCCGTAACACTTTCCTTATTCCTTTATCAGCCCATACCCATTTGTGATTGGCTAATTTAAGAAATTTTAATTACAATCACGCCAGTTAAAATGCCAATAACGCTTTGAGAATTGAAGTTACAATAAAACGCTATTAGACTTTTCTCAATTCTTTACCATCTCCTATTCAGTACGAGCATTAGATTCTCGGTTAATTCAATAAATTTTAATTACAATTATGCCTTTACTTCAATTGAAAAATGTAAATAACAACTCCATTTGCAACGATGTAGCGAAATGGGTGATACAAATTCTTCACGAAATTACATCTACACGCTAATTACATACTTCGATTACACGCCTAGTGCATTCAAACATTATTCGTATAACTATCACAAGACATATAAAATGCTTTTATTTACGCAAATGTCAGACCTATACCAAAATATGATGCGTTCTATTCACGTGACCTTCTCTACCTCTCTGAAACAAATTATTGTTAAAAAGCTTGTACGTCTTTTTACTTCATGCTAATCGAGTAAACACTAGTAGAAATAGTCTTCATACTTGCTTCCTTGTAAGTAGAAGCAAATTAAGGGAGTACCATAGGTTAAAGTGATAGTCATAGTCAAAAGCAGATTGCTATGTCACTTTCCTGTATGAGAAAAATATACTTTTTAAAGCTGAAACAAATAACAATGATTATATCGGAAAAAAAGGGTTCACTCCACAAAAATCATGTATTTAACATAAATCGTGTGTTTTAACGTGCCCTACATTTTTGTGTGGTAAGCTTTTATCTATCTCTTATGGTTTACTAGTTATAACAATTTTTTCAGAATAAAAAAGGTCTTCAGAGATTATACTCAGAAAATTCAAGTTATACATTTTATTTGTCAGGTAAATATCTTTAATATGCGATATTCTAATCAAAATCGTTAGAACCATTTTTAGAAATAAAATGTTTCCAAAAAACGTTCCATGTAAAGGGTAGTTTGGGGGGGGGCTTTTCTCAAAAATCTTCGGGTCGCATACCTGGAAGATACTAAACTTAAATACCAAGTTTGGTAATTTACCGAATTTGCGTTTTTGAGCTATGCTGCACAGTCACACACATATACACACCAACACACGCAAACACACAAACATGCAGACACACACAAACCTTTTTCTAAAATGGATTTTTTTTATACAGGGGACCCTAAAAACATATATATTCCCAGTGAAAAATCAGCATCCGATTTTGGGTGGAATACAATACCTTCTCTATACACTATGTACATAGTACGTGTAGAGAAAGTAGAAACAACTGCTAACACAATTTGAAATCACTTAGACTGCCTACAACTAACTGAGGGATACCATACTAAAACCAACAGCTAACATTGCTTGAAACCACTTAGACAGACTACAACTGACACAGCAGTATTCTCTAATTTTAACACTGAAGTATAAGCTATAACTTGAAGTACTCTCCACATAACTTGACAATTATGCATAAATAGACATCTTCAAAAAATAAATACCATACCAAAAATAACAGCTAACGTTGCTTGAAATCACTTAGACAGCCTACAACTGACACAGCAGTATTCTCTAACTTCAACAGAGAAGTATAATTTATAACTCGAAGCACTCATCACATAACTTGAGGATTGAGCATAAATAAACATTTTCATAAAGGGGGGGGGATATTTAGTAGCCACTTATCACAATCGCTATGAAAGAAAGCCGCGCAAGGCTGCTCACCTCTTGGCTAACATATAACACAAGGGAAAACGGAAACATACTACCTATTACAAAAAGCGAAGCATGATCCGACCAGTTTCAGACGATAAAGAAGGCTGGCGACATTTTGAACAAAACATCCTATCTCTCCCCTTCAGAGCTTTCTGTTAGAAAAACATCCTCACTCGGCCCCTCTAGGCTAAGAACAGGCAGATACATGCATTCCCCTTCCTTAGGTATACACTGAAGAAAACATGTTTTTATGTGAGCAACTATATAAGCCTGAGGTCTGCAATATAGAGCTACTTATTCGATATAACCGCCGTGAAAAAGCATTCTTGAAAACAAACGTCAAAACTTTTGATGATATGAACGAATGCAGGAGAGAGTGTGCTGAAGATTCGCATCATTATACATACTTTCACAAAGAATTCTGCAATGGACGAATGCATACGATTACATGCATATACCCTGCTTACCATAATCAGATACCTTCAAGGAATCCCTGTACCGAAGACTGCTCTGTCTACAAGATAGATATATTGTAAGTACAATACATTCACGTCTTTCTACTATTATAAGTACTACAAATGTATTCGAGTAATGATGGCTAATTCCAATACATGTTTATATATCAAGGGGTCGGAACACACAAGAGCTTCACGATTCAGATACCATAGATGCAACGGATATGTTTAGATCAGCACATGAGATTGAAGATCACTTAGAATTATGCAACGGTCGCACTCATGTGGTGATTTGTTCAAAACCCGCAGTGCATGATAGAATAACATCATACTTCATCTGCAACTTGACCTGTAGCGTGTATTGGTCAAGGCATATGAGACAAAGGTAATTACAAACTAAAAATACGATGAGTGACCAGCACATCACACATTTATTTCTTGAAAAAGTTAATAACCCTCATTGTTCTTTCCAGAGTTCGAGAGTCAATCCCCATACCGCCAGAGCTCATAGACCCTGCTAGGACTGACGTTGACGAGGTGGATGTCTGCATTTCAAACACATGGAACACCTGCCCTGTACAAGATTATGATGACATTCCGAATACGAGAACGTCGAATCAAGCATCAATGTGAGTATAATATATTGCTATTACATCAAGAAAGAAACTAACCTTATTTCCATTGCAGTGATCGAGTCAAAGGAAAATTAATAACATTTACTAATTTTCAATAATTCTAATGTTCCAGATCCAAGGAGATATAAGAGGAGAAAGACCCTTTTGCTAGTCATCTCAGGAAGCTGAGATTGCTGGAAGACCGCATGCACATCATTTGTAAACGAGAGGCAAGCATAGAGAAATATGAAACCCAGAGCAGACCAACTGAATGTATCCATCCAATTCTACATATCCAAAACAAATAGTTCTAGTGTAGCGCTTTATTATGAACTACCAGTGCTTCTCAACAGCAGTGATCCTAATGACTTTGTATATACATGACATATATAAAGCGCGCTTATGACTCGCTAAATTCTGCATGTGCACAAAAGACAAAGTGCGCACATTGTGAATATATTGAAAAATATAGTGCTATAATATATAACTGCATTCATGAAAAAAACGAAGCCGCTAGACTCTTTTAATAAAATAAAACAAAGGATGAATAGGATTTAAAAAGAAATGAAGATGTAAAGAAGCTGGCACATTTATAAGCAAACATTTATTTAATCTAACTAATGCAAATAAAACATTTTGAAGAGGCACGGACATGAAGAAGGAATGTAATGAAAATACTTATAAATAAAAATATTATGTACATATAATCCCACTAATGTTTTTATTCCACAAAAACAAATACAAATTTTCAACATCCTATTCCTTTGCATAATTAGGCATTTAAATTATCGATTACATGACAGGCGATAAGGGCTTGTAGGTAAATACATTATTGTGTATAATCAGACAATTTAATATTGTAATTTCTGGTGATAGACGTCCTGCATGCTTTAAGGTTGAGAGCGAAAATACCCCTTTACACCAGCAAAACAGGAACACCAGGCTGAGTCGCAAATATCTAGAGGGCACTTCTGTTTACTAGCATTCATACAGGAAATAATCCGTTTCTTCAGCTTTACTTTTATCACACACTTCTCTAACAAGAGTGTAAGTAATACATAGCTCGACCAATGAAAAACAGTTTCAATGCTAAAAACCCAATCAAGTTTACGGTAGAAGCCCATCTATAAAAGTGGAACAGGCAGATATCAGATAACTCAATTTAGAGAAAAGGTCTCAGCGCAGTGATTGGTAGGAATCATCTGAAAAACTACGAGCTACTTCGCAAAAAAGAAGATACCTAATCAATCAAGAACCTTGAAACGGGTGGTAGGATTTTTAAAAAATTCGCTCTCCTTGTTCTTAAATGTATAATATACAGCGACAGCTTAATTTACTTATAATGCTTTTTCAGAAACTTTACAGGTGATTGGCTAGCTTCATGAGAAAAAATTGCATTACATAAGAACTTCATATATTTCTACAAAAGAGAATTTGTACAAGTAAGTTCGATACAAAAGGTTTTTCACACTGAATACACGATTTGAGGGCAACCGAACACTTAAAAAGCAAGTTTTAGACAAGTATAGTGTGCGAGTGAGTGCATGTGAAGCAGCGTACCTCTAAAAATACACAAATTCGAAGTGACAATTGAAGTGCTTTGGCACATTAAATTTCTTATTTCTAATGTACAACGGAGTAACATGTAATGAAAACATTCTGCTATTATTTAGAATTATAAGCGTGAATTAAATATAAAAGAAAATCTCATCTTAATGATGGGCGATTCGTTCAAGTCATGGGTGCAGGAGCACAAGGACACTAATCGGTTGAAAATACCAATTGAGCATTTTCAGAAAAATATTAGTGTTGTATGTACAGTATAACTTAAACACTCAATTTTTATTGACTTCAGATTTATACTACTTCAACTCTCTTAAACCGGAAGTGATGTTTCGTTTCATCTTTATTGGTTTACTCATGTCAATGCAAATCGTGAGGCCGCGCCATGGTCGAGTGGTTAGACTACTCTCCTCTCACCAAGGAGGTCCGGAGTCGACCCCAGGCAACAGCATGTGGGATTTGTTGTGGACAAAGCGGCGCAGGGGGCGGGTTTTCTCAGGTTTCCCCCTGCCATCACATTCCACCGGTGCTCCACGTTCATTCCATATATCAGTAGTGTTATCGCCTGCGGTGCCACAAGTAGTAAAAGCAGGCGTTAAACACATAAAAAAGTGAACGTATTTCAATGAGAATCGCAGGGCTAAACATTATAAAAGATCCGACTAACCTAGTAATTTCCGCTAATGTCCCTAATTATAAGGGGAACAATTGAATAAGAACATGTTTTTTCTGGAAAATGTTTATCTTGAATAGCATGAAGTAACAGAAGAATATAATTATTTTAATATTGTCTATCATGAAATCTCAACCCTTGTGCACGCTTCTGCTAAAGAATGTTTCCTTACACCTACATCACGCCGAAAAGAATACTACAGGTGAACTCATGGTTTCACTACAGAATTTCATGTCTAGTTCTTTATTACATTAAAACTCTTATAAAGTGAAGGAAATGAAAATCCATTTATGTTGATAGA
This sequence comes from Hymenopus coronatus, assembly GCA_030762935.1. NCBI lineage: Eukaryota > Metazoa > Arthropoda > Insecta > Mantodea > Hymenopodidae > Hymenopus > Hymenopus coronatus. The sequence goes on from CM060889.1 coordinate 27,736,001, forward strand.
ACTAAACCGAACACGCAGTTTTAAATGGTCACTCCTACAATCACTGCTTCTAATCAGATCTGCAATCAATACAAAAACAAGGTTAAACATTCAATGCACTTAGTTATAATATCAGAAAATAAGACTGTCTCCGTGGTCAAACGGGTAAGTGAGCTGACTTCTCACCTGCAGATCCACGGCTAGGACGGCGAATTTTTCTTTAACCGCAATTACTCCCTATCCCCACAGAGTCTGGAAGGTATAAATGGGCATGTGTTTAGTAATATAAAAAATTAATTACCACAAAGTTCTAAACCTACACTAATACGACTTGCTTCATAAGTCAAAGCCCCTATGTGACCATTGTATTGCAACAGGTCCCTAAAGAGATATAATTACACATTCATATATCTCAAGGTTTTTCTCAAGATCGCTCAACATCCAGGATTCACAAATATTAGTTTCTTATATGCTCTCTTTATAACATGGAAAATATTTTAACATCTTCAATTTCTTCTTCTTTTATTATTATTATTATTATTATTATTATTAGTTTGTCACATTTCTGGGAAAAAACACGACTGTAACTCAAGTACAAAATTAAAAAAATCGGATGCTAGCAGTTTTGGTTTGTATGAGAACTGGTAAAATAACTTAAGGATAAACCCATGCGGATTTTATTATAAAAACGTTACAAACTTATTTGTTGCTTGCCAAGCGGTAGATCTGCGATCGATTCATAGTACAGGCATAGGAATTTTTTCCCCAGCTAGGCTACATGGACCGGGGTGCACTCAGCCTCGCGAGGTCCCTGGAGGGGGCCAATTGAGGAGCTACTTGATGGAGAAGTAGCGGCTCCAGGTCATGAGGACAGCATTAACTGGTCAGGGGGGGAGGGAGATCAAAGCGCAGTCCACGTCTCACCTCCTCAATAGTGCACCCATCCATGACGTCTGTAACGGAGCGAGATGGGGGACACAGCAGCAGTCCAAGGCTCTTAGCTGTGCAAGGGAGTCACAAGCTTATACTAAAAAGCCTGCGATTTTCACAATGCACACAATAATTTTCTTAATAAGTAACATTTAATTAGTTGACCCACCCTAACCTAAATAACCTAAATTAACCTAACCTTCCTAAACTAATCTAACATCATAGCCAATAATAAACATCAGACACACCACATTCATTATAGAAATACATTACAACATCATATGACCTCATTTGGCAATTTTTCGCTCTATTACAGCAGAATCATTCACCTCACGCATATTCAAGAAGATGTCTTTTGACTGCTTCCCTTTGTAAGCTGCTTGCGAGTACATTAGCAATCGCAGCCGATCTACCAGAGAATTTACATCATCATAAGAAGATGTTTTATCTACACCTCTGACTTGGTCCAAACACTTCATTGCTGAGACATGTAGCTTCTCTTTAATCTTGAATAGTAATAATAATGGCTAACACAAGACTCGTGACTTTGAATTATATACATCATTAAATGATGTTGCCATGCATGTTGCATCAGGAAGGCAAATCACAGCACAGGCAAACACAATTGCAATGAGATACTTTCACAGCATTGTGCAAAACATAACATAGAATTCCATCAGAAAATTAGAAAAATAGTTGCACAATGCTAATTCAACAAATCAATGTATGATATCCTAAGGACAACCTAACCTCAGTCATCATATTCAACATAACGCAAGCAATAACATTATACGTTAAATGAAGAAAATTCATTCTGTATATATTAATTATGACAGACAATAGACACATCTTTATCTACCAATACGTTTAATTTTTGGAGAACTCTTCAAATGGGGTATACGCTTTCCAAGAAACACGATACTCTCTTCGAGAAAGAAATGGTCAGATAGTGGTATGTACTTCGGTTCCTTTAGTTCCTTTTACATGTCTCAGCAATGAAGTGTTTGGACCAAGTCAGAGGTGTAGATAAAACATCTTCTTATGATGATGTAAATTCTCTGGTAGATCGGCTGCGATTGCTAATGTACTCGCAAGCAGCTTACAAAGGGAAGCAGTCAAAAGACATCTTCTTGAATATGCGTGAGGTGAATGATTCTGCTGTAATAGAGCGAAAAATTGCCAAATGAGGTCATATGATGTTGTAATGTATTTCTATAATGAATGTGGTGTGTCTGATGTTTATTATTGGCTATGATGTTAGATTAGTTTAGGAAGGTTAGGTTAATTTAGGTTATTTAGGTTAGGGTGGGTCAACTAATTAAATGTTACTTATTAAGAAAATTATTGTGTGCATTGTGAAAATCGCAGGCTTTTTAGTATAAGCTTGTGACTCCCTTGCACAGCTAAGAGCCTTGGACTGCTGCTGTGTCCCCCATCTCGCTCCGTTACAGACGTCATGGATGGGTGCACTATTGAGGAGGTGAGACGTGGACTGCGCTTTGATCTCCCTCCCCCCCCTGACCAGTTAATGCTGTCCTCATGACCTGGAGCCGCTACTTCTCCATCAAGTAGCTCCTCAATTGGCCCCCTCCAGGGACCTCGCGAGGCTGAGTGCACCCCGGTCCATGTAGCCTAGCTGGGGAAAAAATTCCTATGCCTGTACTATGAATCGATCGCAGATCTACCGCTTGGCAAGCAACAAATAAGTTTGTAACGTTTTTATAATAAAATCCGCATGGGTTTATCCTTAAGTTATTTTACCAGTTCTCATACAAACCAAAACTGCTAGCATCCGATTTTTTTAATTTTGTACTTGAGTTACAGTCGTGTTTTTTCCCAGAAATGTGACAAACTAATAATATTAATAATAATAATAATAATAATAAAAGAAGAAGAAATTGAAGATGTTAAAATATTTTCCATGTTATAAAGAGAGCATATAAGAAACTAATATTTGTGAATCCTGGATGTTGAGCGATCTTGAGAAAAACCTTGAGATATATGAATGTGTAATTATATCTCTTTAGGGACCTGTTGCAATACAATGGTCACATAGGGGCTTTGACTTATGAAGCAAGTCGTATTAGTGTAGGTTTAGAACTTTGTGGTAATTAATTTTTTATATTACTAAACACATGCCCATTTATACCTTCCAGACTCTGTGGGGATAGGGAGTAATTGCGGTTAAAGAAAAATTCGCCGTCCTAGCCGTGGATCTGCAGGTGAGAAGTCAGCTCACTTACCCGTTTGACCACGGAGACAGTCTTATTTTCTGATATTATAACTAAGTGCATTGAATGTTTAACCTTGTTTTTGTATTGATTGCAGATCTGATTAGAAGCAGTGATTGTAGGAGTGACCATTTAAAACTGCGTGTTCGGTTTAGTTCTATCAACATAAATGGATTTTCATTTCCTTCACTTTATAAGAGTTTTAATGTAATAAAGAACTAGACATGAAATTCTGTAGTGAAACCATGAGTTCACCTGTAGTATTCTTTTCGGCGTGATGTAGGTGTAAGGAAACATTCTTTAGCAGAAGCGTGCACAAGGGTTGAGATTTCATGATAGACAATATTAAAATAATTATATTCTTCTGTTACTTCATGCTATTCAAGATAAACATTTTCCAGAAAAAACATGTTCTTATTCAATTGTTCCCCTTATAATTAGGGACATTAGCGGAAATTACTAGGTTAGTCGGATCTTTTATAATGTTTAGCCCTGCGATTCTCATTGAAATACGTTCACTTTTTTATGTGTTTAACGCCTGCTTTTACTACTTGTGGCACCGCAGGCGATAACACTACTGATATATGGAATGAACGTGGAGCACCGGTGGAATGTGATGGCAGGGGGAAACCTGAGAAAACCCGCCCCCTGCGCCGCTTTGTCCACAACAAATCCCACATGCTGTTGCCTGGGGTCGACTCCGGACCTCCTTGGTGAGAGGAGAGTAGTCTAACCACTCGACCATGGCGCGGCCTCACGATTTGCATTGACATGAGTAAACCAATAAAGATGAAACGAAACATCACTTCCGGTTTAAGAGAGTTGAAGTAGTATAAATCTGAAGTCAATAAAAATTGAGTGTTTAAGTTATACTGTACATACAACACTAATATTTTTCTGAAAATGCTCAATTGGTATTTTCAACCGATTAGTGTCCTTGTGCTCCTGCACCCATGACTTGAACGAATCGCCCATCATTAAGATGAGATTTTCTTTTATATTTAATTCACGCTTATAATTCTAAATAATAGCAGAATGTTTTCATTACATGTTACTCCGTTGTACATTAGAAATAAGAAATTTAATGTGCCAAAGCACTTCAATTGTCACTTCGAATTTGTGTATTTTTAGAGGTACGCTGCTTCACATGCACTCACTCGCACACTATACTTGTCTAAAACTTGCTTTTTAAGTGTTCGGTTGCCCTCAAATCGTGTATTCAGTGTGAAAAACCTTTTGTATCGAACTTACTTGTACAAATTCTCTTTTGTAGAAATATATGAAGTTCTTATGTAATGCAATTTTTTCTCATGAAGCTAGCCAATCACCTGTAAAGTTTCTGAAAAAGCATTATAAGTAAATTAAGCTGTCGCTGTATATTATACATTTAAGAACAAGGAGAGCGAATTTTTTAAAAATCCTACCACCCGTTTCAAGGTTCTTGATTGATTAGGTATCTTCTTTTTTGCGAAGTAGCTCGTAGTTTTTCAGATGATTCCTACCAATCACTGCGCTGAGACCTTTTCTCTAAATTGAGTTATCTGATATCTGCCTGTTCCACTTTTATAGATGGGCTTCTACCGTAAACTTGATTGGGTTTTTAGCATTGAAACTGTTTTTCATTGGTCGAGCTATGTATTACTTACACTCTTGTTAGAGAAGTGTGTGATAAAAGTAAAGCTGAAGAAACGGATTATTTCCTGTATGAATGCTAGTAAACAGAAGTGCCCTCTAGATATTTGCGACTCAGCCTGGTGTTCCTGTTTTGCTGGTGTAAAGGGGTATTTTCGCTCTCAACCTTAAAGCATGCAGGACGTCTATCACCAGAAATTACAATATTAAATTGTCTGATTATACACAATAATGTATTTACCTACAAGCCCTTATCGCCTGTCATGTAATCGATAATTTAAATGCCTAATTATGCAAAGGAATAGGATGTTGAAAATTTGTATTTGTTTTTGTGGAATAAAAACATTAGTGGGATTATATGTACATAATATTTTTATTTATAAGTATTTTCATTACATTCCTTCTTCATGTCCGTGCCTCTTCAAAATGTTTTATTTGCATTAGTTAGATTAAATAAATGTTTGCTTATAAATGTGCCAGCTTCTTTACATCTTCATTTCTTTTTAAATCCTATTCATCCTTTGTTTTATTTTATTAAAAGAGTCTAGCGGCTTCGTTTTTTTCATGAATGCAGTTATATATTATAGCACTATATTTTTCAATATATTCACAATGTGCGCACTTTGTCTTTTGTGCACATGCAGAATTTAGCGAGTCATAAGCGCGCTTTATATATGTCATGTATATACAAAGTCATTAGGATCACTGCTGTTGAGAAGCACTGGTAGTTCATAATAAAGCGCTACACTAGAACTATTTGTTTTGGATATGTAGAATTGGATGGATACATTCAGTTGGTCTGCTCTGGGTTTCATATTTCTCTATGCTTGCCTCTCGTTTACAAATGATGTGCATGCGGTCTTCCAGCAATCTCAGCTTCCTGAGATGACTAGCAAAAGGGTCTTTCTCCTCTTATATCTCCTTGGATCTGGAACATTAGAATTATTGAAAATTAGTAAATGTTATTAATTTTCCTTTGACTCGATCACTGCAATGGAAATAAGGTTAGTTTCTTTCTTGATGTAATAGCAATATATTATACTCACATTGATGCTTGATTCGACGTTCTCGTATTCGGAATGTCATCATAATCTTGTACAGGGCAGGTGTTCCATGTGTTTGAAATGCAGACATCCACCTCGTCAACGTCAGTCCTAGCAGGGTCTATGAGCTCTGGCGGTATGGGGATTGACTCTCGAACTCTGGAAAGAACAATGAGGGTTATTAACTTTTTCAAGAAATAAATGTGTGATGTGCTGGTCACTCATCGTATTTTTAGTTTGTAATTACCTTTGTCTCATATGCCTTGACCAATACACGCTACAGGTCAAGTTGCAGATGAAGTATGATGTTATTCTATCATGCACTGCGGGTTTTGAACAAATCACCACATGAGTGCGACCGTTGCATAATTCTAAGTGATCTTCAATCTCATGTGCTGATCTAAACATATCCGTTGCATCTATGGTATCTGAATCGTGAAGCTCTTGTGTGTTCCGACCCCTTGATATATAAACATGTATTGGAATTAGCCATCATTACTCGAATACATTTGTAGTACTTATAATAGTAGAAAGACGTGAATGTATTGTACTTACAATATATCTATCTTGTAGACAGAGCAGTCTTCGGTACAGGGATTCCTTGAAGGTATCTGATTATGGTAAGCAGGGTATATGCATGTAATCGTATGCATTCGTCCATTGCAGAATTCTTTGTGAAAGTATGTATAATGATGCGAATCTTCAGCACACTCTCTCCTGCATTCGTTCATATCATCAAAAGTTTTGACGTTTGTTTTCAAGAATGCTTTTTCACGGCGGTTATATCGAATAAGTAGCTCTATATTGCAGACCTCAGGCTTATATAGTTGCTCACATAAAAACATGTTTTCTTCAGTGTATACCTAAGGAAGGGGAATGCATGTATCTGCCTGTTCTTAGCCTAGAGGGGCCGAGTGAGGATGTTTTTCTAACAGAAAGCTCTGAAGGGGAGAGATAGGATGTTTTGTTCAAAATGTCGCCAGCCTTCTTTATCGTCTGAAACTGGTCGGATCATGCTTCGCTTTTTGTAATAGGTAGTATGTTTCCGTTTTCCCTTGTGTTATATGTTAGCCAAGAGGTGAGCAGCCTTGCGCGGCTTTCTTTCATAGCGATTGTGATAAGTGGCTACTAAATATCCCCCCCCCCTTTATGAAAATGTTTATTTATGCTCAATCCTCAAGTTATGTGATGAGTGCTTCGAGTTATAAATTATACTTCTCTGTTGAAGTTAGAGAATACTGCTGTGTCAGTTGTAGGCTGTCTAAGTGATTTCAAGCAACGTTAGCTGTTATTTTTGGTATGGTATTTATTTTTTGAAGATGTCTATTTATGCATAATTGTCAAGTTATGTGGAGAGTACTTCAAGTTATAGCTTATACTTCAGTGTTAAAATTAGAGAATACTGCTGTGTCAGTTGTAGTCTGTCTAAGTGGTTTCAAGCAATGTTAGCTGTTGGTTTTAGTATGGTATCCCTCAGTTAGTTGTAGGCAGTCTAAGTGATTTCAAATTGTGTTAGCAGTTGTTTCTACTTTCTCTACACGTACTATGTACATAGTGTATAGAGAAGGTATTGTATTCCACCCAAAATCGGATGCTGATTTTTCACTGGGAATATATATGTTTTTAGGGTCCCCTGTATAAAAAAAATCCATTTTAGAAAAAGGTTTGTGTGTGTCTGCATGTTTGTGTGTTTGCGTGTGTTGGTGTGTATATGTGTGTGACTGTGCAGCATAGCTCAAAAACGCAAATTCGGTAAATTACCAAACTTGGTATTTAAGTTTAGTATCTTCCAGGTATGCGACCCGAAGATTTTTGAGAAAAGCCCCCCCCCAAACTACCCTTTACATGGAACGTTTTTTGGAAACATTTTATTTCTAAAAATGGTTCTAACGATTTTGATTAGAATATCGCATATTAAAGATATTTACCTGACAAATAAAATGTATAACTTGAATTTTCTGAGTATAATCTCTGAAGACCTTTTTTATTCTGAAAAAATTGTTATAACTAGTAAACCATAAGAGATAGATAAAAGCTTACCACACAAAAATGTAGGGCACGTTAAAACACACGATTTATGTTAAATACATGATTTTTGTGGAGTGAACCCTTTTTTTCCGATATAATCATTGTTATTTGTTTCAGCTTTAGAAAGTATATTTTTCTCATACAGGAAAGTGACATAGCAATCTGCTTTTGACTATGACTATCACTTTAACCTATGGTACTCCCTTAATTTGCTTCTACTTACAAGGAAGCAAGTATGAAGACTATTTCTACTAGTGTTTACTCGATTAGCATGAAGTAAAAAGACGTACAAGCTTTTTAACAATAATTTGTTTCAGAGAGGTAGAGAAGGTCACGTGAATAGAACGCATCATATTTTGGTATAGGTCTGACATTTGCGTAAATAAAAGCATTTTATATGTCTTGTGATAGTTATACGAATAATGTTTGAATGCACTAGGCGTGTAATCGAAGTATGTAATTAGCGTGTAGATGTAATTTCGTGAAGAATTTGTATCACCCATTTCGCTACATCGTTGCAAATGGAGTTGTTATTTACATTTTTCAATTGAAGTAAAGGCATAATTGTAATTAAAATTTATTGAATTAACCGAGAATCTAATGCTCGTACTGAATAGGAGATGGTAAAGAATTGAGAAAAGTCTAATAGCGTTTTATTGTAACTTCAATTCTCAAAGCGTTATTGGCATTTTAACTGGCGTGATTGTAATTAAAATTTCTTAAATTAGCCAATCACAAATGGGTATGGGCTGATAAAGGAATAAGGAAAGTGTTACGGCGTTTTATTGTAGCTTCAATTCTCTAAGTGTTATTGACATTTTAATTTGCGTAATTGTAATTAAAGTTTCTCGAGTGTTGGATAGCTGGAATTCATTCTTGTACTGGATGAAGGGTGATAAATGAGCAAGAAAAGTCTCATAGTATTTTATTGTAATCTCAATTATTTAACCGTTATTAACATTTTAATTAGCGTAATTGTAATTCAAATTTCTTAAAATTAACCAATCGTGTGTCTTGTACTTGTGCTGGGTATGGGCTGATAAAGGAATAAGAAAAGTGTTATGGCGTCTTATTGTAACCTCAATGCTTTAAGCATTATTGTCATTTTAATTAGTGTAATTGTAATTTAAGTTTATTGATTATTTGTGAAGTTGATTCTTGTACTGGATAGGGGATTTTAAGGGAATAAGAACAGCTTTTATTTATAGCGAGTGTTATAATTGCGTTCTACATTCAATCCTTTTTGCAGTTGTTTAATTATACATAGTCGTAAAGTCATGTGATTGCATCCTCACTGAAAGTCGAATGTATGTCCTCGTTTAAGAACAGATATTAAGATTTATAATGTTTGGAGTTGTAATGATGTTGGCATTCTCAGTGTTCGAGAGGTCCCAGGTTCAATTCCCTGTTGGGTGCCCTCTGCTCGTTGGAAACACAATCACTTCGCCGCCATATTGGTTTTTGATGTGATAAGTTAGTAGGTTTTATAAAAGCAATTCTCTCTTGCTATTTTTCATTTCATATGTTGGTATTGAATAATAAAGCTTTTAACATGTTCAATCGTGTGAGTGTTATAATTCCTTGCAAAAATATTACCGCTAACGCATGTTCGAGCAATGTCTAATAATTTATATCAAATATTCCACTCAGTAATTTTATCGAGTTTTTTCGCCATGAAAGTTGAACTATGTTTGTATATTCAGATTCCTTGTGAAAAGTTAGACTGATTTGTCATGCAAATGAGCCTTGTAGCTCTCGAATTGCCAGAGATAGAGAAATCCTACGTGTTTTTAATTAAAAGAGACTATCGAATTGAAATCAAAAGAATTTTGTATTTATGATTAGAGATTCAGATTCCTCGTGAAAAACTAGATCGATTTGATATGCAGATGAGCCTTGTAGCTCAAAAATTGGCAATTCGCGACTTTTTCCGCGTGGGTGTGGTCAATCGATTAAATTGAATTTGATCTGTAAATGTGAAAGACGATTGTTCAAGAGATTAAGAGCCCTGCAAGTAAAATCTTTTAGACAGGTGGTTTGGCAAAGGGGGAGGGGGTAGTAGCCGGCAGCACATACTTTGATTGACAGGTACATGGGGAAGCTTTTAGACTGTTGTCTTGGCAAAGAGGCAGCGCTGTGTGGGTGGTCTGTCGGCTGATGTTTATCTTAAGTGTTACATATGTACATGATGTTTTACATGGGCGGCATCCTTTGAGTCCTGAAATCCCCCTTTACCCCCTACTCATCTGATGAACTGACTATCATTTTAGACTCATTCTCTGTCCGGATTTCAACATGTTCCCCACTAGATGAGAAAATTCATCTCGTCTTCTTTCTCAATTATTATTTTAACGAAATCTTCAAATATCGGGCCGCTAACAATCATTGATTAGGAACTACTGACTAGCAGACTTGTTCCATCATAATAGTAACGGGTTAAGAATTATCTATCCCCAAGAACCAATAAAAACGCCTCACATCCAACACAATGTTTTATTGATAAAATGCAAGGATGTGTTGATATATCTAACATTGATGAAAGATAAGGCAACAATAAAAAATAGGCGATATTGCCAAAATAGAACAAGAGAGAAAATATAATGGGCTAACGCGTCATCGCCGTTATCATGATAAAATAGATACAGAAACAGGCGGAAAATTATGGAATATTTCAGACAGGAATCCTAATGTTAAATTTTAGTGTTATGTGGAGTTACAAGATGAAAACTCAATTCTTCCTGAAGAAATTTCTTTAGAATTAGTAAGTATTTTAATATTTTGCCCAACAATTCTGTAGACGTAAAAAGATCCTTTTCCGCATACAAACTTATGTTTTTGATAAACTTCATAAACTTGCAATGAAATACGATGAGAGAAAGATCATCCATCTAGGTATGTTGCAAATCAAAATACAATGACCGGAATGTCTAAAAGAAGGGTGTACATTTTAAGTAGGTATCTAAAGTATTTGCTTGAATTAATAATTTTAGTGTATGACTGATTACGGCATATTTTCGAATTTATACAACATATTTTAAAGATTTTGATAGCATAATACATCGATGTTTCAAATGTTTTAATGTTCACTAACCAGTTACCTAATAATCGCATAATTTTGTGCTCATATAATTTCCTACTGGTCGTCTCCTTAGCGCGGTGGTAGCGTTGCTGCTTACCAAGCGGGAGACCTGGGTTCCATCCCCAGTACCGGCGTGGGGATTTTTCCCCCGCTGGGAGACCTGGCCCGGGGTGCACTCAGCCTCGTAAGGTCCCTGGGGGGCCATTTGAGGAGCTACTTGATGGAGAAGTAGCGGCTCCAGGTCATGAGGACCGCATTAACCGGCCGGGGGGACTCGAGGCGCTGACCACGTCTCACCCTCCAATACTGCACCCCATCCATGACGTCTGTAGTGGACCGAGATGGGGGACGCAGCGGTCGGGAGGTAGGCCAAGGTTCCCCGTGAGCTGTTGTGCCATGGAGTTATAATTTCCTACTTCTTTATTGGGTAGATTATTTGTACCTCTTTCTTCGTCACACACTCATTTTCCATGCTCAAACATCTTGTTTAGCACTCACCAATTCTGGCATTAAAATGTCCCACAGCAAAAATCTTCATACTAGGATGCTTTTTCTCCTAAACTCTTTCAGACTTCCGTTTAGCTCCACCTTTTTTACATTTTTGTTATTCTACATATGTTTACACCGAGGTTTCAAGTGGATTATACACCTAATCCTAAACATACTTCTTCTCCCTTCGCCTTACAAATCTTCAATCGTATTTTTTGCCCTTCTTCCATAATGAACACTTCCCTCACACTTTTTAATATCCATCTTAAAGTTGCAATAGAAGAATGCCGATTCCCATCAGTACTGCCATTAAGAAAAATCTAATGTGATCCATCTACATTTCTCTAACAAATTATTATTATTAAAAATCTTATGCTTCCATTTATTTCATTCTAATCGAGGAAAAACTGCAGAAATAGTCCTATTACTTGCTTCCTTGTAAGTAGAAACGAAATAAGTGATAGTCAAAAGCTGGTTGCTATGTGACTGATGTTCCCTTGTTTGTATTGACAGGAGTTGACAAATTCCTGTATGAGAAAAGTATAAGTTTTTCAAAGCTGAAACAAAGAAAAAGGAATATCTCAGAAACGATCAACTCCACGAAAAAAATGTATATAACATAAATTGTGTGTTTTAGCGTGCTCTACATTTTTTGTGGGTCAAGTTTTTGTCCATCTCTTCCGGTTTAGTGGTTATGAAAAATTCATCCAGAATAAAGTAGTCTTCAGAGGCTATTCCCAGAAAATTCAAAATATACAATTTATTTGTCAGGTAAATAACTCTAATATACGATATTTTAATCAAAATCGTTAGAGCCATTTTTTGGAAAATCAAAATTTTCGAAAAAAGTTCCATGTCAAGGGTAGTTTAGGGTGGGGGATCTTTCTCAAAATCTTCGTGTCGCATCCCTGGAAGATACTTAACTTAAATACCAAGTTTGGTATTTTACCGACTTTTCGTTTTTGAGTTATCGTGTTCACAGACACACGGACCTTTTTCTGAAAATACTTTTTTTGGATACAGGGGGTCCTAAAACATATATTTCCGGTGAAATCTCGGTATCGAATTTTTTGGTGGAGTGCAATACATTCTCTATACACCATGTACATAGTGAGTATAGAGAAAGTAAAAGTCAGTCAAATGTTGAGTATAATATGAAAGGCAGAAGCGCTGACATTAACATTAAGCAGAAAATCAATGGAAGCATATAATATGTTGGTATGCAGAAAACTGAAGACTGTTAATACAACACTGCTGGCTTACAAAATTGGAGAAGGGAGAATAAAGTTGAAAACGATCACGAATAGTAAAAACTATTTGAAAGAATGGATGAGAAGAAAAATATGGTCGAGAAGCTGTACTAAAATGGTGGGAAGAAAAAGATTATAAATAAATGAACCTATGTTAAACAAGGAGACAGAGGAAACAGGAGGAATAGAGGAGGCTGTGTTTACAGAAGGATTGTCCTTGCATAGCAAACTATGATTGAGGGACTATTTGAAAATGCCTCCAATGGATGCGTGCGTACCTCTAATAGGTGAAACATTTTCTCGTCGCATAAGTCAAAGCGGAAAACAGAAGGGAAAAAATAACAACACTGAGAATTTTCTCACACACGACTCACTTCCTAGATTATATTAACCTATTAGCTCGTTACATTTTATGGTTTACGTAGTCTCGACTTGCTAATATTATCCCAAATCACGGCTAAGGATGTGTGATAGGTACCCCGCTCATTCGACTGCGTGTTCTCTCTTGAAACACAATGAACTTAATTAACGACCTAATTAAGAAGTGTATAGTCTTTAGGAAGTAGCTAACAAGAACACAAAAGAGTGGAAAACATCCTTGAGTTAGTGTACATCAGACTTTATCACAGCTTACGAACGCACTAAATAAAAAATCTGATGTGTCCCATTCACATGACTTTCTCTACATCTCTGCAACAAATTATTCTTAAAAAGCTTATGCTTCTATTTACTTCATACTAATCGAGAAAAAATTAGCAGAAATAGTCTTATCACTTGTTTCCTTGTAAGTAGAAGCGAAATAAGGAAGCACCATAGGTTAAAGTGATAGTCAAAAACTGGTTTCTATGTGGTTGAAGTTCCTTTGTAAGGATAGGAGTCGACAAATTCCTGTATGAGAAAATTATGTTTTTCCAACCTGAAACCAAAAACAAGGAATATCTAAAAAAAAAACGATCAACTCCAGGAAAAACATGTATATAACATAAATTGTGTGTTTTAAAGCGCTCTACATTTTTTGTATGGTAAGTTTTTGTCCATCTCTTACGGTTTAGCAGTTATGCAAAATTCCGTAAAATTGATTCAGAATGAAGTAGTTTTCAGAGGCTATTCCCAGAAAATTCAAGATATACATTTTATTTGTCAGGTACATATCTTTAATATACGATATTTTAATCAAAATCGTTAGAGCCATTTTTAAGAAAATCAAAATTTTCGAAAAAAGTTCAAATTAAAGGGTAGTTGAGGGTGGGGTATTTTCTTGAACATCGTCGTGTCGCATCCTTGGAAGATACCAATCTTACATACCAAGTTTGGTATTTAACGGTCTTTTCGTTTTTGAGCTATGCTGTCCACAGATACACACGGACCTTTTTCTGGATTCAGGGGGACGCAAAACATGTATTTCCGGTGAAATCTCAGTATCGAATTTTTGGGTGCAATACAATAACTTCTCTATACACTATGTACATAGTACGTGTAGAGAAAGTAAAAATCTGATGTGTTACATTCACATGACTTTCTCTAGCTCTTCTACAAATTTCTTACATAAGATTATTCTTCTTTCTACACAATACTAATCGAGGTAAACATTAGCAGAATGTTCTTACTACTTAGTTCTTTATAAGTAGAAAGAAAATGAGGGAATGTACTAGGCTAAACCAATAGTCAAATATTTTAAAAGCTGTCGTTATTCGATTTTCATTGCAAGTCGCTTCCTTGCTTGGTCAGGAGTGGAACAAAAGAAAAATGGACACTTCCTGTCTGAGAAAGGTATAAGCACTCACAACTGAAACCAAAAACAATGAACATCTCGGAAACGTTACCTCCACAACAAAAATGTAAAGGACATAAATTGTGTGTTTTGATCAGATCAACATTTTCTGTGCAGTAAGTTTTTGTCTATCTCTTACTGTTTAGCAGTTAAGCAAAGTTTATCAAAATTCATCCAGAATAAAGAGCTCTTCAGAGGCTATTCCCAGAAAATTCAAGATATACATTTTATTTGGTCTGTAAATATCTTTAATATACGGGATTTTAATCAAAATCGTTAGAGCCATTTTTTAGAAAATCAAAATTTTCGAAAATGTTTCCATGTAAAGGGAAGTTGGGGGTGGGGGGATTTTCTTGAAAATCTTCGTGTCGCATCCTTGGAAGATACCAAATCTAAATACTAAGTTTAGTATTTAACGGTCTTTTCGTTTTTGAGCTATGCTGTTCACACACACACACACATACATACGGACCTTTTGCTTTTTTTGGATTCAGGGGGTCCTAAAACATGTATTTCCGGTGAAATCTCGACATTGAATTTTTGGGTGGAATACAATACTTCCTCTATACACTATGTACATAGTACGTATAAAGAAAGTAAAAATATGATGTGTTCCATTCATATGACTTTCTCTATATTGTTGTAACAAATTATTATTATTATTATTAAAAAGATTATTCTTCTGTCTACTACATGCTAATCGAGATAAACATCAGCAGAAATTGTCTTTTTCTTCCATGTAAGTAGAAGGGAAACAAGAAAAGAGATTGTCAAATCACTTAAAGCTAGTTGAAAAGTGATTGAATTTTTTCTTTTCATCGCCAAGAGTTGAAACTTTCCCGTATAAGAAAAGTTTTAAGTATTTTAAAACTTAAACCAATCAAGGAATATCTCACCTCAGGTGAGCCTTAAATATCTCACAAATACAGAAGTTACATTTAAGGTAAATTGATAGTTATCTATTCGGGTACATGAATTCGACCACTGACTCCAATGTGATATTCCACTTTCAAATTGGAAAGTCCTATAGAAACTAATATAATACTACTCATTATTGGCCTGAAAAGTTTATTCATCGCACGTTATAGCGCGTCATTTCCAGGTGTGTACTGGTATTTACTTACAATTTGCCGTTTTTTCCCCATGCGATCTTTCATTGACCTTGATTTAGCCTGCCGGCTTGATGGACTCGGCGAGGAACAGATCCTTCAAATGACTCGCCTATGTAAACTACATACTGGAACAGCCTCAGGCGAATGTGCGGGGACTAAAACCGTCTGGTGTTTGACTCTCCTCAATTTCTCCCTCTCAATATAATATACGTATACGAGGGTCAGCTGATAAGTCCCGGGACTCACACAGATATGACGCCACTAGGCCAGTTAGACAGTAGCACCGTCTAGATTGGCCTAGCTAGCTTGTATTCATAGCTACAGCTTGTTTAGTTTTCGAATGACAGCATTTTAAACAAGACAACTTTACAGTTTTCACGAAAATGGAGGATTTGGAAAAACGAGCAGTGATTAAATACTTCCATTTGAAAGGCTTAACACCTACAGAAATCAAGGAGGAAATGGACAATACACTGAAAGACTCGGCCCCTTTATATTCAATGAGAGTTTAAAATGGAACGCACAAGCACAAATGATGAGCCTCGCTCTGGACGTCCTGTAGAATTTACAATCGAGATTATTGATAAAGTTCAGCGTTTAGTACTGGAAGACCGCAGATTGAATTTGTTTGTAAACATATCAAAATAACGTGCAGGTAATATTTTAAGTTGTTTTGGGCTTTCACGGTGCCGCGTTTGTTGACTCCTGAGCAAAAGTTGCAAAGAAAAACGATTTCTGTTAAGAATGTGGAGCTCTACCGTAAAAATCCCAGGGAATTTTTGAGACGGCTTATTACCATGGATGAAACTTCCAGAAAGTAAATCACAGCCAAAACAGTGGATTGCGCCAGGTGAACCAACTCCAAAAAAGGCAAAGACAAGTTTGTCAGCTAACAAGGTTATGGCGAGTGTTTTCTGGGATGCACAGGGAATTATTGTTATTGATCACTGTAAAAGTATCATTGATGACTACTGCACAAGCTCACTGCAACGTTTGAGTGATGAAGTGAAAAGAAAAAGACCTCATTTGGCAAAAAAAAAAAAAAAAAAAAAAATCTTATTTCATCACGACAATGCTCCGGTCCATCGCTCAGTCATTGCAATGGGAAAAATGTGCGAATTAAAGATGGAATTGCTTGAACATCCACCCTATTCGCCAGATCTAGCACCCAATGACTACCACCTGTTCCCAAACCTCAAAACATTTCTTGGAGGACGAAGATTTCACAGCAACGAGGTCATTGATGCGATAAACAGCTATTTTGAGGACCTTGATAAATCGCACTACAGAGATAGTTTAATTAAATTAGAACACCGATATGACAAATGTATTAGCCTTTCTGGAGATTATGTGGGGAAAAAAGGAAAAAAAAAAAAAGTTAAATGCTGTTTTCATTAAGGGGCCCGGGATTTATCAGCTGACCCTAGTGTGTGTGTGTGTGTGTGTGTGTGTGTGTGTGTGTGTGTGTGTGTCACTAAATGTAATATTCTAATGTAATTTACAGGGCTTGCAAATTGGGGTTTCTTTACACATTCCAGCTGTTACGATGTTATTCGCGCGGAGTATTACAAGTGCAACTTTTACAACTTATTTTGTTTAATATTGTAATTAAAGGTTTTACAAATAAATACAGTCGGAAGGAAGAAAAACTGTTGGGAGTTATAAAAAAGCATAGAATTTTCAAAACATTCGTCATATCGACATTCCTCCATCTAAGTCATGGTTGCACTTTCAGCTGATCTCTTTACACAGCAAGCACGCAATGATTACTACATACTCAAATTTAGCAAATTATAGAAATTCACTCTATTTTTTCTCCTTCCCAATTTTCATTAAGTTTTTCGCGTGGTCTTATACACAACCCAACACTTTTAGAGCAATTTTGTCTTGTTTCTTTCTGGGATGTAATGCGCATATACACTGCTTCTGCGGGGTATTCTTGCATCCTTCGGGCATTCTCAAATAATTGTCTTCTTTTTCAGAAAATTCGCTAATAGCTTCTGCAAATCACATTTTCTACCAGCTTGAATATTTTTCAGTTTCTGGTTCCTACGTAATATTAACAGTATTTCACAAAGGACGGAAACGAGCAATCTAACTTGTCAAAGATTGAAAGAAAACAAAGAGAAGTCAACACCTGAGTGTGTTCGCGTGAAATATATTAAACCCCCAGGAGAAAATAATAAACTAGAGCTTAAAGTGTAGGAAATTCTTATTTCCTTCTTATTACAAGGATAAAATAAGTCTAGAATGATACTTAAGGTGACATCTTACATTATGCATTTTCCAAGAAACTGTGTTCTATATATAAAGTATCTATCTATCTATATATTAATGAACTACACCGAAATAATTTGCGAGATTGTGCACGTGACTGATATAAGTAATTTGAGATCGGCGATGCATGGTCCCCGGATAAGCATAACGCAACTACATAGCGTTAAATGTGTGGGCATCAGGTGCTGATAAGTCGGTGTTAAAGCAAAGCAGATTGAAAAAATTGCCTAGAATGTCTTTAGAACTGCTGTCCGAGTATAGAAATATCGATTTTTAGCAGCTCGTTACTAACGTTCTCAAGATTTAATGTCGCAAAAAATCGGTAAATTTTCGAACTAATGACTTGACAGTGCGACACTGAGCATTCATTAACTATGATCTTGAGGTGGCCTACTCTGGAGGCGTTTTTTCAACTGCTCTGGTGGCTTAATGCATAACGCGGGAAGCTGCTATCCCAAAGGTCATGAGTTCGATTCCTGTCATAGAGTAAATTTTTATTATTATTTCTTTTTTCATTCCAGACGAAGTGCCGCGACACGTGAACGAGACCCGAACTCGGAAACTATCTTTCAATTGAAAGCCAGTATCATAACCACTACGCTAGAGAGGTACGCTTTAATATGTCCCTTCGTTTTTCGTGTTTTGCTCTCGAATGGTTCATAAATTAGCCAGTGGCGTACTGGCACTTCAGAAACTTATAGCCGTTACTTCGACATTTCAATAAACAGGCCATAAGTCTCCTATCTCAAATTACTTATATAAGTAGTCTACATATTCTGTGAAAATATTTCGGTATAGTTCATTAACACCCTGTATATTTAGAACACAGTTTCTTGGATATATATATATATATATATATATATATATATATATATATATATATATATATATATATATATATTTATATTCTTAAGGGTTGAAATCGACAAGTAATCGCTTTCTAGTAAGTCTCCAAGGAGAATATGTTACCGACGATAAACATACTCTCATAATACGTTCACTGACTTTATATTCCTCGATTCTGATCTAGCACAGTGATGCTCTTGTATTAACCTGTGTGTGGATTTCCAAAAGGGATCCTGTCGCCCTCCGTGGTGTAATGGTTACTATGCTAACTTCATATAGCCAAGGTCGCGGGTTCAAACCCGGCGGAGGACGATGGATTTTTTCGGGTGTAAAAATCCTTAGCATGGCTTCCTTCGAAAGGGAAGTAAAGCCGTTGGTCCCGTGTCGTAGATTTACGGCACGTAAAAGAACCTCAAGCCTGATACAGAGCCTCCGAGCAAAATTAAGGGACGCTGAGAACAGCAGCAGTTAAAGAGCGTCCATAAATAAAACGTCATTTCCATTTCAAAAGGGATCCAAAATTTGGTATAGCCTCGGCGGGAATTTCCTTTTTCAACTCACAATTTCTATGCTTTTGTTCTTTTTTCCAGGACAAAGAACTACTACCTGGAAAAGTAGGGTGACTATTTAAACTTAAACGTGTATGGATCTCAATTTTAGGCAATACTGCTAGCTCGAATGAGAAGAAAGAAAACATTCTGAAAAGCTCACTGCAAATCCAAACAGAGGCCTTTCTGAGTTGATACAAGATCTGCAGAGGTGTGTGAAGATGTAGCAATTTGCCCGGTCCTCAGGGCTTCAGGCCAATTGCTACAAGATTCCTAGGGTTCATGAAGTTATGACCGTCCTAATTACTTTCTCTCCTCTTCCCCCTTCTTAACAAGGTTCTTGCTCGCTTCCTAACAATTTCTCTAATGTTATCTCTCACAAAGTTCCCTTCTTTGTCTTGCATAACAAAGGCACGTACGAGCAAATTCTACTCTAGTTTATAAAGTTTGCCATATGTTTACTCCATGCAACGATCAACCTTTGTATTAAGCGCAATAAATACACAAACAATTAACAAGCACTTGTATATCTAATGACATCACATTCCCACATCCTGTGCTTATGGCACATCCCTCTCCTGTGTCTAGACAATATGATTGCAAAATGTTTCAGTCTTTTAAAAAGTATGTTCTTGTGCACTTAGGGGACAACTGGAACACTTAAAAACAAATTTTCTTTATCAACTTATTCTAGCTTAAAAAATAATAAAATGCCACATGGGAAATAAAACCGCATTACAATTATATTAATATTTGAATCGTGTATAACTACTTGAGTACTTTTTATCAAAGAAAAAAGCATCAATGATTATCCAAAAAATAGTACATTAAAGCATATACAATCGGGTAGTATGAGATAGTATATAAATTAAAACGAGAAGAAATGAAGTTGTAATACTTAAAGTGTAGAAAAATCAGTTTTGCATGAGTCACTCTTGTTTTCCCCATCTCATATCATACTATTCTGCTGAAATTTAAGCATCAAATTTTACTGGGTTGGACCAACATTTCCTCTTAAGTAGGGAAAGCAAAAAGTTTGGTGGGAATTTTTTCAGTATAGTTTCGTTTCGTAATCGACTTACCCTCCCCGTAATTGTAGGACTGACACCTGACCTCGGACTTACAAGCCAATGCCTAGGGGTCAGACACCTGTAGGGAAACCTACGGCACTAAACCACAGAATGGAGAACCTGTTACGAGGGGTCGTCCCGTAGCCAGGCATGAACATGAAGTGGACGAGATAAAATGTAAGTGAAATTGCTGGTTGGAAAGGTGATGATGGAACAGTGGAATGAGTGACGGGGGAAACCGGAGGACTCGAAGAAACCCCGTCCAGACGCCACTTCGTCCACCACAAATCCCACATGCGGGTGCTTGGGATTGAACCTTGGCCGCCTAGATGGGAGGCGAGCGGTCTAACCACTCAACCTCGGCGCCTCCCTCAGTATGTGGTACTAGACACAAATTAATTATTTACAAGCAATATAAGAAGGATTGACAACTGGGTCATAAATTCAACTGCGCGAAGTAGTAAAGGTTACATGATATTCTCACGAAAAAAATAAAAAGCACATATATAGGAAATAAAAGACTCCCATAAAAAATAGCACCAGATATTTAATGTACAAAGTACACTATAATATTAATAGTAAAAATGTAATATCAAAAATATACATAAAATGGTTCACTATAAAAGTATAACCGTATCATACATAATTGATGTAAAATCTGCTATCATAGAAGCGGGTGCCGGAAGGGAAGGGGGTGAGCGCTACAGACACACGCACGCACTCTCTCTCTCTTTATAAATCTCAATATATAATTTGAAAAATGTTATGAGCACTTTTACTCTATATTTTATAGATTTATACAAAAATGCCAAGAAGCAATGCCTTGTAGCTCGGTAAGAGAAATCACACTTAATTGGCAAGGTCACTTACGCCGAGGAGTAGAATGCGTGCTCTTTTTCCGCTGTCGCTGCGAAGTTATTACTGCATTAGGGACAATATCAACGCAGCTATTGGTGTTTAACTAAGTTATATTTTGAATGAAATGCTTCATAAAAACAAAATCGAAACGAGCTTACATTTGATTGAAACAAAAGACAATTAGTAGGCACTTTAGTTTAAGCAGTGATTATCAATATGAAAAACCAAATAGGTAATAGTACTTGATAACCATTTGATTCAACACCGTGGTGTTAAGGTGTATGGTGGACTAAGGGAAACATAAAAATAGCAAGTCCTAGGTCAGGTATAAGAATACATGTGCAGTATTATGTTTGATAAACATTTAATAAATAATAAATTTGATTCAACAATCTCAAGAACCTATTGATGAAATCAGCAATAACAAATAAGAATATGTATTTTTATTTAAAAGGTAAGGAAATATCAAAATATCCTGCAGTTCTATTTAAACATTCAATGAGCGAAACTAAGATCTTTCGTCTCGGATCGCCGTAGAGTAAAAAGCTACTTGACATGGCAAAGGTAGTAAGAGAAAAAAAAACACCGCAACCTGATGAAACGATAACCGACAATTCATCCGCCGTCGACTCCGCGGATGCCGGCAAAATTACCACAGCACCCGCGCTGACCACTTCGCTGCCAGTCAGCACCGCACCGCCTCCTCAGCCGACATCGCAGTATCAGCCCCCGCTCGCTGCAACCGAAGAGAGTTCCTGCGCTACCGCAACGCTAACAGCCGTGGCGACGTTTAGACACGACAGCTCTACGCAGACCAACGCTACCGTCATCACGATCTCCGCGCCACCCCCAAAGCTACGATCATTACTGTGCCGTTGCTGCAGGAGTTACCTGGCTCCGCAGCTGCTACTGGAGCAACTCCGATACCGCTGGGCCTTCACTCCTTAAGGCCACCAGGACCGACACCACATACGCCCTGTCTTTCGGGTCAAGGCACATCACGACGCAGCCCTGAAGACGCACGTGGACCTCTTTGGTTACGCGCTGCGTTTCGAAGCCAGCAAGACAACCTGGATCCCGCCGTGCCGCCGCTGCTGTCTTTACGGACATCCAACGGACTGTTCAGCGCCGCCAAGCTGCCACTATTGTGGCGCTCCCAAACTGGCGTCCACCTGCCAGCAGCACGGCCAGACACGTCGCAAGATGTTTTGCGTCACATGCTACAGGTCTGATCACTTCACAGGGAAATCCCGCTGCCCGCTGAACCCGAAGCCAGCTCCAACGGACACAAAACTAGTGCACGCACCACTGCCGCCAAACTAAGCTGAGAGCGCTCGCCCCAACGCAGGTATCCACGCCACCACAGCACGACCACCAACACCGCCGTCCAACTGGGCTGAATGACACCACCACTCATCACCCAACATATGACTGTGCTGCCAGCACGGAGGTCTCGCCGGACACCACCGCTCTCCTCGCCGCCACATCAGTCATTCAGGCAGAGACTAGAGGCACTTCGGCTCACAGCGAATAAACACCTGGCAGCCATGGAAGCCAGGCACCGCGCCTAACTTCGGAACTACACAGCCACTTCTACTCAACTCACCAGGATAGAGAAATACATCAAACAGACCGCCACAGATGCCGAGCCAAAGCATTCCAGAGCGCCCTAAATGTCTCAGTCATCGCGCTGAATGCAAACCAAAGAGCACGTCACTACCAAATTCTTCCAATTACACGCCCTTGCGTGTAACTTCGTTGGAGAATCCGGTAACAACAGGGACAGAGTGGAACGCCAGCTAAAACTCCTGAGGGAAGCACTCCCAGGACAACAAAGGCAGCGGCAATGACAATGGCGACCTAGACGACTCTGACCACATCTGCACTTTTGACACGACACATCAGCGCCCAAAAAGAAAAACTTAAATTTGCACTCACAATGCCGCAGGCTAGGTGTCTGGAATTGCACCAAGGCGCCAACCCTGAAAACACCTCAGCCCTCGTGGCTTCTAAGACAGTCACCCACAAACCCCCAGTTGCAACAGGCAGTACCAGGCACCATGTTTTTTCCTGATGAAAAATGTTAAGATCGTTAAAAAGAGTCATCTCAGAACAAAATTTCCTTTTCACCTTCATTCGATCAACCCCATTCACCTATTATCCTCTCACCCTCATTCCTGTTACCCCCCCCCCACAAAAACCAAGAGCACACAATCTTAATAAAAGAAAATAGAAACGACGACCACGTAGGCAATTTTATACCGAAGATATGAAAGCGTGATAGCGAGGGCAAGAATAACTATACGAATGAAACCGTTGAAGATATCGAGAATGTTAATTTCGGCGTATATTTCGTACAGCTGATAGGGAGAAAACTAAATTATAGGAAATACGCACTTAATCAAGAGAGGAAAGTAAACATACATTAGATATATCATAACTTCAATGGCTTGCCTTAATTGACCCTTATGTGAAATATTTTGTGGGTGAAAACTGCGAAAAACAATTGGGTCCCTCACCTTTCCTATAATAAGCATTCACAGATTAAAACAGTATTAAAATTCTTCACTTATCTTTGGACTCAGAAGCTCTTCTTAAAAGAATTGCGCCTATAAACCATTTTACCCCGTTTAATACACGAATACCCATTCGGTAGTCAATTGTCACTTAAAGAAAAAGCAATTGAACCTCACCCGATCAGTATATTCTGTTAATCATCGTTCAAGGCTTACCCAGTCTGTAGATAACACGCTGTATTACAAACTTAGACTCAATTGATTAGAATGAAGTCGGGGCAGCATAAGTACTAGCACTGAAATTATGTAATCAACCCAAATTTACATTAGTTTTAGTTAAAAACAAGAGCTATCCCAATCAATACAAATTATGCTAGCATAAGCCACATTTTGTTATTATGCTAGATAATTATTTCAGATAATATTGCTCGGTATTAGAGGATCGACAATATTTGATGTGGGTGGGCAGTGAAATAATTGAACTGTGGTATTTATTCCGCAAATCAATAAGAAACTTCGGTTTTAGACTATTATGCTTCATGTTAATGGAGTGTATCACAGTATAATAAACTTTATACCAGAAACAGCTATCTATTAAATAAAAATACTTTCAACTAACAAATACTAAATATTTCTCCTGATGGTACGCTGATTTCGGAAACAGGGTTTACCAAAACGTGCAGTGCTACTTTTTATTTTCTCTATACGCACTATGTACATAGTGTATAGAGAATGTATTGCACTCCAACAAAAAATTCGATACCGAGATTTCACCGGAAATATATGTTTTAGGGTCCCCTATATCCAAAAAAAGTATTTTCAGAAAAAGGTCCGTGTGTGTGTGTGTGTGTGTGTATCCGTGTGTCTGTGAACACGATAACTCAAAAACGAAAAGTCGGTAAAATACCAAACTTGGTATTTAAGTTTAGTATCTTCCAGGGATGCGACACGAAGACTTTGAGAAAAATCCCCCCACCCCAAACTACCCTTTACATGGAACTTTGTTTCGAAAATTTTGATTTTCTAAAAAATGGCTCTAACGATTTTGATTAAAATATCGTATATTAAAGTTATTTACCTGACAAATAAAATGTATATTTTGAATTTTCTGGGAATAGCCTCTGAAGACTACTTTATTCTGGATGAATTTTTCATAACTACTAAACCGTAAGAGATGGACAAAAACTTAACCCGCAAAAAATATAGAGCACGTTAAAACACAATTTATGTTATATACATTTTTTTCGGGGATTTGATCGTTTTTGAAATATTCCTTTTTCTTGGTTTCAGCTTTGAAAAACTTAAACTTTTCTCATACAGGAATTTGTCAACTCCTGTCCATACAAACAAAGGAACATCAGTCACATAGCAACCTTCTTTTGGCTTTCATTTTAACCTATGGTATTCCCTTATTTCGCTTCTGCTTACAATAAAGCAAGAAATAAGATTATTTCTGCTAATTTTTCTCGATTAGCCTGAAATAAATAAAAGATAAGCTTATTAACAATAATAATTTACAGAGATATAGAGAAAGTCATGTAAATGGAACACATCAGATTTTTAAAATTAGTTTTAATTTGTATCTGCAGTGAGATGTCTACGAGCCTGAGGTTTAAAGGGCTGCTCTTCTAAAACAATGCTAATTTTCTAAAACTCGTACCAAATTAACATATCCTGTGATTTTTCCCTTAGTGAAAGCGAAACATTAGACCGGTTTACAAGTTTGTAAAGATCAAGCTACTACAGGCATCTGGAAATGAAGTTAGGAATTTGTCCTTGTCTACTCATGGCGTCAATCAGATGCATTCCACAGCCAATAAAGTACCTACTGAACACTTCGAAATGAGTAACGCATAGTCGCCGACTGCTTTTGTTTCACATTAGAAGCCAAGATCTAAAACAATTTCTCCAACACCAAAATAACATTTTCAATATGCATTAGCTGTTTCAGCACATGACGTTGATAATCTATTGAGATTCACTCCTTTCACAGTGGATCAAAGCACTTGATTGCATAAACGTGCATAATATATAGGTAACTAACAGTTGCCAAAACTGTAAATGGGCACATTCATTTCGCTTCTTTCTTGTTCAGGATGTTTTGAAGCTGTGCAGTATCGCTCGATGTCGGGTAAATGCTTGTTCGTTAAATGTAAATGGCGTGTTATTTATGGACGCTCTTTAACTACTGTGGTTCTCAGCATCCCATTCTAAATTGGGCGTGAAAAACCGCTTAATTTTGTTCAGAGGCCTCTCTATCAGGCTTGAGGTTCTTTCACGTGCCGTAAATCTACGATACGGGACCAACGGCTTTACTTCCCTTCCGAAGGAAGCCATGTTAAGGATTTTACACCCGAAAAAATCCATCGGGTTTGAACCCGCGACCTTGGGTATATGAAGTTAGCATGGTAACCATTACACCACGGAGGGCGACTGCTTGTTCGTTGAAAAGTTCTTCTCGGCCCTGTCGGAAGGCAGCTTTCTGAGCCGCAAGACAGCAAGCAACCTTGGATACTCTGACACTAATAACCAAATTGGAGGCTATGTGGTACCGAATTTGATAAACAATTAAAACAGCTCGTCTTACTTTTCTGCAGTAAAAACAAATTTGTGTAACGGCACACGCCTGTTGTGTGGATATATGGTATGTGGTATAAAAACAACGCTGTCTTACATATAAATAAACCCAATTAGCATTAAATGGTGATCAATGATCAATTATATTGTAGGATAGTCAGTATTACCCCTGCCTGCATCGCTAGGGGGTAGTAGGTTCAAGGTTGAGCTAGTATTCAGCATGCGAAAGGGAAGCAGGTGGTCTCAGGGCTTAAGGTACAGGAGGGTGTACATTTGGGGTGAGATCGGGAGCTGTAAATAAGCACTCAAGGGCGCAGTCCTTTACTATAACATGAACAAGGGGCTAATGAGAGAAACTTAATTCCACACAGAACTTACCTGGTCTATTGAGTTAAAAACTTGTTAATGAACGACAGTGTCAGATATAAGGGCTCTCCATGACTAGTTTTCGGAGACTTTAGGTTAAGACAATGTTTATGCCAGCATTGTTTTATGAGGAAACGACTATATCAGCATTTATACATCTTGCCACCGATATCCTTTGCTGAAACTGATGCAACCTTACCTCTTGCTAAATGAAATATAATTGATTCAAAATGACCATCGGGTACACTACAATACTGGTATATTATAACCTTACACAACATTCAGCCAGCCTACTCTTTTAAATGCAGCAACATAGTAAACACGATGGTTGAGTTTCAAAAATTGTAGAAGCAATTCTTTTGTGATAACATGTGCAAAAATGATACATAAAAAGGCTGTTCCTATTTCATTTTCAATTCGATAGTCGCCTAACTATGGGTTATTCGATTGCTACCCAAGTATTTGGTTTTAAAATGATACTAGACTTTTGGTGCTTGGCAGCCGAGAGTCCTCAATCACTTTTCAAGTGGCTTTCATCGATGAACCAATGCTCACATGATGCCAACCCCATTCCACTAGCATAAATTATCTGTTTTATTTTCTTCGTTTACCAGTTTTGCCAACTAGTGATAAATATGATTATACTAAAGAATGCTAATTACCAACTTCCAAACAAGAAATATAAATATGCAGTTGGTCTGCTAGGCACTATGGCACACGGATTGTTCTAAATATGTACACTAATGTTGGTAATACAGCCGGATAGGTCGCCATATTGTGATGAATACACCCAGCGGTAGTAGTGGCTGTTGTTATACTTGTAAAGTAAGAACAAAAACGAGTTTTAAACCTTAACACAGCCTCTTTTTTGCATAATAAAAGTTAAAGTTGTAGTTGTTTCGTAGCTAGTTAACAGCTCAAAAACTATTGTAGCGTTTAAAATACCGAATTTTAAGATAAATGACAAGCAAATGTGTAGCTTGAAATTTTCTATGAATAGAAGACCTGTCATTCTGGACGACTTTTGTATAACTAATAAACAGACGAAATCTTGACGTAGAATTTTGGAAACACAATATTTCCCTACTTACAATGCATAACAGAAAGTACTAGAAAAATTAATAAAACGTTTGATAAATACATTGAGTACATACATGTGGTACAAGCTGTCTTTCCTCTTAGCTCAGTCGATAGCGCTCCTACCTGTTGTGCGTGGAGTTCCGGATTCGATTCCCAGCTCGGAATGGGAATTTTTCTGTAGCCAGACTATTCTCTATCCTTCCCAGAGTTTGGAAGTAGGAATGACTGTGTGAATGATCTAATGTATAAAATCCAAAGAAAACTCGAAATCCAATGAAAGCCTATGCATAAGAGTTAGTCAAAATTTTACAAAGTAAAACGGCGATGATAATGGCCACAGCCTTGTACAATGGAATTTAAAAAAAAAAAAAAAAAAAAAAAAAGGCAACCTTTTTAAAGTTTTTATAATGAAAATAACGAAAAACACCTTTAGTTTTAATTATTTATGTTAATCAGAATTAACGAATATTACGGAACATGACATCTAACGCGCAACATTCATCATAACAAAAATAGGTTAAATTATGCAACTCTATCAGATCAATGACTTTTATTTATTTACGAAGAACTACATTTTTCGGTTGTAATATCCAAAGAGGATGAAGAAAGCTCAACAAGTTATTTGTAAAAATTCATGAGCATGCCAGTATTTCCAGATTATTATTTTAATAAAAATCGTTAGCGCCATCCTCAGAAATTAAAAGAAACCGTACACCTCCCAAGAAAGGGTGTTTGGAAGCAATCACCTGCGAACCTTTTTCTATGGATATTTTTCCAAGTTAAACAGATCTCAAAATTTAATCCCTGTGAACATTTAAAAAAAAATTGGGGTGGGGGCATCTTCGTATATTGGTGATTGGTATTTAACGTCGTTTAGTTATTGAGCTATGCTATCCATTTTTTGTTTTGGATATTGTTTAACGCCCGCTTTAACTACTTATGGCACCGCAGGCGGTGATACTGATGATACATGAATGAAGATGGAGCACCGGAGAAAACCCGCCCCAGCGCCGCTTTGTCCACCACAAATCTCACATGCGGTCGCTTGGGATCGAACCCGGGCCGTTTAGGCGAGAGGTCTAACCACTCGGCCACGGCGCGGCCTATGCTATCCACACAGGCACATACAGACCTTTTTCTAATAATGCTTTTTTCTGACTCAGGGGACCTCAAAACATATTTCCGGTGAAATCTCTGTATCGATTTTTTTGTATCCAATTACCTTCTCTATACATTATGTACATAGTACGTGTAGAGAAAGTAAAATGGCCATGGTTTCATTTAAGATTCTGAGGTTGGGCCCCATTAAAATATTTCCATATCACAATTTTGAAGGTCCCTTGTTCCTATAAGATTTGGAATTCTTGGCATTTGGAGGTTTCTGTGTAAGAGATATTCACCTGTAACCTTTATACAGGACACCTTGTATATTACAATAAAACCTCGATGGCTGGGTGAATCAACAGAGAGAACCTTTATTTTCTCTCCTTGTCAATTGGAACGGTTGACCAGCGAGATGCTAATGTAAAAGGTATGAGGCCTGTGGCCGCAAAACTGGTTACGTGACTGAATTCAGTCAAACGCTGCATTGTTGCGTGTCATGGGAGACCATTATTTTCTAAAGGAAAAGTGAAGTCTGGGCAAGATGTAATTGAGGTCAAAACATGTATAGAAAACTTACATCCTTACTTCTTAATAATGGAAAGTATCACTAGAGTTCGCCGCAATGGCGTTAAAAAAAAAATTTAAAATTTGCAGGCAAATAGATCAGTATGATAAACATTGAAATAGGCAGTTATTTTTTGTTTACCACTTAAAACATATTTAGACATTATAGAAAATGCCAACTAGCCTACACCAGGGCCAAATTCATAGTCGCTGCTTATTTTAAATCCAATCTTAAGCATTTTCTTATATTGATTTTCATTCCAATGTCAATTTTGCTAAGGGATATTTTGGCCATGGAAAGGTAGCCGCCACCAGCGCCCGGCAAGGATAGGCGCGCGCATTTGGCGTGCAGTCACACTGCTCTCTCCTCAGAGCTGTTCGTCCCGGCCAGTACCATCAAAGCGGGCTAGATCCAAGTGTACTAGCACGCACGCACATACGCCTTTTTTTTTTGATTTAGCGATCCAAAAATGTATATTTACAGTGAAATCTCGGTATCGAACTTTGGGTGGAGTGCAATACCTTCTCTAGCTGCAATGTATCTCAATGAGACAGTAACTACACCATTTTTAATGACGTCTACACAGCAAAATAGCCCGCCATCTCCATGTCGTCACAGCAACATAGTTCTATAAGGGGATTTTATATAAACTTTGAATTAAAATCAAATAAGAGTTAGAACGAGGTTGAGAATGGAGACAGTTGCACTCCAAAGCATGATTCCAGTTATGACTTTTACATAAAATTGGTCATATTTTTATGAATGTTCTTCCTGCAATGCTTGGAGCAACAATATAGTTACAGACATAAGTATTGGAACAGGGTTATTTTAACAGGACATGGTGTGAGTTAGATCCCATCATGTTGTTTGGCTTGCATTCAGTATTAGCCCTTCTCCACAAATGTATTTGCCTATCACCCTGATAGATGTTAAACTTCCTGCCATCTGACAACAGTACCTTATTCCAGAAATCAATATCTTTGGTTACATATTCATTTGGAATCTGCATTCCTTTTGTCTCGTCATTGTTGACTTTTCAGTTCTGGATTTATTCAGCACCATGTGGGGCTTTTTATAGCACTGAACAATGTTAAACACTGTTATTCAGAATCTTATTAACCTTATTTGCAATCTGTACATCAGTTTTATTTTTATGGAATAGCTGTACAACATTTGCAAATCTCCTCCCTGCACGGGCAGGGAATTTTTCTTTACACAGAATAATTCCATATTTCCCATAGAATCTGAGAATAGGCATGTGAAAGTGAATATGTTGGAAGATATTAATCATCTACTCAATGGGAAAGCCCCTGATATGAGTTAAAGGGAGCAATACAAATGAATCAAATAAAAAGCATATCAAAAGAAATACTGCTTTTATGCCAAAAGTTTTGGAACTTAAAAAATCTGAATTTCTCTATTTAAGTATAAAAGCCAGTATGGTATGTTCCATTCACAAGACCTTCCCTACCTACTTTGCAGCAAAAGCTTATTTGCTTTATGCTAATTGAGGTAAACATTTACAGAAATGGTCTATTATTCATTTCCTTGAAGATACAATGGAAATAAGGAATTTACCAGACTAAAGTGATACTCATTCTTTTAAAAGTTTGTCACTAGATGATAACTGTGAAATTCACTTCACTTTGCATGGCCAGAGTAAAGACATAAGCAAATGGACTTCACATTTGAGAAATGTATAGATAAGTATTGGAAAAAATAATATCAAGAGCAAGGAATATATTAACTCAAAAACAAAAAGGATTTGTCACAAAATTAATATAGGTTTTGACAAAATCTAAATTTTATGCAAAGAAAGTTTTTGTCTACCACTTAGGGTTTACTAGCTATGCAAAAGTTCTCCAGAATAAATAGGACTTCAGAGGTAATTCCAAAAAATTCCAGATAAAAATTTCATTTGCGATAAATTATCATAAGTATATGATATTTAATCAAAATCATTGGACCCATTTTTGAAAAAAATGAAAAAATTTAAATAAGTGTTCCATGTAAAGGGTAGTTTTAAGGTTTGGGAATTTTCTTGAAATTTTCATGCTACATCCTTGAAAGAGATTGAATTTAAATACCAAGTTTGGTTTCGAGTATGCTAAAAATGCCTTTTCTAAATTAAGGGTACCACAAAACATGTATTCCTAGTGAAATCTCGGTATTGAATACAGCTACTACGTATGTGCTAGAGAAAGTAAAATAGCATGCTTAGACATATTAGCATACTAAGCTCAGGTTTTAGAAATCAAATAAATCCAGATTAAAATAATTCACAATTTTGATTAAAATAACAAATATTTCTTCATTCTAAAGGAATTTTGTATAACTGGAAAACCATAATGGATAACACAAACACTTACTACAAAAAGGATGAGATCTCAAGTTTGTAGTACATGAGAGAGAGAGAGTGTGCATGCATGTGTGTGTGTGTATGCACATGCATCTTTGCATGTTTATGCTTATATTGTTGAGAGACTGCAACATAGTCTTCTCTTCTTGCTTTGCAATATTTGGATATGAGGTTCTTGAATAATGAAAATGCCCCATATACTGATAAGTGATTTTTATTAATATTTTCCTCTTTAGGGCATAAAGGGTAGTTTGGAGCCTAATATTACACTCCTGTGCAAAATTTTACCAGAAGCCAGTGCTTATGAACTGTGTAGAGAAAGTAAATATTAGCTTTTACTTTCTTTTAAATTTATTAATAACAAATAATCAAATAAAATTCTCAGTTATACAAATAGTGAAGTGGTCATTAAGGACAATTTAACATTGCTGAAGATCCTAGAACCGTCCAAGAACAGATTTGATTTTGGAAGGATACGCATTTGCTCTTTTTTACTTTCTATACATAGTACATGGCATGTAGGTATAGAAGTATGTACTCCACCAAAAAGTTGATACCGAGATTTCACCGGAAATAACGTTTTAGGATCTCTGTAACCAAAACAAACATTTTTAGACAAAGATCCACATGTGCACGTGTCCATGTACATAACTCAAAAATGAAAAGTCATAATATGCCAAACTTGGCATTTAAGATTATCATCTTGCAAGGATGTAGAAAAAAATGTCAAAAATTTTGTTTTTCTGAAAAATGGTTCTCAACAATTTTTTATTAACATACTGTATATTAAAGATATTTACATGACAAATAAAATGTATATCTTGAAATTTGCAGAATTTTATATAACTGGTAAACTGCAAGAGATAACAACTTATTACAAAAAAATATAGATCTTCATTAACACACACTTTTTTTTTTTTTTTGTATTTCCCATTTTTAATTATTAAAGGTTTCATTTTTAAGCTTTTCTCATACTTCTAGCAATGCAAAGAAACAGATTTCAACAAATGGCAATCAGCTTTTAAAAGATTTCACTATCGCTTTAGCCTAGTGTATTTCTTTATTTCCCTCCTACTCACAAGAAAGTAAGTAAATAAAATCTGCTTAAGTTTATCTTGATTAGCATAAAGGAGTTACTAAGAGCGCGTATTTACTTATAAAGATGGAATGAACAACACATGTTACAGTGCACAGTAGAGTGAAAGAGTTTGCTAATGATTATTGAGAGTTTATGTGTTGGAAAGGAATATATTGATGTACAAGTTTTGTGATATTCAAATTGAGTGGAAAAAAAAAAACACACATGTATCAAAACAGTGTTTTGAATATAAGTAACATTTGAAGCATAACTAAATTCCACAGGGATTCTGCTGTAAGTTGTTATATTAATTGTGGGGCACATTTATGTTTTATTCTTACATTCATTAGTTTAAGTTATATTTATTAATTTCAATAAAATAACTACAAAAAATATAGCATAAGTTAAGCAATAATAAATGCCATGCTATATAGTGAAAAAAAAAAAAAAAAAAAGGAAATTGATGCTCAGTTCACAAAATTTGAAAAAAATATAACGCCTCTATACGTAACTGAAAAACCATGCTTGTCTCCATTAAAATCAGTAATATTGCAGCATTAAAACAAAATCCCTTTTGCTCCTTAGTCATAAGGTTTCCCTCTCTCTTAAACAGTGCAGTATCAGAAAAATGCATGTTAGCTTAGAATAGTCTCAATGGTGTGTTGTTTGTATACATCCTTAAGTATTTTAAAGGGAAATAAGTCTTTAAATGTGCATTTAAAATCTTTTCATAAGAAAATTTGAATAGGTTGCAATAACATTTTCTAGCTCCTTTGTCACCCTCCATGGTGTAATGGTTACCATGCTGACTTCATATGCCCAAGGTCGCGGGTTCAAACCCGGCGGAGGACGATGGATTTATTGGGGTGCAAAAATCCTTAGCATGGCTTCCTTCGGAAGGGAAGTAAAGCCGTTGGTCCCGTGTCGTAGATTTACGGCACGTAAAACAACCTCAAGCCTGATAGAGAGGCCTCTGAGCAAAATTAAGCGGTCTTTCACACCCAGTATAGAATGGGACGCTGAGAACCACAGCAGTTAAAGAGCGTCCATAAAAAAACACGCCATTTCCATTTCTAGCTCCTATGGCTTTTGAATTTAAATCTTTTGAGCTAGCCTAAGGTTGGTGTACATGGCATGAATATACACTTATTTTAGCTACATAATATTTTGTTTTTTGCCCTAGGTGATTGCAGGTAGCTGCCTCACTTGCCAAAGTTGTGGAAAGTACAGTCATCTCTCCTTGGGTGTTCTACAGTAGATACAAAGTTTTTTTTTTTAAACCATATTATAATATTTATATTTAATTCAAGCTGCAAAAATCTTAAAATTACTAATGAAAGTGTACAGCATTAGGTCATAAAAGTTATCTCCTAACAACGACGACACATAAATTCAACAAACAGTTTCTTACTTACAAACCTATAAAGATTCTGACAACATATTTAAATTCTTAATTAACACAACAAAATGAGGGGCAAAAAATTAGAATTCTGTTTTTAAAAACAAATGAAATTTGTTTATAACAGCTACTTTCTAACATTTACTGAGTTTATTTCCATGTACTTTGATTTGCTCTAATAATTTCTTAATTATCATCATTTAAAGATTTTGTGTTTTCCTAAATATTAATTTGACAAGAACACATTCTCAGGCTATGTATGATTTTTTTATGATTTTAAATTGTCATTAATTCATAAGTGAAGTTTCACTTAGAAATGCATATGGCAAGGAAGCCCCAAATAAGGCAACAATTTATAATTGGCACAGCAAATTTAAAAGAAATTGGTTTCTTCTTAGTGATCAATTTTGTGAAGTATGTTCAAGAAGTGCTGCTACTGATGAACATACTGCTATTCAAGCAATGCATGAGGAACAAACTTATTCGAGTGACATCAATGTCCCTGGTAAGAATCAAATCTGAAACATTTTGCATCAACAATTAGGCATAAGAAAACATTGTTGTCAATGGATTCCACATAAACTCCCAATTAAAAGCAACGCAATGAATAATGTAATTTTAATTTTTTTTTGTTAAATGGAAAGAATCCCACAAAACTGGTAAACAATTTGCCTCGGGTTCGATCCCAAGCGACCATATGTGAGATTTGTGGTGGACAAAAGGGCGGGTTTTCTCCAGACACTCTGGTTTCCCCCACCATAGCATTCCACCGGTGCTTCATCTTCATTCCATGTATCATCAGTGTCACTGCCTGCGGTGACACAAGTAGTAAAAGAGGGCGTTAAACACTATAAAAAATTGTAATTTGCAATACAAACCATTCAGTTGCCATTCTTGAAAATCATTTATGTGGTATTAAAAGCTCTTATATCTACTCAGTTTACTACACCTATTTTCATGTTTAAATAATTCAACTAACAAATTATTTCCAGAATGAACAGCATGTATATCTTTTAAATTCTGCTCGATGAACATATTTTGATTTATCCCTCATGTTTAAGAACTTACTTGTGTTATTTTGTATCTTTATGGAAAACCCACTTTGAGCCAAAGTTTAAATATTTTTGTAAAATAAGAAATATGAAGCCATTGGTGAACCAAAATCAAACACCTCCACAGACAACATCAGTATAAAACTATTAAGATTGGAAACAGATAAGTGCTCCTTGTGTGGAGATGTACTTTTAAATAAAAATCACTTACTATACCGCCAACAACTAAACACAGAGAAAGAAGACTGAAAAGATCTGACAAAACTCTATTGAGAAGAAAGAGAACTACTGGTGTGAAAACAATCTCCTGCCATTTGAAAACAATGTATTTTACTTAATGCTAACATCTTCAATTTTCAGCTTTTCAAAGGCTTAGGTTATAATAATGCATACATTTTAATGTTTCTAAATTATATCTGAACCGACATTATACATTGTTGCAATTTTATTACAGAAACATGTTATCAAGAGGTACCCCATTTACAAATACCTACTTATATACACAACCTATAAACACCATACAATACCACTACAGGAAAAGACTACCTATGTTCTCAACAGTAAAAGTAAAGGAACCTACTTATTTAAAACAATAGGATAAGTTATTTACACTTTCCTTCAATATCTCCAATAATAACTTTTTAGATTTGTAGTCGTTCCATGTCTACTTAGTATTAAGAGAGTAAAAATAGTGATTTAAGGAACAAAAATGCATATAACAGTGGCTTTAAGAGTGAACACAGCCAAGTAACTCATCCATCATCCTGTTTTAAGGCAGTTTCTTACACAGTAAATTAATACAATATACCAACAAAGTATTCCATATTTCTAATACTACACAAGGAAATTGTATACCTAATGTAATACCATAATCTGCCAAAAGAGAAGTTTTTACTTTTACTTCTAACATACTCGTTAGGAATTCAACAGTAAGCTTAACGCATTCAAGAATATCCAATATGGAAGCGAGATATTAAAATTAACATTAAATAAAATTAAAAATATTTCTAAAAATGTTGGTCCTCGGGAGCACAAACCACCGACCATTTTAAGCTCTCACATACCATGCCTTACACCATGCAGACATATGATAGCTGCAATATTATCTGTCTTATAACCTTATAATGATGCATAATTGTATGAGTGAATATTTAAAAAAAAAATATATATATATGTTAAATGTAGATTCCGGAACTATAGGCCATAGTCCAACAGATAAAAGTTCACCTGATGTTTCACCCTAACTTTGTTGGGCAGCTTCAAGGAAAGGCTGACTTCTCACCAATAATGACCAGAGAGAGGACAGATTGAAACTGGCCACTTATACACGCATGGCAGTCCAGCCCCCTCACTTCTGTGATAGCTGGTTCACCAATCCCATGTGAGTGACGGTGCTGCAGACCATAGGCTAAGTTGGTGCTTGGGTAAGTAGTAAGACTGAACCCAGTAATCAACCTGCCCTCACTCTGGCTGTTACCGGTTAGAAATCAAATTGAAGATGCCCAAGCAAAACATTGGGTGAACTTTCATCTGTTGGACCACAGCCTACAAGCTTGGAATCCACATTTTATGGTATGAACACTGGCTATAAAAGCCTTAGTAATTTTAAAACGTGTGTATTCTATATTCAATCGAAACCTGTCAGCACCTAACCATGTCACCACACCAACTTCATTAGCTGGGCCCTCCCTGATCTTTTCGTCGCCTTCCGTGGTGTAATGGTTACCATGATAACTTCATATACCCAAGGTTGCGGGTTCAAACCTGGCGGAGGACGATGGATTTTTTTGGGTGTAAAAATCCTTAGCATGGCTTCCTTCAGAAGGGAAGTAAAGCCAGGTTCCGTGTCATAGATTTACAGCACGTAAAAGAACCTCAAGCCTGATAGAGGCCTCTGAGCAAAATTAAACAGTCTTTCATGCCCAATTTAGAATGGGACGCTGAGAACCATAGTAGTTGAAGAGCATCCATAAATAACATGCCATTTCATTTTTTTTTCCTGATCCTTTCCAGTTTCTCTGAAATGCAGAGCATATATTTTGAATGGATTAGATCCTGTAATCCTTTGTTAGATAGGTTAGCTACTCCTATCTTGCCTTAGACTGCATGGCCACAAATCCAGATGGTGAGGTTTGCATTTCTTAATGGAGCTATCCAATATTAGCCATTGGTAAAATGGATTAATATCATCATTCAAAAGACTTAAATATCATGTCCATATGGGTAAAGGGGTTAAGATTTAGGCAACATCTACATTTTGCTCTCATCTCCGTTACAAACAAATTTTTGATATCATACCCATTATTTGAAACTAATTTACACAACTAACTCAAACTTAATATCAGGTAAAACACAAAACCAGAAGATCCTGTTGATTAAATGTAGCTCACTACAGCCTGATGCCCCCATTTGCATCATGTTCATTTCTTCCTTTCTATTTTCCTTTCTGTTTTGTTTAACAGGTATATACATTAAAATACTCAAATTCTAATAACAATTTTCATTTACATCTTGTGGTGTTATTGCTCACATGTTGGCAACTCTTCAAGGTAAACTACACAGCCACAAAAATGGCAACTGCAACATTGTGAACTAATTTAAGTGGACATGGAACAAAGCCCCTAGATTCATTTGGACTTATTTTTTGCAGTCAACCTTAATTTTTTTTCTTCTTTAAATGCAATGAAATTATAAAACATATGGATAATACTGGTGCTTATTAATGAGAAAAAATAGGAGCTTCATTCATGACTGCTAAAATGAGAAATTGAGTTTATATTAAATTAATTATGAGGAATTTTTTTTACTTTAAACTGCCGTTACATTAGAATCGGTTGTGAAACACTAGTCATTTGTGGCTAAAAACGTTATACTCTAAAATAACTGCACTTTTCAGTTACATTAAGTAAGCACTAGATGCTATACATTTTTTCTAATTATTACAGCTTAAGATTCAGTGGTGTTCAATTTAAACATTTAACACAATATGGAAAATGCAGTTGCTTGTTCAAATTAATAGGTATTTATATCTGATTATAGTCAAAGTATGTCTTTTCTTGCAATGTTTCTTTATACTTAAAGTAAACATTATGTAGCTTTTATTTTTTTCCCCTGTAGAGTCTGTCACATTCCAAAATGAATATGGAATGAAGGTCTAATATTTCATTCAGAAACTTTTGCAAACTGCTGAGGAGTATATTAAAGCAAAACTTCATACTCTCATGTTTGTATGGTATACTCAATTTCAGCCCCTTAAGCCTTGCATTATCTGGGTCGTAATCCACTTTTCTCCAAAATAAACCTCTTGATATATTTTGCCACAAAATACTTGTGTTGAAATAAGATTCAACTCGGCAGCAGTGCTAAAAAATGAATTGTTACACATTAAGTTTCTGAACGTAGCTTACTACTACTGCAGCTCTTTTCCTAATGCAGACCTAAATGAAGGTCAATATAACAATAATTATAACAGGAATTCCAAAAAGGTCCAAAATTGGCTGCACAGTGTTTTGCCTGTCTGCACCTTCAATGCTCATTGCCATCTCCTGCTATCATAGAAAGACACGGATGAAACCATGAAACATTTTTAATACTACTTTACAGGCTTTACCTACCAATGTTTTTAAAGGTGATGCTGAAACTGGCCAATGCCATTGTCCATACAGTTTTGGCACCTCTTTAGGAAACCATCTATTACTCGCCATAGTTCATGTTGAGAAATGTTCCTGGCGGATATTTTGTTTTAATTCTTCCAGGGTGTGTGGGTTCGTCTTTTACACTTTATGCTTTAAGTTACCCCAGAGATAGAAATAGCAGGGGGTTAGGTCAGGGGACTGAGGAGGCTACAAATCTCTAGTAATAATTCTTTCTGAAATACACTTTCAATAGTTCTCATTGAAAGATTGGCCGTATGAACTGTTGCAGTCTTGTTGAAAAAGGCAAATTCATGCTCCCTGTCTGTTAATTTTCTAAAAAAAAGGGGACAAAATTGTATTCACGTATGAATGAACATCAATTCTTGACTCAAAAAAAATTGGGTCCATAACTCTTTCCCACTAATGGCACACCATGCATCAATTTTGTCATGAAGAGGTATTTCATGAACAATATTAGGTCTCTCAGAGCTCCAATAATGATTATTTTGTGTACACACATATCCATGAAGGTGGAACCAAGCCTAGTCCACTCACAAAATGTGTTAACATATACGAATCAGAAATAAATACATGTTGTGCAGTAGAAAACAAATACTGTGCGACTAAGTACAGGACAAAATAATAAAGCACACTGGTAATAACTCGACCATATGATATTACTGTTGCTCAATACTGCACTTTTAGAGCACAGAAAAATAAGTCAGCACCATCTGACTTGCTTTTTTATTTGCGAACTTGCATTCAAAGGAAAATCCACAAATTGGTATATTTATCTCCCCCTTTTAATATAATATGCATGTCAACTTTTCTTTTTAGTTACACCAGCTGGCACACATTCTCAAGGCAGTTCATACTGGTATTATATTGGTGCTATATATCCTCCAAAGAACTTATGTTGTTACTTTTTATTATTATGCTTTAACAAATATTCCCTCTGTTAGATGTTTGGATTCAAATCCAGTCCAGACTGATGGTTTTTAAGTATGCCTAAAAGTGAAAGCCCCATGTCGGTAGATTTACTGGTATGTAAAAGAAACCCTGCGGGACAAAATTCTGATACATTGGCAGCGCTGATATGATCCTGGCAACTGACAGCGTCATTAACAAACAAAATAATTTTAATTTTTCTTTAGGTGCAAAAATTATTCTAAAGCAAAACCAAAATTCATTCATGCTGGACATCCTTCTGTTTTTCTTCTACACTATTTAATTACTTGTGTAGGTATAAAATATTACTTAGCATTGAAACATTTTAATATATGAATCCTAAACTCATTTTTTTATTTAGTACTAGTACACAAAAGAAGCACACTTTGCAGTCCTGCTGAAGTTTTAGAAATTTTATAACCTATAAACTCACAAAGCATTATATCTTATCCTTACATGGGTGTTTTTTCAATACCTATAGTTTTGTACAAAGTGTATGAAAGCATAGTGAAAGCGATAATAAAAACCACCAGGGATCAATGGGGTTTAGTCACAAAGATCCCTTGCTATACACAATATTTGTTAGTCATATGCGGGCAGTTCTGCAGTTGTGAATGACAACAGAGACAGCAAGGAAGCATATTTGTAGGGAATACTACAAAGCGTTAATAATTTCCAAAGTCTATTTTATACTTTTAAGGTTCAATAAAACACCTGATTTATTTCCTTTCAAAACTATTCTATCCTTGCACCTTTAAAATTAATGCATTATAACTTCTAGCACTTAAGCAGTGGACAGTGTCCACTTCACATCTTATATGTCTTATATCAGCAAAATACCCTTTCCTTGCACCATTCATTTAAAATAAATATGTTAAAATGTACTCCCTTCCAAAGCAAAATTATCCTTTCCTTGCACAATCTTCAAAATTAATGCATTTCAAAATGTATTATAAGATACGTGCCTTCTAGACACTCCACTATGGTTAGCAAGACAATTCCAGTTCTTGAAATGCATTATATTGGCTGCTGCAACCAATGTAAACGGTTAATTGTTGGGTTACTTATAAATAAATACAGGATTTTCATTATGTAATAGCAAACGACAATTGTGAGAATGTAAATTCAAATCTAGAAATTAACTGTCTTATCTTATTACATATCTAACCTTTCGTTTTAGGACAATTATGCTCATTGTTACATTAATGACAATAAAACTACTCCCACAGAATTCGTTGCTTAAAGTAACTCATATGGCAAATACTAACTGGCTCATTTCAGCATGACCAGCTGCTTAGTCTACACGGAAGCAAAAAACACAACTCATTTTTCGCGACTCAGCACAATATCGCACCCCGTCAAAATTGTTTAGAAAACCATCCGCTGAAAAGACATTGCTTAAGTTCAGTAAGCCTAAATATTTGCATTATTTTTGTGTTATTTGTGCTGTCACAACAGTGACTGTAGGTAATTGTTTACGAACTGTCACTCGAACATTTGCCAAAAAAAAACTTATTGTTTCAATTGGCGGCAGAGCCGGGCCAATGATTAGTAATCTTGAATTCTTTAATACTGACTAAGTTAAATTCTAATTCATTTTAATGTACTTACACTTCCAGTATTCTGTCCCCTTTTCGAATTCCTGCTTTCTCTGCCGCCCCTCCGTCCAGTACGGCACTGACATGCTGAAGAGGTGCATATAATTCCCCATTGATACTTCGCAGCTGGCCACCTTCACTTACTTGTCCCCTTACGTTAAAACCAAAACCGGTATCTGTTTTATAAATTGTCACTACTCTAGGTCCTGTCGGCAAATTTTTAACTTGATCGTTTTGAGGGCTAGTGTCCGATTCACTGTCAGCCATATTTAGTAACTACGGACTGCTTTCCATTGAAATCTTCCTAACTTTCAAAATGCAAACTTGCTGGGTTTATACAGCTAAGCTAAAATTAATTTTTGAAGCATTTTTTTACTGTCACAAAAGCAGATCTCTCGTATAATTGAGTGGTAATTTAGACATTTCTTGCTATAGAAACCCGTGACAACATGGTACATCCGGTTCCGGGAGACTAGTATGAAAATTATAGCATTAATTTATGAAGTAATAGAAATGTTTACAAACCATAACTCCAAGAGATATGTATATTGCTTGCTCATTTTAAGGAGGAAGTAGAAAAGATCCATTTCCCTTCTTAGAAGATTAAGTAATCAAATGAATAGTTATTATTAATATGTTGGAATACAGTGATACGCTTTTTAAAATTAACTTTCTCCAATTAGATTTTTACATATTGCTCTTTCAACTCACAGCACTTGACCTTAATTTTAGGTATTTGTACATTTAACTAATTTGAAGTTTTAATTAATTTATTTATTTATAGTTGTACACAAAAGCAGTATGTGGCTGCTGTAGCCATAGTCATAAAATCATGGTTAAAATAGTTATACATTCACATCCCTGCATACATAGGTAATGCGACAGTATACTATATACAGTAAAAATATTATGTCTTAAATAAAATTAAGAGAAAGAAAATAAACAAAAATGGCATTTACCATGTGTAGCCTAGAGATTCACTAATACTATAAAAAGCCATGTCCTTTAATAACATTTCTATATATGTCTTAAACTGCTTTAAGGGAAATAATTGGATACTATGGGGTAATTTATTAAAGAGCTTGAGACTTGTATATACATAGTGATTTTGAATTTTGCTCAGCCTAAAATATGGTATTCATAAATTATTGTTTCTGGTATTGTAATTGTGTATAGTGTGCCTGGAAGGTAAGGTTTGACAGTTTTCTTTTATGTATAGTAGACAAGTAAGCATATAAAGACATGGTACAGTTAGAATTTTGAGTTCTTTAAAATAAGTTTTACACGATTCCATATTTGTTTAATTTTTAATACAACGAATAGTTTCTATTGGCACTTGACATCCCCTGCTTGCATTACCCCATAGTAAAATTCTATAGCAAAGATGAGATTGAAACAACGTATAATACACATTCAACAATGATTTCTCGGTAATTACAAATTTTAATCTGTTAAGCATGTACATGACTTGCCAATTTAAAGCAAAGTTTGTTTGTATGTACATCCCAGTTTAATCTGCTCTCTAGATGCATTCCCATTAGTTTTACAGTATTTAAATTGCAATTTTCATTTTTATATAATTTTTTTTTTATCATCAATAATTAATTGATTCGTCTTAAACCAGGAGGCAGATTTTTCCCACATACTCTTATTAAGTTGCTCAACATTGACCATGTTTGCTGCTGTAGTAATAAAAGTAGTATCATCTCCATATAATATAGAATGGTGTGGTAAGCAGTTAGGCAAGCCATTTATATAAATTAAAAAAAGAAAGAGCCCAAGTGTAGAGCCCTCCGGAACACCTTGTCTAACTCTTAAAGCTTTAGAATGTTTGCTGTCTATAGTAACAATCTAAAATCTATTGTCCAAGTAAGATTTTAATAGTGATAGTTCTGGGTGTTTAATTAAAAACAATTTCAGCTTTTTTGTAAGAATGTTATGCTTTGGATAGATCTATAAGTGTTGCACATAATAGTGTATTGTTTTTAAAGTCATTTAATACAGTTTGTATTTCAATTTCCACTGTTTTAAGCTTTCTCTGAAACCATATTGTGAGCTATTAATTAAATTAAATTTGTCAAAGTAGACGTTTAGTTGTCTGTACATTACTATTTAAGTTATTTTAGATATTACTGGTACTAAAGATATAGGTTTGTAATTCTATATATTATTTTTATCACCCGGCTTATATATTGGCACAGTCTAAGCAATTTTTAGGCAATCTGAATATGTTTCATTGTTTAATAAA
The DNA here is from genome assembly GCA_030762935.1 of Hymenopus coronatus. NCBI lineage: Eukaryota > Metazoa > Arthropoda > Insecta > Mantodea > Hymenopodidae > Hymenopus > Hymenopus coronatus. The sequence continues at coordinate 27,779,669 of CM060889.1, forward strand.
ATATTTATTAGATATGCAAGAGGATAACAAAATATATCAATAATGTTCTTGAGTATAAAATTGGGTAACCCATAGTAGTCCATAGATTTGGATACCTAATTTAAACATAGCAACAATATGCATAATTTCTGGTTCACTAACACATTGCCATTTAAAATTGCCAATCCTCCTATGATTAGATTGCTGGAGTTGTGGTAGATTAGTTATTTCAGTATCAATAATTACAGAAGTGCTAGTTACAGGGTGATTTATACATGCTTTGTCTGTGAAGGTTGTATTCATTTCATCTGCTGTAAATGGTAATCTAGTTGGCTTATTATTTATGGACGATTCATCTTTAACTATGTTCCAGACTGCTTTGCACTTGTTATTGCTTCTCTCAATGTAATTCTCTATTCCCCTATATTTAACTTCTTGGATTTTCTTTTTATACATTTTCTGTAATTGTCTATTTTGGTTTTTGTATATATCCCTTTTGTAATACATATTATACACTCCAATATGTATTTTGGGACATATTTCAATATAGTTTACAGTCATTGTGTGTAGGAAGTTACTGAAAGCCCATTTTCACTATGTACTTTCCATAGAAGCTATATTTGCCATTATGGCCGGATTTGTACAGGATTAGTCGGATATGTTGCTGCTACAGTTAATAATTTTAAACCAATTTACTTCTTATAATCTTTCCCTTAAGCAGTTTAAGGGAACCTAGTTTTTTGTACAAACAATATGAGGTAAAATTTTATAATGTACATCCAAGACAGTTATCCAAGAAGCTTTATGATCAGAAACATTGGATTAACTATTCCCTAATTTATGTCTGCAATGACTCATAAGCAAGATTGTAGCCTAGTAGCCTCATAATTTAAACAGTATAGATTATTGTATCTTAGCATATCTAAAATTTTTAAAACATTTTGTGTACAGTGCCTCACGTCAATGTTTACATCTCCCACTATAATAATTTTAGGTCGTCTCCTTAGCACGGCGGTAGCATTGCTGCTTGTCAAGCGGGAGACCTGGGTTCGATTCCCAGTACCGGCATGAGGATTTTCCCTGCTGGGAGACCAGGACCAGGGTGCACTCAGCCTCGTGAGGTTCCTAGGGGTCAATTGAGGACCTACTTGATGGAGAAGTAGCGGCTCCAGGTCATGAAGACCACATTAACTGGCCGGGGGGATCGAAGCGTTGACCACGTCTCACCCCCCAATACTGCATGATGACTGTAATGGACCGAGATGGGACGCAGTGGCCAGATGGTAGGCCAAGGCTCTTAGTGAGCTGTGCCAAGGAGTCATAATAATTTTACAACTTTTATTTCTCCTTATGAAACTAATAAATTTATCCATTGCATCAATAAAGATTTCAGTGACTGTGTTGGGTACTTGATACACTGGTATAACAGCAATCTTCTGAGTTGAAAAATACACAGCACAACATTCAAATATTCCCTCAAAAGAAAATTGTGTGTGTGTGTGTGTGTGGGTGAGAGAGAGATATTCAGACAGACTGACTGACCGACCTCTATTCAGTATCAAAAAAAGGCCTTTAACACTAAGATACTAACACTGAGTTCATGTGCTATCTTTGTTTACATGGCACTAAAGATCCAATTTGCTTGCAGGACACATTGGGTCCCAAGTTCCAAGCCTTTACGTACTACATGTGTATTTATGTATTTTACATTTAGACACTATTTTGATTCTGAAGCAGCTGCTTGATATTGGCATGATTCATTGTAGTTTGTTTTTATATGTTTCTATCTACTGAATAGGAAGATATTTATTTAGCTTCTTAATGAGTAAGCATCTATATGTTTAGAAATCAAAATGAAAGGGCTGGGACAACCAATGAACTGTGCACCAGCTGCACAGGTTTTTTCCTGGTCAAGTGGACACATGATTCTGCACTCCTGTTGTAAACAAGGTCATGCAATTGACGCAGATTTTACTGCTCTGGAAGTGCAGTACTGAGTTGATGGTGATATGTGTGGCTTAGTTATTACAAGCTATTTATTATTTTGTCCTGTATTTAGCCACAAAGTGCATTATGGCTTAGTATAAGTTTTCTATTGTAGAGCATGTAATTATGATTTGTATATGTTAGCTCAGTCTTTTTTCTTTGTTTGATAGTGTTTAATGCCTGCTTTTACCATGGCATCTATGACACTGATGTTATATGGAATGAAGATGGAGTACAGCGGAATGCGATGGTGGCAGCAACTGAAGAAACCAGAGAAAACTTGCCCCTGTGCTGCTTTGTCCATCACAAATCCCACATGTGGTTGTCTGAGATTGAATCCAGGCCACCTTGATAACGGGTGAGTGATCTAACCACTTGGCCCTCGCTCCCAATCGTACTTACATTAAGTGAAAGTGCTATTGGGAGAAAGATTTCCGACTGTAAATGTTCCAGCCGTACAACAATTCATAAACTGTGATTTCTATCTCTGGGGTAAATTAAAACATAAAATGTACAAAACAAACCTATACACCATAGAAGAATTAAAACAAAATATCCACCAGGAAATTACCAGCATTTCTCAATGTGAACATCACGGTGATCCTAAAGAGATACCAAAAATGTATGGATAATGATGGTAGGCAGTTTCAGGATCTCCTTTCATAAAGTTGGTAAGTAAAGCCTAAAAGTAGCGTTAAAATTATTGAATGTTTGCATCTGTGCCATTCTATGATAGCAGCTTATGGTGAGCGCTGATAATATGGACAGGAAAAACACTGTGCAGCAGCTCCCAATTCACTGGCTCTCCCTGTAGTTAAGGCTTTTTGTTTTACAATAGGTTTAAATCGGTGACTGTTGCTTAAGGATTACAAGTCTAGGAGAGATTGAATATAAAAAATCTGATGTATTCCATTCACATGACTTTCTCTACATCTCTGCAACAAATAATTGTTACAAAGCTCATGCTTCCATTTATTTCACTACTTATTACTTGCTTCCTTGTAAATAGAAATGAAATAACGAAGTACCATAGGTTAAAGTGATAGTCAAAAGCTGGTTGCAATGTGACTGAATTCCTTTGTCTGTATGGACAGGAGTTGACACATTCCCATATGAGAAAAGTAAGTTTTTCAAAGCTGAAACTAAAACAAGGAATATCTCAAAAACAATCAACTCCTCGAAAAAAATGTGTATAACATATATTGTGTGTTTTAACATGCTCTACATTTTTGTGTGATAATTTTTTGTCCATCTCTTATAGTTTAGCAGTTATGCAAAATTCCGTAAAATTCATCCAGAATAAAGTAGTCTTCAGAGGCTATTCCTAGAAAATTCAAGATATACATTTCATTTGTCATGTAAATATATTTAATATGTAATATTTCAATCAAAATCGTTAGAGCCATTTGTCATGTAAATGTATTTAATATGTAATATTTCAATCAAAATCGTTACAGCCATGTTCTATGTAAAGGGTAGGGGTGGGGGTATTTTCTTGAAAATCTTTGTGTTGCATCCTTGGAAGATACCAAACTTAAATACCAAGTTTGGTATTTAACAGTCTTTTTGTTTTTAGCTATGCTGTCCAGACACACACACACACACACACAGACTTTTTTCCAAAAATGTCTTTTCTGGATTCAGGGGGACCCAAAATATGTATTTCCAGTAAAAGTTTGGTATCAAATTTTGGGTGCATTACAATACCTTCTCTATACACTATGTACATAGTATGTGTAGAGAAAGTAAAAATGATATTAGCCATCATTTATCTAAATTAAGGTATTCATTAAATTTAAAATAAATGATCAACTATTTGTTTCTAGGAAGCAGCATAATTGATAGCCTGTCTCCGCGGACAAGTAGCATAAGATTTTCATGTATCGGCATTGTCTGTAGACATCGGAGAAGTCCTCAAAAACCAGTTTGGGAACCATCGCCTGGGTGCAGCCTATCATAGTCAACTCTAGTCAAGCCTAAAACAACAGGTGAGCTATTCAAGATTGCCTTGGCCATTGAACAGGAGAGAAAAAAAAAAAAAACTCTAACCTGAGCAACAACAGTTTAGAAGGCTCTTCTATTTTTTTAGTCTGGTATCTTTTTTACATCCCAGACTTTATTTTCAGTTTTTGTTTTCTCTAGATTACAAGTTAATACATATTTTGAAAATAACAAAGAAATTTACTAACCTAAAAATTAACAGAATATGTTTTCACATACCCTTAACCAAAACAATGAAAATTATTATTTACTAATGTAAATCAACAAAGGAAATTTTCTAACACATAAGTAACACAACATTGTTCAGACAATGAAATTAAATTTATTAGGAGTGTGTTTGCTTCTAAAATCATTGTCTTCAAAATTCTAATGTTGCCATGGTTGAAACTGTATCTGCTGTTCTTGCAAGCCACATCCAAAGTTTCCTATTCTGTAAAAGATGATAAATACTCCTGTAAATTCGTAGGCTTCCATGGCCGTTGTCAAATATACTGGTGGCTGCTTCCGGTATTGGCCTGTTGTCTTGTAGCTCATGTTTTTGCTGACGTTTCATGCAACTTATGTTGAGCAGTGCCCAGAGAAAAACTCAACATAAGTTGCTCGAAAGGTTGGCGAAAACATGAGCTGCAACACAACATGGCCAATACCAAAAGCAACCACAAGTATAGTAGATAAATACTCCTGTTTTGATCGTAAGATAGTTGGCCTCACACACAACATTCAATCCTTAAATGGGGTTCTCAAACTTACAGTGTAAAACTTTTCAGGAAACAGAAAAAGTGATAAGATTGATGTGTGGACTTCCTTCGAGGGGTCACTGTAGGGAAGGTTATAGGTCCCTGAGAATTTTGACTGTCTCAGCACTGCTTGTTTATCGGTATTTGAATTATGTAAAAGAAAATTATAGTGGATTTGTAGAACATAATATGTGTGATAATACTAGAGGTAATAATAATCGCATGATTAAGTAATTATTTTTATGCTAGGATTGAAAAGACTTTCCTTTATCAGTCTATAAAAATATTTAACTTTTTACCCACAAATTTAAAAGCTCTTGAGTACAAAACTTCAAGACCTAAAAGTTTTTTTGACTGATAACCCAGTTTATAACGTAAATTTTATGCCATTGTACACCCTTAAATTTAATGATGATGTTGAAATACTGTTTTATTGTATTCTTTCTATAGAACTAAATTGTATTAAGATTGATGTAATGATTTGGCTCTTGTAATGCTTCTGAAATACTCGGAAGTTTCTGCAATAAATTATCATCATTATTATTATTATTATTGTTACTATTATTCACTTTCAAATAAACATCTTCAGAATGAAGAGAGTTTTCATATGCTAGGTCAAACAAGAATTGAACAATTTTGGAAGGGGTCAAGCTAAAAGCTTAAAACTGAATGAAATGTCAAGCAAAACAGTAGTGGTTGAGAGACTTAAGGTAAGCAGGAGTTTGCTTTCAGAGACATTTTGAGGATGAAAGTTCCGATACTAAAGGGAATTATATTGAATTGTTATAACTTTTGTCCTAGCAAGAACAGTGTATTTGTGGCCAGAACACTTCCAACTTTAAAGGCACATCAAGTACTATTCAAAATAAATTTATCAAGCCTGTGACAGATATTAAGAATGAAAATATTAAAGAAGAGCTCCAGTCTTGTGAATATATTGGTGTGCAAGCAGATGAGACTCTAGATATTTCTTGCAAATCACAGCTGAGCATTATCCTTAGATTTTGAACACAACAAGGCCCCAAAGAAAGATTTATTGGCTTTTATGTTTCCAGTGCATCAGGATTATCTGAGATTATTTTCACTGCACTCAATAACCGGAAAGTTACAAATAAAATAGTAAGTCAGACGTACAGTAAACATATTAATGTGACTAAAAACCCTCTTACCAATCTAATAGATAACCAAATTGCATTAATTATGTCTGTAATGATCGGTGACCATGGAGGCATTCAGCATTTTGTTGAAATTTAGTACTGTTATACTTTCCAAAAAAATTAAACAAGTCAGCCTTTTCATTTGTAATCTTTCATCTTTTCACACATTTTTAGCAAGTCTTCAAAGAGAACAAAACTTTCAGAAAGTAAGGGATTTAGATTATATATATTATCATCTTTTGCACTCCTTCAGCTTAAAATCACGTCTAGTGTAAATAAGTGCAATAATGAATTAAGGAAGACAACTTCCGTATTAGAAGACTTGAGATGAGAAAAAACTGTCAGCTCCTCTGTTCCAATCTGTGGAATACTTCGTAATAACATAAAATGAGTCAAGAGGTTTACCAGTCTCTCAAGCTATTGGCATATGAAATCATTGATACATTAATTATGCAAATGAAAACCTGTTTTGCAGATCTTGAGAGCATAACATTCATTGAATTGTTTGATCAATCTCAATTTGGAAAATATAATTCAAATTTCCCATCCATTAAATTATTTTCTATCCAATTACCCACTCTTCAACAAAGAAATATGCCTAGAAAGTGAATTAAAGAACCTTTATACTGATAAAGAAAAAAGTTTACCTCCTATAGACCTTATGAAATTCAAAATAACAATGTCCTGCAGAGTATCTATACAGAAGTAACAAACTTAATAAAACTAGTTTTAACATTCCCTGTTACTGCACCATCTGAAAGAAGTATGAGCAGACTAAAAAGAATAAAAGCCTACCTTCGTAACTCCATGACAAATGAAAGACTTAGTTCTCTCAGTACCATAGCCATTGAAAACAAATTGATTAATCAAAATTTCAAAGACCAGGTAATAGACACTTTTGCTACCAAGAAGTGTCAATGCATGGAACTGCTGTATAAAAAAAATTTAAGGTAAGACATTTTATTCAGCCCACCCAGAATAACCCATTAGCTTTGCAACAGAAAGAACAAATCATCAGTGTAGAGGATGTATGTTGATAGGACATCAGCATAAATCCATAGCACATCACCTGGCCTTTGGAAATCATCTTAAACCTATATTCGAGAGCAGAAAGATAATCAAGAGTGACCAGCATAAAGATATCCAATGGAGAAAGAGCAAAGAGAAACTGAAAAAGTCTGAAATCACATCTTTAGACTCAGATATGGCAATGGTCATAATAATAAGAGTAGGTTGAAAGGCAATTGTTTCTGAAGTTTGGTCTTGTGATTGTATTGTTTTGAATGTACGGGTGTTCAGTGTTTTATTGTAATTAACAATGTTGCAAAAATTTAAATATGAGTGTAAATGTGAGTGTAACATCAGATCTTTTTTTTTTTCTTTTTTTTTTACTACTATAGCACTGCAGGAGATGACACTTATGATACATGAAATGAAGATGGTACACCATGAATGTGATGGTGGGGGAAACCAGAGAACCCAACTCTGCTTTACTTTGCAGTGACATGTATCACAACTACTACTCTCTTCTAAATTTATATTTGACTACTTCATTATATACAATTTCTAATACCAATACAAACACAGACTAGACAACAAAACTCTATAAGCAACAGAGTTCACTATTACAGTGTGAATATGGATTAGATAAGTATCATACAATAAGCTGAACTTGCATTCCAGTATTGCCAGAGTGGAATAAAACTTTATTTACTAATTACTAATTTATTACTATTTACTATTACTAGCATAACATGCAGAGAAGATATTGTATTTCACCCAAAATTTAATAGGTAACTGATATTTCACCAGAAATACCCTCAAATTAAAATAATGGTTAGAAAAAGGTTTGTGTATGTCTGTAAATAGCAAATTCAAAATCTATTAGATACCAAACTTGATATTTAAGTTAAGCCTCTTCTAGGATGCAACATGAAGATGCATGGAGCATTTTTTGAAAATGTTTATTTTCTCAAAAATTACTCATGATTTAATTAAATACCATATATAAGATATCTTCATGGCAAATGAAACATACATTTTTAGTTTACTGACCATAACCTCTGAAGTCCTCTTCATTCTGGATGTCGTTTGCAAACTTGGTAAACCTTATGATAGACAAAATGTTTCTACACAAAAAATGCAGATCTTCTTAAAGCACACAATTTATGTTTTGGCCCACCTGGGTAGCGTGGTGGTAGCATGTCTGCCTCACGTTCAAAAGGTCATGAGTTCGAATCTCGCTTAGGGTGAGTTACCCGGGTAAGGTTTTTTTCGGGGTTTTCCCTTATCCTGAGAAGACAAATGTCGAGTAACTTTAAGATCCATGGACCCTGAGATCATTTGAGCATCATATCATCAATTGCATTCATCGTCCGATATGACCAAACCAGGTTAAAGGACGTTAAACTACAAAAAAAATTATGTTTTCTTTATCTTTTTTGGGTTACTATTTCTGGTACATTCCTTATTATTGATCTACATTTTCCAATACTTATAATTTTCTCAAATAAGAGGTTGTCATTTCTTTATATTTTCCTTTTATTTCTCCTGGTCATGCAAAATGAACTGAATTTCAATACCATCTCAAAGGACCTGCTCTTAAACTGTCAATCACTTTAGCCTAGTGTTCCCTTATTTACCTAGGATTAAGTCAAAGAATTAAGTAATTACACAATTTTTGTTAACATTTATCTCAATTAGCATGAAGTGGATAAGAAAATAAGCTTTTCTTTTTTCCTTTAAACATTTCTGTAAACAAGTAGGTCATATAGGATAATGAATGAAATTGCTAAAATTATGCTCAAATAAACCCAGGAACCATGGATATTAAAGTAACTCAGCATTTGACTTCTATGGACAAGGATAAACCTCAGAAAAAACCGTATCTGGATAACTCACCCTGAGATTCGAACTAGGGACCTCTTGTATTAGAGGCACACATGCCCCACACATTACAAAGGTGAGCAAAGAATAAGCTTTTATAAGTACAGTTTTCTTGCAAAATAGTTAGAGGAAGTCATGTAAATGAAACTCAACATATTTTTACTTTCTCTAGCCCTAATGTACATGTACTTAGTGGATAGAGAAGGTATTGTATCAGCCCAAAAATTTGATACCAAGATTTCACAGAAAATACGTTTTGATGTCTCCCAAGTCTGAAAACAGCATTTTAGTGGAAAAAAAAGCATGCATGCATGGGGTGTGTGTGTGTGTGCGCGCATGTGTGCGCACATGCGTGCGTGCGTGCGTCAACTCCTGTCCATAGAAACAAAGGAACTTCAGTCACATACACCAGCTTTCTATTAATACTTTAACCTATGCTACTCCCTTATTTTCCTTCTATTTACATGGAAGCAAGTAATAAGACTATTTCTGCTAATTTTTTCTCGATTAGCATGAAGTAAAAGAAGCATAAGCTTTTTAACAATAATTTATTGCAGAGATGTAGAGAAAGTCATGTGAATGGAACCATCAGATTTTTTTATATATATTGTTTAATGCTCGTTTTTGCTACTATGGCACTGCAGGCTACAATTTACTCGTGAGTTCTCGCGGTGGAGAAGCTAGTTTCAGCTGTGATTTGCACAAGTTACGCCATTTGTCTCATAGTATTTCGCCTTACGTTGGCTTACGTTTGTGTTCTGAAGTTATCTGAGGTGGAAGTTCTTTGTTTCGGGAATTAATTCATGTTTCCTCGGAAATTTGTGCAGCTTTGTTTGACGTGTGTATTTGTTTAACTTAATAAAGGGCTGATAGTTCAGGTAGTTGGTTTCCCCAACCTCCCTTGAGATTAATTTTGATTTATAAGTGTAAAAAGAAGCTAGTAAAATGAAGTAATAACACAAATATTAATATAAAAATAATAGATAAGTGAAGATTTGTTGCAACTATTATTTTTATATTAATATTTGTGTTATTACTTCACTGTTACTAGCTTCTTTTTACATTTATAAGTTTATTTGTTTTGAAGCATTTCTTAGTTTCAGTACATTTTAGGTTATTGCTTATGATGGATGTGATGGAATATAATAATTATAGGTTTAATCTGAATTTTATATACCTGCACTTGACTCTCTTACCAAATTTGTTTTGATTCCAGTAGTTAGCAATACATTAGTACACAATCCACCTAGTAGCAGTAACCATAACAGTGTAAATAAACAACATCAAAAACCAGATAAAAACTGAAACCAAAAGGAAATTTATTTTGATAATGCAATAAATTTATTGCGAAACTAGTCCAAGGCAAGGATTCCCAAAGATAAGTGAAGATTTGTTACAACTATTATTTTTATATTAATATTTAATTTTGATTGTTACAACCGCCCATTTTAAGAAGCAACTTTCCCTGTAACTTTTTCCTTCTGGGGAATCTTGTTGAACTGGGGGGTTTCAGTATCAATAAATACACATAATATTTCCTAATAAGTGGTGTTCTTGTCAGGACCATTTTTTTTTTTTTTTTTTTGAAGGGGGAGGCAGAACGAGAGTTGGAAAGGCAAAGAATGGCTTATCTCGCCATTGGGTGAAGTGCGGGGATAGCAAGAAAGTATCGGAATTTATGGAAATACTTGGTAGGGAGATTCCGCTGAGCACCCTCGTTAGTGTGTCGCGAATTGCCTGCCAGCTGAGTGTAATAGTAAAATGCCTGATTTAAAACGATTATCGTGGTAGGACAAATAAGCAGAGGGATGCAGGGGTTTCCGAGTGACAGACATAACCGAGGCCCTAACTTGGCACCTGGGGAGTAAAGGATGGTATGAAGGGAGTTGCGGGTATTTTCTTTATTCAACTTTTTTTTTTTTCTTTTTTTCAGTTTTTCTTTATGAAGAAATTCTGCAAGCGTCTGGACGATGTCTTCTTTTGTGTATTCCCGTTGTCGTGCAATGCTGTTGTTGATGTTTGTGCATATTGTCTTGAGATTTTCCACGAGTACCTGGTTGAGTGTGGTGCTGAGTTCTTTGATTCCTTCGATGTTTTTCGTGTTGTGAGATTCGAAGGAAGTGTTGAGTCTGTCAGTTGTTGATTTGATTCGTGGACCATCTCTGTCAATGTCTCTTGCAATGTTGTTATAGCTTGCCGGTGTGTTGGGATGATAGTGGTAAGTTGTACTTTTTTGGCTCCGGGAGGATGCTCCGGAAGTTCTTGTTGCGGCTTATTTTCTATTGGTTGTGAGATCTGCGGAGTCGCTGGTGATTGTTTCTTCAGTTGTGATGTTTCTTCTCTAGTGTTGAATCTAGGTGTTGGTTGTTGTTGGGTGTACTGCCTATTACTTGGAAATACGTTTGTTCTTTTTTCATATGGAGGTTGTCTGGTGTTCGTTCTCGGTGTTGTGTATTGCTGTGCTGTGGTGTGGTGGCGTGCTTCTTCTCTCCTGGATAGAGCGGGCAGCAAGTCTGGTCGGTGTAATGATCTCGGCGGTTACATGTTGCGCAGTATCGGCGGCGCCTAGTAAGGTTGTGTTGTCGGCAGTGAGATGTGAAGTTTGATGCTCCGCAATAGTGGCAGCGAGGTGTTGAGTTGAAGGTTTCTGTGTTGTGTCCATATTAGCAGCATCTTCTACACTGGCGACTTTTACTGTGGTAGGTTAGATTTCCTGGACCTGCTCCATGAAAAACCGTTCTGGCAGTTGATGCTGTACTCCGGTCACTACTGCACTAAAGTGCCCGAAACGCTCGGAGATCTCCACCTCTGTTGTTGATGCTGCACTGACACCATTGTCACTACCTTCGTCGTCACTGAAACTATCATCACTATCTTCAGTTGTTCTGAATGCGTTCATCTTGTTCATTTGCAGTCGTTCCGCACGTGTAACTCATTTCTACCAATCTTCTTGTATCAGATGTTTAATTACGCCCTCCAGTCAAATTCTTATTCATTCATTTTGAATGTAGAATTCTTGTCTGCTATCTATCCCTCATTTTATTTGAGCCCATACCAACTTAATGGAGATATATGGCAGTGATGTGGAGGCGACCTGTTACTTCATGTCCTATTTCTACATCTGGGTCATCAAGCTCATATCGCCTATAATTGCTGCTGTATTGCCTAACAATTCAGCTATCGTGTGTATAGGATAATGAGATATGCTTTTGTTTTGGATACATTCCAAAATTTCAGCTTTATTAAATTTGTGCTGGGGATAATCAACCTGCGGCATTTCACTGAACATTTACAAGGCTGAATCAAAAATGTTTTCTTTAAGATCCTTTAATAACGTGCCAACATTATTGCTTATGAATAGACAATTATCGTGGTTGTCCTCACATACTCCTGTTCAATATTTTGCCGTACTATTAGACACCAGATTAATGTGGAACGCCCGTGGCATCGTGGCGCTAGCTACCTCTAGAAGTGCAAGATTATATAATGAAATAATAATAATGGTCTTGATTGCTCCATTCTTCTGTACAAATCTCTGGTTCAACCTCTCCTCACGTACGCTTCTCCTGTGTGGGGCTCAGTTAATAAACCATATTGATAAACTTCAAGTTATCAAAATAAATTCTTCGAGTTGTAACTAATTCTCCTTGACTCATCAGAAAGAGAATAATGAGTAACTTTTGTTCTTTAATCATTCTTATATATTATTTAGACATATTGCATAGTCTAATACGATATTTCTGTACTCACTCGGCAATTTAAGAGGAACTATTTTGTGATGCAGAAAAACAGTAAAACGCTCAGCAATCAATCATAGCCATTGCAACCTATTCTTTTTGTTTACATTTCCGGTGAAGTAAGGCTGGACGGAGAGTAGTTATGCATATTGTACAGTTCTTTTGTTGAATGTTCGCTTGTAGTCGCGCTTACTGGATTTGTCACTCTTTCAATCAACAGATCTGGCCTGGGAGTCTTAGTTCCGTTGTGGCTAACTTATCTATTTAGGCTACACTTAAATAATTTCAATGGAATTCATGTAGACATCGCACCCTAAAAACTAAATCGTACTGCGAGTACCTACCATTCGCACACGTAAACAACTACCATCAAGCTGCATTTTTGGAAGTGTTTGATATCAAATAGTTCCCGGGGTAGACACTATTGCGGATTTTTATGTAATTACATGTTTTAAATCCTGCATAATATGTCAATCAGAAGTAAACATGTTGGCAAAATACGTCATTTGGGACTCCCTTACAAATGTTTATTTTACATATTTTGCACATTTCTACATATGTAACGATGTTACATCAAACGAACAGATTTTCTGGGTTTCGTTACAATTTTATTATTTTTTAAAAAACATTTTAGTCACATTATAAACTGCTGTTTTCACAAGTTTTGCTGAAAGAAACAAATATCAATCTGTGAAATAGGATGCAAATTAAATTAAGAATGCGATAATAACCGCCTCGCCTCGTTCTGATTGTGTCCATTTATATCAAAGCAGGTGTCGGTCGACAATGTTGACGTCCAGGGTCACGTATCTCGTACTGCTTTGGGCATTTACAAGGACTGGAGAAATTGATTGTTATCACAGTTACCATTGCCGCGGTAGTCGGCATCTTGTAGTATAATAACTGCGAGGAAACAAAGTGAGCCGCTGGACAACCGTCAAAATATAGCTAGGCGATAATACTGCAGTTAGTTTCTTGCAAATCTTAGTAAAATGGCACCAATTACGTCATCACTATCTTGCAAGTTGAATTCATGGGTGAAATTAGATAGCACCTTTACAACCAACCGAAAAATAATAGTCTGTCAAGCATGCGGTAAAAGAATTGGCTGTTCCTGAAATCTCAATTGGAACAACATATCAAGAGTGCTCTTCACATACGCAACAAACACCTACAGTCTTCTAGAAAGCAGGTTCTGTTGATACAAATGCAACAGGAACTGTCCGGAAATGATTTTTTTTATAGGCCTGTGCAGTGTAATGGTTGCAGCTAATATTCCATGGCATAAATTTCAAATTCCTAAATTTTACTCCTTTCTAGACCAATATTGCAAGAAGGTTATTCCTGATGAATCTACTCTGAGGAAAAAGTATCTTCATGTGTTATGAAGAAGCAGTTGCTCATATACAGAATGACATTGGAGATTCCTGTATTTGGTTTGCCGTCGATGAAACTACAGATGACATGGTCGGTACATAGCAAATTTAGTAGTAGGAAAACTAGATCCGAAAGTCCATTAAAACCATTTCTAATCAGTTGCAAGATGTTAGAACAAACAAATCATTCTACAATTGCAAGATTCATAAATGATAAGATGAAGATTCTGTGGCCTCTGTGTGTGTGTGCGTGTGTGTGTGTGCGTGCGTGCAGATGCTGCAGAGTACATGATTAAAGCTGCTACTGCTCTTAAGGTTTTCTACCCAAACGTACTTCACTTCACCTGCTTGGCCCATGCATTACAACATGTTGCTGAAGAAGTAAGAAGTAATTTTCCCTGTGTGAATAAGTTGATATCGGCAACAAAAAAGGTCTTCATGAAAGCAGTGTTATAAAAATCATCTCCAACATGTCCCTTTGCCTCCTGAGCTGATACAAGATGGGGTATGTGATTAGAAGCTATGAACTTCTATTGTGAACATTTTGAAGGGGTCCAGTCAGTGTGAACATGTTCTCCTCAGAAGTAGCTGTTTCCATATGTGAATCTCAGGACATCTTTAAAGATCCGAAAGTGGCAAGTTCCTGTTCTTACATCAAAAGTAACTTCAGCTGGTTGTATAGCACTATCAACCAGTGGAAACATCAGGTTCCCTTCTTTACGAATCTAAGGATTGAATGGAGCACGCATCACAGAATCTTAGTGTAGTTGTAGGAGATGTAGGAAGGTAGGTAGGTGAAAAATTCAAAGCTGTTCTAAACAGGAATCCAGGGTACTCTAAGCTTGTGTCCATGTCTAAAATGCTAAATGCTGTTGATTTACCAAAACATTTCACTGCAAATCAGATTCCTATACTAATATATGCTCCTGTTACTTTGTGGAGAGAAGCTTCCCTGCTTATAAGAACATTTTATCCGATAGGAGACAAACAATGACCCCTGAAAATATGGAAAAGTGTATGGTTATTCACTGTACATTGAAAGAAGCAAAAGACTCAAAATGAAAATGCCTGGTTGTTCATTGTATGTCAAGAGATAGAAAACTGAAAATGCATCCTCATTCATAAATTTAATTATTTTGAATTGCTTGTTTCACTCATTGATACATTGGTTCAGTATTTCAACATTGATTTACCATCTAAAATTTAAGTAAAATAATTATGTGAAATGAGTAATTTTAATAAATATAATCCAAAACACATATTTCTTATTTAGTAATTACCTACTTGAAAATAGATTTTAGGTAAATTCTGCTTAAAACAAAATTCCCTATAATTAATTCTATATTTAGTGTTTAAATTTTAACTCATTGTAATTAATTTACGTACTTACAGACCCATCAAATTACAAAATTCTGGGTAATTTGCAGTCTGCATTTAGATTTGAGGTGGTAATCTTAGCATTTAGAATATTACATAATTTCACATATTTTTGTTGATATTACATATTTCATTACATATTTTGATGTTGTTTGTTACATAAATATGTACACATTTCGCACCTTGATACTATATAAAAATCCGGGCTCTACTAATTAAACTTAGTTCCTACACATGTGTTCTAGTTCTCTCATTTGAACAGAACGTTATGCGTCGTGGAATCTGGCAGTAGGCAGTAGTTTTCTGAGGCTTGAGCCAGTTTCAGCTCATAAGCCACTGTGTATTGATCTTTGTCTACAACTTGAATGCAAAAACACTGTGGCATTTTCGTTTCCCACTCTATTAATTTTATTAATATTACACATGAAATTTACTGGTTATTCACAGAATTATACATTAGACCGCTGCTATTGCAGAATAAACAGGCACTTGAGGAATTTTATTATATCGAAATTCTTAGGCTTTCACGGCCGGTGTCAATACTGGCTGGAGTATAATCCGGGCTTATGGGCCGTGGTCTACTGGGCTCCGCAAACGGTCCTCCCATACATCAGATCAGTCACAGACCGCATTGAAAAATTACTGAAACGCCACAACGTTGACACTATTTCAAGCCAACCAAACAGATCTGTAACACTCTCCATTCAGCCAAAGACCCTAGGGATCCACTAACCACAGTAGGAGTATACAGAATACCATGTTCGTGCGGCAAAGTGTATATTGGAACCACACAACGAAGCGTAAAAACTCGCATCAACGAGCACAAAACCAATTGTCGCTTGGGTCAGACGGAAAAATCAGCAGTTGCGAAACATGCCATACTCGAAGAAGGAGGAGGAGCCAGGAGCAGGAACTAGTCGCCCGAGTGTACTCGGGCGGGGGCAAATCTCCACGGTACCTATCCGCTTTTCTCGCAGATTTACTCGTATGATATAAAAGATGTAGTCTTGTGCAAGCGTTTTGTCTGTGTCAAAGTAATGCGGGCAGGGTGTTTCTCTTTGTGCAGCCGGCGCGGGCTGGCTTACCTACCGGAGTGGTCACGGAACATAACATCCAGTATAAAGACAGATATTCTAGCATCAACCTCCCATTGCTACTCTCGTTTATACCTGGAAGCTATTGAAATATAGAAGCATAGAAATAACATCAATCGCAAGATGGAAAGCCTTAAACTGAACAGAATATGGCAAACGGCACGAACCAAAGTCAAAATCAAGAGCTCCAAACGAGCCAATCAGACACCAGCAGAGCACAGCACTCCGCCGACAGAAGTCCAGCCCACCGCAAATCCGAACCAATCACCACACGCCTCCCTACCGGTCGCTGATACAAATACCGCAGCGGCCATCCCACAGGCGGACCTGGATGAACTTCAGGACCTAGCCCTGTGGTTCGGTGACCTCCTAAGTAAGGTCCTACCTATACTGCGCAACTTTAAGTTGCAGTACAGTGACCCCAGACTCTCCCCCCTCCGGAAACACACCCTGTTCCTCCAAACGTTGGAGCAGTTGTACCCGGGTTCCGCTAAGTAATGGCCTCTAGATTCGTCCGGAGACCATTGCGACTCGCGTACTGGAACGCGAACGGTATCCGGGGCCAACGCCCAGGCGTTCTTGAGTTTGTACAATCGTACGGAATTGACATCCTGATGGTCTGCGAAACCCATCTGGATGCTGTTACTGACTTTTCGCTGCCTAGTTACGTCAGCCATCGGTCTGATCGGGTCGGCCGACAGGGTGGCGGTACAGCTATCTTCATTAAGAACCACATAACCCATACTCCTGTCCAACTCCCAGCACTACAGCACGTGGAGGCCTGTGCAATCGGGCTTGCCGTTGGCGGGCTAGACGCGCTGCTGATAGCTGCATATGACGCGCCAAACCACCGCTTCCTCGAAGCGGACTACACCACTCTACTAAACCTTCACCCAGTGGTATGCGTCGCAGGAGATCTCAACGCGAAACATGCCCACTGGCATAGCCGCACCAACAACCCCCGAGGCCGCGGGCTCTTCCGCCTCATCAGCGGTAACCCCAGCCTCGTCGCGCACGGACCGAGAGGACCTACGTGTCATCCGGCTCGCGGCAGACCGGATGTTCTTGACATCATAATCACCAAGAACATACCATTTCATCTAGACCTCTCGGCGGTAAACGAATTGGACTCCGACCACGACCCTGTCGTGGTTGATACAACCGAGACCGTATCAGCTCTGGTAACACCAGACTGGATAAATGAGATCGACTGGGACGCAGCCGTCCTAGACCTAAACCAAACCGTGGATCCGCGATCTCGCATCGATTCCATCGAGACGCTGGAAGCGGCAGCCACGGCTTTCTCCCGACAAATCCTGAATGTGATACGCGCGCACACCTACCGCATCCCATCTGACAAACCTAACCCGAGAACCATTCCTAACGAACTCCGACAGCTACTAAAAGCCAAGGCAACCGTACGGAAGCTATGGCAGCGCATCCGCCATCCCAGGATCCAAGCAGTGTACCAGCGGTTCAAATCCCTGGCAAGGCGCCTGCTTAGGGCGCACCGCAAAGCGGCCTGGGAGCACACAATGGAAAATGTAAACCTGGAAGAGAAACAACCCTGGAGGATCATCCGATCCCTTAGGAAAGACAAAAGTCAGTTTCAGCATCCCATCCATGGCACCCGTGGGAGACTCTCTTTTGAGCCCCAGGATAAAGCCACGGATTTCGCAGATTATCGAGTCTCAATTCGAACCCGCGAAGACCCCCAGGACGAGGACTTTACTGAGCTCGTGGAAGCGACGGTAGACTACCTCTACGAGGAGCCCCCGCCGCCCCATGATGAGATCCGCATTCCTTTAGTCACCCCGAAAGAGGTGGCTTCCCAACTCACCAACCTAAAGCCTAACAAAGCCCCTGGGCATGACGGCGTCACGGTGCCTATGCTCCAGCACCTACCCCGAAAGGCCGTAATCCACCTGACGCGGATTTACAATGAATGCCTACACCTACGTCACTTTCCAACGTGTTGGAAGGAGGCGAGGGTGGTATGCATTTTGAAACCCGGCAAGGACCCGGTCTTCCCGTCAAGCTATAGATCTATTAGCTTACTTCCGATCGTCTCGAAAGTATTCGAGCGGTTACTCCTACCTCGCCTCACCCCTCTCTTCGAGGAGAGACTCCTACTCCCGGATCACCAGTTTGGTTTCTGTACTGGACATTCCACAACCCTGCAGTTGCTGAGACTGGCTGAGAAGGCTGCCCTGGGCTTCCAGGACAACTTCAAGACAGTCGCGGTGCTCTTGGACGTGGAAAAGGCCTTCGCCACCACCCGCATCAGGGACTCTTGTACAAACTCAAGAACGCAGAAATCCCTCCTCCCTACCTTCACCTGCTTAATAGCTTCCTTCGGGACCGCACTTTCAGGGTGAGGGTGGAGGCGAGGCATTCCACAGTCAGACCCATAGCGGCGGGAGTGCCGGAAGGCAGCGTGCTGTCGCCGTTACTCTTTGCCGCCTACATGTCCGACTCTACTGCTGGCTAAAGTCCATGGCTGGCGGCCGGAGAGGTCGCTGAGGTTACGGCGGCGGCGGATCCCCTGGGTCCGCACCGCCAAATACCTTGGAGTCCTCCTCGACCGCGGCCTTACTTTCACTCCACATGTCAGGGAGAAGGTCGGTATGGGACACGCTGCCCTACGGCAGTTATTTCCCATCTTCCGCTCCGCCATGCCTACATACCTAAAACTACGGCTGTACCGCGCGGTCATCTCGCCCCTGATGCTGTACGGCTGCGAGGTCTGGGGTTCGGTGGCTCGTTCCACCATCCGCAGACTGCAGACCGTGCAAAACAGGGCATTGAGGATGATATATGGCACAGACCATAGATTCCCGTCCCACATTCTCCATTCCCATTCCGGAATCCCTTACATAGTGGACGTTGTGCGAGAAAGAGCTCGCACAATATACACTAAACTTGCTCCTCACCCAAATCCTCAGGTGAACACTCTCGGTCTTTACGACCACACGCTGCCTAGGAGACGCGTAAGCTACCGCCTTCCCAAGGACGCCTTGGGATGGTAGTTTTTCGGCCGACTCTCCCTTCTATACAGTACTACCCGCCAAGTTAAGCAGCATCGGGCCCGGTCACAACTCGGACGGGTGACCGTCCAATTGTACTGCGACCAGATCTGCAACACTGGCTTTCCCCCACCCCGTACCTACATCCTTTCAGTTCTCCCCGCTAGCCGGCACTGCTTTCCTTGACAGCCCGCAAGCGGCTGACCAAGTTAAGCAGCATCGGGCCTGGTCCCTCTCTGGATGGGTGACCACTCCGGTAGGTAAGCCAGTCCGCGCCGGCTGCACAGAGGGAAACACCCTGCCCACATTACTTCGACACAGACATAAACGCTTGCACAAGACTACATCTTTTATATCACACGGATAAATCCGCGAGAAAAGCGGATAGGTACCGTGGTGATTTGCCCCCGCCCGAGTACTCTCGGGCGACTAGTTCCTGCTCCTGGCAACCAGCACAGTCGCAGTTAAAACGTCCACTAGATCACTTCGACCTCGCCGCTGCCACCGAAGATGTCTGCCGTAGTCGCAGACGAAACGTCTGGGAAGAAGAAGGAGGAGCCCAGTAGACCACGGCCCACAAGCCCGGATTTTACTCCGGCCAGTAATTTTATTATAATAATGTTTTCTTGGATTCATCAGTAGCATGCCTCAGTAGTCGCCACTGTCAAATAGCATAACAGTACTTACCAATACTTGACTGAAGGAAAAAAAAATATATTTGGCTTAACGCACTTTAACATGGTTGGTCATATCGGACGATGAATGAAATTGGTGAAATTATACTCAAATGACTTCGGGGTCTATGAAGCTTACTCGATATTTGTCTTCTCAGGATAAGGGAAAACCCCCAAAAAAAACCTTATCTGGGTAACTCACCCTAAAGGAGATTCGAACTTATGAGCTGTTGAATATGAGGTAGATACGCTACCCCCACACTACCCAGGTGGGCAATTTTATATTGACTAACATTTAAGTGGAGTGTATGGAGGAACAGGGCATTTCACAAGAAGAAATAATGCAGTTTTTCTGATTCAGTAAAAGAAACTATCTGAATTCTAATAAATTAGTCATATGAATATTTATGGAAACTGAGGTAGCAAAAGCTTACACATTACTCTGTTGTCTTAAAATGTACTTATTATGTACAAAACAGTAACAATTTACAAAAACAAACCTTTTTTTCGTCAGACAAGTTATAGTTAAATAATGTAGTCGTCTCTTTAGCACGGTGGTACTTGCAAAGCGGGAGACCCGGGTTCCATTCCAGTACCGGCGTGGGGAATTTTCCCCTGTTGGGAGACCTGGTCCAGGGTGCACTCAGCCTTGTGAGGTCCTAGGGGGCCCAATTGAGGAGCTACTTGATTGAGAAGTAGCGGCTTCAGATCGAGAAAACCACATTAACCAGCCGGAAGGGACTCGAGGTGCTGATCACATCTCACCCTCCACATGCACCATATTCATTACGCCTTTGGGCCAAGATGGGGGATGCAGCGGATGGGCAGTAGGTCATGGTCCCTTCTGGGCTGTTGTACAACAGTTATAATTGTTGAGAGCAATTGCAATTATTATGTAAATTCTTCATAATTATAACATATAGTAGATGTATTTCACATTTTCAGAGCTACTGGAATCTTATCATTTTGTGAAGACCCAAAATGTATACTCACGAGCCACCACTGTTCTTGGTTTTATAATGATGATATTGCTCTACCTATCTGTAACACACCTCATTCTTTTTTACTATGTCTTTTCACATTTAATCACGATGCTAGAAGGATGCTCGTAATGTAATTTTCAGCTTTAACACTTTTTACTTTCTCTACACATACTATGTACATAGTGTATAGAGAAGGTATTGTATAGCACCCAAAAATTTGATACTGAACATTACACCGGAAATAAATGTCTTGGGTCCCCCTGAACCCAAAAAAAGCATTTTTGGAAAAAGGCTGTGTGTGTTATGTGGGGGGGCGGAGGGGATAGCATACCTCAAAAACAAAAAATCCATTAAATAGCAAACTTGTTATTTAAGTTTAATATTTTCCAAGGATGTAACACAAAGATTTTCAAGAAAATCCCCTAACTCCTAATTACACTTTATATGGAAAATTTTTTGAAAATGTTGATTTCTCAAAAATGACTCTAATGATTTTGATTAAAATGCCATATGTTTAGGATACTAGTCCTGGTATTTTCCTGACAAACGAAATTATATCTTGAATTTTCTGGGTATAGCTTTTCTGAAGACCTTTTCATTTTGATTGCTCCCAGGTTTCATCCATTGTTATGAATCGATGCAAAAGTTCAGCTTTATTGCAGCGAAACATTGCCAAACACTCCACTCAAACATTCACACGACGCTGTTTTTGTTCTATTGTGAGCGGCACCTACCTTGCACACAACTTTCTCATATATAAAGTTTCAGTCAGTATGCGATGTATAGAACTTTTTGAAATGCTGCAATGTCTGATAGCTCGCGCACTTTCAGTTGACGGTCATCCAATACCATTCTGTAGATTTGCTTTACAATTGCTGGGCTGGTAACTTAATTTGGTCGACCACTGCGGTGTTCGTCTTGGTATCTCGCTTAAACTCTGCCACCCAATATTTCACTGTTGTAAACGAAGGAAAAAAAATGGTGTGTTATTTATGGACGCTCTTTAACTGCTGTGGTTCTCAGCGTCCCATTTTATACTGGGCGTGAAAGACCGCTTAATTTTGCTCAGAGGCCTCTCTATCAGGCTTGAGGTTCTTTTACGTGCCGTAAATCTACGACACTTTTGTATAACTTGTAAACTGTAAAGGATAGACAAAAACTTTAGATCTCATTATAATACACAATTTATATCATATACATTATCTTTGTAGAGTTAACCGTTTCTGAGATATTCCTTGTTATTGGTTTCAATTTCAAACTACGCAAACTTTTCTCAAAAGGGAAATCAAGTTCTGTATCATCCTTTTTGTTTTACTCCTGGAAATGCAAAAGAGAACCAAATTTAACATGTTTCATTTAGCGATAGCTTTTAAAAGATTTGATCATTGCTTTAACCTACCAGTATTTCTCTTCTATTTACAAGGAAGCAAGTAATGAGACTTTTTCTGCTAATGTTTATCTTGTTTAGCATGATACAGATAAAAGTATAATCTTTTGTAAGGAAAGTTAATTTGTGGAACAGCTAAAGGAAGTCATGTGAATGAAACACATCAGATTTTTCTAAAGTAATGCTAATGGATGTATGTGCACATAAACACTCATCGATTTTGTTATAAAAATGCCTTTTTGGGTTCACGGAACCTCAAAACCTGTATTACTTTTAAAATCTCATATCAAACTTTTGATGGAATACAGTAGTTTCTATACCTACTCTGTAAATAAGTGGCAGAAAAATTAAACAAGGTGCATCCACTTTTCTTGAAGATGGGGGCAGAATGGGTTGTTAATAGCTTAGATATTTGCCCAAATTTAGCTGGCTAATATCCCAGTAACTCTTTGTTAATCCCTCTGTTTTCCTTTAACTACTGGTCTGTTTATTCTGCTTATGTAGAAATTTTTTCACTGTGGCAACAATCTCCTGTTTTGTTTTTGACTGTTATGGTTTTCCTACTGATCCAGATAGAAGTGCTGCTTTATAAAGGCATGAAGGAGAGTTCTTCCCTGGAAAGTCTTAAGGCAGTAAATTAACTCTGGCCCTGTGGCTATTTATTTTTATTTATCTTTTATTTCCTAAATATGAGGAAACGATGGGTTTAGCACCAAGACTGTTCCACTTCACCACTGACACTTGTACAGCGAAGGCAGAAGAAATGGGGAAGGAATTTCTGTATACAATCACTTATGGAAGTTCAGTTTAAAGGCTAACTCTTGAAAGAAAAAAAATAGAATTGAAATCTTTGGGTTCACTGATACCTCAATTCTTAATAGAAAAACTATGTGTTTAAGAGGCATTTAATTCTAATGATACACACAGAAATATGACTGGATCTATGCTTGCGCAGTTCGCAAATCCTTTTTCTGCTACCCATGTGTTTTTTTGTGAATATAAACGAAGTGGATGATATAAAACTTTTAACAGAAAAATTAAAAAGACTCAGTACACCATATGAATAGTGTGGAACATCTTTCATTCTTGGGAAACCAAAACATTGCATTATATCTTGACTTTGTCTTTAAAGAAAATATTAAAAAGCAAAACATATTTTAAAAAGGTTGACTTCATGGTTAAGTTTTGCTTTGTGTTTGAACTGGCACTAAAAGATCATGAGGAGTCTGTTACATCTTCGGAATGTACAGAGGCCTAATTGTTTATACCACTGAACTGGATACAGCAATAAATGAACATTTAGAAACAGCCACAGTATTCAAAAGAACTTCAAAATATTTTTAGACTGCATGTTGTTGAATAAAGGAAATAGAACAACAAATACAAGCTTCTAAATTTGTTGCCATTCAGTACGATGAGACAACTGACATTTCAAATCCCTGTCAAATGGTATTGGTATTCTGTCATGTATATGAGGAATCTCTATATGAGAGATCTTGGTCATTTGTGAATCTGAAGGAAGGGATGCAAAATCTCTGACAAAGTGCATAAGGAATGACATATGGGTACATCAAGAAAGACTGCTCCTTCCCCTGCAGTGCCACTACTGTGGCACCAATGCCCTACTACTGAGTGCGCTAGGCACAATATCTGCCATTGCCACCAGTTCTGCGCTACTTGTGGTATGGGGCATTTCACCAGGCAACCCCCTCTATATCTGAGGAGCAGTCAGACACCAGAGCCGACCATCTGGACACGGAGGTCCTGGACATTGTTGCCCGAATAGCCGCAAGGAAAGAGTAATTCTGCAGTATCATCTGGAAGCTCCAAATCCAACATCACTCAGCAGACCACTGAGACCATTACTCGATCCTAGGCAACCGCATGTGGGACTTGTGGTGGACAAAGTGGCGCAGGGTTCTCCAGTTTCCCCCACCATCATTCCACAGTTGCTCCATGTTCATTCCATGTATCAACAGTGTCATCATCTGCAGTGCCATTATAGTAAAAGTAGGCATTGAACACTATCCAAAAAAAATCCACCACTAATGATCTATCTGCAAAGTTAGACAGTATGTCAGTGCAGCTGCAGCCCTAGCTCGAACCCAGGAACACCGCACCACATCATTACCAGTGACGTCCCACGCACACCTGAAGATGACATTGGCAATGGAGCACACATACTCACAGGAATATTACACGATACCAGAGTATTGGAATTCGAATGATGCCAGCAACACAAGTAACACAACACATACCTACCCATCCTAATCTACTTTCTTTGAAATTGCCTTACCTTGCTCCCGCACATTGTGCGTCAGCATTCTATCTTTTAAGTATTAATGTGGCTACTAAGATGGACTGCACACAGGCTTTAGGAAGCACGCTTCACACTGCATTGCACGAGTCATCATGTCGAGGGTTTTTTTAGTGGGTATGCCACAACCACGCAGAGAGCCCAACATGTCCTGCCAGGCATTGCATTAATGCATTTATCCACATCACAGTAGAAAACAGAATTCAAAAAGTGAGTTCAAAATATGTACATATTGCACTTTAAAAATACTTTATTGTAAAAAATCCAGATTTAGTGTTCATGTTATATTAGAAAGAACATTATTACAAAGCATGATTATTACTTTTTAAATGAACTGAAGTTTAATTGTGTTTGATAATTAGGAGCAGAGAAAAATTCATTTGTATACAAGGATGCGTGCACAAAAGTGTACATTTTAGTATTGAATATCAGTGAAAGTAATCATATTTATTAAAAATCTGATGTGTACCATTCACATGACTTTCTCCATATCCCTGCAACAAATAATTCTTAAAAAGCTTATACTTCTATTTACTTTATGCTTCCTTGTCAGTAGAAGCAAAATAAGGGACAACTGTAGGTTAAACTGATAGCCAAAAGCTGGTTGCTATGTCAATGAAGTTCCTTTGTCTATATGGATAGGAGTTGACAAGTTCCTGTATGAGAAAAGTTTTTCATAGCAGAAACCAAAAATAAGGAATGTCACAAAAACGACGAACTCCGCGAAAAAATATATATAACATAAATTGTGTGTTTTAATGTGCTCTACATTTTTTGTGTAGTAAGTTTTTGTCCATCTCTTATGGTTTAGCAGTTATTCAAAATTTAGTAAAATTCATCCAGAATAAACTACTCTTCAGAGGCTATTCCCAGAAAATTCAAGATATACATTTTATTTGTCAGGTAAATATGTTTAATATACGAAATTTTAATCAACACCGTTAGCGCCATTTTTGAGAAAATCAAAATTTTCGAAAAAAGTTCCATGTAAAGGGTAGTTGGGGGTGGGGGTATTTTTCTCAAAATCTTCGTGTCGCATCCCTGGAAGATACTAAACATAAATACCAAGTTTGGTATTTTATCGACTTTTCGTTTTTGAGTTATCGTGTTCACAGACACACGGACACATACACACGCACGCACACACACACACATACACACACACACACACATGGACCTTTTTGTGAAAATGCTTTTTTTGGATATTGGGGACCCTAAAACATATATTTCCGGTGAAATCTCGGTATCAAATTTTTTGGTGGAGTACAATACTTTCTCTATACACTATGTACATAGTGCGTATGGAGAAAGTAAAAATAAAACTGTGGTTTAATAAAAATTAAACACTTGGCACTTTCAAGATGGGAATTGTAGACCTGATTAGTCATATTATTTATTTATTTATCAATCACTGGCATAATCTGAAAATAGGTATATTTGCTAAATAATATTTTGAAAGTCCTTGGCTGCATAATCCCTCTTTTAATTAAGATAAAAAGAATAGGATAGCTTGTATGGAGGTGGTTTGAAGTATAGTAAAAGAAGAAAACATCTGCAAATTTTTTTTTGGAAACCTGGAAAGTCATGGTTTCTGAAAATGACAGTTTGCATTGGGAATGTATAGTTTTCTGGTGGGTCTCGTAAGATTTCCATAAATCTGTAACACTTACATATCTTTTAATATTTATTCAGTACATGTTTCAAAAGCTGACAAAGAAAGTTATGATTTTTTAATCATGTTCTGAATGAACGTTAAGTAAATAATGCACCATGTAAATGTTGCAAATTAACTCAAATGGTGTAATTTGTATTTGCAACATCAGATCCCTTTTTACTTTCTCTAGCCTGCATGCACAATGTACATAATGGATAGAGAAGGTATTGTACATCATCCAAAAGTTTGATGTCTAGATTTCACCAGAAATATATGTTTTGGGGTTCTCTGAGTCAAAAAAAAAAAAAAAAAAAGCAGTTTTAGAAAAAGGTCCATGTGCGTGTGTAGTCAGCATAGTTTAAAAACGAAAAGAACATTAAATACCAAACTTAGTATTTAGGTTCAGTATCGTCCAAGGATGCAACATGAACATTTTCAAGAAAATCCCTCCACCACAAACTAGCCTTTACGTGGAAAAATGTTCGAAAATGTTGATTTTCCCAAAAATGGCTCTAACAATTTTCATTAAAATCCTGTATATTAAAGATATTTACATCCCAAATAAAATGTATATCTTGAATTTTCTGGGAATAGCCTCTAAAGAACCTCTTTATTCTGGAAGAATTTTGTCAAATTTTGTTTAACTGCTAAACTGTAATAGATAGACAAAAGCTTACTGTACAAAAAATGTAGATCTTGTCAATACACATAATTTATGTCCTTTATGTTTTCGTTGTGGAGGTAACTGTTTCCGAGATATTCCTTGTTGTTGGTTTTAATTGCAAAGTACTTATACTTTTCTCAGACAGGAAGTATTCATTTTTCTTTTGTTTTACTCCTCGCCAAGCAAAGGAGCAATTTGGAAGGATAATTGCATAACGGCCGCTTTTAAAACATTTGACTATCACTTTAGCCTAGTGCATTCCTTTAGTTCCCTTCTACTTATAAGGAACTAAGTAATAAGAACATTCTGCTAATGTTTATCTCGATTTGCATTGAGTAGAAAGAAAAATAATCTTTTGTATGAAGTTTGTCTTTAGAGAAGCTAGAGAAAGTCAAGTGAGCGTAACACATCAGATTTTTTTTTAACAAATTTTCACCAGATTTTTCTATTTTTTTATATTAACATAGGGCATAGAGCTGCCTTATATCTATGTACATATAGAACCATTAATCAGATAAAACTGACAAATTTAATTTGAGGAAGTGCTTTCTGTTAATACATTATAATTGACAATTCATGGTAAGGGCACACAATTGATAATCATACAAAGGTGTAGCCAATAACAGAGTTTGTAAATACTGCAAACACACATGGTACCAGGACAAGATAAAACAATAATATAGTGTGGGCAGTAAAAAAGTTTGTCAGTGAAATAACATTCTTTAGGATTTTCTAACGAAATCTACTGAGTAACAAACATTATAAGCTTTAGTTTCATTTCAGATGAAAAATGTTCTCTTCTTATGCACATGTTTATAAACCTGTAGGAATGAAATACATTTGCCACATACAATGCTTCTTACAATCCTTGATGGTTCTGCATTGCAGTCAGCTATTTACCCAATTGAATGGCATCAAGGAACTTTCCATATCTGAAAAGAAGACTTTGAAAGCTGTTTTTGGGGAATTGGTTCATAGTTTTCATGAGAAAATAACTTTAAAAATTTAAATTTAGAATAATCTTCAAATCTTATATCCAAGTAGGTGTTAACGCTATCAAATCTTTCAGAATAGAGAGGATGTATATAATATTTATGTCAATTAAAATTGTGTACAAAGAAGAATAATCTTTTGTAGGAGTTTTGTAGAGCAGCTAGAGAAAGTCATGTGAGTGTAACACATCAGATTTGTTTTATTCTACTTTTCCTAAAAAGGCTACAAACAACCTTATATGATTAACAGACAATCTGTGTTACATTACATTATTCTCAGTAATAGTGTTCACTCCTCTCCAGAGCTCGCTTTGGTTGGAGCAGTGAAGCATGCATATGCTGTAGGAAAACTGCTTTGACTGGCTCACAATTGCTATTGGTAACGTTACATATTGTATCTACGTGCTTGGAGGAAGCATCACAATTTATCTACATATTATTGAATAACTACATGATTGTAATTACATATATTATTAATAAATAGGAATACTATCTGTCTCTGTGATGTTCGGCTGTGCTCCCCTTCAACAAAATTTCTCGGTGCAATTCTCTCACTTATTGCAGTAGTCACCAAAGCAGTGTTACAGTTGTTTCCAGCTGAATACATGCGCTGATTGTATGCTTAGAAATAGTTTATGTGCATAAGTGCAGTTGTAGTAATTAGTTAATTTGGATATAATATTAGTCCAAAATCATACAAAAGAATATGATTTAAGATTGAAGAAAAGTGACAGAAAACAGTGACTGAAGTTCCTTTGTTTGTATGGATAGGAGTTGACAAATTCCTGTATGAGAAAAGTAAGTTTTTCAAAGCTGAAACTAAAAACAAGGAATATCTTAAAAACGATCAACTTCACGAAAAAAAAGTATATAGCATAAATTGTGTGTTTTAATGTGCTCTACATTTTCTATGTGTTAAATTTTTGTCCATCGCTTATGGTTTAGCAGGTATGCAAAAATTCATCCAGAATAAAGTAGTCTTCAGAGGCTATTGCCAGAAAATTCAAGATTACATTTTATTTGTCAAGTAAATATCTTAAATGTACGAGATTTTAATCAAAATCATTTTAGCTATTTTTAAGAAAATCAAAATTTTTAAAAAAAGTTCCATGTAAAGGGTAGTTTGGGGTGGGGAGATTTTTCTCAATTTCTTTGTGTCGCATCCCTGGATATTTTACTGGCTTTTTGTTTTTGAGTTATCGTGTTCACAGACACACAGACCTTTTTCTGAAAATGCTTTTTTTGGATACAGGGAACCCTAAAACATACATTTCTCTTGAAATCTCAATATCAAATTTTTGGATGGAGTGCAATACCTTTTATATGCATTATGTACATAGTACGTATAGAGAAAGTAAAAATTTGATGTGTTCCATTCACATGACTTTCTCTACATTTCTGCAACAAATTATTGTTAAAAAGCTTATGCTCTTATTTACTTCATGCTAATCGAGAAAAAATTAGCATAAATAGTCTTATTACCTGCTTCCTTGTAAGTAGGAGTGAAAGTCAAAAGCTGGTTGCTATGTGACTGAAGTTCCTTTGTTTGTATGGACAGGAGTGATAAATTCCTGTATGAGAAAAGTATAAGTTTTTAAAGCTGAAATCAAAAAGAAGGAATATCTTAAAAACGATCAACTCCACGAAAAATTTACATGTCATAATTGTGTGTTTTAACGTGCTCTACAATTTTTGTGAAGTAAGTTTTTGTTCACCTCTTACGGTTTAGCAGTTATGCAAGATTCATTCAGAATAAAGTAGTCTTCAGAGGCTATTCCCAGATAATTCAAGATATTCCTTTTTTTTTTTTTTTTTTTTTTTTTTTTTTTAGGTAAATATCTTTAATTTTAATTGAAATCATTAGAGCCATTTTAGAGAAAATCAAAAATGTTTAAACTTCCATATAAAGGGTAGTTTGGGGTGGGCAATTTTTCTCAACAACTTTGTGTCGCATCTCTTGAAGGTACCTAACTTAAAGACCAATTTTGGTAGTTTACCGACTTTTCGTTTTTGAGTTACCATGTTCACAGACACATGGACTCACACACATGGACCTTTTTCTGAAAATGCTTTTTTTTGATACAGGGAACCCTAAAACATATATTTCTGGTGAAATCTCTGAGTGGAGTACAATACCTTCTCTATACACTATGTACATAGTACATGTAGAGAAAGTAAAAATGCCAACCTGTAAATGGAGAGAATCTGATTAATGGAACCATATAAATTGTTTTATGATAAAAAGTTTTGCATCATCATTTTGCATTTAAACCATTGGAACTTGCACACAGTAAAGCAATTAATTCATATGGAAAAAGAATTGGCATTAAGTAGAGTATGCATATTAATGCAGTACCACAGCATAGCTTTCAGGGACATATTGTCCCTATTAAGTGGAGCAATATCAAAGCGTAACATTGGTCATATTCCATAATTTATTCATCCTAGGTATTTAAATAAAAGTAGCGACAATAATAATAGGTCTGCTGCTTATCAGTTCCCTCATCTTAAATGAAAGGTTGCATATCCTCTATCGTTTGTTTGCCAGAATATGTGTATGTGTGTGGCAGAACAATGTATTTCTTTATAGCTATAATATAAACCAGTACTCCCTCCTCCAAGTTATAAAAAAAATAAAATTTTACCTCCAGTGGAGCATTAGGCACCGTTATGATGTTTCCTTGATCAGATTTGAATTTCTAATTTGTTTGTTTGACGAGTTGATTAATTACACTAAACAGCACTTACTTGGGATTGATTTCCTGTTATGTGTGTATCACATAGACTAGTAAACATGCCACTTATTACAAATGAATATCTGCCCTAGAATACAAAAAAAATAATCAAAATTGCAAATAAAAATGGTTTCCCAAGATCCCTAGTAGATAAAAAAATAAAACTAGCCAAAAAGAAGAAATTCCTAAAAGAAACAACCATTCTCTCAGCAATAGAACAGAAGATGAGCTTCAAGAAATTCACATACCACCCATGGGCATTTGACAAATTTAAAACAATTTTCAAAAAATACAACATTCAGCTAGCACAGTAAACCGTCACAGAATAAAAAAGAATTAGATTCAAATATCAAGGACATTATCCCAGTAAAGAAAAAATCGAGCATATACAAAATTAAATGCAAGGATTGTA
This sequence comes from Hymenopus coronatus, assembly GCA_030762935.1. Classification (NCBI taxonomy): domain Eukaryota; kingdom Metazoa; phylum Arthropoda; class Insecta; order Mantodea; family Hymenopodidae; genus Hymenopus; species Hymenopus coronatus. The sequence continues at coordinate 27,810,843 of CM060889.1, forward strand.
ATCAGATTTATATTGGAAAAATAAAAATAAGTTTAAAAACAAGATACAAAGAACACTTCAGAAACATGAATAAAAAACAATTGGAGAAATCAGCAGTTGCCACCTACTCTTCGACAAAATACCACAATATAAATTCAGAACTAAAACTTCTAAAACGCATAACAGGAAAACAAGAGCTGGTCACATGGGAACACATCTTCATTCTAAAACATCTGATGTGTCACATTCACATGGCTTTCTCTAGCTTCTCTGCAAACAAACTTCTTACAAAAGATTATTCTTCTTTCCACACAGTGCTATTCGAGATAAACAATAGCAGAAGGTTTATTATTAATTAATTCCTTATAAGTAGAAGCGAACCAAAGGAATGCGTTATGCTAAAGTGATAGTCAAATGTTTTAAAAGCTGTCGTTATGAGATTGTCATTGCAAATCGCTTCTTTGCTTGGCCAGGAGCAGAACAAAAGAAAAAAGGACACTTCTGTCTCAGAAAAGTACAAGTTCTTTGCAATTAAAACTAATAACAAAAACGGTAAGCTCCACAAAAAAAATGTATATGACATAAATTGTGTATTTTGATGAGATCTGCATTTTCTGTGTAGTGTTTTTGTCTATCTCTTATGATTTACTACTTATGCAAAATTCAGCAAAATTCATCCAATGGCTTTAATATATGGTATTTTAATAAAAAATTTTAGAGCCATTTTTAAGAAAAACAAAATTTTCGAAAATTTTTCCACGTAAAGGATAGTTTGGGGTGGGGGATTTTCTTGAAAATCTTTATGTTACATCCTTGGAAGATAACAGACTTAAATACCAATTTTTTTGTTTTTGATACACACACATATGGATCTTATTCTAAAAATGCTTTTTTTTGGATTCAGGGGATTCTAAAACATGTATTTCCGGGGATTTCTTGGTATCAAATTTTGGGCAGAATACAATACCTTCTCTATCCACTATGTACATTGTACATAAGGGACTAGAGAAAGCAAAAATAGAAACAGTTTTCAATTTCGACATTCCACAGCAGGATGTATTTAGCAAGATCATTGAACCGCCACCAGAGGAGACAGAACTTACAACATTGCCAGGTTCACCACAAGGAATTGGTCAATATCCAGTTGAAAATGAAGGAAAGTAGTCCTTTGAAGCATGTTCCGGCAAAAATCCCAAGTGTTGTTTAGTGTAATTAATCGACTTGTCAAATAAATGATTATAACAACACTGTTTACAAAACTCCATAAAAGAAAAGTTCTAGTTTATCATTTGCCACTTTGCGCTATAGTGACAAAGGATCAGCTTATTGTCTACAGATGGTACTGTAGGACAAAATCACAACTTGCGTACATTTCTTTCAAGGTATGGGTTCTTTTACATGCAAATAAACATTATACAGGACCACTGGCTTTACTTCTCTCCAAAGGAAGCCATACTAGGGATTTTTGCATACGAAAAAAATCCATTGTGCTCTACCAGGTTTGAACCTGCAATATTGGTAAGGTATAGAAGATGGCCATAATTAAAGAGGAGGTGTCTGAGGAGTCATAAGTAAATAATGGTGAGACCAAGTCAATTGAAATTTGGTATACGTACATATCAGACAATGGGAATTCCATTTTCAGAAGGAGAAAAAAGTTCTGAAAATTCGTCAAATGTAAATAGCGTGTTATTTATGGATGCTCTTTAACTGCTGTGGTTCTCAGCGTCCCACTCTATATTGGGCATGAAAGACCGCTTAATTTTGCTCAGAGGCCTCTCTATCAGACTTGAGAGGTTCTTTTACGTGCTGTAAATCTAGGACATGGGACCAAAGGCTTTACTTCCCTTCCAAAGGAAGACATACTAACGATTTTTACACCTGAAAAAATCCATCGTCCTCCACCGGGTTTGAACCGCGACCTTGGATATATGAAGTTAGCATGGTAACCATTATACTATGGAGGGCGACTGAAAATTTGTCACAGGATAAAATGACATTCTATGCAGCTGGGCAGGTCTCAATATATATTGTGGCATCTTTGAATGCAGTTACTTGGGTACACTTGTGTATGGAATGCTCTGCTTATGTGATAGTGATTTGCTTTACTTTATTATAGGCAATGCCTATGTTGTACCTCATTTACTCAAAATAGCAATTTGTGGAACATGATCTCAACTTTGAACTTATTGGCTGCGTACAACTGCAACCAGGATGAGGATGCAAATCTATATGCAATGAAGACATGGAAAATGTTTTAACAACTGTAGTGGAAGCTAATGCAGAGCAGGGATCCAGCTGTGCACAAGCAATATTCCAAAACCTGGAGATGCCCCATTCAATTGTTTGGAAATGTTTGTGCAAAGCGTAAAATTAGCTACATGCATGTGCTCAGGATGCAAATACACATAGTTTTCACTAGTCTTCCAAGCTCAGATGGAGGCATTATATTATAAGGCATTAATATTTATAAAATTAAAGACACAGATAAACAAAATATGGTACAAACATAACACAATAAGTAATTAGAAACTAAAGGCCTTACATATGTTCCTTAAAAACACAATTAGAACATCCTTTGGAGTGATAAAAGTCCATTTTGTGTATGGGCTTCTAAGGATCCACAAGTATTTCACCAGATTCTCTTGCACTGACTAATACTGACAGCATGGTGTGGGTTTACTCCTTTGTTCATAATTGGGCCATACTTTTTTAAGAAATCTGATGTTTTCCATTCACATGTCTCTTTACATCTCTGCAACACATTATTGTTAAAACGCTTAGGTTTCTATTTACTTTATGCTAATTGAGAAAAGCAGAAATAGTCTTATTACTTGTTTCCTTGTAAGTAGAAGTAAAATAGGGGGTACCATAGATTAAAGTATTGGTCAAAAGCTGGTTGCTATGTGACTGAAGTTCCTTTGTTTGTATGGACAGGAGTTGACAAATTCTTGTATGAGAAAAGTAGGTTTTTCAAAGCTGATACTAAAAACAAGGAATATCTTAAAAATGATCAACTCCACGAAAAAATGTATATAACATAAATTGTGTGTTTTAATGTACTCTACATTTTCAGTGTGGTAAGTTTTTGTCCATCTCTTATGGTTTAGCAGTTATGCACAATTCCGTAAAATTCATCCAGAATAAAGTAGTCTTCAGAGGCTATTCCCAGAAAATTCGAGCATTTTATTTGTCAAGTAAATATCTTAAATGTATGAGATTTTAATCAAAATCGTTAAGAGCCATTTTTAAGAAAATCAACATTTTTGAATTTTTTTCCATGTAAGGGGTAGTTTGGGGTGGGGGAATTTTTGAAAATCTTTGTGTCACATCCTTGGAAGATACCAAACTTAAATACTAAGTTTGGTTTTTAACTGCCTTTTCATTTTTGAGCTATGCTGCCCACAGACACAGACAGACAGACAGACAGACAGACAGACACATGGACATTTTTCTAAAAATACTTTTTTTTTGATTTGGGGGTCTCAAAACATATATTTCCGGTGAAATCTCAGTATCAAATTTTGGGTGCAATACAATACCTTCTCTGTACACTCTGTACATAGTACGTGTAGAGAAAGTAAAAACATACAGCAGCTGGAGTAAAGACCTGTATTATTAGTTTATAGAGATTTGTTGTTCCAGATCTCCAATAATGTGGATATTTTCACATTACTGTGTTTATGCAGGATGGAGTGCCCTCTCTCACATTAGACTGCAGGTGTATAAGTCATCTGATAAAATTTCATTTCACCAATGATTGTATAAACAGACCTGAATTCTCTACAAAATGGCCTCCCCATTTTCCACATCTCATAGAGAGTTTAGGTTTTTAGGGTTACTTAAAAAGCAAGGTGTACCAAGGATACATGTAAGATGTAGTAACTATAAAGCAGCGCAAAACTAGGGTAGCCAGAATGGGTACTATGTAGCGTTTTGGGCCACTGCAAATGGAATTTTGCGACTTTTTTTTAAATGTAACTTGCCACTTGGACTATATTTGTACCAAAAAGTCCAACTTCTGGGCATCATTCTCAATTTGTACATTTTAATATGCGGCAGCAATTACCTCGACAGCACATTATATTAAAAATATATTGTCAGTCTGATATTCTTTCACTGATTTTCCACTTAGTGCTCGATAATATAATAGGCTGTTGTGCAACTACTATCAATGACCATGAAAACTCAAAAGAAAATACAGGCAGCCAGCTTCTCTTATTACAAATTGTAATATAAATATCATCTGATAAAATGTAACTGGTAAAGCAACAGCATTTCTACATTAGGACTGTGGTGCCACACATATAATTTATTTCTTGATAGTATGTAGCATAACATTTCTATCATATTTGTAAAAGTAGCATAATTTTGTGATTTATTTATTAAAATTTATATTGCCTAATAAAAAAACTAAAACTCTATCACCACACTAATGGAATTGACATACATGCTTGACTATTTTACCTCCAAAAGGTGCATGCATACACAAGTATGATCTTTCGTTCTTATTCTCTCTACTTTAAAGAAAGGAAAGAGGAGCGTGAACTTGTCTTTTCTTTTTCAGGCAATATTATCTAGTTATACTTGTTTGAAAGTTCACCTTTTGTGTCCTATATATGGACCTATGAATAGTTATTTTTAATATATTGGCATTTATTATACTGTCACAATTATGCGATTACAAGGAGAGAACATGGAAATTCATGAATTAGCTACATTGGATTACAGTAACTACTAAAAACTATGACTTGGCTCACTAGCAATTTGGCCACCCTGCACACAGCATTTCATGCGAGACAGATGGGTGTGAGCTATCTTCTGCTTGGACAATGGAATTCAGCACATTAATATATGGAACATATTCAAGGGCAGGATATTAAACCCCTTTGTAATCTGTTGGATTAAAGTTACTATTAACATTTTACTTCCTTTCCCTCCCCATATTTTATCTTGTGGAGATTTTTGGAAAAACATGTTTTTTCTTCTCAGAATGGAATTCCCATGTTTGAAACATATATACACCAAATTTCAACTTATTTGGCCTCACTGTTATTTACTTATGCCGCCTAAAACACCTCCTCTTTAATTATGGTTACCTTATATATAAAAATTCATAAAATATGGGGAGCATAAATTACATGAGTAAATATGGTAGATGTTAAATAATAGTTTATCACTGATTGTACAAAGTTTCAACATAGAATTGTTAAAGTATTATGCTACATTCACAATGAAATGCAAGCGCAGACGCAATGTAAGAGCAAGAGTTTGGACTCATATTATTTAATGTAAACATTCACATAGAAACACGCAAGATGCAACACAATGCAACACAAGAGTTTGCAAACTCCAAACTTTATCCTTGCGTTACATGCAAAGAGGATAAGTCTGCTTCTTTTTTCTATGCATTACCTATGAAATCAACAACAGACGATCACACTACAAGATTTTACAGGGCTTGCTGTACAGGCATATCCTTCTATTTGATCATGCAGTTCCGCACAATCTCTAATTTCCTTCAAGAGGTTATGACAGTCTCCTTGCGAATCCTTTGATTTAATGCATGTAATTATCATCTGTGTCTAGATTTTTTGGTTCTCATAGGCTTAGACAGACATTAGTTCATTAAATGTGTAGCTTTATCATTTTCTGCAGTCTCTATGCTTGTACTATTTACAATAATTTTGAATGAGCAAATTATTGTGATGTCACTGCCTGAGCGTCAGTTGTTAGTATGTAAGATTTTTATAACATATTTATTTGTAAAAGATTGAGTGAATTTTCCTAAGGTATTATTGGTTATGTTTTCAATTTGAAACTTGCAGTGTATTTGGAAGATATCTGTATTTAATTTATAGATCCAGAAACCCGTGCCAACCTCTTGCATTATGCTTACAATTACATTGTGAATGGTCTTCCCTCGCGCTTGCATTTATGCTACATTACGTCTGTGCTTGCATCTCACTGTGAATGTAGCATTACACTTGCAACAATGAATATACAAGGTAGATTCAATAAATAACCGAAAAATTTGTATAAAAAAATACAAAACTTTGACAAAGTGTGTGCCTCTTTGTTATGTTTTGGTGGTGTCCTAGAGCTATTATCAGCTGGCTTGGTACACCTGCCTCATGAAGGGTATGCTGATATTCAATGAAAATAGGATGGCAACATCCTTACAGATTTGCACCAGTGTGGAGCAGCAGAGTGTCATTAGCTTTTTGTCAGCAGAAGGGTTGAAACCAATTGAAATTCACTGTTAGATGGCACTGCAATATGGTGAAAGTTGTTTGGGTTGAGTGGACAGATACGTTCAAACAAAGAGTTTCAAAGCCAAAGTTGGTGCAAACTGAAAGAAGTGCTGGTAAGGTCATGTTGGGACTGTAAAGGAGTAAAGGAGGGAGGGAGCAAGTAAAGAGAATATAAAGGAGGCCAAAATATAAACATGAGACAAACACAAACCTTATGCGTCAAAATTTGAAACCAACAATTGAGGAAGTGGCGTGCACTGATGTCCAATGGCGTACTGCATGACAACACGAGGTCACACATTGCTAGTCACATTACATACCATCAAAGACCTGAAGTTCACCTACTTGTCCCATCCCCCTTATTCTCCAGATCTGCACCTTAATATTATCACATTTTTAACCCACTGAAAGAAACTCTTAGTGGCTCAAGGTTTGCAGATGAAGTTGAGGTGGCAGTGCATAACTGGTTATGCACACGGTTCCTAAAATTCTTTTCAGAAGCTTATCCAGCACTGGCATAAGTGGATAGAACTTGGGGGGGGGGAGTGCTTACATTGAAAAATAATAATTCCATTCTCGTAATAAAACATTTTAAAACAATAAAACAATATTTCAGGTTATTTATTGAATGACCTTAGTAATTTAATATCTGATAACCAAAAACAGAAAGTAGTTAAGCAGCAAAGCATAATTCTTATAACTATATTTACCTAGTACATTCAGTAAAAAGAAAAAGAAATGTATTTCCAGGTGTGGTTTTATGGCTAAGGAAGTGTGTAAAATATTCTATTAATTCTATGAAATAAAACTTAACACTGTCATTTGAAGATGACTTTTAATATCTTTTATCAACAGTAACAGCAATAGAAAAATTAGGGCAGCAGCAAAAGGGAATTTTTGTCCTTTTCAAATTATGCTACTAGATTAAAAATCTTATAACATGTAAATTAATAAAATTATCTGCGCAAATGTCATTTCATTATACAGTAATATTCTAAATTCGTTTAGTTGAACTTTTCTTCCAATTTCACTTTATCTCATTATTGTCGTCATCAATAGTCTGAAGTTTATAAAATTTGGTTTTACATTTTAAGCCAATATCCTAGCATATTGATCATAACTAAAAATTTAGATTCTCACATACAAGCAATGTAAAAGCCATTATGTGGATGAACATCAATTGGCTGGTTACCATTAAAGGAATTAAGTATTAGTTCACATTCAGCATAACTAACCAAAACGATGATGATAATAATATAATAATAATAAAAACAGCTGTAGAAAAGCTCATTCTCATAAAAATTTGTATCAAAAACTTTTCTACCAGTGCATTTCTTACATGACTTCTGTGCTTCTCCAATTAGGTAATAACCAGTATCAAGTTCTAATCAGCCAACTACTACTGACATAGCTCTTACATACCTACATTTGTGCTTCTAACTCCATCTTCTTTGTGCTCATTTTGATGCATAGCAAAATAAATCAACTTTGCAATGTATATGCAATTAGTAAAGAAATTTGAAATATTTAAAAAAGAACTAAACACAAAAATAATAAAGCATTTTGAGACAGGATTGGCTGAATTTTATCATCACAAATCAAATAATTGCCAGCCACACTAAGTCCTGTATATATGAGTTAACAAAAAACACTGACAATGTATTTTGAAAGTGGTAATTGTTCTCCAATTTTCCTCTACTTTATAAGTTTTTAAAGAGGAGAGATGCTTACATACACAGTTATTATGGATTAGCATATAAACATTTCCTCTATACTATCATCATTAATTCATATTTCAGCTCTTTTCTAGATTTCCGTATTAAAATCATAGCCTAAAATGATATAATATAGGTACTTTGATTTATACTATTTTGAACTGACATTTCCCTTAATCCTGTATAGCACTTATTGATATGTTCCCATTTGTTTTTGTTTCTTTTTTATGTAAAATTACATAATCTGGAAGTGTTGTAGTAAAGAATGAGAAAAATGTTTAAAAAAATTCACAATTATTTAGCAGCATCAATTACAGTATCACATATTCTTAGATATATATTAAATATGAATTATTATTTACATGAGTAATGTACAGTTAAACTATTTCGACGGTTAGAAACACTGAAGTACAACAGTTCATGTCATAAGCTAACATATGCTGGTCCACTGTTCCTAATGTGGAAAAACACTGAACTGTTGTCATTTGTAAAGTCACGCAGATACAGAGTGCTGAGCTACTCTATTCACATGTACATCTTTTCTTACTGTATAGTACATTCATTCCCTTTAAGCAACATTAATTAAAACAGACACTTGATATTCTCACCCTTAAATACATAAATATCACACCATGAATACATGTGGTGAGAGTTAATGTTTCCATATATTTACTCACAAATTAGATGCAGAATTGTCTTTTATTTTATTCATGTCTTTCAGTCAACAAAAATTAAAAACAAATTCCGCAATATGGTGAAGACAAACATCATTCTGTAAAATATATCCTTTTCTGCTTAAAAAAACCAAATACTGTAGGTTCATTCTGAAGTTAAACTCATACTTTCAACAGTTTCTTCCAAGAATGAGTAGAACAGTTTTACTGTGCTGAAAACATTTCATAAACTTCTTTGTTGCAATGCTAGTCGACTCTTCAACGTGAAGAACAGAATAAAGGAAACCACTGCAGATTCATATTCACTCTGACTCATCATCAGCGAGGTTGTCAAAGCCTGCAAGATCTACATGAGGAATTAACTGCTTAGCAAGTGCATATTCAATCAGTGCTAAGTGGCAGAAAACATACTGGTCTGGCATCTGGATTGAGTAGGCCCGCTGTGAACGTATTCTTTCCACGGTGCCTCTTACATCCACTGTTCCTACATCTTCCAGTCGACTAATGCAGATATCCAATGTACAAAATGTACCTGAAACAACAAAATTAGGCTTATTTGTTTCAAAATATACTCTTAGGTTTACCAGTTGTGTGTTCTGGATACTAGTCTGATACTGGTGTCAGGGAAGTGTTTTGGAATTTGTTATATAATATTGAATGATATATGAATTTTCTTTTCTTCCAAAGGGATTAGGTGGGTAGGATTGAATATCTATTCTGTGTGTGCTTTTGTCTACTGTTTGCAAACCGAAACCATAGATGAATACATTTTTAATAATACATCACTATGTATTCTGAGATAGGTACTCAAAGAGACATTGGTTAATCAGTGTACAAGACTGTTGAACATTACATGTGATGTGATTTTGGTCTGTAGCTGTGGTTCTTGATTGAAGCATATACTTTATGATTTTTTTATTGTTTCTTCTATATACACCCCTTTAACATCTAAGGTCATATGGGGGCTTTGCACTTAAAATAACTCATCTGTAGGGTTTTTTTTTTTTTTATGTTTGGTTTAAATGATTTTATTTTACACACGCATGCATGCACACACACGCACACTTCCAGACTCTGTGGGGGATAGGGAATAATGCTGGCTAAAGAAATATTCCCCGCCCCAGCTGGGAATCGAACCCGAAACCTCCAGGTGAGAAGTCAGCTCGCTGACCACTCGACCACGGAGGCAGTCTCATGAAATATTGTTTCATCAATAGGATCAATAATTTCATTTATTGGAGTTCTTTTGGATATCATGTGATGATTGTGTAATATGCCAAACGATTGTCTCTCATTCATTGCCTATGTCTAAGAATGGAAAGCATCCATCTTTTGCTGTATCCAGAATGAAAATATAATCTGGCCTTGAAGTTTATTTTCATTAAACATCTTGTATAGTTTTTCAGGTACAGTGGAAATGTGGCAATGCAAAAACATGAATGTGGTAGTACCAATCTAAAACTGTATACGAATGCTTTTGCTATTTCCATCTAAAACGAACCCATATAAGATCATAAATATCAGAACAGGACTTCATATTTAAATGTTAACCAAAACGGCTCTTGCCTAAAAATAGCTCTAAATGCAGTATTCTAAATACAGTTCTCCACATCATATACTTTCTTCCTACTTGGAAAACTGCAGGTGTCATAATATTACAATGATGAAGATAACTGAAAGGGCTTGGGTATTATCCTGTTCCAATTTTAAGGAATTCTTTATCTTCCCATCTTGTGTTTGGGCATCTCTTCTCCCTTAGGATAGTGTGTATATTATAATTTTAGGTATTCTCTCTTTCTCCATTCTACCTATATGTTGTTTCTGGTCAGTTTGATCTCACACACACACACACACACACACACACACACACATGCACACCCACCCCCACACCCACACCCACACCCACACACACACACACACACACACACAGATTAAACAGTCCCTGACATACTATTATCCTTGTAAATAGACCTGAGGAGTGAAGTTGCCGTACAAGGAGTAGGGGAAAGAGGTGGAGACTGGAAGTGATAGCCATGGTCATGTAAATGCAAAAGATATTGGCTGCTGGCCGACTGCGGCAAACAGATCATGCCACTGCGCATCATGTTTACACTGCTCTCATCTACTTGCACACATAATACCTACCTCTGTTTATGTCTGTCATCTCTTTACCAATACATTGTCCATTTTTTATTTTAATTTAGAAATAATTTCTTTTATGACTTGTATCAGGTGGTATAGTATAGCTCTTCACTGCATAATTGTCCATAACAGATTTAATTTCATTCTATCTAATATTAATATTCTTTTTAATATTCTATGTAGAATAATTATGTTCTCAAATTATACTTTTTCTGTTTATCAATTATTTGTTAAATAATATACAATACAGACAAATTTTCTGCTCAGCTAAATGAAAATATTTTTCAAAAAATATTTGGACATGTGAAACAGTATATTTTAAAAGAGACATTGTTACTGAAACAAACTATTCTTAATATCCATGTGCAAGTTGGATTTCATCAGAAAAATTGCATTTTTTTCAGTTTCTGTTTTTCAATTTTTCAGTCTGATTCTACCTCTCCAACTAATATTCATGTCCTACACATGACTGGTGTGGAAGAAACAATTCTAATTAGATTAGATAGCATTCTGTAGGTTCGTTTAGGCCAGGAAGCCACTGAACATAGAGCTTGTCAAGGCATATGCATGTACACACATGTTTATATACTATGGAGCAAAAAACAATGTATAAAACTCTAGTGCTAAAAGCATGGGTTACAAAAACAACAGAAGAGACATATAATTACACCATTTGCTCTTGAGGCCTGTATGCCACTGCACTATACTTAAGGATATGTACTTCCTTTTTTTATTTTATTTTATTTATTTATTTTATTTTTTTGCATGCACATAGAAAGAAAGAGTGTTAAAATGTATAAATAAGCTAGTTGCACTATCAGACATCTTCACCAGATTCAATATATTATCTCCACACATGTTGACCATAACTACATCACTAACAGTTGATCCACAGCTGAAGATGGAGCAATTGCTTCCAAATTAGTATTGTCACTAATAAAAGCAATTACTTAATGTTTAAGTTATGCACTTACACAGTTGTTTTCATTAAAATATATTTTTAATATATTAAAACCTGGTGTTCATAAAATCTAAGACTTATTTACCTGTTCGACCAATGCCTGCACTGCAGTGAACAACAATAGGAGGCCCTCTGGGATGTCCAGCCCAAGTATCACCTAGAGTAGCAACCATTTTGTTCTGCTGTTGTCGAACACGGTCCAGAAAGTCGAGCATTGCCATGGCACTATGAGGTACTCCATAATCCGGCCATGATGTGAATTGATAATGGCTAACTTCTCTCCATTCCTCTGTCTGAAACACAACATAGTTGCATTTTTATTAAGTCACAGATAGGAAAGCATGAATGAGGTCATAGAATGTAGTTACAAAATATTAATCTTTATTAATTACTGCAGGAAGATTTAGTTTTGTGATACTTCTTATATTTAAAAGCTCTAACAACTGATGGTATTAATATCTGTTGCAATATTTGTTTGTATTTTAAGCATTTTAGAAATTACTAGGGGTGAATGCATTCCAGGACAGTCATTTTTAATAACAATTAAGGTTTTTTCAATATAATACGAGGATTGGCTGATAAAACCCGGACCTCACACAGATATGGTGCAACTAGGCTAGTTAGATGGTAGCATCATATAGTTTAACTCTAATCTAGCTTGTACCCATAGTTACAGGTCAATAGCTTGTTTAGTTTTCAAATAACAATATTTTAAACAAGGCAACTTTAGAGTTTTTACGAAAATGGAGGATTTGGAAAAACGAGCAGTGATTAAACACTTCCATTTTAAAGGCTTAGCGCCTAAAGAAGCAAGGAGGAAATGGGCAGAACATTGAAACACTCTGCCCCTTCATATTCAATGATTAAAAGGCGAGTTACAGAGTTTAAAATGGGATGTATGAGCATTATTGATGAGCCTTGCTCTGGATGCCCTGTAGAAATGACAACTCTAGAGATCATTGAAAAAAATTCATCGTTTAGTACTGGAAAACCGCAGATTAAAGCTGTTTGAGATTGCAGAGGTTGTAAACATATCAAAAGAACGTGCAGGTAATATTTTAAGTAATGTGTTGAGCTTTCACATGGTCTGTGCAAGATGGGTGTCGTGTTTGTTGACACCTGATCAAAAGTTGCAAAGAAAAACTATTTCTGTTAAGAATGTGGGGCTCTACCGTAAAAATCTCAGTGAATTTTTGAGACGGCTTATTACCATGGTTGAAACTTGGATACATCACTACACTCCAGAAAGTAAATCACAGTCAAAACCGTGGATTGTGCCAGGTGAACCAACTCCAAAAATGGTAAAGTCAATTTTGTCAGCTAACAAGCTTATGGCGAGTGTCTTCTGGGATGCACAGGGAATTATTTTTATTGATTAATTGGAAAAGGGTAAAAGTATCACTGGTGACTACTACACAAGCTTATTGCAATGTTTGAATGATGAAGTGAAATGAAAAATACCTCATTTGGCAAAAAAAAAAAAATCTTGTTTTATCACGACAATGCTCTTGCCCATCGTTCAGTCATTGTGTGAATTAAAGCTTGAATTGCTTGAACATCCACCCTATTTTCCAGATCTCCCACACAGTGACTACCATCTGTTCCCAAACCTCTAAAAATTTCTTGGAGGATGAAGATTTCACAGCAACGAGGAGGTTATTGATGCGGTAAACGGCTATTTTGAGGATCTTGATAAATCACACTACAGAGATGGTTTAATTAAATTAGGACACTGATATGAAAATTGTATTAGCCTTTCTGGAGATTATGTTGAGAAATAAAGCAAAAAACATTTTTAAATGCTGTTTTCATTGAGAGACCCTGGACTTATTAGCTGACTGCCGTAGCAAAAAATCTACTGTGTGACATGTGCTCAAGCATGCCAAAATCATTTAAATTCACTAGCCATCATCTCCAATAAAAGCAAACATATACAGAAATATTAACAAACTTGTTCAACATAACTCAAGACATTTTAATTAATATGACAATACATTACTTCAGTATTGCTAGCTTTAGTTTTTACAATTGCTTTTTTCTTCAAAATATTAAATCATTCACTACAATTCATATCCTTTGCTTAAAGCAATCATAAGAACTCTTGGGCACCAAATACATGACTTGTCTGTTTTCTTACCTAAGCTTGCAGTTACTACATATTTAATTGTCTAAAACAGGTTCATATTTACTCAATCTTGCAATTTTCTATTTCTGTTACTCCAAAATTAAATTAAATAATCAGTAACTTTGTTTGTAATTAAATGTTTGTACAGGAATGGCAATTAAATTAACTTAAAAAATGTATGCATATGTTAAATAGGTAGTAAGTTATACATACAGTAAAAACCTTCATTTTCCAACACCTGGTTAATGTTTAACTTGGTTAGCTCATTAACTGTCATTTTTTTTTTTTTATTATTATTAATGTCTATATTACAATTTGTGAAAATTGAGTTATTTATGAAAAAACATCTATGGTGTGTCCTGGATGTGTGTTGGCAGGCAGTTTGAGCATGCTGTGTAAAGAATTTGAGTCAATTTTTGTAACACAAACATCACTTGTTTTTACTTACTGGGGACCGATTTCGGGTAACAGTTGTTCCCATTTTCAACCCTTAATTCCAATTAAATCTTTCTTCGTTGGCGACAATGATGGGGGTGGTGGTATATTACTTGTGGAGGCATCTGTTGCTGGATCTATGAACTTCTAGAGGAGTACCAAGCTACCAACAACGGTTTCCAAAAAAGTGCAGTAGACAAGAGAATACATAAATACAAAAAACTGAATCGCATAACACACACAACCACCCTACAGAACCCCAGTGACCAACCTCAATTCAGAAAATTCACCTATCATCCTTGGGCACACAACAAACTTCAGAAAATATTCAGGAATTATAACATCACCTTAGCTCCAAAAAACAACTACAGCATTCAGAAACTGCTGTGCAGAAATTTAAAAGATCCTATTCCTGCAGGCAAAAAATCGGGAATTTATGAAATTAAATGCTCAGACTGTAATCTGGTGTATATCAGAAGGACAAAGAGAAGTTTGGAGACCAGATTAAAGGAACACATGAGAAACCTAAAATACAAACAAATAAAAAAATCAGCAGTTGCCTATCATTTTTATACATCAGGACACGAAATCACACCAAATATAAAACTATAAAACCAGCTTATAAACCCACAGAATTAGATGTCTGGGAGAAGATCTACATTATGAAGAAAAAGAGCCATATCATGAATTTTGATTTGCCACCTTACAGCAACCTCTGGAAGTTCATAGATCCAGCAACAGATGCCTCCACAAGTAATACACCACCATCCCCATCGTTGTCGCCAACGAAGAAAGATTTAGTCGGAATTAAGGGTTGAAAATGGGAACAACTGTTACCCGAAACTGGTCCACAGTAAGTAAAAATAAGTGATGTTTGTGTTACAAAAATCGACTCAAATTCTTTTATTTTTTATTTAATCACATCACTGTCACAAGCTTCTATGCATATTTGCAAGTTTTGAATAATGGTCTATGTTACATAATTTCTCAAGTCAAGAGGTCGTGTTGATGCCTTCGGCTGTGCACTATTAATTTTAATTTCAAATTACAAAGTAGTCATACAATCGGAGAATAACAGTAATCATAATGTACTGTTGTTACCTAGCGATATACGTACAAAAGGCGAGAGTGAATAAGCGCACAAAAGTCTTTTATATAGTGACCAGCATGGCAGACAACAGTCATCTTTTTCTAAAATATGTAAGAAATGTAACAGCAAAGATATCATGCATGTGATTAGTAAATTTTTTGTGTAATTGCTTATTAAACCTACTGTTTATATTAAGAAATATGGATTATCTGTCATTTTTGGTTAACTGTCAACCACACCCCTTCAATCATAATGATTAATCTGGGTTCTACTGTACTTATAAGAAAAACTTATACTAATATTTTTCAGATAAATTTTATTATGAACAGAGAATTTATACTTATATGCATAATTAGCTACCTTAAAGCCAATTATTGCATTTTTAAGCTATTTTATGTGCATTCCTTACCTTCTCATGGAAAAAATGACCAGATTGTTATGATATTGGTATAAAAGATACTTACATAGATCCCATTTAGTGCATTAACTAAATGGTAACTCAATTCATTTTCCTAATGTGGTGTAAAATAAAAAATTGAAATGTCTCATTTATTATTTAGTTTTAAAAATTAATGTGTGTTCCATTCACATGATTTCTCTACATCTCAGTAACAAATTATTGTTAATGAGCTTATTCTTCTATTCACTTGATGCTAATCAAGATAAACAACAGCAGAAACATCCTTATCACTTAGTTCTTTATAAGTAGAGGGGAAATAAGAGAATACACTAGGCTAAACCAACAGTCATATGTTTTAAAATGTGGTTGCTATGGGATTGAAATCCTTTTATTTGCGTGGCCGGAGTTGACAAGTTCCTGTATAAGAAAAGTATTTTAAAACCGAAACCAATAACAAGGAACATCTTGAAAATGGTCAACTACAGGAAAAAAATGTATATGACAAAATGTGTGTTTTAAGGAGCTCTATGTTTTTTGTGTAGTAAGCTTTTGTCAATCTCTTATAGTTTACTAGTTATGCAAAATTCAAAAAAATTCATCCAGAGTAAAGAGGTCTTTAGATGCTATTTCCAGAAAATTGAAGATATTCACACACACACACACACACACACACACCCACACCCACATGCACACCCACTGACCTTTTTCTAAAAATGCTTTTTTTTTTATTCAGGGGTTCCCAAAACATATATTTCTGGTGAAATGACTATCAAATTTTTGGATGCAATGCAATACCTTTGCTATACACTATGTACATAGTATGTGTAGAGAGAGTACAAAGGTTGTAATACCAAATTGATATTATCCTTTGAAGTAAAACAAAATAATTTTCATCACCATCTTAAATAAAAAAACATGTATATTTAGTTATATTTTTAATGAACATACTTCATTTTCCAACGATTAGATACAGAAATCACTGAGCTCAGAGTAACCAAAAACAAAAACAGGTTTACCAACCACTGAGAATTTAATCAGCAAGACTTGCATTGACAACATCCTCCCACCTTGTAATTTGAAACCTTTAAATTGCAAAAACCTAAATACATTCAAAACAATATATTCACAAGTTCAAACATTCAGAACTTTCATCTTTTGACCTATTCTCTGTCCAGCCTTACTTCACCAGTAATGTAAACAACAGCAACAGGTTGCAATGGCTATGATTTGTTGCTGAACCTTTTACTGCTTTTCTCCATTGCAAAATAGTTCATCTTAAATTATCATGTGAGTACAGAAATATTGTATTACACTATGCAATGTTGTCTAAATAATATAGTATGAATGATTAAGGAACAAAGTTTACTGATCATTTAATCATTATTTCTTTATGTAACAATGTGTATCCAGGCTGTTTCTAGTCAGCAAGAATGGCAGAAACATGTAATACCAGTGTGATGAAACACAAGCAAGGAAATAATTATTTCTTGGGTATATATAATAAGTGTTTTGAAAAGTACCTTAGTTTTTCATTAAACAATGTTTTTTAACTTAGCGGTAGACTTTACTGTTGTTTCCGAAAGCAGCATAAAGTGTGCAAAACTTTTCAATTAGCCGAGGTACGACAACTTGTGCCAGCAGCTTTACAAGAGACAGCTGAAAATGCAGTGAATGGTTCACACGTTGTTTGGGAAGAGTAAATAAAGTAAGATTTGAAGGGAATGGTAGACATTGTTGGCCCACTAATTATCAATTTATGTGATGATTCAGACAGTTCAATTGCAACTGCAGCAAATGACTTGTATCTTGAAGGAGTGGGACCAGTTTCATCTTCAGATTACCTCTTCTGGTAAGTCACTGCATTGTGGCAGAAATGTGCTGCAACACTTCAGCAAACTTTCAAAACCACATGTCTGGATTTTATAATTTTACGGGAGAGCTTTACATTTTGTACTGGATATATAATGACTTGCCACCTGTTTTATTGTGTTTTATTTATTATGCATTTAATAGAGTTAATCTTTATCGTGAACTGTGAAAGTAGGTAGCTATTTCTTTTCCTGCCAAACGTAGATATGCGGTTTTACAATTGTACGCAGGCGAACCAGCTTAGCACCACCTGGTAGAGCACTGCGTGCGCGGAAGAATACATCCTGATTTGTTTAAATCACCGGTGAAGTAAGGATGGACAGATGTTGTTATCATGTCTTTTGCCATATGATTCGAGACTTTTTTCAGTTCCTTAGTGTTATTGGAGATCTCCAAAATATATAAACTTTGAAGTGGCCATACTCTATCTCTGTTAGATGTCTTTTATTTTGGCCACTCTTGATATTCCATCTGCTCCTAGATATAGGTCTAAAATGATTCCCAAAGACCACAGTGATGGCTTGTTCATTCTGTTGACCACAGTGTACCTGTAAACCAAGTATTCATTTCTGAACCTGCTCCTTAGATCCTACCTTAACTAATGCATATATCTCTACTTGTATTGTGCAGTCTTACTTTTGATTACATCCAAGTCTGGAGTCTCACTGTGGATTTCGTCAGAAGAAAGTTAGCTGTGGCCAATGGAACCATCTTTTCTGAATCTTCCAACATAGAGGTAGATATTTGAGCATTTATGATAGCTTTCACAGTGATACACAATTGTATATAACTCTTCAAATGGAAAACAGGTATGACCGAGGTGTCTATGAGGAAATTCTTTCACCATTCTATTCCAAATTTCCCACCATTCACCCCACCATGAATGAATAGGTGGATTAAATTTCCATGAGATTTGTTTGAAGCTGCCATATCTAAACTTCTTTCCAATGCAATACTTGCAGTGAACTATTGGTGCCAATGAAATTAGCATCTTTCTGTCCAGATTATTGGTATTCTCCTATGACAAGCTATGAACTCCCTCAGCGTTAGGATGAATGCTGCCACAGACATAGTTTGGACTATTTCAAGTTGGATGACATGTATACAGTGCATGCCTTTTCTCCTGACTTCAAGAAAAATGACCCTGCAATTCCTACTCCGGTGATTTCAAATGGCTTGGAATTTCCAACTCTATCCTTTAGAGTATACTCAATGGCAAAATAATGTTTTTAATTAGTTAATTAATTTTTTGAAATTGTTTAGTTAAGTAGTTCATTACAAATTTAGTAGTTATGTTTACTATTTTACTTCTGCTATATAAAAACTCTTGTTTTTGCATAAATGACATAATAAATCTAGATCTACAAGGTATTCTTATGACAAATAAATATATATTTATTTTCTGTTTTAAACTTGATGTGTCTAATAACATGTATATGTTTCAAAGGATGAATAAATGAAATAGTGCTGTAAAATGTACTATCTCTTACAGACAATACATTTACCTATTACCTGTTTTACTGCTCTCCCTGTGGCCATGATCCAATAAGTTTCTGTAAGTATAGCCGTATTAAAGCATAGCCTGCCTATGTTGTTCCATGATGAATTAATCTTGAAGTGCATTCTTCCCTGATAGCAACAAGATATCTTGAACGACTTGAGTTTTTTCACTTTAGTTAAGCTTAATTTTTGCTCTCGGTAGTCTTTTTTTCTTCTTTGAATTATTTCATATTCTTAGTAAATTTGTTTCTGGTGGAAACTTTCTGATTGTATGATCTTTAGTAATACAATTACAGCCTCTTGAGTTTCTTCACAAGTCAGCTCTCCATTCTTTTTCTGGTGAATGAGATTAATACATACTGTCCTTGTGTATTGCAAAAAGTACAGTAAGTGACTGATAAAGTTGTCCTCATCTGTAGAAGTAATTGTTGCTACTACAATCTCACTCTCACTCGCAAAAATGGACTTGATGAAACCCCAAACACCATTCTGCAATTTCTGTATTCAATGAGTTTCCCTTCCTTCCACCAAAGGAATTCCTGTTGGTTTCTTCTAAATCAATCTACAAAATGCCTTCAGCATATCTGATATTAAACCTATTCTGTGTTTCCTGAATTGTATCATAATCTTCTATATCAAGTTAGGACCCTTTTCAAGATAATTGTTCAACAAATTACCATTCTTGTCCTTAGCAAGAATTCCTGAGGATTCTTTAATTACTGCTCAGTGAGGTAAGTTTTACCTGTCTGGTGAAAGAATGCAGTTGTTAGAAGATGTCGCTGGTGTAGCATGGCACAGTTTAGAGCAGTCAGAGAAGGCTGGAATATAGTGCATTACAGTCTGACCATTCAACACAGTGTACATACACAGGAATAAACTAAACAATCTGCAACAGGTTAAACTTGCTGTTTTCTTTATCTCTAATGAATATTAATTTTCTACTTTATGAGTGTATTGTTTGCATATTGATTTGATTTGAACCTGTCTACTGTAAGAGACCCGACTGCTGCATTCCAGTACCAAACTGTACAGGGTGTGCACTGGGAATGATGACAGAATAGCACTTATCTGTTTGTATTTATGCAAGCTTCCACTCATGGCCATTTGTATTCATTCTTCAGACAGATTATAATTGTCCCCTAATTCCTCATCTTTGTCATATGAAATGGTTTCTACTGTTTAACCAACAAGTAGTCTTCATACCTGTTCAAGGCCTTTAGTTTCATAATAATTCTGACTAGTTTCATCTTTGTCATCTCCTTGTTACTGCTCAATTGAGGATAATATTCTCTGAATGGCAAACAAACTTCTGTGTTCCATCTTCCCTAACATAAATGGTTTGTTTCAAATACTATAGTGCTTTCCTTTCTGATTTAGTTTGAATTTTCACTTCAATCCCATATGTAATGCTTAGTGTATGATGCCATAGATCTGAAATATCCACACTATTTAAACAGCTGAAAATGTCCACTGTATTGAAGTTAACATGCACTTTGTTCTGTTCCATTATGTACAATCAAGCTTGGTTTCCAAGTGCACACATACTTACATGCAACTTAACAATCTTTCCTGTTCATAGTCAAAGGTTAACCAAGTCACATAACTCTCATGTAATCTGGGATTAAAGATATACAACAAGTTGGGGTTGGGTCAAAAAGAATTACCTATAAATATCTTTAAAACTAGATTATATAAGCTGCTAGTGAATAATCCTGTTTATGCTGTTAATGAATTTCTTGAAACTGAATATACTGTATTATAATTTGACGTTGTCTATTGCTGTACAAGTTGAACGACAATAAAATTTATTATTTATTTATTTATTTATCTAATACCTGCTCCCAATAGAATCTTCATAACCTTCATCAAATAAGGTAAAGAATAAGAATTCTTGGGCACCAAATACATGACTTGTCTGTTTTCTTACCTAAGTTTGCATACATAATTTCTGCTATGGGTATTTTGTGATTCACATTTTCACGAAGTTCACTATTATTAAAACCAGCACTGCTAGTAAGAAGTTGTTCCTGTCATTCAACTTCGTGATACAGAAAGATTAGCAGCACTTCTAAATTATCAGAATGGTCTTTCCCTTCCTGAGGTTATGAAAGAAGAATATGTAAAAACTTAATTAGAGAAAGATCCTACACATATATTCATTTGAATTTGCCATACAATTCATTTTCATTATTTTAAGTATATTTAAAGGACATGCAGTATAATAAAGCCCACCATCATTTTCTAAAGTTACATACAGAAAGCTGAACTGAGACCAAGAAAAAGAAAGAAAACAGGTTCACCAGACACTAAGAACCTAACCAGCAAGATTTAGGTATATGACTAACAAGGGTGGTGTTAAGCAAGGCTTTAGAATTTTCTGTATTAAGATTGAATTAGAGCAAAATTGATTATAACTTGCATACATTTAAACAGATTTTACTATGTCATTGTTGCTTAGGATTCATTGTGGCACTGAACTAGAGCTAGAAAGATACAATGCATATTTTGATACCATAGCAAAGTGTTTATAATGGTAGGATTGGATAAATAATTTTTGATTATTAAAATTCTCTTCATAAACACAGAGCGGCTTGTGAGTGTATATTTGGGGTGTTCACAAAATTTTAGTCATATAGTCCTTAAAAAAGTGAAATAGCATCTGCTGCTTAATAGTTATGGTTATGAACAAATAGATACAACTTGAGTTTTTCCTAATTTTGACAACAAATGATGATGATGATGATGATGATGATGATGATGATGATGATGATGATGATGATGATAACAATCATGATGACATAACTTGTCTGATGAAAGGAAGGGATTTTTGTGGATGTTTGTTGTTTTGTACATAATTAAGTACATCACATTAGAGCAAAAATGATGTAATGTATAAATTAATTGTCCCTGGTTAGATTACGGATGGTATGGAGAAACCATGGATATTCCACATTTATGCACATTAATAGGGGCATAAAATTTTAGTGTTCTTTATTTGCAGCCAATGCAGCAACCCTATTGTGCAGCAAGTACCGGTTACTTGAATGCAAACATGATAACAATACCACCAAACCGGAGCTACAATGAGTATAACTTCTGCCATATTGGTCACTCAACAGAGATTCATAAGACCCTCCTCCTACAAAACAAAGGCACTGGGATTCTTTTAAATAAAAATAGCAAAGAACCCTGTAAACCACTGCTTACTAAGTTAAAGATTATGACCGTGTACAATCTCTTTATATACAGATCACTAATTTACATCAGAATGAACATTAACCAATATTCCCTCAGAATTGATCTCCATAACTTTAATACAAGAAATAAACATAAATTAGACTATCCAAGATGCAGATTAACCCTCAGTGCAAACACTTGCTTTTATAATGGTATTAATATGTTTAACAAACTACCAGAAGCAGCAAGCATAGTCCTAATAAATAGTTTAAAAGTGTATATTCACAACTGGTTAATAAATAATCCATTTGACTCAATGAGTTTATGGATAGTATTGTTGACATTATTTTGTAGCCTGAATCAATGTAAATAAACTGTAATCATATATGTAAATATATTTTTGGCAATGTCATTTCTAGATGTATTCTAGTTTCTGACAAATAGGTATTATTATTATTATTATTATTATTATTATTATTATTATTATTATTATTATTGACTTAAAATGGATTGACTGTTAGATTGAAAACAGAGGGTGAAAAAAGCTTCGCCCACCAGTGCACTTCTTGCCACATGCACAATTTCTATGTATTTGGCTCCATAAGTGAATTACATCATACCATTTCAAATGTGCAGAAGCCAAGATGCACTAGCAGCGCTTTTGCACATCCCATCAAGTTCAGAGCAGTGTGCCATAGACTGCAAATTAATGCATATATACGAGGGCCGTTCAGAAAGTAACCTCCGATCGGTCACAGTGCGGGTAGTGGGGGGAGTAGCGACGCCATCTGTGCATTCACGCACTCAGCAGGTCAGTCGACATCAAGCCGTGGTCGAGTGAAAGTCGTACCTTCGCTAGTTTAGTGTTTGTGGCCGTTTGAAATGTGTACTGCAATAGAAAACCCCGCCAAATGTGAAGTGCGTGCTGTTATAAGGTTTTTTACAGCCAAAGGATATTCTGCAGCAGCTATTCATCGTGAGCTTTGTGCCGTGTACGGACCAAGAGTTATGAGTGAAGGAGTGGTCCGTGAATGGGTACGTTTATTTAAAAGTGGATGAGAAAACGTTCATGATGAAGAGAGGAGTGGTAGACCATCATTGGTCACGGACGAACTCGTTCAGACAGTTGATGCAAAAGTTCGTGAAAACCGACGTTTCACAATGTCAGAGTTGTCTACTGATTTTCCACAGATTTCTAAGACTCTCTTGTACGAGATAGTGACAGCAAGATTGGGTTACCGTAAGTTCTGTGCACGATGGGTGCCCAAAATTCTTACCGACCACCACAAAACTCAAAGAATGGCCTCTGCATTAGACTTTCTGTCACGTTATGAGGCCGAAGGTGAACCATTGTTAAACAGAATCGTGACCGGGGACGAAACCTGGATTAAGTACGTGAACCCTGAGGCAAAAGAACAATCAAAGATGTGGGCACATTCAAATTCGCCTACCAAACCAATAAAAGCCCGGCAAAATTTTTCTGCCCGAAAATTGATGGCAACGGTGTTTTGGGATGCAAAAGGAGTGTTGTTGGTTGAATTCATGGAACGTGGGACGACCATTAATCAAGACGTGTACTGTGAAACACTAAAACAATTACGACGGGCTATACAGAACAAACGCCGTGGTATGCTGACTTCCGGTATCGTTTTTTTTTTGCACGATAACGCCCGTCCTCACTCTGCTCGCAGAACAACAGCCCTTCTTGAGTCCTTCAAGTGGGACGTTGTCAACCATCCACCTTACAGCCCAGATCTGGCGCCAAGCGATTATCACCTCTTCATGCATATGAAGAAATGGCTTGGGTCCCAGCGGTTTGATGACGACGAAGAGCTCAAAGATGCGGTCACAGGCTGGCTCCAGGCACAAGCGGGTGATTTTTATGCAGAAGGAATTTCAAAGCTTGTGAACAGATACGATAAGTGCCTCAATCGTTATGGAAACTATGTAGAAAAATAGTGCAAAGATGTAGTTGTAAGATGTATATATTAAAATATTTTTATTTAACTTGGTGAATTTCTTGCAATCAACCGGAGGCTACTTTCTGAACGGCCCTCGTAAGTTGTATTAATATTGTGCAGCTACTTACAGTGAAGGCTCTTCAGATTGATTAATGTTAATAGCTTTTACACTTCACTTGCTTTTATGGAGTAGGATAATTGTTTCACAGACCTTTGCCAGTATTGTCAGTTGTTGAACCACTACTGTCTGTATCAGCCAATGTTGCCATTGGTGGGTTGATCATAGTGTCATCTGGTGGATTGGTGATGAGGTTGGATGAACAATCCATCTGAGGGAGTTTAGAATTCATGGCTATGTGGCAGTATTTTAAGATGAAAATTCTTTCCCACTCTGTTATTTTGAATGGATTCGATAATTCTTTAAGTAGGTTAATTTCAGGATTAATTTCATGACTGTAGTGCCAGAAGTGGCTCACCACTGCAGATTTTTCAGTTTGTTTGAATTTTATCTCTCTCCTGTGTTCTTTATTGCATGTTTCCAGGTTTCTATTGTTTTTGCAATGTATTTCATACTGCAATCTAAGCAACATATGGAGTATATTCCTGATTTTTTTTCTCTGGAGGTATTTTGTCAATCAGAAAAGAGCCTAAGAAGGTTTAGTATTATATTTATAGTATTAGTATTATATTTATTCACTTGTGCTGAATTTCTATGGCATTTTTACAACTCAAACTACTAAACATATAAAAAAAACATCAAATTATAATGGAAAGAGAGAATAATTCAAGGAATGATAAAAAAACTAAGGTTGCAAAGCCTACAGTGAAACAAGTATATTTTATTTCATACAACCAATACAGCCATCTGTTCGTACATACATTAGGTTATTTTACTACATTGTCTCCATTTCAGCTGAGGCACTTGTTGCTTCATAGGATGAATTAGAATATTCTCTCCTGGTAAATATCTTATCCTTGCATGTTCAGCCACATTGTCGTGAAGTGTTGCACCTCCTCATCTGAAGCAAATCATCAGCCTCATAGGTGTTCCTTTAAGAGAGCAAAAAGATGAAAGTCGCTTGGAGCAATATCCAGGCAGTAGGGAGGGTGGTCAATGATATTCCAGTGAAAGTGCTTCAACAGTGCGAGTCCTGATCATTTCCTCTTGATTGCTTTGCACAATCATGTCATGGTCTTTCAGTATCGAATCATCAGTGGTCACTGTGTGCCCTCTTTCCAAAAACTCCATTAGTATGACACCTGACTGTCCCAAAACACAGTGGCCATCACCTTCCTAGAAGTTAGCTCTACCTTAAACTTCCTTGTCTTTGGAGAAGAGAGGTGTTTCCACTCCAATGATAGCCACTTACTGCTGGGAGTATAATGGTGGATCCATGACAAAACTGTTCCCTTCCATGAAGAACATTACAAAAATTGTAGACTTGCTCTCTCACACTTCTTGTGTTGGACAGATTTCATGGCACCCATTGTGAACAAACTTTCTGGTACTACAGAATATCTTGAACAATGTGATGAGTGGTTCTAAAAGACATTCCCAGCTCTACTGCCATATGTCATAATGTGATCCTTCTGTTGTCCTGAATCAGCTCCTTCACACGAGCTGTATTCAAATCTGTGGATGTTGTGTTGGGTCGACCACTACAATCCTCAACAGTGATGTTTTTTTTTCTACTGGCCACAAACTTTCAACAGCATTCTGCAAAATGCTGGCAGGACATTATAGTCTCTCCATAAACCTCTACCAGCTGTTGGTGAAAGTCAGCTGTGGTTACATGTTTTGTAACTGAAAATAACAAGCAGATTTCCAGTTTTCCAAACAAATATATAAATAGAAATGCAAACAGATTGAATTTAGAATACCAAAAGGTACACAAAACAGCTACATAAAAATGGTTTTTAACCCCATATCACACCAACTTGCAGTGTTCAATAGCTTAGCATTTAGACTAGTCTGCATTTCTCTCAACACCACTGAATATAAACTTGAGTATGAACACATTCTCAATATATGGGTTTGACATGTCTATCATTAGAAAGATAAAAAAATAAAAAATACATAAAAGACACTACAACCCTCAAAAAAATATAACAGCACAAGTATTACAAATTCAGCTATAACCCACAACTCCACAACAAAAAATTTGGCAAAATATTCAACATACAGTGAAAAAATATATAATATTATAAATGTCTTAGGCTCCTCTTTGAAAGACAAAATGCCTCCAAGAACAAATGAGGAATACAGGCCTTATGTTGTTTATATCAATATGGAACACAGAAGAAATATAAATCTCAAATAAATCAAGAAATCTGCAGTGCATACCACTTCTGACATCACAATCTTAAATTAGTTCTGAAATTAACCTACTTAAAGAACTATCAAATCCATTTGAATTAACCATGTAAGAAAAAAACTTTCATCCTAAAATGCTGCCACACAGCCATGAATTTTGAACTCCCTCAGATGGATTGTTTATCCAACCTCATCATGCATCCACCAGATGGCTCATGGTCAACCCATCAACAACACTGACAACTGTAACCAACAGCTGACTGCGGCAAGGGTCCACAAAGCAATTGACCTACTCCATAAAAGTAAGTGAGAAGTGTGAAAAGTTAGCCACATTAATCAATAGTGCATATATGTTGCTATGACAGCATTAAAAGAAAATGAACTAAATATCCACTTGGTGCTCTTATACATCAGCCAATACTATGTAAAGACATGAACCAGTCTAAAAGAACAAAATAATGCCCATGATGGAAATGAAGTACAGTACAGGTAGTATGAATAAATAATATAATAATGCTCAAAATAAGTTTTTCTATTAAAATATCAGTCATTTTTATGAACCAGTAATATTATTTTTCTGGGCAAGGTAATCTAACCTTTTATAAGTTGCTGTGGTTTTGAAATTGCGATTAGTAACTTCTGATCAAGAAACTGTTGAAAAAGAAACTGAAATTGAGTTTTATTTATGGACATTCTTTAACAGCTCAACATCCTATTCTATTATGAACTGCTTAAGTTTGCTTAGAGGCCTCTTTATCAGCCTTGAGGGTCTTTTATGTGCCATAAACCTACAAGACAAGACTAATGGCTTTACTTCCTTTCAAAAGGAAGTCATGCTAAGAATTTTTATGGCCAAAAAAACTCCATCACCCTCTGCTGGGTTTGAATCCATGACCTTGGGAACTAGAGGCAAGTATGTTAGGTACCCTTAGACCACAGAGGATGACTCTGTTGAAAAAGCATCATGCAGTAACTGTACTGTATCTTATCTTCCTCGGACAATATTGAAAACATGAAAACACATATGTAGCAAACTCTAGCGCTTTCCTCACATTCAAAATGTTCCAATTTTGAATCTCGGCTAGGGTGAGTTACCTGAATAAGGCTTTTTCCATGGTTTTCCCTTATCCTGAGAAGACGAATGTTGAGTAACTTTAAGCTCCATGGACACTGAGCTCATTTGAGCACAATTTCACTGATTTCATTCATCCTCTGGTATGACCTACCAGGTTAAATTACGCAGAACTCTAGATAAGCATCTCTGAGTATGAGAATGACTTACCTTCAGATTTGTTAGCTGTAATGATGAAACTGTATAGTCAGCATGCTGTTCCACAGCTGTTGTTAGGACTCTGAAGCTACCATGAGTAGCTACGCCACCCTCCTCTGGCTCCCAATATTGACCGCACTTGGTGCGCCCTCTTTCCACTACACGGGTTGTCATCACAACCACTAAAACTTGCTGTTCCCACACCATTCTCCAGAAGTCACAGAATGTCTTAGGCAGTGGACCTGCATCAAACATAATATACATTATTACTAACTTTTTTGCTATTATGGTCTTATTGAGATATTCTCATTTACAGAATTTTAATTGCTGCTTATCTAAGATAGGTAGATAGATTCTAATAGGAAAACGGTATTGCAATAGCATTGTACTCCAAGATTTGATATCAAGATTTCACTGGAAACACATGTTTTGAGAACTCCTTCAATCAAAAAAAGGAAATTTTAGAAAAAGTTCCTTGTGTATGTGTGTGCAGCACAACTCAAAATTGAAAAGTGTATTAAATGCCAAACTTCATATTTAAATTCAGCATCTTCCAAGGGTGGAACATTTCCAAGGAAATCCCCCCTCCCCCACTCCAAACTAACCTTTACATGGAACATGTAGAACCTTTGCCATTTCCTCTGATATCATAATTAACGGCATGATGGTGACACTATAAGCTTGAGAATTCTCAGAATTTAACACAACTATTTCATCAATTCACGATACTTGACAATAAAAATGATGTGACCATAGTTAAAATTGAAGGATCCAATAAATAAATAAATTAAAGCATCGATATGGCAATAAGTGATGTTGTTATAGCAATGAAACAAGTGAATGTAATGGTATTTTCCTGAAAAAGTAAGCTGAAGTTAAACAACACATGATTTGACAAAACATTATGATAATTTTTAAAACACTAAAGTGTCCAGAACTTTTTGCATACCAGTGTATTATGAAACAGATACCATGTTTTGAAAATGACATAGATTTAAAAAGTATAAATTAAAGTTTTGGTCTTAACAAAGCTCAGTTTTCATTTGCATGTTACTGTTTGACATTGAAACTGAACACTCTGGAGATTTAAGAAAATTATCCTTATCAGAGTCCTCGAAACTGTCCTTATATCCTTAAACACACTTCTAGACTTCAATCAATATAAAAGAGTAACTGTAAATGATTCCATGAAGAAACCCATCCTTTATGAATGAGTTTCCCTATAGATAGCACGTTCTGACAGAACAATTTTAATTTATTGAAGGAGAAGTTCAAAGCTATTATAATAATGATGGTAATAATAATAATGAAGACAACGGTAACAGCAGCAGCAACAACAACAATAATAATAACAATAACAACAACAATAATAATATATACTACTTTCCAAAAACCCTTAACATTGTTTTGCTATATTAATACAACAATATTTGTGTTTGTTATATTAATTTGTTGAGTTGGTTTTTTAACACTACGTCACTTACATTGTTATTATGAGGGACTAGTTTCGAAAGCCTATGCTTTCATTTTCAACCTCACGGATCCAACTGCCATTGCTGGCTGCATTCGCTTGTGCTCTCTTCTCTGGTGGCGAAATGATAAACTTCTTAACTAAGCTGACTACTGGCGGGATTTCAAAGTTTATTAGGCGATCTTTGTTTTGCCATATGAAGATGTTTTCCCAGGTTGTGAGTTCATTGTGGCCTGACATGGTTTTTTAGCAATTTTGGATTTGGATCTAGATTGTGGCTTTCTTTCCAAAAGTGAAATTCTACTGCCGATTTATCTTCTTCTTTCAATTTTAGGTTTCTAAAGTGCTCTTTTGATCTGATTTTTAAACTTCTTTTGGTTTGTCCTATGTAGAACTTTTCACAATTTGTGCATGTAATTTGCTATATTCCTGACCTATTTTCTGGTGGAATTTCATCTTTTATTTTTGAATTTAGTAACTTTATGACAGAAAATCTGTTTATTGGAGCCAGGGTTGATGTCTTGTTCTTTGAAGATTTTTTTGAATTTTCTAAATGCTCGGGGGTGGTAAGTGAATTTTTTGAATGTGTTGATATTGTTTTTTCCTGCTGTTAGGGTAGTTCTTTCTTTTATGGTTTTTTCTGCTTTGCTTTGTTTAGTTTCTTGTATACAAGGTTCTTGCTGTATCCATTTTGTTCTGCTGTTTGAATTATGGTTTCTAACTCTTTGTTGAGTTCGGTTGTGCTCATAGATACATTTACTAATTTATGTGTGAGGCTGTTTATTATTGCATGTTTGTGTGGTAATGGGTTGTAGCTTGTAGAAAACTACATTAAAAATGAAAGCTAAATGAGATACATGTTCTGAGATTCACTAAATAAAACAGAGGTATTTTTAGAAAAACTGTGTATGTGTGTTTACGTGCGTGCATGTGTGTGTTTTTAATTCATTTATTAAACAACACATCCCATTACATTAAATAATACTACATGTTGGAGCTTATGATTTTTTGTCAATTTTTTTTTTGGAAGACTTTATACAAAATTTATATTAGTATATTTGTTTATAGAAAACAAAACCGGGCTTATTGGCCGTGGTCCACTGGGCTTCTCCCCTTGTTCCCCAGACATTTTGCCTACATCTGCAGCAAGCATCTTCAATGGCATCTACATCAGACGCAGGTGAAACGTCTGGGGAACAAGGGGAGAAGCCCAGTGGACCACGGCCAACAAGCCCGGTTTTGTTTTCTATAAGTGATTCTAACACCGGCTGTGAAAGCCTTCGAATTTTAATATATTTGTTGTTGTCATTATTATTATTATTATTACCCTGAGCTATGCCTCTGCTATTTTTACATACATACTATAGTCAAGCAGGGTAAAGGGTAGAGGTAAAAGGAGGGTTCAATCATGTGAACTCTTACATGAACAACTGAACGTCTGAGATAGGGAATAATAGCCACCCTAACACATCATGAAATTTTCCTTATGAACTTAACTTTTGAAAATGGCAAAAAAAAAAAAATCCTGCAAATACTGAATCATCACATCTCACTGATACAAATATTTGCACTTATTCACCTACTCTGTATAGCCATATTCTTTTGATTTCATTTCAGATTTAATCTCTTTGATTACTTTAGTGCATTCAGTATCACCAGTTGTTCAGCTTGATTGCTGGAACATGAGTTATTAAATTTGCATTGGATATCATATTTAAGTTCATTGTTTACAAACATTGCCACTCCTGATCCTACCCCAAGATGTCTTGGTTCCATCTGTACAGGCTTCTATGGTATAAGTTTTGTTCTGCTTAGTATCTTCTATATCAAGTATTTCTCTGAGCGAGGCCATTTTTTTTATTCTAAGGATGAGTTTATGTTTGAAATCATGCTTTGTTTTATTAATTTGTATTGAACTGATATTTCTTGTGTTTTGATGATTGGTGTTAATCCTGTCAGAATGCATAGAGCTTTTACAATGCAATAAAGCATATTCTTTTGCAATTTTTATATTGATCAATCTTTGAACTCTTAGATTTACAATTACAATATACAATTAAATATTCCACTACAGGTGCATAAAATAATAAGTCATAGAATTACACCTGATGAGTCTCCAATTAAGTTTGGCAGATTTCATGCATATATTAATGTTTTACATCTCGCTGTGATATATCATAATATAATATTATATGAAGTTTAATCTTTTATCTGTAGTTGCTCCTAGATATTTTAATTTAACTGCCTGCTCTATTTTTGTGTTATTAAGGAAAATAGTTTTATTTTCTTTTGGTTTTCTTCTACTTATCAGTATAGTATTTGATTTTGTTATTCTTTGCCTATTTTCTGTCTTGAGGGTACTATTATGTTTAGTCATTATTAACATGTCGTTTTGTGTGCCTGCGGTATTCTAGTTAAGCAGGTTCTAAAATCCAGGACTTCAACAAGATCCTTGGGGACATCCTTTGCTTACTTCTTTTTCAATTTTAAAGTTATTAGTTGTCAGTATTGCAGATCTTTGATTGAAGTAACTTTTAACTAAGTTGCATATGTTATTGGGACATTTACATTCTCTTAAAGCATTTAGAATGCTTAGCCACTAAGCTGCATCAAGGCTGACAAGTACTGTATTGTCCATTGTGTTAAGGCTTCCTCTACAAACTGCTTATCTTCCATTGCTGCATCCATTTATTTTACTTTAGTACAAATATAAATTAGTTATTATTCATTAAATCACATGAGTGAATATGGTGCCAAACTCTATCATTAGTTTCTCCAATATTTTACTTCCTATGTTCAAAAGGCTAATTGGCTGAAATTTTGCGACTTCTGTACTGTGTGGCTTGATAATGGGTATAAGTTTGGCTCTTTTCCATGGCTTTGGTAAGACTGCTCTTCTTAGACGTGTTATAATGGCTGCCATAAATTTAGAGAATATCTTGTAATATCTTGCTGGTGAACCTATCCTCTGCCGGTGCTTTCTCTGGGTTCAATCTCATAAAAATACGAGGGCTGTAAAGAAAGTAGTGGCAACATGGTCTTCACATTCACAGGAGAGCGGGTATGAGCCAATAGGATATGGGAGCGATCAAGTGACTAGTGTCGATGTGTGGTATGCATTGGTCGGGCTGCCAGTTGAGAGGGTATTGCTGCTGTGTAGTGTTGAAGTGAACAGTGACAAGTGCACTGCTCTAAAGCATGTTTACCAAAGGCGATCAGCGTTCGTGGATTAAAATCGAGGTTGCCCATGGAAAAAATGCATCAGCATATTATCGAGGAGTACTGAAGCCTGTGGCGGGAATGCATTGCTGTACAGGATGGTTACACAATGGGTCAAGGCATTACGTGCAGGTCAGACTGAGACTGCAGATTTGCACTGCACAGGTCGGCTGTCCATTCCATAAGATCACAATGACATCGTGAGTGGTCTCGTTGCCATGGACCATCAATGGACTGTCCGGGAGTTATCCGTAGAGGTTGGTCTCAGTCATCAAACTGTGTGGCATATCCTGACGAAATGTCTTCACATGAGGAAAATTGCATCCCGTTGGGTTCCACATCGACTCACTGAGGTACAGAAATGGCACCAGTATGCACTGGCTGGCATCCACCTGGACAGATACCGCAACAAAGGAGACGCATTTCTGCAGCGTATTGTCGCCATTGATGAGACATGGGCACGAGCCTATGAGCTGGAATTACAGCGTCAGTCAAATGAATGGCATCACCCAGGTTCACCACGTCCACAGAAAGTTCAACAGGAACCCAGTCGGGTGAAGCTGATGCTGATTGTGGCATATGACTACGAGGGGGTTATTCTTATGCATGCTGTGCCTCAGGGACAAACCGTCAACAGCGACTTCTATTGCCGATTTCTGGAGCGACATCTTTGTCTGTCTATGCGGCGCAAACGTCCACATTTATTGCGAGTCGATCATCCCATAGTGTTGCATGACAACGCACGTTGTTATGTCGCAAACATTGTCCAGCTTTTATTGCAACAGTAGCATTGGGAGGTTTTGGAACATCCTGCGTACTCACTAGACATGAGTCCTTGTGTCTTCGACCTGTTTCCGAAGTTGAAGGAACCCCTCCGAGGCCGTCGACTTCCTGACATGGCATCTGTAGTCCGTGCAGTAGGGCGCTCCATCGCAGTCATTGCCTTGCCAACGGTCCCCAACGGCTGCCCTACATCTGGCAAAAGGTCAGGGACTCTGCGGGTGACCACATTGAAGGAATATAATGCAATTGTACTTGTGAGTTCAATAAATATTGTGATCTATCAATGTTGCCACTACTTTATTTACAGCCCTCTTATATAATCTGTCATTTGGTGTTTGTAGTGGTCGTTCATTCTTTCTCTAACAGTTCTGTGGTATTTTCCATTTTTGCTTTTTGGTACAAAATGATGCATCATATGTTGCATTGTTTCTCTTAAGTTGCTGGTACTTGAGACATACAGTTTTTTTACTTATCCATTGCATAGGATTTCTTATTTCTCCTTTAGCTAGATTATATATAGCATCCCATGAATTATTAGATAGTGTAAGTGTACAACACATTTTCACGACACTGTTTTTCTTTTAGTGTTTTCTTTTTCCTACTATATGCTATTTTCATCCTTTACCTTGGAGTGCAAGGTCATTTTTTGTTTTTTTATATACACTGACTCTTTCCTCATTATTTTTAGTTTCCACAAGAGAGCTGACCTCTCATTGATGAGTTTTCTATTTGTTCAGAAATTCTAAAACATTTTTTGAACACTTTTTACTTTCTCTATATGCACTAAGTACATTTTACCGGAAATATATGTTTTAGGGTCCCCAATATCCAAAAAAAAAGCATTTTCACAAAAAGGTACGTGTGTGTGTGTGTGTGTGTGTGTGTGTGTCTGGGAACACGATAACTCAAAAACGAAAAGTCTGTAAAATACCAAACTTGGTATTTAAGTTTAGTATCTTCCAGGGATGTGACATGAAGATTTTGAGAAAAATTCCCCCACCCCCAACTACCCTTTACATAGAACTTATTTCGAAAATTTTGATTTTCTCAAAAATGGCTCCAACGATTTTGTTTAAAATTTCGTATATGAAACATATTTACCTGACAAATAAAATGTATATCTTGAATTTTCTAGGAATAGCCTCTGAAGAGTAGTTTATTCTGGATGAATTTTACGGAATTTTGAATAACTGCTAAACCGTAAGAAACTTACTACACAAAAAATGTAGAGCACGTTAAAACACACAGTTTATGTTATACACATTTTTTTCGTGGAGTTTGTTGTTTTTGAGACATTCCTTATTTTTGGTTTCTGCTATGAAAAACTTATATTTTTCTGATACAGGAACTTGTCAACTCCAATCCATGTAAACAAAGGAACTTCACTGACATAGCAACCAGCTTTTGACTATCACTTTAACCTATGGTAGTCCCTTATTTCGCTTTTAACTTACAAGGAAGCAAGTATTAAAGACTATTTCTGCTAATTTTTTCTGATTAGCATAAAGTAAATAGAAGTATAAGCTTTTTAAGAATAATTTGTTGCAGGGATATAGAGAAAGTCATGTGAATGGTTCACATCAGATTTTTTAGGATTTCTCTGTAATCTGTATTACTTTATTGGGATTAGTTTCTGTAATGACATATGTAGATAATTGTGTATCTAGTCTTCTTTCCCTTCATTTCACATTCTGTTAAGCAGTTTTCTGGAGATCTCAGTTGTCAATTCCATTTTAAATTCAAGTTTGTTATCATGTATGTTATGTTTAGTATTTTGCACACTTAGTTCTGTTTTATTTAAGACAGATTTCTTTATATTGAACAATTTATGATCAGAACAATTCTCATCTCTGATTTCCCATTGTTTTAGTTTTGATACTAGAGGGTTATTTGCTCTGGGTAGGTCAATGTTACTGTGCCCATTGCTACTTTCGAATGTTGAGTGGACACACTTCTTGTTCATAATACATAAATGTTTGTACACAAACATTCCTTCAATAATTTTCCTCTCGCAGTTGCAATTCTATCATGCCATGAAAATAGCAATCTGGGTTACTGTCCATGCTGATCAGTAGATCCATTCTATGAGTGGAAATCAATATTGCATCAATGTTATTAAAGCCATGATTTAGTTCAGATTTGATATCTAAATACATCCTAACAACTTATAATCAGAATTTATTATAGACTATTTCTACCACTACTATGTCTCCATTTGATAAGTTCTAAATTAGAATTTCATCAATCTGTTTATTTATAATTATTACTGTTGCTCTTCTTTTGTTATTTCCATGTGCAAATATTCTGCAATTCCAAGAAATTCTTGTGCTTTTTTATATACTATATATGGTTCTTGAATTAAAATATATCTAAATTGCTTGAGTATACTGCACCCATTAAATTGTCTGTAGTTATCCTAGAATGTTGTAAATTAATTTGTTTACATTTATATTGATAGTTTGTATTTTCTTATTATTATTCTCACTTGTGTTACATCATTTGCATTACTTCCAGTGTTTGCCATTTCAGTTCTTAGTATTCATTTGTATCTCCTCAAGGACCCTGAATATGTTTATGAGCATCTTTCTTCTATCCTTCTTTTTTTATTTTTAGAAAATGCTTTGTAAAAATGTTACATTTAACAACTATCCACTTTCCCTGCAAATTGCTAAGAAGATTCAAGCTGAAAGGTGAAAAGTTATGCTGCACACATAGTAAAATGTATGCTGAGTTTCTGAATGCATCTGTAATTGCTTGCGCTGATTCAATTCAACTTATTCATTATTCTCCATGTAAATAGCATTAGCTTTTGTTAATAGTACTTAAAAGTTCCAATAGCAGCTCTTTTGTTAGTTTCTATCAACACCTGTTGAGGAGCAAGCCAGAACATGGAGCAGAGCATATCCGGGATGGGTGGTCAGGCCATGTGTACCTTAAAATTAGACATAGAAAAGGAACAATCTACTTTCTTACAATCGTTTGAATTCCAGCTCGTCATTTTTGATTCCTTAGAAATATCTGAATCACTGTTTCATAGAGTTTGGATTTACTCCCTCTTACACCATAAAAGCAACTCTTTCTCAATGGAAACAGGCTTAAACTAGTTATTTAGTGATCTGTTTGAGTAGCATGGTAGATTGTGTGGCTCCTCTTCAATAATAAGAATTTTCTCTTTTAGATGACTTTGCAGAAGCAAAATTAGCCACATTGTTAGCAATCAACGTGGCTAATTTATATATTTCCTGAATCCATTTAATAAATTAACATGCTGTTAATTGTAGAGAGTCGTTTTGCAGTGTTTTGTTTAGTGTGATAGTGCTGGGTTAAACTTAACCAGAAATATTTATAATAAGAACTGAAGCTTTCCTGGTAACGTATTAATTCAAAATCATCTTGGGCTTCGAACCAGGTAAAAACGTATTAGCCTGACACCAACGTTTCGAAGAAGTGCATCTTCCTCGTCTTCAGGGTGAACTGATGGATTGAGCTTGAGGAGACTGGTATTTATAAGAGCTGGAATGAAGCTAACATCTGATATTATGGCCTGGTATTTAAGATGACTGAGACATGGGGATGGACTTCATAGAAAACTATTTATAGCAGTTATATGGCTAATGTTTTGTGTTTGAGCACGCTGCTAGAAAATAAGCCTTGGAAGACTGCAGGTAGAGGATTAGGTGTTAAGGCTCTTTAACATCGGTGTCCATGCTGAACTTAGTTGTAGGCCAGAATTGCGATTTCGATTATTTGTTTCAGATGAGATGGCTAAAGCTTCTTTTACTCTCCTTTCCCAGTAGTTCGAACACTTTGCCACTATCTTGGTGTTGGTAAAGTTAGCTCTGGCTTTGTTCTATACAGTGTTCAGCCAGTCCAGATTTTTCGGGTTGCATAAGCCTTATTGATCTTTGGTGTTCAGAAACGCGTGTGGCAATAGTGCGTCCTGTTTGGCCAATGTACGCTGCGCTGCATTCGCAAGAAATGTGGTAGACACCAGGTACTCTTAGAGCTAAATTATCTTTAACTGGCCTGACCAAATTTTTGATTTTAGGTGGTGCCTTAGGATGGTTTTGACATTATATTTGTAGAGTACTCTACTAATCTTTCCCGAAAAATTGCCAGTAAACGGTATAAAGGCTATAGCAGCTGGCTTGTCTTTTTGTTGAGTGTTCTTGCTGGGGTTTCTTTTTCGTCCGGCTCTTTTCAGCGCAGATGTGATGTCCTTGGCTGAATATCCATTTTGTTGGAGTGTGAATTTTAGGTGTTGAAATTCCGTTTGCAGATTATCTGGGTCTGATACAGAAACTGCTCTATGTGCCAATGTGTTGAGAATGCCCATTCGTTGTGACTTAAGCTGATCAATTATCAGTTTAAATCCAACAATATCCAACAAATAAACAATTATTATCTGAAAATAAATGGCATATTAATTATGGACGCTCTTTAACTACTGTGGTTCTCAGCATCCCATTCTAAATTGGGCATGAAAGATCACTTAATTTTGCTCAGAGGCCTCTCTGTCAGGCTTGAGGTTCTTTTACATGCTGTAAATTCCTTCCAAAAGAAGTCATGCTAGGATTTTTACACCCAAAAAAATCATTGTCCTCCGCTGGGTTTGAACCCGCAACCTTGCATATACGAAGTTAGCATAGTAACCACTACACCATGGAGATTATCTGAAAAGTGCTATATCTGATCTCTTATTGTAAATTCACCATATGTACAGTTCATTTTGAATTTTTAGCAGATTAACAAGAACCCCATTGATTATCTCCAGTTTTTTTAACAAATCACGAGAAAAATACTCTTTTTTGCTGAAATATGCAAAGGATGTTGATCTGATTGATATCTAATTACTAATATTATCAATAATTTAAAAGTATAGCATCCAGCAATAGCCCATTTGTAGTTAATTGTGTAAGCTTTTCTTTTTGAACTGAATCACTTTTTCGTCTCCTTTCCTTGCTCAGTTGAAGCAATTTTATCACAGCAGTACAAAATTTCAGACTGAAGTATACTGAATGCTCATCAGAAATGCAAAGTTAAATTAAAACCATTAATAAAAATACATTTTTAAGATTGCTTTGGAAGTTAGCAAATCCTCTGTCAGTGCAGTCAAATTATGGGAGGTCTCTATTTTGACTAACATGATCTAAAAACATAATTAAAGCTTCTCTGTTTTCACTGATTGTATCGACAAATCTAGAGTTAAAATTTCATTGAATTGAAGATAGTGAAAGTAGAAAGTTTATGTAGGTACTACTTTGAGAATGAGAAAAAATGGCAGGCAGTTTAAGATTGCTAAAATTATAAGCCCTTTGTTACATTCTAAAACTATTGTAAAACTAAATTCATAATTGGAGCAAAACAGTGCATGAAGAGAACTTTAGGATATTTTTCCAGTGCTTCAAAGTCTATTGGGATGGCTACTCATCACAGAAGATCCACCATTTGTCTTAGCAGTTAGCTTATTCAGACAGTTGTGTGTGTCTGTTGTTTCATTAACATGGTTGAAAAGAGCTTGTGCAGTTCTATCATGATATCCAAGAAATCTTTCACAATTTTCTATCACTGGAAAATAATGTAAAATAGTGTCTTTTTTCATCTGTTGCTTATGTCTAATGCTACTTAACCATAATAGGTATGAAATCTGTGTTCTGATTTCACCATAAATTTCATTTCTCAATACATCAGCTACAAAATGTATAAAGTAATTTTGAATGCTTGCTTACTGTAGAATTATTTAACTGTTCTTTTAACATGGAATCAAACTTTGCACTTGCAGTAATGAGTCTACATAATAGTTTGAATTAGTTTCATTAGCCATCATTAAATTCTGAAG
The DNA here is from genome assembly GCA_030762935.1 of Hymenopus coronatus. Classification (NCBI taxonomy): domain Eukaryota; kingdom Metazoa; phylum Arthropoda; class Insecta; order Mantodea; family Hymenopodidae; genus Hymenopus; species Hymenopus coronatus. Next base: position 27,850,021 of record CM060889.1, read on the forward strand.
CTGCTATAATTGTAAATGTGAAAGATGGAGGGAAGATACCACATAAGTACTATAAACTCAAGTAGTTGAAACTGAAACTAATAACCTAGCTTGCATAGCATAATATGCATGCAGTCCTGCTGTGTAACTATCACATTACAAAACTTGGTTTCAGTTATCGAACATAAGATAAAGAAAACTTTTTTCCCATTTATCTTTGGGTAACAACACAAGCTTGAAATACCCAGAGCAAAATGAAATGCAGTTTTATTTATGGACACTCTTTAACTACTTTGGTTCTCAACGTCCCATTCTATGTTAGGCATGAAAGACCGCTTAATTTTGCTCAGAGGCCTCTTTATCAGACTTGTGGTTCTTTTATGTGCCATAAATCTACAACAAGGTACCAACAACTTTAATTCTCTTCTGAAGGAAGCCATGCTAAGGAGTTTTACGCCCAACAAAATCCATTGTCCTCCACCAGGTTTGAACCTGTGGTATATGAAGCATGGTAATCACTATTCTACAGAGGGAGATCACCCAGAGGAGATGCCACTGATGTATACAACTTTTATCCCCAATGTAAATGCATTATAGACCTTCAACATTAAAGTAAGAATTAAAAATAAACTACAGAATATTGAATTAAATTCAGAAAAAAAAATTAGAAAAAATAATATATAGCGTTCATTGAAGTTTAGCAAAAAAAGTGATTACACATTTTTCTGGTAATTCTATAGTGTTCTTATTATGGTGGCTATTTTGTTTAATGACACATGATCATAGGAAGTGGCCAATCCAGTACATTGGTGCGTAAAATTCCAACCAATTGGAACTCATTATCTCTGCATTCTAATCATTTTTTTATCACACTCATGTGTAATTATTTTTCTAAATTTATCACATTCATGTGCATTTGTTTTCTCTCTAAACTAATGTTTGTCTAATAATAATAATAATAATAATAATAATAATAATAATAATAATAATAATAATAATAATAATAATAATAATAATAATAATAATAATAATAATAATAATGTCAATGTGTAGTGATATTCCCGTACATTATGGCGGAAGTTCTAAAACATGTTTATTTTATACCACAATAATATAATGTAGCAATACAAAGAGATCTGAAATTTACGATATGAACATCAAGTTGCAGTGTTTAGGTGCAAATATACATCAAGGCAAATGGGATTGTAGGAGTATTATTCTTTGTGTCCATGTAGGCTAAACATTGTTGTTTTATTCACGAAATATTGTATTAAATACAACTCAAGCTGCAACTTTTTGATCGCAACTCGTTTGTTTGCAAATTTATCAATAAAAGTTGAAGCTTTGTTTATCTTACTTATGATAAAATATCTACTTACAGGCTGCGACGGACATAACACCACATTACAGAGCCAAGTATGAAGATGGTTTTATCACCCCTTGTTATAGGCCACTAGTATGGAGCGTTTTGCTCTTACTTTGACGGGTGTCTCTGGACTCTCTCCACTCCCAAACTACCCTCATTGTTGTTACCACTCGAGTGAGTCAATCTTGATGCAGGCTGAGCTACGCCGGAGGCAATGTCATCGGTAGTGGATCTTCAAAACCAGGTACATGGGAGATCTACTCTTTTGGTAGTGGAGTGAGTCTAGAGGCATCCGTCAACGTAAGAGTAAACCCACCTTCATACTTGGCTCTTCAATGGGGTGTTATGTCCGTCGCATACTAAGCAGTATACACTCGCATACTTGGCTCCCATCATGTGGGACGATTAAGACCATCGCAAAGTCAAACTATGAGTTACCTGACATCATTTCCTTCTCCTGAAATTTTCTGTATCATTCACAAAATATCTACTGATGATTATAATCTTACCTAAATGACGCAAACATATTATTTACCTTGTGTGGAGATGAAGGCATTTTTCTGTTTGTAGCCATCAACAAAATTAGCATTTATGTAATCACTGCAAGGATCCCCATCTATCTGTGACAGTAACACTCTACTGTGGTCATAACACAGGACATCTGTGTAACGGTTCTTTGGTAGGTTGGATCTCAGACTGTAAAGAAATAACAAAACTAGATTAAGTATAATAAAATGTACATAAAATGTGAAGTTCCATTTTATCAACCAGTTAAATAATTGTTGACAAAACTGAAACAGATAATTTATAAATTCTTCCAGTATTAATAAAACAAATTTAATAATACACTTTTTAAAGTTTCTATAATACAATGATGTGTCAAATAAGAAATATGATTGGGAATTGACAAAGAGAAGGTAGAGCTCACAATGTGAGTTCATGCATCTTCTATTTCTTATAACCAGAAGCATGGGTTTTTATCTTTCATGATAAATCAGAAAGTAGGTCAATTATGCATTTGACATAATTTTGAAATGATGTTATATATTTTTTTTTATTTTGTATAGAAAATATGCATTTATTTCAAGTTACAAAAATTAAAATCTGATGAGTTCCATTCACATGACTTTCTCTACATCTCTACAACAAATTATTGTTAAAAAGCTTATTCTTCTATTTACTTCATGCTAATTGAGAAAAAATTAGCAGAAATTGTTTTATTACGTGCTTCCATGTAAGTAGGAGGGAAATAAGGGAGTACCCTAGGCTAAAGTGATAGTCAAAAGCTGGTTGCTATATGATTGAAGTTCCTTTGTCTGTATGGACAGGAGTTGACAAATTTCGGTATGAGAAAAGTATTTTATAGCAGAAACTAATAACAAGGAATAACTCAAAAATGATCAACTCCATGAAAAAAATGTATATAATATAAATTGTGAGTTTTAATGAGCTCTACATTTTCTATCGGCAAGTTTTTGTCTATCTCTTACGGTTATGCAAAATTCCATAAAATTCATCCAGAATAAAGATGTCTTCAGAGGTTATTCCCAGAAAATTCAAGATATACATTTGTGTTATTTTTTAATCAAAATCATTAGAGCAATTTTTGAGAATATCAACATTTTCGAACATTTTTCCATATAAGGGATTTGGGGGTGGGGGGGATTTCCTTCTATGTTGCCTGCTGATTAAGAATGCTATGCCTTTTGACTTAAGATTTCTTAGATGAAATGTGTGATGGTATTTAGCAGGAAATAAATGTTGAGATTTTTAAAAATCTTTATAAAGGGGCTTGAAACTAAGACTAATGCACAGTACATTTAAATGAATGATTTTAAGAGCTAGGACCTTTTAAATTACCATTAAACTATATGCATTCTGAAGCAGAAAAAATTACACAATTACTTTCTGTTAAAAATAGAAATTATCAAATTTAAATTTGAAATGGCTGTTGTAATTGGATGTTTTAAAAACTAGGAATTTTAAATGACTAAAGACCAGTATTCTGGACCAGAAACAATCACACATTTGCTTTTCATAAAAATAGAAAATATCAAATTTAAATTTTGTCATTTTAGGTTTCCTACTCCGCCCCCCTTCCCCTCCTTTTTGAGCTAACAAGGTAGAAATCAAAATTTGTAAAACAGTTTCCATCTAGTTGGAATTGTGGAAGGGTCAGCTGTAAGAGGGGCGGCTGTACCACTATGCCTCTTTGCAATCCTTCCAAAATACAAATGAGAATAAGAAATTTAATAAATATTAATAGAGAACTAAAGAGTAAAAGATTTTTCAGAAAATGGTTTTGGCCTTTTTGTAAATTCTATGCATGTTGAGCCTGCAAGGATCTACAACTACAGTTAATATCTGCCAAAAAGTATGTTTGTTTAAAATATTTGTTTGGCAATAAACATGGTGTAAACAGAAATCAATTGCAAAATACATATAATTAAGATTAATTATTTGTGGCCATGTTTGCTTCTACATATTTGCATAAGCAACTGTTTTCACAAAAGAATTATACAAGGTCAAAATAATGATTTTATTTGACTGACAAACATGTACTAGCACAGCTGAAAATAGCCTCTATTGGAAATAATTTAAAATGCAAAGGAAGAAATTTTACTATTTTACTTAGTCTAAACTGTGTACTAAAGAAGTCAGTGTTAAAGGAATTAGTTGTATTAATATTTATGGATTTAATTTTAAGTATCTTTGTTTGGTTATGATTTTGTCACATGGACTAATAACATTAAGATTCTGAATTTGTATTTTAATAGTTTTAGCAAGTATTCCGTTATTTGTTATAAATTGTATAATAAATCAGCACTGCACTCATTATTGTTTCAACATCTCTTGGTGTATTTCAAACTATTGGTGTTAGCCACATGGGTTGCATGTGAAGTGATTTTGGGTTTGTCCTTACCTGCGCTACAGAGTTTTGTAAAATTTGGAAAATAAATAGTCATACAAATATATTCAATTACAGGTTTAACCATGAAGTATTCTGCATGTATCTCTTTCAAAAGGGAGGTGCCAAAATGTAATGTTTACAAACATCATACCAACCAAAATTTGGACCAGATAACTGTTGTTGATCTAATGTTCCATCAACATCAAATTGATGGTTTTGATCCATCAATTTTTCTCTAGTCAGCCAATATAAATTTGTATCTTCCCATCTGGTGCAGCTTTCCTCAATTCTGTGCATTCCACTAGGTGTTCTCCATTTAAAATCTTGTCTGCATTGCAGATCTTACATGCATTGTCATTCATAAAACCAAACCTATTTAGATGTTCTGCCAATAGTTGTGTAGTGGCTAGTCTGAAGTGAGCAACTGCTTCTTTCCTTGGGACAGCTTTTATTTTTTTTGCTATTTCTTTTATGTCGAAGTAATTTTATTAGAAATTTCCTTTTGAATATTATTGGTATTTTTGCTGTATATTAATTTTGATTTTTTAGTTTTGCATCTAATCTACAAGACTTTATAGGTTTTGAGTGTAGCACTGCACCCTTTTTGGCCAGAAAATCTACAGTCTCGTTACCAATCACTTCCACATGTGCTGGTATTATCTGTAGTATTATCTGTTGAAATTTTGTTTGGAGTAATCTTTAATAAGATTTCACCTCACGGGTGTGCCTAGTAAAATTGCAGATACCTGTAGAGCTGGTATAAATGTGATTGCTCCAAATATTCTAACAATTTATGAATCTTAAGATTCATTTATTTCAAGGGCATAAAAACATATTAAAATTATTAAATCTCGAAAATTATTGAAAATTTGTTCTAATGCTTTTAGAGTTCAGGATACATAAATAAAACAAAAATTATTGGATGCCTAAAACATGCATAATTTAAATCTGCCATTGGTTTTAACAAGACTTGCTTCAGATGATGAAGATACAATTATAGGTATTTTCTGTCATTAGATTCTACTCACCTTATGGATAAAAATCCATATTTGGAAACATCTGTTTAGCTAGTTACACTTGAAGTGATATTAGTTTTAAATAGCATTTCACTAAGTGCCACCTTATGCAACTCTATGCATAAAAGTAAACAAATGATAATACACACCGTGCTATGTTGAAAGAGCCATCAGGAGGTCGTGACCTAATCTCTGCATAATCTTGAACCAGGCCCACTCGACCCCTACTCCTAACACTCTCCACAAATTGGTCCATGGACATGCCATGGCCCATATCACAATGCAAGCTGTCATCATCTGAAAAGCCACTGCTTGCAGAAGAAGCTGGTGGAGCAGGTGATGAAGCCCCTGTAGAGAGAAACAAAGTTTAAATTATTCAAATTCTATTTATATATTTGTAATACTTGAACAACATCCTTTGAACATGTTTATTTAAGTGTTTTGTGCTTCTTCACCCATTATTAGGCTAGCAAAATATCCAAGTGTTTGGGATACACCATACCAGTAGTGTAAAAATATAGCAATTTTTAAAGCATTTATCTTTGCAACATTGAATTTGACCAAGCTTTCTGCTTGAGCACTTTTGCTTCTTCTGTCCTTTCAGTAGTTCAACTTTGAATCTATAGCGAAATAGCAACAAAGTTCTACAAGTACAGATTTAAATGCACAAATGAAAAAAATCTCTAAATTATTATGCTATGTTTGCCATAAAAATTCAAGTAGGGATTTAAGAATTAATAATTAACTCTTTAAATAACAAATTATTATTTGACATGCTCAAAAGTCTTTCACATTGACATAACATCTGTCTGTAAACTATTGAAATATGGATAGACATTCAGATAAAGAATTTACAGTACTGTCTTACCTCTCCTAGAACAATAACTTAAGCAAAACTATTTTTCAAGACATCTTAAGAGAGTTCACTGAATAGCATAGCATACTAAATACAGATTATATTTTCATTTAAAGGTACAGTTCTTCAAAACTGAATTTCTTGTTTTCAAATGTCATTCTGAAGCTATTGAAGAAAAGGGTTAGGAAAAAGAAGGGTAGAAAGGAGAAGAAGGAGAAGGAAAATATATAAAAGAAGAAGATAAATAACAATACTTTAAATGTGAATCCTAGTATTTTTAGAACTAATGTGTTAATGTGTACATTCTTACTTTGTCCCATTCAAAGCTACTAGCAATCTCTGGTTGGCCACAGCAAAGGTTTAGCAAGGTAACACTAAGCTTGCTTAATTATCTGTCAGTTTCATAACTATTTCATAACAAGTAGATGGGGGAGTCAATAGGTCCACTTAGTTCCTTGGGTCTACTGTGGTATAGCAAAAGTTATGAACTTGTCTTGATTTTAATACAACAATTAATAATTGTAACAATTCTCCACTTATCTTTTTGAAATGCAAGGACTAGTTTCACAATAAAATGATCTATTGCATCATCAGCTCATTTTCTTTTAGATCTTGTTTATTTACATTGTAATGGTTACTGCTACTAGGTGGATTGTGTACTAAGGCTTTGCTAACTACTGGAATCAAAACAAATTTGTTGTGAGAATGAACTGGTGGTATATCAAAATTCATTGCATGATTTTTATTCTTTAATATAAATATCTTCTCCCAAAACATTAAATCTGTGGGTCCATTTAAGGTTTTAATAATTTAACATCTGGTTTTATTTCATGATTAAATTTCCAAAAAATGTTCTGCCACAGCTGATTTATCAATTTGTTTTTATTTAATATTCCTTAAGTGCTCTTTTACTCTGGTTTCCAAAATATGTATAGTCTTACCAATGTAAACAAGGTCACAATTTAATTAATAAATGCCAATTTCATCTTTTTTAGAAAAACCTAACAAATTTTTTATACTGTTTTATTTTGAGGAACAAATATTATACCATGCTCCTTGAAAATATGTATTAATTTTTTATTTGTCCAATAAGTAAATGTTTTAAAAATGTAATTATCTTTTATTTTTTTAAGAGTAGAAACCTCTTTAATAACTTTTTGATATTTAAACTTCTCAATTTTTTTTATTTATAAAACCATGAATTAAAGCATTGTTGATAATGTGTTTATATTATTTATAGAATTCATTTTTATATTTATAAGTTATTGTCTTGATTTGTCACCTTAATTAGTGGAAGAAGTACTGTGGTAGAGGGAATAGCTACAAATTCAATAAAATGTACTTTGCTGAAACATGTCATCCATAGTAGCTTATAAAGCTTAATTTAATATTAATCAAACCTAAAACAACTTTCTTCTATAGATTTACATTTCAACTGGCATTTGATTAAAAAAAAAATAAATAAATAAAATAAAATTTAATTCCATTAAAAACATAATTGAACACATACTTCTAAATATAAAATGTTGATTTTTATAAATATGCATATTCTTCCTAATACAATAAAAGTAGTATCTGTAAAAATGCTTAAAAAGTAACAAAAAACTTAAATGAAAAAAAAAATTGATTTTCACTCATAAAGAAAATTTCTACTAAAAATGCTACCCTCCATGTCAATGAATCTTCTAAAACAAAACACAAAAAAAAATGTGAACTGTGACTAAAATTTGTTTTACTTGTTCTATTTAAATGTTTCACCATTATTTTTTATTAATAAAAAGAATTGCATACGAATATTAAAAGGATATTGGGAAGTGCATTTAGCAGAATAAAGGAAATCTGAAATGTAATAACTTAACAAAGTTTATGCATGGTCATGTAGTTTGAAAATAAACATGTTTAAATGTCAAAACAAGTCTGGCATAATGAGAATGGCTAGGTAATAAAAATACTCCATTGCTAAAAGCAAATTGGTAGGTACTATAATGATTACAAGTAAGAATCATTCTTGAGGCTGTAGCAGTTAATACAGAGAGAAGAATTTTACTAATATAACCCACAACAATAATAAAATACTGTAGCATGTTATTTAAGTTAAAACCCATGAAGAAGTTGTAAAATCTGCTTCCAATATGTATTTTCAAACTTTATAGGGCATAATCATGCAAAAATTTATTTGTTTGAAAACCATTTAACATCTTTTTCATCCACTTTTAACACTGAAGGGTATCAGTGATTTTGACTTTGGGAATGGCTTGTCATAAGCAATAATATTAATTCATTCACATTAGTTTTGATTATACACATGGAATCTCTCTGTCTCTTTCTAACTCAAGGAAGACTAATTCTATACTCTTTCAAGCAGAAATTTAACCACCAACACATTAAATATATGGCACCTAATCAAAAAAAGATTATGTTAAGCTCATTAAAAATAATTGCCTTCTATGTATCAAATAGGATGAGAAATACAACTCCAGCATTTCTGTGCATATGAATGGCTGGCAGAAAAACTAAGAAGGTGATATACATCAGATGGTGACCAGTGGTAGCTCGTGGTGTTAAAAAGAGGTGGAAAAAACTGTATGCAAGATTATATTAAAAATAAAAAAGAAAGAAAGAAAGAAAAAAAAAAAGAGGTGCATGCTAAAACACTCTAGTATATAACCATCGAAATTCAGCAAACCTAAAACCTTTTAATTTTTATAATATACCATTCTGGGGATTTTAATCTTTCTTTATGAAAATTTGCAATGAATTAATTGGCTATCCACAATTATGGTGCTTCTTGTCCTTACCATTTCATGGTCAATAATTAGAAAGGTTTCAAACAAAATACACTCAACATTTGTTATAAACATAAAAAATCTGATGTGTTCCATTCGCACTACTTTCTCTATAGCTCTGCAACAAATTGTTGTTAAAAAGCTTATATTTCTATTTACTTCATGCTAATTGAGAAAAAATTAGCAGAAATAGTCTTATTAGTTGCTTCCTTGTAAGTAGAAGCGAAATAAGGGAGTACCATAGGTTAAAGTGATAATCAAAATCTGGTTGCTATGTGACTGAGGCTCCTTTGTTTCTATGGACAGGATTTGACAAATTCTTGTGTGAGAAAAACAAGCTTTTTAAAGGTGAAATCAAAAACAAGGAATAACTCAAAAATGATCAACTCTACAAGAAAAATGTATATAACATAAATTGTGTGTTTTAATGTGCTCTATATCTTTGGTGTGGTAAGTTTTTATCTATCTCTTACGGTTTAGCAGCTTTCCAAATTCTGTAAAATTCATCCAGAATAAAGTAGTCTTCAGAGGCTATTCCCAGAAAATTCAAGATATACATTTTATTTGTCAGGTAAATATCTTTAATACACGACATTTTAATCAAAATCATTAGAGCCATTTTTTAGAAAATCAAAATTTTTGAAAAAAGTTCCATGTAAAGGATAGTTTGGAGTGGGGGGATTTTTCTCAAAAGCTTTGTGTCGCATCCCTGGAAGATACTAAACTTAAATACCATGTTTGGTACTTTACTGACTTTTTGTTTTCACAGACACAAGGACACACAGACTCACATACACACACACACACAGACCTTTTTCTGAAAATGCTTTTTTTGGATACAGGGGACCCTAAAACATTATTTCCAGTGAAATCTCGGTATCAAATTTTTGGGTATATAGTGCATACAGAGAAAGTAAAAAGGAAATGAGGCCAAATTTATTTATACTCAGTTTTCACTTGTTAATTCTACTTGATGTTGTAAGTAATGTAATGGATGGATGGACTAACTGACCAACTAACTGACAAACAGACCAACTGACTACCCATTTAATGCTCTTATTTTACAACCTACAAGCTGCTGCCTGAGAGTGCAAGAAAAACACTTTAGTGTTGAGACAGAAGTTCTTCACTTTTAGATAAGCAATAATGATGTTACATTACCATGGAAATCACCCCAAACAAGAGAAATACTGTACCCAACCTACCAAAATATTTACCTTCTGGTGGGTTAAGCAGAGTGATTTCCCCTCCCCTTGAAGTCAGGATAAAAAAGAATAGAAACAAGTTGATAACTCCAATGTCTACATTACCCAAACTAAACAACTCATGACAAATGACTTTTGATTTTTGTATTTAATACTCAATTTAAAGCAGATTGAGAAATTATGTGAGCAGGAAATATGTGAAAAACTCTTTGTCTCTGATAATGATGTTGAAACTAAACACTTTTTCTCATTAACCTACCCACAGCTCCTCCATATTAGTTGGTTAGTGATCTCATTCAAAAAATACTTCTTTCATTCAGCATAATGTCATTTATGTGTGTGAATGGTTTTGAGGCTTACAAGATAGCTTACCACCACTGCCAGAACTGTGCTGCCAGATATCGCCGTTGTCCAGGTCTCGTGATGATGTTATCTCCAGGTCTTCCTCCTCTTCCTCAGGTCCAGATATTGGTGAGTGACAAGATCTGCGTTCTCCTGCTTCCACAGAGCCTCCATGGCTGCACATCAACTCACCCTAAACAAACAATTACATTTACATAGGTGGGCTTCAGGGTAGTTCAGCGGTTTCATTCAGAACTCTCATACTAGAGGTCCATGGTTTGATTCCTGACTTTGGAGTGGCAATTTTATGTCACTCTTCAATTCTAACTAGATTTATATAGCATCCCAAGGCTAAACATGGTTAGGAGTGCACAGTAAAAGTCCTCTTTGCATTGGCATTTGTATCATCATCCTACCATTGTAGTAAGGGGTATCTCCCCCTGGAAGCCTCTAGCTAGTTAATATGTCCAGCCATTGTTTGGAAGTTTTGTCAATACAACATTATCATTTATGTAGGTAAGTTTTATAATAATATTATAACATAAATTGATATATTAACTAGATATACTAACATTTTACAAAATTTTATTAATTCAGCAACATAGGTTTTTACATAGGTTCAATATACTTAGACCATAAGTACTATCACAATTTTAAAAAAAAATCAAGTGAAGAAACAGATAATATAACTGGAAAAACTTTTCTATAATTTACAAAACTCTTAGCTCTTTTTAAATAATCTTCTACATCTTATCCATCTTCAGCATTAACACTTGCTCTCAAGTGTGATGGCCATTCATGTATAGCAATCAGTATTTAGATTGTCTCCTGTTTATTTTAGGGATAAATTTAAAAGATGCAAATTGCAATGTTACTATGTTTGAAACAGAAGATTGTAATTTATCAAGTTTTTCAGAGCTTGTAATCCTGAGGATTGAAGTCTTCTGGATGATTACCCTTCTCCATGCCTAATTCACTCTGGAAAAAGTAAATGTAAATGGCATGTTATTTATGGACGCTCTGTAACTACTGTGGTCCTCAGTATTCCCATTCTAAATTGGGCGTGAAAGACCGCTTAATTTTGCTCAGAGGTCTCTCTATGAGGCTTGAGGTTCTTTTACGTGCCGTAAATCTGCGACGTGGGACCAATGGCTTTACTTCATTTCTGAAGGAAGCCATGCTAAGGATTTTTACAGCCAGCCAAAAAAATTCACTCTGGAATATTGAACTTAATTCAAGTATGGAACATGTTCTCTTTCATGGAATTCTTCAGGTTGCAACTGCAGAGAAAGGCAGGTTAAATACTGCAAAAAAAAAGGCTTTTCTCAGATAAACATTACCAACAATTTTTATGAAAGGGTGTTTTGGAACAGTGATACATATGAATATGTATACATAGGTGATACTTAAAGAGTTACAAATCGCACTCAAACATTCTATGGCCAAAACTGTTAAAGAGTTACAGATCTTACAGTTATGCTACTTACAAATATTTTAAAAGCCAGTAAAGGATTATGATGTAAACATTTGTGAGTATCAAAAACTTGAGGTATAAGAGTCAAAATAAAATATAACAGACAGAGTTTAATTCCATTTTGGGTCAATCTTGTGAATTAATTGTTTCTTCCACACTAGCCAAGCATAGGACAGGAGTTGGAAAGTTAAGAGTCAGACTGAAAAATTTAATGCCATAGCTGGAATTTTAACCACAAATCTCCTGGTTTCAATAACCACTGGGTAGGAGAATTACCAAATAAAATCTCAATAATATAAATAAAAAAACAAAGCATTTATATTTAAAACACCTTTCTTCTATTAGTAAACATTCATTGTAACTTTGCTCAAAAAACTACTAAGAAGCAAAGAAAAAATGCTGATCCATTCTCTTTCTCTGATATATATTTATATATGGAATGGAAGAGGCTGAACCTAAATAACAAACTTGGTATTATAGGACATTTCATTTTTGCATTATACTGCTCTCGCTCTCTCTCATATGCCTGCATGCAAATGCATGTGCACGCATGCAGACACGATGCACATACACAGGTGCACACACACACACACACACACACACACACACACACACACACACACACACACACACACACACACACACACACACACACACACACACACACACACACCTTTTTCTAAAAGTGCTTTTATAGGTTCAGTTGGCCTTAACAATGCATTTTTGGTAAAAATCTCCTTATAAAATTTTTGGGTGGAATACAATGCTTTGTCGAAAATACATGGTATATAAAATTAACTCAGCATTAAATAAAAAATTATTTTCTGAGTAAAATATTTTGGAAAGCAATCTCTGTAGTGAGGCTATATACAAACAATATTAAAAAGCATGGTAAATTTAGAATTTTTCTCTCCTCTGAAAAAATTTGTTAGCATGTTACAGGAGAACTCCAACAGCATAAACTGAGCAAACTGAATACAGCAAAAGCACCATTCATTACTATTCATATAATAGGTTCTTTGAAAATTTCAGTTTATAACACAAAATTGTTTCATCCATTTAGAAGACATCTTAGAAAATTTTAACCACTTAGCAGATTTCGTTTGATCAACACATCTTCTTAATTGGAATAATTTATTCAGTTCTATCATTAACAGTGATACACTTCTAATTTGGTTTCAACTAAATAAGGATAATAATTATTTATCTTACTATCAGGTCAAAACTGATTACAATTAATTTGCTACTTACTTAATTTCAACTAAATAAGGAAGATTGATATTTCAGTGCTAAATTTTAATAGACCCAATCCTAGACCTCATGCTACAGTAAAAATATCTTTATTCTTAATTATAAAACAAAAGAGGTCCTTTCTTCACTTTGCACAAATTTATCAATATACACCTGATTGTGACAGTCTGCAAAACCCTACTATTTACATTAGCCTGATACAGCACATTTTGATCTATTTGGCACCCTGGAGACATACCTGCTCTATGTTTGCAGCAGATCCGTTAGGCAAAGGATTGCCAGTGGCAATGAGTGCAGAATCCATTGCTGCTGCTGAGCCAAGAGGAGATGCCACGTCGCAAAGATCGCCATGGCGGTTTGTCACGGACTTGAGGCAATGCAGGAGCCACGCAGCATGGTCTACAGCCAGCTCGCCTCCCAGTCGTGAAGGCAGTGAACCTCTTGGGATATGCAATGTCAGCTACAAAATGCAAACAAAAGTTATAGATTCTTCAGATTCTTCTGGTTTGGGTGGTAGCTTACTGATCCACTTATTAAGGTATGTTTAAGGGTGGTGATGGGTGAAATTCAGATTTTTCACAATCTTGTTGCTAAAAGTTTAATTTTCTGTGTACAAATCAGAAGTATAAAATGACATTGCTCTGCTGATTTCATTCTCTAAGTTAACAATTTCTGAGTTATTAACAATATATTAATAAAAAGGGAGAAAGAACTTATTATCTACTGTAAAAGAAACATTTCTTAAATTCTAATGCCTCTGCACAAATTACATTTTTTTCAATTAATGTTTTAATGTTGAGTTACATGCTAAGTTTTACAAAGAACAGTTTTGGAAGATAAATTTTCAGCTTTCTAACATTTATTTTGTGGATAAAGTTTTGAATATATATGTTGAAAAATAGGTTGCAAAATGATTTTTAAATACCTCTACCAAGGGTATTTATAAATGAAGATATTTAATATACACATAGATATAATTAAGGTAACTTGATGATGTTATAGGGTTTTTGAGACTTTGCATATGGTAACAGAATTTCTTTATATGTTTAAATTTAATTACAATAATTGTCTTATTTCAATGCTATAATAAACTTTTAACTCTTGTCGCTACAATCTTTTTCATAGTTTATGACTGCTCTCTCTAAACCAAATGCACTTTCTGACAGATCTTGAAGGGCTCTTTATCTTCCCTTTTATACCTCCTGAGTATGGAGCAGAAAACTTTCAGAAGCAGTGGTCATTATTTACATGTGATTTACACACAGTTGTGCCTATGTTATACCCAGGTGAAAAATGTGAGCTGCCAGCTTGTACTGTGTTATTTTATGCACACCTGCAACAATAACCTATGAATCTGTTGAAAAATATACAGCAATTCAGAGTATTTGGTGTGTAGTCACAATAAATGTATGTATATATACACACAGGGTGGCGCAGTTAAAAGCAGTCCGCCTCCCCTATGAATGTGAATGCAATATTTCAACTTTTATATGTATTCAAGCTTAACATTGCTATAACAATGGACTGTTTTATGCAATTATCAATTGTTAGCATTCTTCTGTCAGCATTTCAGTTTATTTCATCAGAGAACTTCAATGTTTCCTTTGCATTCGGCAAAATGACTTTCTCAATAGAAGAAAGAATTGAAATTGTGGAAGCATATGTGAAAACAGACTCCATTAAACACACTCACAACATTTTTGGAATCAAGTATCCGGATAGAGAACTACTAGCAAAGAGAGCAATACAGAATGTGTATAAAAATTGGCACACCTATGGATCTGTTCAAAATGTAAAATGAGAAAGGATTCCTTCAGTTCGCAGACCAGAAGTTATTGCAGATGTTCTCTGAATAATTATTCAAATACTAAAGAAGTCTACATGTAAATTGGCCCAACAGGTGCATTTAAATAGGAGTTAACAGCAAATATTGAAAAGTCTTAATTTGAAGCCATATCGTGTGATGGTTGTGCAGCAATTACTGGAGGACGACCATCAGAAACCTGTAGATTAATGCATGTAGTTTTTGAATAACATCAACATGGTTTGTTAGACCCCTTTCCATCACATAATGAGTGATGAAGCATGGTTACATCTTTGCGGCCGTGAATTCACAGATCATGAGAACCCTAACATTGTATGTCCACAATTATTCCATGTGTGGTGTAACAGGAACACACATCATTGGATCAATATTTTTCAACACTATCCTTGACACAGTTGTGTAAGATGGATATTTTTGATATATTTTCTGCTCAACTTACTCAACTCGCACACATTTGTGGCCATCACATTCACCGGATTTAACATGTGATTTTTTCCATTGTGGACACTTGAAATTCAAGGTCTATGAAATAAATAAAATCTGCAAACTGTGTATTGGTGATTAAGGGGGTCATTTTTAGCATCTTCTATAAATATATTTTCACAGTATTTTTCATTGTAAATAAATGGTAAGTTCATTTCAGCTCTTCATTTCTGTAATTTCACTGTGTTACTTACATGGGCTACTTTTATCTACGCTATCCTTTCTCTCTCTCTCTCTCTCTCTCTCTCTCTCTCTCTCTCTCTCTCTCTCGTGCGTGCGTGCTTGCGTGTGTGTGTGTTTTAAATGTTTAACACCACGCAAATTGTACTGGCAGTAGATGGTTCCTAGTTGATCAATTTGAGATAAGAAATGGTCTACGAGGTCAAGTTACCAAGTTATGCATATTCAAAGTAATTAGAAATTGGGATCAATAAATCATAATCAGAAAGAAATGCTAAATTGTCTGCATCTGAAATGAAACTAAAACTTATTATGCAATTAGTAAAGCCATCTTTTATCTCTCTTAAGAAGCATTTCTAAATTTTAATGTTATCAAAATCACTTAAATTGTAGAGCTAATATGGGGCTGCATGCCACTGCAATGAATAACAGATTGTGCAAACAGCTAAAGAAACTTTGGGAAATTCTGAATTTCTGAAGTTATACTTTGGTCACACAGTCAGACAGATTAAACCTGAGGAATCAAGTTCAAAACTGGATAGGGGCAAGTTTATCTTTTCATTTCTATTCTAGCTTGTGAGAAATATTATGACTATACCTTAAAAACACAAACTACCACCGTCATTTACAATGCCCAGGATATTGCTTACTGTTGCATCCTCTCACATCAGATGGTACGGTTAAGGGTAGTGCCCTGAAGTTGTTGGTTGGCAATAAGCAAATAGCACGAAATTCTACAACTCCCCAAAAAAGGTTCTGAGTACCTATGTGTTAGCATGATGAATGCCTTATGCTGCCAATAGATGGCTGACACTACTACAGAACAACACTACTCAACAGTTAAATAGGTACTCAGGAAACATGGAGCAAAATTACACTTTTGCTGAAGTTGCTGAAATGCACCTTGTGTATGGCGAAACAGATGTTATTCTACAATAGCTGCACTGCACAGATTTACAGTGAAATGTACCCCAATAAATGGCAGCTCCATCGGACTACTTTTGAATCTGTAGATCAGTGTTTGTGAGAATGTGGATTTGTGCCGAATAAAGCAGACTGCAATGTAAGACATACCCATCGCACTCCAGAGTCTGAAGAAAATGTATTACAAAGACTGGAAGAGCAACCCTCAACCAACACCTGTGGTATTGCATGTGCAATGGGCACCAACGAACAAGTGTATGGCAAGTCTTGCACGAGGACCAACTCTACCCTTTTCATCTGCAAAAGGGGCAAACCTTAACTCCAGAGGACTGTAATTTTACACCTGCAGTTTTGTAAGTGGACCTTAAGGTAGCCAGCAGTATTGTTTTCATTGGTGTTGTTCACCCATGAAGCCAAGTTTACCAGGGAGGGACCAATTCTTAATTACAAGAATAGTCCTATATGAGCATATGAGAATGCCCATGCTACTGTTCAAAAGAGCAGTTTATGGTAAACATATGGGCTGCATTGTTTCTAACCCCGTCATTGGACTTTACTTTCTTCCTCCTTGACTACTTGGCGACACTTTGCCTACTCCTAATTTGTTTGCTTACTTTGTTATGCTTGTATCTACATACGTATTGCAATGTTAATACCAATGCAACTTATTTACAGCTTATTCTTCTAATCTATTATTTTCTTTTAATCCTGTTTAATTTAATCTAATAACTTAACCATATCGTGACAGAGCTATTCGGTGGACAGTATATCAGTAGCCTTTTAAGGTCTCATCCCAACTTTACTACTTTCGCTTAGCGCCAAGCAGATGCATTAGACAGCCATCCAATTTAGCTGTTCTACCACCTATAGTCAGATGGCAAAGTGCAGGTAACCTTTTAAGGTCTCATCTCCTCACACCATACTTACCACTTAACTCTGTGACAAGCAGATGGTGTTAGGGTGCCATGGAGTCTACTACTGGATAAATGGCAGAAAAATTGCAATTATCATCTATTTTCAGTTTTGCAATTGTTTTTATTGGAACTTAGGATTACAGTATTAAACATCCAATCCTATATTTACTTGGCAACTGGGGGAAATGGAAAAATAAACAAGAAAAAAAAAAAACAGCCTATGTGTAGGCCTGTGTGATTTAAACAAAAAACTCCAGAATGCATACCACAGACATTACCACCTGAGCCATTCCGCTCAGTTATTCCATTTTCTTTTTAATAATAAACATCATGTATAACAAAAAATATTGATTAAAGTTTAAATAGTGAAAATTTAGCAATGACTTTGAAAATAAATGCTCTTTGCATGAAAATGAGACAGGAAAAATTCAAACCATCAAAAGGTAATATCTTGGAAATCGTTAAAGCCCCCCAAAAAAGTACTTTATATAATTTGTGTGCTCTAATGAGATCTAAATTTTTTGTGGTAACATTCTATCTTTTATTATCAGTTATGTGAAAGTCATATAGTCATATAGAGTAAATGAATGATTAATTAGTTTCAAATCCAAAAATTTAAAGTACAGATATTTTATGTATCACAGAACATCATTTAGAAAAACATAAATATTACATTTTTAAATGGATGGTTAAAATACAGCAGCTTGGTACTGTAGTTAAAATCTCTCTAAAGGAGGTGTGAATATCTTTCTTAAGAATAGAATAAGCTTCAATGTAATTGATCTTGAGAAGTACTGTCTGGAACAAACCTTTGAATGTTGCACTGTTCATATTAACACAGTAAACCAACTAATTATATTAGCGGTATGTAGAGCTCCCACAGGAAATCTTGACAACTTTATACATATTCTCGATATTATTCTAAAACTACCCTTCAAACCAAAGATTCAATTTATTTTGTGTGGCAACTTGAATATAGATTTCTTGATAGCAATCAAAAGCTGCAAATTTGTTCACAATGTTATGCATACAGTCAATTTTGCAACTAGAATTCAAAATAATTCCAAAGCAGCTATTGACAATATTTTTACTTTCTCTAGCCCCGTATGTACAACGTACATAGGGATAGAGAAGTATTGCATTCCACCCAAAAATTCAATGTCGAGATTTCACCGGAAATACATGCTTTAGGACCCCCTGTATCCATAAAAAGCGCGTGCATGCGTGGGTGTGTGTGTGTGTGTGTGTGTGTGTGTGTGTGTGTCTGTGAACACAATAACTCAAAAACGAACAGTAGCTAAAATACCAAACTTGGTATTTAACTTTAGTATCTTCCAGGGATGCGACACAAAGATTTTGAGAAAAATCCCCCCCACCCCAAACTACCCTTTACATGGAACTTTTTTCGAACAATTTTATTTTCTTAAAAATGGCTCTAACGATTTTGATTAAAATATTGTGTATTAAAGGTATTTACCTGGCAAATAAAATGTATATCTTGAATTTTCTGGGAATAGCTTCTGGAGACCTGTTTATTCTGGATAAATTTTATTTAATTTGTCATAGCTAGTAAACTGTAAGAGATAGACAAAAACTTGCAATACAAAAAATGTAGGTTTTTTTTAAAATACACAACTTATGTCATACACATTTTTCTCGTGGAGCTTAGCGTTTTCGAGGTACTCATTGTTATTAGTTTCAGTTGTGAAGTACTTACACTTTTCTCAGATGGCAGTGTCCGTTTTTCTTTTGTTCTACTCCTGGCCAAGAAAAGAAGCGATTAGTAGTGACAATCACCTAACGACAGCTTTTAAAACATTTGACTATTGGTTTAGCCTAGTGTATTCCCTTATTTTCTTCCTACTTCTACAGAACTAACATTGGGCTAATGAGTAACCTCAATTAGCAAGGTGCAGAAAGAAGAATAATCTTATGTAAGAAGTTTGTAGAAGAGCTAGAGAAAGTCATGTGAGTGTAACACATCAGATTTTTATTAATATGTCTAAAAAGGAGTACCATGAAATACAATCATTCGTTAAAGGAATTTCAGACCATGATGGACATCTAATCAAAATTGATTATTATACTCCCAATTCCGAAAAAGCTAACCAAATAACCAGCTTTAGAATTATAAATAAAGAAAGCATAGTGTGTTTTAAAGTCAAACTGTCTGAGGAATTGTGGGAAGAAATGTATAAATTAAATAATTTGAATGACAAGTTCGATTTCCTCTTAAACACTTTTGTAAGAATCCATAGCTCCAGTTTTCCATTCCATGTAAAGCAATTCTAAAAATGACTGGCTAACACAAGGTATAAGAATATCACATAGACATAAAAGAGAACTTCATTTAGCAACTAGAGAAAGTAAGTGTGGTATACGTAAACAGCAGTAAGATATGCTGCAGAATTCTAAAAAGGGTTATAAGCAGGTAAAAAACTTTGCTATGAAAAACAAATACAGTCCTCTCACAATAAGCCTAGCACTATATGGAACATTAATAAAACAGAAACTGTAAATGTCACTCAGAAAGTAATATAAAAGAAATTAAAGTAAAGCAAGTGACAACAAAACATCCAAAGCAGATAGCAAATGCATTTAATGAATATTTCATTCAGGTGACAGAAAATTTACTGACAAAGAAACAGCCTAAGAGAGATCCAATTTCATACCTTCAGGAATCATGTATAGAAAATGTTACATCCTTAGAGATAATACCCACAAGTGCAACCGAAATAAAAAAAAAGTAATACAATCCCTCAACAGCAAGAATTCATCAGGATACGATGAAATAGGCACAAAAACATTAAAGGTATGTGCTGATATTATTTGCAAACCTTTAAGTCATGTATGTAACATATCCCTCTTAGTAGGGATTTTCCCAGACAGATTAAAACATTCCATTTTACAAGAAAGGGCAAATCTCAGAAATGTCGAACTATAGACCAGTATTTTTACTTATAGCTTTTTTCAAAATTTTTGAAAAAATTATATTCAAAAGAATTTATCACCATCTAGATAAATATAATATTTTAGTAAAACAGCATTTTAGATTCAGGAGGAGCATATCAACCAGTGATGCCATTTGCAAGTTAACTAATGGAAAGCTTAATATACTAGGAATATTTTGTGAACTATCAAAGGCATTTGACTGTGTTAATCATGAAATATTTCTATCAAAATTAACACACTATGGTATTAGGGGCAAAGGGGGATTACATCTTACTTACCGAACAAAAAGCAAAAGGTTATAATTGTGACAGTATTTTAGTACAACGCATATATTATTAGTTTAATCATTAGTTTATAATATTTAACATAAGAAATATATGCTCAGTGGAAAGCATTACCATGGAGGGTAGAAAATCCCTTTTGTATTCATCTAGGCCACCCATTTTAATGCATTAGGGACATAAGTAACAGCCCTTAAGAGGAAGCTAGGTACTTTCCCTTTGAAACTGGAGAAAGGGAATTTCGCATTATAGAACAAGGTCACGTGGGTGTAAAATAAAGAAAAATCCCAGATAGTCACGTGATGACGCCACTTTACGCGCCCTTTTTCAGTCAATCAAAGAGGAGGGCAAAACTCGGACCTTTTTGTATATAAGTGATATGCAGACAAGAAATCAGGCTAGTAAGATTCACAATGTAGCTAACAGGGTTCAGAAGGGACAACGCATAACACCCGAGGCTCATAAAGTACGACACATCATGTAGGAAATTGCGCGCCGTATATTGCAGAAAATCAGTGTTTTACAAATTAATCTGACGGGCAATCATTACCGTGAATGTTATACGGACCGAGAAACTCCAGACTACAGTGATTAATGCAAAGTTATAACAACTCCATAAAAGTGGAATTAGCACGTAATGGAAACGGCTTCATCAAGTTCGCGATCACTTATGTCGGGAGTCGCTCATAGGGTTAGTGTCTCAAATGAACAATAACTCACCAATAAAGGAAGTATACAGTGAATTAAGTGAACTTTCTCTGTTATTTGAGTCTACCAACAGTGTTACATACCTTGTTATTCTTTCCCCCCTGAGTAAGAGACTCATGATCTACTAGAAGCAGCTTAGCTGGTGCAACCAAGGGAATCTGCAAGGTATGTACACTTAATGTAGAAAAATTCACTAGCATTAAGCCGCGACCAACTCCAGGTAGATTCACCTGACAGCATCATACTGACACCACAACAATACCATGACATCTTGGCATCCGAACATTAACGCTACCAAATTAAAGTACGACATATTAGCACCCCAACGTGGTGGCTACAAACAAAAATAATACAACATAATAAATACTTCAAATAATAGCAGTGCATATTCTGAATGGTCTGAAATAAAGCATGGTGTCCCACAAGGTTCTATTCTGGGTTCCTTATTATTTTTAGTCTATATAAATAATCTACCTGCAGTAACAAACAATGCTTATCCAGTTCTTTTTGCAGATGACGTAAGTATTATAATTAAAGAACGCAATGTCATTCAGCTCTTAGATTCATCTAAGAAAATGTTCAACACACTAAATAATTGGTTTGGAAGCAACAAAATTCGCATTACCTTTGAAAACATTAAGTACATTAATTTTTGGACAAAGCATTAAAACATGCCAGACCTAAGAATAGAATATGAAAATAAACAGACTGCAGAGGCCTGTAATACAAATTGCCTAGGTTTTATGATCAGTTGTAACATGAATTGGAAACACTATATTGATTACAACTTACCCTATCTGAGCTCTGCAGGTTTTGCATACTAAAAACAGCTTATAATACGCATTTTCATTCATTGATGACCCATGGAATAATATTTTGGGGAAATGCAGTAAATGCTAAAAAAAGTGTACTTTATGCAAAAAAAGGTAATAAGAATAATGGCAGCGGCAAGACACTCAACTCACTGCAATCCACTTTTCAAAATGTTTGGAATTTTACTATTAGCCTGTGAATATATTCTAGCTATATTGTCATTTGTAATAACCCAGAAAAGTATAGAAAAAACCAAATATTCTTAACAAAGAGACAAGACATAGGCAAGACTTGCATAGACCAACAAATAATTTGCAGTTATTCCAAAAAGAGGTTTACTACAAGGAACAGTTTTGTATATTTTACTTCCCCCTTGCATAACAGAATTTCAAATAAACAAAAATAAGTTTAGATCACAATTAAAAAGATACTTATTACTCACACCTTGTGCAGAGGAGGATTTCATTCACTCAAAAAATACTGGTAATAATGCAACATTGTAAATATAATTAACATGAATATTCTAAGAATGCATGTATACGAGTAGGTTTTTGGAAACAGACATGTAATTGTAAAATATGCAAAACTCACACCTCTGAAAATTCACTGTCAGAGTTATTTGTAAATGTATTAATAAGAATGAATAAGTGTAATTCTTGACTTGATGTACATCCTAGAGTTTAATCTCATAATAGGATCTACATCCTAGAGTCCAATCTCATAATAGGATCTACAGATTGCAATGTTGTGTGCATGCATGCATGCATGCAAGTATGAACCTCACCTTCAACATGAGCAAGTATGAACCTCACCTTCAATATATACAGTTATTTGTTATGCAAATATATTAAAGATATAGAATTTTTAATAAACTTATTAGATTCAATTGAAAATTAGATGAGTCGATTTTGTAACACTACATCACTTACTTTTTATTTCGGAAAACATGTTTCAGAAGCCATGCGCTTCCATTGTCAATTCCTTTGGTTGACTGCCGGCATTGCTTGCTGTGATGGTTGTCTCTGTCCCCAGTGGTAGTTTGATGAACCTCTGAATCAGTAGATCGCAATGCTGGCAGTCGACCAAAGGAATTAACAATGGAAGCACATGGCTTCCGAAATAAAAAGTAAGTGATGTAGTATTACAAAATCGACTCAACCAATTTTCAATTGTTAAATAACATCACTGTCACAAAGTCCACCATATATTAGGAATTATTAGATTCATTTTACAAAATTAAAAAATAAATGAAAATTTTCCATGTAAGCATAGTTTGGTGTGGGTGGATTTTCTTGAAAATCTTTAAAGTTTGGTATTTAACAGATTATTCCTTTCCTTTTGGTTCTGTAGCATGCACAAGCATGCATGCACGCACGCATACACATGCACACATATACACACAGACTATTTTCTAAAAAGCCTTTATTCTTTTTTTTTTCTATTTATTCATTGTGTTTCCATGAAATCTCAGTATTGAATTTTTGGGTGGAATACAAACTATACTTCTGCAAATAAATAGGTGTAGAGAAAGTAAAAAGATGAATAAGCTCAACTTCTAATTCTGTAGTTTACATATTTGTAATGAACTTCCGTAAGAAATATGTTAACATCTCATAGCATTTAAAAATAAAATGAAATTTTAACTGCCAAACAAATATTACAAGCCAATACATGAATCTGAAGGGTTAAGAATACGAACAGGGATTAGAAATGTATGAGGATTCCAGCAATTTGGCAAAGGGTAGGAGGAAATGATGCAATAGAGTAGAAAGAGAGGCTACATCTGATGGCAGTGATGTAACGAGGTCCCTAATATATTCAGACTGAACATCCCTGGTTGTTCCTTTGATGCCTCCCCACTACCTACATGGACAGATTAGGGCTTAAAATTTCATACCAGAAACCAATGGGATATTCAAGCAAATGTCAAGCAAAAGCCAAAGCACAAAATTGGATCTTTAATGGCACACATGCATGTACGCAAACAAACAAGCACGCACACACACTCTCTTTCCCCTTCTCCCAACCTCTTTCTCTCTTATAAATGCAGTTTACAAAATTATACACCATTCATTCAAAATGAAGATGACTTCACAGCCAATCCAAATTAAATTGAAGATATAGATTTTATTAGCCATCTTAAACATAAATGATCATGGTGCTTTAATAAACAAAATGGAGTTAAAGAGCCATTTTTGAGAAAACTAAAAAATAACATGACCATCTCTCTAATTCAGCAGTCAATCTAGAGTTCACAGGTTCCATTCCCACCTGGGTGGAATTTTTCTCTTCTAATAAAATTGAGTAACAACCAACAGTTGGGAGGGGGGGAGGGGAGATAGGAAAATTAACTTTTTTTGAAGGGTGGTTTATGTTAAGTATATTTTCCTGGAGATTCTAGTGTCAATTTTTTAGAAGATGCTGAATTTAAACATAATACTTGGTATTTGCCCAACATTTCATTTTTGCTCCCTCTTTCTATTTTTTTTTTGGATTCAGTGGACCTTAAAACATACATTCCCAGTGAAATTTTGCAGTCAAATTTTTCTATGGAGTACCATACTCCTTCCACTTATCATAAACATGTCATATATAAAATAAAAACATTGGTACAGAAAACCAATGAATACGAATAACTGCCAAAAATGCGGAGGGATTATAGTTGAACATGCACAAATGCGCATTTCTGAAGAATGTGAAAGTAGCATGCGAATAGGTATTTAATGTGTTATAGGATTAATCAATAACTCAGTTAATAATACAAATTATCACGATAAAGAATTATTTTTGAATCATAGATATCTGTATGATCCTAGAATTTAAAAATAGAGGGAAAAAAAAGAAAGAAAGAAAGAAAGACCAGACTAGTGGCAACCAAAATGAATATTAGCTCAAGTATAATTTTAGGAAATTTGCTTTTACTACTTTTTTGACAACTTTAATTTAATGTAATTTATTTTGCTGTCTATGTTTCCCAATACTATTTTACATATTATATAAATAGATATTATGATAAAGAATAATAAAGTCATGAATTTGTTAATGTTTTTAGAATATTCTCTCTCTCTCTCTCTCTCTCTCTCTCTCTCTCTCAATCTCTCAGTATTCTCTTGTGCTATATTGTAATTTCTGAAAAGGTAAATTTTTTCGTTCAAGTACCCTGTTATAGTAAGTATATTAGCCAGAAATATTCAAAGAGCCCATTTGTATACTTACAAAACTTTGTTATCACTTTGTTTCTAAAATATGGGTAATGAAGCTGCCAAATTAAATATTGGATGTTACAGCATTTTTATTTCTCTAAGAATGGAATACGTTTTTTGAGATGAGTCTGATTATAAAATTCCTTTTTTTATTATTTTTATTTTATTTATTTTTTATTATTATCTTTATTATGATAATAATAATTTAAAGAAATACTATTTTACAGAATACATTACGTTATAGATACATAATATTAACAAATTGGATTACAAAAAAACAATTAATAAAGTTTCAAGTTCTACTGTTTGGCCACACGTACAAGAAATCATCTATACTGTTTATCTTGAATCTTTCAAAGTATAAGCAACAAATATTCCATTAAACAAAAAAAAAAAGTTCTTGTGTTGCATAAGTGATTTATGCAGCCTTAATTGAAAATAATATAGGCAGTAAAATAAATCAACTAGCATAACATAAGTCAAATAGTAAAACTGTGTGAAATTTCATGCTGTAATACTATATTTAGCTTAAACATTGTACATACCTGAGGTATGCTAACAGTGAAAACTCGATCCCGAAGCTTCTCTCGTACAAAAAGTCGCAGTATTTTAAAAGGGGCCTTAAACCAAAGGGGAGCAGTCACAATTAGCACCTTCTTGAGTTTGGCAGGGTATCCTCCCTGTAAAAAAAAATAATAGCTTATTGTAGTTACTTCATCTCACTCTACAGCACTTGTACATGTAACATCAATTTGTTTTAATTTTGTATCAACTGCATATTATATACAATCTTATAATTCATAGGAAATGTGCATTAAAAGATTAATGTTGTCTATTTAAAGAGTATTTTAAGAAGAAGAAGAAGAGTAATAATTAAGTTTAGTCTCAAACAAAAAGAAAATTAGCAACATTTTACAATAATTATTGCATAAATGAGGAAAATTTAGAGTTAATGAAATGAGAAGCATAAACTAAAATATCATATATAAAAGTAAAAAATCAAATGTGATGACTCTAAGCAAACTATCAAACAAAATGTCACTTCTAAAAATCTTATGTATTGCATTCACATAACTTTCTTTACACACTAATATTTATTCTTATATAGCATCTGCAAACTATTCTTATCAAAACTGATTTTTTCATCTACTTCATGTTAATCAAACAGTTATACAAATAGTTGCATTACACATTTTGTTTTAGATACAGCAAGCAATAGTCAAATGTTTAAATGTGGATCACAGTTGGCTTTGAAATTTTATACTCTCTCCTTTGTATCATAAGAAACAAATGAATGGTGACAAGACTTAAAAAAAAATGACACGGTATTCAAAAATTCAAACCATTGACAAAAGATATATCAGAAATGACCATTAAAAGCAAAGAAAAGTTATTTAAAATATTTTGATGTCTTCAACATTTTACATTTTTGTCTTTTATGGTTTGGAGCTATAAAAACTTATGAACAATTCTTTCCAAATGCAGAAAATTCACAGGTAACTGCTAGGAAAATTCCAAGATAAAATCTTATTTTTCATATAAATAACTCAAATATATGATGGAATCAAAATTGTTAGAGCATTTTTGAGAAAATCAGAAGTAGGGAAATATTTTTCAAGTAAGGGGTAATTTGGAAGGATTTTCTTAAAAATCTTTGTGCTACATCTTTGAAAAATACTGATCCGAAACACCAACTTTGATATTTGACATTTCGTTTCTGAGTTAAGTTGTTCTTTGTCTGTCTCTCTCTCTCACTCACACATGGGCCCCTTTCTAAAAATGCTTTTTTTTTTTTTGAGCTCAGGGTCCTTCAAAAAGTGTATTTGTGATTAAATTCTACATTAGATTTTTGGGTGGAATGCAACAATAATGACAGTAAACAAAGTCAATATTGCTTATACAGAGATTCCTAGTGAAAAGAGTTTGTTAATTTACCAAAATTCATTGCGTTGTTCGTTTGTTTTGTAATGCTTCCTATATGATTTCTGACCTGTATCCTTCCATCTTTCGATGTATCTTAATTCCACCAAGCAATGGTGGATCCTTTTTGAGGTGGATCTACCCAGCAGGTGATGTTCATTACCTCCGATGCAAAGGTGTTGAGGATAATGGCTGTTTTGAGAGGACCTACAGCTTTCGTAGAATGCGAACAAGTAACAACGCGAACAAGGCTGACTTAAAATCGTCACCCCCAGAGCCGAGAATCGAACCACAGACCTTCAGTATGAGTCGCGAACAAAGCGACTGAGCTACATTGGCATCCACATTTTTAATGTCAAATATGGTAGATAAATGTAGGAAATTAATTACAATGTAAGTGGTGTGTCACCAAGGTCTTAATTAATATTTTAATTAATCTAAGAAAAATTCAATACAAACAAAAGTAATATAAAACTTTAAGAATTTGAATACCTTTAATAAAGATCTAATTCAGGACCGCCGCAAACAAAATGACAATTAACGCTAGGAAAAGTAAGTCAATTGTTTTTAGTCGAACTAAAGGGAAAGTTCTTCATAGCTATCATATGGACAGGGAACAAATTCCACAGGTGGACTGCTGCAAATACTTGGGAGCATGCTTGTCAAGTAATGCCGGATGGGAGGATCAGATAGATTTTACGTCTAGAAAAACGTGGAAGACATTGCACTTCGTAATGAGAATACTGAAGAAGGGGAGCACAAAGTCAAGGGAAATTAACTACAAGTCCTTAGTGCGGCCGGTTATGAAATATGGAGTAGCACGCTGGGACCCATACACGGTTAACCAATCTGGTTCGTTGGAAAATATACAGTGAAGGGTTGTAAAATTCATAAAGAGAGATAAAGATTTTGGGCTTACGAAAGGTGAAGAGAATAAATGGGAGTGGCTAAAAGGCGTAAAAGATATAGGTTAGTCGCACTATTTAAAGCTTATACTGGTTTAAATGAATGGGTGGACATTAGAAAAAGTTACAAAACCCGGCATACTATGGACGAAACGATTCATTTGTATAAAATTGAGGGTAGAAGGTACAGAACTGACAGAAAAATTTTATTTTGTTAATAGAACCACTGAAGAATAGAATGAATTGCTGTAGCAGCCTTTCAGGGCTGCCCTCTGACCTTAAAAAAGTTTAGGGATAATTTAAGAGAATAAATGTAGGATATTAAAGTAAATATTGTGAAGTAATTAAGGATCTCAAAAATTGTTCTATAGTACTAATGTTGAGGCTTCATAGTAACCTTTTATAAACATGCTGATAATTGACATTGTATTATTATACTAAATAATAAGTAGTTAGGTATTTAAAAAAACATGAATATATAATATGTTGTATATTTTTAATTTAACTATAAGATTATTATTGTAAGTGAATTTTGTTCATTTAATTCTGCCACAGGGCAGTACCCAATTGCAGAGAATAAATACATACATACATTTTGAGGCATTATATATAAGTCACATTAAACTATTTTACTTTTTATTTTCTCTACACGTACTATGTACATAGTGTGTAGAGAAGGTATTGTAATGCACCCAAAAATTCGACACCGAGATTTCCCCGGAAATATAGTTTTGGGTGCCCCTGAATCCAAAAAAAGCATTTTTGGTAAAAGGTCCGTGTGGTATCTCTGTGTGTCTGTGGACAGCATAGCTCAAAAACGAAGAGATCGTAGAATATCAAACTTGGTATTTAAGTTAGGTTTCTTCCAAGGATGTGTCACGAAGATGTTCAAGAAAATCCCCCACCCCCAGCTACCCTTTATATGGAACTTTTTACGAAAATTTTGATTTTCTCAAAATTGGCTCTAACGATTTTGATTAAAATATCGTATATTAAAGATATTTACATGGCAAATAAAATGTATATCTTGAATTTTCTGGGAATAGCCTCTGAAGACTACTTTATTCTGGACGAATTTTACGGAATTTTGCATAACTGCAAAATTGTAAGAGATGGGCAAAAACCTAACACACAAAAAATGTAGAGCACATTAAAACAAACAATTTATGTTGTACATTTTTTTCGTGGAGTTGATCTTTTTGACATATTCCTTGTTTTTTGGTTTCAGCTATGGAAAACTTATACTTTTGTCATAAAGGAATTTGTCAACTTCAGTCACATAGCAACCAGCTTTTGATTATCAGTTTAGCCTATAGTACTCCCTTATTTCCCTTCTACTTACAACAACTAATAAGACTATTTCTGCTATTGTTTTCTCGATTAAAATGAAGTAAATAGAAGCATAAGCTTTTTAACAATAATTTTTTGCAGAGGTGTAGAGAAAGTCATGTGAATGGAGCATATCAGATTTTTTTAATAGTGTTTAACGCCCGCTTTTACTACAAATGGCACCGCAGGCGATGACACTGATGATACATTGAATGAAGATGGAGCACCGGTGGAATGAGATGGCGGGGGAAACCGGAAAATCCGCCCCTGCGCCGCTTTGTCCATTATTTTGCTTTCTGTACAGCTTACCCGTAGTAAGTACAGTATTTTTCAGAACTTGATAATCCTGCCCCACTCTTCTTCCAAAGGCGGTCTGAGTTTAAAGTTTGGGATTAAGGTGTGTGCGGCTGGAAACCAACCCTTGCTATTGCCAAGTCTTCTGCTCACTGGTGCCTTAACTGAGGCGGGATTCTTGACTTGCAAGCAGTGCTCCAGGAAACAGATTTTACTACGTTGCCTCTTGCCCCTAGTACAGGGTCGTCTTTTGTTTGCTAATGGTTATTGCCCAGTGGTAGAGGGAAGCGGTCCCATGGCAGGACCATCATGTTTTGGAGAAAACTATAGAAGAATTGTTGCATTCCACCCAAAAATTCTTCAGGTACGAGATTTCCGGGAAATACATATATATTCCCTGAGTCCCACCAAAAAGACATTTTAGGAAAAGGTTTGCGTGTATGTGTATCCATCTATTTGTGAACAACATAACGCAAAAACGAAACGTCCATTAAAAGGAATAGTGACTACTGTTTGAAAAAATGTTGTGTGTTCCATTCACATGACTTTCTGTACATCTCTGCAACAAATTCTTGTTAAAAAGCTTATTGTTCTATTTACTTAATGCTAATCGAAACAAAAATGGCAGAAATAGTCTTATTGCTTGCTTCTTTGTAAGTAGAAGCGAAATAAGGGAGTACCATAGGTTAAAGTGATAATCAAAAGCTGGTTGCTATGTAACTGAAGTTAAGTTTTTAAAGCTGAAACCAAAAACAAGAAATATCTAAAAAACGATCAACTCCATGAAAAAATGCATGTAACATAAATTGTGTGTTTTAAAGTGTTCTACATTTTTTGTGTGATAAGTTTTTTTCCATCACTTACGGTTTAGCAGTTATGCAGAATTCCGTAAAATTCATCCAGAATAAAGTAGTCTTCAAAGGCTGTTCCCAGAAAATTCAAGATATACATTTTATTTGTCAAGTAAATATCCTTAACATATATATTTTAATCAAAATCGTTAGAGCCATATTTTTGAAAAAAGTTCCATGTAAAGGGGGGATTTTTCTCAAAATCTTCGTATCGCATTCCTGGAAGATAATAAACTTAAATACCAAGTTTGGCATTTTACCGTCATTTCGTTTTTGAGTTATTGCGTTCACAGACACACGGACACACACACACACACAAACACACAGACAGACCTTTCTGTAAAAATGCTTTTTTTGGATACAGGGGACCCTAAAACATATATTTCCGGTGAAATCTCGGTATCGAATTTTTGGTGGAGTGCAATGCCTTCTCTATACACTATGTACATAGTACGTGTAGAGAAAGTAAAAAGAGTTACCGTTTAATTTGCAATTAGTAACGAAGATTATCATGGAAAATGTTAATACAAATAAATAAAAAAGACTTGAATCAAATATATTTTTTGCAGTATAATGTCTATGATTTATTAAACACAGCTGAAGAGGACTTCACAGATTATTCCCAGACAATTCAATACATTATAGTTTGTCATGCGGATTCAGGGGTCCTCAAAACGTGAGTTTCTCGACATCGAATTTTTTTGGTAGAATATTATACTTTCTCTTACCTATTATAGGTGGCAGAAAAAGTAAAAACTGGTTTCACGTATTTAAAGTAACAAATATGGGAGCGAGCAAGAAGTCAGTTACGTTTGCTTTATGCGTCTCTATGGTAAGCGCGTAACTGACTACGTAGGTACACGTATGTAGCAACTCGAAAGTTGCCCCCCCGCTTCGTGGTTGGCGATGTGATGAGGACAGGAAATACATAAACAAAATTAGAGTCTGGGGAGCCGTAACGTCAACCCCAGGGCTTTATAAAGGTAAGTTCCCCTTTCTAAAGTAGCCACCAAGCTTCCCTTTCTCTTCAAGCTCCACCAATAAGAGAACGTCTACGATTACCCTTTAGAGTCTAATAATTAGGAAGTTAGCCTTTAGTTGAGTGTTAAATATTGCTCATCTGAGTTAAAACCTCCGAGTTAGGATAGTTTGAGTGCATATCATACAATTTAAGATGCATGTCTTAAGTTTCTCAAAAAAAAAAAATAGCATTCAACTGCATTCTCTTGCATAGCTATGGAGTAAAACATAATATGTATAACACCCAAATTATTTCCGATTTCAGTAAAATAAAATGGGAGTTTAATTTATGGACGCTCTTTAACAGCGTGGTTCTCAGCGTCCCATTCTATACTGGACGTGAAAGCCGGCTTAATTTTGCTCAGAGGCCTCTTTTGAGGTTCTTCTACGACACAGGACCAACTAAGGAACTTTACGCCCCAAAAAAGCCATCGTCCTCCGCCGGGTTTGAACCCACGACCTTGGATATATGATTTGATTTTAGTGAGGAATTATTATTATTATTATTTCATTTCTATATAGCCCCCTTTAACATCTAAGGTCATATCGGAGACTTTGCACTAGAAGTTCTTTAAGTTCTTTACGTTGGGTTTAAATCATTTTATTTTCTTCAAGCACACAGACACATTTACTTCCAGACTCTGTAGGGGACAGGGAATAATTCTGGTCAAAGAAAAATTCCCCGCCCTAGCCGGGAATCGAACCCGGAACCTCCGAGTTAGAAGTCAGCTCGCTGACCACTCGACCACTATGGCAGTTAGTAATTATTGAGAGGGTATTTGTATAAGACTCTGACACAATATGGGTTAGAATGAACATAACTAATAACTTTATGCTGAATTTGCAATATCCTTAAATTTCAATTATTATATAATTTTAACCACAAACTTATGCAAATTATGTATAGGTATTTTCTTCCGTATTTAGGATTTAAATAGTTTAGTTTAATCATTATCCTTAAAATACTTTTCGTTCAAGTCTTTGCATAAATATGTTGCAGTTTTCTCTCCTATCCAAGTCGAATGATACAAATTTAATCAACCAAACATTTTCAAATAATCCGTTTTCCATAAATTTTTTCTTTTCTGTTACTCCAAAATGTTTTCACGTATTTTCAAGTTTTGGTGTTTTCCACGTAATTGTTGAGTCATTAATATTGTGTTCGTCAAAACAAAACAGAAAAAGAGAGGAGATAGCTCCAAACTTTGTGTGCTTCACATAGGCAATTTGTTTTATTCTTCGCTTTCCTAATGCATTGTAAAATGAGCAGTTTTTATAAATAATTCGAAGAAAAACGAAATTAATTCGTTATAAAATTACTACACTGAGTATGATAGATTAGGCAATAAGGTAATTTTCCCCCACGTTGGTTTAATGTACATATAATACTTTTTTTCTTTACTAAATTTTGGTCTTCCAGTTGATGGATCATTACTTTGATAAATGCCATTGGATTTTATAAGTATTTCTTCATAGTTTGAATAATCGCATCTTTAAACTATATCATGTTCAAATTATGTGCGCCGGCCAACCAGATTGTTTTGGTTTGTTTGTTTTGTCGTAGTTTCTCTCAATCGAAAGATGAATAAATAATTGAATGTTCGATACCACACATCAAAAGTCCACTCTCAAATGAAAAGAAATATAATTAAAATAGGTGGCACAGGAAGGTGACTACACATCTGAGTTCATTTATCAATAAGTTACTCAAACATGCCTGCACGGAAGGTAAGCTAAAGAAGTATGGTCATCTGTTCGGCATTCGGTATGTATATGAACTCAAAGAACACCAATCACACGTTAGTAATAAAGTTCATCTCCAATGAAATCAATAAAAATAGTTTACGCTGGAAAAATTGGTTGCTTAATTAGGACGCCATCTCATATTACACAATCTCATATGAAATATGAAATTGCTGCGTCTGGTATTATGTGGATGAACTCGTAGAACACCCAGTACACGTTAGTAACAAGAGTTCATTTCCCAATGAAATCAATAGAAACAGTTGATGCTGGAAAAAATATTGGTTAATTATGACACAATCTCATAGGAAATATATTATTTAAAAAAATCATCCAGAACAAAGAGGTCTTCAGAGGCTATTCCCTGAAAATTCAAGATATACATTTTATTTGTCATATCTTAAATATACAAGATTTTAATCAAAGCCGTTGGAGACACTTTTGAGAAACCAACATTTTCGAAATTGTTTTCATGTCAAGGGTTGTTGGGGGTGGAGGATTTTCTTGAAAATCTTCGTGTCGCATCTTGGAAAATTACTGAACTTAAATATCAAGTTTGATACTATCGGAATTTTTGTTTTTGAGCTATACCACCTACACACACGGACATTTTTCTAAAAGTGCATTTTTTTGGGGGATTCAGGGGGGTCCCAAAAGATATATTTCCGGTGAAATTTCGGTAACTAATTTTTGGGTGGTATACAATACGTTCTCTATCAACTATGTACATTGTAAATGTGGGCTAGAGGTAATAAAAAGCGCTACCAGGGACTATAGACGGCACCGTTGACCGCTTTAGTATACTGTTGTAATTTTTTTTTTATTAAAGCAGCTACTTAGTGTTTAACCTCCAGTTCTTACTACATACATCATTACGTGTAATGAACTTATATTTATGATGTAAGTTAAGGGTACTTCCCCAGGATTTGCCAGTTATAAGGACTGAGAAACACCTGGAAAAAATCCCAGAAAGGGAAACGAGTCCATATCGTATGTACGTTATATAGTAATGTTTATTTAACAAAACGAAGAGAACTGTAGATATCACCAGTTAATATTATAGGGAGAAAACTATTTTATAGCAAATTTCTCTAATTACTGTTACCGCTGGAAACATAGGTAACGTTAGGCTCCTCCAAACATTAAGCAACATTTTCACTGTCAATGTAATTTCTGCCGAAATGGAAATGACGTTTTATTTATGGACGCTCTTTAACTGCTGTGGTTCCCGGCGTCTCATTCTATACTGGGCGTGAAAAACCGCTTAATTTTGCTCAGAGACCTCTCTATCAGGTTTGAGGTTATTTTACGTACCGTAAATCTACGACACGGCTTTACTTCCCTTCCGAAGGAAGCCATGTTAAGGATTTTTACACCCGAAAAAATCCACCGTCCTCCGCCGGGTTTGAACCCGCAACCTTGGGTATTTCTGCCGAGAAACATCTGAATTCCATTACCAATTCACATGTACATTTGAAAACTGGGCATAAGGGAGACATACTCTGTAGCAGATCACTAGAATAAGTTGGCATTCTACAAATAAGGACGAATGTGCTGAAACTACTAACTGCTTATTCATGCGGATTTTCTGTTGTTGACTAATTGGGTCGGCGATTAAAGCTGATAGATGTAAACATAGCATTCACATGAACTTCCAAGTAAAGAGTAGTCGTGCTATTCACGCCAGCAGAAGGCAATTCGACTGTGTTATGCGAAAGCATTGTAAGATGAACGTAGTAGTAAATGTTAATGAAGATAGAGCGCAGAACACTTGACAACTCTTGGCTGTGAGGCAAATTGCCTAGTGTGCGAGGCGCTATTTTGTCAAGCACAGCACATCATCATAGCACACAAAGTTTATTGCCTGTTGCTAACTCCGCTTTCAGCGCACCTCTGCGAAAGCTACGTAAATAAACTCGAATGCTCGTTATTTCTCTCAGCGCTAAACTTTAGTATTTATGTATTCATGTTGTTTGGTGCCTTCTATTCACACAGTCGGCACTTATGCAGCCGCTTAGTTCCTATTCTGGGTAGGAAAATATAACTCAATCCATGAACTAAGGAGAAGGAAAGAAAAACAATTCAATTCAAATGTATATGTAAAGTCTTATTTGGAAATTTAGGATCCGAAATTTAACAGCATTGCATTGATGTTAAACAACTTTGCCTTTATTTAATGGATGACTTACCTCAAACCTAAGACTACAGTGTTGTTTTATAACAGGCATGGATAAATCCCGGTCGTCTCCTTATCGCGGTGGTAGCGCGGCTGCCCGCCAAGCGGGAGACCTGGGTTCGATTCCCGGTACCGCTGAGAGACCTGGTCCGGGGTGCACTCAGCCTCGTGAGATCCCTGGGGGGGGGGCCAATTGAGGAGATACTTGATGGAGAAGTAGCGGCTCCATGTCATGAGGACCGCATTAACCGGCCGGGAGGGGGCTGACCGGAGTCGCTGACCACGTCTCACCCTCCAATACTGCACGTCTGTCCTGGATCGGCGGAAGGCCAAGGTTCCTTGTTAGCTCTCGTGCCATGGAGTTATGTTAGTTATTATGGATAAATCCCGAAATACAGGACAGGCTACCGGAAAAGTCGGCTAGTTTGAAAGTAGGTAGAGAAAAAGACAGTGATTGCAGTGGCGGTTGCTGACGCTTACATCAATGCTACTGCTTGATTTGGCAAGGGTCCCCTGTATAAAAAAAAAATCAGAAAAAGGTCCGTGTGTGTCCGTGAACACAATAGCTCAAAAACGAAAAGTAGGTAAAATACCAAGTTGGTATTAAATTTGACATCTTTCAGGGATGCGACATGAAGATTTTGATACAAATCCCCCCACCTCAAACTACCCTTTACATGAAACTTTTTTCGAAAATTTTGACTCTCTCAAAAATGGCCCTCACGATTTTGATTAAAATTTCGTGTATTAAAGATATTTTACCTGACAAATAAAATGTATATCTTGAATTTTCTGGGAATAGCCTCTGAAGACTACTTTATTCTGGAGGAATTTTACGGAATTTTGCATAACTCCTAAGCCGTAAGAGATGAACAAAATCTTACAACACAAAAAATGTAGAGCACCTTAAAACACATAATTTATCCTATATACATTTTTTGCGTGGAATTGGTGGTTTTTGAGATACTCCTTGCTTTTTGGTTTCAGCTTTAAAAACATGCTTTTGTCATACAGAAATTTAACAATTCCATTTCATACAAACAAAGGAATTTCAGTCACATAGCAACCAACTTTTGACTATCACTTTAACCAATAGTACTCCCTTATTTCGCTTCTACTTACAAGGAAGCAAGTAATAAGACTATTTCTGTTAATTATTTCTCGATTAGCATGAAGTAAATAGAAGCATAAGCTTTTTAACAATAATTTGTTGCCCGCCTGGGTAGTGTGGTGGTAGCGTGTCTGCCTCACAATCAAAAGGTCGCGAGTTCGAATCTCACTTAGGGTGAGTTACCCGGATAAGGTTTTTTCGGGGTTTTTCCCTTATCCTGAGAAGACGAATGTCGAGTAACTTTAAGCTCCGTGGACCCCGAGATCATTTGAGCATCATTTCACCAATTTCATTCATCGTCCAATATGACCAACCAGGTAAAAAAATTGCAGGGATATAGAGAAAGTCATGTGAATGGAACACATTAGATTTTTTATTTAATTCTTTTACCTTTGCAATCATTTCTTAAAACCTGGGATACCTCCGATAGAGACATTTTCAGCTGCGTCAACAGATATGCATTAGTCAAACGAAATAGTCTTTTTGATTTGGCATAGTTCATTTCTGAAAACAGTTGCTCACGGAAATATGTAGAAGCAACCATAGCCAAAATATTAGCAGCAAATAACCGTGTGTTTTGTACCTGATAACGGTTTAAGCAGCTCAATATTGTTTGCCGTGGCACACATATTGAGAGGGGAAAACGCTATCATTTTTACGAATATAATATAACCGGAAATGCACTCTTAACTTGAAGGTTCGACATGCATAGAATTTCAAAAAGGTAAAAATCACTACGTGGAAAATCTTTATGTTTTAGATCTTCAATACTTATTAAATCCACGTTTGCATTTGCAGTTTGGACAGGTTGCACATGGAAAATTATGTAGGTATCCTCTTGTAACCTTATCTTTTAGACTTTCAATTGAATGACAAAGGATTTAATTGTATCGTGAATGTTTCCTATATTTTGATTTCTTCTTTTTTTTATTATTTTTTTTTTTAATACAGCTCCGGAGTCTGGTCGCTGTATACCCTACTTTTATCTACCTATTTTTCTTTTTTTTTACTTTGGTTTGCTATATGATTACTGAATTGCTGTTTTCTTATGTTACACACACACATACATATACACAAACCTATAACACCCATGCCCAAGGCGGGACTCGAACCCACGATCCCCTGCGCTACGAAGCACCAAAGCGAGACGCCTTGGCGAGCGCGGTCATGGGAGCCGGCTCCTTTGGTTAAGTTCATTAAAAGTGTTTATTCATTTACTCCCTTTCAACAAGAAGTTCCAACTTCAGAAAGTAAATGTCAACAAGGAAAGCCAAATATTTATATAAAGGCTCAGAATCTTCCATGATGACTTTCTAATTTGAATTTTGTCACGGCCCGACGCTGCTTGCTATTATTCCACATTATACCTGTCACGTCTAGACCAAACTTTCACATCTATCGTATGCGGGAAGATCAATAACCACTTGTGATTCCTGAGTCAGTGGTTGTCTATGCCTGTTTTATAATAAGGTCAAAACAGAGCAACCGGGATATCAGTATGATATTTGGGGAGGGGGGGGTGATTTCAATTCTATATCTGGGTCATATTGCATAGGTTCCGGTATGTTCTTTGTAATAAGGACTCATGTAGTAGAAACATTACCTTTTTGTAAGCTCCTTGCACAGTAAATTACTATAAGGTGGGACCGCTCGACCGCAGTGTCGGTCAGCGGTATTTTGATTTGCTCAAAACTTTTTACTTGCTCTATAGGCACTATGTACATAGTGTATAGAGAATGTATTGCACTCCACCAAAAAATTCGATACCGAGATTTCACCGGAAATATATGTTTTAGGGTCCCCTGTATCCAAAAAATGTATTTTCAGAAAAAGGTCCGTGTGTGTGTGTCTGTGTCCGTGTGTCTGTGAGCACGATAACTAAAAAACGAAAAGTCGGTAAAATACCAAACTTGGTATTTGAGTTTAGTATCTTCCGGGATGCGACACGAAGGTTTTGAGAAAAGCCCCCCCCCACCCCAAACTACCCTTTACCTGGAACTTTTTTCGAAAATTTCGATATTCTCAAAAATGGCTTTAACGATTTTAATTAAAATATCAAATATTGAAGACATTTACCTACAAAATAAGATGTATATCTTGAATTTTCTGGGAATAGCCTCTGAAGAGTAGTTTATTCTGGATGAATTTTACGGAATTTTGAATAACTGCTAAACCATAAGAGATGGACAAAAACTTACTACACAAAAAATGTAGAGCACGTTAAAACACACACTTTTTGTTATATACATTTTTTTCGTGGAGTTCATCGTTTTTGAGACATTCCTTGTTTTTGGTTTCTGCTATGAAAAACTTACACTTTTCTCATACGGAATTTTTCAACTGCTGTCCATACAAACAAAGGAACTTCAGTGACATAGCAACCAGCTTTTCATTATCACTTTAACCTATGGTACTCCCTATTTCGCTTCTATTTATAAGTAAGCAAGTAATATGGCTATTTCTGCTAATTGTATATTGATTAGCATGAAGTAAATAGAAGAATAAACTTTTTAAGAATAATTTGTTGCTGAGGTATAGAGAAAGTTATGTGAATGGAACACATCAGATTTTTAAAAGTTGCCGTGACATATATGTAGCATTTTGTAGTCGGTAAAATATTGACACCCTTACCTGATTTATTTGGCTAGCTGAAAAAGAGAAATGTTTACAGCGGGAGAAATTGGGATGTATGGCACAATCAATGCTGCTCTCTAGTTGAGGCAGAAAAGTACCACGGACGAATCGGAAAAATCCTACATAACCTCTGTAGCTATCGATATATAAACTACTCAAAATAGAGAGAACAGTCGTGCAAATCGGCGAGCAGGAGGAAGGGTGGAAACTGGAATTTCCATGCCTTAATGGAAAAATCTTATGTGTTCCATTCACATGACTTTCTCTACATCTCCGCAACAAATTATTGTAAAAAGCTTATGCTTCTATTTACTTAAAGCTAATCGAGAAAAAAATAGCAGAAATAGTCTTATTACTTGGTTCCATGCAAGTAGAAAATAAATAAAGAAGTAGCATAGGCTAAAGTATTCGCTAAAAGATGGTTGCTATGTGACTGAAGTTCCTTTGTTTATATGGGCAGGAATTGACAAATTCCTATATGAGAAAATTACGTTTTTAAAGCTGAAACTAATAACAGGGAATATCTAAAACACGATCCACTCCACGACAAAAATGTACATAACCTAAATTATGTTTTAACGTGATCTACGTTTTCTTTCAAGTAAGTTTCTGTCTATCTCTTACGGTTTGCCAGTTATGCAAATTTCCCTAAGATTCATACAGAATAAAGTAGTCTTCAGAGGCTATTCCCAGAAAATTCAAGATATACATTTTATTTTTCAGGTATATGTCTTTAATAAACGATATTTTAATGAAAATCATTAGAGCCATTTTTTAGAAAATCAAACTTTTCGAAAATGTTTCCAAGTAAAGGGTAGCTGGGGGTGGGGGGATTTTCTTGAAAATCTTCGCGTCCTATCCTTGGAAGAACTTGAACTTAAATACCAAGTTTGGTATTTAACGGACTTTTCGTTCTTGAGCTATGCTGCACACACACACACACACACACACACACACACACACACACACACACACACACACACACACATACGGACATTTTTCTAAAAATGTTTTTTTTTGTATTCAGGGTGTCCTAAAACATGTATTTCCGGTGAAATCTCGGTATAGAATTTTTGGGTCCATTACAATATCTTCTCTATACACTACGTACATAGTATGTGTAGAGAAAGTACTCATCTACTGAATAAGTACACTAGGACTGCATGCTGAATAGAAAAGAAAGAAATGATAAAATATGTATATGACCTCATATTGATTAGTCAAATATAATTTATTTATGCAGGTCGATGGTTGCATAGATTCAATAGCTGGAAATCTATTTGTCGATCATTGAATGCAGCTCAGCTGTTACGTAGTGAGGGATTGCTACAAACAGCTCATAACTTACTAAGTTGTCACGCATCTAGTCAGTTCGTGCTTTTGATCCGAGTTCGTATCCCACAACGCCAATTTTCTTATCTCTAATAAGAATGGTAAACTGCTATACATTTCAAAGACCATTCTGCCCCCGTGTGCGTCTAAGTTGCAATCATCTATGCTGCTTTGCGAAATGTGCACCTTAATCAGTCTGCACTCTCCATTAGAACCATTCCTTTATTCGGCGTTAATTACAAGCAGCCGCTACTAGCTATCTAAGATGTTAGGAAAATGAATGGAGGTAATTAAGAGTGGCGCACCTGATATTAATGTCTGCTAGTGCTTAAACATACCTGCGTTCTCAGAGCTGGAAGAAAAAATAATATCACATAGTCCAATTTGGACTGCAGCCTCAAAAGTGTATGGAGTTGTTAAAGTCTTGGCAAAATACCATTTTACTTTCTCTATACGTACTATGTATAGTGTATAGAGAAGGTATTGCACTCCACCAAAAACTTCGATACCGAGATTTCACCGGAAATATATGTTTTAGGGTCCCCTTTATCCAAAAAAAAAAGAATTTTCAGAAAAAGGTCCGTGTGTGTGCGTGTGTAAGTCCGTGTGCCTGTGAACACGATAACTCAAAAACGAAAAGTCGGTAAAATACCAAACTTGGTATTTAAGTTTAGTATCTTCCAGGTATGCGACCCCAACTACCCTTTATATGGAACTTTTTTTCGAAATTTACAGTTTCTAAAAAATGACTCTCACCATTTTGATTAAAATATTATATATTAAAGATATTTATCTGACAAATAAAATGTATATCTTCAATTTTCTGGGAATAGCATCTGAAGACTACTTTATTCTGGACGAATTTTGCATAACTACTAAACCGTAAGAGATGGACAAAAGCTTAACACACAAAAAATGTAGAGCAAGTTAAAATACACAATTTACGTTATATACATTTTTTTCATGGAGATGATCGTTTTTTTAGGTATTCCTTGTTTTTTGGTTTCAGCTTTGGAAAACTTACTTTTCTCATACAACAATTTGGCAACTCCTATCCATACAAACAAAGGAACTTCAGTGACATAGCAACCAGCTTTTGACCATCACTTTAACCTATGGTACTCCCTTATTTCGCTTCTACTTGCATGGAAGCAAGTAGTAAGACTATTTCTGCTAATTTTTTCTCGATTAGTATACAATAATTTGTTGCAGAGATATAGAGAAAGTCATGTGAATGGAACAAATTGGATTTTTTTAACTTAACTGGTTGGTCATATCGGACGATGAATGAAATTGGTGAAATGATGTTCAAATGATCTCGGGGTCCATGTAGCTCAAAATTACTCGACATTCGTTTTCTCAGAATAAGGGAAAACCGCGAAAAAAAAACTTATCCGGGTAACTCACCCTAAGCGAGATTCGAACTCACGAATTGTTGAATATGAGGCAGACACGCTATCACCACACTACCTAGGCGGGCACAAAATACTATTTCTCTCTTTTTGACAAGTAGCCCTTTAAATTATTTTTATAGTGTGGCGTGTACTTAGTGTTTTAATTTCTTTATGAGTAAATAATGCACCATTTTTCCTCCACACTGTGGCCATTGCGAAGGTGCTGCGCTCCGGCTTCCGTGGCTTGGACTCCCGCCAAAAGTTATAACATCCTCGCACTGCCTCACGTTCTCATATATACAATAACAATGATAAAAGATTGATGACGTTGGAAATGTCCTCCATTCACACATTTCTGGCGTGTTCTCGGATATCTGCATTTAACTTTTCGCGCAATATCCGAAATTGAGTTGTTTTCTTTTAGATCTTATAATATACGGGGTTATGGTTCATAGTCTTATTATTTTCTACAACGTATACAGTAGGCAGAGAAGGTGTTGCATTCCACCCAACATGAGATACCGAGATTTCACTGAAAATACATGTTTTAAGGTCACCTGAATAAAACAAATAGAAAAAAGTGCGCATGTATGTGTGACGCATAACTCAAAAACGGACATTCGGCTAAATACCAAATTTGATATTTAAGAAGAGCAGTTTTCAAGAATGTAACAAACGATTTTCAAGAAAATGAATAGTTTGTAGAGAAAGTCACGTGAATGGAATAATTTGATCTTTAAGCGTAAAACATATTTCTTATAATGGTTGGCGACTTTTCGTTTTTTAGGGGAGGGGGTCGCTTAACGACCTTTAACTTGGTTGGTCATATCGGACGATGAATTAAGTCGGTGAAATGGTGTTCAAATGGCTTCGGGATCCACGGGCTAAAGTAACTCGACATTCGTCTTCACGGATAAGGGAAAACCGTGAGGAAAAAAAAAATTGATGTGTTCCATTCACATGACACCCTCTACATATCTGCAACAAATTATTGTTAAAAAGCTCTTACTTCTATTTACTTCACGCTAATCGAGAAAAAATTAACAGAAATAGTCTTATTACTTGTTTCCTTGTAAGCAGAAGCGAAATAAGGGAAAAGCATAGGTTAAAGTGATAGTCAAAAGCTGGTTGCCATGTGACTGAAGCTCCTTAGTTTGCATGGACAGGAGTTGACAAATTCCTGTATGATAAAAGTATGTTTTTCATAGCTGAAAACAAAAAAAAAGGGATATCTTAAAAACG
Organism: Hymenopus coronatus; assembly: GCA_030762935.1. Classification (NCBI taxonomy): domain Eukaryota; kingdom Metazoa; phylum Arthropoda; class Insecta; order Mantodea; family Hymenopodidae; genus Hymenopus; species Hymenopus coronatus. The sequence goes on from CM060889.1 coordinate 27,893,441, forward strand.
ACCAACTCCACGAAAAATATAAGATAAATTGTGTGTTTTAATGTGCTCTACATTTTCTGTGTGGTAAGCTTTTGTCTATCTCTTACGGTTTAGCAGTTATGCAAAAATCCGTAAAATTCATCCAGAATGAAATAGTCTTCAGAGGATATTCCCAGAAAATTCAAAATATACATTTTATTTTTCAAGCAAATACCTTAAATTTACGAGATTTTAATCAAAATCGTTAGAGCCATTTTTAGAAAATCAAAATTTTCGAATTTTTTTCCATGTAAAGGGTATTTTGGGGTGGGGGGATTTTCTTGAAAATCTTTGTGTCGCATCCTTGGAAGATACCAAACCTAAATACCAAGTTTGGTTTTTAACGATCTTTTCTATGCTCCCCCCCCCCACACAAACACGGACATTTTTCTAAAAATGTTTTTTTTGGGTTCAGGGGGTCTCAAAACATATATTTCCGATGAAATCTCTGTATCTAATTTTTGGATGCAATACAATACCTTCTCTATACACTACGTACATAGTACGTATAGAGAAAGCAAAAAAATATCCGGGTAGCTCATCCTAAGCGGGATTCGAACTCGCGACCTTTGGAATTTGAGGCAGACACACTACCGAGGTGAGTTTAGTTATTTGTTCACTTATTCTTTCTCTCACTCCCTGCCTGTAATCTTATGCCAGGCCTCGTGTCCAATACATTTCTCATGTATTAATCACTGTTGTTTCCCTCAAAGAATGAAAATGTACAAATGTACAAATATAAATATAGCAATGAGAAATTCAGTGTAATTTATTATTATTATTATTTACCTTTTCTATAGTACACTCTTGTGGTTCTCAGCGTCCCATTCTAAATTGGGCGTGAAAGACCGCTTAATTTTGCTCAGATACCTCTCTATCAGGCTTGAGGTTCTTTTACGTGCCGTAAATCTACGACACGGGACCCACGGCTTTACTTCCCTTCCGAAGGAAGCCAAGCTAAAGATTTTTACACCGGAAAAAAATCCATCGTCCTCCGCCGGGTTTGAACCCACGATCTTGGGTATATGAAGTTAGCATGGTAACCATTACACCACGGAGGACGACATCATTTTCTCATATTATATATCTTACATATGTATGTGCTGTTTTGGTACATTCATTGTAACAATTAAATTCCTTGACACTAGTTCAATTCTATTGCACAATTTTATCGTAAACACAACTTTATCTAATTTTATTCTGTAATTGAATTTTGTTTTTATTACTATTATTATTATCATAATATGTATTAGTATTAATTAATTTTAGAGAGACACTTTAGATTTTATTTAGATATATAGCACATTGGAATAACACGGTTTTTAATGTTATGCTTGTCAAAAGAGCAAGACTTAACATTGCGTTGTGATGTATATTATCCTTGACAAAAATTGTTCTTTAAACTGGGTATATTTGTAATTTCCCTGAACACCAATTCTTACATTCTACTTTCTCATCCTAATATTTTAAAAACCCTTCTCCTATTTACTTTCTATACTAATTACCTACAGGATATAAAAATACTGGCATGCTGTATCCAATATTTGAATATTGAGAATCCACCAGAAATATGCGTTTTGACATTCAAATTATGCCCACAAAAGAGACATTTAGATGGAAGATGGGCACGTCTATCTGTATACGAATAATAAAATTCAAAGACCAAAAGTCGAATAAATATTAAATTATACTTAAGTGACTGTTCAAGCATGTCAAGCAAATATTATGAAGAAAATTCGCTCACCTCAAACTACCCTTCACATTTACATTTTCGTAATTTTTCATTTTCTCAAATTTTTAAATGTTTTTCATTATAAAATAATTTATTTAAGATACTAATGCGACAAAATTGAATGTATCTCAAGACAAAAGGTGGTAATTTAGATCTTATTAAAATGTTTTAAAATGTATTTGGATAACATGCGTTTTTCCTAACGATACCAGTTTTCAAAATATGTCATGATGCATGCTTAGACTTTTTCAAGTTTAAAATGCCGAATATACTTGAAAGTTTGAGATTAATTTTTATTCTTTCCGTCATTTTTCCACGCTATATAACTAAGCATTTACTGTTTCATTTTAAATCATTCCTAAGTAAAACTCTATTGAATAATGAGACGTGAATACAATAATTGGTTATATGAATACTATAACAGATGTACATATGTGAATTTATCATAGCGTAAGCCACTTGAGCGTAGTATGTTCGAAAGTTTTATAATATTCTTTATAATAACTTTTAAAGGCAAAGTATAACTTTGAAATGTCACAAACCACTCGACACTATGAGCATTATTTATTAGAAAGCAGACACTACTAAGTGCAAATATCTTGAAATCCCAAAAAAGATTGTACTAAGACCATTAAAATAAAATATCATACTGTAATAAAATTGCAAATTAATGAAATAAAAATCTGATATGTTCCATTCACATGCATTTCTCTACCTCTTATGCAAACAAATTATTCTTACAAAAGATTATTCTTCTATCTACTTCAAGGTGATTGCGATAAATATTAGAAAAATTGTAATTACTTAGTTCCTTGTAAGTAGAAGGGAAATAAGGGAATACACTAGGCTAAAGCGACAGTCAAATCTTTTAAAAGATGGTTGCTGTATGACTAGAACTCAGTTCTCTTTTCATGGACGAAAGTAAAACAAAAGAAACGGGAATGACAAAATTCCGTTTGAGAAAAGTTTTGAGTTTTAAAAATTGCAACCATTAACAAGAATATCTCAAAAATGGTTAACTCCACAAAAAATGTATGTGACATAAATTATTTGTTTTAAGGAGATCTCATTTTTTTTTATGTAGTAAGTTTTGTCTACCTCTTACAGTTGACCAGTTATGCAAAAGTCATCCAGAATGAAGAGGACTTCAGAGGATGTTTCCAGAAAATTCTGGACGTACGTATTATTTGTCATATAAATGTCTTTAGTATTCATTCTTTTAAACAAAAACGTTAGAGAAATTTTTGAGAAAATCAACATTTTCGAGACCTTTTCTATGTAAAGGGTGTTTTGCTGTGAGGGATTTTACTGAAAGTTTTCGTTCGCATTTTCGTAAATGCTGCATTTAAATGTCAAGTTTGTCATTTAAACAGACACTTCATTTTAGTTACTTTGGACACACACACACACACATATATATACTCACGATCTCTTTCTAAAATGCTTTTTACGTTTTCTATACGCACTATGTACGTAGTGTATAGAGAAGGTATTGTATTTCACCCAAAAACTCGATACCGACATTTCAACGGAAATAAATGGTTTGAGACTCCCTTAACCCAAAAAAAGCATTTTTAGAAAAATGTCCGTGTGTGTGTGTGTGTGTATGTAGTATATCTCAAAAACGAAAAGACCGTTGAATACCAAGCTTGGTATTTAAGTTTGGTATCTTCCGAGGATGTGACACGAAGATTTTGAAGAAAATCGCCCCACCCTCAAATTCCCTTTACATGGAACTTTTCTCGAAATTTTTGATTTTCTCAAAAATGGCTCTGACGATTTTGATTAAAATATCGTATATTAAAGACATTTACCTGACAAATAAAATGTATATCTTGAATTTTCTGGGAATAGCCTCTGAAGCCTACTTTACTCTGGACGACTTGGATGGACTTTTGTATAACTGTTAAACCGTAAGAGATGGACAAAAATGTAGAGCACGTTAAAACACACAATTTATGTATAATAAACTTTTTTCGTGGAGTTGATCGTTATTTAGATACTCCTTGTTATTTGGTTTGAGCTTTAAAAACATACTTTTCTCATACAGGAATTAATCAACTCCTGTCCATACAAACAAAGGAACTTCAGTTACATAGCAACTAGCTTTTGACTATTAATTTAACCTATTGTACTACCTTATTTCGCTTCTACTTACAAGGAAGCAAGCAAGTAATACGACTATTTCTACTATTTTTTTTTCTCGATTAGCATTAAGTAATAGAAGCAAAAGCTTTCTAACAATAATTTGTTGCAGAGGTATAGAGAAAGTCATGTGAATGGAACACATCAGAGTTTTTCATATACAGGGAACTCTAAAACGTGTATTTGCAGTGACAATCCTAAAAAAATTTTCGGTGGAATACAGCACCTTCTCTATGTACTATATACGAATTAGAAAAGGTAAGAATGTGTAGTAAAGAATGTTCCCAGATGCTTTACCACAAAGTGTTAACTAGAATGAATTTCAACCTATACATGTTGCTGCGGAAACCCATCTACCACAGATGGCCCGGGTTGAAACATTTTGTTTCCTATTGCGATGCTTTTCCCTGGGCTTTCTTATATAGAAGATGAATGTTGGATTTCGCCATCTAGTTCGCCCTTTTCGTTCATTCTTCTTACTTGGTTTAAGAGAGCAAACATCCTTTATAATTTTCAATGTATGTATTATTTTGGAGGTATGTTGAGAAACTCTCAAAGTTTCGTTTGTTACTATTGGTAACGCTGCAGTGTTTTGTTTGTTGTTGCAGAAGCTGAAATGGCGGAAAATCCTGTAGAAAAGGCATATTGCGTGTTGGAATTTGCTAGAACGCAATCAGCAACTGTTATCCAACGACATTTTAGAACACGTTACCACAAAACGCCACCGACTAGACAGTCAATCTACGACTGGCATAGAAAATTCGAGACAACGGGATGTTTGTGCAAAGGGAAGAGCTCGGGAAGATCAAGAGTTTCGGAAGAAAACGTTGAACGTGTTCGTTCTGCCTACACAAGAAGCCCACAGATCTAGGGCAAGCATGCAATTACAAATTCCACAGCAAACTGTATGGAAAATCTTGCGGAAGCGACTGCACATGATGCCTTACAGATTACAGATGTTGCAGTTTCTGAGTGAAGAAGATAAGGTCATACGGCGTGACTTTTGCATCGACATGTTGCGACATGATGAAGACGATGCTGGTTTTTGTGAGCGCATCATTTCATTTTTGTGGTAACGTGTTCTAAAATTTCGTTGGACAACAGTTGCTGATTGCGTTCTAGCAAATTCCAACACGCAATATGCCTTTTCCACAGGATTTTCCGCCATTTCAGCTTCTGCAACAACAAACAAAACACTACAGCGTTACCAATAGTAACAAACGAAACGTTGAGAGTTTCTCAACATACCTCCAAAATAATTAGGTTGCTATCTCTAATAGTTTTTGTTTTACAGGCAGTTGAAGTTGTCTATTTCTTTTGTAGTAACCCTGTATAATCATATATGCAATGACGACCAATACCAAAACTAAGCTCAAGCAGCATTCTTTATCAAAACTGCCATCATTTCCTTCACGAGAGGAGCGAGGAGAGTAAATCTCTGCTTCCGTCCCCCACACGAGTTTACATCGCCCCCTCCCCAATGATGTGCACGCACACCGAACCTCTACCATATCGATTTATTCCAATCTGTGCGTCACAGAGCAACAGTCAGAGCTGTATTCCCAATTGAAGCTCGCACTCTTTAGATGTTCAAATGGAGTAGGTGAGGTATTTCGCAATTGGAACTGTTCTATCTAAATCACTGAGTACAAATGAATATTTTGTTTTAACTTTTATGCAGAGCGCGACTTAGAAACAAAATACAGGCACATCGGTACCCCAGCTCCACTAGTTTTACAGCTGCAGCGACACTGAGAAGAAATGTTAAACAAAAACAATCTGATGTGTTCCATTCACATGACTTTCTCTACATCTCTGCAAGAAATTATTGTTAAAATGCTTATGCTTCTATTTACTTCATGCTAATCGAGAAAAATTGGCAGATATAGTCATATTACTCGCTTCCTTGAAAGTAAAAGCGAAATAATGAAGTACCATAGATTAAAGTGATAGTCAAAAGCTGGTTGCTATGTGATTGAAGTTCCTTTGTTTGTATGGATAGTAGTTGACAAATTCCTGTATGAGAAAAGCATAAGTTTTTCAAAGCTGAAATCAAAAACAGGAATATCTCAAAAACGATCAGCTCCACGAAAAAGATGTAAATGACATAAATTGTGTGCTTTGTCCTGATCTACATTTTTAGTGTAGTCAGTTTTTGTCTATCTCTTACGGTTTACCAATTATACAAAATTCAATAAAAATCATCCAGAATAAAGGTGTCTTTAGATGCTTTTCCCAGAAAATTGAAGATATACATTTTATTTGGCAAGTAAATATCTTAAATATCAGAGATTTTAATCAAAATCGTTAGAGCCATTTTTAAGAAAACCAAAATTTTCGAAATTTTTTCCATGTGAAGGGTAACTGGGGGTGGGGGGATTTTCTTGAAAATCTTCGTGTCGCATCCTTGGAAGATACCAAACTTAAATACCAAGTTTGGTTTTTAACGGTATTTTCGTTTTTGAGCTATGCTGCCTACACACACAAACACTGATGGACAGACAGACACACACACACACACACACACACACGGACATTTTTCTAAAATGTTTTTTTTTGTATTTAGGGGGTCTCAAAACATATATTTTCGGTGAAATCTCGGTATCGAATTTTTGGGTGCATTACAATACCTTCTATGTACATAGTACGAGTAGAGAAAGTAATTATGAAAACTATCTTACACTTCACCTGGTATAGTATGCATTAATAAAGTCTAGATTTTCTTTCTCTTAAAAATCAGGGATATTTTAATTATATTTTGTAGTGTTCCATACGACACAGAGATTACATTTTAACAGAATAAAATATTTAAGATATTGGTCCAAGATTAGCATATTGAGTTACAGTTTGAAACCCAAACAGATTTTGGTGCCTCAGAGAAAACCCAATTTTTGTTCAATAAAGAATAAAAGCATGTACGTTTTTAAGCTTCTTATTCAGGGATGATGATGATGATGATGATGATGATGATGATGGAAAATGAGTGTCATTTATTAGAAGTTTGCCATTAAATCATAGAGTCCTCTGTATCTCTTTAAAATATCCTTAATGTGTGACCTTTCCATCATAGCCTAGGGTCTCGATAAAACGTCTCTGATGCTTGCTCTGCTTATTCTTCATGTTCTATATAAAATGTGCTGGAGAAAACTGGCATTTGCATATAATATTTATTTAGGTAAAAATATTGGTTTCCTTTTTACTTTCTCTATACTCACTATGTACATAGTGTATAGAGAATGTATTGCACTCCACCAAAAAATTCGTTACCGAGATTTCACCGGAAATATATGTTTTAGGGTCCCCTGTATCCAAAAAAAGTATTTTCAAAAAAAGGTCCGTGTGTGTGTCCGTGTGTCTGTGAACACGATAACTCAAAAACGAAAAGTCGGTAAAATACCAAACTTGGTATTTAAGTTTAGTATCTTTCAGGGATGCGACACGAAGATTTTGAGAAAAAGCCCACCACCCCAAACTACCCTTTACATGGAACTTTTTTCGAAAAATTTGATTTTCTAAAAAATGGCGCTAACGATTTTGATTAAAATATCTTATATTAAAGATATTTACCTAACAAATAAAATGTTTATCTTGAATTTTCTAGGAATAGCTTCTAAAAAACCTGTTTATTCTGGATGAATTGTGCTTAATTTGGCATAACTAATAAACCGTAAGAGATAAACAAAAACTTACTATACAAAAGATGTAGGCCTTGTTAAAATACACAATTTACGTCATATACATTTTTTTCGTGGAGCTTACCGTTTTCGAGGTATTCATTGTTATTAGTTTCAGTTGTGAAGTACTTATACTTTTCTCAGACGGGAGCGTCCGTTTTTCTTTTGTTCTACTCCTGGCCAAGAAAAGAAGCGATTTGTAATGCCAATCGCATAACGACAGCTTTTAAAACATTTGACTATCGATTTAGCCTAGTATATTCCCTTATTTTCTTCCTAGTTAGGAACTAAGTAATAATAACATTGTGCTAATGAGTACCTCGATTAGCAAGGTGCAGAAAGAAGAATAATCTTATGTAAGAAGTTTGTAGAATAGCTAGAGAAGGTCATGTGAGTGTAACACATCAGCTTTTTTTCCTCACGACTTTAAACCTGTAGAGGTTTGTGCCTCATTTTTATTGTAACTCTCATTCATTGGAAATCATAACACGTAGTTATGTCAGTTATTCCCTCAATCTGCTACTTTCTCGTTTGTGTGTAATTTATAAATTAATTTCCAATTTCTGAATAAAACTTCTTTCCTGCAACTAGTATAGCTATGTATTACATAGAACAAGCAAACCGTGGGGTTTATCCATTTTAGGCCAAACAGATGCAAGAATGCCATTTTAACTTTCTCTACACGTACTATGTACATAGTGTGTAGAGAAGGTATTGTAATGCACCCAAAAATTCGATACCGAGATTTCACCAGAAATACATGTTTTGAGATGCCCTGAATCCAAAAAAAGAAGCATTTTTAGAAAAATATCCCTGTGTGTGTCTGTCTGTGTGAGTATGTGTGTGTCTGTGGGCAGCATAGCTCAAAAATGAAAAGACCGTTAAAAACCAAGCTTGATATTTAGACAAGGATGCAACACGAAGACTGAAGAAAATCCCCCCACCCCAACTACTCTTTACATGGAGCTTTTTTCGAAAATTTTGATTTTCCCAAAAATGGCTCTAACAATTTTGATTAAAATATCATATATTAATGTATATCTTGAATTTTCTGGGAATAGCCTCTGAAGTCTACTTTATTCTGGATGCATTTTACGGAATTTTGCATAACAGCTAAACCGTAAGATATGGACAAAAACTTATCACACAAAAAATGTAGAGCACCTTAAAACACACAATTACATACTTTTTTTCGTGGACTTGATCGCTTTTGAGATATTCCTTATAATTGGTTTCAGCTTTAAAAAAAAACTTACTTTTCTCACACAGGACTTTATTAACTCCTATCCATACAAACAAAGGAACTTCAATCACATATCAACCAGCTTTTGATTATCCCTTTAACCTATGGTAATCCTTTATTTCGCTTCTACTTACAAGGAAGTAGATAAGACTATTTCTATTAATTTTTTCTGATTATCATGAAGTAAATAGAAGCGTAAGCTTTTTAACAATAATTTGTTGCAGAGATGTAGAGAAAGCCATGTAAATGAAACACATCAGATAGATTCGTTACAGCTCTGATGGTCACCGATGTTGGAACGCCCGGACAGAGTACGTGGACATGTTTGTTGCAACGCACTGCCTGTCAGATTTCTGTATTGTGCATGCTCATACGAGATATTTGTAGGAACACATTTTTTATGCCTCTTTCCTCTATTATAAGCATTACTGTATTCTTATTTGATGTACATGGAAATATTAGGAAAGTTGCGGAGTAGTGAGAACAGAGAGATAAGCACAGGTCAGGACATGGAAAGGGAGTATATCATCCAATGTGTCCGAAGACTTTTAGATATATAATGATTTTTACAATCTTTATCTATTTTACAGGACCTATACATGTTTTCAGTAATTCGATTTTTTGAGTAAAAATGCCACCACATCCTCAAGCTGGAGCAGCACACTACGATGCCTTAATAGACTCGTCAGCACCAGTCAGCATGGAGATGTACAGTATTTTTCAGAACATGATAACCCTATCCCACTCCTCTGCCAAAGACAGAGTATGACTTTAAATTTTGGGATTACTGTGCGGCAAGAAACTAACCCTTGCTGACTACTACTGTCTGTCCTACACACGGCTTGTGTGAAAAAAAAAAAACAATTATTCCAATACCAATTGACCAAACAGTTAGTTATACTATGAATCCTGAGTCAAGTACTGGCAACATTGTAAGTCGCCATTGGTGTTGTCATCACAAAATACTGTGGGAAACATGCGAGTCAGCTGAGAAATTCAGTGCTATGTTGCTCAGTGGCAGAGGCAGAGCAACCGTCTAGACATCGAGAGATCCATGATTCAAATCCCGGCTATGGCATTGAATTTGTCAGTCTGGTTCTACTATGTAATCCTTACAATTACCAGTCTTCCACTTGCTGGTCCCTCAACATGTTGTGCAGTAACTCACTAGTTTGGGCACACTAATACAAAACACGAAATCCAACGGCCTACAGAGTCTACAGAAAACAGAGATTTTACTTCGTTGCCTGTCGCTCCTAGTGCAGGGTTTGCTAATGGTTGTTGCTCAGTGGCAGGGTGGAGTGGTTCGGTTTGAGGGCTATCATGTTTTGGAGAAAACAGTATATTTGCAGAGCACGCTCATTGTTGTCCGCTGTTTCATCAGCTACAGTTCAAAGACATTCAAAGCAAAATCTAAACGTTTTACCACTGATATAATCCATAGAATTTGGGAAGAGATTAGATATACGTTGTGTTAGATATACGTTGTTTCTTCACAATTTAAGTTCATTTTTGTATAACTGATATATATTGACCCTGTATAATGAATGAGTCTCATTTGAAATTAAAAACTTAGTTCCTCAGTCTCGCAGCTTTCTTGTCGAAAACTGTGTAGCTAACCCGCCTGGGTAGTGAGGTGGTAGCGTGTCTGCCTCACATTCAAAAGGTCCTGAGTGAATCTCGCTTAGGGTGAGTTACCCGGATGTCGAGTAACTTTAAGCTCCATGGACCCCGAGATCATTTGAGCGTCATTTCAACAATTTCATTCATCGTCTGATATGACCAACCAGGTTAAAGGACGTTATACTACAAAACTCAGTAACTCTCTTGTAAGAGATACGTAGGTTGTAGGTGATGAGTCGATGAGCTAGCACACAATTGTACATCAGTCCAAAATATGTCTAATGGGAATACTACATTTAGATGTAAAGAAAGGTTTAGGAAAATAAAACAGACTTGGATTGCTGCATTTGGAGACTCTTCTATGCTATGTACACCTTGCAACTGACATAACGTTTTATTTTGTTTACATATAAGTGCAGTTAATGTTTAATTTGACTAAGAGAAAAACTCTCCTTCTGCGAGCAACTTAAATATCGTAGACGATTTTAAAAACCAACACAAAGTTTGCTTTCTCGCCTTTTTGACGTAGTTAATCACCAAGTTACAAGGGAACGCTGCTCCGTAGCCCTGGGCAAGGAACTGGCAATACTGCCAATTTCCTAGCTTTTATCGGTTTCTTTGTGGAAAGAGAGGCGTGATGTACCATTTTCTGATCCAAGAAGGAAAGACTACAGAGCCTGTCTCATCCTCCACCGCAAAATAACCTTGATCGGAAAACAGAGTTTCGGGGAGGTTGAGATCAATAACTAAGAAGTGCTGGCTTTGAGCCAAAGGAGGGAAGAATAGTGATCGTCATTTGCCTGGACGAGCTGAGAACCTGCACCATATCTCTCGTCGATCAGATATCATCAGCATGTAAATCAAGGCGAGTCGCTTGTTGCTGGCGGACAACGTCGATTACATCTAATTTCTTCCCCAGAGGGGTACAGTTCTTTCTTTTAGAATGCATTCTTATTTATGTTTTGGATGTTTAATTTTCTCTTTTCTACAAAATTCCGTCCAATTTATCCATGGTATTCATTAAGTGTAAAAAGGTTTATTTCCGGCGTCAATTAAGAACTTACATGCAAGCCTTTTTATGGACAGTATATCAACGTATTTTGTAAATCATCTTTTTGTAATTAGCAATTATTGTATAATTTTACAAAGCTGAAAACTTTTTGCGGATGTGCTATTTATATATTTCCAATCTGTATACACAGGGAATAAACTTTGCTCATAGATTTACTGAATTTGTGGAATCTGTTAAACACCAGATGCCTTAGCTATCTTCGTCACCCATTTTGCAGTTCCTTTATTCATTTAGACAAACAAGGGCTTCACACTCAATGGAAAACAGTTTATTGAAATGCGCTCCAAAAGTATGCAGTAGCTTTTATTGAGATCTGCACCAGATTTTGAGATGACTGCAAGAGTCTACTTCAACACTCCCAAACACGTAAAATGTCAGGCGCGCAAACCGAGATGCAGAGTTGCTGTGCACCATGCATCGGTCCGACTGGGTTGGCTCGGCTCGGCTCGGCCATTCGCAGTGAGGAGAAAACAGCGTAAGGGGGGACAGGAAAGTGAGCACATAAGCGTAAGGGAGGAGGGAGAGAGAGAGAGAGAGAGAGAGAGAGAGAGAGAGAGAGAGAGAAACAACAGCGTTATTGTGCGCGCGTGTGCGTGTGTGTTTTTAGTAGTATTTAACGCCCGCTTTTACTACAAATGGCACTGCAGGCGATGGCACTGAGGATACATAGAATGAAGATGGAACACCGGTGGAATGTGATGGTGGCGGAAACCGGAGAGCCCGGAGAAAGCCCGCAGCTGTGTGCGTGGTCAAGCTAGAGAAGTCATCTTTTGCAGCTTGCGCCATGTAATCTGAGAGGCCCTAATCTATTTTATATTGTGCTTTGCAACGCATCTAATCCTCAAAATCGGTAACATTATAGAATTGATGTTTTAAAATATAGTCAAAATTTACAGATTGTATACACCTAAATATACATGGGTACTGTACGGTCACATCGTCGCGCCGTTGCCGAATTGTTAGGCCACTCGCTTCTATCTATACGGTCCGGGTTCGATCCTAAGCGACCGCATGCGTAAAAGCGGCGCAGGGGCGGGTTTTCTCGGTTTCCCCCACCATCACATTCCACCGGTGTTCCATCTTCATTCCATGTATCATCAGTGTCATCGTCTGCGGTGCCATTTGTAGTAAAAGCTAGAAGTCAGTGTGTTATATCACGTTTTGTAATGCGTTTAAGGTGTAAAGAAAAGGGAGCTGAAAATTGCATTTATTTACTGTTTTGCACCTTGTTTTGCATTTGCTTAGTATTTTACATTTTTCTATTACCGTAACATATAATATTTTTGTAACGCTTCAATGTTCCCTTGGCCACAACAATTTTTATGCCTAGCAGTTGATAGCTGACATTGCTCATTAAAAGAATACGACAGGTTGAATTCTGAAGTAACATTACCAGATAGTTTCAGCTTTTACCAATGTAAACTAGAAACACAATATATTACTTTGGTAATAGTCAAGGATGAATGCAACAACATCTTTCTTGTCCTGAGAGTTATTTTTCTGTCATTCCACGAAATGTCCCAGTGCAAATAAGACATTTATAGACAGTATTATCCACTGCAGAGTATCTGGAAGTCATGATGTTATTCTTTGCGCTTTGAATCAACACGCCGCACCCACCGCGTTAAGGCACTTACTTAAATACGAAAAATTACGAAAATATGCATTGTGGGGAAGAAACGCACGCCATTTTGCCGCTATTGCCCAATTACGAACGTAATACAAGTAGTGAAACTCATAGATTGGCACCTGGGTTGTACGAACAAGTGTAAACATAAGATATTTGAATAAATTATAAATATTACTATAATTAATATAACCAAAAAAATAATTAAATAAAATTTTAAATTATTAGCTTGAAATCATTGATTTAATCTTCCCATTTTTATCAAAATATAATATAAATTTTGAGCACCAAAAAATTCTCTTCAACCTAAATCAATATACTTAATTGAATCTAATCCAGAACCTAGACATAAAGTAGCACACGCTAACGACTTTGGCGAAACATGTTGGCAGCTCTACAGCTGCGTTTCACACAGCACAACAAAGCCACCAAAGCAAATGAAGTACTTTTGTGTATTTGAATATAAATGTGTGACACATTGAACCTTAATAACAAAAATTAATTCTAAGGAATTTCTAAAGCTTTAAGTACCATTCCAGAAATGATATAGGTATTAATAAATTTGCAGTTGAGACGATTGCTGAGTGTTATATATAACTTTTAAATGCTCTAAAGAAACACAAGGCTATTAAACAAGTGGAACCGTCAAATCACGAGCAACTCCGGGTGTTTCAGTTAATAATAATAAATAATAACAGCAATAATCCCTTGGCGCTACAGCCCTGACGAGCCTGGGGCTACAAACCCAAAAGTCATCTAATCATTACGGTAGTTGATGGGGTCAGCATCTTACATCCCCCAGCTGGATTATTGGCTATCATGACCTGGACTGCTGCCTATCGCATCTCCTCACTTCCCTCACGATGAATGGTCACCGGTCCTTCACCCGGAACTTAAAATCCACACCCACATGGACACAATCAAACCCGGGCGCTTTCCGTGCTTGAGAACCAGAGCACCACGCTCCAGGACGTTCTGCGCATCTGCAAGTAACAAAACATTATCTTTATACAGTCTCGTGGAATAAACCATCTAATTTGGAAAATAGCAATATTTTTGTTCTCGAAAATGTCTGATTACAGACAAAATGCTGCTATACTTTTAGGTGTATAATACCTCAATGAAGCACATTTTAAAAGTTCCCTTCCACCCTGTACATTAGCCTAACCCAGGGGCAGCCGACTCTCTTGGTTTACATGTGCTACCGAAATAGTTGGTATTAATTATCATGCAGTTCAAATACAGGCATTTCTTTTATTTATATTTTCTGAACTGGTAGCCCGGCCTACAAAAGTAGCTAAGGTTCGCTCCCCGAGCCGTAACTTGGTAAACCCTGATCTAATCAACTAAACTACCATTGTAGCTGCAGACATGTTGCTAAAATCACAATAACCTCTTCCGCAAAACATTTTTTTCACTTTCCAACTGCAGCCTAGAATCTAAATGCTTTGCAGTAACAATAGCAATATCTTTTGCTAGAACTACTGTCATCCATTTAACATTTTGTCGAGCCGGCTTAACAAGTACGCCTTTTGAGATTCCGTGAGTTAAAATATGTTCTGTGTGCCTCTATAGGTCTAAACAAAATCTCAAAATAAAGAATTTGAAATTTCCTGTTTAAGTCCGGAATCTTTCAAGTACGCAACGAAGGAAGACTCACTAAATTTCTCTCCACCCATAATAAGCCTTTAAATAGTAAAATTCTCATTAATTTTTTACTTTCTCTATATGTGCTATGTACATAGTGTATAGAGAAGGTATTGCACTCCACCAAAAAATTCGATACCGAAATTTCACCGGAAATATATGTTTTAGGGTCCCCTGAATCCAAAAAAAAGTATTTTCAGAAAAAGGTCCGTGTGTGTGTCTGTAAACAGGATAACTCAAAAACGAAAAGTCGGTAAAATACCAAACTTGGTATTTAAGTTTAGTATCTTCCAGAGATGCGACACAAACATTTTGAGAAAAATCCCCCCAACCTCAAGTACCCTTTACATGGAACTTTTTTCGAAAATTTTGATTTTCTAAAAAGTGGCTCTAACGATTTTGATTAAAATACCGTATATTAAAGATATTTAGCTCACAAATAAAATGTATGTTTTGAATTTTCTGGGAACAGCCTCTGAAGACTACTTTATTCTGGGTCAATTTTACGGAATTTTGCATAACTGCTGAACCGTAAGAAATGGACAAAAACTTACCACACAGCAAATGTAGAGCACCTTAAAACTCACAATTTATGTTATATACATTTTTTCGTGAAGTTGATTGTTCTTGAGATATTTCTTGTTTTTGGTTTCAGCTATAAAAACTTATATTTTTCTCATACAGGACTTTGTGAACTCGTGTCCATACAAAGGAACTTCAGTGGCTGAGCAACCAGCTCTTGATTATCACTTTAACCTATGGTACCCCCTTATTTTGCTTCTACTAACAAGGAAGCAAGTAATAAGACTATTTCTGCCTAATTTTTGCTCCATTAGATGAAGTAAATAGAATAATTTGTTGCAGTGATATAGAGAAAGTCATGTGAATGGAACATATCAGATTTTTATTTTTTACGAAACTTCTTTAATAGTGTTTTTAAAGCATTACATGTCTTAGAAAATTATATGAGGAATAAAACATTTTTAATTTTCTATGCCCGTGATATATTCTGATACGACTTGGTATAATTTTCTATAAATGGGAAGCCCTAAGACATTAATTTTGTTATGTAAATATTATTTTATATTTTAGAATTTCCCAAGCTGTAGCCAGTTTAAGTCGATTGACATATTGTGTGGTTTGAACCTGTACGATTCCTCCCACTTCAATAAACAACTAACACAGTGACCTCCACGTAAATCCAAATGCGCCTTTCTACTCAAATAAGTTGTTACAAAAATACCAGAGGCGTTCAATAAGTCCTTAGAAAATTCAAGAAATTATACTCGTTACATTGAAAAAAGTTTGTATTTAGTAACCATCGTCTCTTACTAGATGGCAGTTAAAGTTTCAGCTATATCCATCACGTTATTTCGTTGTCATAGGCAATTCAATGAACAATATTGTGCTTCTTTAGAAATATAGAAAAAACAAGTTTCGTGCGGTGATTAAACACTTCTATTTAAAAGGATTAACACCGAAAGCGATAAAAACAGAGTTGGTTGAAGTTCACGGCGCATCTGCTTCTGCGTTTGCAACAGTTTACAACGTAGTCCACAAATGATGAACATCGCTCCGGACGTCCAGTAGAAGTTACTTCCTCCAAAATGATTGACAAAATCCAAGATATAGTTTTGAGTTATCGACGAATCAAAGTTCGAGAAATACTCGTGGCCACAGGCATATCAGTGTTCTCAATTTTGTACCAAAAATTAGGCATGACAAAGGTCTCGGCAAAATGGGTGCCGTGTTTGCTCTCAAAACGCAATCGAGTGATAGATTCCAAAGCTGGTTTGGCACTTTTCTCTCGCAATCCTGACGAGTTTCTGCGTCGATACATAACTATAGATGAAAAATGGATACATTACTACACTCCAGAGACACAAATACAGTCCAAGCAGTGGGTTTTAAAGGCTAACCGGCTCCGAAGAAGACGAAGGTGCTAAAACCTGCAGACAAGGAGATGGCCTCGGTTTTTTGGGATGCACAGTCATCCTAAAATCATCTACATTGATTACTTTTAGAAAGAAAGAACGATAAACGGAGATTATTATGCATGGTTATTGCACTGGTTGGACGGCGAAATCAAGAAGAAGAAAAAAAAAAAACACTGTCATCTGGCAAAGAAAAAGATTCTCTTCCATCAAGGGTGCACACCTGCGCAGTTTCGATGACGAAAATTGTAGAATTAAGGTTCAAAGTACTACAACACCCACCCTATGCACCAGATTTGGCTCCCAGTGACATATTTTCATTTTCACACTTGAAAAAGTGGCTCCGCAAAGAAGGATTCGGGTCAAACGAAGAGGTCATGTCCGAAACAGATGCCTATTTTGAGAACCTTCCGAAATCCTACTGTTTGGAACGCTTATAACAGTTGGAGAAACGCTGGGAAAAGTGTATCGAGCTAAAAAAAATACCAAAAGTAATTTTTTTAAAACCTTTTTCTAAGGACTTATTGAACGCCTCTCGTACGTTTTGACTAAGTGATTCATTCTCCCCAAGCATATAAATCAAGGTCGTGAAACACAACTGCCCTTGTTTGCAAGTGACACCTGTGACAATGGGCGTTACAAACGCACCGATGCGTCATCAAGATAGCGGCCCACTATTGGAAAGAATTTCGCGTGCCTCGCAGAAGGAGAGGGTTATGATGTCATTTCCCTCGTGGCATGTGTGATTCACATTGTGTGTATGTTTAAGCACCACGACCCCGTGTTTGAATTCATTTGCGTACTAATTAGAAGTGGGCGAGCAAGAACAAAAACTTTGACACGACTGTTGTTTCGGATCAAGGAGAAACTCTCCAAGTGGAAAATCAGGATTCCCTTCTGGGTTAATAGTGTTCCTCATTCCTCACAGAAAAAGTTAAATAAATGTCCCTATTCCCTTTCCACGAATAAACTATGAATTCTTTAGTATACTGTGACTGGCATTTCTAAAAGGACATTCTAATTATATGTATTAATATTAAAACTAATAATAAAAGAAAGATTGAGTATAAAGTATGAATTCGTGTTGTAACTGTCTATTATAACAAAGAGTTCAGGAAGGTTAAGAAAAACTATAAGCAGAATGGATATTTTAATGGATAATAAACCATATAACAAAAGCAATGCATGTGAAGGAACCTGACTTCATAGAATAGAGAGTATAAATTTTATCCAAATATGAAATTGTGAATCAAAGTATGTGGGGAGGATACGCCAGCTTGAATGGACAAAAACGGGATCCAAACTTGAAGCTACGGGCATAAACATTAAATACGAATTTGCAAATGAGATGTTAATATATAACCTAAGTTAAACACTAACAATTTAAAAAGGAACATACAGAGAAAGAAATAAAGGAGAATGAGAAGCAAAGGAAAGAAAGAAAAGTGAACCAAGCAAAGGGTTTGGTGTGCCATTTGAGGTGCGACACATGCAGAAAGACTTAGGCCTAAATATATTTCGACCCTCGTTTGTGAATGAGTTGAAGGAGCAAAACTTGGAGAATCGACGTGACGCATGCATGCGGCTGTTAGAGGTGTTCAACACAATTCCTAAATTGGAAAGGTGATATTCTCAGACGAATGCGCCACCTACCGTAATGCAAAAGCCAGAAATGTTTACTTCTGGAGTAACGAGAAACCGCATTACTTTGAGGAATTGGAAATGAACCCACCACATGTGATGATATAGGCAGCAGTGTCTGCAACACATTTAATCGGGCCACATTATTTTGAAAACCGCGATACTCATATAAGCGTACCAGTGTATCAGAGAACGTATCTCTCCATGCTTGGTGGTTTGTATCGCAATTAGAACGTTTGGGACTTCTTGGTAGTATCTGGTTCCAAATAATTTGCTGGATTGCAAGAGGATCACATCATTACCAGCACCTCTGAAATAGGAGCCAGGAGCAGGAACTAGTCGCCCGAGTGTACTCGGGCGGGGGCAAATCACCACGGTACCTATCCGCTTTTCTCGCGGATTTACCCGTGTGATATAAAAGATGTAGTCTTATGCAAGCGTTTTTGTCTGTGTCGAAGTAATGTGGGCAGGGTGTTTCCCTCTGTGTAGCCGGCGCGGGCTGACTTACCTACCTGAGTGGTCACCCACCCAGAGAGGGACCAGGTCCGATGCTGCTTACCTTGGCCAGCCGCTTGCGGGCTGTCAAGGAAAGCAGTGCCGGCTAGCGGGGAGAACCTCTGAAATAGCCACCGTCCAGTCCAGTCCAGTGTGATTGGCAGGCTGAGGGCAGCCCGAGGTGTGTTAGACGTGTCCCTGTTCTCAGAGAGAACTTAACCACGTTCTGACGGGATTGTGGGTTTTGTAGGATGGCGGGTGTGTTTTGGGGTTGTGGAGTGACAGGAGGAGGCGAATATTGCTGCCTTGATGGTGCAACGGCCCTTGTGCACCGCTGGTGTGTTTTTATCAAAATGTTTCTTGAGATTATAATTTTGAATCCAAGCAGAATAGCCACCGAGAAAAGCTAGCCCTAGTTTTAATACAGGCTCACATCTGGCAACGGGCCAATCAGAGCAGTCCGTCCCGGCAACGGAGACCATTGGTTCCTAGTCAACGCCTCCCATGCCGGACCCGGGCCAATCACAGAGCGGCATCTGGCCGGTCCCCCCACCGGACTACTATATATAAGGCGTACCCGGAGTCTCACCAGCGGGTCGCAGCGTTGTTTCAGGTTTCGTTTCGGTTTCAGGTTCAGGGTTTCGGTTTCGGAGAGCGCTGTTCTGGGTACTTCAGTTCCTGCTCTTCAGGCCATCTCTGGCATTCCAGGCACTTTTTAGCGCCACATGCAGAAGCCTGCCTTCCTTGCTACCAACCGCAGACGCCAGCTAAACATCACCAGCTAAACACCGAGGACCCTGATTGGCCGGCCACCACTCCAATAAGAGCGGAGTGCACTTCCAGACCATCGGAAGTGCAAAGGCAGCGGGTTGCCGAAACAAGGCCACAGCCATCCAACCTCTTAGGTTCGGGTAAGGCGCGCTAATCAAAGCGTCCGGTCCTCTGTTTCAGCCTGCTTCTTAGCCCCTGCTGCCTGCAGGTGAGGGTAAACCAAGGTGTGTTTTTGTGCACTGCACCCTAGGGTGCAGGGCAAGTATCCCTGTCCTCGTCCTCTTCCACCATGACCAGGAGCAAATCAAAACCATCCAAAGGCAAAGCCCCAAGCGGGCCTGCCTATGATGAAGCAACGGCCGTTGCCAGCACCAGCACTGGTGCAGCCACCCTGCCCTCCAGTGGCCCTGCTACTGTAGAGGGCAAAAAGAGATCTAGCCAGGAACGCCAAGGCGGTAAAGGCAAGATTATCTTTTTGGACTCATCCAAGCAAGACACCAATGAGGGCCTCCCGCGCGAACCAGTTTCACGTGCAGGCCAAATTCCGGAGCACGACTCCGACGACGACTGCGCCAGCGTGTGCAGTAATATTTCACACCGCAGCGGCAGGACCTCGGTCCTGTCGTACCACTCATCCTCCATGATGGTAGATCATGAGGAGTCCTCTTCCGGCCTCTCCACAGACGGAGAGGACGATTTTCGCGTAGTGGCCTCGAGGAAGGAGAAGAGGCAAACCCGATTGGCTGCAGAGGGCGTGCCCTCTGGCCAATCCCAGGCAACATCCCGCCCCGGAGATTCTGGGCCCGCCCAGAATCCTGGGTCGAGGAGGCACGTTCCACCGATTATCGTGGACGACTTTAAGGGGGTGGTAGGCTTCCTCAAGGAGGTTATGCCATCCCTATCGAGTCAGTGCACGGTTCGGAAGAACAAGCACCGCTACGTCTTCCAGGCGAAGATTATAGAGGATTATAACCTCATCCTGCAAGCCCTCAAGAGGAAAAGTGTTCCCCATTTTACCTTTGGACTGGATAAGTCCCGTGATCTCCGCAGGGTCATTCGTGGCCTACCAGTCGACACCTCGGTGGAGGATATCTCGACAGACCTCATCCGCCAGGGCATCACCCCAAGACTGGTGAAGCAGCTCACCAGGTCCGCTCCAGATGGGCAAGGCCCCAAATCTCCCCTCCCCCTCTTCCTCGTAGTAGTGGAGCGGGCCAATGACCCTGAGGCCAAGATAGATGGCGTCACCGCCATCTGTTACCTCAGGGTCAAAATAGAACCTTCCAAGGGCTCTGGCGGGCCCCCTCAATGTCACCGGTGCCTGGGGTTTAACCACTCCAGTCACTTTTGCTTCCGTAACCTGCGCTGCTTAAGGTGCGGAGGCGCCCACCCTAAAGAGGTCTGCAAGATATCTCCCACCGCGAAGCCGACTTGCGCAAACTGTGGTGGCGAACATATTGCTTCTTATGGTGGCTGTCCTAAGAGGATCGCTGTCATAGCGGCCAGGAGACCGCCGCCAGAACTACAGCAGGTCACAAGAACAGTACCTGTAGCCAAGCAGCGACCAGAGGCGCCAACATCTGCACCTGCCCCTCCTGCAAGACAGCCGGCGCAACAAAGGATAGCCACCAACACCACTACGGCGCAAAGGGCTGAGCGTGGCCCTGCGAAGCCACGGGATGGTAATAACACCCGCCAACCCCCACGCAACAAAGAAGCTCCAGCCAAACCCAAACAAAAGCCCCCACCCAAGCTAAGGTGCGCTGGCCGGCCAGGCAGCCTAACTTCTCCCCCAGGGCTGCGCAAGGGAACGGCACTCCCGTACCCGAGCGACAGCAGGGGCAGGAGGCGGCTGGCGGCGTGCCGGTGCCCCGAAGCACTCCTCCTACACCCTCACCCAGAAACATAACCCCCACCACTCCTCCTGTCCTGCAGATGTCGGATGTGATGGCGTGGATACAGCAGCTACTGCTGAACCACGGCCGGAGCATCTGTGATCTGCTGGTCAGATTCCTATATGCCACAGACCCAGCCGCAAAGATGGCTGTCGCCATGGAGGGACTTGCCCTCCTGACCGTGATCGTCCAGACCGCCCAGAATGGCGAGTCGAAATAGGTCTCGTACCTCTTTTCGATTCGCGTTCTGGAACGCGTGTGGCCTGAACGGTCAGGGGAGTGAGCTCCAGCATTTTGCCGGCTCATTTGCCCTAGACCTTGTGCTAGTCAGCGAAACACATCTCCGTCCAGATACCCCTTTCCGACTTCCGGGCTACAACTGCCTCAGGGTGGATCGTGTGGGCCGCCGAGGAGGTGGCACAGCGATCTTGGTGAGAAACAGGGTAGTCCACAAACCCATCCAGCTCCCACCTCTTCAAACCATGGAAGCCACGGCTGTCTGTGTTGACCTAGGCGGTACGGAAGTTTTACTGGTGTCTGTATACCATCCACCCCATAGGCAGTTCGTACTAAACGATTACCTTTCCATCCTAGCCCTTCATCCTAATGTCATCCTGGCCGGGGACTTCAATGCCAAACATCCGCGTTGGCATTGCGGCCCCCGGGCGGACGCCCGAGGCAATGATATCATACGCATGATAGATGCGGACCCTCAACTCAGAGTAGAGGGCCCCTGGCAACCCACACACCATCCACGAAGTCAAGGACGGGCATCCGTTATTGACTTCGCGATCATCAAACAATTCCCTTTTCATACATCTCTCACATCGATCAACGCACTTCATTCCGATCATAATCCCGTGTTAGCTGAGGTTAACACACGGGTTGCCAGTCACGACGTCTCGGTTCAAAACCGCGACGTTGACTGGGAATGCGTCAGGGTTTGCCTCAACGACTCCATCCCGCCGAACCCTAGGATCACAGACATCCCATCCCTAGAGGCTGTGGTCCAATCCTTTACCTCCATCGTGGTGCGAACTGCCCATAACCTAACTGTTCACACCCCAGCTCCTCTACACCCAGATGTCCTATCCCTAGAACTCCATCTGCTTGTACGCCGTTCCTGGGCTGCCCGCAGACTATACCAGCGTCACCGCACGCCACATAACCAAGCACTCCTGAGGCGTTTACGCCGAGAGGTCCGGACCCGACTACGCGAGCACAGGGTGCGAGCGTGGGAGGAGACTATGACCCGCTTGAGGCTCGAGGATGGCGACGTGTGGAGGATTGCCAAAGCTCTCCGGCACCGCGGAGGTCAAATCACCTCCCCAATCCAAGGCACCCAAGGCCTGGCTTATGAACCCCGAGCCAAAGCTGATGTGTTCGCTGACTACCTCGAAAGGTCTATGAGGCCACGAGAAGACACCCAGGACGAAGACTTCTCGGACCGTGCTCGGCGGGAGGTGCGTCGATACCTTCGGCGCCCCCCGACGAGGCGGACCGACTTCCCGTCATCCGACCCAGTGAACTCCAGGGCGCACTCCGGCGCCTCAACCCCAAAAAGGCAGCGGGTCCTGACGGACTAACCCCCGCCATGCTCCGATGCCTTCCCATCAAGGCGGTACTCTTTCTAACCAAGGTTTTCAACATGTGCCTCACCTTGTGCCACTTTCCACGCGAGTGGAGGGAGGCCCGGGTGATATGCATCTTGAAGCCGGGGAAAGACCCGTTACACCCATCCAATTACCGATCCATCAGTCTCCTATCAGTTCTCTCGAAGGTTTTCGAGAGGCTAATACTAGCCCGCTTGTCCCCTCTCTTGGGCGACATTCATGCCATCCCAGATCACCAATTTGGTTTTCGTCCTGGGCATTCTACACCCCAGCAACTACTGAGAGTAGTGGAGGCCGCTGCCCTGGGCTTCCAGGACAGAGCCTACACTGCGGCAGTGTCGCTGGACGTGGAGAAAGCCTTCTCTACGACCTGGCACGCGGGTCTGCTCCTCAAATTCATCCGACTGGAGCTCCCGACACACATCATACACCTACTACACTCATATCTCAAACACAGATTTTTTGTAGTTTCAGTTGCGGGACACAAATCAACACCTAGGCCAGTAAGAGGCGGAGTCCCCGAAGGCTCTGTACTTTCCCCTACGCTCTTTAGCGTCTACATGGCCGACCTACCAACAGTGCAGCAAGTCAACATAGCTCAGTATGCTGATGACGTGCTGTTATACTGTAAACACCCACGCAGAGCCTTCAACCCTATCCAGAGACACCTCTGCCTCATCCAAGAGTGGTGCGAGCGTTGGCGATTGTCCATAAATCCGGAGAAAAGCCACGCTATTCTCTTCACCAAGCGCCGCTTTCCCGCAAACTTCCCCACATTCACGTACCTCAGACGAAGGATACAATGGACCAACACCATCACCTACTTGGGGGTGAAGCTTGACACTTTTAGGGAGCACGTCCGGGGGCTGTGGTGCCGGGGCAATGGGGCTGCGGCCTCACTGTACCCGATGCTGAGGTCCTCGATGACGGTTCCCCTTAAGTTGCGCCTTTTGAGGGCTCTCATTATCCCCTTGTTAATCTACGCCTGTGAGATCTGGGGCATGGCAGCAGACTCCAGTCTGCTGTTGCTTCAGCGGGTACAGAATAGGTGTCTCCGGGCTATCTATTCTGTGCCTCGAGGCTTTCCAACGAGACTCCTGCACGAAGCCTCTGGTCTACCATACCTGGAGGACGAGATTAGGCGTCGGGCAACAAAATTCAACGAAGGGTTACCATTCCATCGGAGCGCCCTCGTTAGGTCTCTTGGGGATTACGATCCCACAAACCGCCGCTTCAGGCGATACCGGCTTCCCCGCATGGCTTGCGGGCATCCCCGGTAACGAAGGAGCACCACCAACAGCTGCTACGGCTAAGCTCCTTATTATCCTTCAAGAGTTGCTTGGATTCAAAATTTAACCTCAAGAAACATTTTGATAAAAACACACCAGCGGTGCACAAGGGCCGTTGCACCATCAAGGCAACCGTCGAGGAGCAATATTCGCCTCCTCCTGTCACTCCACAACCCCAAAAACACACCCGCCATCCTACAAAACCCACAATCCCGTCAGAACGTGGTTAAGTTCTCTCTGAGAACAGGGACACGTCTAACACACCTCGGGCTGCCCTCAGCCTGCCAATCACACTGGACTGGACTCTGCATCATCCTTGACAGCCCGCAAGCGGCTGGCCAAGGTAAGCAGCATCGGGCCTGGTCCCTCTCTGGGTGGGTGGCCACTCAGGTAGGTAAGCCAGCCCGCGCCGGCTGCACAGAGGGAAACACCCTGCCCACATTACTTTGACACAGACAAAAACGCTTGCATAAGACTACATCTTTTATATCACACAGGTAAATCCGCGAGAAAAGCGGATAGGTACCGTGGTGATTTGCCCCCGCCCGAGTACACTCGGGCGACTAGTTCCTGCTCCTGGGAATGCATTTGTGTCTATCACGCCAGCAATGCTACGCAGAAGCTACACCACTCCCGGAGGCGAATAACATTGAACCTTGAAAATAACCGTGCACACTGATCCCTTGGACTAAATGTCTGTCTCATCATACACATACTCCTCACGGATGTCTACACTTTAGATGAGGATAATGGGACTTTTTGTACACACTATAGACATGATTGAATTTGCCTGGTTATAAATCCATTTCAGCGAAACTGTAAATTTCCGAAAACAAATCTGAGAAAGTAAATTGGCGAGCTTTATACCTATACAGGCATGATTCAGAACAGACATGTAATCTCGGTCGATCAACATGTCTGCTGTGAGATAGAAGGTGAAATCGTGCACTCTTTAGAATATTTGGCTTTAAGAGATATTGCTACCCATTTATTGAAAAGCCTGGAGAAAGCGGTAAAGATCAATTGATAATTCCACAATCAGATCTTCATCGAAATTCAGGATCACAGGTGAAGCTGTTACGGAACGATTGTTGACAGTAGAAAGAGCCTTTCGGACCAAAACGTCGCTAAACTCCTGCGGGCAATCGAGGTCCAAGTCAACGCCATTAAAGGACATTCATTACTGCTTTAGCTTGTCTTGTTGCGCTATCTTAATAGAAAGAATTACTCTCTTTGAGGTAAGAATTAGTCAAACTACTGGTGTAGTTGCCGGGAATTAGATGGAGCTGAGGAGGAAACGGTGATTTTTACTAGTTAGGATATACCCTAGGTTTTTAGGTGTAGTGAAAAAGGCTTTATAAACCAGCGTTATGCACAAAACATCTACCTTTCGCATAGTGTATCCTCACTCCTATGTGGTACCCACATGGCTTAGGCACCATTAATTCATTTCTTTATCAATTTTATTACATAACAACTACAACGTTCAAGCGACTTAAAGAAGAAACATTACAAAGTGTAATAATAATAAGGGTAATTTCGGATATCATAATTCAGCCTGTTAATCGTGTCAAAAAACGTCGCTTTCATTAGCATAATTGCTCAAAATATTTTGCTAATGGATCGGTAGAGCCAGACTGAAAAATCTGATGTGTTACATTCACATGACTTTCTCTATATCTCTGCAATAAATTATTTTTAAAAAGCTTCTATTTACTTCCTGCTAACCGAGAAAAAATTAGCAAAAATAGTCTTTTTCTCGCTTTATTGTAAGTAGAAGCGAAATAAGGGAAGTAAAAGTAAAAGCCAAAAGCTGATTGCTATGTGACTGAAGTTCTTTTGTTTGTATGGACACGAGTCCTGTATGAGAAAAGTATACGTTTTTTATAGCTGAAACCAAAAACATGGAATATCTAAAAAACAATCACCTCCACGAAAAACATATATAACATAAATTGCGTGTTTTAAAGTGCTCTACATTTGTTGTGTGGTAAGTTTTTGTCCATGTCTTACGGTTTAGCAGTTATGCAAAATTCCGTAAAATTGACCCAGAATAAAGAAGTCTTCAGAGGCTATTCCCAGAAGATTCAAAATAAACATTTTATTTGTCAGGTAAATATCTTTAATATACGATATTTTAATCAAAATCGTTAGAGCCATTTTTTAGAAAACCAAATTTTCGAAAAATGTTCATGTAAAGGGTAGTTTGGGGTGGGGGGATTTTTCTCAGAATCTTCGTGTCGCATCCCTGGAAGATACTCAACTTAAATACCAAGTTTGGTATTTTACCGACTTTTCGTTTTTGAGTTATCGTGTTCACAGACACATGGACACACTGACACACGGACACATACACACGGACCTTTTTCTGAAAATGCTTTTTTTAGATACAGGGGACCCTAAAACATATATTTCCGGTAAAATCTCGGTATCGAATTTTTTGGTGGCGTGCAATACTTTCTCTATACTCTATGTACATAGTGCGTGTAGAGAAAGTAAAAATTCAATGCCACGGATGGCCCGGTCTCTAGCCGGTTGCTCTACTACTGAGCTACCATGGCAACATGCCGACACGACATTAAATTTCTCAAATGCCTCGCATGTTTCCTGGTAAACCACAAGGTGATCTCAAATCTCCAATGGCAACTTACGATGTCGTAAGCACTTTCCCAGGATTCATAGTATCCCTTTCAGTCTGGCGCTACTTATGCAACTCCTGCAACACTATTTACTGATTTTCTAGACATATTCAAATCGTGAATTTAAATGGTCCAAGAGATTTATAATTAATAACCAGCACAAAGGTTTGTCAGCAAAAATGAACATATTTTGAATTTTGAGTAATTTTCCAAGTTCGTATCACCGTGTTTTGCAGCAGTTACACATAGATTACAATGAACACTTCGAAATTTGAAGAAGTGATTTTGTTATTATTCGTATATTATTAGTCGATAAATATATTTAATTAGTTTTAAATGTCATACATTTAGATATGGAGCAATTTTAAATTAAGCACTCGTGATTCTTCTATAGCACCAGATAAGGGAAATTAACTTGCAATTTCGGTAAGTCCTACTTGAGAGTAATGGCATAAAAATAACCGAGAAAGGAGGAACATTGCAACACTGATACTAAGAAATAAAACCTTTTCCTCTTTAAGGGTGGCATTACTGGAATAATGACACAAGCAACAGGTAGTCTCATTAGCAGATGGATCCCTGAAACTTTCGCAAAAAGAAAAATATCAAAAGAGATCTTAGAAATGCAAATTTACTTCTCGCGTGAATAAGAGTGCCGGCAGGTCATAAGTATTCATTTTACTTCACTGCGTAATAAAGCCACAGTCACGTAAACCTTCTAGAGCAGTAATTATCTATTACCTCAATAATCTCGATTATTTTTGAGCCAAGCCTACAAATTGTTTTATCTGCGTAGCATGACAAATCAGATATTGAAAAATACTAAATCTCTTAAACGATTATCGTTATTTAGTTCTACTCTATGTTTTACGTATAATCAATGCTTTATTATATCCTTTAAAATGATGGTTTTAAATATTATTAATGAAGAAACAGATTAAAAGATTACTGGTCTTTGTTATTTTTAATGTTATATGAGGCTCTAAGTTTATTGCTTAGCTTCTTGGAAGATTGTTGTGTATTTAAATTATTTACCATGCACTTAAACATTTCCAAGTGTAAATATCGAGAAACTTCTTATGATCCTCTCTACATGAAGATGATGAAAATTGTTGTGACTGCGCTCGAGACACAAAAGCTGTTTATATTACACCGTTCCTACGAATTCATGTCCCAGAATACGACCACACAAATAGGCAGGATTGTAGAGGGGTTCTAGATAGGGAAGTTATTGTTCCTTTTGCCAAACGTCAAAGTTATGGCATGTTTTCTAAATCACACATCAATGACCGAAGATTAAAAGAATGTGGACGTGTGAGTCCTATTTTCACTCAGAATTCCTCATTTGTATGCCTGGACTTGTAACTTTGGCAAAATTGTCAGTTCTTTGAAGGTGTGCACGCCTCTGATAACAGCTCGGTTGTTTTCAGACCATATGCAGGTGGCGAGTAAGTATAGGGCTAATCTTGAATACCAGAGACAAAGAATGCACCGCTCTCTGAAGTTAACGTTTTTGGGATTTTTTAGTTTTCTTGTTTTTTTTCAAAAAACTGTGAATGGTATCTACGTCGCGTTCGATATTAAATGCAGCAACTGTCAAGAAACCCTCGCAATAAACAATTAGATTTGTTGAAAACATTTATGTAGTGTGTGCCTTGAAACGTAGTAACTCTACTATGATTTTAGCGGATAATGCCAAGATTCGAACTGCACCGTGGAAGGAACATGTGGCAGAATAACATAAAACATTAAAAAAAAAAAATCTGATGTGTTCCATGCACATGACTTACTCTACATCTCTGTGATAAATTATTGTTAGAAAGGTTATACTTCTATTTACTTCATGCTAATCGAGAAAAAAATTAGCAGAAATAGTCTTATTATTTGCTTCCTTGTAAGCAGAAGTGAAATAAGAGAGTACCGTAGGTTAAGGTGATAGTCAAAAGCTGGTTGCCATGTGGCTGAAGTTCCTTTGTATGGACAGGAGTTGATAAATTCCTGTATGAGAAAAGTATACGTTTTTTAAAGCTGAAACCAGTAATAAGGAATATCTAAAAAAGTATCAACTCCACGAAAAAATGTATATAATATAAATTGTATGTTTTAATGTGCTCTACATTTTCTGTGTGGTAAGTTTTTGTTCATCTCTTACGGTTCAGCAGTTATGCAAAATTCCGTAAATTTCATCCAGAACAAAGTAGTCTTCAGAGGCTATTCCCAGAAAATTCAAGATATACATTTTATTTGTTTTTAATATGCGATATTTTAATTAAAATCTTTAGAGCCATTTTTGAAGAAATCAAAATTTTCCACGTAAAAGGTAGTGGGGTGGGGGAATTTTCTTGAAAATCTTCCGAGTCGCATGCTTGGAAGATAACCAACTTAAATACCAAATTTGGCATTTAACGGTCTTTTCGTTTCTGAGCTATGCTGTCCACAAACACACACAAATGCTCTTTTGGATTCAGGGGGTCCCAAAACATGTATTTCTGGTCAAATCTTGGTATCGAATTTTTGGATGGAATGCAATACTTCCCTATACACTATGTACATAGTATGTGTAGAGAATGGAAAACTATCGGTCGATGAGAGAGAGAGAGAGAGTGAGAGAGAGAGAGAGAAAGAGAGAGAGAGAGAAAGAGAGAGAGAGAGAGAATATAAGACGTAATCCTTGAAAGAAGAAGACGTAATCCTACGTTCCTCCAGTAAGCATGAAATGCTTTACCAACTCTTCTAATTAAGAATCGAACATGTTCCCAATTCTCACGGCTTCTCTGATTAGAGTACGCACGTCCGGGAATTCTGTTAACATCTAATTTTTCTGGATGATATTACATACCAACTGTGTAACACATAATCAAAACACTGGTAACAATGAAAACAGTAGAATCTCTCCGAATTATACAAACATTTTTGTGAAACTGAAGTGCAAACAAGCAGAGACAAAGGTAGCGGGATGTGTCAAGTGATTAGCGAACGATACCTCAACAGGAGTATCGTCGAGAAATTTCACCTTTTTGCCAACTGAGATACTCAATAGGCGAAATACTAACAACAAATAATTAACGAAATATTTGAACTACATATGAATATTATACGTACAGAAACTGGAACATCCTATGGAAATAATGAAGTGTGAAACTAACTAAATCTGATTTGCACTGTTTGTACCCAGTCAATCTTATCCAGTTTTCTAAACTGAATTTATTAACAACAGCTTTTTTTTTTCTTCTTAATTCTTTTTTCTTAAACTATTTCTTCAACGTATTTCTCGTAAACAGTTTTTCGTTATATTTTTTTTCGTACTTTTTTTCAGTAATGAAGTAGATGATAGAATAACTGAGTTATTTGTAAAAAAATGGCTGCTTGGTATGAATGTTGAGATGGGATCTGTTGTTAAAGGGAGGAATAGGGGAAATGCGGTGTGACATATAATTGTGATAATACGAGTTCATATACACGGCCCTAGGGCTAACCTCGGGTATAATCCAGAAACAGCAGGATTCCACGGTTTCATTGCGGCTCGTTACGGCCTGAGGGCCATCGTTTGCATTCTAATCGTTTTTGTAAAGACGTGCAGTGTAGAAAATGTATCCATTATTATTGTATTGAGAAACGTATTCCTTGTCTGTATTTTCCTCTAAAATAAATGTAAAAAACACAAATTTGACAAATAGGTATGATTCAATGTAGACAATTCTATTAGCTTACTGCTGTTGACGAAATATCCTGGAAACCGTCGCACAATTGCCGATGTCGCAGGGAGGATCGTGACGCACGGACAGACAACTCGTACAAGAATTTATCTTGAAAAGGACATGTGAATCGCTTACTGCTATACCCCCGTCGACCTCGTTTATTTTCCACTTGTTATGCAAGTAAAGTACACAAAAGCTTTTGCAAAGTCTCACTAAAAAAAAGAAGGCATGTGGCAGGTGGGCTAATTCTTGGGAAAAGAGAAAGAAGTAGTGAACAAAATAACAAAGAAAATAACGAAAAATACCTGCAGAAAAGGAGCAAAAAAATCAGCCATGGCCGAGTGGAAGTTTCGCAACATCATACACACTGTGCCAGGAGAGAACAAGTGGCAGACAGAGAGGGAAATAAGTAACAAAAGATCTTGCATTACAAAAAACAAGAGCAGAGCTTTAAGACGGCGCAGTTGTTCAGACCCCTAAAAGCATCAAAACGTTTCTCTGAGCGGCATTCCAGTAGCTGTGCATGCTAATTGTTCTCATATTACTCTGTCTTTAAGAAAATCAATAGCAATGCAGCAACAAACTTAAAAAAATGACTTTCTCTACATCTCTGTGTCAACTTATTGTTAAAAACTTATTATTCTGTTTACCTCATGCTAATCAAGATAATAACTAGCAGCAAAAGGTCTTATTACCTGCGTCCGTGTATGGAAAAGGCCAAAGCGATAGTCAAGTATTTTAAAAGCTGGTTGCTATGTGATTGAAATCCATTTCTTCGCAAGACTAAGAGCGCACTAATTCCCGTATGAGAAAAGCATTTTAAAACTGAAACCAATAACAAAGAATATATTGGAAAGTGTTAATTCCACGAAAAAGCTATAAATAAATATATATATATATATATGACTTAAATTCTGTGTTTTAATGAAATCTACATCTTTTGTGCAGTTAGTTCTTATCTCTCTCTCTCTCTCTCTCTCTCTCTCTCTCTCTCTTATGGTCTACCAAGCATAAAAAATTATCGTCTACTTAGCGCGGTGGTAGCGCAGCTGCTTACCAAGCGGGAGATCTGGGTTCGATCACCAGTACCGACGTGGGGAGACCTGGCCCGGGGTGCACTCAGCCTCGTAAGGTCCCTGGGGGGCCAATTGAGGAGCTACTTGATGGAGAAGTAGCGGCTCCAGGTCATAAGGACCGCATTAACAGGCCGGGGGGGGGCTAGAGGCGCTCACCACGTCCCACCCTCCAATTCTGCACCCCATCCATGATGGGGTACGCAGCGGCCGGGCGGTAGGCTGAGGTTCCCCGTGAGCTGTCGTGCCACGGAGTTATTAACCATAAACATTTAGCAAAACTCCATTAAGAATATAGAGATTTTCCGAGGCTATTTCCAGAAAATGCAAGATGTACATTTTATCTATAATGTAAATATCTTTAATATACGGTATTATAATAAAAATCGTTAGAGCCATTTTTTAACAGTTTTCTATGTAAATAGTAGGTTGAGGTGGAGGGATTTTTCTCAAAATCTCATACTGCACCCTTGGAAGATAATAAATTAAAATACGAGTTTGGTATTTTACCGACTTTTCGTTTTTGAGTTATCATGCTCAAAAACACAAGGACACACACGCACCTTTTTCTAAAAACCTGTTGTGTTCCATTCACATAGCTTTCTCTAGCTATTCCAAACACAAACTATTCTTACAAATATTATTCTTATATCTACATCATGCTAATCGAGATAAACATTAGGAGAATTAGTCGTATTACTTGCTTCGTTGTAAGTAGAAGGGAAATAAGGGAATACATTATGCTAAAGCGATTGTCAAGTATTTTAAAAGCTGGTCGCTACGAGAAACAACTGAGGTTCTGTTCGCTTTGCATGGTTCCTTTGAGAAAAGTCAGGTAGTTACAACGGAAACCAATAATAAGGAACATCTCAAAAAAGGTCAACTCTACAAAAACAAAGTATATGACATAAATTATGAAATCTACATTTTATTTGTAATGTAAATATCTTTAATATATATTGTATTTTAATGAAAATCATTAGCGCCATTTTTGAGAAAAACAAAAATTTCAAAAATGTTTCCATGTAAATAGTAGTTTGTGGGAGAGGAGTTTTTTTTTGTTTGTTGATAATGTACATGGTGGATACTAAACATAAATACCAAGTTTGGTTTTTAATGTTGCTTCCGTTTTTGAGCTAAGCTGTCCACATACGACCTTTTTCTAAAAAAAATCGTATGTATTACACTCACATGACTTTCTCTAACTGTTCTACAAACAGACTTCTTACAAAGGATTATTTTTTATTTTTACACCTGTTAATCGAGATAGACGTTAGCAGAATGCATTTATTACTCAGTTCCTTATAAGTAGAAGGGAATTAGACTATGCTAAAGCGATAGTCAAATGTTTAAAAGCTATCGCTATGCGGTTGTCTTTTAAATTGGCTTTTTTGCTTGGCCAGGAGTATAACAAAAGATAAACGGACACTCCTTGTCCGAGAAAAGGAAAAAGCATTTTAAAATTGAAACCAATAATAAGGAAAATCTTGGAAATGATCAACTCTACAACAAAAATGCATATGACATAAATTGTGTGTTTTAACGACATCTACATTTTTGTTGGAGTAACTTTTTGCGTATCTCTTGCGATTTAACCGTTATGCAAAATTCTACTCTTAATCAACCAGAATAAAATGCTCTTCAGAGGCTATTCTCAGAAAATTCAAAATATTCAGTTTGTTTTGTGAATAACTTTGATATACGGTATTTTAATCTACTTCGTTATGCAAGGAAGAAGATAGGCAATGTAATTGGAAATATTCAAATTACTGGGATTGATTAATTAAGACAGACTCGTGACCATAGGTTTTGTTAATTCAAACCCTTTCTGTAATATGAGATGTTGTAAACCGTAAGCATTTAAAACTTTGAATTACTGAACGAACTTTCGAGTTCTCCTGGCCGCTATTTTAATCGACCACCTTTCAAGTGAGGGATGTGCGACTATTCAATTTATAACCAACATTTAATGATTCCTATTAACAATAATATTCAGCTTTAATGGTGTTTAGACTGTCTAGAAATGCTAATGAAATATTTAACGGTATGAGGATTACGAATCGATTTCTGTTAAACTAAGGAAAACATCTAACTGTTCTACAAATTTCTTACTTTTTCTTTGTACACCATGATAATAGAGATAAGCATTAGCAGAATGTTTTTATTATGTACTTAATTGCTTATAAGTAGAAGGAACTACAGGAATGGACTAGGCTATAGCAGGCGTCAAAAGTTTTATAAGCTGTCGCTATGGGATTTTCATTGTATTTCACTTCTTTGCTGGGCCAGAAGTAAAACAAAAGAAACACAGGCGACTTCCTGTCTAGAAAAGTATAAACATTTTAACAGTGAAACCAATAAAAAGGAATATCTCGGAAACGGTTACCTCTGCAACAAAAACTTAAATTGTGCTTTTTAACGAGATTTATAATTTTTGTGGAGTAGATTTTTGACTTTCTGTTGCGGTTGACCAGTTAT
Organism: Hymenopus coronatus; assembly: GCA_030762935.1. Taxonomy (NCBI): domain Eukaryota; kingdom Metazoa; phylum Arthropoda; class Insecta; order Mantodea; family Hymenopodidae; genus Hymenopus; species Hymenopus coronatus. Next base: position 27,927,748 of record CM060889.1, read on the forward strand.
GCAAAATTCAACCAGATTGAGGGGGACTTCAGAGCTATTTCCAGAGAATTCAAGATATACATCTTATTTTCCATGCATATAGCTTTAACGTTTGTATTTTAATCAAAATCATTAGAGCCATTTTTGAGAAAATAAAAAATATTGAAAATGTTTCCATGTAAAGGGAAGTTAGGGATGTGGAATTTCCTTGAACCTTTTCGTGTCGCATCCTTGGAGATCCTGAACTTAAATACACAGATAAGCAGACAGACACACCCACACTGATTTGTTTTATTCAGAGGGTCTCAAAATATATATTTCCGGTGAAATCTCGGTATAGCATTTTTTTTTATTATGCACTAGAAAATATGTGCTATGTCCTACTACTGTGGCTCCGCCAACACCACCGCTGAGTGCACTGAGCACAATCTACGCCGTCGCCGCCGGTTCTGTATCACCTGCCGTGGCACAGGACATTTCACAGGGCAAACGCAGTGCCCTCTCTACCCAAGGAGCAGCACTTCTTCACCACCTCCTGCACGCCGCACCACTCCATCGCAGACATCAACCACCGAGGCCATACCACCTGCACTCTCAACAGACGCAGCGACGTGAGAAGCCATTCAGGACCTCCATGCGGAGATCCTGAACGTCGGCGCTCGACTAGCTGCTCTGGAAGAGATATGCAGCCTCCTCACACAGAAGCTGCAGGATCTGCAAGCTTCCAACGCCGCAGCAGCCACCAGCCAGCAGACTACAGCCGCCGACCTGTCCACCAGGATCGACGCCCTCATGCAGCCTCTGAGGCTGTTCCAATCAAAACGTCAGCAACCCAACACTGCTCCTCCTCCTGTACAGGCTGAGGGGCACGCACGGCTCGGGGATACTCGCCCACCAACACAGTGGAAGACTACTGGGAGCTTCGCGGAGCAATTCCGAAGCAGGTATAATCCGTAATGTCTACGTCCTATTCTCTCCTCAATTTCCACCCTTTATTTCCTTTCCAACATCACCTCTACTCCCTAGGCTGCAGTCAGGTTCCATGGCTGTCAGCCTAGAAACAACCTTTCACCCGCTCCCGCACAACGTGCGGCAGCTTCCTATCTTTCGCCTACTAACGCGGGTGCATTAGCGGGACCGCGCAAAGCCACGAGATTCTCAACAAACTACTGTTATAACGTGGAGGGGTTTTTTAGTGGGTATGCCGCATGAGGAAGCGGAGAGTCCCACATATCCTTCCAGCCATTGCACTTCGGCTGGGGGGTTGAGTGCGTAATGCATTTTTCCCCTCCACGGTTAAAAAAAAAAAAAAAAATAGTGTCCTACTAATGCCATCAAGTTGCACTCCGTGGTGCAGTGATTGTTTCGTCGTTCCTAGAGACATAAATACTAGTTTTAATAGCACTAGTGAATTAAAACGTTTTCATCCATTGCTAGAATAATTTATAGATATAATTTCTGAAACTAGACTTCAAGTTATAGCAATTAATATAGGTACACGAGTTCTCAACAGTTAGATTATATTCCCATCCAACGATAAATCTCCACTTTTTAAACCAATTACCCTAATTTTCGAGAATACACGAGATTAAAATATACTCAAAATTTCTATAGGTGGCCCCATAGCTCAGTCGGGGCCACATGTTGGATTCCCGAATTTTTTTCTAGCCCAGATTATTTCCTATCCTCCCCAGAGTCCCAAAGTATGAATGCAATGAGATATATGCGTGGTCTAATGATAAAAATTAAAATCTAATGATAAAAATTAAAAGACATAGAAATCCAAGGGCAGTAGTATACGACTTACGCCATTACCGACGGCAATATGTTCTAAAGGAAAATGCCGCCGATGGGACCACGCAGTTAAAGGCGGTGTATAATTAAAGAAACAATATGAAATCTATAATACTAGACGACTGTCATAAAACAAAAGATATTAACTTTTTTCAGTGTTTTTTCCCCCCATTCAGAGGAAGTTTAAAATAATACTCCAGGGTAAAAATACTGCATTCCATATTTTACTGCCATATACTGCAATTAAATTTATTAAATAATTTTATTTGCAGATATTTTATGCTATCACTACTTTACAAAAGATTCTTCTTTCTACACCATGTTAATCGAGTTACGCACGAGTAGAATGTACTTACTATTAGTTCCAAATAAGTAGAAGGGAACTACAGGAATGCGCTATGCTAAAGCGATAGTCAAATGATGTTTTTCTAAAAATGCTTGTTTTGGATTCAGGGTCTCAAAGCATGTATTTCCGGTGAAATCTCGGTATCGAATTTTGGGGTGCCATACAATACCTTCTCTATACGCTGTACATAGTATGTGTGGAGAAAGTAAAAATATATTCACTAGTGTTTAACAGTCATGGTAAATGGTGGCACCCTGCCGCGGTTGTTCTGTTGCTGTGTGACGTCACAGGTAGCCGTTGCCATGGAGATGCCCATCCCATCTAGTAGGTATGTTTATTAGTTTTTCCGCTCTAATTGATATCAAAGCACTTGAAGGTGTTCATTTACAGGAGTACATTTTTATTTTCTCTATACGTACTATGTTAATAGTGTATAGAGAAAGTATTGCAATGCACCTAAAAATTCGACACCGAGATTTCACCGAAAATACGTGTTTTGGGTCCCCCTGGGTCCAGAAGTTTTGGAAAAATGTCCGCGTATGTATGCGTGCGTGTGTGTAGCTCAACAACGAAAAGGCCGTATACCAAACTTGGGATTTTACTTTGCTATCTTGCAAGGACGTGACACAAAGATTTTCAAGAAAATCTCCACACACCAAACCTCCCTTTACATGAAAAAAAAAAAAAAACATCGACAATTTTCATTTTCACAAAAATGGCTCTAACGATTTTGATTAAAATCTTTTATATACAAGATATTTACATGCCAAATAAAATGTATAATTTGAATTTTCTGGGAATAGCCTCTAAAGACCTCTTTATTCTGGATGATTTTTATTGAATTTTGCATTACTGGTAAACTATAAGAAATAGACAACAACTTACTATACAAAATGTACATCACAATAAATAACACAATTCATGTCATATACATTACAACTTATACTTTTCTCATACAGGAATTTGTCAACTCCTGTCCATACAACAAAGGAACTTCACTCACGTAGCAACCAGTTTTTGACTACACTTTAACCTATGGTTCTCCCTTATTTCGCTTCTACTTACAAGGAAGCAAGTAATAGGACTATTTCTGCTATATTTTTCCTGATTAGCATGATGTAAATAGAAGCATAAGATTCTTAACAATAATTTGCTGCAGAGATGTAGAGAAAATCATGTGAATGGAACACATAAGATTTTTAAAACAAAATCGTATTTTGATTATAACACACTATAAAACACGTTTAATGGCATGTAGCTTCATTACAATCATGCATTTCCATAATGTTTAATTTCTCAACAGTAGGTATTGTGTAATTTATGTTAATATGTAGTCATGTCTGGTCCAAAAAATCTGAAGTGTTCCATTCACATGACTTTCTCTACATCTCTGCAACTAATTATTGCAAAAAAGCTTATGCTAATCGAGAAAAAAAATATTAGAAATAGTCCTATTACTTGCTTCCTTGTAAGGCGAAATAAGGGGATAAAGTGATATTCAAAAGCAGGTTGCTACATGACTGAAGTTCCTTTGTTTGTATGAACAGGAGTTTACAAATTCCTGTATGAGAAAATTATGTTTTTTAAAGCTGAAACCAAAAACAAGGAATATGTCAAAAAATGATTAACTCCACTAAAAAAAAAAAAAAAATGTATATTACATAAATTGGGTGTTTTAACGTGCTCTACATTTTTTGTGTGTTAAGTGTTTTTCCATCTCTTACTGTTTAGCAGTTATGCAAAAATCCGTAAAATTCATCCGGAATAAAGTAGTCTTCAGAGGTTATTCCCAGAAAATTTAATTGTCAGGTAAATATATTTAATATACGACATTTTAATCAAAATCGTTAGAGCCATTTTTGAACAAATCAAAATTTTCGAAAAAAGTTCCATGTAAAGGGTAGTTGGAGATGTGGGAATTTCTCTCAAAATCTTCGTGTCGCATCCCTGGAAGATGCTAAACTTATATACCAAGTTTGGTATTTTACCGTCTTTCGTTTTTGCGTTATCGTTTTCATAGACACACGGACACACAAACACGCAGACCTTTTTCTGAAAATGCTTTTTACTTTCTCTATACATACTATGTACATAGTGTATAGAGAAGGTATTGCACTGTAGGTACCCAAACATTCGATACCGAGATTTCACCGGAAATACATGTTTTGAGACCTCCTGAATAAAAAAAACATTTTTAGAAAAATATCCGTGTGTGTGTGTGTCTCTCTGTGTGTGTCTGTGGACAGCATAGCTCAAAAACGAAAAGACCGTTAAATACCAAACTTGGTATTTAAGTTCAGTATCTTCCAAGGATTCGACACGAAGATTTTCAAGAAAATCCCCCCACCTACCCTTCACATGGAAAAATTTTCGAAAATTTTGATTTGCTAAAAAATGGCTCTAACGATTTTGATTAAAATATCATACATTAAAGATATATACTTGACAAATAATATGTATATCTTGCATTTTCTGGGAATAGCCTCTGAAGACTACTTTATTCTGCATGCATTTTACGGAATTTTGTGTAACTGGTAAACCGTAAGAGATAGACGAAAACTTACCACACAAAAAATGTAGAGCACATTAAAGCACACAATTTATGTTACATACATTTTTTCGTGGAGTTGAACGTTTTTTAGATATTCGTTGTTTTTTGTTTCAGACTTAAAAAAACTTATACTTTCCTCATACAGGAATTTGTCAACTCATGTCCATACAAATAAAGGAACTTCAGTCACATAGCAACCATCTTTTGCTATCTCTTTAACCTATGTTACTCACTTATTTCGCTTCTACTTACAAGGAAGCAAGTAATAAGACTATTTCTGTTAATTTTTTCTCACTTAGCATGAAGTAAATATAAGCATAAACTTTTTAACAAAAATTTGTTGCAGACATATAGAGAAAGTCATGTGAATGTATTACATCAGATTATTTTTGGCTAAAGCGGACCGTAAAACATATATTTCCGGTGAAATCTCGGTACCTTCTCTATATACTTTGTACATAGTACGTATAGAGAAAGTAAAAATACTCATGACATGCTACTTGGGCTACCAAGAAACTCATTTAATCTCCGTAAATTACGTTAAGTCCCGTGAGATAGCCGGGGGGTTTTGAAAGTGATGACGCAGGAAGAGAAACTGTGTTTGTGTTCATCAGGCTTCTTAAGTTTTGAGGGCAGAGAGAAGGAAAGCAGCATATCCCCAGGATAAGCGCAAGCTGATTCACACAAAATAGACTACTCTTGTACTTGTGCCAAGCAAGCCATGGTCTTGCAACACCTGCTGACTCAGCCGAACCAGTAGCCACTCTGGTGCACAATTTCATTTCCGCTGCGGGGAAATTCTGTTTACACAACCATTGATTTTTATTGATTATCTCACGCGACAATAGCTATCGACCATGAAACGTACATAGGCGGCGTTAAAACCAGAAGTGGACTGAATAAAACGTTAATGGGTCTATTATGTACAGCGTGAAGTAACCTCAACAATAGCGACAGCGAAAAACCTTATTTTAATTCCTGGTTGCTTCAATCAGCATTTTGCTTCCAACCTGCAACGAAATTCACATTCATAAAGAATGTGTATTGTTTTTGATTTAAAATTTTCAACAATTATTCATTAAACGTCTTTGAACAAATGATTTGTTGAATTTCTGGCACAGATATCCAGAATAACGTTTTGCACAGGAAGCACATTTATGCATAACGGGAATGTATTGTACTATGACTGCAAGCTGAGGATCAACCATTTTTTTTTTTTTTTTAAAATACCCGAACATTAACATATATCCTTTCTCATCGGCCACGGTAGTAGAATGTGGAACAATTAAGAGGCCGTCCTTTTTTTTCTTTCTGTTTTTACTTTCTCTACAGTACTATGTAGAAAGTGTATTGAGAAGTTTCTATATTACACCCAAAAATTCCATACTGTGATTTCACCGGAAATACATGTTTTGGGTCCCCCTGAATCCAAAAAAAGCAAAAGGTTCATGCGCGCGCATGGTTCAGCATAGCTCAAAAATGAAAATACCGTTAAATACCAAACTTAGTATTTAAGTTTGGTATCTTTAAAGGATGTGACACAAAGATTTCGAAGAAAATCCCACCACCCCAAACTACCCTTCGAAATTTTTTCCATTTCAAAGTGTTGATTTTCATAAAAATGGCTCTAACGATTTTGATTAAAATACCGTATACTAAATATATGTATTTATATTGCAAATAAAATGTATGTCCTAAATTTTCTGGGAATAGCCTCTAAGACCTATTTGTTCTGAATGAATTTTGTTGAATTTTGTGTAATAGGTAAAATGTAAGATACAGACAAAAACTTACTACATAAAACATGTAGATCACGTTAAAAAACACAATTTATACCAGATATGTTTTTTGATTTTGTGGAATTATCCATTTCTCAGATATTCCTTGTTATTTGTTTCAGATTTAAAATATTTAAAACTTTTCTCCTACGTAAAGTTGTAAACATCATAGAAACGGATTTCAACCACATGACAACTAGCTTTTAAAGCATTTGACTATCGCTTTAGCCTAGTGCATTCCCTTATTTTCCTCCTACTTACAAGGAAGCAAGTAATTAAGACAATTTCTGCTAGTGTTTGTCCCGACTATCATAAAGTAGATAGAAGAATATGTTACAGCGATGTAGAGAAAGTAATGTGATTGGAACATATAAGATTTTTTTCTTTCCACCTTAATTGCACGCCATCAACAGGACCATTTTGCTTGTTTAAAATATTATAAAAAATCGACTATTTAAATGCAATGCATTTTGCACAATCATGTGCTTCTTTGGGCACAGAATGAGCTTGAATTGATAAACTCCATGACTATTACTATTTTTTTTTTTTTTCTCCATTTAACATCTTCGAATTAGAAACAACTCGCTGTCTGTAAGTTTACGTTGGGTTTAAACCATTTTATTTCCTCAAACACGCATACATTCACTCTCTCATACATACTTCCAGACTCTGTGGGTGATAGGGAATAATTGTGGTTAAAGAAAAATTCTCCACCCCAGTCGGGAATCGAACCTGGGACCTGCGGGTGAGAAGTCAGCTCGCTGACCACTGACTATTTTGCTATATGTATATGCCATTGTTTTATGAATGTTGAACTCACAGTAATTAGCTTTGTGTGTACTAATTTACATAGCTTATGGACTGATCCCATTCCATCTAATATTATGAATTAAAACGACCTTCCGCCTCGTTTCAGATGATATTAAAGCGCGTCTCAATTTTAGAAGAAAATTCATGTTAAATACAGCACACTGCTGCCACATGTAATGTACGTACGTTAGGAATTGTGTAACTCATCTACGATAAATCTACCACTTCAAGGACGTCTTGTGAATTTAACATCATAAAATAGTGAAATACGAGTAGCTGCCCTGCTATTTAAAGATATTGTAAAACATTTATTTTTCACCTCCACTTTTTCTTCTATTTATAGTACATACATACATACATACATACATACATACATACATACATACATACATACATACATACATACATACATACATACATACATACATACATACATACATACATACATACATACATACATACATACATACATACATACATACATACATACATACATACATACATACATACATACATACATACATACATACATACATACATACATACATACATACATACATACATACATACATACATACATACATACATACATACATACATACATACATACATACATACATACATACATACATACATACATACATACATACATACATACATACATACATACATACATACATACATACATACATACATACATACATACATACATACATACATACATACATACATACATACATACATACATACATACATACATACATACATACATACATACATACATACATACATACATACATACATACATACATACATACATACATACATACATACATACATACATACATACATACATACATACATACATACATACATACATACATACATACATACATACATACATACATACATACATACATACATACATACATACATACATACATACATACATACATACATACATACATACATACATACATACATACATACATACATACATACATACATACATACATACATACATACATACATACATACATACATACATACATACATACATACATACATACATACATACATACATACATACATACATACATACATACATACATACATACATACATACATACATACATACATACATACATACATACATACATACATACATACATACATACATACATACATACATACATACATACATACATACTTACATATACATACATAACATTGCAATCTGTAGATCCTATTTATGAGCTAAGACTCAAAGCCCGAACTCTAGGATGTAGTTCATGTCAACAATTACATTTATTCATACTTATTAATATATTTATTTACAAATAATAACTCTGACAATGAATTTTCAGAGGTGTCAGTTTTGCATAATTTTCAATTACATGTGTTTCCAAAAGTCCACCCGAACATTTGCATTCTTAGAATATTCATGTTTATTATATTTACAATGTTACATTATTGACAGTATTTTTTGTTTGAATGAAATCCTCCTCTGTATAGAAGGAGCAAGTAATTTTTAATTCTGATGTAAACTTGTTTTTTTTTCAGTTTTAATGATTCGAAATACCTTTTATAGGCATACAAAATATCTAAATGATAGATACCGTAATTTTTATGGCATCATTATTCTTTAACCTTGACAAACATATTCAGATGGGTAGATTGTTTTAAAAAAACAAAGCATGAACGATCCGCCGCACTGTATTTTGTATCGCTTTAATCTGGCGTGTGTTTGTTTAGATAAGATTAGATTAGATTGCGCTCTGTAGGTTCATGGTGGCCAAGCAAGTTCATATCAAAGCATACAAAATTACACATACTAAGTAAACAACATTTAAAGTTCTCGCATTACAAATAATAGTAAACATAAACTTTCAAGTGCACTAAAGTTTAAGAATTAAATATTAAAAATTATATTACATTATTATATTATATATAGTAGAAGTAGTAGTATTTTATTATTAAGTTTACAATAATACACTATTTGCGTGACACAGTCGCATGGGTAGGGTGACCGTACATGCTGTTTAAAAATACTTAAATTTAGAATATTAGCATCATATCTATTTTATATATCTTAACATTAGAAATACACACACATACATATGCTCGCGCGCTAGAACAGAACCATAGAACAATAAAAGAAAGAACGCTCCGATATCACACACACGCACGCACACTTACAACCATACCACGGATTCATACATATAGATTACTCAAACACCAAACTAGACTATACAATATGTACACAAATATTGTATCTCTTAGTGCACGAACTTCCATTAAGTATGTGCCCAGACTTGGCCAGTTTTGGCTATTTAGAATCAAATAACAGAATGCTGTCCTTCGTCTGTTTGAAGTTAAAAATACTTATGGCAGTAATTTTTACTTTCTCCATACGCACTATGTACACAGTGTATAGAGAAAGTATTGCACTCCACCAAAAAATTCGATACCGAGATTTCACCGGAAATATATGTTTTAGGGCCCGTAATATCCAAAAAAAGCATTTTCACAAAAAGGTCCGTGTGTGTGTGTGTGTGTGTGTGTGTGTGTGTGTGTGTGTGTGTGTCTGTGAACACGATAACTCAAAAACGAAAAGTCGGTAAAATACCAAACTTGGTATTTAAGTTTAGTATCTTCCAGGGATGCGACACGAAGATTTTGAGAAAGATCCCCCCACCCCCAACTACCCTTTACATGGAACTTTTTTCGAAAATTTTGATTTTCTCAAAAATGGCTCTAACGATTTTGATTAAAATTTCGTATATTGAACATATTTACTTGACAAATAAAATGTATATCTTGAATTTTCTGGGAATAGCCTCTGAAGAGTAGTTTATTCTGGATGAATTTTACTAAATTTTGAATAACTGCTAAACCTTAAGGGTCGTCTCCTTAGCGCGGTGGTAGCGTTGCTGCTTACCAAGCGGGAGACCTGGGTTCGATCCCCAGTACCGGCGTGGGGATTTTTCCCCGGCTGGGAGACCTGGCCCGGGATGCACTCAGCCTCGTAAGGTCCCTGGAGAAGTAGCGGCTCCAGGTCATGAGGACCGCATTAACCGGCCGGGGGGACTCGAGGCGCTGACCACGTCTCACCCTCCAATACTGCACCCCATCCATGACGTCTGTAGTGGACCGAGATGGGGGACGCAGCGGCCGGGCGGTAGGCCAAGGTTCCCCGTGAGCTGTCGTGCCATGGAGTAAGTAAGCTAAACCGTAAGAGATGGACAAAAACTTACTGCACAAAAAATGTAGAGCACATTAACACACTTACTTTATGTTATATACATTTTTTTCGTGGAGTTACTCGTTTTTGTGACATTCCTTATTTTTGGTTTCTGCTATGAAAAACGTATACTTTTCTCATACAGGAACTTGTCAACTCCTATCCATATAAACAAAGGAACTTCATTGACATAGCAACCAGCTTTTGACTATCACTTTAACCTACGGTTGTCCCTTATTTCGCTTCTACTTACAAGGAAGCAAGTAATTAGACTATTTCTGCTATTTGTTTCTGATTAGCATAAAGTAAATAGAAGTATAAGCTTTTTAAGAATTATTTGTTGCAGGGATATGGAGAAAGTCAGATTTTTTCCTAATATCCTCCATCTGCATGCAATCTGCCAAAATATGCGTCCAGTCTTCCTCATACTGCATAATGGGCAAATCCGCCGCATGAAACAGCTAAAGCTACCAGGTGTTCAAAAACAGTAGATATAGGATAACAAAAAAGAATGAAAGTACCTGTAAGGACGCCATTAAGTATTCCTTTACTAATACTCATTCTGTTTGAATAATCTAACGCATTCGTCATTATTTTGCGTTTCTTCTTTAAAACATTCTGGCTCTCCTTCAATAACTGTAAATACTTTAAAATACAAAATAAATAACCTGCATTGACACTTACCAGTGTTATATGTGCTATAAACACTTCCTTATACAGTTATATTAAGCTTTGCCATAGCACGTTGCTTGCTGCCTGGCGACTGTGGGCTGAAGGGATGGATGATTACTTAATGTTATAAACAATGACAGCTGGAAATTACAGGACTCCGGCTTATTTTAAAATCCTTTTCCGTCCCTTGCCAACATTTTCTCTCACGTCGTTCCCGTTGTAAAACCAATTAAAAAGAAAGAAAGAAAAAAAGTTTCTCGTTGGCGGATTTTTTTACTGCATAGTTCCGTAAAGCTTTTGTTTTAAAAAATTATAACACTCACCTTATTAAAGATGCCGAATTTATAGACATGTATCAACGTTACCATCTAATTCAGCTAAGAAAAAAAAAATATAGTTACGTTCTGACCTTTAGTTTATTAGTTATTGCGTGATAAGCATAGAAGTGTCAAATATCCGGCTTTTACTGAAAAAAACATGTTTTCTTTAGAAATTTAGATCTAACAAAAATCTAAAAGGTTCAAAAACGGTGGGAAAGATGTTTTCTGATAGATATAGTTGTGTTTCAAGCTGAAAATTATAAACACCGGATTTTTACAACGTATTATTAGCATCTTGGCGACAGCGCGAGGGTAGAAATGGATAAAAAAAAAAAACCTGACGTGTTCCATTCACATGACTTTCTCTACATCTATGCAATAAATTATTGTTAAAAAGCTTATGCTTCTGTTTACTTCATGCTAATCGAGAAAAAATTAGCAGAAATAGTCTTATTACTTGCTTCCTTGTAAGTAGAAGCGAAATAAGGGAGTACCATAGGTTAAAATGATAGTCAAAAGTTGGTTGCTATGTGACTGACAGGATGGACAGGAGTTGACAAATTCATGTATGAGAAAAGTATAAGTTTTTCAAAGCTGAAACCAAAAACAAGGAATATCTCAAAAACGATCAACTCCACGAAAAAAAAATGTATATAACATAAATTGCGTGTTTTAACGTACTCTACATTTTTTGTGGAGTAAATTTTTGTCCATCTCTTACGGTTTAGCAGTTATGCAAAATTCCGTAAAATTCATCCAGAATAAAGTAGTTTTAAGAGTCAATTCCCAGAAAATTCAAGATATACATTTTATTTACCAGATAAATATCTTCAATATATGATTTTTTTATCAAAATCCTTTGAGCCATTTTTGAGAAAATCAAAATTTTCTAAAATAGTACGATGTAAAGGGTAGTTTGGGGTGGGGGGATTTTTCTCAAAATCTTCGTGTCGCATCCCTGGAAGATACCAAACTTAAATATCAAGTTTGGTATTTTACCGACTTTTCGTTTTTAAGTTATCGTGTTGTCAGGTACACAGACACACACTCACGCACACACACACACTCAAACAGACCTTTTTCTGAATTTTTTTTTTTTGGATACAGGGGGTCCTAACACATATATTTCCGGTGAAATCTCGGTATCAAATTTTTGGGTGGAGTGCAATACCTTCTCTATACACGATGCACACAGTACGTATAGAGAAAGTAAAACAAACAAACAAACACATACACACCCGTTAGATAGAGACACAGTTATCCCATTTGACTGCATACTATCTTTTAAGGTTGAAATAGGCTACGATATATAAATTGAGTCAGTCCGTCCATCGACCATCCATCCATCCTTCCCTCTCCTAATCCCAACCAACAGTGAGTAAACCAACATTTAATCTCCTCTTGCTTGTAGGTGCTGATGATGGACAGAGATTCCTGGCACAGGCATATGTCCATATAGGTATTAGGTCCTCGATACTGGAGAGAATCGACAATAACGTCTAATACATCCCCTGGGAGATAATGCTATTCTCTGGTGTTTTGGTCAGTGAAGAGGTGTGTAAATTGCACTGGAATGGTAGGATGTGCGGTCTGGACAGATTCTTGTTGATTACACTGCACTGCTGTGCAAGGACTGTTAATTATAGTTATGATGCTTCAACGATTTTCATTTTCTCAGGGACTAAATTTTGTATAACTAGGCCTCTACTGAAATTATTTAAGGAACATATTTTCGTTAATAATAGCATTCAGAAAATGTCTTCGCCACTCTTTATTTTTGGACCTATGATTGTCTGTAGAAAGTGAGATTATCTGAAATTGTTAACCCCAAAATTAAAATTCTTTCTCTGCATCAAATTATTGTTAAAAAACTTATTCTTCTATTTACTTCATGCTAATCGAGAAAAATTAGCAGAAATAGTCTTATTACTTTCTTCCTTGCAAATAGAAGCGAAATATGGGAGTACCATAGGTTAAAGTGATAGTCAAAAGCTGGTTCCTTTATTTGTATGGACAAGAGTTCACAAAGTCTCGTGTGAGAAAAGTTTTTTGTGTACTAAGATTTTGTCTATCTCTTACGGTTTACCAGTTATGCAAAATTCAATATAAATAATCCAGAATAAAGATGTCTTTAGAAGCTACACATTTTATTTGGCGTGTATAGATCTTTAATATAATAGATTTTAATCAACATTGTAAGAGCCATTTTTGAGAAAATCAACATTTTTGAAATTTTTCCCATGTAAAGGGTAGTTTGGGGTGGGGGATTTTCTTGGAAATATTCCTGTCGCATGCTTGGAAGATACTAAACTTAAATACCCAGTTTGGTATTTACACACACACACATACACACACGAATATTTTTCTAACAATCTGATGTGCTACATTCACATGACTTTCTCTAGCTACCCTACAAGCAAACTTCTTACAAAAGCTAAATCTTCTTTCAACACCATGCTAATCGAGATAAACATGAACAGAATTGTATTACTTAGTTCCTTATAAGTAGAATGGAGCTAAGGGAATGCACTAGGCTAAAGTGATAGTCAAATGTTTTAAAAGCTGTCTTATGCAATTGCCATTGCAAATCGCTTTTTTTTTTGCTTGGCCAGGAGCAGAACAAAAGAAAAACGGACACTTCCGTCTGAGAAAATGATAAGTGCTTCACAATTGAAACTAATAACAAGGAATACCTCGAAAACGGTAAGCTCCACGAAAAAAACGTGTATGACATAACTTCTGTATTTTAACAAGATCTTCAATTTTTGAACAGTATGTTTTTGTCTATCTCTTTTTACGGTTAATTGGTTATGCCAAATAAAGCAAAATTCGTCCAGAATAAACAGGTCTTTAGAAGCTATTCCCAGAAAAATAAAGATATACATTTTATTCGTGATAGAAATGGGTTTAATATGTGGTATTTTAATCAAAATCGTTGTAGCCATTTTTAAGGAAAACAAAATTTTCGACAAATTTTCCATGTTAAGGGTAGTTTCCTGAAAATCTTCGTGTCGCATCCCTGGAAGATATCAAACTTAAATACCAAGTTTGGATTTAACCGTCTTTTCATTTTTGAGCTATGCTACCCACAGACACACAAGAACATTTTTCTAAAAATGCTTATTTTGGAATGCTATAACGTGTATTTCCGGTGAAATCTCGGTATCGAATTTTTGGGTGCATTACAATACCTTCTCTATACACTATTAACATAGTACGTGAGGAAAAAGTAAAAATTAAGCCACGGTAAATTGAAACAGTACAAGATCAACTCTGCAAATATTAATATATTTGATGTCTTTCATTATATCTGATATATGACATAAAATATCACAGCTCTTTAAATTGTTTTAATGGGTCTACATTTTCATTTTAGCGTGAATTTTCTCGAGACTAATAACGGGAAGAAATATGTACATAACAACTGGAGTAAACTGGATTTCGAACACGGCACAAAATTATCACAATATAATCGCTCTAGCGAACAGATCGTACACCTAGATGTTGTTTTATGAAATCCATCCTAGCATCTAACACACCAGGTTGTACATATCCGATCATACTCTGATTTATCACCATGATGGGTAGATTAATTTATTTCACTCAGCTCCATTTAATTCTAAAGTATACCACTGTTTTAGCATGTCACAGGTTATTTAGACTGGCAAAGCAGAGGATGATCAAAGCCCAGTTTTCGTTTGGTTAAAGAGAAAATCCAAAAACCTTTCATGTTGCTGAAATCAACATGCGTGGGCTCTTGATTGGGAAAAAGAGTGAACTACTGGGGATTATCTGAAAAAATAAAAAACGCATTTATATTCGATAATTTCAGGAATTAAGTCTATTAACATTGATATTAATTATCGGACACTGAAAACATTTAATCACATCACCGTTTTCTGCATTCCACAAATAACAAAAGCAAGCAATATTGCACAATAGATGCATTTGTTATTAATCCCATTAAGCCTATATATATAATTTGACGAACACTTTTAGTCATATGTCAGAGGGCTCTAACACGAACTCGCATATGGCCGGTACTGGGTATTCACTTAATCTTTTATCCTGCCTGATTTTAAGTCTTCAGACGCCTCTATTTGTATAACTTGAGTCCGTATATAGAAACATCTGTCCCTAAATCAGCAAAGCCATTGGAGTAGTTGAAACCATACTTTCTCAAGTGCACTTTTTTACTTTCTCTACACGTACTATGTACATAGTGTACATTCTGTCAAGAAAGTACCGGTAATTGATCATTTAAAACCCTGTTTAAAAGGGGATTCGAAATTATTATTGTCGCTAATTTGGTACAACTTTCCTCTATACCCACGCGGAGTTTGATCGTCTTCTGTCATCCAGTTTGTTTACAGTACGCCGTTTTGTTAGTTCATCTCAAAGGTGATTTGCGATTTTACGATGGATACAAATATTGAACAAAGAATCTGTCTCAAATTTGGCATTGCAAATGTAATTTCGTGTGCTGAATCGCTGATAATGTTACAGAGGGCTTATGGACAATCGACTTTATCAAAAACACGTGCATATGAGTGGTACAGTGCATTCAAAAGTCGTCGAGATATGGTGGAATATTTGTCTCGTTCTGGTCGGCCATCAACGGTTTCAACTGAACTGAACATCGTTAAAGTGAAGAAAATGGTGTCTGAAAATCGTCATTTAGGTCTGAGAGAGATTGCCGCTGAACTTTCTGTGTCTCACGAATCGATTCGTACCATTTTAAACAATTGTTTGGGCATGACGCGTTGCAGCTCGGTTAATTCCGAAATATTCGAATTTTCTACAAAAACTCAATCGCGTAAGGATTGCTGAAGACATGCTAGAACGAGCCAGTTCCAACCCCACATTCATGAAACGCATTGTAACTGGTGATGAGACGTGGGTTTACGAGTTTGACATTCAAACCAGTCAACAAGCTTCCGAATGGCGCCTTCCAACTGAACCGAAACCTAAAAGGGCACGTCAAACTCGATCAAAACTGAAGATCATGTTGACAGTTTTTTTCGATTATCGCCGTGCACTTGCCATAATTCAGATGGTAAATAAAGACTATTATCTGAGCGTTTTGCGGCGCTTGAGAGAACAAATACGGATTCTGCACCACGATAACGCACCAGCTCACAAGGCTATTATTGTGAACGAATTTCTGGCCAAAAACTCGACAAATTTCATCTAGCAACCACCGTATTCACCTGATCTGGCTCCTGCTGATTTCTTTCTCTTTCCAAAACTCAAGCTACCACTTTGAGGCACCCATTTTCGGTCGATAGAAGACTAAAAGGAAAATTCGCGGCGAAAATTGACATCGATTCCTAAAAGTGCCTACAAAAAATGTTTTGATGATTGGATTATTCGTTGGCATAAATGTATAATTTCAGAAGGGGCCTACTTTGAAGGCGATGAAATAAAATTGGATGAATAATTCATATTTTGTGTTTTATTGGCAAATTCCCGGAATTTTCTTGACACAGTAGTTTAGAGAAGGTATTGTAATGCACCCAAAAATTCGAAACCGAGATTTCACCGGAAATACATGTTTTGAGACTACCTGAATGCAAAAAAAGCAGTTGAAGGAAAACGTCAGTGTGTGTGTGTGTATGTGTGTCTGTGGGCAGCATAGCTCAAAAACGAAAAGTCCGTTAAAAACCAAACTTGGTGTTTTGGTTTGGTATCGTCCAAGGATGCGACAGAAGATTTTCAAGAAAATCGCCCCACCCTCAACTACTCTTTACATGGAATTTTTTTCGAAAATTTTGATTTGCTAAAAAATGGCTCTAACGATTTTGATAAAAATATCATATATTACAGACATTTACCTGATAAATAAACTGTATATCTTGAAAACTTTCTAGTAATAGCCTCTGAAGACTACTTTATTCTGGATGAACTTTACGGAATTTTGCATAGTTGCTAAACTGTAAGCAATGGAAAAAAACTTACCAGAGAAAAAATGTAGAGCACGTTAAAACACACAGTTTATGTTATAATCATTTCTTTCGTGGAGTTGATCCTTTTTGAGATACTCCTTGTTTTTAGTTTCAGCTTTGAAAAACTTATACTTTTCTCATACAGGAATTTGTGAACTCCTGTCCATACAAACAAAGGAACTTCAGTCACATAGCAACCAGCTTTTCACTGTCACTTTAACCTATGGTACTCCCTTATTTCGCTTCTACTTACAAGGAAACAAGTAATAAGACTATTTTTGCTTATTTTTTCTCGATTAGCATGAAGTAAATAGAAGCATAAGCTCTTTAATACTACTTTTTGCAGAGATGTAGAGAAATTCATGTGAATGGAACACATCTTAGTATAGTATTGTTTAATATCTGTTTACAGGTGGTGTATGTTAATGAGAGAGCGCTAAGAAGGTAACGTTTGAAGGATTGCAAGTTAACATCGCCATGGGAATTGTTGATGTCAGAGATGTGGACGGGTTCTGTACACTCACTGTCTGCTCACGCGACTACTTAGCACTGGTCCCACTTGGCTGTTGTTTTGTCTTCGCTGCTCAAAAACCAGTACCTAGAGTATGTTCTGTGATGGTCTACAGGTAAATGTGCAGTGAGCTTCAGTCTTTTCTTTCCCCAAATGCGATCTGTGCTGATGATACATGCAAATAATATGGAGTAAGGAAATTTAGAAAGGAAACGTTACAGATGTAACTTTAAGGTACGTCCCCGGGATTTTCCAGCTGAGGATCAAGGAAAGCGGGATAAAATAACGCATGTCAACAAGGGATTTGAACCATAGACCTACCGAACGCTAGCCTCACGTTTCCCTCAGTTCCTTAATTGCAGCCCACATTTCTACTACGAATTCTCGGACACATAAAACCTATTGCTTCTTATTCTAATATTGTTTCTCACTAAATTGGTTACTATATACTTAGATTTAATATAAATAAAACCTATTGTTTTATCTGATTTCTTTAATAAATAATTCTATTAAATACTTTTCAGATTATAATCTCATACCTTGTTTTTAATTTGAAAATGTTTTCAACTACGGTTACAGAAAATACTTCCGAAATATAGGAACATAAGCAGAAGTAACTCTTAGGCCAAGAGGAAACAAAACATTTTGAAATAGCGGCTTCTATGTTTTAAGACGAGACATTGTTTTGGTTGCAAAAATAGCTAAAAGTGAAATTGTTGGTGTTAGAAATAACACATTCAGTTTTCCGGAAATAAAATAACTGCGCCCATTTGGAATCTGTAAGTACGTCCTTGGCAAGGAAGAGGCACTGACTATGAATTGTTGCTTGTAATGGTAGAGCTAAAAATATAAACTTAAAGCAGATGCTAGAAATGTCGGCCTTGATCCAACTTTCCCATTCCCAGTGGCATTTACACTTCAGTAATGAGTGAGCAGCTTTAGCCTTTGTATAATGCATTCAACGAATTTTTACTTTCTCTATAGGCAATATGTATATAGTGTATAGAGAATGTATTGCACTCCACCAAAAAAATCGATACCGAGATTTCACCGGAAATATATGTTTTAGGACCCCCTTTATCTAAAAAAAGCATTTTCGAAAACAGGTCCGTGTGTGTGTGTGTGTGTGTGTGTGTGTGTGTGTGTGTGTGTGTGTCTCCGTGTGTGTGTGTGTGTGTGTGTGTGAACACGATAACTCAAAAACGAAAAGTAGGTAAAATACCAAACATGGTATTTAAGTTTAGTATCTTCCAGGGATGCAACACGAAGATTTTGAGAAAAATCCCCCCACCCCCAACTACCCTTTACATGGAACTTTTTTCGAAAATTTTGATTTTCTCAAAAATGGCTCTAAGGATTTAGATTAAAATTTCGTATATTAAAGTTATTTACCTGACAAATAAAATGAATGTTTTGAATTTTCTGGGAATAGCCTCTGAAGACTACTTTATTCTGGATGAATTTTTCATAATTACTAGACCGTAAGAGATGGATAAAAACTTAACCCATAAAAAATGTAGAGCACATTAAAACACAATTTTTATGTTATATACATTTTTTTCGTGCAGTTGATCGTTTTTGAGATATTCCTTTTTCTTGGTTTCAGCTTTGAAAAACATACTTTTCTCATACAGGAATTTGTCAACTCCTGTCCATACAAACAAAGGAACATCAGTCACATAGCAACCAGCTTTTGACTTTCACTTTAACCTATGGTACTCCCTTATTTCGGTTCTACTCACAATAAAGCAAGAAATAAGACTATTTCTGCTAATTTTTACTTTCTCCATACGCACTATGTACATAGTGTATAGAGAAAGTATTGCACTCCACCAAAAAATTCGATACCGAGATTTCACCGGAAATATATGTTTTAGGGTCCCCAATATACAAAAAAAAGGATTTTTACAAGAAGGTGCGTGTGTGTGTGTGTGTGTGTGTGTGTGTGTGTGTGTGTGTGTGTGTGTGTGTGTGTCCGTGTGTCTGTGAACGCGATAACTCAAAAACGAGAAGTAGGTAAAATACCAATTTTGGCATTTAAGTTTAGTATCTTCCAGGTATGCGACACAAAGATTTTGAGAAAAATCCCCCCACCCCCAACTACCCTTTAAAGGGAACTTTTTTCGAAAATTTTGATTTTCTCAAAAATGGCTCTAACGATTTTGATTAAAATTTTGTATACCAGAGATATTTACCTGACAAATAAAATGATTATATCTTGAATTTTCTGGGAATAGCCTCTGAAGAGTAGTTTATTCTGGAAGAATTTTACTAAATTTTGAATAACTGCTAAACCGTAAGAGATGGACAAAAACTTACTACACAAAAAAATGTAGAACACGTTAAAACACGCAATTTATGTTATATATATATATTTTTTTCGTGGAGTTGGTCGTTTTTGTGACATTCCTTATTTTTGGTTTCTGCTGTGAAAAACGTATACCTTTCTCATATTTTAACTTGTCAACTCCTATCCTTATAGACAAAGGAACTTCATTGACATAGCAACCAGCTTTTGACTATCACTTTAACCTACGGTTTCCCTTATTTCGCTCCTACTTACAAGGAAGCGAGTAATTAACTATTTTTTCTGATTAGCATAAAGTAAATAGAAGTATAAGCTTTTTAAGAATTATTTGTTGCAAGGATATAGAGAAAGTCATGTGAATGGTACACATCAGTTTTTTTTTATATTGGGGACCCTAAAACATATATTTCCGGCGAAATTGCGGTATCGAATTTTTGGGTGGAGTGCAATACCTTCTCTATATACTATGTACATAGTGCGTATAGAGAAAGTAAAAATATTGTTGAAAACAGAAACAAACACAAAAGTAACAGAAGCAGCAATTGCATAAAGTATTACCGTGTTAAAATATGTAGTAGTTGCACTGTGTAATATCATCTGTAGAGTTAAAGTGGTCTGCACTAAGCATATGATAATTAAAATATTTAAGTGAAAGATCTTATGTGTTACACTCACATGACTTTCTCTAGCCGTTCTACAAACTTCTTACATAAGATTATTCTTCTTTATGCTACTTGTTAATCGAGGTATTCAGCATAATGGTCTTATTACTTAGTCCCTTATACGTAGGAAGAAAATAAGGGAATACACAAGGCTAAATCGATAGTCAAATGTTTTAAAAGCTGTCGTTATGCGATTGTCATTATTTACAGTTTAACAGTTACGTAAAGTTCAGCGAAATTCATTCAGAATAAAGAGATCTTTAGAGGTTATTCCCAAAAATTCTAGATGTAAATTTTATTTGCCATATAAAAATAATTAATATACGGTATTTTAATAGAGATTGTTAGAGCCATTTTTGAGAAAATCAAAATTTTTGAAATTTTTTCCATGTAAAGAGTAGTTTGGGGTAAGGCGATTTTTCTCTAAATATTCGTGTCGCATTCCGGGAATATACTAAACTTAAATACCAAGTTTCGTATTTTACCAACTTTTCCTTTTTGAGTTATTGTTCAAAGACACGCGGACACACACTCGCGCGCACGGACCTTTTTCTAAAAATGCTTTTTTGGATACAGGAGATTCTAAATCGTGTATTTCCGGTGAAATCTTGGTATCAAATTTTTGGGTGGATGCAATACCCTCTACACATTTTCTTACGCATGCACATAGTACGTGTAGAAAAAGAAAAGAAAAAAAAACAACCTCTTTTTATGCGCACTTGCTAGTTTTACAAAATTTAGGGTTTTGGTCTAAATAAATACACAGGTAAATAAATAATCCAAGAATACGTTAATCAGTGCAATGGCAGTCTCTCCACATGATTAATTTATCCTAACAAAATCTATCATGTCATATTTTCTTCTATCCAGAATAATTCCCTCTTGTGCGTCTCTTAGCAAGAAGTATCATCTCATCGAACGTCCGGCAATTTGCTTTTATGAGCCATTTCAACATTGTTTTTCCTTGGTACCGGAAATACGAGTTTTAAGGTCCCCTATATAAAACATTTTTACTTTCTCTACATATATGATGTACATAATGTATAGAGAAGGTATTGCACTCCACCAAAAAATTCGATACCGAGATTTCACCGGAAATATATGTTTTAGGGTCCCCTGTATCCAAAAAGAGCATTTTAAGAAAAAGGTCTGTACGTGTGTCCGTGAGCACGATAACTCAAAAACGAAAAGTCTGTAAAATACCAAACTTGGTATTTAAGTTTAGTATCTTCCAGGGATGCTAAAGAAGCTTTTGCGAAAAATTCGAAAATTTTGATTTTCTTAAAAATGCCTCTAACGATTTTGATTAAAATATCGTATATTAAATAAATAAAATGTATATTTTGAATTTTCTGGGAATAGCCTCTGAAGACTACGTTATTCTGGGTGAATTTTACAGAATTTTGCATAACTGCTAAACCGAAAGAAATGGACAAAAGCTTACCGCACAAAAAGTGTAGAACACATTAATACACACAATGTATCTTATATACATTTTTTTCGCGAAGTTGGCCGTTTTTGAGATATTCCTTGTTATTGCTTTTAGTTTTAAAATACTTCACTTTTTAAATACTTTTCTCATACGAAAAAAAAAAACAAACAAACAAAACTGATTTCAATCCCATAGCAACCACATTTTAAAACATTTGATTGTCGGTTTACTCTAGTACATTCCGTTTTCCCCCTTCATCTTATAAAGACATTAAGTAATAAAACCGTTTCTGCTAATGCTTTAGCATTAAATAGATAGAAGAATAAGCTTATTAACAATAATTTGTCACAGAGATGTAGAGAAAGTCATGTGAATGAGGCATATCAGATTTTTTGTGTAGTTTTACGTCCTTTAATCTGATAGACCATATCGGACAAAAACTCGGTGAAAAGATGCTCAAATTAAGCCGGGGTCGTTCAGACTTAAAGTTACTCGACATTTATGTCTCAGGATAAGGGGAAACCCGGAAATAACCTTACCAGGGTAACTCACCCTAACCGAGATTCGAACTCGGGACCTCTACTACAGAGGCGGGGTCTCTATCATTATTACTTTCTCTATAAGTACTGTGCACATAGTGTATAGAGAAGGTATTGTATTGCACTAAAAATTCGATACCGAGATTTTACCGGAAACATATGTTTTGAGGTCCTCTGAATCAAAATTTTTTTTTAGAAAAATGTCCGCGCGCGCGCGTGTGTGTGTCTGTGGGCAGCATGGCTCAAAAACCAAAAGATTGTTTAAAAACAAACTTAGTATTTAAGTTTGGTATCTTCCAAGGATGCGACACGAAGATTTTCAACAAAATCCCCACACCCCAAACTACACTTCACATGGAAAAAATTTCGAAAAGTCTGATTTTCTTAAAAATGGCTCTAACGATTTTGTTTAATATCGCTTATATTTAAGTTATTTACTCGCCAAATAAAATGTATATCTTGAATTTTCTGGGAATAGCCTCTGTAGATTACTTTATTCTGGATGAATTTTTTGAAATTTTGCATAACTGCTAAACCGTAAGAGATAGACAAAAACTTACTGCACAGAAAATGTAGATCACAATAAAACACACAACTTATGTCATAATATTTTTTTCGTGCAGTTAATTTTCTCATACAGGAATTTGTCAACTCCTGTCAAAGGAACTTCAGTCTCATAGAAAGCATCTTTTGGCTTTCACTTTAACCTATGGTACTCCCTTATTTCGCTTCTACTTACATTGAAGCAAGTAATAAGACTATTTCTGCTATTTTTTCGCGATTAACATTAAGTAAACAGAAGAATAAGCTTATTAACAATGATTTGTTACTCAGAAGTAGAGAAAGTCATGTGAATGGAACACATCAGCTTTTTTTTTTTTCTCTAGAATAACATTTAATTATCTTAACTTGAATGTTTCACGGGTGTAGATGCCTGGCTCTAGTCATCATAGAGGTATTTTGGAAAGCTAGAACAAGGAGAAAAGGCAACATATCTGAAGAGTATTTCACCAGTGCAGGTCCTACTAGCATGTGAGACTGAACAGTAGCTACGGCCACATAACCTGTAACAACTGGGATAAACGACGTGCTAACAGCGGCGCACGCACCCCACACAGATGTCAGTAAAACGTGCGTGTCTTCTGATATCCGCTGGCCACTCCGTCACTCTACTTGGGGAAGGAGGAGGCGTTGTAGCTTGCTGTTGTAGTACACGTTACCTAATCTCGCTTCCAATTGAGAGAGGTGGCTATTCCTATTAGTGAATGAGTTGACAAACCCAGTACAGGTATGCTCTATTGGTTCGATATAGAATACTCACCTACAAGGTGACAGTATCAGCCAATAAAAAAAAAAAAAATGTGTTCCATTCACACGACTTTCTCTATAAAACTGCAACAAATTATTGTTAGAAAGCTTATACTTCTATTTACTTCATGATAATCGATAAAAAATTAGCATAAATAGTCTTATTACTTTCTTCCTTAAAAGTAGAAGCGAAATATGGGAGTACCATAGGTTAAAGTGATAGTCAAAATCTGGTTGCTATGTGACTGAAATTCCTTTGTTTGTACGGACAGGAGTTGATAAATTCCTGTATGAGAAAAGTGTTTTAAGGCTGAAACCTAAAACAAGAAATACCTAAAAAGCGATTAACTCCATGAAAAAAAAGTATATAACATAAATTGTGTGTTTTAACGCGCTCTACATTTTTTGTGTGGTAAGTTCTTATCTATCTCTTATGGTTTAGGAGCTATGCAAAATTCCGTAAATTTCATCCAGAATAAAGTAAGCTTTCGAGGCTATTCCCAGAAAACTGAAGATATGGATTTTATTTGTTAGGTAAATATCTTTAATATACGATATTTTAATCAAAATCGTTAGAGCCAGTTTTAAGAAAATCAAAATTTTCGAAAAATGTTCCATGTAAAGGGTAGTTTGGGGTGGGGGGATTTTTCTCAAAATCTTCGTGCCGCATCCCTGGAAGATGCTAAACTTAAATACCAAATTTGGTATTTTACCGACTTTTCGTTTTTGAATTATCGTGTTCACAGACACATGGACACACTGACACACCGACACACACACGCGGACCTTTTTTTGGATACAGGGGACCCTAAAACGTCTATTTCCGGTGAAATCTCAGTATCGATTTTTTGGGTGGGGTGCAATAACTTCTCTATACATTATGTACATAGTACGTATAGAAAAAGTAATTAAAACATGACGTAATAAAGTACCCTACAAACGGTAAGCAATGCAGTGTACGGAACAAGACTGTGCCGGTTTCTTTCTGTGCCTTGTGAACATTAGGGCGTGCCACTCTATTGGCTTCATTGGAGCATTGCTGAAGGAGTAGTGTGAATTCCTCTTGGGCTAAGACTTACCTGGGCAGTTGAGAGAGAAACGATATCAGAAAACCGTCTGACTAATGGCAACCCAGATTTTTACTTTCTCTGCACGTACTATGTACATGGTGTATAGAGAAGGTATTGCATTCCACCGAAAAATTAGATACCGAGATTTCACCGGAAATACATGTTTTGGGTCCCCCTGAATCCAAAAAAAAACATTTTTACAAAAAGGTTCGTGTCCGTGTGTGTCCGTGAACACGATAAATAAAAAACGAAAAGTAACCTAAAATACCTATTTTATAATACCTAATAATTGGTATTTAAGTTTGGTATTTTCCAGGGGTGCAACAGGGAGATTTTCAAGAAAATCCCCCCACCCGCAACTACCCTTTACATGGAACCTTTTTGGAAAATTTTGATTTTCTCAAAAATAGCTCTAACGATTTTGATTAAAATCTCTTATATTTAAGATATATATATGCCAAATATAATTTACATCTTGAATTTTCTGAGAATAGCCTCTGAAGACTACTTTATTTGGGTGAATTTTGCGGAATTTTGCATAACTGCTAAACCGTAAGATAGGCAAAAAGTTACCACCCAAAACATGTAGAGCACATTAAAACACACAATTTATGTTATATACATTTTTTTCGTGGATTTGATCGTTTTTTGAGATATTCTTTGTTTTTAGTTTCAGCCTTGAAAAACTTATACTTTTCTCATACTTATACTTTACGGAGACATCTTGCAAGTGCTACACTTTCACCCATTACTCGATGGTCAACTTTTTGCTTCCTTTATTCAAAAGCCAGTTTTTATATCACTTTCGCATACATTTGAAGGTATGAGGACAGTTCAGTAAGTACCTTTTACTTTCTCTACGCGTTCTATGTACACAGTGTATAGAGAAGGTATATGAATTTCGTGACACTAACAAAACACCTAAAGTAATCTAATATTTTTTCTGAAAATAGTAACTTTGCATTCGACATCTACACACGACCATATCGGGGAAGAATTTAAGGAGCTACTGCAATATCGGCACATACACGCTGCAACTTGGGGCTAGCAACACGTGCAGTGTTATATTATTTTACAGGACTTTCTCTTATCATATTTGTCCAATTTTCACAGAAGTTATGCTTTAAACTTCAGTGTAGTGTAGATCACTCTCTTGCCTCTTTAATTCCGGGTTGCATTGATAAACCAAGCTTTCGTCATCTGTAATGATATCGTAGACATGTCGGAAGCTGTCGTTGTTGAAAAGAGAAACCATCTACGGCACACCATTTCACTCCTGTTGTCTTCTATGCGAGTTTGTGTAGTAACCAACCAATCTGTTATCTTCACAGAAAAATAGTTGTGCAGGATTTCTGATCACTAAAGACTACAGTCTCGACTTCTATAAGAAAAAATAGATGTGTTCTATTCACGCGACTCTGTAACATATTATTGTTAAAAAGCTTATGCTTCTATTTACTTCATGCTAATCGAGACAAAATTAACAGAAATCGTCTATTTACTTCCTTCCTTGTGAGTAGAAGCGAAACAAAGGAGTACCATAGGTTAAAGTGACAATAAAAAGCGGTTGCTATGTGACTGAAGTTCCTTTGTTTATATGGACACGAGTATGAGAAAAGAATGTTTTGTAAAGCTGAAACCAAAAACAAGGAATATCTCAAAAACGGTCAACTCCACGAAAAAAATGTATGTAACATAAATTGTGTGTTTTATCTTGTTCTACATTTTCTGTGTGGTAAGTTTTTGTCCATCTCTTACGGTTTAGCAGTTATGCAAAATTCCGTAATATTCATCCAGAATAAAGCAGTCTTCAGAGGCTATTCCCAGAAATTTCAAGGCATACGTTTTATTTGTTGGGTAAATATCTTGAATATACGGCATTTTAATCAAAATTGTTAGAGCCATTTTTAAGAAAATAAAAATTTCGAAAAATGTTCCATGTAAAGTGTAGTTTGGGGTGGGGGTATTTTTTTCAAAATCTTCCTATCGCATCCCTGGAAGATACTAAACTTAAATACCGAATTTGGTATTTTAACAACATGTACATAATACGTGTAAAGAAAGTATAAACATACTGTTCAGGGGTTGCTATCGCTGAACTGTGCTATACTCCTCAACTACTAGCTTAAACTCTATACATTATACAACACAATGGATAATCTTGAAACAATTCTTTGCTGACTTTCCAGGCATTCGCTGTCCCATGCTCCACTTATAATACCAAACATTTATGACACCAAAATGCTGTCGAAACTTAAAACATACATCCCATAACCCTCTTCAAATCTGTTTAAGTTAAATGCCGTCCCTATACTGTGCATGAATACATAATTGAATGTCTCACTATGGTATTACGTTCATTAATATTTTTTAGATCAGCTTGTATTTATATACGTGATTTTTACTTTCTCTATACGTATTATGTACATAGTGTATAGAGACCGTATTGTACTCCACATAAAAATTCGATACCGAGATTTCACCGGAAATTTATGTTTTAGGGTCTTCTTTATCTAAAAAATGCGTTTTCGGAAAAAGGTCCGTGGTGTGTGTGTGTGTGTGCGCGCCCGTGTGTCTGTGAACACGATAACTCAAAAACGAAAAGTCGGTAAAATACCAAACTTGGTATTTAAGTTTAATATCTTCCAGGAATGCGACACGAAGATTTTGAGAAAAATCCCCCCACCCCAAACTACCTTTTACATGGAACTTTTTTCGAAAATTTTGATTTTCTCAAAAATGGCTCTAAGGATTTTGATTAAAATATTCTATATCAAAGCTATTTACCTAACAAATAAAATGTATAGCTTGAATTTTCTGGGAATAGCCTCTGAAGAGCACTTTATTGTGGATGAATTTTACGGAATTTTGTATAACTGCTAAACCGTAAAAGATGGGGGAAGAAAAACTTACTATATGAAAAATGTAGAGCACGTTAAAACATACAATTCATGTTTATATACATTTTTTTTCGCGGAGTTCATCGTTTTCAGACATTCCCTGTTTTTGGTTTCTGCTTTGAAAAACTTATACTTTTCTCATACAGGGAATTGTCAACTGCTGTCCATGCAAACAAAGGAATTTCTATGACATAGCAGCCAGCTTTTGACTATCAATTTAACCTTATTTCGCTTCTACTTACAAGGAAGCAGTAATAAGACTATTTCTGCTAATTTTTACTTTCTCTAGCCCCTTATGTACAATGTACATAGGGATAGAGAAGTATTGTATTCCACTTAAAAATTCTATACCGAGAGTTTACCGGAAATACATGTTTTAGGACCCCCTGTATCCAAAAAAAAAACATTTTCAGAAAAAGGTCCGTGTGTGTCTGTGTGTTTGTGAACACGATAACTCAAAAACGAAAAGTAACTAAAATACCAAACTTGGTATTTAAATTAGTATATTTCAGGGATGCGACACGACGATTTTGAGAAAAATCCTCCCATCCCAAACTACCCTTTACATGGAACTTTTTTCGAAAAGTTTGATTTTCTTAAAATTGGCTCTAACGATTTTGATTAAAATATCCTATATTAAAGCTATTTACCTGACAAATAAAATGTATATCTTGAATTTTCTGGGAATAGCCTCTGAAGAGCACTTTATTGTGGATGAATTTTACGGAATTTTGCATAACTGCTAAACCGTACAAGATGGGGGAAAAAGAAAACAAAAAAAAAGAAAAACTTACTATATGAAAAATGTAAAGCACGTTAAAACATACAATTCATGTTTATATAAATTTTTTTTCGCGGAGTTCATCGTTTTGAGACATTACCTGTTTTTGGTTTCTGCTTTGAAAAATTTATACCTTTCTCATACAGGAAATTGTCAACTGCTGTCCATGCAAACAAAGGAACTTCAGTGACATAGCAACCAGCTTTTGACTATCACTTTAACCTATGGTACTCCCTAATTTAGCTTGTACTTACAAAGAAGCAAGTAATAAGACTATTTCTGCTATTTTTTTTTTCTGATTAGCATGAATTAAATAGAAGTATAAGGTTTTTAACAAAAATTTGTTGCAGAGATGTAGAGAAAGTCATGTGAATGGTACACATTAAATTTTTGCCAAGTGTGCTGCACTGATTGTATTGGAATATTCATACTATAGAGGCGTAACATGGCTTTCTATACTGGGTTTATAATGAGACTTCATGAGATGGCAAATTTAAGAAAAATACTCAAGGGGCATCAATTGCTTTGCCATTCTTTAATCTGCTACTATTAAAGTGAAATTGCAAGTTACGGAAAGAATATAAAGAATAACTTTTATTTGTATTTCCAACGATATCCTAAACAATTTAGAGAATTGGGCATCTACTAAGAGTAATATGAGAAAGGAAAGTTGAATTTGATACCGATCCCTGGAAGAAGGAAACTGAGGATAAAAAAACTCTCAGATTGTTACATTCAGCTGAAAAAAAAAAAAAAAAAAAAAAAAAACAACCTCAAAGTGGGGTGCTTCGACCTTCTAAATACACAATATGTATAACAAATCTAATCATTCACATGACTTTCTCTAGCTGTTCCACAAACAAAATTTCCTTGCAATAGATTAATTATTTTTCTATGTCATGCTAATCGAGATAAACTTTAGCAGAAATGCTCTTACTTGCTTCCTTGTATGCAAAGGGAAACAAGGGAATACACTAGGCTAAAGTGATAGTCAAATCTTTTAAAAATTTATCACTGTATGAAGCAATTGAAATTCGGGTCACTTTGCATTCCTGAGAGTAAAACAAAAGAGATGAAACGAAAGTATAATTCGATTGAGAAAAGTCAAACCACTAACAAGGAATATCTCTATAAAAATGTACCTTTATGACATAAACTGTCGGTTTTTAATGAGGTCTACATTTTACGTTTACGAGTTATAGAAACATCATCTAGAATGTAGAGGTCCTCAGAGGTTAAAATTCGTTTGTCGTGATATCTAAAAATATAACATTTTAATGAAAATCGTTAACGCCCTTTTTGAGAAAATAAAAAATTTGGAAAAATGTTCCATGCAAGTTGGGAGCGGGGAGGTTTTCTTGAAAATATCCAATCACAACCTTGGAAGACAATGAATCTAAACGTCAAGTTTGGTATTTAAGCGACTTCCTATTTGGGCTATGCTGCCCAGACACACACACACACACACACATGCACGGACGGTTTTCTAAAAATTATTTTTTTATTCAAGGGTCTCAAAACATATATTTACGGTGAAATCTATAATGTTTTGATGGAATACAATATCTGCTATCCACTATGTACATCATAGAAAGTGATAAGTATACAATACATCCTGGTAAGATGGAAACGAAGAAAATTAAATCATGTTTCTATATCATATTATGGAACAATAATAATTTCAGCTAAAGGAATTTCACCACCTTCTTTGAAAACAGGCTTCGACACTCTAGTTAAGTTCTTTGTTCTTTTCTCTCTAGACACCAGA
The DNA here is from genome assembly GCA_030762935.1 of Hymenopus coronatus. Classification (NCBI taxonomy): domain Eukaryota; kingdom Metazoa; phylum Arthropoda; class Insecta; order Mantodea; family Hymenopodidae; genus Hymenopus; species Hymenopus coronatus. Next base: position 27,958,466 of record CM060889.1, read on the forward strand.
ATCAGTTAAGAGAAGTAATTCAGCCAGAAGCGAAATATTTGAAAATCGTTTCGTTGCTGTAGCATTTTGATGTCAGATGTTTAATAGTCATGTTGGTACGGCAGCTAATTTGACGGTGAAATCTCTGTAGAATCGACATGTGTATCGAACAACAATTCTGACGTTTAAATAAAGGTAACCCGCTACGTTATTGAACAGCTTGTCAAAACATAGGCCATTTCAATTCCGAATGATGGATGGTTATGGCACGACGATGACATATGGTGGCGACTAATGAAAAGCGAGAGGAAATGCAGAGTAAAACGACAAAAAGAAATCTGGTCACAAAAGCTACACGAACATTCACGAAGAATTGGTGTCAAATATGTAAAGACATATTTAGACTTGTGCTGAGAATTCAGTGGTGGTAAATGGAAATGGCGTGCTATTTATGGGCGCTCTTTAACTGCTGTGGTTCTCCGCGTCCCATTCTAAATTGGGCGTGAAAGACCGCTTAATTTTGGTCAGAGGTTATCGGGCTTGAGGTTCTCTTACGTGCCGTAAATCTACGACATGGGATCACTTCCGTAAATCTAAGACCACTTCCCTTCCGAAGGAAGCCGTGCTAAGGATTTTTACACCCAAAAAATCCATCGTCCTCCGCCGGGCTTGAACCCGCGACCTTAGGTAACCATTACACCACGGAGGGCAACGGTGGTGGTTATTACGTTTACAATAATACAATATTTGCGTCACACAGACGCATGGGTACGGCGACTGTACATACTGTTTAAAAATACTTGAATTTAAAATTATAACCCACATATCTATTTTATAAATCTTTACAAAATTGGAAATATATACACACACACACACACACACACACATACATGTCTTCACAGCTACACCACGTATTCACACATATAGATTATTCAACCATTCAATAAGTCTATACAATATTTACACAATTATTTTATCTCCTAGTGCACGCACTTCCATTAAGTATGTGCCCAGGCTTGGCCAGTTTTGGCTATTTAGAATCAAACCCCAGAATGCTGTCTTTCGTCTGTTTGAAGCTAAAAATACTTCCGGTAATAATTTTTTTCCTAACATCCTCCATCTGCACACATTCTGCTTATATATCACCGCTGCCTGGTTCAATCAGATGAACATGTGTTTACTGTGTCGTGCTAGTAATTGCATCAAATATTTTGTATACACTTGTATATATACAGTGTGTTAATCCACTACACCGAAATAATTTGCGAGATTATGCACGTGACTGATATAAATAATTTGAGATCGGCGATGTATGGTCCCCGGATAAACATAACGCAGCTACAGAGCGTTAAACGTGTGGATATCAGGTGCTGATAAGTCGTAACGAAGGCGGCTTAGGTTTAATTGCAGTGGGACCTAAGAGTAAAGCGCTTCTTGTTAGATCTATTATACTTGCCACTAGGCGATATGGAGAGGAACAAGAAATAGCATTTTGGGAACCCTTCAAGAATTCTCTTGGAACTCCAGTTCGGGCTGTTCCTGCGGGTTTTAAGAGAGCACTCCATGTTTTGGATGGCATTGATGTCGATGTCCTACCTCAGCAACCTAGAGGATTATCAACTGAGCTCTACAGGCTTTTCCTAAAGCGGCTGCTTGCATCAATTCATGTGGTGGATAGGATGCCCAACAGACCCTGGTGTCAGGTATGGCGGAACATCCATTTGCGCAACATATCTACGGAGTGGACTACATGCGCATATCTGGTCATGAATGATGTTGTGGCTACAGAGGATAAAAAATTCCAATACAACATGGTGAGGACCCCCACATGCAACATTTGTGGTGTGCGGGATACTCTACGCCATCGTTTTGTTACCTGCACAACAGCACGATAGATCTGGCACTGGGTTGTTTCGCAATTCACCGTCTTGCTCCTTCACAAAATCCCAACGATTATGCTCGCGCATTACTACAACTAGAACTCTACTCGAAGTACCGCTTCGCACAGGTGTGGCTCGCACATGGCTTTCAGCATTATATGCTGTTGGAAACGCATCCCAGCGTCGACGATTTACGCTGTCTTCTTAGAGCAGCAAGAGAAGATCTGCAAAAACATAGGCGTCTTTCACTGCAGTCGGCAACAGCTTTTGCCTTGCTCATTCTATAGCGCTTACAACACCTTCACATTTTGTTACCTTCTTCCTGCACATGTTTAATTTAAACGCACAGACAACATAGTTCATAACTATATATATATAAAAAAAAATGTGAACTGATATACTGTATTTATAATATAACTTATACCGTTTGTAATTAACAAAATGAATAAACAAATTTAAAAAAAATGAAAAAAAAAAAGTCGGTGTTAAAGCAAAGCAGGTTGAAAAAACGGCTTAGAATGTCTTTAAAACTGTTGCCCGAGTATAGAAATATAGATTTTTGGTAGCTCTTTACTAGCGTTCTCAAGATTTAATGCCGCAAAAATCTGTAAAATATCGAACTATTCATTTGACAGTGCGACACTGAGCATTCATTAACTACAGTCTCTAGTTATGTAGCCTACTCTGGAGGCGTTTTTTCAACTGCTCCGGTGGCTTAATGTGTAAAGCATGAAGCTGCTATTACAAAGGCCATGAGTTCGATTCCTGTCCTAGAGTAAATTTTTTTATTATTATTTTTTTTTTTTTTTTCATTCCAGACGAAGTGCCGTGATACGTGGCGTACTGGCACTTCAGAAACTTATAGCCGTTACTTCGAAATTTCAATAAACAAGTCATAAGTCTCCTATCTCAAATTACTTATTTAAGTAATCTACTTATTCTGTGAAAATATTTCGGTATAGTTAATTAACATTCTGTATGTACAATTCTACGTTGACTCGTAATGTAACACCACTGAAGTTGAGAATTTAACGAAAAATTTGTTGAATCACCGCACTGAAATTCTTTAAAACAGCGTCTGATTGTGAACTGACCATTCTCTTGCAGGGTGGTTGATACGCGACAGTCACATTCCAAAACATACAACGTACCTACCGATTTCTAGGGAAAATTGGGGGGAACTTAAGGAATGCAGTGTGTTTCACATTTTTCCTCTGAGAGATTTAGAAAAGCCAGTACAGATGGGAAATTGTTGACATTTAGACCTGTTATCACACAATAACTGATAGTTTTGCCATTTTTAAAAATCTAGCTTGCATAGTTATTTAATTAATAATTTTTACTGTACAAATTCACTGCTTTATTAAAAATACTCCACACGACGCATTTTTAAAACAATATTTACATATATTTTACAGTAAATGTGTTTAAACATGTCATCATATCCGATTTTTAGATTAACACCTAATTATTGCCGAAAAAAGGATTACGCTTTCTACTTTCCAAACTCTTGATTATTCCAAATTTAATGTTACGTCGAGGCTTACCCTCCGGTATATAGGGCTTACAAGCGGGGGCCTAGGGGTCAGAAGCCTGTCGGGGAGCCAGAATGAAAAATCTGGAACGAGTGGTCGACCCGTAGCCAGGCATGAGCGTGAAGAAATGAATGATATGGAATAAAAACGAAATGGATGATGTGCAGCAATTGGTGGAATGAGTGGCGGGGGAAACCGGAGGAAACCTGTCTAGACGCCGTTTAGTCCACCACAAATCCCACATGCCAGCGCTTGTGATCGCCTATGTGGGAGGCGAGCGGTCTAACCACTCTACCACGGCGTCGCCACGTTAATAATGTATTATTGGAGCATTGTTTCGAAAAAGTATATAGCCATTTTCTATAATAATGTACCTGCGTTAGAGAGACAGTACAAACATTTTGAAACACATCAGAAAAAATGCTGAAAGTAAGTTTACAAGTATATAGGGTTTAATATTGGACGTGTCTATTAGGAAGCATTCAATTGGGTCAAATGAAAAAAGCGACAATTTTTTAAGTTTAGAATTTGTGTTATTTTGCTAAGAAAATATAATTTTAAATTTTTTCTAAATTTTCGATCAAACTCTTTTAGATGCATCAGCTTAAAGAGAGATGTGTGGTCCCAAAATTTTGGTATACTTTTTGCTTCTATAAATGGTTCCGCTTATGAATACGGCATCTCCGTGAATCCTTACCACGGAGATGATTTTCAATTGGAGCTGTCTGTTTCTTCTGTTCTAGATATTTCAAACTACATTTTATTTCATACCATTATTTAATTGAAACATAAGATTTATTATTCACTCAGAAGCACGACGATGATCAACTGCTAACAATAAATAAACAATAAATTAGAGAATCTCCATATTTTCAAGTATTTTACAGCACTCGCTTCATTTTCAGATCTTAATTTTAAGAATGAAAATCAGAAGCATAGGCTGTCACACTCGAGCAATACTTTCCATCGCTCTTTGACATTTACCAAGTTTGCGATGCTAATGTATTCTTTCCTGGCTTCTCCTCCATAATCAGGCTTCGCTGACGGTGCGCTGTTTGATGTTCTAAGGTAGAAGAATTATCCTTTTCCGAAAGGATCCTGGATTCGTTACCAAGCGGAAAATTTAAAGCAGAATTATCCCTGCTTTTTATGCAGAATATATTATCAGAGCGGAAACTGTTTAAACGAAATCATCTTTTTCCAGAAATATAAAATAACTTTGAGGATATTAATTCGCTAGAAGATTGCTTTTCGGGAAAGTTCATCTATAAACTACACAAAGCCGGTGCTCTTTCTGTTTCAGAATAATTGATCTTGGCAATGCATTAATGTGGTTTAGCCAGGCACAACCCTGGATCCACTGCGAAACCTTGCACTGAAAATGCGTAACCACTTTTCCTTCCATTTTTCCTTCTTTAGCTGGATTTCAAATTTGATTAACGTCTGTTTATACTCTCAAGTAAGTGCACAACAAAGTTTCAATGTAAATTAGGAAAATAACCACTTTTTACTTTCTCTAGCCCCGTATGTACAATGTAAATAGTGTTAGGGAAGTATTGTATTCCACCAAAAAATTCAATACCGAGATTTCATCGGACCCCTGTATCCAAAAATAGCATTTTCAGAAAAAGATCCGTGTGAGTGTGTGTGTGAGTGTGTGTCCGTGTCTGTAAACACGATAACTCAAAAACGAAAAGTACCTAAAATACTAAACTTGGTATGTAAGTTTAGTATCTTCCAGGGATGCGACATGAATATTTTGATAAGAATCGCCCCACCCCACACTACCCTTTATATACACATTTTTTTTCGAAATTTTTTATCTTCTTAAAAATGGTTGTAACGATTTTTATTAAAATATCTTATATTAAAGATATTTACCTGACAAATAAAATGAGTATCTTGAATTTTCTGGGAATAGCTTCTAAAGACCTGTTTATTCTGGATGACTTTTTCTTAATTTGGCATAACTAGTAAACTGTAAGAGATAGACAAAAACTTATTCTACAAAAAATGTAGGTCTTGTTAAAATACCCAAGTTACGTCATATACATTTTTTTCGTGGAGCTTACCGTTTTCGTGGTATTCATTGTTATTAGTTTCATTGTGAAATACACTTTTCTCAAACGGGAGAGTCCGCTTTTCTTTTGTTCTACTCCTGGCCAAGAAATGAAGCAATTTGTAATGAGAATCGCATAACGACAGATTTTAAAACATTTGACTATCGGTTTAGCCTATATCTTTAATATACGGCATTTTATTCAAAATCGTTAGAGCCATTCTTAAGAAAATAAAAGATTTCGAAAAAGGTTTCATGTAAAGGGTAGTTTGGAGTGGGAGGATTTTCCTCAAAATCTTCGTGTGTCGCATTCCTGGAAGATGCTAAATTTAAATACCTACTAAGTTTGGTATTTTACCGACTTTTCGTTTTTGAATTATCTTGTTCACAGACACACGGACCTTTTTCTGAAAATGCTTTTTTTTGTTACAGGGGACCCCAAAACATGTATTTCCGGTGAAATCTCGGTATCGAATTTTTGGGTGGAGTGCAATACATTCTCTATATACTATGTACATAACACAGAGAGAGAGAGAGAGAGAGAGAGAGAGAGAGAGAGAGAGAGAGAGAGAGAGAGAGAGAGAGAGAGAGAGAAGACCTGAAAAATAACCTTCTAACCTAACAGTTGTTTCTCGTACTTTTAAAACTGGTAACGTGTAATAGTCTTCTACTTTTACAGACATATTCCACTATATATAGAGAGATAACAATTATGCAACATCGATAATTACCATAGGAACCGAACAGATGTGTCTGTGGTGTGACGGCCGGGTTTGAATCCCACTGGACCATCTAACCTGACAATTTTATTTTGTGGTGGGTATAAGGGATGTGTTTGTGGTTCCAATTCCAACATTTCCTTTCGTCTGTTTCAGGATGCACCCCGAGGCTTGGATGACCAGTGATGCCCCGGGAACACCCCCCCCCCCCCAATTTGCAGATGGAACTGGCAGACTCGGGCCAATGTTGGTTTCGCTCTCCAAGGCCCTTGCCAGCACGCACTGGATTCATCTGGTCGTCTTTGGGTCTTCTCTTCATCCCTTTCTCGCAAGGGTCAGTAAGACCCAATAAGCCTACCGGGTGTCCAAGTGCTGTGCTGGCTTGATCCAACTCGTCTGACTTTCCCATTCTAACATGAAGAGTGAACTGAGAATTCATTTATTTTATAAAAATAGATTAAGCACACTATGCACAACAGTTGTTCGCTTCTATAATGTCACGTGTCAGTTGGCACATTTCCCATACACTATCACCACTTTCAAGAAGATTAGCCAAAATCTAAGAGTGTGACTAAGAAATATAACTGTCGATGTTACTGAACCTCCACGATATTCTGATTCGGTTACTTCTGTGATTCTCATTCATATATGAGGACAGAAGATATTTTATTTCCACCAACTGCTTTCTACTGAGAAAAATGATTTTGTAGTCTTTATCCCTTAATTAACTCACATTTTACTGTCATTCTTCCGTTCGGGGCGAAACTATTTCATCTGAGTGCGACTCTACTGTTAAATTCTGAGATGTGCCACAAGCCTGTAGTTTCAGAAAATCACACTTTCACTTCAAATATATGACTGAAAATGAATGGTTCCGTACAGAAAGGTCGTAAATCCAGGATGTATAGTTTTGAGAACATCAAGAACAGTTTAGGCATTATATCATTACTACAAGTATAGGAGAAAACATAATTGTTTCAGGAATATCTTCAAATACAAATATAGCTATTTATTGACATCTTCAAAAAATGAATAATAAATACTTGCGTATGTGTATATGAATCTCTAAAATCACTCAAACGATTTTGCTAACCCTTTGGTCACTGAAAAGCACTGTTGTTCCCGAAGGATATAGACTATAAGACACCTAATTTCAATTCCCCATAAAACCATTTAAAAGGGCCGAAATCTAAAATACGAACATGTTGGAAGTAAAGAAAAGCATCTACAAAGGTGGGTGTGTACGCTGAGAATAACAAGCACTTGTGTTGTTGTTACTCCGTGTAAAATATGTCAAATGCTACGCATACTTTAGCATTCTGTGACAAATGCCTTTATTGACTCAAATTTGTTTAAATTCAAGTCTTAAGTTTACTGCCGCAGATAGTTCACTCGACGTTGCGACGTGTAGACAGTTTACGGCTGCATGTCGTCCATGGTTCGCGCACCATTGCGCGCTAACACTCCAGTCACTCGCGACTCAGTACAATTCATAACACAACACTGCACTACAATTCTTTCTCCTTTTACAGCTATAAAATAAAGAGTCACAGCACTTCCTGGGAACTTGTCGAAGATACTGGACGCTTTTCGAAGCCGAGGCATCGGGAGTCGCCTTCCCGAAGCTTCCGATCACTGCTGCGCCCCTCTTCCTTGTTTATACATCCGATGCAAAGAAGGCGAACGTGAGAATCAAAGCTGAAGAAAACGGAACTGTCACCGTATGCTGATGATCATTATATACCAACTAAGAAAACAAAAGAGAGCAAAATAAAAAAAATCGGATGTGTTACCCTCACATGACTTTCTCTAGCTGTTCTACAAACTTCCTATATAAGATTATTCTTCTTTCCGCATCTTGCTAATCGAGGAACTCAGTAGCAAAATGTTTTTATTACTTAATTCCTTATAAGTAGGAATACAATAGGGGAATACACTAGGCTAAACCAATAGTCAAAATGTTTTAAAAGCTGTCGTTATGCGATTGTCATTACAAATCCCTTCTTTTGTTGGCCAGGAGTAGAACAAAAGAAAACCGCACACTCCCGTCTGAGAAAAGTATAAGTACTACACAACTGAAACTAATAACAATGAATACCTCGAAAACTGTAAGCTCCATGAGAAAAATGTATATGACATAACTTGTGTATTTTAACAATACCTACATTTTTTGTATAGTAAGTTTTTGTCTATCTCTTACGGTTTACTAGTTATGCCAAATTAAGCAAAATTCATCCAGAATAAACAGGTCTTCAGAAGCTATTTCCAGAAAATTCAAGATAAACATATTATTTGTCAGCTAAATATCTTTCATATACGATATTTTAATCAAAATCGTTAGAGCCAATTTTGAGAAAAACAAAATTTTCAAAAAACGTTCCATGTAAAGGGTAGTTTGGGGTGGGGGGATTTTTCTCAAAATTTTCGTGTAGCATCCCTGGAAGATACTTAACTTAAATACCAAGTTTGGTGCTTTAATGACTTTTCGTTTTTGAGTTATCGTGTTCACAGACACACGGATACACTGACACACGGACACACACACACACACACACACACACACACACACACGCACGCACACGGACCTTTTTGTGAAAATGCTTTTTTTGGATACAGGGGACCCTAAAACATATATTTCCGGTGAAATCTCGGCATCGAATTTTTGGGTGGAATACAATACTTCTCTATCTACCGGTGCTGGAGAAAGTAAAAATATATTATTAACCCTGCATATTCAGCGATATAAGCATAGGTAGGTAGGTAGCTTTAATTGGTTATATTAGAAATCTCGAAAGTGTGCAGGATTCAATACTGACAATATGATATTTAATTAAATGTTATAGCTGCATATACTTCTTTCTGTTTGCAAACGCCTTGAATAACTATTTCGCTAGAAAGTTTTGCAGTTTTTCCAATGTAAGTTGCAATCAACACCATTGTCAGTGTAAACTAAATGAAGATATAAAGAGAGCAAATTGTGTCAATTACATTTTTCTCCATTCAGAACGTGTAACGTTTTCAAAATGATTAAATTTCTGGTGTATGTTTTGGAAATCCTCATATTCACCAGTTTGGTCTTCATTTGATATATACCGATGTCTGAAATTTCTGTAAGAAAGCTCATGGAACCTTTATGTTATTTAATAAATCAAAGAAAATGTATAAAGGATTAACATTTCATCTACACTATGACTATCTAGATATTACACAATAATTATTTCACCCTTAAAAGATGATTACAGGCTATACTTCATTTCCACGACCTGGCAGTTTATCGGTGGATGATAAAGTAAAACCGAAATTCGTGTTTTATACCCATTTCCGTAAATATCAGGTAATTTTCATATTTTGTTAGGAATGTGACGGGGCATTACGAAATTAAAATTATAAGGGGTAAACAACAGATATCAGTAAAACGTCTTTTTATCAGTACATCATAATTCATAGAGAATACGTAATTAACCGAGGCCAAATATGATCGCTAACGGTTGACAAGGTTTCATAAACATTTAACTGTAAAAGTGCTTGTTTTCAACAATTAATTTAGAGTACTCTAAACATCGTATTTTCCTATTACTATACTGAAGTTTCATCAGATAATATCTAATAATGGCATTGTTTGCCCCAAAGCGATTCTGTCCTTTTTCAGTTTAATTAAATTATTTTCTTGCTATTTGATAAAAGCATTTATTTCTCTAACAAAGCATCGTTGATTAAACGAAGCAGATGTTTGACATTTAAGGGGGATGAGGTGTTGCAGAAATTGTCAGTGCTGATGCCGCAAACCTGGAAAATGACGCATTCGTTTCGGTCTGAGCACAAAGAATCGCAGTATGTCGTTTTGTACCTTTTTCTGTATAAACAAATTCGATACGGTATAACAAGGGCATGCCTGTAATACACATATGTGCCTACAACTGGAAGTGAACCATTTGCGTCATCTGTTATTTTTGCAACGCCATGTCGAGGGTGTGTCATTCATTTTAATTCATCACTGTTTATGTTAGAAAATGGGTGGTATGAATAAAAGTGAGACGCGTCTTATGAGACAACGCTAGCAGAAAAGGTGAGTTGCAGCTAGTACGAACCGAGAAACGAGCCGGTCAGGCATACCGTTTATAAAAATCTGATGTGTTCCATTCACATGACTTTCTCTATATCTCTGCAATAAATTATTTTTAAAAAGCTTATGCTTCTATTTACTTCCTGCTAATCGAGAAAAAATTAGCAGAAATAGCCTTATTTCTTGCTTCCTTGTAAGTTAAAGTGATAGTCAAACGCTGGTTGCTATGTGACTGATGTTCCTTTGCTTGTATGGACAAATTACTGCATGAGAAAAGTATAAGTTTTTCAAAGCTGAAACCAAGAAAAGCAATATCTCAAAAATGATCAACTCCACGAAAAAAATGTATGTAACATAAATTGTGTGTTTTAACGTGCTCTACTTTTTTGTGTGTGTTAAGTTTTTGTCCATCTCTTACGGTTTACTAGTTATGCAAAATTCATCCAGAATAAAGTAGTCTTCAGAGGCTATTCCCAGAAAATTCAGAATATACATTTTATTTGTCAGGTAAATATCGTTAATATATGATGATATAATCAAAACCGTTAGAGCCATTTTTTAGAAAATCAAAATTTTCGAAAAAAGTTTCATGTAAAGGGTAGTTTGGGGTGGGGGATTTTTCACAAAATCTTTGTGTCGCATCCCCGGAAGATGCTAAACCTAAATACCAAGTTTGGTATTTTACCGATTTTTCGTTTTTGAGTTATCGTGTTCACAGACACACGGACACGTGGACACACACATCTCGGCATCGAATTTTTGGATGGAATACAATACTACTCTATCCCTATGTACATTATACATATGGGGCTAGAGAAAGTAAAAACTGATTAACATTTTAATTATTGTCTTATTCCTTTAATGCTCATCTTGCAATTGTCATTACAGAACTTAGGTTTATGCTACAAGGGTAAACATCTAATGTGTTCCATTCACATAACTTTCTCTACATCTCTACGATAAATTAATACTTTCTCTATACGTGCTATGTACATAGTGTACAGAGAAGGTACTGCACTCCACCAAAAATTATATACCGAGATTTCACCGGAAATATAAGTTTTAGGGTCCCCTGTATCCAAAGAAAGGATTTTCAGATAAAGGTCCGTGTGTGTGTGTGTGTGTCCGTGTGTCAGTCTGTCCGTGTGTCTGTGAACACGATAACTCAAAAACGAAAAGTCAGTAAAATACCAAACTTGGTATTTAAGTTTAGTATCTTCCAGGGATGCGACAGGAAGATTTTGAGAAAAATCCCCCCACCCCCAACTACCCTTTGCCTGGATCTTTTTTCGAAAATTTTGATTTTCTCAAAAATGGCTCAAACGATTTTGATTAAAATTTTGTATATTAAAGATATATACCTGACAAATAAAATGTATATCTTGACTTTTCTTGGAATAGCCTCTGAGGAGTAGTTTATTCTGGATGAATTTTACTAAGTTTTGAATAACTGCTAAACCGTAAGAGATGGACAAAAACTTACTACACAAAAAATGTAGAACACGTTAAAACACACAATTTATGTTATATATATTTTTTTCGTGGAGTTCATCGTTTTTGAGACATTGCTTATTTTTGGTTTCTGCTATGAAAACATATTTTTCTCATACAGGAATTTGTCAACTGCGGTCCATACAAACAAAGGAACTTCAGTGACATAGCAACCAGCTTTTGATTATCACCTTAACCTATGGTAGTCCCTTATTTCGCTTCTACTTACAAGGAAGCAAGTAATATGGCTATTTCTACTATTTTTTTACTGATTAACATGAAGTAAATAAAAGTATAAGCTTTTAAGAATAATTTGTTGCAGAGATGTAGAGAAAGTCATGTGAATGGAACATATCAGATTTTTGGGGGGGGGGTTGAAGTCAATACTTCCCTTGTGGGTTACAGATAAGCGGAAAAGTAGGTAAAACTTCAGCGGAAATTACAACAGGTTAAGAGGGTATGCATTGCACTTTCTTTAATGTTATCCTGACGCTCAGCATTTTCGTATGCGAAAATAAACGACTTGAACGAATGACGTCTGACAGAAAGAGCACTTAAGAGTGAGAGGTTTTGTTAATGGTCGCCGAGTTATTCGATCTGCTGCTGTGTTTTGCTTCTTGTGACTCGTATCTCTTCCTCCGCCCGTGAGAGGAATCTGCTAAACGGCAGAGCTAGCTGGAGTGACGATCAATACCGCCGTGCATATAGGTAGGTTGTAGGTGCGCCTTCCCTCTCTCAGCCACTTTGTTCTTGTACTTCTAGCTTTGTCTCTTACCGCTATAATCCTTTAGTAATACGGGCTCTTTACATGTGCTCAGAACTCCAGCAATGTGCATCCATATTAAAATGCACTTCGAGTGCAGAAAAACTGATGAGTTCCATTCACATGCCTTTCTCTACATATTTGTAACAAATTATTCCATTTACTTCATCTAATCAGAAAAAATTAGCAGAAATAGTCTTATTACTTGCTTCCTTGTTAGTAGAAGCGCAATAAAGAGTACCATAGGTTAAATAATAGTCAAAAGATGGTTGCTATGTGACTGAAAGTCCTTTGTATGGACAGGAGTTGACAAATTCTCATTGCAAAGCTGAAACCAAAAACAAGGAATATTTAAAAAACGACCAAATCCAAGAAAAAAAATGTAAATAACTTAAATTGTGTGTTTTAACGTGATGTAAATTTTTTGTGGGGTAAGCTTTTGTCCATCCCTCACGGTTTAGAAGTTATGCAAAATTCCGTAAAATTCATTCAGAATAAAGCAGTCTTCAGAGGCTATTGCCTGAAAATTCAAGATATACATTTTTTGTCCGGTAAACATCTTTAATATGCAATATTTTAATCAAAATCGTTAGAGCCATTTTTAAGAAAATCAAAATTTTCATAAAAGTTCCATGTAAAGGCATCGTTTGGTGTGGGGGGATTTTTCTCAAAATCGTGTCGCATCCCTGGAAGATACTAAACTTAAACACCAAGTACCGATTTTTCGTTTTTGAGTTATAGTGTTCACAGACACACGGACACGTACACGGACCTTTTTCTGAAATAAAAAAATGTTGATACAGGGGAACCTAAAACATATACTTACGGTGAAATCTCAGTATTGAATTTTTGGGTGGACTGCAATACCTTTTCTATACACTATGTACATAGTACGTGTAGAGAAAGTAATAAAAATCGATGCTGCGATATAGAATCTAGTCTTACGTTGTTTTCTCTGACCTAAGGCTGTAATATGATAATGGTTATTTTATAAAGTATGCGTTGTGTCTATTATTTTCAATTTATATATTATATTTTAATACTAATTTCATATGTCTTGAAATAGTTTTATATTTGGTGTAATGCATAAAAATGCTACTGCTTTATCATAAGTACGAGCTTAATTCTAACGAAACTATAAGGGGGAGGGGAAAACCACCCTCAAAAGTAAATTTTAATTTGGGAACATGGTTCCTCAGTTACAGAAAATCCATACATTCTGCACATACAGGGAATTCAAAATATACAGATTATATTATTACAGACACGATATTTGATCTGTAGAGCTATTTTTACTTTCTCTATAGCACTGTGTACATAGTGTATAGAGAATGTATTGCACTCCACCAAAAAATTCGATACCGAGATTTCACCGGAAATATATGTTTTAGGGTCCCCAATATACAAAAAAAAAGCATTTTCGGAATAAGGTCCTTGTGTGTGTATGTGTGTGTCTGTGAACACGATAACTCAAAAACGAAAAATAGGCACAATACCAAACTTGGTATTTAAGTTTAGTATGGAACTTTTTCGAAAATTTTGATTTTCTCAAAAAAGGCTCTAAATATTTTGATTAAAATTTCGTATATTATAGACAAATAAAATGTATATCTTGAATTTTCTGAGAATAGCCTTTGAAGAGTAGTTTATTCTGGATGAATTTTACTAAATTTTGAATAACTGCTAAACCGTAAGAGATGGACAGAAACTTACAACACAAAAAATGTAGAGCTCGTTAAAACACAGAATTTATGTTATATACTTTTTTTCGCCGAGTTCGTCGTTTTTGTGACATTCCTTATTTTTGGTTTCTGCTATTACAAACTTATACATTTCTCATACAGGAATTTGTCAACTGCTGTCCATACAAACAAAGGAACTTCAGTGACATAGCAACCAGCTTTTGATTATCACTTTAACCTATGATACTCCCTTATTTTACCTCTACTTACAAGGAAGCAAGTAATATGGCTATTTCTGCTAATGTTTTACTGATTAGAATGAAGTTAATAGAAGTATAAGTTTTTTAAGAATAATTTGTTGCAAGTATATAGAGAAAGCCATGTGAATGATCCACATCAGATTTTTGTAAATATAAAATAATGAAAGCATTCTCTTCTAAATTACTGAATGAGGTGGGAGAGCCAAAGAAAGGTTTAACTAGGAAACCTTGAAAGGGACCTGAATTAAGAATAAAAGTATTGTTTCCAGCTTTTCGTTTTTTAATTTCGCAATGCTTCTTCTATCGTAAGAAAGCGGTAGACAAGGGAAACATAATGCACATAAAAAGTTGGAAGAATAAAGGAAAATATTGATACACCATCAATACTATTTCTCTTAACTAAACAATAAAGAAAGATAGAATAAATTTGAACTCCAGATATTTAATTGAAATTGCTTCCACAAATTCGTTCCTTTGAGAAACTATTATTATTATTTCCAAAATGCGGGGGGGGGGGGATGTTTAATAATATATGAGGGGTGTTCTACAACACTTTCCGGCTCGACTCATAGATGTAAATATGGCCAAATTAAGCATCAACTTTTAAATAGCAAGCTGTAAAATTACAGCACTAAGTGGTCATTAGACAACCTCTGTGACATGTTCATAAAATGGATAAAAATGTATGAAATGCAGAGATGAGTTCAAATGCGGATAGAAAGCACGCTTTGCTTTATGTGTGTTATTTTTGCGTTTGTATTTGAGAGTAAACTGACGTGGACATGAACATGAATAGTATAATAATACCTTTTCGTTCGCTTTATTGTTAAGAAATAGCTAAAGATACCCTAACGTTTTTCATATGACATATTTGTCAATAATGAACAGTAGAAGTTGTACGACTTTTTTTTTTTTGGGGTAGTGCTAAACGCCCGCTTTTACTAATTGTGGCACCGCAGGCGATGCCACTGGTGATACATGAAATGAAGTTGGAGCACCGGTGGCGGGGGAAACCGGAGAAAACCTGCCCCTGCGCCGCTTTGTCCACCGCAATCTCTCATACGATCAAACAAATAAATGTATTTGGGCTTGGGTTATATAATTTGGTTTTATATTAATTATGGTAGTAATAAAATTTACTGCCACTTGGGATCGAACCCGGTCAGTCTAGGTGAGAGGCGAGTGGTCTAACCACTCGACCACGGCGCGGCCGTAGTTGTATGTTGCAGACATTAAGAAATGGGAGTTAGGAGTAGTTAAGAGACAGGGCCTCCAATAACTGGAGTACAGCACCGCGAGGTAGGCAATAGTGGGCCAATTATGTGTCCAAAGTGACCCCTGGGTTGAGGGAAGGAGACCCCTAGGGTGACCATTGATAACATGATAATGATATGCACTAGCAAGAAGGGGGTCCCTAATGATTCCAATATAGTGCAAATCCGAACGGCAAATCTCTGCCTAAACCACTCGCAAGAATCAATATCAATCGAGGAAACTTCCAGGAAAGGGATCCAGCAGTTCCACCAAACGTCTGGTGAATACCACTTCAGAGCAATAAAACCTACCCTGCCGCAACATACAACCCGCCGTTGTCTGATTCAACAACCCTGAAACAGATGAAAGGAAAAGGTGGTGCAGGAAAATACATGGTAGAAAGGAAAACACTCCAGTCATCGATTCGAAGAAGCTACGAGAAAACCAATGGCGACAGTGGCCGGCCCTATCAGTTATTAAGGCTGAATATCGTTCCAGAATTCACATTAGAAAAATCTGATGTGTATCATTCACACGACTTTCTCTATATCCCTGCAACAAATTATTCTTAAAAAGCTTATACTTCTATTTACTTTATGCTAATCAGAAAAAATGAGCAGATGTTGTCTTATTACTTGCTTCCTTGTAAGTAGAAGCGAAATAAGGGACAACCATAGGTTAAAGTGATAGTCAAAAGCTAGTTGCTATATCAATGAAGTTCCTTTGTTTATATGGATAATATTTGACAACTTCCAGTATGAGAAAAGTATACGTTTTTCATAGCAGAAACCAAAAATAAGGAATGTTAAAAAACGACGAACTCCACGAAAAAAATGTATATAACATAAATCGTGTGTCTTAATGTGCTCTACATTTTTTGTGTATTAAGTTTTTGTCCATCTCTTACGGTTTATCAATTATTCAAAATTCAGTAAAATTCATCCAAGATAAACTACTCTTCAGAGGCTATTCCCAGAAAATTCAAGATATACATTTTATTTTCAGGTAAATATCTTTAATATACGAAATTTTAATCAAAATCGTTAGAACCATTTTTGAGAAAATCAAAATTTTCGAAAAAAGTTCCACGTAAAGGGTAGTTGGGGGTGGGGGGATTTTTCTCAAAATCTTCGTGTCGCATCCTTGGAAGATACTAAACTTAAATACCAAGTTTGGTATTTTACCTACTTTTCGTTTTTGAGTTATCGTGTTCACAGGCACACGGACACACACACACACACACACACACACACACACACACACACACACACACACACGGACCTTTTTCCGAAAATGCTTTTTTTTTGGATATTGGATCCTAAAACATATATTTCCGGTGAAATCTCGGTATAGAAGTTTTATGGTGGAGTGCAATACCTTCTGTTTACACTATGTACATAGTGCGTATAGAGAAAGTAAAAAATAGAATATTGGATGTGGTTCTCAAAACGCTCTTCAGTTTTAATGCTAGTATATGCATATTTTGTTTATTTATCTCAAGAGACAAATATTTCTAAGTAGTTTGGAATTTTATACACATTGATTAGTGTGTATAATTTTTAAACATTTTTATCAAAATTTATTGATGGGGATAGATTTTGAAAAAGCTTATGTTATAACAAAATAGGTGTAGTTGAAAAATAATTAATCCGAGTAAGATCAAAGTTTAATAGATTTATTAATACGCTGAAAAAGTCTGTACCAAAATAACATTTCTGTATCAATTACTATTCACCAATTCCCCCTTTAAAGCATGTCTACGAGATGTTTTTAGAGCGGGCTGAGTAAGAGATGAAGAAAGAAAAACACGTGGTTGACGTATTTATATTAACCATTTTGGCAAACATAGTCTCATTGAATAGGATTTTTATATAAAGTTATTTCAGTCATAGCCACTTCTTTAATGTGTTATTGTTTCAAATAAGTGCATTAATTCCTTCAAATATTGAAAGATTATAAAACACACAACACCTAATATAAAATATAAGGAGAAGTTACCTGACTCCGACATTCTGTGACAATAAATAAAACACACAAGGAAAGAAAAATGACAATATGAGACGAGTAATTTAAAAATAAACAGTATTGTTTTGTAAAGAAATAACAGGAAATATACTAACGTATTAATTACACCCTTAAGGGATCATTACATTCAACCATTTATTTTAGTAATAATCTACTTTTGAGTAAGCACCGCGAAGCACAGTAAATAAAGTAACTCGTGGTCTGACAGTTAGTTCATTGAGGGAGGGGTTTCTAGGAACAGACCATATTTCTGCCCTTGTAATCATAGTTTAGTAAACTCTTTTGATGGTATCCGACTTCCGTTCTGCATGCTATACCAGAGGCGCAACTGACGTAGGATCCTTAAGATAGGGATGGAATTTCAAGGTGTGAGCTGATTTCATTATTTGTAGTAATTTCCAAAAGATGGGGGATTTAAAATAGCATATTCCGTACTAAGAATTGCTAGTTATTATTATCAGGTTGATATTGCATATTGGGAATACGAGGCCCGCATTCGAGATCTAACTTACAGTTCGTGATTAGCTAATTACTTTTTGAAATACTTGAAAAAACTCTAAAAAAAGCAATAATAAATCAAAATTACTTTTTAATATTTTATTGAACATAAGAAGAATTGAATTCTCGATGTGAACAAATGAAAGGCTACATCTAAATTATATGGACAAAGCCTTTTTTTTTTTTTTTATTGTTTCATTTATGTAGCCCCCTTTAACATCTAAGGTCATATCGGAGGCTTTGCATTTGAAACAACTCGTTGTCTGTAGGCTCTTTACGTTGGTTTTAAATCATTTTTGTTTTACTCAAACACGCACACATTCACACTCACATACAATCTCTGTGAGGGATAGGGAATAATTCTTGCTAGAAAAATATCCCCGCCCCAGCCGAGAATCGAACTCGGGACCCCCGGGTGAAAAGTTAGCTCGCTGACCACTCTACCACGGAGGCAGTCAAAGCCTTCTTATACACTCTTTTGTTAATGAATTTTGAAATAGATTCTTTACTTGAAGTAGCACATGTCTTGAGTGTTACTTCATATCCTAATTGTACTGTATTAATGACCTCTCAATTTATTCTGTAAGTATTTACAGTGCTTATTGGCAATAATGAATTGTAAATTTACCTTACATCACCAAATGTGTGTTCAGAATGATTAACTTACATATCAAGTATTTCAAAAAATATATTTTGGCCTAAGTCACTTCATCCATTACTTAAATTACGACTATGCTGAAATTCTGGCGAGTCCAAAAGGCCTTACTGGCAGATGAACATGGGATTCTGAAGATATTTGATTGCAGTTTTCAGCTGAATCATGTCATGTAACTAGTTTCTCCCTCCCACCCTACCAAAAATAAAGAAAGGGGGAAAAAAAACAATGGAGTAACAGTTAAGGTTAATTTGGGCTTAATGCCAAACATTTGCACAATTTAATTAATTGCTCCACTCGGCTCCATTTGTTAGATCGAGCTATTTTCTACGATGAAGTATTGCCAGCAAAGGACATTTATCTTCCCGGATTTTCATTAAAGACCCCTTTTTGGAGCACTAAATGCTTGGAGCCACAGCAATGAACTTTACTGAAGCAGTTCCAGTTCTTTACGCTTTCACAAAAACGAGCAGAAAAACAGCACCTCGGCAAATAACGCTGGCAAAATCTTGAACCAGTATCATATATTACATTGCTGCAAAGTAATTAAAGCAATATACAAAGCTGAAGTTCACTAAATTATTCAAGTATATTCTTGAGAAAATAACGAGACTCTAAAATACTTCCGTGATACTTGCATTCTTACTTTCTCTATACGCACTATGTACATACTGTATAGAGAAAGTATTGCACTCCATCCAAAAATTCGATACCGAAATTTCACCGGAAATATATGTTTTAGGGTCCCCAATATCCAAAAAAAAATTCACAAAAAGATCCGTGTGTGTGTGTGTGTGTGTGTGTGTGTGTGTGTGTGTGTGTGTGTGTCTGTGAACACGATAACTCAAAAACGAAAAGTCGGTAAAATACCAAACTTGGTATTTAAGTTTAGTATATCTTATTATCAAATAAAATGTATATCTTGAATTTTCTGGGAATAGCCTCTGAAGAGTAGTTTATTCTGGATGAATTTTACTGACTTTTGAATAAATGCTAAACCGTAAGCGATGGACAAAAACTTACAACACAAAAAATGTAGAGCACGTTAAAACACACAATTTATGTCATATACATTTTTTCGTGGAGTTCGTCGTTTTTGTGACATTCCTTATTTTTGGTTTCTGATGTGAAAAACTTATACATTTTTCATACAGGAATTTGTCAACTGCTGTCTATACAAACAAAGGAACTTCAGTGACATAGCAACCAGCTTTTGATTATCACTTTAACCTATGGTACTCCCTTATTTCACCTCTACTTACAAGGAAGCAAGTATAATGGTTATTTCTGCTAATGTTTTATTGATTAGCATGAAGTAAATAGAAGTATAAGCTTTTTAAGAATAATTTGTTGCAGGGATACAGAGAAAGTCATATGAATGGTACACATCAGATTTTTTTTTATTTTAAGAATCACTTAAGAGCAATAAAGAACAATCCCGGATATAACATAGAAGAGGCAGGGATTATGGTCCTGAGAAGAGAAATAACTGCACATAAGCGAACAGCTGGCCTCAACGGTAGTATTTGCGTGCATCCATTATCTCTCTCTCTCTCTTCAAAAGTTCCTTAAAGAGGAGAGGAACGAAATTCTCATTAAATAACAATTGTACCGATAAACTGTCGTATAATAAATGCTATGCTTAGTTCCACTAACCACTATTTTTAGAACATCCAGTAAGAATCACATGTATGCAATTGGTAGGAGGAGATAGATTTTGAATGGAATAAACTGCTTCCAAAATAACTGAACAGCGTAATTTTAAGCATGTATTGCAGTAAATTAAAATATAGCATAATTTTAAAGTTACGTATTTCTATAGGTTTCCAGTAATTTAGGGCCTTGAAACTGCAGGATTACATAAAATAGGATTGGTAAACTTGTTTTTGCACAATGTTGTCTCAAAAGTAAACCTCTATTTCATCTCTAATGTATGCAAAATATAAATTGTCATTCCTGTCGACATCGGAGCTTTCTTTCGAACATCAGCAAGAATCATATCGTAGTCTTCAACTCGGTAATCACATCTCCCAGGATCCTGGAGGCCCCTAATCAAAAACGGATATCGTTGAACCAATATGTGATGTAGATGACGAAAGGTCCCCTAAACGCACCCAATTTTGCTTTTATCTCCTCGCAAGTGTTCCGATCCAGAATAAACATTTGATGTGTGTCATTCACATGACTTTCTTTACATACTCTGCAACAAACTATTCTTACAAAAGTTCATTCTGCTATCTACTTCATGCTAAATTAACAGAAATTATCTTATTACTTAGTTCCATGTAAGTAAAAGAGAAATAAGTGTATATCTAGAACAGAGAGATATTCAATTTTTTAAAAAGCTGTTGCTAAGTTACGTAATTGAAATTTGCTTCTCTATGTATGGCCAGGAGCAAAACAAAAGAACAACGAATGACGACTTTCGTGTAAGAAAAGTATAAGCATTGGAAAATTTACACAAATAACCAGGAATGTATCAGAAATGGTTAACTTTACAAAAGTGATCTTATACAAATTGTATGCTTTAACGAGATCAACATTTTTATAAAGTCAGATTTTGTTTATTTCTTACGTATGCAAGTTAGGCAAAATTAATCTAGAATGAGGAGAACTTAGAGGCTATTCACAGAAAAGTCAAGATATACATTTTATTTGTTATAAAATATGTTCCACATATGATATTTAAATAAATTTTTGAAAAACTCAAACTTTTCGAAAAATGTTCCGCAGGGTAGTTTGAAGTGGAGAGATTTTCTTGAAAATCTTCGTGTTGCATTCTTTGTAGATCCTGAGCTTACTCCATTTTTGGTATTTCTGGGACTTTTCGTTTTTGAATAATGCTGTACACAGACACGCACACACAAACACACACCAGGACCTTTTTCTAAAAAGGCTTCATTTGGATTTAGGGACCTCAAAACATATTTGGTGATATTTTGACATCAAATTTTGGGGTGGAACACAATACCTTCTCTGTTTATTATGTACATTGTACGTGGAGAAGGTAAAAACAGCATCGCTTAACTGTACTGCAGTTTTTGCATTTTTAGTCAAAATCTGTGAACGACCTGAAAGGCCCACCAAATTAAAACTAATCTAGAATCACTACCAAATTTGTTTTGACATATGATAAAACACCAACTCGCCTTAGCAACACAATTTTCAATCACGGGTATTTGTATATGCCCCTTTAACTTCAATGGTCATATCGGGGGCTTTGACTTGTAAAACTGTCGGTTCAGAACATTAAGTTAATAAACTTTATATTACTAAACACAGGCACGTTTACTCTCATATTCATACTTCCAGACTCTATGGGGAATAGGGAATAATTCTAGTTAAAGAAAAATTTCCCGCCCCATTCGGGAATTGAACTCGCTGACCACTCGACCACGGAAGTAGTCAGTAAATATATTTGTTTTGTTATTACATATTACATCATTGGGGATAAGGAAAAATGACAGCAAATTATTACAGTACTGTTGAATACTAAAGACGCAGGAAAAGTATAAGGATGAATTAAAAGTAAACAAAATAAACTCCAAGATATTAAATATATACCCTTGACTCTTGTTCTTATGTGGTACCTTTCAGAGTAAAAGGTGGGAATCTAGAGCTTTTTCCTTGCATGAGCTGATTCCAGAATAGATGATCTTCGCTTTAGTAAGCGTGCTATTAGCCTAAACAGATTCATTGTCTTTGATCTTTACGTGACTGCATATGGTAGTTTACGAAACCAATTCCTGACGTAGCATTTGGATAGAATTTATTTATAACATTATTGCAAGTAGAAACAAAACACGTTTACTAGATTAATAAGCATTGCATTACAGTTAAGAGAGCAAGAATGTCTCTGTATATAGCAGGCAAAAAAATCCATAACTGAGCGAGATCAGAGGGTGTTATTCAGCGAATACGGGAGCGCTTTTTATATTTGCTTTGTTATTCATGTTTCTATGCATGCAGAACAACTGACAGCCGTACAAATGTTCATGGAATTTCCCGATACACATGAAAGGCGGGCATTTTTATACTTTAACAACAAAGCAACGAAATATCAAAATACTTTATACTTCCTTGAAATATGCTCACATAATAAAATTGTAATCGAAAGTGTGATAGTAATGCTTTGACTTTAGATGAAATATGTCAACTATACAATGGACAACTTTGAAAGTAAAAATAGAATTTTAAATATTTACGTCAGTATGTGTGCGTGTCTGTGTTTACTCAAGATATACCTCAATTTAGAAAATGGTTAAACAGCGTCTTAATTACTTTGCCTAGAGAGGAACAATTAAATGCATTAAAACAAATTCCTTGCATAGCATTAAATTACGTGTTACAAGTAAGAAAAATGCAAAAAGCAAACATTGAACAATTTTGCATTATTTACCCAATTTCATTGGCTATTTGGATTATATTGTGAAAGTTTAAATTATATTTGCTCCAATTGGTTCATGAAATAATAATTTATGGTATAAGAGATTAAAAAAATATTTTAATATTGAGTGGCACATTTAATAATCGAGATTTGCTGAGGCAATTAATTTTAACGAATGTTAATATTTTAATGTCTTTGACGTACAATATTTTATCCGCTTCTAAACGTAAATCAAGAATATTTATTATAATTAAGTGTGTAAGTTTTTGTATACCGCTGTTTAAGAAAATACTTTCAGGTAATTTTCTGGAAATATTATTAACATTTATCGTTGCTGGATGGTAAATGTCTATAAACAAACAAATTGATATCAAATAATATAAGTATAAATTGAAATGTGTGCAGCAAAGAGAGAAATATTTTTTTCCCGAAAATGATATAATGGATATGCAGAGTGAGGCAAAATGAAGTATCTAAAAGTTCTGGTCTTCTAAATGAGAAACAGTAACAAATGTTGTTAATGGGGAAAATGAAAGAATGAAGGGAGCTAACCAATACACTGTTCTAATACATATTTCATAGAAGATAAGTAAACGCAAACCGTCGTCTTTGTGGTAATATTATTCTATGCTAAAGAAGATGTTTAGGATATGAATCATTTATATAATTGTTCAGAACTTGTTTCTGTAAATTTAATTATATTAAGTATTGTTTCATTTCTAGTTCCAGAAACGAAATAAAACAGTGCAGCAATGGATTAAAATATTTTAATTCATACCGTGTTTAAAATAGTTCAGATTGCTAGAAACAAACGACAGTTTACATTAAAGAAGCGGATAAACGTATATCATTTACTTCCCTTGTGGCATATTTTATCATTTTATTTTCCCTACATTATGTACATAGCAGAGGTATCAGAGGAAAGTCACCCGTTGTTACGTAAACAACCAAGCGCCTGAGATGGGGAATAATAAATATTTTAAAACATCGTAAAATTATCCGCATAAACATAACTTTAGAAAATAGCGGAAAAAAAAAACTTCAAATACTGTGTCATGGTATCGTCGTCATATGCTCTAATTGCACTTTTTCGCCCCCAACCTATAGATTAAGCAAAAACAGTGCACCAAAATTTAACTACACTGAAGATATGAAGAATCTGGTCAGATCGAAACGAGAAAATTTTAGACAAGTATCTCACTTCAATTATCTAAGATGTGATAGTATTAGTTTTGATAGTGACGAACACATTGAGTAGAAGGTTGATAGCTTTCAAGCTATTTATGGAACAGTAGGAAGAACTTTGGGAAGAAAAATAAGAAAGGAAACATAAATTAAGTTCCATAAGGTTATGCCTGGCACTACAATTACATTTGGCCCGATTCATGGACAATAACAAATAAATATCACTCTTACAAGCAGAAAAGAGAAGTTCATGAGATTGGAAGGAGATGCACTAAAGCGGATAAAGTATGGAATGAAAGAATGATATCAGATTTAAAAATCTTTTACAGTTAATCATAGAACAAACGAAAAGAAAATGAAATGGAAGGGTCGTGTTGAAAGAATGGTATCAGATAGATTAAATAGTAATAGTAATAATAATAATAATAATAATAATAATAATAATAATAATAATGAAGTTACCAACCGGTTGGAACGATGCCTCCACAGATCTTGCAAGAGTTGGATGGATGATAGCAGAACAGGTGAACCTAAAATCTAATCCTTGAAAGAACAAGAATAACTAAGAAGCATTGTTTTTACTTTCTCTATACGTACTATGTATATAGTGTATAGAGAAGGTATTGCACTCCACCAAAAAATTCGATACCGAGATTTCACCGGAAATATATGTTTTAGGGTCCCCTGTATCCAAAAAAAGTATTTTCAGAAAAAGGTCCATGTGTGTGTCCGTATGTCTGTGAATACGATAACTCAAAACCGAAAAGTCGGTAAAATACCAAACTTGGATTTAAGTTTAGAATCTCCCAGGGATGCGATACGCAGATTTTGAGAAAAATCCCCCCCACCCCAAACTACCCCTTACATGGAACTGTTTTTCGAACATTTTGATTTTCTAAAAAAATGGCTCTAACGATTTTGATTAAAATATCGTATATTAAAGATATTTACATGACAAATAAAATGTATATTTTGAATAGCCTCTGAAGACTACTTTATTCTCGGTCAATTTTACGGAATTTTGCAGAACTGCTAAACCATAAGAGATGGACAAAAACCTATCACACAGCAAATGTAGAGCACCTTAAAGCACACAATTTATGTTATATACATTTTTTTCCTGGAGTTGATTGTTTTTGAGATATTCCTTGTTTTTTTTTTTCAGCTGTAAAGACATACTTTTCTCATACAGGACTTTGTGAACTCGTGTCCATACAAACAAAGGAACTTCTGTCGCAGAGCAACCAGCTTTTGACTATCACTTTAACCTATGGTACCCCCTTATTTCGCTTCTACTAACAAGGAAGTAAGCAGTAAGACTATTTCTGCTAATTTTTTCTCCATTAGATGAAGTAAATAGAATAATTTGTTGCAGTGATATAGAGAAAGTCATGTGAATGGAACACATCAGATTTTTTCTTAAGCATTCTCTTTTGTGCCCTAATTCATATTCTTGTACTATACGCTGAATCTGTTGTCACCATTTTCATTATATTGAAGAGATGTTAACGGCAGAAGTAAGTGTTAACAATATCGAGGAATTTGTCTTTAAAAATACGGCTGGGAAAATAATCGAGCACGTTCGTCAGATCTGAAGTAATTTTTAAAACTAAAACCGAATTAATGGCATGTTTGGAATTTTAAACCTTCGACATTTGAATTGCAGGCCCCTTTTTACTTTCCCTATACGTAATATGTACATAGTGTATAGAGAAAGTATTGCATTGCACCCAAAAATTCGATACCGAGATTTCACTGGAATCCAAAAAAAAGCATTTTTAGAAAAATGTCCGTGTGTGTGTCTGTGGGTAGCATAGCTCAAAAATGAAAAGACTGTTAAAAAGGCTCTAACGATTTTGATTAAAATTCCGTATCTTAAATATATTTATATGGCAAATAAAATGTATATCTTGAATTTTATGGGAATAGCCTTTAAAGACCGCTTTATTCTGAATTAATTTTGCTGGATTTTGGTAAGCCGTGGATCACAAAAAGGTAGATCACGTTAAAACACCCAATTTATCTCATACTTTTTTTCGTGGAACTAGCCATTTCTAAGATATTTATTGTTATTTGTTTCAAATTTAAAACACTTACAATTTTCTCATACGAAAGGCTGTAAATTCCTGGATTTCAATCACATTGCAACCGGCTTTTAAAAGATTTTACTATCGTTTCAGCCTAGTGCATTCCTTATCTACCTTCTACTTAGAAGGAAGCTAGGAATTAAGACAATTCCTGCTAATATTTATCTAGATTATTATAAAGAAGACAGAAGAATATACTTCTGTCAACAATTTGTTACAGCGATGTAGAGAAAGTCATGTGATTGGAACACATTAGATTTTTTCTTTTTCTTTTGCAGGACCTACTACTCCTGGTATTCTTCCTGGTCTCATCAACATCCACGGACACATTTCTTTCAATTCTAGATTATAAGCCTAATCATATGGTTATTGTTCCTAAAGTTTTGCAATATTTGTTTTGATCGTATTATTGCGTACTTAGCGACTTTTCTCGGAGCCCACTTGGAGAGAGAACGTCATAGCTAAAGCGTCTCTGGGAAAAGCACAAGGGTTGCGTGCGCTCCCTGCCAGTTCATTCCAACAATTGATTCAGCCGTTTCTATCGCTTGACTTCAGTTACCAACTTCATTGCTAATTACAGGTAGACCCCTTTAAGTCCCACGTTACTCGCTGCTCTTTTGGAGCACATACAAGTTGGAAAAGTCTGTTCTGCTATAGCTGAATACACTGCATAAAATTGGAATCGTGCCCTAACAATTGGTTTCCTTTTTTCCCCTTCCTTTTTTGAGATAGCAAGAAGGTTTGGTAAATTTTTGATGCATAATTTAGAAGCCATATTACGATATTTAACGGGGCTAGGATGGATTTAGTGGCAAACCGAATATCAGGCTTTCTACAGTATCTTTTCCGCGATAACCATTTATGAAATACAACCATCCAAGGATTTAAGAAAGTACTGTTTTACAACGGAAAGAGCTTTAACTCAATTCCATTAGAATATGAATCTCCATATTGGTTGGCGTTATTCAACCTCTGTAATTGCAAGAGCAATAAAAAGCAATTCCCGATATAATATAGAAGAGCCAGAGATTATGACCCTCAGAAGAGAAATAACTACATATAAACGATCAGCTAGCTTCAACGTAGCATTTGCATGCATCTATTATGTTTGTTTCTCTCTCCCTCCCTTCTTTCTCAAACATTTGCTTATAGAGGATAGAACTAAATTCTCATCAAAAAAAACCCTATACCGATAAACTGTCATGTCACATAATGAGAATTGATAATAGAACATATGAAGAAACTGTATGTTAGTACGAAAACATTGTAGCAGAGGCACCATTGCAGAATAGTTTTAAAGTGATATATTTCTTAAATCTTTAAATAATACAAAAAATTCAGTATTTTTTTCATTATTTTTTTTCTTAATTATGTTTACTCAATATGCTTTTTAGTGTGCAAACTTTGTTAATTTCATCAAGAAGACCTAAGGTGTTAATAAATAAAATACATAGCTGGAAATATTCAATAAAATAAATATGAACACATGTCATTATAAATCAATTTTATTACTTCAAAAGCAAGCAAGATTTACTACATTTAAATTGGATTTCTAAAGCAAGTAAATTTTATTTGCAACTTATGTAATACATTTGTAAAACTTTGTTTGGACACTAAATTAAAACAAGATTCTTAAAATATATATTGTGTGTGTGTTAGGAACTAATCGAGAACATTATCTGAAACGTTGGAAGTTTGTTATTGCATATATAAAATAAAATATAAAATAAAAATATATGACATACATAAAATAAATAATAAAATAGAATTCCCTAATACCACAGGTGGTTCCACCTATAACATGGTTTTGTAAACGTCATTAAAATCCACACAACTGGGAATATCAAAACAAAATTAAGTTTCTTGTTAAATGTGTATTCATATAGGAATACACAAAGGAAAGAAAATCTATCTTAAAATACACTGAGCTGACATTCCGCGTTTGGACGGCGGGAGGGAAGGAGGGAAGAAAAATACTTATCCCTGATGTTCCATGATATCATAATTTACTTTTACGGTATCGGTTCACACGTGATTTGTAAACACACAATTGTTGACTTGTAAAAATTGAATGCAACAGTGATAATAAAAGTTCGCTTAACAACAATTCTTCGTAAGCCCGCCTGAGTAGTGTGGTGGTATAATAATAAGGGAAACCACAGGTTAAACTGGTAGTCAAAAGCTGGTTGCCATGTGACTGAAGTTCCTTTGTTTGTATGGATAGGAGTTGACAAATTCTATGCTATGCTGTCCACAGACACACACACACACACACACACACACACACACACAAACTCCTTTTTCCGAAAATGCTCGGTATCGAATTTTTGGGTGGAATGCAACACATTCTCTATACACTATGTACATAGTACGTGCAGAGAAAGTAAAAATGAAATTAATTTTAGCTAGTGGTCCATGGGTGTGGATGTAAACAACTTAACTTAAAAATAAAAAGTCGGTTAGGCACCAAACTTGATATTTAGGCTTAGCATTTTCAAGGATTCAACATCAAGGATTTAAAGAAAATTCTCAATCTTTCACAAAAATAACTAACAAATTTGATTATAAGTGTTATTACACAGATTTGTTCTTTTCTGTCGGTGGGTTTAATCATTTCCGATATATACTTTGTTATTGTTTGCATTTTCAAATACCTTCGCATTCTTTCCTCAACTGACTATTCGTTTTTTTTTTTTTTAAGTTGATGTCTCGAAGAATTTTAAATGTCATTTCAAACCATCACATAACGACACACTTTTTAACAATATTACTATCGATTTACCTACTGTATCATGTACAAACGAAATGTGTAAATGTAAATTGAAGGTTTACCTGCTTTAACAAGAAGTAGATATAATAACAAGCTATTATAAGATAGTATATACAAGCAGGAGTAGACAAAAATCACGTGAATGTAGCACATCACATTTTGTTCTATTCTTTTTTACTTTTTCTATACTCACTATGTACATAGTGAACAGAGAATGTATTGCACTCCACCAAAAAATTCGATACCGAGATTTCACCGGAAATATATGTTTTAGGGTCCCCTTTATCTAAAAAAAAAAAAGCATTTTCGGAAAAAGATCCATGTGTGTGTGTGTCCGTGTGTCTGTGAACACGATAACTCAAAAACAAAAAGTCGGTAAAATACCAAACTTGGTATTTAAGTTTAGTATCTTCCCCCACCTCAAACTACCCTTTACATGGAACTTTTTTCGAAAATTTTGATTTTCTCAAAAATGGCTCTAACGATTTTGATTAAATTATGTATATTAAAGATATTTACCTCACAAATAAAATGTATATTTTTAATTTTCTGGGAATAACCTCTGAATACTACTTTATTCTGGGTCAATTTTACGGAATTTTGCGTAACTGCTAAACCGTAAGAGATGGACAAAAACTTACCACACAAGTGTAGAGCACTTTAAAACACACAATTTATGTTATATACATATTTTTCGTGGAGTTGATTGTTTTTGGTTTCAGCTATAAAAAACATACTTTTCTCATACAGGACTTTGTGAACTCGTGTCCATACAAACAAAGGTACTTCAGTCACATAGCAACCAGCTTTCGACCATCATTTTAACC
Source organism: Hymenopus coronatus (assembly GCA_030762935.1). Taxonomy (NCBI): domain Eukaryota; kingdom Metazoa; phylum Arthropoda; class Insecta; order Mantodea; family Hymenopodidae; genus Hymenopus; species Hymenopus coronatus. The sequence goes on from CM060889.1 coordinate 27,988,585, forward strand.
TATGGTACTCCCTTATTTCGCTTCTACTTACAAGGAAGCAAGTAATAAAAGTATTTCTGCTATTTTTTGTCTCGATTAGCAGGAAGTAAATAGAAGCATAAGCTTTTTAACAACGTTATTGTAGAGTTGTAGAGAAAGTTATGTGAATCGAACACATCAGATTTTTTTATAATATAATTTATCAATGTGCCATAAAATAAGTTATTTCCTGTGGAAAACTCAGGTCAGAGTTTACACATAAACTCTTAGATGTTATAAAGGAAACCTTGCTGCTCCTTAGGATAGAATGAGGGTAAAGACAAAGTGTATATTAGTTGAAGAAAACACTTTTTTATTCTCGACCGATATGACGTGTACAAAACTAAATTCTCTGAGAGGAGTGTCTCTCATTTCCTCCAGTGCAGCGAACGTGTTCCGCTCGCCTTCTGTAATCCCATTCTCTGTGTAGGGTAATCAGCAATCGGGAACATCAGGAAGCCCTCACGGAAATGGCCTCTTTGGGATTACCCTCCTGACGAGTTTCCATCCGCTAAGCACGAATGTAATAGAGGGTCGCGTACGCGGGAGAAAAAACGCAAAGAATTGGCGCATTTTAATGGCTAAGCGTGAAAATTATAGGAAAAATAACCATCAAAACGTACAATACAACAAATCTACAATCCAATCTTTAAAACATATGTTTACTTAGATAAATATTTTATTGGATATTTCGTTCATGACACGTGGCCAATCTAGTACATTGGCGCGTAAAATTCCAACCAATCGGAATCATTATATATGCATTTTAATCGTTTTTATTACCACACTCACGTGTAATTGTTTTTCTACATTTATCGCACCCACATGCTTTTTTTTTTTTTTTCTCTCTGAACTAATGTTCGTCTCATAATAATAGTGTGCAGTGGTATTCTCGTACATAATGTCGGAAGTTCAAAACGTTTTGCGCAGAATACTAAAAACAACAGAGTATGTAGAACCACTTCAACGAATTCTGTAAGCAAGGAGGCCACGATTTATGATATGGACATCAATTTGCAGTGATTTCGGTGCAAATATACGTCAAGACTGATAGGATTTTAGGAACATTATTTTTTGTGTCCATATAGGCTAATCATTGTTAATTTATTCACGAAATAGTCTTATTAAATACAACTGGAGCTAGAACACGCAACAAGTTGTAGCTTGCAACAAATTGGTCGCGAATTTATCGATAAAGTTTGGAGCTCTCGTTATATTACTTATTAATTGCTATTTCGCACAATCCGTTTATAGAACAAGGTGGGAAAGGCAGAATAAAACTAAAACATTCAATACTACCGATCTTCCTGAGATTGTTCTAACCTACATGAAATTTTCCAACTAATTCGCATATTTCTCAGTAAACACCGAGGATATCTCAAATTTGTGTTTAGATAACATACTCCAACATTTACAATTTCATAAGTGCATAAGCCTAAGGTAATCCAACCGCTGTCTCCCCTGAAATACAGGTTTTAAGACCGCTTAACTCAAATAAAGCACTTTTACAGAAAAATGACACGCATGAATTGAGATATTCCTTGTTATTGTTTGGAAATTTCGAATACCTACACTTTGTTCAACTAGGAAATCGCTATTGTTTTTTTTTTCTTGTGGCCATACAAAGAGCATAGAATTTCAAAGGCATTAAATTAGCGACACGCTCTTTGAACATTTGACTATCGCTTTATCCTACACATGTAAGATTTATCTGAATTAACAAAAGTAGAGAGAAGAATAAGCTTTTTAAAGAATGGTTTGTAAAAGAATACAGAAAGTAATTGAATGTAATAAACCGATATTTAAGTTGCTATTCGTTTTGTTTACTCTCGTGGTCATGCAAAGTGAACGGAATCTCATGTCACCTGATAGCGACCAACTTTTAAAAAGATTCCAAGTTTGGTATTTATTCGATAGGATTACATTTTGTAAGTATGCTGTTCTCTCACGCTGGATCTCTTTCTCTTTCACACACATATACATCTTTTCTAAAACTGCTTTGTTTAGATTGAGGAAATTTCCAAACATGTATTTTATGCGAAGCGTCAGGATCGAATTTTTGAGTGGATTGCAATTAATCTTCTCCTACTAGTACATAGTAGAGAATTTAAAAGTGTCGACTGGCTGATGAGCCAAAAAAAAAAAAAAATGTTACTCGGAATAAACTTTGTTTCAGAGGCATGTACATTTTTCGAACAGTAAGTTCTTGTCTTTCTTTATGGAAAAAGCATTTAAATAAAATCCTTCCAAATGAAGACTACTAAGCGATAATTTCATTTTGGATTAAACTCTTCATCCTTCTCTGGAAGATGCTGAAATAATGAAAAACAATTAAATTCTTTTAAAATTCCTTCCGGATTTCTTTATTCTTTCTGTTGCTAACTTATTTTTACTTTCTCTATACTCACTATGTACTTAACGTACAGAGAATGTATTGCACTCCACCAAAAAATTCAATACCGAGATTTCACCGGAAATATATGTTTTAGGGTCCCCTGTATCCAAAAAAAGTATTTTCAGGAAAAGGTTCGTGTGTGTGTGTGTGTGTGTGTGTGTGTGTCCGTGTGTCTGTGAACACGATAACTCAAAAACGAAAAGTCGGTAAAATACCAAACTTGGTATTTAAGTTAAGTATCTTCCAGGGATGCGAAACAAAGATTTTGAGAAAAATCCCCGCACCCCAAACTACCCTTTACATGGAACTTTTTTCGAAAATTTTGATTTTCTAAAAAATGGCTCTAACGATTTTGATTAAACTATCGTATATTAAAGTTATTTACCTCACAAATAAAATGTATATTTTGAATTTTCTGGGAATAGCCTCAGAAGACTACTTTATTCTGGATGCATTTTTCATAACTACTAAACCGTAAGAGATGGACAAAAACTTAACCCACAAAAAATGTAGAGCACGTTAAAATACACAATTTAAGTTATATACATTTTTTTTTGTGGTTTCAGCTTTGAAAAACTTATACTTTTCTCATACAGAAATTTGACAACTGTCCATACAAACAAAGGAAGATCAGTCACATAGCAACCAGCTTTTGGCTTTCACTTTAACCTATGGTACTCCCTTATTTCGCTCCTACTTACAATAAAGCAAGAAATAAGACTATTTCTGCTAATTTTTCTCGATTAGCATGAAATAAATAAAAGATAAGCTTATTAACAATAATAATTTACAGAGATATAGAGAAGGTCAGGTGAATGGAACACATCATATTTTTCCTGTTTTAAATCAGTTGCTTTTCTTTAACTACAGAATTAAGGCAAAATTGGTGTCTATGCTTTCAACATTAGTTCAGAATGCAATAAAAACAAACGAATTGAATAGACCCTGATTGTTATTATGGGGCTGCCTAGCTGAATTATTAATGAAATGCATAGAAAAACACCTTGTGCTTCCTCTTGCAGTAAGAGAACAAACCTGCAGCAAAATCAATACGTTGCTCACAAAACAGCCACAAAGCGAGATACCGGAAAGTTACCCTCTGTCTCAAAGGAGCATCTCATTTAATTGAATATTAGTTTTTTGCAGTTCGGAAAGAAACCTCATAGCTTGATCTGAAATAATTTCTGGCTAACATTTCCCTTCTATTTAAGATAACTTATTTAGAACTGCATAAATATTAATTGTTTCTTCCTCACTAGCCGTGTGTAGACGGGAGTTGGAAAGGTAGAGTTACACTGAAAAAAATCTGATGTGTTCCATTCACATGACTTTCTCTACATCTCTGCAACAAATTAGTGCCAAAAAGCTTATGCTTCTATTTACTTCATGCTAAAAAGTTCCTTTGTCTGGACAGGAGTTGAAAAATTCCTGTATGAGAAAAGTATAACTTTTTCAAAGCTGAAACCAAAAAAACAGGGATATTTCAAAAACGATCAGCTCCACGAAAAAAATGTAAATAACATATATTGTATGTTTTATCCTGATCTACATTTTTTATGCAGTGAGATTTTGTCTATCTCTCACGGTTTACCAGTTATACAAAATTCAATAAAAATCATCCAGAATAAAGAGGTCTTTAGAGGCTATTTCCAGAAAATTCAAAATATACATTTCATTTGATAAAATATAAGGGATTTTAATCAAAATCGTTAAAGCCATTTTTAAGAAATTAAAACTTTTCGAAATTTTTTCCATGTAAAGGGTAGTTGGGGTGGGGGATTTTCTTGAAAATATTTGTGTCGCATCCTTGGAAGATACCAAACTTAAATACCAAGTTTGGTTTTTAACGTTCTTTTCGTTTTTGAGCTATGCTGCCCACAGACACACGTACACACAGACACACACACGGACATGTTTCTAAAAATGCTTTATTTTGGATTCAGGGGGTCTCAAAACATATATTTCCGGTGAAATCTCGGTATCGAATTTTTGGGTGCATTACAATGCCTTCTCTATACACTATGTACATAGTACGTGTAGAGAAAGTAAAAAATTCAGTGCTATAATCGGGATTTGAGCCACGGATTTCCTGTATTCCTCCCAGTTGCTCTAACCACTGAGCTACCAAGGCTACATGCCGACATGGCATTTTTCCCGGTAAACCATAAGGAGATCTCAAATTAATTCTGAGACGACATACACCAATGGCGACCCACAATGTCTTAAGAACTTTAAGTGCCAGTTTCATAGTTTAACCAACTATTAAGTCAATGTGAATTGTTTCTTCCACAGCAGCCTTGTGTAGTACAGGACTTGTAACAGTAATCAGACTGAAAAATTTAATGCCATAGCCGGGATTTGAACCACGGACCGCATACATGTTATCTTTTCTGCCACCTACCTAAAATATGTAGATAAGATGTATTTCACCCAAGAATCAATAGCCGTTTTAGCGGAAGTACACATTCTGAGATTCCTTGAATAATAATAATAATAATAATAATAATAATAATAATAATAATAATAATAATAATAATAATAGCTACAACAACAGTGCACGTCATTTTAGAAAACATCCGCGTGTATGTGTGTCTGAATAGTGCTCAAACTAACTTGGTTGAATACAAAAGTTGGTATTTAAGGCCCAATTCAAAATGGAAAGTATGCGATAGAATAACGTAAACGTAAAAATCTGATGTGTGCCATTCACACGTCTCCACAAACAATTGGTAGAAAAGTTTATTCCTTTATGTACATTGAGGTAAACATAGCACAAATAATTGAGGTATTATTTCCTTCTTAGTAAAAGGGAAATAAGGTTATACACTAGACTAAAGGAATAGCAAATATTTAAAGTAGCTTAAAATTGAAACGCGTATATGTGTTTAAAAAAAAAAGTACATAATATAAATTGTATGTCTTAACGGGATCTACATTTCTTTGTGTTGCAAGTTTACGGTTTACAAGTTTGCAAAATTCATCCAGAATGAAGAGTTCTTCAAAACTATTCCCAGAAAACTGAAGATATACATTTGCCATCTGAATATCTTTAATATACGGTATATTAATCAAAATCGTCAAGAGCCACTTTTTAGAAAAACAAACTTTCAAAAAATGTTCCATGTAGAGGAAGTTGGGGTTGAAAATCCTCGTAAATAGCAAATTTTATATTTGACGGGTTTTCCCCAACTAATTAATGGTAAAAAAAAAACTGTATTTATTTATAGCTCCCGATCTCTCCCCAAAGGTATACGCTCCAAAAAAAATATAAAAATGTAAATAGCGTGTTATTTATGGACGCTCTTTAACTACTGTGGTTCTCAGCGTCCCATTCTAAATTCGTGAAAGACCGCTTAATTTTGCTCAGGGGCCGTAAATCTGCGACACGGGACCAACGGCTTTACTTCCCTTCCGAAGGAAGCCATGCTAAGGATTTTTACACCCGAAAAAAACCATCGTCCTCCGCCGGTTTGAACCCGCGACCTTGGGTATATGAAGTTAGCATGGTAACCATTACACCACGGAGGGCGACGGTATACCCTCTGGCCCTTAAACCATGAGCATCCTGGTTTACTCTTGCAGGTGCGAGCATCAGCTATACCTCTGTCCCCTAGAGATCCACTGTGTAGGGGTAACTTTTAACGCACAATAGGTATCTCACAATATGTGTATACATTATTCTATTTAAAATCTGGAATACAAAATGCATATTGAATGACAATGAAACTATAATTAAATATAAACAATAAAACAATGTGTGTCTATAGTTTAGTTCAAGTTCCAACGCGCTCTGTCGGCGTACTTGAACTAAACTAGATCAGGAAGGTTTTAGTTCGCGAGTGCGGCACTATGTGCACATTGACGATAGAATCAACTTCGCCCATAAATACCGATAGGACAAAATCACGATTTGCGGACATAAAACTTTGGAAATTTAGCCCATGGACTTTTGCTTTTACGTCCGAAAAATACCATCACCTTCTGCCGAGTTTGAACCCGCAAACCTTGGGCATTAGAGGCTGCCGTATTAACCACTACACCAGGGAGGGCAACCTGGGGTATTTTATGGACAATGTTCAGAAATCGGTAGTGCTAACCACAGATTTATACCTATTGTAATTGAATCTACTTCTGCTAATGATTTCATCAACTGAGTTTCTAATTTATAAATGTTTTAAAAGCTATTATTATGCGATTGTCATTGCAAATCGCTTCTTTGCTTGGCCAGGAGTAGAACAAAAGAAAAACGGAAATTTCCTGTGTGAGAAAAGTATAAGTACTTTACCTTGTAACTGGATGATGTAGTACTCATTTTAAAAGAATACAGTTTGGGACTGGAAGCTGCGATTGACCTTAATTTCGATGATTCTTCTACCTTACTCGTCACTGAGTGTTTATAAACTACTTTCCTAAATTCAAACAAGCACGTATTCTAACTACAAGCAATTACAAGCAAATAATTCGTTTTTATGTATTGCAATACTTTCCTTCAAATTCACAAGAAATTGTCAATTTTTTTTTACACATCCATCATAACGCACAGAACTATTGTGAATGAATTGTAGCCAAGACTAACCAAATTACGAAAACTGAGGATAACTATATTTAAAAGAATAAATAGTAACACCGTGAATTCAACGACGAGAATTTTATTTCGATTAGCAAACACGTATGCCCAAATTCCTAGGTGGATACTTTTTGTTGGAAGCAGATGCTCATAAATGGATTATGACACGGTACTAAACCATATACAGGGCGTTTCAGAAGTCCCGCATATTTTTTTCTAAGCTAATTCGAGATGTTTCTGACAAAAGTTCAGACACGTTAAACAGTATATTTTAAAAGAAACTTTTCGGAAAAATAAATAATTCTAAATATCATTATTTTGCAAATTCTGATGCCAATGGAAACATTTTTAAATGCTACTATTTTTGTTTAGTCACCATCTCAAAGATATTATTGCTGATTATAATTGAACAAGCTAGCAACCTTTTTATGGTAACCAAATAAATAGTTGAAAGATAACATTTATTTACGTATTCTCTTACTTTAACTTAAAACACTGTTATTTTGTGTTCATATATATGTAATGTATTTGAAAGACCAGGAAATTCAGTTATTTATTTGATTAACATAGCGACGTATGTTGCATAAAATTATATAGCAGGCATGAGAACAGCCAGAGAAGTAGGAAGGGATATTCTGCTGAACAGTGACGATGAGTAACACATTTGTTTTGCTACAAGTCATGTGCAGCGGTGGATTTGTCCCATTCTGCGCATCATTAATAATTACTTCACTGTATTTCATATTTTGTATATATTAAGCATATGTTCATACAATAATTACTACAGCAGCTACTGAGGCTGTGCAAATTGAAAAATTTAAGTTTTTATAACCATTCCTTTATCTTGGGCACATCATATAATCTTACACTGCCTTGTGATTAACATAATAAATTGTTTTGTTTCAATAATAAATAAAGCAACAATTCTTCATTTCCATTCAACTTTAAAACAAATTTAGAAGATTTTATGATGCTTGTTTGCTTTTAAAAGGCAATAAATATAGAAAATAGACAAAGTAAGTTGCATTACCTTTAAACTAGAACACATTAAACAATAATTTATGTATGTATGTATGTACTACCGTTGGTCTACACCTATTGTTGGTTTTTATCTCTTCTTATTGTTAGCCCTCGGGGTTTCTGATTATTTATTTATTTATTTTAAGCTTTACGTCCTTTGACATAGTTGGTCATATCGGATGATGACTGAAATTGGTGAAATGATGCTCAGATGATCTCAGGGCCCAAGGATTTTAAAGTAACTCGACATTCACCTTCTCAGGATAAGGAAAAACCCCGAAAAAACCTTGTCCGGGTAACTCATCCTAAGCGAGATTTGAACTCGCGACCTTTTGAATGTGAACGCTACCACCACACTACCTAGGCGGGCTCTGATTATTTTATAAAAAGGACTGTACAACTAAATCGTATTTCTTTTTGTCATTCTTCTTTAAAAGTGCGAAACACAGGTGAAGGAAACGTGATCTGGGGAGGTGATGGAATGAGGCAAGAGCACCTTTCATTACAGTGGTACTTTGGAACCGTTTTTCCCCATGCCAATTCCACAAAATTACCATTTTCCTATCATTCAAAACATTCCCTTCTGGCGCCACCATTCCTTGTAACAACAGAATGTAGGTATATTTCACATACCAATTAATAGGAAGCGATCAATTTTACAATACAGTTTTATTAAATCATAAACTATTTGCTGTATATCTTCATCGGCTACATGTGGCGGAACAGCAAGCAAGAAGGGTTACCAAAATTGCCCTTAATAGGATTTGTGACAGGCACGGGGAATGCCCCTGTGGGCAACTCTAATGGCTTCTCCTGCTAACCCAATAACGAAGTGCACGCAAATTGAGGCCAGAGGCAATTAAATGCAGTTAATATATTCCTACCACCTACACAACGTATGCATCCATGTGAATGTATTTGGTCTCGATTATAAACTATCAAATCCGTAAACTGCAGGTTTCTAGGTCATACGATAACAACACTTAGGATTATTCTGCTCTTGCTCATGGATCTAATTCACGTAGTTGTTATATTAAACTTAGGTACAGCAGCACGAAAGTTTCTACAAAGTGATTTATGTAGAACTGACACATTTCTTTCTTTAACTATTCCCTTGGAAATTCATTCAATGGTCCAATTTTAGCACCAAATTAAGCAGAATTTTCTGGAGCTTCGATTCCTCTTCACTAGATGTGCAGATGTTTATGTTTTATTCCTAATTGCTTTGTTGGCAGCTGTTTCGACACTTTATTTTTGTAGTCAACGTGAAAATGCAGCACGATGTAGAGCTGAGTCAAGGATATTTTCAGCAAGATGGCGCTACATGCCATACATCAAATGAATCCACGAATCTAAATTGCAAGTTTCTTTGACGAACGGATAATTTCCAGGAACCTGTGGCCACCGAGATCTCCAGACTTGAATAGCTGGACTTCTTTCTAAAGACGTTGGACGATCTGAAGCACATCACGAAGGAGATTCAAGCTATTGACAACAGAGTCCTCCAACGAGTGGCCAGTAACATGGAACGACGTGTTGGTAGTGTTTAACGCCCGCTTTAACTACTAATGGCACCGCAGGCGGTAACGACGTGTTGAGTAGTGCCTTATGCAGGATGGAGGACCTTTTCAACATTTGCTATAGAGGTAAATAACCTCCCAAAATTCCTCTGCAATTTAGGTATAATAAGTTGTCGCTAGCATAACACGTTTTGAAAAAAAATAATGAAAGAAATGTGTCATTTCTGTATAAATCACTCTGTATTATCCTCCTTAATTTATTTCTGTGTACTTCTTTATCAGTTGCCACTTAAAACTTAGGACCAAACCTCTAACTAAACTCTCAACGTGAATGCATTAGTACATGGAAGACCTTGTACTACTGCCTACCACTGCAGCATTAATGCAATAAATTCTTTAATGGGGTTCTTACTCGTCTGTATTGTTTACAACCAACCTTCTTTATAATGCAGCCTTAACGCATTTTCGTAAAATTTAAGATTTGGGATGTTTAGAGTCTTAACGTTTATGAGTTCCGGTACTCATGATCATTTACAATTCCCTCCCCAACGCTTTTAAATATTTAATAACACAAGAAGGATATTTTACGTAAAAACTAAGAAGCTAAGAAGTTAGGTAATGGGACTTTGGTACAATGCAATCTGCTCTTCTGTGAGACCGGTTATGCGAGAGAGTTGCAAATAAAGGCGGAAACGGTTTATGTCAGCATACGTGTTTAATCGAATGACTCCTAACCGAGAAACAGAATTTTGGTTTCTCTATCCGTACCTCCCAGGTTCAATTCCCGGCTGATTATGAACATTTTTCCTGTACAAAAGCCACTCCACAGATTCTGCAAGTATCAACTGGGAATGATGATGAGATGTAATATGTTTCGTGATGAAATGCAACAAATCCAAATTAGAAACTGGTAGGGCTTTTACTGTCGGAAAGTTTGCTTACCTGATTAAATGTAAAATTTGATAGGTAGAATCAGACTGAAAAATTCAATGCCATAGCCAGGATTTGAACCACGAATCTCCCGAGCTCTAGCTGGTTGCTCTGCCACTGAGCTACCATGGCAACATGCCGGTATACCATTGAATTTTGCAACTGACTCGTATGTTTCCCGGTAAACCACAAGGTGATATCAAATTATTTTGAGATGATAACATACGAGTCAGTTGCGAAATTCAATGCTATCTCAGTGGTAGAGCAACCGGCTAGAGATCGGGAGATCCGTGGTTCAAATCCTGGCTATGGCATTGAATTTTTCAGTCTGACTCTACCTATCCAACTCCTGTCCTACACACGGCTTGTGTGAAAAAACAATTTATCCAAATGTAAAATTGTTTTTGTCCAATATCCCTTTTCCAATTATATGTCTTTTCAGTAGCTTCGGTTTCGATTAATAAATTTATCTTTTGTATCTGCCTGGCCAACTAGCTGTTTATAATATAATATATATATAACATTTTACATGGACTCTTTTCTCAAGGCGATTTGTGTTAAAAATGACTTGCTACTGAATAAAAAAACATTTCGTTTTATAATTCCACAACATGTTTTAATTTCACTATTAATGTTTGAAATAAAACTTTAATTACTCTAACAAGTATCTTTTCAAATGAATGCTTGTACAATATATTAGTTATTTTCTCTATTTAAATATGTACCGTCGAAGTATTCAAATATATCACACGGATGTACATTTCTTATCTTTCGTTGTTATTCATCTCTAAGTAAACTTTATCAAACAACAAAAAAACATGAGACAATCTATTACTAATTCATTCGTTCTTCCATCAAGAAAACAAGACTATCGATATTCACAAACATTCGAGCATCGTTAATCGTTTATATTATAATACAAGGTAAAGGTAAGGAAGTAAAATTGCAAGGTTATACAATAGTTTTCTGTTGCAGAACTTATATTTCAGTTGCGTTTTATATCAAAGCCCCCGATATGACCACAGAAGTTAAAGTGTTGGAGTATTTTGTATTTTATGTTTGTCCGGAAAACATCGCGTTTTCAGTGAAGAAAAAATAAACAAACGCAGAGTTTACGAGTTTCGAGTTTTAGTGCAATAAGTTCTCTTTTTAAAATACCAATATAAATACCACCTGTAATGCTGTAAATGGGGATTCTGAAGACCCTAATTTACGGCTCTTTACTACTCTGGTAACACATTGGAATTTTTTTACCTATTTCTAAAAGTGTTTTGTGTTCTAGATGGCATAAAAGATTCCAACTTAATTATTGGTGTCCTAAAATACAAAATCGAAGTAAGTCTTTGGATCTTTGGTAGAATACATTATTGTATGATAGTCATGGTGAAGGCTAGCTGCTTTGAATTTTACTAGGAAAAAGGAAAGATGAAGACCGGTTTGAGTATGAAATATGAAGGGAACTAAGGGAGTACCATAGGCTAAAGCAATAGTCAAATGTTTTAATATGGTTGTTATGTGATTGAAGTTCCTTTATTTGAACAGCCACGAGTTGACAAATCCCCGTATGAGAAAAGTGTATATTAAAACTGAAACTAACAATGATCGGCCAACTCTACAAAAAATGTAGGTAAAGAATTATCTGAAAAGGGTTTTATAAGTTCGGGCGTGCCCCAAGGCTCGATACTGGGTCAGTTACTTTTTCTTATCCTTGTTAATGATGTAACTATAAATAATAAATGTCAGATTAGATTGTTCGCAGACGATTGTGTTATTTACAACAAGATTCGAAATACCGTGCATGAGACCGCGCTTCAGGATGACCTAAATGAAATAAATAGGTGGGTCGCCGCAAACAAAATGACAATTAATGCTAGGAAAAGTAACTCATTTGTTTTTAGTCGTACCAAGGGGAAAGTTCTTCATAGCTATCATATGGACAGGGAACAAATTCCACAGGTGGACAGCTGCAAATATTTGGGAGTATGCTTGTCAAGTAATGCCAGAAGAGAGGATCAGATAATTCTACATCTAGGAAAGACATTGCACTTCGTAATGAGAACACTGAAGAAGGGGAGCGCAAAGTCCAGGGAAATTGCCTACATTCCTTAGTGCGGCCGGTTATGGAATATGGAGTAGCATGCTGGGACACATACATGGGTTAATCAAACTGTTTCGCTGGAAAAGATACAGAGACGGGCGGTTAAATTCATAAAGAGAAGTAAAGATTTTGGGAGCCACTAAAAGTTAGGCGTAAAACACAGGCTAGTCGCACTATTTAAATCGTATACCAGCTTAAATGCATGGGTGGACGTTAGAAAGATGTTAGAATACCCGGATGAAATGATCATTTGCATAAAATTAAGGGTAGAAGGTACAGAACCGACGTAGGAATATTTTCTTTTGTTAATAGGACCATTGAAGAATGGAATGAGGCTGCCGTCTGACCTTAAAAAGGCTTAGGTTAATTTAAAGGGAATACATGTTAGTTAATTTGAGTAAATATTGTGAAGTAATAAGGATCTCAAAAACTGTATTAGTGTATATTATTTATGTATATAATATTAGTAATGCATAGTATTAATGTTGAGGCTTCATAATAACTGTTTATAAACTAGCTGGTAATTCACTAAGTATTGCTATACTGAATATTAAGTAGTTAGGTATTTAAAAAAAATCCATGTATATGTAAGTTGTATTACTATTCTTAATTTAACTTAAGATTATTATTGTAAGTGAATTTTGTACATTTAACTCTGCCACACCCAATTGCAGAGAAAACACACACACACACACACACACACACACACACACTAGATGCATGCAACATATATAATCTCCATTGTAACATCTTAACCAAATAATTGGGGTAGAGTATATTCCCTCAAAATAGTTTATAATTCTCCTCTCAAAAAATTAATTTCTTTTTAACCGCGAAGTTAAAGGATTCCTAATTCACAGTAGTAACCCAAGTCTTTTTATTACTTCAATAACACTATTATTTGAATATATGTATTTTTTCATATTTAGTGAACTATAATTATAAAACCGACTCCACAGAACTGTTTTATAACATAGCACTGAATATGGTGCCGCTGATACCTGCTTGTAGTACATCCAAAGAAATAAAAGCCGGAGGGGGTGGAGGTATTCCATAGCATCTCCTAGCCGCCCTCCGTGGTGTAATGGTTACCATGCTAACTTCATATACCCAAAGTCGCGGGTTCAAACCTGGCGGAGGACGATGGATTTTTTCGGGCACAAAAATCCTTAGCATGGCTTCCTTCGGAAGGGAAGTAAAGCTGTTGGTCCCGTGTCTTAGATTTACGGCCTGATAGAGAGGCATCTGAGCAAAATTAAGCGGTCTTTCACGCCCAGTATAGAATGGGACGCTGAGAACCACAGCAGTTAAAGAGCGTCCATAAATAACACTCCATTTACATTTTTATAGCATCGCCTAGGAATCACTAGATTATCTCTAACATGGCAGTAAAACAAACTGTGGTTATAGGTGGTGATTTGTTCATTTATTTATTGCGAGTTTAGCAGGGTATTTAGCGAGGGTTCATTTTTATTCACCTACAATAGGCTCTTGTGGTGGTCATTTCGCAGAACACCATATTATTTCAGCTGTTTGTCTGATGCTTAACTTTGAATTTTTCGATGTGAATGACAATATATCTATTACGTTAAGTTTATGTCTAAGCTTCACATCGTTACGTCAATTGCTATTTCAATGGGCTTGATGTTTTACAAAGTCATTCTATGATTCACAGAAACATAAAATTATGGTTAAGAAAAACATTTAAAAAAAAAAAAAATCTATTTTCCTCTTGCTGTTCCCGGCGTAAAAAATCTGTAACAGTGTAAACTTGATAACAGGGGTGAATATATTGCTGTAGGATAATTTTAATATCATAAGACAAACCCTTTTAATACGAACTAGAATTAGGAGTTATTTAGTGTAGGTATCTTCACACTCATCTATTCCCGTATATATTACCGCAATTTTTCTTTCCTGCCGATCGTAAATGTGCGATATATCAAAATCAAGAATCTAGAACTGTAGACCACCAATTTCTTTGCTCAGTACAATACAATCTTTATTTCTACTCACTCCATTATCTTCTGCAGCAATACTCGTTACTAGGTATTACAGATTTTCTTACCTGGAAACAAAAGAAAAAAGGTCACTATTAATTATTGGGAAATCATTTAGGAGATTACACAAAGTACCACATATGAAGACCTAATTGCAATTACAATATTTTGTGACAACATATTGCTAATAATATTTATTTTTCCAAATATTCTCGGACTTCTAACCAGGCAAGTGTATATTATTGACTCCAACGTTTCGAAGATTTGCGAAATGATTCTAAAATGTCAATTATTTCAAAATAGCATTTCCATGTGATTATATTAGATGTCAAACGTGATTTTACCACCCACCTCCAAGAAAAATAGCTTTGTTAGAAACGTTTTGTTGTTCGGCGCGCTTTCCCTGAACAAAGGGAACTAAAACATTCTTATTCTATTCAACCTACTCATCGAAATCAACCTCTAGCTTTCAAGAAAATCCCCAATCCCAAGTTATACTTTACATGAAAAAAAGTTCAAAAATTTTAATTTTCTAAAATATAGCTCTAACGATTTTAATTAAATTACCATAATTATTTGTTGTATTATATTTGTCCTGTTTTTCTTTATTTTTGTCTTTAATTTTATGGTCAATTAATACCACTATTTTTTTTTTTTTATAAAAACAATTATTGAAGATCGTGAAAAAACTCCCCTTTTGAATGTGGATTTGATCCCATCAGATCTTCACGTCCATCTTCCTCTTTACAATTTTTTCTAATTATATATTAAAGATAATTACATGACAAATAAAATGGATATCTTAAATTTTCTGAGGCTAGCCTCTGAAGTCATCTTCGTTTGGTATGACTTTTGTATAAGGGTAAACTATAACAAATAAACAAAAAGTAACTACACAAAACCACCAATTTATGTCATATACATTTTTGAAGAATCAAGGATTTTCTAAACATTCCCGGTTATTTATTTCAATTTTAAACTACTTGAAACTTTTCTCAGGCAGGAAGTACTCATCCGCTTCATATCTTTTTTGTTTTACTCCTGGCCATAGAAAAACTTTCAATGACAATCGTATAACACAACTTTTAAATTATTTGATTATCGGTCTAGCTTACTGTATTCCCTTATTTCCCTTCTATTTACAAGGAATCAAGTAATAAGACCATTTATGTAGATTTATATCGATTAGCATGATGTAGATTAAAATATGATCTTTTGTAAGAATAGGACTTATTTTTTAGAAAGACAATTTTATCAATTAATTCTACAAAAACATAGATTTATTCAATTTAAATATAGCATACAAACTTAATAATTAAACAATTTTATTAATTTCAGATTACATCGAATTGCACGATTAACAGCTTCAGTGTAAATTAAAAGTTTAACGTGTATAATCATTCTAGACAGATAGAAAAAGTTATGTGAATGGAACAAATAGACTTTTTCTTCCGCTTTCTTTGAATCACTGTCTTAAATGTCTAAAACCGTGCTTCAAAACTCAACTGTTTGATTTTCCAGCATACTTTAACAATTAAAATGAGACAGCCGATTTATGTATGTGCTTTAAGATTCGATGACAAGATAATTTATAATTGTGTGTACGAGATATGCAAATACATAACACCTTTAAACTGAAATATTTATAAGCTTCATTTATCTTCTGTTTTATATAACAGTATTTATTTAATAATAATAATAATAATAATAATAATAATAATAATAATAATAACAGCTGTGATTATGCTTATGTAAATAAAATAGAAAATAAATGAAGCTTATACATATTTTAGTTTAAATAAAGTGCTATCTATTTGCATATCTCTCTTTTTACTTTCTCTATACGCACTATGTACATAGTGTATAGAGAAGGTATTGCACTCCACCCAAAAATTCGATACCGAGATTTCAACGGAAATATATGTTTTAGGGTCCCTAATATATATATATATATATAAAAAAAAAAAAGCATTTTCACAAAAAGGTCCGTGTGTGTGTGTGTGTGTGTGTGTGTGTGTGCGTGTGTGTGTGTGTGTGTGTGTGTCCGTGAGTCCGTGCGTCTGTGAACACGATAACTCAAAAACGAAAAGTCGGTAAAATACCAAACTTGGTATTTAAGTTTAGTATATTCCAGGGATGCAACACGAAGATTTTGGAAAAAATCCCCCACCCCCAACTACCCTTTACATGGAACTTTTTTCGAAAAGTTTGATTTTCTCAAAAATAGCTCTAACGATTTTGATTAAAATTTCGTATATTAAAGATATTTACCTGACAAATAAAATATATATCTTGAATCTTCTGGGAATAGCCTCTGAACAGTAGTTTATTTTGGATGAATTTTACTGAATTTTGAATAACTGCTAAACCGTAAGAGATGGACAAAAACGTACTACACAAAAATGTAGAGCACGTTAAAATACACAATTTATGTTATATACTTTTTTTTGAGAGTTCGTCGTTTTTCAGACATTCCTTATTTTTGGTTTCTGCTATGAAAACCTTATACTTTTCTCATACAGGGACTTGTCAACTCCTATCCATATAAGCAAAGGAACTTCATTGGGTACCAACCAGCTTTTGAGTATCATTTTAACCTATGATAGTCCTTTTTTCGCTTCTACTTACAAGGAAACAAGTAATAAGACAATTTCTGCTCATTTTTTTTGATTAGCATAAAGTAAATAGAAGTATAAGCTTTTTAAGAATAAGTTGTTGCAGGGATATAGAGAAAGGCATGTGAATGGTACACATCAGATTTTTATTATTTTTTTTGTAGCTTAACGTCCTTTAACCCGGTTGGTCATATCGGAAGATGAATGAAATTGACGAGATGATGCTCAAATGATCTCGGGGTCCAAGGAGCCTAGAGTTACTCGACATTTGTCTTCTCAGGATAAGGGAAAACCCCCCGAAAAAAACCTTATCCGGGTAACTCATGTTGAATGTGAAGCAGACACGCTACCACACTACCCAAGCGGGCTGCATATCTCTTGTTGTTTATTATTATTGTTATTATTATTATTATTATTATTATTATTATTATTATTATTATTATAACCGCATTTCAGTTAATATGCGCACTTACGTATGTGTGTGAATGTATATATAAATAAGCCATTATGCAATTCTAGAAAGGCTGGATAAATTTATCATACATTTAATGTAGTTTATAGCTGAATTAAGAAACGAATATACTATGTCACTTAATTTCATCTCGAGAATGTATTTCTTAAAATGGGATACGCAGGTACAGACATTAAATGTTTTTAAAATGTATAGCGGCTTAAGTTCACGGAATACATACGTTTATTCTTTAACTATATAACTTTTGTTTTTGTAATACACGATTTATTAGGACATGTGCCCTTAAGGAAATACTTCACTCAATTTCTGAGATCCGTAAAACAGATTAAATAGTCAATTTCGCGAAGCTCTTATAAAGGCATAAAATGATAATTATGAGAAGGTTATTGGGTAATTATGACTGCTTCTAGAGTAAAAACTTGTGTAGGTACAACTTAGCAGTCTATTTCCCGATTCTTGCGCTTTTCAGTTGGCATATGAAATTATGTAATTACATCTGCACCATGCAGGTACAACTTCATTTGCGCAACATTAATTTACTTCTGATCTTTTTAATACATGCATATTCGTCTTAGAGTAAACATTTAATTATTTCTATTTAGAATAGCATAAATAGTTTGGTCATGTACTGAGTGATCAACAGCATGGAGCAGAAGTTTTTTCAGGCTCTTAACCAGTCGGCAGTGAACCACAAAGTTTCAGGGCGAGCTGAACTTCTACAAACGTGTCACGTGCTTTATAATTGACACTATATAGTATGTCGGTATTTGGGTCACTATCAAGTGCTTGAAAATAGAAATATCACTAACAACATATGGCATATCAGGATTAGGATTAGACGTGGATGGGGCCCCCCAGGACACTGAGGCAGAACACAGGACGCAGATCCTTGTTTGATCGCTTGGAGATAGGGATGAGGGGAGAGACGCAGATATGGAGATTGACGGTCGCAAGCATGAACAGCTATACTTGAAACGCCTTTGACGCCGACATGGGTTTCCCTGCCGGCGAAGCTCAAGAAGAGGTTTTTGATGATACGCCAAATAACCTTTTACAATGCGCAAGCCACCATTCAACCCCAACCTGCCGGACACCATCATCTGGTCCTTCAATCATGAAAGAAACATGATTGGGAAATATTCTAGACGTTCTCGGGCTCCAAGCCAGGGATAGTGATGAAGAATCATCGACATTTCGGCAACGTGCATCTCTCCCATCATCAGGATGGCTTGAAGCCCGAGAATGTCTAGAATATGTTCGTCACCAGGAAAGCTTCAGATCCCATTTCATGATTGGGAAATGCTAGGAACAGGAAAATTCGGAGATGCAATAAACCTACCCAGCATTCATATGGGGATGGAGAAACTCCCGAAAAAACTCCACGGGTTGTGTGTGTTTTAATTTTGCATGTAAGCATTCTTGCGCATTGTGTCGGCCGTTTTCATCATTCGGTCCTCCACATTTTGTGAAAAATACTCTGGTATTTACAGAATGGTGGTGGGTCAAAAGCAACACATATGAAACATTGCATACCCTTAACTGTTGACATAGAAATTCCAACCTGCCTAGGACACCTATAACAAACACTTTTTAGTTTGCGTCACTAGAACTATTCAGGTTACATGCATCACGCAAAGCAAGCAAGAAACCACAATTAATTGCGCAGTAAAAACTTGTCTATGTTTTAAGAGTATTCAAACGAAATCATCTTGATTAAGTTCATAACAGAAATCCGCATTAACATGCAAAGCTGTTTTTCAACAATTTTATTAAAGCATATTCTATTCGTGCATTCCTTTCAGGTCATCGAAGGTATGAGTATTTTTTTTATGGACGCTGTTTAACTACCGTGGTTCTCAGCGTCCCATTCTAAATTGGGCGTGAAAGAACGCTTAAGGTTCTTTTACGTGCCGTAAATCTAGACACGGGACCAACGGTTTATTTCCCTTCCGAAGGAAGCCATGCTAAGGATTTTTATAACCGAAAAAATTCATCGTCATCCGCCGGGTTTGAGCCCGCGACCTTTTTTTTTTTTTTTTTTAATAAAAACAGTACCGGAGTCTGGTCAGGACTCCGGCGCTGTATACCCTGTTTACATTTCCCCCCTAAATTTACTGTATGATTACTGGTTTTACTGTTCCTTTACACATTGCACAAACATATAACACCCATGCTCAAGGCGGGACTCGACCCCACGAAGCACCAAAGCGAAACGCCTTAGCGAGCGTAGCCATGGGGACCTTGGGTATATATATGGTAACCATTACACCACGGAGGGCGACTCGAAAGTACGAGAATTACTTCCGTAAATTTGGTTTCTCAGAATTTTTTTACAAATTACAATCGCACAAAGTATCATCTGTCAAAGATTTGGGCGATAAACCCTGAAAATAAGTATTGTTATCGAAAAACTCCCTTATATCGATCAAAGAATCGGCGGCAATTTGGGCTAGCTTAAAGCCAATTTCTCTCCCATTATTTGATAAGTAAATTTGCGAGTATTGTCTGCAGTATCTCTCTGCTGTATTCCTCTTGAAAAACTACGAATCCTATAGTAATTCTTGTGGCAGTGCAGCACGTCACAGACAGTTTATCTGTGCTTTGTAAGGTAACTTTAATAATCTCATTAGGGAGTTATTTTGGATCAGCCAAGCCGTCAACACAATTCTGAAAAGCTCTACGACGAAGTATAGATATTCAATGGAGCGACGTCGTCATGTGGGTGTTCTTACGGAACTACACCCGCCCATTACAGACTCAAGTGTACCAGTTCAGCTAAGCGTGGGCTGTTTCTCTGAAACGCCTGCTTTGAGCAAGCCCACTTAGGAATTTCCTTGGAGAACGTTATACAGTTTCTCGAACTTCATCACATTTTTCCTCCATATAAATTACCTCACCTACACCATCTCGCAATTGATGAGTCATTGTCTCTGAATCTAAGGATCAACCACCTAACTCATTTATACTTTTTACTTTCTCTACACGTACAATGTACATAGTGAATAGAAAAAGTATTGCACTCCACCCAAAAATTGGACACCGAGATTTCACCGGAAATATACGTTTTAGGGTCCCCTGTATCCAAAAAAAAGTATTTTCAGAAAAAGATCCGTGTGTGTCCGTGTGTCTGTGAACACGATAACAAAAAGTCGGTAAAATACCAAACTTGGTATTTAAGTTTAGTATCTTCCAGGGATGCGACACGAAAATTTTGAGAAAAATCTCCCCACTTCAAACTACCCTTTATATGGAACGTTTTTCGAAAATTTTGATTTTCTGAAAAATGGCTCTAACGATTTTGATTCAAATATCACATATTAAAGATATTTACCTGACAAATAAAATGTATATCTTGAATTTTCTAGGAATAGCCTCTTGAGACTTTATTCTGGGTCAATTTTACATAACTGCTAAACCGTAAGACATGGACAAAAACTTACCACACAATAATGTACAGCATGTTAAAACACACAATTTATGTAATATGCATTTTTTTCGTGGAGTTGATCGTTTTTTGTATATTCCTTGTTTTTGGTTTCAGCTTTGAAAAACGACTTTTCTCATACAGGAATTTGTCAACTCCTGTCCATACAAACAAAGGAACTTCAATCACATAGCAACCAGCTTTTTGGCTTTCACTTTAACCTATAGTACTCCCTTATTTTTCTTCTACTTACATGGAAGCAAGTAAAAAGCTAATTTTTTCTCGATTAGCATGAAGTAAATAGAAGCACAAGTTTTTTAATAATAATTTGTTACAGAGATGTAGAGAAAGTCATGTGAATGGAACCCATCAGATTTTTCTACAAAGTACCGGTACATAGGTGGAGAAGGTGTTGCACTCCACCCAAAAATTCGATACCGAGGTTTAACGGAAATGCACGTTTTGGATCTCCTCTCCCCAAATAAACTTATGTGTTCCATTCACATGATTTTCTCTATCCTCTCTGCAAACAAAATCTTCTTACAATCTACGTAATACTAGATAAACGTTGTCAGAAATTATCTTAATGCATAGTTCCTTATAAGTTATAGGGAAACAAAGGAATGCAACAGGTTAAAGCAATAGTCAAGTGTTTTAAAAGCTGTCGCTATGCGACTGTCACTGAAATTCACCCAGGAGTAAAACAAATAGAGATGTGAAATAGATGAAGGCACCTCGTTTGAGAAACGTTGAAGCATTTTTAAATTAAAACCAATAACAGGGAATATCTCTATAATGGTTAGCTCTATAAACAAACATGTATATGATAGATATATATATAGATAGACAGATAGATAGACAGACAGACAGACAGATAGATAAATAGATTTATTGTCTGTTGCCATACACTGTACAGATAGACTCCTCATACGTGTACATTAATTAAATAGTTCACTTAAACAATAAAATGTTTTGTCATGCAAAAATGAACGTAATGATCTTTTAAATTTACACATATCATCAATTTTAATAATTTCATATGGGAGAGCATGGACAATTTTACTTATCAGACACTTTGGTGTCTGAGTATTTAGTTGTTTTATATTTTTCTATATGGATGTCATTCATACTTCTAGTAAAATGATTATGAACGTATAAAATTGTTTAAAAACATGTCTTAATGAATCTCTTGGCTTAACATTAAAAATTATTCTTAGCACTCTATTGTGAATTAAAACTACCTTATTTACTTCAGTTGCAGATCCCCAAATTAAAATATTGTATGATAAAATTGATTGTACAGTGGCATTTAATTGTGTCTACATTTGTTATGTAGTAAGTTATTTGCTTACGGATTACCAGTTATGCGAAATTCATCTAGAATCAAGAGGACTTTAGAGGCCATTCCCAAAAAAATGCAATATATAAATTTTATTTCCCATGTATATATCTTTAATATATAGCATTTCAATCTAAATCGTTAGAGTTAGTATTTAAAACATCTGAAATGTGCCATTAACATGAATAGCTGTTACACTAACAACTTCTCTTACAAAAGATTATTCTATTATCTACATCGTGCTAATCAAGATAAACATTGTCAGAACTGGTTTAACCATTTGCTTCTTCATAAGTTGAACGGAAATAGGGAATGTACAGGCCAAAGCAAACGTCAGATCTTTTAAAAGCTGGTTGCTAAGTGGAGCAATTGAAATTCGGTTCTAATTGCTTCCTAGGAAGTAAATAAAAGAGGCGAAAAGAAAGAAACCATTTACTCGGAATATCTCGAACAAGGTTAATTCTACAAAAAAAACTGTATATGACAAAGTGTATGTATTTTAACGAGATCCACATAGGGGTACGGAGGAATGGCGGGAAAAATATTTGCCGCGATATTTTACCACTGCGAATGTAGGGCTTGAAGCATGTTGGACGCTACTGGCAGGCACGGAAAACATGGACGGGCTAGGTAAATTTATACTTAAGGCAAGACAGCTGAGATCTGAGGAGGCTGCCATTAGAGAAGGGGGGGGGGAGGAATAAGATCAACTAAACAAAAATGACTACAATGTTCTACATACATATATATTATGTCATACTTAGGTCACTGTTGTGCTATGGTTTTATATATGGTGTATATATTATGTGTATATATGTCTTTTAAGTGTAATTATCTATTATAAGAGGGGGCATTTATGAAGGTGTACTCTGTGCTGTAAATTTAAATTGCTATATTTGAAAATCTTTCTATTTTTATTTTCGGGTTCACTCTTAATTCTTTATTGTTGTTTAATATTGCTTTTGACTGTGTATTTCCTTTGTCTTTTTATTTTCGTGTTTACTCTTTTATTCTTTGTTGCTGTTGTTGTTTTAATATTGCTTGTAATGTGTATTACAAAAGCACGTACGGTCTGTGGACCCGTGCGACTGTTGAAATTCTATGTATGATATTGCTATGTCAATAAATACACTTATTCATTCATTTGTCATGAAAATATCTAAAACATAACATATTTTTATTAAAATCGTTTGAACTGTTTTTGAGAAAATAAAAATTTTTGAAATATGCTCTATATAAAGGTTGTTGGGGGTGGGGTGATTTTCTTGAAAATCTTCGTATTACGCCCTTGGAAGATACTGAACTTAAATACCCAGTTTGGTATTTAACGGACTTTTCGTTTTTAGCTATGCTGCTCGCTCACATACGCGCACTCACACAAATATACACACGGACATGTTTCTAAAAATTCTTTTTTGGATTCAGGAGGTTTCTAAACATGTATTTCCGGTGAATTAAAATATCTAATATTTGGGTGGAGTACAATACCTTCTCTAGCCACTGTACATATTGAGCATTCGGGTTGGAGAAAGCAAAAAACATTTTTACTTTCTCTACTCAAGTATATAGGCAGGGCAGATATTACACGACCCCCAAGAATTCGATACGAGATTTCACCGGAACAACAACTACCACCACCACCACTACAAAAACGCGCGGGAACAAAGTCTTGTCCCTTTCTTTCTTTCTTTCTTTCTTTCTTTCTTTCTTTCTTTCTGTCTTTCTTTCTTTCTTTTTAAGCAATGCATTAGGTTGTCTCATAAGTAATGTCGGTTTTTTTATTTTAATGTTTTGAACATTAATTGAGTTTCTTTGGTTTGGCAATGCTATTTACAGGATGCCATGGCTAATGTTGCGTACATTGCATGCATGTATCAGTCTTCAGTTGTTAATAAACAATCACAAAATGGAGATAACGAAGTTTGAACTTAGAGTCCTTCTAAGGCACTACGAGAAACAAGATTATAAAACCGCTGCCGCAGCTCGAAGAATATGTGAAGTGGAAGGAGAAGGTGTCGTTAGTGAGCGTGTGGCACAACGATGGTTCCAACGTTTCAACAATGGAGACAAAACGCTAAAGATTTATTACATTCTGGAAGACCGAAAGTATGGAATATTGAGAATACACGCCAAGTTTTACGAGAAAATCCGCCGAAAGTACCCTTAGGCTTTCAGAAGAACTTGGTGCATCAAAAGATAACCATACATCGCCACATTAAGACACTTGGAAAACCATACAGGAGCTGTAGATCTGAACCTCGTGAACTGACACCTCAACAGGCTCAACGTAGAGTGGATATCTGCCGTCAGCTTATCCGTAATCCCATGGATGATAGATTTGCCAGGAGAATTGTCACTTAATGAAAAATGGGTATATTACCGAAACCCTGATACCTCGAAACAGTGGCTTGATCTCTGCCAAGCTGCCAACGTCAGCGTTAAAAAGAATCGGTTCGGTCCCAAAGTAATGTGTGTCTGGTGGAATTTTGAAGGTGTGTTTCACTGGGAGTTTGTTCCAAACGGGCGGGCGATTGATGCGGATCTTTATTCTCAACAACTGGAACGAGTTCGTGACATTTTGAGTCGGAGATACCCAGCATTAGTTAACCGAAATAGAGTTCTATCGCAACAGGACAATGCAAAACCCCATACTACACGAGCAACCATGGAAAAAATTCAGGAATTTGGAAGAATCGAACCGCTACCACACCCAGCATTCAACCCTGATCTCGCACCATCAGATGATCATATTTTTCGATACATGGCCCATTTTCTACGTGAAAGACATTTTGATAACATTGAAGCAGTGCAAGTGTGTCTCACCGAATTCTTCGCATCAAAAACCAGAGACTGGTACCTTCGTGGAATTTTAAACCTGGCTGAAAGATGGCTCGGGACCATTAAATCTAATGGTGTGTACTTTGAAGATTAGTTAATTGCTTGTCAGAACACATTTCAAATAATTGTTTTTCTTTAAAACGACATTATTTATGAGACAGTGTGCATATAAGCAATGAGTGGTTGAGAGTTACAATTCCAGAAAGCGAAGCCGTTTTACTGGGAGGATGAGGCACATTGGATGGCGAAGAAGCGGCTTTAACAGCACGTGTTAAAGATATTGTAAGAGTCGAGTGCTTCTGACAGGGTTCAGCGGGCGACATATGTTAAAGGTCAGCGCCGGCTGTATAAGGTCGATAGGTTAGGCAAGATTAAACCGACAATATGCACACGTTAATAGCCTGTCAATAATGACGGAGATGGGATAACGAAGCTGTCCATCTGCAGCGCTGGAACCTATTACCATTCTATGAGACCAAAGTAGGGCCCAATAAAGTTGTTCCAAATAATGGCGTAATTGTAGATTATGATGGCAGGGTTAAAACTAGGGTTTTATTTGTAAATAGGAGATGAGCAAAGTATACTATTACTTTCTCAATATGTACTATGTACATAGAGAAGGTATTGCACTCCACCCAAAAATTCGATACCGAGATTTCACCGGAAATGCATGTTTTAGGGTCCTCTTTATCTAAAAGAGGTAATCTCCTTAGCGCGGTGGTAGCGCAGCTGCTTACCAAGCGGGAGACGTGGGCTCGATCCCCAGTACCGGCGTGGGGATTTTTCCCCCCGTGGGAGACCTGGCCTGGGGTGCAATCAGCCTCGTAAGGTCCCTGGGGGGCCAATTGAGGAGCTACTTGATGGAGAAGTAGCCGCTCCAGGTCATGAGGACCGCATTAACCGGCCGGGGGACTCGAGACGTTGACCACGTCTCACCCTCCAATACTGCACCCCATCCACGACGTCTGTAGTGGACCGAGATGGGGGACGCAGCGGCCGGGCGGTAGGCAAGGTTCCCCGTGACCTGTGTGTGTGAGTGTGTGTGTCCGTGACCACGATAACTCAAAATCGAAAGGTCGGTAAAATACCACACTTCGTGTTTAAGTTTAGTATCTTCCAGGGATGCGACACGAAATTTTTTAGAAAAATCCCCCAACCCAACTACCCATACATAGAACTTTTTTTTGAAAATGTTTATTTTCTCAAAAAATGGTCCTAAATATTTTGATTAAATATTGTATATTAAAACTATTTACCTGACAAATAAAACGTATATCTTGAATTTTCTGGGAATATCCTCTGAAGACTACTTTATTCTGATGACTTTTACGGATTTTTGCATTACTGCTAAACTGTAAGAGATGGACAAAAACTTAGCACATAGAAACTGTAGAGCACATTAAAACACACAATTTATGTTCTACACATATTTTTCGTGGAGTTGATCGTTTTTAAGATATTCCTTGTTTTTAGTTTCACCTTTGAAAAGCTTATACTTTTCTCATATCAACTTCTGTCCGTACAAACAAAGGAACTTCAATCACATAGCAACCAGCTTTTAACTATGACTTAAATCTATGCTATTCCCTTGTTTCACTTCTATTTACAAGGAGGCAAGTAATAAGACTATTTCTGCTAATGTTTTCTGGATTAGCATGAAGTAAATAGAAGCCTAAGCTTTTTAACAGTAATTTGTTGCAGAGATGTAGAGAAAGTCATGTGAATGGTGTGCACATCAGATATTTTTAGACAGCGCTCGAATTTGTGAAGTACCAATAATATTGATGTCCTGAAACTAAAATAAATCACTTTTAGAAAGAGTTCAAATCATTATCAAAAATCGGTAGTGCTGATTGAGATGACGCTACAAATACAACACTACACTCATACACGTGCACAAACATGCACACTCACACACACTCAGACAAACAAATTATTATTTTTGCAATATTACAATGGATTTGATTATTGTTATCAATGCTTATGAATTGAAAAATTGCCTTTTCCTTTCACTTCTTATTTGCAGTAAAGTAATTACGCTATTCTGCAAGTTCTGTTATGGGAAACTAGCTTCTCTCCTTGCATTTAATTTATTACCTGGTGAGTTGATACGATAAGCAAGACAATCACTTACATGAAATTCTCTTCCAGGGAGAGAAGTGAGCAGGTGTTTCGGACTGTGATGTATGGCAAGCAATTATAAATTCAGACTTATTATTTCGTATTTATGATGCATATTCGTATTTCATCTTCTTTGGTCAGAGAAATGAACGCCACACATTTTAATCTTCTCTCTGTAACTTGGAATATAGTCATTGATTTAGGACACACGTCATTATTATTGGCACACGTCACGATAGTGAATGCAGCTACAACGTGTTTATAACAACACGGTTCCAAAAACAAAATTAGACAGTATTTCTATGTGACATTCGCATTCAGCAATTTTTGTTTATCAAAATACTCGTTATATTATACAGGTGGGAGATGAATAGCTGCAAATATTTGTATCATCGTTTGAAGATGGTGTTCCTCGATGGGGACGATCCAGTATTTGCAGGTTTGTTTCGCTATCTTCAAAGTTATGTTCTTAGGATGACTACAATTCCCTCTCTCAGATTTTCGGTTGTTTACGTAACAGGTCACACGCTTGACCCTCCTCTGACCTGCCTAAAAATAGGTGGCGTGATGTGTAGTATTTTTACTTTCTCTAGCCCCATATGTACAATGTACATAGGGATAGAGAAGTATTGCATTCCACCCAAAAATTCGATACCGATATTTCACCGGAAATACATGTTTTAGGACCCCCTGTGTCCAAATAAAAAAGCATTTTCAGAAAAAGGTCCGTGTGTGTGTCCGTGTATCTTTGAACACGATAATTCAAAAACGAAAAGTAGCTAAAATATCAAACTTGGTATTTAAGTTTAGTATCTTCCAGGGATGCGACACGAAGATTTTGAGAAAAATCCCCCCACCCCAAACTACCCTTTACATGGAACTTTTTCGAAAATTTTGATTTTCTTAAAAATGGCTCTAACGATTTTGATTAAAATTTCGGATATTAAACATATTTACATGACAAATGAAATGTATATCTTGAATTTTCTGGGAATAGCCTCTGAAGAGTAGTTTATTCTGGATGAATTTTGCTTAATTTGGCATAACTAGTAAACCGTAAGATAATAGTCAAAAACTTACTATACAAACAATTTAGGTCTTGTTAAAATACACAAGTTATGTCATATACATTTTTCTCGTGGAGCTTACCGTTTTCGAGGTATTCATTGTTATTAGTTTCAGTTGTGAAGTACTTATACTTTTCTCAGACGGGAGTGTCCGTTTTTCTTTTGTTCTACTCCTGGCCAAGAAAAGAAGCGATTTGTAATGACAATCGCATAACGACAGCTTTTAAAACATTTGACTATTGGTTTAGCCTAGTGTATTCCTTTATTTTCTTCCTACTTATACGGAACTAAATAATAAGAACATTGTGCTAATGAGTACTACGATTAGCAAGGTGCAGAGAGAAGAAGAATGTTATGTATGAAGTTTTTAGAACGGCTAGAGAAAGTCATGTGAGTGTAACACATCAGATTTTTCAGAACATGATGATCCTGTTCCACTCTTCTTTCAAAGTCGGTCAGACTTAAAGTTTGGATTAGGGTGTGTGCGGCTAGAAACCAACACTCACTGTTGCCAAGTCTTCCACCTACTGGTCCCCTGACTGAGACGCGATTCTCAACTTACAAGCAGTGTCTCCAGGAAACAAGAGTTTTTACTAGGTTGCCTCTCGCCCCTAATATTTGCAGCAAAGTAATTACGCTATTCTGCGTAATGGTCATTGCTGAGTAGAAGGGGGGAATGGTCCCGTTCGAGGGTTATCACGTTTCGGAGAAAACTGCATGTGCCTAACACAGACTCAAGGCCGTCGAAATCACATTAGACCTGAAATTTGTGCTTCGTTTATGACAGTGGTATTAGAAAACAGATAAAACGAGGTACAATTATGTTTATGCGCATTGTTCTCTACTAAACATAAAATTATATCCACTTATTCCCACCTTGTAGACATACGTTAATTTATTCTAATCTATTGACGAATTATTGCCACTATATTAAAGGACATTTTAGAATTTAATATCCAAGCTTGTGTTGAGCTAATCGATTGCCATCTTATAAAAAGTTGTACACTAAGCTGCTGCAATAACCTGAGAAATATTGCACGGTGCGGCACGTTCTCAAGATAAATGAACACCCTTTTACTTCAGGATCGGATTTCCAAGTGGGCAGGCGCTATTGTACGCAATAAAAGAGGAGATGAGAAATGACGTTAGGTCGTTCGGCAAATAATGGTGTTATTTCTGTCGAAAATAAGTTGCTATTAATATATCTATTTGGATATTTTAAAAGAAGGCGGAGCCCAAATTCGAAATTAAATTAGTAATTACCTTTGTTTCCTGAGCATTTGTTTAGTATTATACTCGTGCATAATTGCTGCAAACATCATCTGCGAATGTTGGTACTCAGGTTTTGTCATATTTAAATTTAGCTGGTATTAGCATAGCTATTTACACTATTTTATATTAATTTAATGTACGTACCAAGAAAATATGAATGTTAAGGTCGGAAATAAAACGATCAATTATATATTAGGAACATGAATATCGTCAAAACTGAATGGAAAGCAATTAATTTGCTGCATAAGGGTTAAAAACTACAACCCTTTTGCTTTAACTAGCAAGAGATTACTGGTGTGTGTGTGTGTGTGTGTGTGTGTGTGTGTGTGTGTGTTTTGAATATTTTTTTCTGCTTCAAAATAAAATATGTAGTGCTTGGTAATGTAGAATACTGATTTCTTAGGCATAAGAAACATTTCAATATAATAAATAAAATAAAACTAATAAGCAAATGAATATAAAAGCACGGGGGGAAAGAGATTGCAGTAGCAAATAAATAAATGATTAAAGATATTAAAAGGAAATACATTAGAATAAGCAATAAATGTTAAAAAATTGTAAAGAGTATTTATTCTGTATACGAAAGGAAGTTACTGCTGAAAGGAAAAACCAGAGATTTAGGAATATTAGCTGCAAGGTTTATTTGGTAATGTGGGTCAGAAAGTCATTAGCAGAACGTATATACAATAGAATTGTGGAAATTTTGTGTTCCGAGTGTTACAAAGAAGAAACATTAAACATTAATGACCTAGGGTACTTTGGACCTGAAGGGAGCAAACTGTAGGAGGGGCCATAAGAAATTTGTCTAGGCCCGAAGAGAGGTTACGGTCACGAATGGGAGACGGGAAGAAGTTACTTATAAACTATCAATGGTGCTGAGCAGACGTGTTGCATATATTAACTTCAGTGCTGCAATATAAAGTATGTGTCTTTATTTTAGGAAAGTGAGTGGTGGACAAGGAGTCATTCCTCCGAGTGCACATGGGAATTAGAGCAGGGAATAGTTGGGAAAATAATCTGGATAAATTTGTAAAAGTTTCATTGTAAGGAACTTATTCAGTGTGGGGGAATAACATTATAAATGAGAAAACGGAAGTTAGAGGGGACAAATAATTTATTGTGTGTGGAATGGATAAACTGGGGTAATCCGAAAAAATACAGTGTTATTTTTTTCTTCACACACTCCCTGAGAAAATCCCTAAAAGAGATCCTACTTTTAAACCCTTCTTATCCTTCCAAATCCTAAAACAATAAACCATAAAATTTCCGCCACATTGGTTAACTGAAGCACCCTAAATCCAAACTCTCCATCAAGATTTCCTGTTTCTTACGGTCAGGGAGTTTTTTTTTTGTTTTTTTTTTGGTGATTTCTTTAATAAAATATAACAATTAAAACATATTTGATGCGAAATTTTAGCTTAAATGACTATCTTTAGTTAATGAAGTGTCTTGAATCCGAATTTGTGTGCAGGATTTCTGTATTGTAAAAGATTTGTTGTGCCAGTTAAAAAAATCAGATGTGTTCCATTCACCTGACTTTTTCTACTTCTCTGCAACAAACTATTGTTAAAAAGCTTATGTTCCAATCTACTTCATGCTAATTGAGAAAAATTGGCATTATTACTTGCTTCCTTGTAAATAGTAGCGAAATAAGGGAGTACCATAATTAAGGCAGTGATAGTCAAAAGCTAGTTCCTATGTGACTAAATTTCCTTTGTTTGTATGGTCAGGAGTTGACAAAGTATAGTTTTTCACAACTGACACCAAAAACAAGAAATATCTAAAAAACGATCAACTCCACGAAAAAAAAAGTATACAACATAAATTACGTGCTTTAACGTGCTCTACATTTTTTTTTTTTTGTGTTCTAAGTTTTTATCCATCTCTTATAGTTTAGCAGTTATGCAAAATTTCGTAAAATGCATCCAGAATAAAGTAGTCTGCAGAGGCTATTCTCAGAAAATTCAAGATATACATTTTATTTGTCAGGTAAATATCTTTAATATACGAAATTTTAATCAAAATCGTTAAAGCCATTTTTAAGAAAATCAAAATTTTCGAAAAAAGTTCCATGTAAAGGGTAGTTTGGGGTGTGGGATTTTTCTCAAAATCTTGTGTCGCATCCCTGGAAGATACTAAGCTTAAATACCAAGTTTGGTACTTTACCAGCTTTTTCCTTTTTGAGTTATCGTGTTCACAGACACACGGACATTTTTCTGAAAATTCTATATTTCTGGTGAAACCTCGGTAATGGACTTTTGGGTGGAGTGCAATACTTTGTCGATACACTATGTACATGGTAAGTGTAGAGAAAGTAAAAAAAAACTTGTAAAATGCCAAAATATATCCAAATTTTAGAAGTTTCGATTGAAGTTTTAATATATAACTCCATGGCACGACAGTTCACGGGGAACCTTGGCCTACCTACATTTATATATGGGTCCAATCGGTCCACATCTTTGAAAACCCCTGCTAATGGTTTCATGGCATAGGATTGTCCCCCTGCAGAGCTGCAACCTTCAATAACAACAATTTCTAGTGTCTCTCTCCCTCCCTCTATAGCTGAATTACTTGCAGCTGCAAAGGTGACCTTTTAAATTTGGAGTGAGTAATTTATTTCTTACCTCTCGTAGTATCTAAGAAATTAGTATACAACGAACTAGAATATTTTTGCATGCATTCATTCCCTTTACTGCATACAACATATTTTTTTTTACCCTCAAGATGTCTATAAATGTACCGAAATTCTCTCTAAAACTACAATTTAAAATTAGGCTTGGCATATGGCCTGAATCTCGGAGAAAAATAATCTAAATAATAATTGTGAATTATGAATACAGAATAACTAGTTGTTCATGGAATGCTGGACACAATCCTGTCTCTCTCTCCCTCTCATTCTTTAGAGAAACTCAATATACATTCTTAATGAGAATGTTTACAACATTATCAGGAAACACAACAAAACTTTGTTATCCAGAAACTAAATTGCGAGCTTTTATATAATAGGAATTAAAGTTACTCAGAGGCTTACACGCTGCTTCATTAAACGTATCTGATTGGTTTAATAAGATGCTAAAATGCTAACAAAAATCCGATGTGTTACACTCACATGATTTTCTCTAGCTGCTCTACAAACTTCATACGTAAGATTCTTCTTCTTTCTGCACCTTACTAATCGTGGTACTTATTAGCACAATGGTCTTATTATTTAGTTCCGTATAAGTAGGAAGAAAATGAGGGAATACACTAGACTAAACCAATAGTCAAATGTTTTAAAAGCTGTCGTTATGCGACTGACATTACAAATCGCTTCTTTTCTTGGCCAGGAGTTGAACAAAAGAAAAACGTACATTCCCGTCTGAGAAAAGTATAAGTACTTCACAACTGAAACCAATAACAATGAATACCCCGAAAACGGTAATCTCCACGAGAAAAATGTATATGAAATAACTTGTGTATTTTAACAAGACCTACATTTTTTATACAGTAAGTTCTTGTCTATCTCATACGGTTTACTAGTTATGTCCAATTAAACAAAATTCATTCAGAATAAACAGGTCTTCAAAATCTATTTCCAGAAAATTCAAGATAAACATTTTATTTTGTAGGTAAATATCTTTAATATAAGATATTTTAATCAAAATCGTTAGAGCCATTTTTAAGAAATTCAAAATTTTCGAAAAAAGTTCCTTTGGTATCTTAGCTACTTTTCGTTTTTGAGTTATCGTGTTCACAGACACACGGACGGACACACACACACACACACACACACACACACACACACACACACAGACCTTTTTCTCAAAATTCTTTTTTTGGATACAGGAGGTCCCAAAACATGTATTTCCGGTGAAATCTCGGTATCGAATTTTTGGGTGGAATACAATACTTCTCTATCCCTCTACCAAATATAACACGGTAATTAATAGCTTCTCTATATAAACATATAAAATAAATCTAAGAAAACACAAAATTCTTAGGAATTTGGATACAAATTGTATTTCTAAACAGAGTGCACACATAAAACAAAATTAAATATGGGTCATTGACTTACAAAGTGCGAAAGTAAAAACCGTTAGCAGCTTTTACGAAGAAAAATGGATGCACGCCTGCGACGGTAAGGAATATTAGATCAATAGTTATTATAATAAACTATGATTTGATAAATAAAGTGAATGATAAAGGAGTATACAACAGAACTGAATATACTGTTCTATAACTTATTTCAGATATGACTGTACTCAAAACTGCAAAATAATTTTAAAAACATCCTGTGTCAGATTTCAGATGGATTTCTCTAGTGGCAATCGCTTTTTACTTTCTCTATACGCACTATGTACATAGTATATAGAGAAGGTATTGCACTCCACCCAAAAATTCGATACCGAGATTTCACCGGAAATATATGTTTTAGGGTCCCCAATATCCAAAAAAAGCATTTTCACAAAAATTGTCCACGCATGTGTGTGTGTGTGTGTGTGTGTGTGTGTGTGTGTGTGTGTGTGTGTCCGTGAACACGATAATCCAAAAACGAAAAGTCGGTAAAATACCAAACTTAGTATTTAAGTTTAGTATGTTCCAGGGATGCGACACGAAGATTTTTGAGAAAAATCTCCCCACCCTAAACTACCCTTTACATGGAACTTTTTTCGAAAATTTTGATTTTCTCAAAAATGGCTCTAATGATTTGACTAAAATTTCGTATATTAAAGATATTTACCTGACAAATAAAATGTATATCTTGAATTTTCTGGGAATAGCCTCTTAAGACTACTTTATTCTGGATCAATTTTACGGAATTTTGAATAACTACTAAACCGTAAGAGATGGCCAAAAATGTACTAAACAAAAAATGTGGAGCACTTTAAAACACGCAATTTATGTTATATACATGTTTTTCGTGGAGGTGATTGTTTTTTAGATATTCCATGTTTTTGGTTTCAGCTATAAAAGACATAGTTTTCTCATACAGGACTTTGTGAACTCGTGTCCATACAAACAAAGGAACTTCAGTCACATAGCAACCGGCTTTTGGCTTTATAGTATTCCCTTATTTCGCTTCTACTTACAATAGAGCAAGAAAAAAGACTATTTCTGCTGCTTTTTAAATATAATTTATTGCAGAGATATAGAGAAAGTCATGTGAATGTAACACATCAGATTTTTTTTTAAGAGGAACAAACTACATATTCTGCAGAAGCTTATTTTCCTACTTCTTGTTTATTGAGATAATCGTTCACGTATAGAGTTCTTTTGCAGTGTACCCTTCTTATATAAAGGACACTTAACAAGCCAACATCTGGAGTCTAAGGACTGTTCAGGAGGACATGGACTCAGGATCAGAGAGAGCCTGTCGCCTGGTATAAGAGTGGGGAGGAAGAGATATACAATTGATCCCCACATTCACGTACCTCAGACGAAGGATACAATGGACCAACACCATCACCTACTTGGGGGTGAAGCTTGACAGGGGCGTCACTTTTAGGGAGCACGTCCGGGGGCTGTGGTGCCGGGGCAATGGGGCTGCGGCCTCACTGTACCCGATGCTGAGGTCCTCGATGACGGTTCCCCTTAGGTTGCGCCTTTTGAGGGCTCTCATTATCCCCTTATTAATCTACGCCTGTGAGATCTGGGGCATGGCGGCAGACTCCAGTCTGCTGTTGCTTCAGCGGGTACAGAATCGGTGTCTCCGGGCTATCTATTCTGTGCCTCGAGGCTTTCCAACGAGACTCCTGCACACAAAATTCAACGAAGGGTTACCATTCCATCGGAGCGCCCTCGTTAGGTCTCTTGGGGATTACGATCCCACAAACCGCCGCTTCAGGCGATACCGGCTTCCCCGCATGGCTTGCGGGCATCCCCGGTAACGAAGGAGCACCACCAACAGCTGCTACGGCTAAGCTCCTTATTATCCTTCAAGAGTTGCTTGGATTCAAAATTTAATCTCAAGAAACATTTTGATATAAACACACCAGCGGTGCACAAGGGCCGTTGCACTATCAAGGCAACCGTCGAGGAGCAATATTTGCCTCCTCCTGTCACTCCACAACCCCAATACACACCCGCCATCCTACAAAACCCACAATCCCGTCAGAACGTGGTTAAGTTCTCTCTGAGAACAGGGACACGTCTAACACACCTCGGGCTGCTCTCAGCCTGCCAATCACACTGGACTGGATACAATTGATGAAAGGAAAGGTGATTATGGAACAGATGTCGCGATGGCACTTTGTCCACTACTAATCCCATGCTGTCCCCTAGGACCGACCCGGGTGAGCGGTCTAACCACTCGACCACGATGAGGCGCGCCTCATGATAGTTAAATTACACATTTTTACTTTCTCTACACGTACTATGTACATAGTGTATAGAGAAGGTATTGTAATGCACCCAAAATTTGATACAGAAATTTCACCGGAAATAACTTTTTTTTAGAAAAATGTCCGTGTGTGCCTGTGGGCAGCATAACTCAAAAACGAAAATTCCGTTAAAAACCAAACTTGGTATTTAGGTTTGGTATCTTTCAGGGATGGGACAAGAAGATTTTGAGAAAAATCCCCCACCCCAAACTACCCTTTACATGAAAGTTTTTTCGAAAATTTTAATTTTCTCAAAAATGGCTATAACGATATTGATTAAACGTTCGTATATTTAAGATATTTACCTGACAAATAAAACGTATATCTTGAATTTTCTGGGAATATGCTCTGAAGACTACTTTATTCTGGATGAATTTTAAGAAATTTTGCATAACTGCTAAACCGTAAGAGTTGGACAAAAACTTACCACACAAAAAATGTAGAGCACTTTAAAACACACAATCTATATTATATACATATTTTTCGTGGAGCTGAGCATTTTTAGATATTCCTTATTTTTGGTTTTATCTTCAAGTAAACAGGCTAAGATACAATCCTAATGTATATTACTGTCAGTTTTAAATTGTTTTCCATAATTGTATGTTGCATATTGATGAACATAGTTTCATATAGTGAAAGAATAAAGCGCCAACACTTTGAAAATGTTCGGAGGCTCTTCAGCGGGATTATTTCTACCGCTATGCTGAAAACATTATAAAAATAGTTTGAAGTATTTGCAACCTTTTTCAGTTGTTAAGTTAATTTATGTACGCTACCAGGGTTAGATATCCTTTTCTTACAAATTTCAAAAAGTTGCTTTTAACAAATCGCAAAAGCTACGAGTACCTAGAGTAGTTTTATTATTACATAATTATTTATCACCAATTTTTTTCAGACTTTAATTGGCGTCGGTTTAATAATGCGCACTCCTATAGAAATTGATCTTTCTTTTATCTCCGTCTCCGCAAAGAAACTATTTGAAAATGTTTGTAATTCAACAAAAGAGTTGAAAACTGGTAAGAATGTAAACAGTTTAATGATGGAAACATTCTTATTAAGGTAAGATTAAAATAGCTAACATTAACTTTAGGTGTTCCCGGGCTTCTAGCCAGGTAAGTTCATGGATTGACTCCAACATTTCGAACATGGTGTATGAACTTAACTGGCTAGAAGCCCTAATACGTCGTCAGAAAGCTTTAATCGGGAAGAAAAGAAATTACCTAAAATTATTTACAAACACCGAAAAATGCTTTAAAAATTTGATGTGTTACACTCATATGGACTTTTTCTAGCTACTCTGCAACTTCTTACAAAATATTCTTCTTTCCACACAATGCTAATCGAGATAAATATAAGCAGAATGTTCTTATTACTTAATTCCTTATAAGTAGAAGGGAACAAAAGGAATGCTCTATGCTAAAGTGATCGTCAAATGTTTTAAGCTATTGTTACGCGATTGTCAATGCAAATCGCTTCTTTTCATTGTCAGGAGTAGAACAAAAGAAAAACGGACACTTTCTGTCTGAGAAAAGTATAAGTACTCTACAATTGAAACCAATAACAAAGAATATCTAAGAAACCGTTACCTCCATAACAAAAACGTAAAGGACATAAATTGTGTTTTGACAAGATCTACATTTTTTGTGTGGTACGTTTTTGTCTATTTCTTACGGTTTAGCAATTAAGGAAAATTCGACAAAATTCATCCAGAATAACGAGGTCTTCAGAGGCTATTCCCAGTAAGTTAAAGATATAATTTTATTATACCGGATCAGGTGTTAAAACACTGACTGAAGAGCATTACATGATGTATTAGGTTTTTACTACAAAAAAAAAAAAAAAAAAAAGCTCACAAATAATATTTCACAATTTTCATAAGTTTTGGAGAATGCCCCTGTAATAAATAGTTTATTTGCAGGTTAATCCTGCTTAGAAAGATTTTGTACAGGTTGAGTTTTTACAAAATCGACAATGCTCTGCGATGCGACACGAAGATTTTGAAAAAAATCCCCCCACCCCAAACTACCCTTTACATGGAACTTTTTTTTCGAAAATTTCGATTTTCTCAAAAATGGCTCTAACGATTTTGATTAAAATTTCGTATATTAAAGATATTTACCTGACAAATAAAATGTATATCTTGAATTTTCTAGGAATAGCCTCTGAAGAGTAGTTTATTCTGGATGACTTTTACGAAATTTTGAATAACTGCTAAACTGTAGGAGATGGACAAAAACTTACTGCACAAAAAATGTAGAGCACGTTAAAACACACAATTTATGTTATGTCAATTTTTTTCGTGGAGTTCATCGTTTTTGAGACATTCCTTATTTTTGGTTTCTGCTATGAAAAACATATTTTTCTCATACAGGAACTTGTCAACTCCGATCCATATAAACAAAGGAACTTCATTGACATAGCAACAGGTTTTTGCCTTTCCCTTTAACCTATGGTAGTCCCTTATTTCGCTTCTACTTACAAGAAGCAAGAAATAAAGACTATTTCTGCTAATTTTTTCTGATTAGCTTAAGTAAATAGAAGTATAAGCTTTTTAAGAATAATTTGTTGCAGGGATATAGAGAAAGTCATGTGAATGGAACACATCAGATTTGTTTACTATCTATTACACCATTTTCAGCCTATCTCACAAATGATTCTCTGCCCAGGGTATTGGTAGGGATGACCTCGCTGCATCACAAGTGGTAGCCATGGCAACAGAAGACAGGGGAGTTGTCTTGCCGGGACATTTTATGACTTGATTTGCCACGCCTTCGCTCTTTAACTGCATCACACACTTTTTCCATCAAGCTGGCAGTGTGATCCATTTTCACAGGAAATAGAGTCCCTTATATGCCCTTAAAGTGCACTGGTTGCGAAATTGCCACCAAACAGGAAAAAATGAAAGGAAGAACTTCAACTGGGAGGATTGAGGTTTCATTAAATTTATCCAGAACATCTAACGGCAAGAACTAACGCGAAGGTAAAGCTGATTAAATTTTAGTTTTGATGCTTGATTTGAATAAGCCCCTTGAATAAGATGTGTGCTTTTTACGAAATTTCTTAAAATAACATGTTAATTTACTATTCCGGGGTCTTTGGCACGTTCATTTCATTCATTCTTCCTGTCATCTATCGCGATTACTTGGTGCAATTCTGATCAATCAAGCCAGCAATAGGCAGTCTCACGTGCTATTTAGTTAGTCTAACAAATTCATACATTTTAAAATGAAAAGAAAATCTTCTCCCTCACTACATGGATTAGACAAATTTCCTGTTCCGTCTTACTTTGCTCAGCTCTACTGTTTTCTTGGGCATCAACTAGCTCTTTTATCTGGTGGTTTATATTTTGGTACATTCAGTGTATTACTTGTTACTCTTTCTAAACAAATGTTTCCAATTATCCTTAGACTCATTAATTTTGTCAATTACTTTATATATGCCAAATTCTTCCCGATATCTTCATTTTGAAAGAGATCTCTTCTGTATAACCTATTTCCCTCCTCAGAAATCTCATTTCTGCGGCTTGTAATTCTGTTGTATCTCTCTCATTCATGATCCAAAACTCACTACGATACATCAAGTTGGCGCAGCCATTGTTTTATAAAATTTAATTTTTGTATTTCTGGTGTTATTTTGTAATAGCTTTGTTATTGTGCCACGTATTTGGCGAAACTTATTTATATTATTTTCTATGCATTTATCTCTGCCAAAACTTACATTACAGAATACTCAGAATGAAAGACTTGTTCTAATATTTACTAAAGTTCTTTAAAGCGGAATATACACATAGGTACAACAATTACTTTAAATGATTTTACATTTGAATCTGAAATAAAATAATAGTAATAATTAGGTGTAGGAATCCATAAGCCAGTGGTTTCGAGTAAACCAAACACAAACACACAAACACAAACTAACAGAGTGATGGGAGTGGCTTGTCAAATATGAAGTCACTGCATCAAGTTAACATATTTACTTTTTTTTTTTTGGTAGTGTTTAACGCCCGCTTTAACGACTTATGGCACCGCAGGCGGTGACACTGGTGATACATGAATGATGATGGAGCACCGGTGGAATGCGATAGCGGGGGAAACCGGAGTTCCCGGAGAAAACCGGCCCCAGCGCCGCTTTGTCCACCACAAATCTCACATGCGGTCGCTTGGGATCGAACCCCGGCCGTCTAGGTGAGAGGCAAGTGGTCTAAGCACTCGGCCACGGCGCGGCCCTATATTTACTTACTTTCATTCGGGCTTTAGTGCTTGGGAACTCTTTTTACTCTTTAAATGAATGTTGGGAGGTATTTTTTATTATAATATAAGACGGAATATAAATGTATGCCCTAATTCTCCTCTTAAACTGATATGTTTTCCTGCAGGGAATTCCAAAGACGAGGTAATTCTACAGCGAATGATGAGCAAAAGGTTGTATAAATGAGCAGGTATTGCAAGAATGAAAGATTTTGTGCTTATTTCTCTTCTTTTATTAACAAAATATTAACACCTTGTTTGTCCTCTTACAATTTGCAGAAAACACACACATAAATCGTAGATTTTACAGGAGCAATATGTACCTACTATTATTCAAGTTATTTTATTTCTTTTAACACCGGCTCATCATATTTATATATTTGGGGGGGGGGTGGAGGGAGCAGTTTCTTCTTCCGAAAACCTGGGACCTCTGATGCTTGTTCAGTTACCAATATCCAGCTAAAATTTCTTAAAATTTATCTTCTTGTATCACTTCCTCAGTATTCTTCATTTTGACATTTAACAGTTCCCAAACTCATCTTTTCATCACAAATCCATATCGAGCTACACATCGCCATAAAATCATCCGAGGGAAATATTCCCTTTTTTGGGGTCCATGGACTCGACATCTCAGGATAAGAGAAAACCATGAAAAAAACCTAATCCGGGTAACGCATCCTAAGCGATCTCTTCTCCACACTACCGAGGCGGGCAAGAGAGTTTTCCCTTATTTTTAACTTTCAGTCTTCAGATACATAAAACGCAGAGTTTTCATGCTCACACTAAAACAACATTAACTTTTTTGATGTCGGTCCATTTAAATTGTTCATACTTTGATCAAATTTCAAGACTTTCTTTTGGCAAAATTTGAAGCGCGTTAACACATTTGCAGTTTCATGTACATACGTGTAGCGATTTTATTTCATCTCTAGAGGCGGAAATACCATTCATTATACATACGTGTTTCATGCTACATATTATATCTGGGGCTTTCGCGGCCGAGCACGATTGCAAAGATAGAAGAATGACTGGTGCCCTTAGCGCAGCGTTGCTGGTAATTCTCCGAGGACTGGTGGAACTTCTTCACCGTAGATATGATGCACATATCAGTTACGCCAGTACAATGTGCTCCAAAACATGGAGATCCACATGAGTATTATGAACAGACTGTTATTATATTCAATATCGTGCATTATTGACTCACCTTTTTTTTATTATTCTGTGTACATAAGCCTAATCAAAATAAACATTAGTGGAAATGGCTCTCTTACATATTCTTATAGGTAAAGGAGAATAAGAGAATGCAATATCCTAAAGCGAGAGTCAAATATTCTAACAGTGCTGGTCGGTATGTGATAGTATTGAAATTCCGTTCTGTTTTGAATGGAAAATGAAAAAATCTGATGTGTTACACTCACATAACTTTCTCTAGCTGTTCTACAAACTTCTTACATAAGATTATTATTCTTTCTGCACTACTAATCGAGGTACTCATTGCACAATGTTCTTATTACTTAGTTCCTTTAAGTAGGAAGAAAATAAGGGAATACACTAGGCTAAACCGATAGTCAAATGTTTTAAAAGCTGTCGTTATGCGATTGTCATTACAAATCGCTTCTTTCCTTGGCCAGGAGTAGAACAAAAGAAAAACGGACACACCCGTCTGAGAAAAGTATAAGCACTTCACAACTGAAACTAATAACAATGAATACCACGAAAATGGTAAGCTCCACGAAAAAAATATATATGACATAACCTGTGTATTTTAACAAGACCTACATTTTTTGTATCGTAAGTTTTTGTGTATCTCTTACGGTTTAATAGTTATGCCAAATTAAGCAAAATTCATCCAGAATAAACACATTTTTAGAAGCTATTTCCAGAAAATTCAAGATACACATTTTATTTGGTATGTGAATATCTTTACTATACGGGATTTTAATCAAAACCGTTAGCCATCTTTTAGAAAATCAAAATTTTCGAAAAAATTTTCCGTGTAAAGGATAGTTGGGGTGGGGAGATTTTCTTGAAAATCTGCGTGTCGCATCCTTGGAAGATACCAAACCTAAATACCAAGTTTAATGTTTAACGGTCTTTTCGTTTTTGAGCTATGCTGTCCACAGACACACACCTACACACGGATCTTTTTCTGAAAATGCTTCTTTTTGGGGGGGATTTAGGGGGTCCTAAAACATGTATTTCGGGTGAAATCTCGGTATCGAATTTTTGGGTGGAATACAATACGTACTACGTACACTATGTACGTAGTACGTATAGAGAAAGTAAAAAGGAAGAGAGAAAAATTAAAGAAAAAGAAAGGCGAATGACCTTCATTTGAGAAGATTATAAGTATTGGGAAATTTAAACAAAAAACAAGAAATATCACGGAAATTAACTCCACAAGGATGTGTTTGACATCAACGTGTATTTTAACGAGATCTACATGTTTTATATAGTAAGAGATTTGCTAGAACGTTCTTGAAGCATGAAGGAAGAAACAGGCATGAAGTTCTGACCTTTACCGTGACATTCCAGCATGATAACTATTGCGCTACTGGAGCACGTTAACAATGAACACCACCATAGCCCAATCAGTGGGGTGGTGAATGCTGTGTCAGCACTTAATTTCGTAACGTTAGTAAAATTTAAAGTTGCTAGTTACTAGAATGAGAGGACTCATGTGGTATATAAAAGCCATGTGAACGTAACATTTCAAAGAGAATTTAAAATGTTTCAAGGTAAACACGAGTTATTCTAGTATGAAATGCTTTTTTCCTACAGTTGTCTCTGAGTGTGTGTGCGAGAGAGAGAG
The DNA here is from genome assembly GCA_030762935.1 of Hymenopus coronatus. Lineage (NCBI taxonomy): Eukaryota > Metazoa > Arthropoda > Insecta > Mantodea > Hymenopodidae > Hymenopus > Hymenopus coronatus. The sequence continues at coordinate 28,031,699 of CM060889.1, forward strand.
AGAGAGAGAGAGAGAGAGAGAGAGAGAGAGAGAGTTATTTATAAATTACAGTATTCCTTTTCGATATGAAATCTAATAATCTGATGTGTACCATTCACATGACTTTCTCTACATCTCTGCAACAATTTATTCTTAAAACTTCTATTTACTTCATGCTAACCAGAAAAAAAAAAGAGCAGAAATAGTCTTATTACTCGTTTTCTTGTAAGTAGAAGCGAAATAAAGGAGTAGCATAGGTTTAAGTGATAGTCAAAAGCTGGTTGCTATGTGGCTGAGGTTCCTTTGTTTGTATTGACAGCAGTTGACAAATTCCTGTATGAGAAAGATAGGTTTTTTAAAGGAAAAAAAAAAAAAGGAATATCTCTAAAAAGATGAACTCCGCGAAAAAAATGTGTATATCATACATTGTGCTCTACATTTTTCGTGTAGTAAGTTTTTGTCCATATCTTACGGTTTAGCAGTTATTCAAAATTCCGTAAAATTCATCCAGGATAAGGAGTCTTCAGAGGCTATTTCCAGAAATTTCAAGATAAACATTTTATTTGTCTTTAATATCTTTAATATGTGATATTTTAATTAAAATCGTTAGAGCCATTTTTAAGAAAATCAAAATTTTTGAAAAAAGTTCCATGTAAAGGGTAGTATAGGGTGGGGGGATTTTTCTCATAATCTTCGTGTCGCATCCCTGGAAGATACTTAACTTAAATACCAAGTTTGGTATTTTACCGACTTTTTTTTTTTTTTTGAGTTATCGTGTTCACAGACACACCGACCTTTTTCTGAAAATGCTTTTTATGGATACAGGGGACCCTAAAACATATATTTCCGGTGAAATCTCTGTATCAAAATTTTGGGTGGAGTATAATACCTTCTCTATACATTATGCACATAGTACGTATAGAGAAAGTAAAAAGGAATTACATTTAATTCATTAAATAAAACGATTATTAAATTTAACAATTTATATCAATATAAAAGAGAGAGGGAACTGCATGCATCACTGGACAGACAAACCTAAATGCAGGGCAAGTAAGTCTGACTATTCGACATCCGAACACTAGCCCCAAGCACATGGTCGAATAGAAGTAGAGTTTATATCGGATTCTTGCCTCCAGTTATCCCGGTTACAGGGTTTTGCGGCGCTGTAGATCCCCATTTCTAGTTCCTACATTGTCTTTATGACCTACAGATTACATTGTTAACTATACAATACATTATAGTTATTTAATGCTGTCAAATTAGATTGTTTCTTTTAAATGATTCAATGTAAAATTACACAATATAGCGGTGCATATTTTATCTTAGTTCCTTCTGCCTGCGGATATTGAATATCCCTCTTGGATGTAATATTGCTGCATGTTTATGTATAGATCTGCTGAGTTCAATTGTTATTAATGCTACCTACATCTACTTCGCTTCCTTGACTTTATATATCACCACACCCACACAAAACTTCTTCAAAGAACATTTCCAATAGTTTGTTCCCGGAAATCGCCTGTCACTGAATGAACCGTAGCGAAGACGGCGATTTATGGCAAGCCAACCCACGCGAACAACTCTTTGTGTTACACTTTTTCCAAGCAACGTTACGGTTTGTCAGCTTTGACAGCAAACGGAAGCATGTTGGCCACCAGAAAGAATGGACTGCTTTATATCACAACATGCTGGCCTTTATGACACTCTCGGGTATCGAATTCCCCTAGTTTCACCCTGAGGCGTTTTTAGTGCTTCATGTTTGCCAAGTATGAGCCGGGTTTATTATTACCCCACGTTATAGGAGATAAGTATGACCCTGTTGAAGAGCCTAGTATGCTGGCGGGTGCCTCCAGACTCACTCCACTACCAAAATCTTAGATCTCCACGTACCTTGTTCAGAAGATCCATTACCGATGTCTGCCTCGGCTCAGCTCAATTGACTCACTCGGGTGGTAGCAATCAGGGTAGCTTGGGAGTGATCTTACGAAATAGTTAAACACACTTTTATTCTCTCTATCCGTTTTATTCCAGACTACAATCTAACTGGTTACAATTACTTCTAGGAGCTTTCCTTCCTTGACGTATATTAACTTCACTCAATAAACTTATTATTTTCACTTATTAATCTCACACCGCATTAATACTCTTATAACGAGCAAGCGCCTTGAACTTAACGGTTACACGTACATAGCAACTGAGTGTACTTTAATGCCTTGATGAGTATAACTACGGGTACCATGATGTACGTAACTGACTGCGTGAGACTGCCCTGATGTACGTGACTGAGCGCCTAAATGAATGCCCCGATGTGCTACAATCTCCTACTAATATAGTAGATTTACTGTCACGGCGGCTTCTTTCTAATTGGTCAGAGAGACCGCGAACTTGGCGTTGATGTAGCCCATAATGCACCATTTTCTACCCCGTAACAAACATCACACAATGGAAAAAGACTCATTTCACAAGTTGGGTCTTCACCATCACTTATTTCTTTATTGCACGCACTTGCTCCATGTACGTGCCTAACAAAAGAGTGCTTTTCTCACAAAGCATCTAAGTTTGAGTAAACAACTCTGAACTGCGCCATCTGGAAGCTAGCTTTGCACTTATAAATATATGAAATAATTGATTATTAACACTCTTAAATACATGAACTAATTAACAATTGATGGAAATAACAATAGTCATAGTAGCGAGGCCGATTAACGGTCTCATTCCATAGTATATGGAGTATCACCAGGATCCCCAAACAGGAATTAACTGAATCATAATATTCTACTAAGGGCAGGCCTTTCAATACAAACTCAGCCTCCTTCCCTTTTCGATCACCTTTTGTTTTCGCGTGGGAAAATGATTTTAATATTTTCTATCCTCCTATGTTTCGAATACTTTTCTTCACTTACTTGCGCCCAATTTTCTATACTATACAATGACAATGACAATTTCTTTGACACTGCTACACTACTAACTATATCTAATGACGTATTGACAGCAGACCATGTAGTTCTTAATTGCATCTGAAGTATATAAAAGCTGCCCACTTACTTCATTATACACGTGTATCTGCATTTTTCATTAACTACAGTATTTTAATTTTTGCAGGTGATAGTTTACATAATGACCAAGGCATGGCCAATGCCAAAGGGGCTGGCGTACTGGGCAATAACTATTAGTAACATTAATATGAATAGAATTAATTAAATCGTTTTGCTTGCCATATGCAAGTTTGAGAATCGATTGTTTATGCTTTTTCCACGGTTGTTAAAATGCCCAAAAAGACAGTAAACGTGTTGTGTGTGGGTCACTATATAAAATAATCATAATATTGTGTTTGTCATTACCTACCGTGCTGCAGTAACGTTAGGCTTCTTCGGCATTATTAGTAGGTCAAATGGCGGCAGATAACTTATCTCATCAGAAGTCTGGGAATAACCTAAATTGCCCTAGTTACTGAACGAAATATATTATTACTATAAATATTTTATGAACAAAATTGTGCATTGACTCTTTATGACGTATTGGTTGATTAGATACCAATAAACCTATTGACACGGTTCGAACTTACTCTAATTCGTAATTAACTTGCAAAATTCTAAAACCTTATAATATAACGAAGCGTTATAGCGTTATAAATGCTAGACATCTGCGTTGTATACTTTTCACCATATTCGGCAAGTATTATATGATTACTGAATTCTCCGACATTTAATCAGATATATATTTATTTTGTCTTAAAATTATAAAAAATAATAGAAATTCGTATATAGTTGATGGCACATGAATTATGAAGAATGTTTCAGATGTGAACAACATTGCCACCGCACACCTGGGCAGTGTGGTGGTAGAGGTCTGCCTCGCATTCAACAGGTCGCGAGTGCGTATCTCGCTTAGGGTGGACTATCCTGATAAAATATATATATATATATATTTTTTTTTTTTTTTTTTTTTTTTTTAGGGTTTTCCCTTATCCTGAGAAGGTGAATGTCGAGTAACTTTAAGCTCAATGGACCCCGAGATCATTTGAGCATAATTTTACTAATTTTATTCATGTTCTGTATGGCCAACCGCGTTAAAGGGCTCTGAGTTAAAATAATAATAAAAAAAATGTAAGCTTGGGCATGGATAGTCCGAAGGAGAGCTTAGATAATAATTTTATACATTTTAAATTAAAGTCATATTTGAAATTACTTTCGGAAAATGGTTTTGAGAATGCCATGCATCTTCAGGTTTGCAAAAGACGTCTTCGATAACTTGATCAGAGTGTATAGCTATCCTGGATTTGAGCAAGTCTGTGTGTCTCTCACTTGGCACTCTCCTCTCCCTTTCTCTCACTCTTTCCCACGCTTTTCTCGTGCTCCGCCTGTCTTCCCCTTCCGCAGCTTCTGAGTTGTTTCCTCGTCACTGCGAAATTTCTAAGCAGAAGCGAAGCGAAGCGATACAGGATACACGCCATACTTGCACCTCGGTTTGCACGCGTGCGATTTTATGTTAGAGCGGCCCTGCTCTGAAACATTAAAGGCGAAGTTTAATGAGTTAGCGCTCGTTATAGCATCGTAATTATTAGAGGACTCAAACAATTATGGGTCATTTTAACTTTCTCTATACGTACTATATACATAGTGTATAGAGAAGGTATTGTATTGCAACCAAAAATTCGATATCGAGATTTCACCGAAAATATATATTTTGAGACCCCCTGAATCCAAAAAAAAAAAAAAAAAAAAAAAAAAAAAAAAAATCCGTGTGTGTGTATGTGTGGGCAGCATAACTCAAAGACCAAAGTTTGGTATCTTCCAGGGATGCAACACGAAGATTATGAAAAAAATCCCGCACCCCCAACTACCCTTTACATGGAAAAAATTTCGAAAATTTTGATTTTCTTAAAACTGGCTCTAACGATTTTGATTAAAATATCGTATATTAAAGATATTTACCTGACAAATAAAATGTATATCTTGAATTTCCTGGGAATAGCCACTGAAGACTACTTTATTCTGGATGATATTTTACGGAATTTTGCATAACTGCTAAACGGTAAGAGATGGACGAAAACTTAAAACACAAAAAAATGTAGAGCACGTTAAAACACACAATTTATGTTATATACATTTTTTCTTGGAGTTGATCGTTTTTGAGATATTCCTTGTTTTTTGTTTGAGCTTTGAAAAATTATACTTTTCTCATACAGGAATTTGTCAAATCCTGTGCACATAAGCAAAGGAACTTCAGTCACATAGCAACCAGTTTATGACTTTCACTTTGACCTATAGTACTCCCTTATTTCGTTTCTACTTACAAGGAAGCAAATAATAAGACTATTTCTGCTAATGTTTTCCCAACTAGCATGAAGTAAATAGAACCCAAGCTTTTTAACACTACTTTTTTGTAGAGATGTAGAGAAATTTTTGTGAATGGAACACATCAGATTTTTTTTTTGTTATGTTTAACGCCCGCTTTCACAACAAATTGCACAAGTGGTACATGGAATGAAGATGGAGCACCGGTGGAATGCAATGGCGGGGGTAACTGGGGAACGCGGAGAAAACCCAAGTACTTTTGATTTCCAATCAAAAAGCCTATAATAATTAGAATAAATAATTCAAATTCTAACTGCACACAGATCCCACATGTGGTCGCTTGGGATGTAGGTTAGAGGCGATAGATCTAACCACACGGCCACGGTGCGGCCGAAATTGGGCTTGTGGATGTCAAGTAAGGAACCATGAAGCTTCGAGTCCCGTCGCGTTGTCTTGCCAACAGAAGTTTAATAGAATACTACCAATGCAGCAGTGAAGAATTTCATTGGGACCGTGGTTTACTGTAATTCCATCACCTCGAATATCTGGAAAGCTTTGTGTTCCAAGGGACGTTGTGGCGTATCCGTAACGCTGGAGCTTGCAGTATCGTGTAATGCTTTTCAGATTGGATTCCTTTAGAAAACAACGTTTCTTCCCTTGGGAGCAGGCTCGGCCGGTGCGTTTAATTAACTGCTTGCATTCATTCGCGAGGGTCCCTTACATTTGCAACGTGCACCGTGCAGTCCCCTGGTATTACTGTGTTCACGTTGAGGGGAAGGAAGGGTTGCACAAAACCCGCACAGTGTCTGCAGGGGGCTCGTGAGTGTCCTCAACTTTTCTGCTATGCTCACCAAATTAAGTTTGGTCAACCAAGTGGTTGGAAAGCAGCAACGACAGCATCTCTCTAACAAACCAAAAGTACACAAAAATAACAACTACCCCTTTGCTTTACGTTTATAGACAGAGAAGTAAGTTTCATTGTTAACAGTGATAACATCTCTGCATGAACAATGCAAATAGTTCCAGCTTTTCTTTAGTCATCTTCCTTAATACGACTGGAAATGCAGAATCATTCGCAATATTAGTGATTCTTCAAGAGCGAATGTTGCTTCGGTCCTCAAGCCTCCGACTACAAATGAATACAAATATAATGTATATATTTACATCATAGCAGTGTTTATTTTGTACTATATAAGGTTTTCTTTGTAGCAACCTTACTGTTTCCCAGTACACAATTAGTAATTCTTGCGTTAGATCAATTTCTTGTAAGGAAAAAAAAAAAAAAAAAAACTTTGTATTCACTAGTGCGGCGGTAACGTGGTCACGGGTTCGAATCCCGGATGCGGGTATTAGGAATGGTATGGATATGAGGGTGCCTTAGCTCAGGTTTTTTTTTGTTTTACAAGCATGGAAACTTTTTCAGGTTGTGGTACGACACAAGTGCTTCATTCAGTTAGTTCGGCCTTTTTCCGCCGTCGAACACACACGCATTCCTCCTAAATTTCCTACACTTTACCCGACCGCGACTATTATTACGCATTAATTTTTGATGTAGTGATCTCTCTGGTCTGTATTAACATTAATTGTTTCCGTCACAACTAAGGGCTACAAAACGCACCCAAATATCGCATCTTTGTTCTGCCGATGCTCTCCGCCAAGTGCCCCCAAATAGTGTCTCCTGACCAGCGATAGCATCTCTGTTCCCTTTATGTTCCCCTCGGACAGTGTATTCTCACTCCCTTCGGGTCAATGCTCTACTCTATACGGTGCTACCAGCTCCTGACAACTCGGCTACTTATACGTGTTTGAAATCTTTCTACCCTTCCCATTTTCAATGTACATTTATATTTCCCTTCTTATATAATTTATATTATTGGCTATGATTTATCTTTCCCTTCTGAACAACTCTTTGCCCCGTAACAAGACAGGTACGGTCTCACTTGGGAGTTTAGTAAGACCTCCAGGTGCTTTATATTGGAAGTATAATATAACAGCTAACGCGAATGCATTTTCCTTTCATAACAGGTATTGTGTTGCAGTGGAAATGTGAAAAAGAGTTTAAAAAAAAGTGTTCAGTAAATAGTTTTATTTGCAAGAATGGGGTGAGTGGGTTTTAAGTAATGCAAAAGTAGAATAACGAATTAATGCTCTATGAAGTGTAAATCTGAAATTGAAAACTTTTCACACTACATCAGTTAAGAATATTTTAGCAGTAAGTGTGATTATCTTACTGTTTTTGGGTTCACGGATTAGACACAACCATAATTGCCCCAAGCATCTACGAAAGCTAGGTACACTTGAAACTACAATGATAATGACAAAGAATCTCAAAATATACTTTTGCTTCATGCGGTGTCAGTTTCACGTTAGTTTTTACTACATAGGCCACCTCAGGAAATGAACACTACTAATTCATGAACTTAAAGTATAATTGGGAAGAGAAAGATCCAAGTAGTTACACCTAGTGGCTATTATGGAGTATGGCACGGAAGTCGTTATCACGATGCATGCCTAGGAAGTAATAGAATATAATATTGATATAGTACATTAATGAAATGCATGCCACTTGTGATTCTAGATTAGTTAATAACTGCAAGTTCCCTGACTTAACACGTCATGTGCACCAAAAGCTGATTTAGGTTATATTGCTCTTGCTGTCTACCACCATTTCTCTCTATCTCTCTCTTTCTTGTGCTGTTCTTTAAACACTAGAAAATTGTTTATAGAATACATAGAGAGAAATCCGCTAAGTGTTTTAAATACGCTGCGAGAAACTTTACCTTCTTTATTTCAGATATTTTTCTCCCAATTTTAAGTACCCATTATTTGAATATCTATCAGAAGGCATTGCGATATGATATTAAAATGAGGCTCAATATATATATACATATATCAGAGCTGGGAAGTTCGTACCGCTTTCTTCATACAGAGTAAGAACGGCCAGGGTTGGCAATATCATGCGCGAGCAGAGGTCAACGTAGAGTGCAACCCATTACTTCAAAATAGCTATCACTGCACAAAACAGAACCGCGTCGGTAGGAAGGAAGGCCTTCGACTAACATCCTTGCTCTGCTCAAATGAGAGCAACATTAATTTGTTTTACAACCATAGTACGTTTTATAGCAGTGTACTTATGCATGCACTTATTCAGAAACCGATGTCGATTCTAGTAAACAAACTATCAAACGTCAAGTAAGAGATCAGCTTCAAAGTGATTGCAAATTCTTTCAGAAAGTTACCTACAACTATTACACTATTGTAGTCCGGAGGTATGGAACTGGACTGAATCTGTGCGGCATGTAGAAGATGGCTTTACCAGTCCAATAACATCCTGCCTGAAAAAAATGATAATAAAAAATGTAAATCAATAAATTGCAGAGTTCAGTGTGATGTATCGCATACAAGCTACACTTTTAGATCCCAACAAATAATATTTGCTTGGTGATACTGATACATCATGCGAAGTGGAACAAACTTTTTCACATTATAAATCTTATTTGTCGGAATATAGAATGAGGTTTTCACTTGAAATACTTCAGAAGTACATATAGTTTTCAGTAATACGGTTGCAGATGAGTAAAGATTTAGTTTAATTCCTGCTTTCGGTTTTACTTGGTAAGAGTCTGAAGATATAAGAAATTAATTTTATTCTTTGGATATTATTTTACATTCGATTTGCAAATATTACAATTCGTGTTATAATTGTTTGGTTGTTTTCATACATATGTAAAGAAAAAAACTGATGTGTACCATTCACATGACTTTCTCTATATCCCTGCAACAAATTATTCATAAAAAGCTTATACTTCTATTTACTTTATGCTAATCAGAAATAATGAGCAGAAATAGTGTTATTACTTGCTTCCTTATAAGTAGAAGCGAAATAAGGGACTACCATACGTTAAAATGATAGTCAAAAGCTGGTTGCTATGTCAATGAAGTTCCTTTGTTTACATAGATAGGAGTTTACTAGTTCCTGTATGAGAAAAGTATACGTTTTTCATAGCAGAAACCAAAAATAAGGAATGTCTCAAAAACGACGAACTCACGAAAAAAATATACAACATAAATTGTGTGTTTTAACGTGTTCTACATTTTTTGTGTAGTAAGTTTTTGTCCATCTCTTACGGTTTAGCAGTTATTCAAAATTCATCCAGAATAAACTACTCTTCAGAGGCTATTCCCAGAAAATTCAAGATATACATTTTATTTGTCAGGTAAATATCTTTAATATACGAAATTTTAATCAAATCGTTAGAGCCATTTTTGAGAAAATCAAAATTTTCGAAAAAATTTCCATGTAAAGGCTACTTGGGGGTGGTAGGATTTTTCTCAAAATCTTCGTGTCGCATCCCTGGAAGATACTAAACTTAAATACCAAGTTTGGTATTTTACTGACTTTTCGTTTTTGAGTTATCGTGTTCACAGACACACGGACACACACGGACCTTTTTGTGAAAATGCTTTTTTTTTTTTTTTCTATTTTTTTTTCTTTTTTTATACAGGGGACCCTAAAACATATATTTCCGGTGAAATCTCGGTATCGAATTCTTGGGTGGAGTGCAATACCTTCTCTATACACTATATACATAGTGTGTATGGAGAAAGTAAAAATCAGAGTCAGCCTTATACGTATATTTAACAATTCGTATGTTGTACATAGTAATCCGCTTTTACGAATGTCTCATTTGTTCTCTGCAAATAGTATTATTTACTTGAAAACAGGTTTGTTTACCTCTCCCCCCTACGTTTGATGCAGCGAGACGGTCGGACGCAACCTATATACGGGACGGCGAACGGTACGAACTTCGTAGCTCTGTATATAATATATAGAAGTTAACGTATCGCTCTCAAAACTAACATGAAACTAAAAGAATCTGGTGCTTTGCAAAATCTACTGTTTAATTCTTCAGTTTGCAGCTCAGAGATAAATATATTCACTACTAATAGTATATCATGATATATAATTTTTTCGAAAATAAATCTATATATTATTCATGTCTATTATCATACATATGGTTGAATATTTTATTCCATCGGGATTATCAGTGATGAAATGTTTCGTTTAAGGTTAAAATAGATTACAAATTCTGCACAGTATTGAGATTTTCCTGTCGACTTTCTTGACCGCAGTATGGGACAAAGAGGGCCCCAATACGATTAATACGAGCAGTTTTCATCACATTTATTCATATATTTATTCACACAACTTCCACAACATCTAAAGAAGTTTCATGTTTTGCTGCATTGTTTGGATACACATCATAGTAATTCTAAACGAGTAGATTGTGATGTATTCATCTTCAGTTTCATCTATAACTTATGCCTCTGCTATGCTATTTTATAAGGTCTGATTTCCGAAACTATACAGGGTTACTACAAGAGAAATAGACAACTTCAACTGCCTGTAAAACAAAAACTATTAGAGATAGCAACCTAATTATTTTGGAGGTATGTTGAGAAACTCTCAAAGTTTTCTTTGTTGCTATTGGTAACGCTGTAGTGTTTTGTTTGTTGTTGCAAGCTGAAATGGCGGAAAATCCTGTGGAAAAGGCATATTGCGTGTTGGAATTTGCTAGAACGCAATCAGCAACTGTTGTCCAACGACATTTTAGAACACGTTACCATAAAAATGAAATGATGCGCTCACAAAAACCAGCATCGTTCTTCATCATGTTGCAACATGTCGATGCAAAAAGTCACGCCGTATGACCTTATCTTCTTCACTCAGAAACTGCAACATCTGTAATTTGTAAGGCATCATGTGCAGTCGCTTCCGCAAGATTTTCCATACAGTTTGCTGTGGAATTTGTAATTGCATGCTTGCCCCAGATCTGTGGGCTTCTTATGTAGGCAGAACGAACACGTTCAACGTTTTCTTCCGAAACTCTTGGTCTTCCCGAGCTCTTCCCTTTGCACAAACATCCCGTTGTCTCGAATTTTCTATACCAGTCGTAGATTGACTGTCTAGTCGGTGGCGTTTTGTGGTAACGTGTTCTAAAATGTCGTTGGACAACAGTTGCTGATTGCGTTCTAGCAAATTCCAACACGCAATATGCCTTTTCTACAGGATTTTCCGCCATTTCAGCTTCTGAGATTTAAACGGAAATACATATTTTGAGACACCCTGAATCCACAAAAATTCTTTTTAGAAAAATGTCTGTGCGTGTGTGTGTGTGTGGGGGGGGGGGCAGCATAGCTAAAAAATGAAAAGACCGTTAAATACTAAATTGTTTAATATCTTCCAAGGATGCGACACTAAGGTTTTCAAGAAAATCCACTCACCCCAAACTACCCTTTACATGGAAACAATTACGAACAATTTTGATTTTCTAAGAAACAGCTCTAAAGATTTGGACTAAAATATCGTATATTACAGATATTTAGCTGACTAATAAAATTTATATCTTGAATTTTCTTTAAAGACTACTTTACTCTTGATAAATTTTACCGAATCAGGCATAACTGCTAAACTGTAAGAGATGGAAAAAAACTTACCACGCAAAAAATGTAGGGCACGTTAAAACACACAATTTATGTTACATACACTTTTTTCGGTGAGTTGATCGTTTTTGAGTTATTTCTCGTTTTTGATTTCACCTTTAAAACATCTGATGTGTTCCATTCACATGACTTTCTCTATATCTCTATAAATTATTATTGTTAATAAGCTTATGTTTTATTTATTTCATGCTAATCGACAAAAATTAGCAGAAATAGTCTTATTTCTTGCTTTATTGTAAGTAGAAGCGAAATAAGGGACTACCATAGGTTAAAGTGAAAGCCAAAAGCTGGTTGCTATGTGACTGATGTCCCTTTGTTTGTATGTATGCACAGGAGTTGACAAATTCCTGTATGAGAAAAGTATAAGTTTTTCAAAGTTGAAATCAAGAAAAAGGAATATCTCAAAAACGACCAATTCCATGAAAAAAACGTATATGACATAACTTGTGTGTTTTAACGTGCTCTACATTTTTTGTGGGTTAGAACATGGTTTAGTAGTTATGAAAAATTCATCCAGAATAAAGTAGTCTTCAGAGGCTATTCCCAGAAAATTCAAAATATTCATTTTATTTGCCAGGTAAATAACTTTAATATACGATATTTTAATCAAAATCGTTAGAGCCAATTTTTAGAAAATCAAAATTTTCGAAAAAAGTTCCATGTAAAGGGTAGTTTGGGGTGGGGTGATTTTTCTCAAAATCTTCGCGTCGCATCCCTGGAAGATACTAAACTGATATATCAAGTTTGGTATTTTACTTGACTTTTCGTTTTTGAGTTATCGTGTTCACAGACACACGGACACACGGGACCTTTTTCTGAAAATACTTTTTTTGGATACAGGTGAGCCTAAAACATATATTTCCGGTGAAATCTCGGTATCGAAATTTTTGGTCGAGTGCAATACATTCTCTATACACTATGTACACAGCGAGTATAGAGAAAGTAAAAAACATACTTTTCTCATACAGGAATTTGTCACTCCTGACCATACAACAAAGGAACTTCAGTGACATAGCAACCAGCTTTTGACTATCACTTTAACCTATGGTACTCCCTTATTTCGCTTCTATTTGCAAGGAAGCAAGAAATAAGAATATTTCTGCTAATATCTTCTCGATTAGCATGCAGTAAATAGAGGCATAAGCTTTTTAACAATAATTTGTTGCAAAAATGTAGAGAAAGTCGTGTGAATGGAACACATCAGATATTTTTTATGCAGTATTATGTTTATGCTGTACCTGTTGAGAGCGTTTAAAGGCTAAAGGCGTGCAGCAAAAATGAGGTTCGGCAAAAAACTCACCATTTCGAGTACGCTTACACACTATCTCTAAAGAAAGGGAGATCAAATTCAATATACATTTGTTGAAGGGCGAGTCAGTTCTCCGCTTACTAGATATTCCAATATCTGAATAGTGGCATAATGATATTGTTATATACCTGATTGAGCCCGCAGTGAGGCGTGCACGTCGATAAACTACTACCACACACACACACACACACACACACACACACACACGACGAACGCACTGTTCTCCTTTATTCCTATCTGACATGATTACTACTTTCTCTATACGTACTAAGTACTTGAATTAATGAATAAGTGTATTTATAGACATAACAATATCATACATTGAATTTCAACAATCGCACGGGTCCACAGACCGTACGTGCTTTTGTAATACACACTAAAAAGCAATATTAAAACAGCAGCAATAAAGAATTAAAAGAATAAACACGACAAAATAAAAAAACGAACGCAATACACAATAAAAAGCAATATTACAAGAACAGCAAACAATTAAAAGAGTAAAGCCGACAGTAAAAATCTGATGTGTTCCATTCACATGACTTTCTCTATATCACTGCAACAAATTATTCTATTTACTTGACCTAATGGAGCTAAAATTAGCAGAAATAGTCTTATTACTTGCTTCCTTGTTAGTAGAACGAAATAGGGGGGTAGCATAGGTTAAAGTGATAGTCAAAAGCTGGTTACTCTTCGACTGAAGTTCCTTTGTTTGTATGGACACGAGTTCACAAAGTACTGTATGAGAAAAGTATAAGTCTTTATACCTGAAAAAAAAACAAAGAATATCTCAAAAACAATCAACTCCACGAAAAAATGTATGTAATATAAATTGTGTGTTTTAAGGTGCTCTACATTTGTTGTGTGGTAAGTTTTTGTCCATCTCTTACGGTTTAGCAATTATGCAAAATTCCGTAAAATTGACCAAGAATAAAGTAGTCTTCAGAGGCTATTCCTAGAAAATTCAAGATATACATCTTATTTGTCATATAAATATCTTTAATATGCGATATTTTAATCAAAATTGTTAGAGCCATTTTTATTAGAAAATCAAAATTTTCGAAAAAAGTTCCATGTAAAGGGTAGTTTGGGGTGGGGGGATTTTTCTCAAAATCTTCCTGTCGCATCCCTGGAAGATACTAAACTTAAATACCACGTTTGGTATTTTACCGAATTTTCGTTTTTGAGTTATCGTGTTGACAGACTCACGGACACACGGACACACACACGGACCTTTTTCTGAAAATACCTTTTTGGAATACAGGGGACCCTAAAACATATATTTCCGGTGAAATCTCGGTATCAATTTTTTTGGTGGAGTGCAATATTCTCTCTATAAACTATATATATAGCACGTATAGAGAAAATAAAAATACAAATATATTTAAGTATAGCAATTTAAATTTACAGACAGAGTACACCTTCATAAATGTACTCTCTTATAATAGATAAATCACTTAAGGAAATATATACACATAATATATACACAATATATAAAATTATAACACAACAGCGATCTCAGTATGACATAAAATAAATATATATACATTGTAGTCACTTTTGTTCAGTTGTTCTTAGTGTATAGAGAAGGTATTGCATTGAACCCAAAAATTCGATACCGAGATTTCACCGGAAATATACGTGTTTACTCTTTTAATTCTTTGTTGTTGTTGTTTTCATATTGCTTTTTAGTGTGTATTACAAAAGCACGTACGGTCTGTGGACCCGTACGATTGTTGATGTTCAATGTATAATATTGTGATGTCAATAAATACACTTATTCATTCATTCAACCAGTTTGACCATCCGTGTCGGTGATGTAACCAGATGCCTTTTTCACGATATAGAACGGATAAATCAATAAGAATATAAGCTTGAACAGTTACGGAACTGTTTTTCGTTTATGTGTGCCAACGTATTTGCATCACACATTTTGTCAACACATCAGGGCAAGTGGGGGTTTTTTGGGAGGAAGGGCCTTTGTTTAATTTTACTTAATTCATCCCTCAGCTACCAATCCAATTCATCCCTCACCTACCAATCCAGTTCATCCCACACCTACCAATCCAGTTCATCCCTCACCTACCAATCCAGTTCATCCCTCACCTACCAATCCAGTTCATCCCTCACCTACCAATCCAATTCATCCCTCAATTACCAATCCAATTCATCCCTCACCTACCAATCCAATTCATCCCTCACCTACAAATCCAATTCAGCCCTCACCTACAAATCCAGTTCATCCCTCACCTACCAATCCAGTTCATCTCTCACCTATCAATCCAATTCATCCCTCAATTACCAATCCAATTCATCCCTCACCTACCAATCCAATTCATCCCTCACCTACAAATCCAATTCAGCCCTCACCTACAAATCCAGTTCATCCCTCACCTACCAATCCAGTTCATCTCTCACCTATCAATCCAATTCATCCCTCAATTACCAATCCAATTCATCCCTCACCTACCAATCCAATTCATCCCTCAGCTACAAATCCAATTCAGCCCTCACCTACAAATCCAGTTCATCCCTCACCTACTAATCCAATTCATCCCTCACTTACCAATCCAATTTATCCCTCACCTAGCAATCCAATTCATCCCTCACTTACCAACCAATTCATCCCTCACCTACCAAAAAAGAGGAAAGTTTCTTTCTTCAGTGAACCCTCCTCCATTGATTCTCGTTATTGCAGTCATTGAAGTAAAGGTATTTTACACATATATTCATATGTGTCGTATATGGGCGGTTAATAACTCCTCTATATTGAGGGTGAAGTGATCACACCCAAAAAATAAGAAATAGGGAACAGAAAACTGAGGTAGATAAATTTCCCTTTGAGAATAGAACAAATTATTGTCGACTGGAACAAAATATTTCCAGAGTTACTGGAGACTTTGCCTCAAGGTGTAGAGCAAAGAACAAGGTCACATCTCATTCACGACAAATGATATTAGCTTTTTGTGAAATCTCACTGTCAATTTCAAAATCATGCCATACAGCTAAAGATAATAACAGAATCCTGTACACTTCCGACATGAGATGCTTTTATATATTGCATTACTAGTTGAAGCCATTGTTAGTACTGAGGTAGAAACGGCTTTAAAAAGATATTAATAAAGAATGCTTTATAGTCAGGATAGTTTATTATATTACAAATAATTCTTCCTTAGTCTCTTTTTTAAGTCATTTACAGTTTGAAGAAAAGTCTCCAGCATCTATGCAAAAAGTGTTAGCTCTATAAAACAATGTATTATAAAGGTCTTAATTCTGTGTTTATGTTTAGACTGTGCTAGTATATTGTCAGTATACTTAAATATGACATTGTGTTATTAGTCTAACAGGGTATCATTGCTATACTGTTGTTATTATTATTATCATTGTTATTATTACTACGTTTTCAACTTTGTATTAATTATAATTTTGTCATCTACAAAGTGATTCATGCAGAACTGACACATTTCTTTCTTTAATTATTCCGTTGAAAATTCATTCAATGACCCAATTTTAGCACCAAATTAAGCAGAATGTTCTGGAGTTTCGATTCCTTGTCACTAGATGCGAAGATGTTTATGTTTTATTCCAACTGCATTGTTAGCAGCTGTTTCGACATTTTGTTCTTGTAGTCAACCTGAAAATGCAGTACGATGTAGAGCTGCGTCAAAGATATTTTCAGCAAGATGGCGCTATATGCCATACATCAAATGAATCCATGAACCTAATTGCAAGATTCTTTGACGACCGGATAGTTTCCAGGAACCTGTGACCACCAAGATCTCCGGATTTGACATCGCCGGACTTCTTTCTATGGGGTTACTTAAAAGGCAGCGTTTATGCCACACGTCCCCAGACATTGGACGATCTGAAGCACAACATCACAAAGGAGATTCAAGCTATTGACAACAGAGTCCTCCAACGAGTGGCAGATAACATGGAACGACGTGTTGAGTTGTGCCTTATGCAGGATGGAGGACATTTTCAACATTTGCCATAGAGTAAATAATCTCCCAAAATTCCTCTGCAATTTAGGTATAATAAGTTGTCGCTAGCATAACACGTTTTGAAACAATTAATGAAAGAAATGTGTCAGCTCTATAAATCATCCTGTATATTAAATGACATGGGCCATGTCACCGGGCCATGGCCTAAGCAGTGAAATAAAATAACTATTTATATAAATGCCTGGCCGCTTTAGGTTATTATTTCCAGAATACATGAAAGTGAACTTCTTAAAAGCTTATAGGTATTTCATGTCTATGGGGTTCAAATCAGGCAGATATCTCTGACAAGTACGGATTTCCTGATGTGAAGTCAACATCGACGAATGTATACTTCTCTATACACCCCTGTTTCCACTCCCGCAGCACCTTCAGAAAGAAATTAGAAGGGGAGGAGAATTGTATGACTCAGAGCTTTCAATCTTTCACTCAGCGCAATATGTTGCGCTTATGTTTCCTTACTGCGCGTGCAGGGATGCTATGTGCTGGAACCCTATGTCTACTGCAGGTATAGATGTGACCTTAGAGTGATTCTAACTACAAAACATATGAAAAAAATTTATATAATTTTAGCCAATGAAAGCTTATTAAAAAATCTGATGTGTACTATTCACATGACTTTCTCTATATCCCTGCAACAAATTATTCTTAAAAAGCTTATACTTCTATTTGCTGTATACTAATGAGAAAAAATGAGCAGAAATGGTCTTATTACTTGCTTCTTTGTAAGCAGAAGCGAAATAAGGGACTAGCAGACGTTAAAATGATAGTCAAAAGTTGGATGCTATGCCAATGAAGCTCCTTTGTTTATATGGATAGGAGTTGACAGGTTCCTGTATGAGAAAAGTATAAGCTTTTCATAGCAGAAAACAAAAATAAGGAATGTCTGAAAAACGACCAACTCACGAAAAAAATGTATATAACATAAATTGTGTGTTTTAACGTGCTCTACATTTTTTTAGAAAGTTTTTGTCCATCTCTTACGGTTAAGCAGTTATTCAAAATTCAGTAAAATTCATCCAGAATAGACTTCTCTTCAGAGGCTATTCCATAGGTTCAAGATATACATTTTATTTGTCAGGTAAATATCTTTATTATACGAAATTTTAATCAAAATCGTTAGAGCCATTTTTGAGAAAATCAAAATTTTCGAAAAATGTTCCATGTAAAGGGTAGTTGGGGGTGTCGCATCCCCGGAAGATACTAAACTTAAATACCAAGTTTGGTATTTTACCGACTTTTCGTTTTTGAGTTATCGTGTTCACAGACACACGGACACACTGACACACGGACACACTGACACACGGACACACACACACACACATGGACCTTTTTGTGAAAATGCTTTTTTTGGATATTGGGGACCCTAAAACATATATTTCCGATGAAATCTCGGTATCGAATTTTTGGGCGGAGTGCAATACTTTCTCTATACACTATGTACATAGTGCATATAGAGAAAGTAAAAAAGGAAGGACAAGTGGTTTTCCACACCTTTTATCGCACTATAATTCACACAAAGAACGTTAGCAGCAAGTTTTATTCTGGTTTATCATAGAGGAACACATAACCTTGATTTATTTTAATATTCTCATTTTCTTCCTTAAGCGCCTCATTACGCCATAATTTGCCATTTTTACTTTCTTTATACGCACTATGTACATAATGTATAGAGAAGGTATTGCACTCCAACAAAAAATTCGATACCGAGATTTCACCAGAAATATATGTTTTAGGGTCCCCTGTATCCAAAAAAAGTAGAGTGTGTGTGTGTGTGTGTGTGTGTCCGTGTGTCCGTGTGTCCGTGTATCAGTGCGTCCGTGTGTCTGTAAACACGGTGACTCAAAAACGAAAAGTCGGTAAAATACCAAACTTGGTATTTAAGTTTAGTATCTTCCAGGGATGCGACACGAAGAATTTGAGAAAAATCCCCACCCTAAATTACCCTTTACATGGAACTTTTTTGGAAAATTTTGATTTTCTAAAAAATTGCTGTAAGGATTTTGATTAAAATGTCATATATTAAAGATATTTACCTGACAATAAAATGTATATTTTGAATTTTCTGGGAATAGCCTCTGAAGACTACTTTATTCTGGATCAATTTTACGGAATTTTGCATAACCACTAAACCGTAAGAGATGGACAAAAACTTACCACACAACAAATGTGGAGCACTTTAAAACACACAATTTATGTTTTATACATTTTTTTTCGTGGAGTTGATTGTTTTTTAGATATTCCTTGTTTTTGGTTTCAGCTATAAAAAACATGCTTTCCTTATACAGGACTGTGAACTCGTGTCCATTACAAACAAAGGAACTTCAGCCACATAGCAACCAGCTTTTGACCATCACTTTAACCTATTGTACTCCCTTATTCCGCTTTTACTTACAAGGAAACAAGTAATAAGACTTATTTCTGCTAATCTTTTAAACAATAATTTATTGCAGAGTTGTAGAGAAAGGCATGTGAATGAAACACATCAGATTTTTCTGTAGTGGAATAATTTACGCTGACGTAACAGCGCCGCAAAATCTTAATTAGAAGCGTTCATAATGGAAATTGGACATAAGCACAGTGTAGAGTGGTTGTTTCTCAGACCACCATATTAGCTCATCTGATTCATATTTTCTTGCAATTGACTGGTGTTTATGTTTCCAATTTTCATTCTGAATGAGTTATTATGCTAATGTATTTTCATTTTGTCCTATATACAGTGAAGACTAAATATAAACAATAAACTGCTGGCATGAGGTACAACTGGGATCATAGTACAGCCATAGTCTTAAAGTAAGCTGGTTCCCATGGCCACGCTCGCTAAGGCGTCTCGCTTTGGTGCAGGAGATCGTGGGCTCGAGTCCCGTCTTCGGCATGGGTATTATGTGTTTGTGCAATGTGTATATGTTTGTGTAAAGGAACAGTAAAACCAGTAGTCATACAGGGGCGAATGTAAATAGGGGATAAAAAAAAAAGCATGAACTTGGTACGGATATATAGATCTAAGAATTGAATGCGTAAATTTTATCAGCTAGTAGCAAATTTCAAACTGAATAACATAACCAATAACATTCAATAAGCAAATAAATAAATTGGACACAAAAATATGACGAACAAGGTTATAATAGAGCACTGAAAGAATCTAATGTGTTTCATTCACATGCCTTTCTCTACATCTCTGCAGTAAATTGTTAAAACGTTTATTCTTCTATTTACTTAATGCTAATCGAGAAAACACTAGCAGAGGGGTCTTATTACTTGCTTCCTTGTAAGTAGAAGGGAAACCAAGGAAATCATAGGAAATTTGAAGCTGAAACTAATTACATGAGTAAGTAAAAATCGGTTAACTCCACGAAAATAATGCGTATAACGTAACTCTACATTTTGTTACGTAAGTTTTGCCTATCTCTTACGGTATACCAGTTATGCAAAATTCCTCAAAATTCATCCAAAAAAAATATGTTCAGAGAATATTCCCAGAAAATTGAAGATATACATTTTATTTGTCATGTAAACATCTAAAATATAAGAGATTTTAATCAAAATCCTTACAGCATTTTTGGGAAAATCAAAGTTTTAACTGTTTTCCATGTAAAGGGTAGTTGGGGGTTGGTGGTTTTCTTCGTGTCGCATCCTTGGAAGATGCCGAACTTAGTTCTTTTCGTTTTTGAGTATTCTGCACGCACATACATACATTACATACATACATTACATACTTTACATGCATACTTTCCATACATACTTTACATACTTACATACATAACATACATACATTACATACATTACATACATAACATACATACATTACATACATTACATACATACTTTACATACTTACATAAATAACATACATACATTACATACATACTTTACATACTTACATACATAACATACATACATTACATACATACATTACATACATAACATACATACACACGTATGACAGAGACATGGACATTTTTCTAAAAATGCTTTTTCTGGATTCATGTGTTCTCAAAACATGTATTTTCGGTGAAATCGGTATCGAATTTTTTGGTGCAACACTGTACTTTCTCTACGCACTATGTACATAGTACGTGTAGAGAAATTAAAAACACGGTGCGGTCAAATGGTTGCATACATAATTATATCTAGTGGATGACATCAAATCTTGCATCGTAATCAGGTGCTGCTGAGAATCAGCTACGCATGTAGGAAGAACTGAAGGGGGAACTTTTTTCTTGGTTTTAAAATTGAACACATCCATCGATAACTGAAACTAGTTTCTGTAAAGATGCTTTGTTCCTACAGTATGTAGGTTTTATTTTCCAACAAAGCTGAAAATCATTTTTAGTTCTCGCAAAGAGTTAGTTTTCAGGGGCAATGCTAAAATTAGTTCCTTATTGTTATTCTTCGTTCTTTCTTTTTTCTTGAAGTTTAACGTCCGTTAATCGGATAGGTCATACCGCACGGTGAATGAACGGTATGGTCGAAATGATGTCCAAATGGACCTGCAGTCTCTAGAGCTCCACATTCATTTTCTCGGGGTGTGGGAAAACCCCACAAAAACGAATCATCAAGACGAGATTCCAACGCGGAATATCTTGAATATTGAGACATACACAAGTGACTTTAAACTTAATAATGGGAGCGAAAATCAGTTGTGGTTTAAAGAAGAGAGGACAAATAACACCGAACATGAATATCAGGAGGAAAAGGTGAAATTTGCTGATCAAGACAATCAGCAAAGGGCTTATTCAAATTCAGAAGATTTTCTAGCTGCAGTTTGCACAACAATTATTTTGTAAGAGAGTCACTTTAAATGAATTAGAGAAAAAACGATGCGCTTTAACCTGTCCAAGGAAATAAGATCAAGATAGGCAGTTCCCTGCTTCTTATCAATATACCGGAAAGGAAGCACAAGGATCAAAAAGGTATATGCGAAGGGTTCAGTAAAGAGGGAAAAGTACGGGAACTTGGAAAAGGCTTGAAACAATCTTAACATTAAAGGTTGGAGAACACTTAGATTAGGTGTATTAAAGGGATTGTAAATCCTAAAAGAACTTAAAATCAAAAGCACGTGAATAGCAGGGAGACACACTGACAAAAGTGCAAATTCTCGCTAATTACATAGAAACTCTAGGTAAATCCCTCAAGAAAGAGAAAAAAGAGGTTTCGGTTAAAATTTGGTACCACCTACTTACCACCGATTCTTGTAATATATATTTTCCCCTTGAATTTATTTTTATTGCTTCATTTGTATACCTTATTTTAACTTTTATTATCATACCGGGAGCTTTGACTTGAGAAACAACTGCTAGTGTTTCCTGGCGGAATTGTAGGCTTTCTTAACTTTTGTTTTTTTTTTCAGTTTTGTTCTATTAAACACAAATTGACTCTCATTAATTTCAGACTCAAGGAATGATTCTGAATAAAGAAAACTTTTCCGCCCCACCCGGGAATCGAATCCGGAACATCTGGATGAGAAATCTAAACGGTGACCATCACAAAGGCAATGTGCAGAATTACTATGCTCCTCCCAGAAATAAAATATGATGATACCCAAAATTCATTAAATTTCAAGATCTACTGAACCAAAAACAGTTTCGCAAAAGTTTGTTTGTACGAGCGTGCGCGCGCGTGTGTGTGTGTGTGTGTGTGTGTGTGTGTGTGTGTGTGTGTGTGTCGTATTCTATGTTTAATCATCTGGTTTAAAACGTTTGAATCACTTAGGAAGCAATTGTCAAAGCTAACAACTCTAGAGGTGCAAATCCCATAATGTACTCCAGACAGATCGGTTAGGGTATGCAAATAAAGCATTTTTATAAAAAGTTCCATGTGTGTCTGTGAACACGATAACTCAAAAACGAAAAGTCAGTAAAATAACAAACTTGGTATTTAATTTTAGTATCTTCCAGGGATGCGACACGAAGATTTTGAGAAAAATCCCCCCAAAAGTTTGATTTTCTCAAAAATGGCTCTAACGATTTTGATTAAAATATCGTATATTAAAGATATTTACCTGACAAATAAAATGTATATCTTGAATTTTCTGGGAATAACTTCTGAAGACCATTTTATTCTGGATGAATTTTACGAAATTTTGCATAACAGCTAAAGCTTAAGAGATGGACAAACATTTACAACAAAATGTAGAGCACGTTAAAACACACAATTTTCTCATACGGGAATTTGTCAACTCCTGTCCATACAAACAAAGGAACTTTAATCTCATAGCAACGAGCTTTTGACTATCACTTTAACCTATGGTACTCCCTTATTTCGCTACTACTTACAAGAAATCAAGTGATAAAACTATTTCTGCTAAGTTTTTCTCGATTAGAGTGAAGTAAATAGAAGTATAAGCTTTTGAACAATAAATTGAAACTGAGATGTACAGAAAGTTATGTGAATGAAACACATCAGTTCTTTGTTCTATACAAGGATAGCGAATAACACTGATTGGGAAAACAACACACTTCAGCTGACAATCAAACCTAAGGCCTCTGGATGTACGCTAATCTGTAGATCACAGAGACGGTCAATCACTAGCATTTCCTAATTTGCTGGCTAATGAGCTAATATTACTTTTTACTTTCTCTATACGCACTATGTACATAGTGTATAGAGAAAGTATTGCACTCCACCCAAAAATTCGATACCGAGATTTCACCGGAAATATATGTTTTAGGGACCCCAATATCCAAAAAAAAGCGTTTTCACAAAAATGTCAGTGTGTGTCCGTGTGTCTTTGAACACGATAACTCAAAAACGAACAGTCAGTAAAATACCAAACTTGGTATTTAAGTTTAGCATCTTCCAGGGATGCAACACAAAAATTTTGAGAAAAATCACCCCACCCCAACTACCCCTTACATGGAACTTTTTTCGAAATTTTTGATTTTCTCAAAACTGGCTCTAACGATTTTGATTAAAATTTCGTATATTAAATATATTTACCTGACAAATAAAATGTATATCTTCAATTTTCTGGGAATAGCTTCTGAAGAGTAGTTTATTCTGAATGAATTTTACTCTATTTTGAATAACTGCTAAACCTAAGAGATGGACAAAATCTTACTACACAAAAATGTAGAGCACTTTAAAGTACACAATTTATGTTATATACATTTTTTTCGTGGAGTTCGTCGTTTTTGAGACATTCCTTATTTTTGGTTTCTCCTATGAAAGACGTATACTTTTCTCATACAGGAACTTGTCAACTCCATATAAACAAAGGAATTTCATTGACATAGTAACCAGCTTTTGACTATCACTTTAAGCTATGGTAGTCCCTTATTTCGCTTCTACTTACACGGAAGCAAGTTTTAAAACTATTTCTACTAATTTTTTCTGATTAGCATAAAGTAAATAGAAGTATAAGCTTTTTAAGAATAATTTGTTGCAGGGATATAGAGAAAGTCATGTGAATGGTACACATCAGATTTTCATAGCAGGTTCCCAGTACGGGAGATGGAAAATTTATTTCATTCCATCCAAAACTTTGATATCCAGTTTTCTAGAAATATACCATTTGAGATCCCAAACTAAAAGACACTGTTTAGAAGAAAGGCTGTGCGTGCGTGCGTGCGTGCGTGCGTGCGTGCGTGTGTATGTGAACAGTATAGCTCAAAAACTAAAATTGGGTCAAATACCTTCCTTATATTTCAGTTCAGCATACCCCAACTATCGTTTATAATTTTTCAAAAACCCTCTTAAGATTTTAATTGAAATATATTTTTATGAAGTCTGAAATGTATAATTTCAATTTTCTACGAATATCTTCCCAAGACCTTTTTGTTCAGAATAAACTTTGTAAAATGGGTAAACCGTGAGAGATGTACGTACATAACTCATAACAAATAAAAAATGTACATGTCGTTAAAGCTCACACTTTATATCAATTATTATTATCTCTATACGTACTATGCACATAATGTATAGAGAAGGTATTGCACTCCATCCAAAAATTCGATACCGAAATTTCACAGGAAATATATGTTTTAGGGTCCCCTGTATCCAAAAAAGCATTTTCAGATAAAGGTCCGTGTGTGTATGTCCGTGTGTTCGGTGTCTGTGAACACGATAACTCAAAAACGAAAGGTCGGTAAAATACCCAACTTGGTATTTAAGTTTAGTATCTTCCAGTGATGCGACACGTAGATTTTGTGAAAAATCTCCCCACCCCAAACTACCCTTTACATGGAACTTTTTTCGAAAGTTTTGGATTTCTCAAAAATGGCTCTAACGATTTTGATTAAAATTCCGTATGTTAAAGATTTTTACCTGACAAATAAAATGTATATCTAGACTTTTCTGGGAATATCCTCTGAAGACCACTTTATTCTGGATGAACTTTATGGAATTTTGCAGAACTGCTAAACATTAAGAAATGGACAAAAACTTACAACTTAAAAAATGTAGAGCACCTTAAAACACACAGTTTATCTCATATGCATTTTTTTCGTGGAGTTGATCGTTTTTGAGATACTCAGGTTTCAGCTTTAAAAAGCCTTTACTTTTCCACACAGGAATTTAACAATTCCTGTCCATATAAACAAAGGAACTTTAGTCACATAGCAACCAACTTTAGACTATCACTTTAACTAATAGTACTCCGTTATATCACTTCTACTTACAAGGAAGCAAGTAATAAGACTATTTCTGCTAATTTTTTCTCGATTAGCATGAAGTAAATAGAAGCATACACTTTTTAACAATAATTTGTTGCAGAGATGTAGATAATGTCATGTGAATGGGACACATCAGACATTTTAAAAGAAATATTTCATTTGTTATATGCACTCTATGTTGTGAACTAGTTTTACACTTAGGCGAAACCATTGACATCGCACACTTTCATCAGTTTAATTAACGGTTCGCTGTAACATTAAATACCCAAAGCATCTCCTCATTAGCGTGCTATGGCATTCTACTTCACTAAAAAGGAGGGGGGAAAAGGCGACTGGTGTAGCAGTTTACGTTTATTAATAACTTTTAGGGTGGAGGGGGGGATCCCGCTCAGAGAGTGCTCGAGATTAAAGATGCTAATTAGTTCAAAGCACTCCATTCGTTAAAGCTGCCTTTTTCGGTTAATTGTGCGATTATTCGTTTTATTCTTTTGACATCAGTCTCTGGCTTTTAGCAGACCGCTCAAGTCACCGCTGGCCTGAATCAAAAAGGAAATTTTTTGCACTTGGGCGCATGAAAATGATGCAACATTTAATGCAAATTAGCTTAGTTCTGATGACATACAAATGTTTACTTTCTCTATACTTGCTATGTACATAGTGTATAGAGAAGGTACTGCATTCCACCCAAAATTCGATACCGAGATTTTACCGGAAATACAAGTTTTAGGACCCTCTGAATAAAAAAAAAAACATTTTGGAAGAAGATCCGTGTGTGTGTCCCTGAACACGAAAACTCAAAAACGAAAAGTCGGTAAAATGCCTAATTTTGATTTTCTAAAAAATGACTCTAAAGATTTTCATTAAAATATCGTATATTAAAGATATTTACCTGACAAATAAAATGTATATCTTCAATTTTCTGGGAATAGCCTCTGAAGACTACTTAATTCTGGAGGAATTTTGCATAACTACTAAACCGTAGAGCACGTTAAAACACACAATTTATGCTATATACATTTTTTTTCGTGGAGTTGATTGTTTTTGAGATAACCCTTGTTTTTGGTTTCAGCTTTGAAAAACTTATACTTTTGTCATACAGGAATTTGCCAACTCCTGTCCATACAAACAAAGGAACTTCAGTCACATAGCAACCAGCTTTTGGCTTTCACTTTAACCTATGGTACTCCCTTATTTTGCTTCTACTTACAATAAAGCAAGAAATGAGAATATTTCCGCTAATTTTTCTCGATTAGCATGAAATAAATGAAAGAATAAGCTTATTAACAATAATTTGCTACAGAGATATAGAGAAAGTCATGTGAATGGATCACATCAGATTTTTTCTTTCTCTACACGACTATGTAGATAGTGTATAGAGAAGGCAATTGCATTCCACTCAAAAATACGATACTGAGATTTCACCGAAAATACATGCTTTAGGACCCCCTGAATCCAAAAAAAGCATTTTTGGAAGAAGAACCGTGTGTGTGTGTGTGTGTGTGTGTGTGTGTGTGTGTGTGTGTGTGTCCGTGAACACGATAACTCAAAAACGAAAAGTCGGTAAAATACCAAACTTGGAATTTAAATTTAGTATCTTCCAAGAATGCGACACGAAGATTTTCAAGAAAATCCCCCCACTCCCAGCTACCCTTTACATGGAACTTTTTTCGAACATTTTGATTTTCTAAAAAAATGGCTCTAACGATTTTGATTAAAATATCGTATATTAAAGATATTTGCCTGACAAATAAAATTTGTATCTTGAATTTTCTGGGAATAGCCTCTAAAGACTACTTTATTCTGGATGCATTTTACGGAATTTTGCATAACTGCTAAACCGTAAGAGATTGACAAGAACTTACCATACAAAAATGTAGAGCACCTTAAAACACACAATTCATGTTTTATACCTTTTTTTTCGTGGAGTTGATCGTATTTGAGTGATTCCTTGTTTTTGGTTTCAGCTTTGAAAAATATATTTTTCTTATACAGGAATTTGTCAACTCCTGTCCATACAAACAAAGAAACTTCAGTCACATAGCAACCAGCCTTAGACTATCACTTTAGCCTATGATACTCCCTTATTTAACTCCTACTTACAAGTAATAGACCATTTCTGCTAATTTTTTGTCGATTGTCATGAAGTAAATAGAAGTTTAAGCTTTTTAATAATAATTTGTCGCAGAGATGTAGAAAAAGTCAAGTGAATGGAACACATAAGATTTTTTAACTTCTATCTCTTCATATTTTTCAAAATCTTCTATATGCAAGGAATTAAGCATAAGTGCATATTCTGGTCTTCTCAAACTTGGACCTATGAGGGAGATAGCCAAGAGAAGGTATATTTATTTTTATCAACTTTCACTAAAAAATCCCAGCTTGATCAATAATAACAATGAGATTTTGGCCCCTTTAATGTCATAAGATCGATTTAGTTTTATAGCGGGTTTCCTCATTTTTCTTTTCCCAAGGGCAATATCGTGTCAGAAAGCTCTTTTCATTGATTTAAATATTATTTCTACATTCATATCCATTTCACTTAATTTAAGAATGTGTTATTTGTATTTATCCTTTTCCAATGTTACTATGTTAACTTGATTAATTTGGGCATTTAAAAAATTTAACATGCTTTTATGTGATTTTGAGCAACCAGAATAATCGTCAATCATTCCGCATTAACTATATTAATTTGCGTACGATACATACATTTTACTAAATACCAGTTTCACATTTCTACATTTGCCCAAATTAGCCTTTATGCGGCGAATACTAATAACACAAGCATGAAAGCCATTTTGGAATAAATTCGCTCTCAAAAAGGCGCCAGTATTAACGAAACGGCTACCCTATTATGTAAACAAAATGCTAGGCAGCTGTGCATTCATTATCTTGCCTCTCCTACCAATGATCCCAATTACTGCGCCAATTCTATACACGTTTTGTATTATAAAAGAATATCAGACCTATAAATCAAAGCGGGAATGCTAATTCACCTCAGCACCCATAAAACGCGACATTTCAATTGGTGGAAAACATGAAATTATGATGTGGCACGAAGTCAAGCATTCAGTTCACAAAACTTAATGTGCATCATATTTACAACTTATCTTTCACTTCACGTAAGTAAAATATTAAAACAAAAGGAGGAAGAACACTTCCGACACCAGAGAGAGTAAGAACAGAAACAAATGAATATTAATCAGTAATTAAGCCTGTAAAGGGTGCTTGAAATGGGCTCACTGAAAGGACCAAGGATAAAACTCGACATAAGCGGATTATATTACCCTCGTTGCCAGATATGGTAGGCTAATGTCTGAGAGCAGAATACATATGAAAGAGCAGGAGGATATCCGAGCATAAAGCAGATAGTTCGATGCGCCTTACTCTATATGCTAACAGTAACACACGAGAGTAAAACGTGTAATCTAAAATACTCCAGTTTGTTGAAGTCAGTTTGGAAGTGACTAACCTTACCTCCATAATAATAATAATAAAAAAAATACTTTTCTAAATTACACAGATCATATAACTGCTTATACTTACAGTATTAAACTTAAAGAAGAGTTTATTTCATTACTTACATTAAATAATATAAATAGGATTGAGAAAAATGAAAATACTATTAATCAGTTTAAAGGTTGAGAGATAACGAGATATAAGTTACATTAATAATTTTAGCTAAATCTAAAATTAAATTCTTAATATTTAAGATATTGTCAAAGGGCAGTACATGACATTTCAAATATTTATAAAAAATGCAATGTGTTCCATTCACATAACTTTCTCTATATCTCTGTAAGAAATTATTATTAATAAGCTTATTCTTCTATCTATTTCACGCTAATGAGATAAACATTAGCGGAAACGAACATATTCCTAGCTTCTTATAAGGGAAATAGGGACTATACTAGGCTAAACCGACAGTCAAATGTTTTAAAATGTGGTTACTATGGGACTGAAATCCGTTTCTTTGCCTGGCCAGGAGTTGACAAGTTCTTGTATGAGAAAAAATTAATATACGACATTTTAATCAAAATCGTGCAAGCCATTTGTGAGAGATTCAAAAATTTCGAAAATTGTTGCATGTGCATCGTAGTTGGGGGTGGGGGGATTTTCTTGAAAATTTTCGTGTCCTATTCTTGGCAGATACAAGTTTGGCATTTATCGGACTTTTTGAGCTATGCTATCCACAGACATACAAACATATTTCTAAAAATGTTTTTTATCCATGGGTCTCAAAACATGTATGTTTTGGTGAAATCTAGGTATTGAATTTATGGATGGAATACAATAGGTACCTTCTCTATACCTATGTATACCCGTGGACAGAGACATCGCAAGATTCCATGTTTTGAACGAAGAGCTGTGTTCAAAATGCACACGAAAGAAATGAAGCATAGTCTGGAACCTTCAGCGCAGCGCAATAACTAACTTATGAGTATGAAAACAGATGTCAGAACAATCTTATGCTGGCAAGAGGTTAAGGAGGCCTTGCTTTTCCTCATAAGTTCCCATGTTCAAAACTCGGGTTGCTTGTCATTTTTTTATGTTTGTCAATTTTATGACTAGATATGTAGAATATAATATTGCATTGATATAACTTTGGTAAATTGCAGTTATGCGCCTGTCGGTGGCGCGAGAACATAATTCTGCTGCCACCCGTGTAAAATAACTAAAAATAATGTAAATGAGCTATTATCTTCTAAAACTAAAACAAAAAATAAAAAATCTGATGTGTTTAATTCTTCTTTCTGCATTTCGTTATTCGAGGTACTCATTAGCACAATGTTCTTATTACTTAGTTCCGTATAAGTAGGAAGAAAATAAGGGAATACACTAGGCTAAACTAATAGTCAAATGTTTTAAAAGCTGTCGTTACGCGATTGTCATTATAAATCGCTTCTTTTCTTGGCCAGGAGTAGAACAAAACGGACACTTCCGTCTGAGAAAAGTGTAAGTACTTCACAACTGAAACTAATAACAATGAGTACCTCGCAAACGGTAAGCTCCACAAGAAAAATGTATATGACATAACTTGTGTATTTTAAAAAAAACTACATTTTAGGTATAGTAAGTTTTTGTCTATCTCTTACGGTTTAATAGTTATGCCAAATTAAGCAAAATTCATCCAGAATAAACAGGTCTTCAGAGGCTATTCCCAGAAAATTTAAGATATACATTTTATTTGTCAGGTACATATCTTTAATATACGATATTTTAATCAAAATCGTTAGAGCCATTTTTGAGAAAAACATAATTTTCGAAAAAAGTTCCATGTAAAGGGTAGTTGGGGGTGGGGGGATTTTTCTCAAAACCTTCGTGTCGCATCCCTGGAAGATAAACTTAAATACCAAGTTTGGTATTTTACAGACTTTTCGTTTTTGAATTATCGTGTTCACAAACACACAGTCACACACACAGGCACACACATATACGGACCTTTTTGTGAACATGCTTTTTTTGGATATTGAGGACCCTAAAACATATATTTCAGGTGGAATCTCGGTATCGAATTTTTGGGTGGAGTGCAATACATTCTCTATACACTATGTACATAGTGCGTATGGAGAAAGTAAAAAAAGTTTGCTGCTTGCAATAAGCGGACCTACGGAGTAACCTACGTTTTGCCACAGCGCTACAGTGAATGCACATGAAAGGTGGCAGATTTGGTAATGCCGTACAACACAAACTATATTATGTTTTTTAACATGTCGCTATATGACTACCTTGTAAGTTAAAGCAACATAAAATAAATAAATTAAAAAAATATATTATGTTGTGTTCTTAATATTGAGTTTGCTGTTGAAGAAGCTTAAGTTCTGTATTTGGTTGTGATTATTGATCATTTATTAATATTTTTTTTTACAAATAAGTACAGTTCCGGAGGCTTATCAGGACTTCGGCGCTGTATCCCTTTTTACCTTCTCTAGCCCCGTATGTACAATGTACATAGGGATAGAGAAGTATTGTATTCCACCCAAAAATTCGAAACCGAGATTTCACCAGAAATATATGTTTTAGGACTCCTTGTATCCAAAAAAAGCATTTTCACAAAAAGGTCCCTGTGTGTGTGTCTGTGAACACGATAGCTGAAAAACGAGAACTAGCTAAAATACCAAACTTGGTATTTAAGTTTAGTATCTTCCAGGGATGCGACACGAAGATTTTGAGAAAAATCCCCACCCCAAACTACCCTTTACATGGAACTTTTTTCGAAAATTTTGATTTTCTTAAAAATGGCTCTAACGATTTTGATTAAAATACCGTATATTAAAAATATTTACCTGACAAATAAAATGTTTATCTTGAATTTTCTGGGAATAGCTTCTAAAGACCTGTTTATTCTGGATGAATTTTGCATAACTAGTAAGCCGTAAGAGATAGACAAAGACTTACTATACAAAATATGTAGGTCTTGTTAAAATACACAAGTTATGTCATATACATTTTTTCGTGGAGCTTACCATTTTCATGGTATTCATTGTTACTAGTTTCAGTTGTGAAGTAGTTATACTTTTCTCAGACGGGAATGTCCGTTTTTCTTTTGTTCTACTCCTGGACAAGAAAAGAAGCGATTTGAAATGAAAATCTCATAACGACAGCTTTTAAAATATTTGACTATCGATTTAGCCTAGTGCATTCCCTTATTTTCTTCCTACTTATAAGGACCTAAGTAATAAGAACATTGTGCTAATGAGTACTTCGATTAGCAAGGTGCAGAAAGAAGAAGTATCTTATGTATGAAGTTTGTAGAACAGCTAGAGAAAGTCATACGAGTGTAACACATAAGATCTTTTCTGCGTTTTTTTCCAGTTTCCTACATTTCCTTAGTTTACCTTATGATTCTTAACATTTTCCTTTTACATATACATACACAAACATATACACATTTACAAACACAGAAACACCCATGTCCAAGGTGGGACTCGAACCCACGATCCTGTGCACCATGAAGCACCAAAGCGAGAAACTTTCGCGAGCGCGGCCACCGGGATTTGGAGGTTGTTGCTGCCACTATACAACTATATTGTGGATGATGTAAACAAGGCGCTGTGATGTGTAGAACTGAAAACTAATTTGTTGAATCAGACATGTACCATTTTTTTGTCCGCGTGTGTACATCGTTCGTGTAAAGAAAGTATTTAAACGATATTAGCTACTATGGTGCTACATCAGGACAATCTAAAGTAAACCAAAACCATTTACGAGAAAAAAATATATTAAACGTAAAAAAATCATTCCAGTTTTATGAGAGGAGAGTTGATCCAAGTCTACAACAGCGGTAGACAAAAATGTCTTAAAAAGCATAACAAAATAGTTTGCCAGAGGTAAAAAATTGACAATATTACTGAAGGTAATAAAACTGAGTACAACTTGAAAATGAGTGATATAGACGTTATTTAATGCAGTGGTGTTCTGTAAGCGAATTTGAACAAAGTATGTTAACAACATTCAAGTTAGTTTAAAAGTAGTACAGAATTATAAGTAGCCAGGGTAGAGGTCCTCCTACACATTTTCGATTGTAGGCGGACAATTAAAATTACGTAGTTGGTACTTTATGCACAAGGGTTTGATATCATTTGTCGATAAAGTTTAACTTGTTTAAATAAACGTAGTTAAGATAAATAAAGTCCACTGCAGCTGAATATTTCCCAACCGAGGTTCCCTTTGCTAGTTAAAATAAACAGTGCAATGAAATATATGCGTAATTGGCTGCAAATTGGGGGATGGAGATAAATGTACTGCTTTTTTTAATTCGATTTCATAGCCATTAGCAGCGGAATACAACCATAAAGAATCCAGAATAGTGGTGAAAACCTTACTAAAGGCGTATGAACCCCTATTCTAAGCGTTCGGATAATGGTTTGTGATGGCGCTTGTCACGTGATAGACCGAGTTTCAAATACCCCACTGGATATTAACATTTTTTCTACCTCAACAAATGGATTAACCGTTTTTTCAACTATCTGAAACTCGACCGAAGGCTATAAAATTGAATCATTTTCAGGAACTGCTTTTAAAAACATTTTGCTGTACTCACCATAAAGTTTAGGTGTTCACGGATCTCTGAAAGAGTTTTCACAGCTATAAATTATCCCTGTTATCTGCACATTTTTGAAATTGTAATGCATTGACTCTCACTCCATCCTCACCTGGGAAGTATTAGGTTGTCTCTTAAGTAAAATCGGCTTTTTGATTTTAGTGTTTTGAACATTAATTGGGTTTCTTTGGTATGGCAATACTATTTACAGGATGCCATGGCTAGTGTTGCGTACATTGCGAGCATGTATCAGTCTTCAGTTATTAATAAACAATCACAAAATAGAGAAAAGAGTTTGAATTTACAGTCCTTCTAAAGCACTACTGGAAACAAGATTATAAAACCACTGCCGCAGCTCGAAGAATATGTGAAGTGGAAGGAGAAGGTATCGTTAGTGAGCATGTGGCACAACGATGGTTCCAACGTTTCAACAATGGAGACGAAAACACTAAAGATTTACCACGTTCTGGAAGACCTTAAGTATGAAATACTGAGGATACATGCCAAGTTTTGCAAGAAAATCGACAAAAAAGTACCCTTAAGCTTTCAGAAGAACTTAGTGCATCAAAAGATACCATACATCGCCACTTTAAGACACTTTGAAAATCATACAGAAGCTGTAGATCTGTACTTCATGAACTGACTCCTCAACAGGCTCAACGTAGAGTGGATATCTGCCGTCAGCTTATCCGTAATCCCGTGGATGATACATTTGTCAGGAGAATTGTCACTTGTGATGAAAAATGGGTATATTACCGAAACCCTGATGCCTCGAAACAGTGGCTTGATCCCTGCCAACCTGCCAAAGTCATCGTTAAAACAAATCTTTCGGTCCCATAGTAAAACTGTGTGTCTGGTGGAATTTTGAAGGTGTGATTCAATGGCAGTTTGTCCAAACGGGCGAGCGATTGATGCGGGTCCTTATTTTCAACATCTTGAACGAGTTCATGAAATTTTGAGACGGAGATACCCAGCATTAGTTCACTGAAATAGAGTTTCATTGCAACAGGACAATGCAATACCCCATACTGCATGAACAATCCTGTAAAACATTCAGGAATTTGGAGAAATCGAACTGCTACTACACCCAGCATTCAGCCCTGATCTCGCACCATCTTTTTCGATCCATGGCTCATTTTCTATGTGGAAGACATTTTGACAACATTGCAGCAGTGCAAGTGGGTCTCACCGAATTCTTCGCATCAAAAACCAGAGATTGTTACCATCGTGGGATAATAAACCTTGCTGAAAGATGGCTCAAGACCATAGAAGCTAATGGTCTGTACTTTGAAGATTAGTTAATAGCTTGACAGAACACATTTCAAATAATTGTTTTTCTTAAAAATCGACATTACTTATGAAACAGTATCTATTGTTCAAAGTCACTATATTGGCGAAAATTGTTTAGATGATTTTGTAAATCACCTTGAAGATCAATATGGAATTGATCTAACATACAAAGGCCTGCTGATATATACAAACTTGATTTATGTAACTTCCATGATTCATTTTCAATCAATTTTCCGGTTACGCCAAAATCTATTGTACCTAAGAGACGTGCTTTCTTGAAACTATAAAAATGTGCATGCATCAGCAAGTGTCTTATGTGTTTGAGCCGTCTTG
The DNA here is from genome assembly GCA_030762935.1 of Hymenopus coronatus. NCBI lineage: Eukaryota > Metazoa > Arthropoda > Insecta > Mantodea > Hymenopodidae > Hymenopus > Hymenopus coronatus. The sequence goes on from CM060889.1 coordinate 28,067,059, forward strand.
ATTTTATCTATTTAGTTTCATTCTTATAACCTCCTATAGTTCAAACTGATATCGTCCGTTTACTTTAAAAACTTGTACTGCTATCCTGTATTGAATTTGTGACACATCTGGTCTCATAAAATACTCCCAAATTTTCTGTTATTTTTATTTTACAAGGGATTGACTTTCTCTACCTGTTCTGCAAACTATTATTACAAAAGATTCGTTTTCTATAGCATGTTAATACAGATAAACATTAGCAGATAACTTTTATTACTTGCTTTCTTTTAAGCAATTGGTAAATAAGGGGATAAGCTAGGCTAAAATGATTGTCAAAACTTTTAAAAAATGGTCGCTATGTGAACAATTATAGTTCTGTTTGCATTGCACGGCCAGCAGTAAAACATAAGCGAGATGAAAGAAAGGTGTTTTCCCGTTTGAGAAAAGTTACGTGATTTAAAATTTAAACCAATAACAAGCAATATATAGGAAACGATCAAGTCCACAAAAGGTAGATATATGATATAAATTTCATGTGTTAACGAGATGAACATGTTTTGTGTAGTAAGTTTTTGTACATGTCTTACAGTTTACCAGTTGGAAAAAATTCATCTAGAATGAAGAGGTCTACAGAGGATGTCCAGAAAATTCAAGATGTATATTGTCATTAAATATCTTTAATATACGGTATTTTAATCAAAATCTTTAGAGCCATATTTGAGAAAAAAAAAATTTAAAACCTTTTTTTTCCCCCTTTCATGTGAAGATAGTTTGAAGCGGGGAGATTTTCTTCAAAATGTTCATGACGCATCCTTGGAACATTCTAATCCTGAATACCAAGTTTGATATTTAGCGGTATTTTCTTTTGAGCTATGTTGTCAAACACACACCTTTTTCTAAAATGCTTTTGACTCAGGGGACCTCAAAACACGTAACTCCGATGAAAGTTCGTATCAAATTTTTGAATGGAATACAATAATTTCTGCTGTAAAAATCCTTAGCATGGCTTGCTTCGGAAGGGAAGTAAAGCCGTTAGTCCTGTGTCGTAGATTTAGGCACGTAAAAGAACCTCAAGCCTGATAGAAAGGCCTCTGAGCAAAATTAAGCGGTCTTTCACGCCCAATTTTGAATGGGACGCTGAGAACCGCAGTAGTTACAGAGCGTCCATAAGTAACACGCCATTTACATTTTACAGATACTAAAATTGTCGTTATTATTGACAGAACTTAGAAAACTCCTTGCAACATAAAATTAAAGACAAAACTTGGTCTTGTAAAACAAGCCTAAGAAAGTAATCTGTTAAATTAATAAAAACAATAGTCATTAAATCACACAGTTGCTTACCGAAATAGTCGTTACTGTCCAAACCAGTAGCTTCGCAGGGAAAAGAATGAGTTTTGAATATTAAACTTATGGAATATGATAATGGGATAATGGAAGCTAATGGAATATTAAGTGTATATATACAGACACCTTAAGCTTGGGTCATAACTGGTGAGTAAACAACAATAATGCATATATTGGCAATGCGTGCTAGAGAAAAATAATCTGATGTGTTCCATTCACATGACATAAGCTTATCTTTTATTTATTTCATGCTAATCGAGAAAAGCTAGCAGAAATAGTCTTATTTCTTGCTTTATTCTAAGTAGAAGCGAAATAAGGGAGTACTATAGGTTAAAGTGAAAGCCAAAAGCTGGCTGCTATGTGACTGATGCTCCTTTGTTTGTATGGACAGGAGTTGACAAATTCCTGTATGAGAAAAGTATAAGTTTTTCAAAGCTGAAACCAAGAAAATGGAATATCTCAAAAACGATCAACTCCACGAAAAAAAATGTATATAACATAAATTGTGTGTTTTAACGTGCTCTACATTTTGTGTCTGTTAAGTTTTTGTCCATCTCTTACGGTTTAGCAGTTATTCAAAATTTAGTAAAATTCATCCAGAATAAACTACTCTTCAGAGGATATTCCCAGAAAATTCAAGATATACATTTTATTTGTCAGGTAAATATCTTTAATATACGACATTTTAATCAAAATCGTAAAGCCATTTTTGAGAAAATTAAAATTTTCGAAAAAAGTTCCATGTAAAGGGTAGTTTGGGGTGGGGGATTTTTCTCAAAATCTTCGTGTCGCATCCCTGGAAGATACTAAACTTAAATATCATGTTTGGTATTTTAGCTACTTTTCGTTTTTGAGTCATCGTTTTCACAGACACACGGACACACGGACACACACACACACACACACACACACACACACACACACACACACACACACACGGACCTTTTTAGAATTTTTTTTTTTTAGATAAAGGGGACCCTAAAACATATATTTCCGGTGAAACCTCGGTATCGAATTTTTTGGTGGAGTGCAATACATTCTCTATACACTATGTACATAGTGCCTATAGAGAAAGAAATAAGCAAGAATATTTTTCCGGTTCATACTCATTGGCCATTTCAACACTGTAAATGCACCGTGTAATGGCAGAATACAAAAACCTACAGTAATGGTACCCTTTAGTGTCCATTCAGCCCAAGTGTCTTCTTCAAGAATTACCTCTGTCCTTGTAGGATTCGCACCCCCAAGTTTTGCAAGCAATTCTTTGGTCCAGTGTTCTGCCCAAATGCACTTATATGTAAAACTGTCAAGATTTTCACAAAGTTGTTATTTTAGATCAAAAAGTAATTTCTATGTCACATAAATTATTTATGGCCCTTCGGTATGTAACCAAACCCGAAGCAGAATCTTGGATGATCTCTTAGATTTACAAAAATATTCAATTCACCGTGTAACAGTAAACCACACATTCACGTGGGCACGCTTGAAAAATGCACACTGCATCCTAATACAACCCAATTATATAGAATATATTGATAACTAGGTTGATAGCACCAGGCGTTGCCCAGGGTTTGATGGTTTATCCCCATAGCTTTAGGTTGTACTTGGAAATAAATTTCCATGTTTTTGGAGGTATTTAAAAATGACACTTAAACAGAAAATTAAACTCTGAGGCCACTACAAAGAAAGAAATAGAAAAATCTGATGTGTTACAATGACAAGACTTTCTCCAGCTGTTCTATAAACTTCATACATAAGATTCTTCTTCTTTCCGCACCTTGCTAAACGTGGTACTCATTAGCACAATGTTCTTATTACTTAGTTCCATATAAGTAGGAAGAAAATAAGGGAATACACTAGGCTAAACCGAAATGTTTTAAAAGCTGTCGTTATGCGATTGTCATTACAAATCATTTCTTTTCTTGACTAGGAGTAGAACAAAAGAAAAACGGACATTCCCGTCTGAGAACAGTATAAATACTTCACAACTGAAACTAATAACAATGAATACCTCGAAAACGGTAAGCTCCACGAGAAAAATGTATATGACATAACTTGTGTATTTTAACAAGACCTACATTTTTGGTATAGTAAATTTTGTCTATCTCTTACGGTTTACTAGTTATGCCAAATTAAACAAAATTCATCCAGAATAAACAGGTGTTCAGAAGCTATTCGAAAAAATTCAAGATATACATTTTAATTGTTAGGTAAATATCTTTAATATGTGATATTTTAATCAAAATCGTTACAGCCATTTTTAAGAAAATCAAAATTTTCGAAAAAAGTTCCATGTAAAGGATAGTTTGGGGTAGGGGGATTTTTCTCAAAATCTTCGTGTCGCATCCCTGGAAGATACTAAACTTAAATACCAAGTTTGGTATTTTAGCTACTTTTCGTTTTTGAGTTATCGTGTTCACAGGCACACGGACACACACATACATACATACACATACACACACACTCACACGGACCTTTTTCTCAAAATGCTTTTTTTGGATACAGGGGGTCCTAAAACGTGTATTTCCGGTGAAATCTCGGTATCGAATTTTTGGGTGGAATGCAATACTTCTCTATCCCTATGTACTTGTACATATGGGGCTAGAGAAAGTAATAAAAACTACTATACAAAAACACTGTTGAACAGCTATAAATACCACCGTTTGTAATGCGATTTCTAATGAATGCAGCGAAGCGACTTCTACGTTTACACATTCTGATTGCCTCGTCGGTATTTATAGAGATAATCTCCGTTGGAAAGTAATAATTGCAAACTTTTCTATCCTCAGGCAGCAACGAACATAAGACTTCTAAGAAGCGCACAAAAAACAAATACAAAGAAAAGTAAAAATTGACGGAGAAATAGTAGTGTAATTAATAATAATAATAATAGTAATAATAATAATAATAATAATAATAATAATAATTGGTAACTCGTTTGGTTATTTGACGATATTACCTATGCCTACAATCGTATTTGTCAGTTACGTGTTTCTTTTTACTTTCTCTAGCCCCTATGTACAATGTGCACAGTGGATAGAGAAGGTATTGCATTCCAGCCAATAATTCGATGTCGAGATTACATCAGAAATATATGTAGGTTTTTGGGTTCTCTGAGTCCCAAAAAAGCATTTTTACTTTCTGTAGCCCCACATGCACAATACACATAGCGGATACAGAAGGTATATTTAAGTTTGGTTTTCGAAGGCACACTTTCAGCTACTGAAAAGAGGCGTAGTAAACATTACTCACGCCAACCTTCACAAACTCATGTTAACAGGTGTTATAGTTGATGAACCGGCATTTTGTGATTGCCATTGACAATACTACACATTGACGGATCATTGGTTTGACGTCCGTCAAGCTAAATTTGCCATTAGTTGGAAAAAACCCATCATGAGAATAATACACAAATTCGGCAGATCACAAATTTGTGAGAATGGCTGAACTTCATGGAAGACTTCATTCCGCAATAATTCTCTTCAGGGTAAGAATTCGAAATAACCTGTATATCACGCTGACGTGTTGCGAACAACAGTAGAATTGACCCCGGATTTGAAATTGAGTCAAGTTCATCTGTACTATGACAATTTTAGTCTCCGCACTGTTCTGGGCCTTAAACCAATTTACGCCTAATCATAGTGACCGTTACATTCTGCTTTGTAACCTTCCAATAATAATTCACCACTGACGTGAATGAGAGAGCCGCAAGGGCGAGCATGGTGTAAATACGGCTCATTTATATTTAAAAACTGTATTACCCGGGCTGTTGTGTGGTGCTCGTAGGTTAAAATGTGAACCATACGTTTCGTCGACTTCTACGGTCAGCATCTTCAGTGGCAGCCATGTATGAGGTGAATACGATGCTGGAGAGGAATGCCTGCTATTTATTCTCATCATTTAGGAGGGGGGAGAGGGGTGACAGGAGTGTCTAGCCGGCGTGTGAAGGTGAATCAGCTGATTGTTGCTAATACCGGTTTCCAGGAGAGAAACCATTGAAATTGAACAGCATCCAAATAACATAAACAGAGGCGGCGGTTACCAGATAAGAAAGACCTGAAACCAGTATTAGCAAACAAACAGCTGATTGACCTTCACACACGGCTGGACACACGTGTGCGTTACCTATCACCCTCTCCCACCTCCTAAATGATGAGAATAAATAGCCTGCATTCCTCCCCAGCATCGTTTTTTCATTTTTCGATTCGGAACTACTTCTTCGACTCGTGAAGATGGTTAAGAAGAGACAGCGCAGAGCCGCCGCTGCTAAGGCAGCACCCGACGCCTCTTCCCCGGCAGCCGCCGAGGAGGCAGTACCTCCAACGCTACCGGTCCCGGCAAGTCTTGCTTCGCCGCCTCCGCCCAGCTCCACGCCGCCGCCCCGGTTCAGTGCCGTGGTACGGGGGGCTCGGGACCTTTCCACCCGGCACCTCCTCGCCACTGCGAAATCCAAGTGGCCTTCTTGTTTTAGGGCCACAAGGATAATTTGCAACCGGGGCCCAATACCACTTGTGAGGCTGGAGCTCCAGGATCAGACGGACCTCGACGCTGCCTTGACGTCAGGATTACCCTTGTTAGGGCGACTCCTGGTCGTCGAGGCCAGCAAGATGGAGCGTCATCGGCCCTGCCGCCCCTGTTGTGCCTTCTGCCGAATCCTGCTCTTCGCCTCCGCGGTGCCACTACTGTGGCTCCGACACCACCACCGCTGAGTGTACTGAGTGAGCATGATCTATGCCGTCGCCGACGGTTCTGTGCCACCTACCGTGGCACAGGACATTTCATCGAGCAAGCTCAGTGCCCTCTTTACCCGAGGAGCAGGACCACACCACCACCAGCCCGGACTACACCACAGCCGACCACTATCTTCGACACCACGCCACCTGCACCCTTGATAGACGCTGAGATCCTGAACGTCGGCGCTCGTTTAGCTGCCCTTGAAGAGGTGTGCAGTGGCTCCACCGAGAAACTTCTGGACCTTCAAGCTGCCACCACCGCCGCCATCTCCACACTACAGTCCACCACCACTGAGCTGTCCAACCGAATAGCCAGTGTCCAGTCGCAGCTTCTACAGGGCCTCCAGCCGCAGCAGCTCCACTCCGCCGAGCGATCTCTCTCCAGGGGCCAATCGCACAACGGGGCTGCTCCAAGAACCACAATCTGCTTTGGATTCAATGCGCAAGACAGATACGACAGAAGAACAACAGTTTAACCAATATTAACTCCATCCTTCACCACCAAATTCTTCCATTCCTCTCCCAGAATCCTCCGCGTTGACAGACTGGGCCTAGGTCAAGTCTGTCTCCCGGCTCTCATTTCACTCCCCTGACTGCGCTCTGCAGTCAGATATCTATGACCTTGAATCCGCGGGTGCAATCATGCGGTGTCGCCTCTTCTTACTTCCTTCTAATACCGGCAGAGGGGTTTTTAGTCGGTATGCCCACATGGGAGACCCCGACACTCCGAGCTTGCCCGGGTCAGTCCATAAGGTGGATTTTTCCCCTCCACTCGAAAAAAAAACAAACAAACAAACAAAAAACAGCATCGTATTTACCTCCTACGTGACTGCCACTCAAGATGCTGTCGGAAGAAGTCGGCGAAACGAATGGTTCACATTTTAACCTACGACCACGGCACAACAGCCCGGATAATAAATACAGTTTTTAAATACGACACCGACCGTGAAAATAGCCTAAGACATTCTATAACGGCTCATTTATATTGCAAACGTTTCCGAGAAATCCCGAAGAAAACTGGCTTCAAAGCCAGTAAACTCTAGCATAGCAGTATAAGAAGGCAGACGCTGATCGCTGAGTTATGCCACTAACGAACATGGACGTGGTGTCCACGATGCCGGTGTTGCCAGCGGAAACAAATACAAAAAGTACAAATTAAGGATATTCCTTTTGTATAATAATTTGTATTTTCTATCAACAATCTCTCACCAGTTTCCAACACATTTTGTAAACTATATCTTTGCCAGGTAACGCCTAAAGCTTGCACCGATTCATACAGAATACTTGTACTTCCGATTTACGCCACATGATGCCTGCAACGCATCAAAGGAATATTTGCCAAGGATGAATGTCAGTGACCTTCAGTTCCATGGTAGAGCACAATGGCAAACATTCCTTCCCCTCCAGTCCCAAGCGTGGCTAATCTTGTATGACTGTTCTAGAAAATCTTTTAAAACGTATTTAAAATCACACGCGTTTGATAAAAAAAGCAATATTATTTCAAATGGTAGACCAACTGCTGAGTTAAAAGAGCAAATCATACGAAGATTCCGGAAAACATTTTGATGTAACTTGGTACACAGAATCATCGTGGCTGGGCGGTAGCGCAAACTTATACAGCCCTTTTGTTGGCCGTGTTAAAAAACATGGGCCAAAGATAGTATCAACAACATGTACACTTTCTATGCCTGCCTCGTAAACATTCTAAAAGATAATGTTCATTTTTTATTTCTCCAGCGCGTTTTAGCAAAACGAGAAGCAGCAAGGGAGTCACTTAAGAAGTCAACAGCAAACTTTTAAAAAAACTTCATGAATTGAAGTATGAGTAGGAGCAATAACTTCCGGCGGATTTAAAATATAACTTTCGGGCAGTTTTCCCACATTTATTGCTAAGGTTATAATTTCTATTATTATCAGTTTAATTCTATACACTGGATATTATGATTGGAAGCTTCACCCATTCCTCAAATGATCCGTCAGTTTGGGTGGCTAATCGTTTACGCGCTGGCGCTCTGATTCCAAGGTTACATGTTGAAACTAGTCTCGGACGTATGGTTTTTAAGTGTGCATCTCAAGAGATTTATTGCACGTAAAATAACTGCTACGGGACGAAATTACGACACACCGTCGGCGCCGCCACATTGGTGATTGACGTCGTTAATAAAACACAACAATAATAATAATAATAATAATAATAATAATAATAGAGTCGGCTGATAAGTTCCGGGCCTCACACAGATATGGCACCACTAGGCCAGTTAGACGGTAGCATCATATAATTCAACTCTAGACTAGCTTGTATCCATAGTTACAAGTCAATAGCTTGTTTCGTTTTCGAATGACAGCATTTTAAACAAGACAACTTCAAAATGGAGGATTTGGAAAAACGAGCAAAGATTAAATAATTTCATTTGAAAGGCTTAACGCCTAAATAAATCAAGGAGGAAATGGACAGTACATTGAAAGACTCTGCCCCTTCATACTCAAGCATTAAAAGGTGGGTTGCAGAGTTTAAAATGGGACACACGAGCACTAGTGATGAGCCTCGCTCTGGACGCTCTGTAGAAGTGACAACTTCAGAGATCATTGAAAACATTCATCGTTTTGGAAGACCGCTAATTAAAGTTGTTTGAGATAGCAGAGGCTGTAAACACATCAAAAGAACTTTCAGGTAATATTTTTAAGGAATGTTTTGGGCTTTCACAAGGTCTGTGCAGGATAGGTGCCGCGTTTGTTGACACCTGATCAAAAGTTGCAAAGAAAAACTGTTTCTGTTAAGAATGTGGAGCTCTACCGTAAAAATCCCAGTGAAGTTTTGAGACGGCTTATCATCAGCAGCAACTAATTACTCTGTCTCAAACTACATCTTAAAACTATTTTAAATTCGTGGACTTTTTCAATTTCTCATTTAAAACAATGGAACGTTTCAGTTCTTGCAGCACAATCTAGTTGATGATATGTCTGAATTGAAATGTTCAAGATCGATGCATCGAGAGCGGAAATAACGTTTTAGAATAGAACATTTTTGGAATATATTTGCTGCAATGTAATAAACAATTGTATGACTTAGTAGCTGTACAGAAGTAGAAGTGGAGTTTTGTTTAAACATATGGTAAAACACTGCCCACTATACATTTTTCTTCCTTCAGTAATATCTCTTCAATTTTCTTAAACTCAACAAGTAAATATTTAATTAATAATTTAGTATGCTTTCAGGCTTCTCTGTTTTATTTTCGTTAAAGCCAATAACTATATTTTAAATAATATTATTGAATTAAAAACACAGACGTTTAGAAAATTCATTTTGATAGTTTTACGCTTTATTGTACCTATAATTCGTTTCCTTGTGATATATTTCGTAAGAATACATTTAGGATTTCAATTAATGTTCAGTTTTTAGTAGAACATATTTCATCAATGTTTAAAATCGTTTCAGATTATTTGACAGTAATAATAACCATGCAATGAGAAGCATTAAGCAGTGTTACAAAATACAAGCCGGTGTTCATTTATAAATACAGGAACTTCCTCTCAAATCTGTTCCGAAGTTCATCTTAGCGTTTGAACTTTGGGAATCCTTCAAGAGTTGTTATGGTTACCTTTAGTTTACTGCGAAGTTCAGAAAACAACTAAACAAAGCTTAAAGCACAGGAGTATACATTACACGGGAGCTGTTACGAAGAGTGCATCTGATTGCTTTGTTCCTCAGCGAAGGGAGCAAAGTAATGAATTATGAACACAGAGGGCAAACAAGGAAATGAGATTGCAGAATGGAAATTAATACCGGTGAACTCCTAACAGATTGGGATAGCTTACACCGCATGAGAGGAACTATAAATCCAGAGTTAGATAAAGACCAAGTGTGGTCAGCATTACAAATATAATTCCTAAATCAGGCAGGAACAAAAGCATAACTCATTCGATCTTATATACAGATTGTTGTAGGATTCAAGATAAAGTTGCAAAGTTTGTAGAGTGGTGTTAGATATAACCCTTAAAACACAGAGCTTTTGGTCAGTAATTTCTTAACCATTAACTGGATTACATAACTTATTATAATATTACAGGTAAGAAATCATAATTTTATCAATTCAATATACTTCATACTAACAACAAATTACTTATTAAACTCAATTTTAATAGTTGATTGTAACCAGTTACATAAAATTCAATTAACATTTTAATTAGAGAAAATGCATTCAAATGAACATTGAGAATCTTATTACATACTTTTAATTATAGGGCACTCATTCGAAATACATTCATTCGTAAACTGAATGAATGAGTTTTAGTTTCACATGTGTTCATATGAGTAATATTTATATGTATATATATATATATATATATATATATATATATATAAATAAATGAATATTCCATTTTCCTTAAATACAATGTATCCCTTTCTAGATTTAAAAGAAAAAGATATATATCTTTGCACTTTCATCAACAATTATTTTAAAAGTCTATGGTCTATAAAAAGATTACCAGGGAGACTAACTTTTGAAATTTAATTTGAAAAAAATAAGGGGCACAATTCGCGGGGGCTAATAAACCTCCAAAAGAATTTTAATATGTATATATGTTTTCCAATGTCTCAGCCGTGTTCATTTTACACTAAATTAATAAAAATAATAAAACTAAATATGAATATGTTAATATATTAATTAAATATTTTTGACGTGGTTAAATTAGATTTATGAAACCATTTCCTAATTAAAAAAATTATGATATTTAATGGCAATTGTTTAAGTTAGTTATCTGAACTTAAATACCAAACTTGGTATTTAACCGACTTTTCGTTTTTGAGCTATGCGCGCGCGCACACGCACACCCACACGCACTCACACAGGGATATGTTTTTAGAAATGCTTCTTTTGGATTCAGGGGTCTTAAAACATATATTTCACAAATGGTAAACCCCACGAAAAAAATGTATACGACAAATTGTGTGCTGTAACGAAATCTCTTACAGTTTGCCAATTATGCTAAAGTCAACCAGAATAAAATGGTCTTCATATACGGTTCCTACAAAATTCAAGATATTTTAATTGTCAAACAAATATCTTTACTTTCATCAAAATAGTTATAGCCTTTTTTGAAAATTATTTTAAAAATTAAAATTTCCGAAACTTTTTTCATGTAAAGGGTATTTTGGATTTGGGAGATTTTTTCTGAAAATCTTCGCGTAGCATCCTTCGAAGATACTAAACATAAGATCCAGGTTAAATATAATTTTTTTACTCTTCATTTTTCAGTTGTTTTCAGACATAGAAACACGCATGCACGCACACACACACACACATACATAACTTTCTCTAAAAATGCTTTTTACTTTCTGTACACGTACTATATACAGAGTATAGAGAAGGTATTGTATTCCACCCACAATTCGAAGTCGAGATTTCGCCGGAAATATATAAAGGTCCCCTAAGTGCAAAAACAACATTTTTATAAAAGGTCCGCGTGCGCGAGTGTGTGTGTGTGTGGGGGGGGGCAGCATAGCTCAAATACTAAAAGACCGTAAAATATGAAACTTAGTACCTATTCAAGCTTAGTATCTTCCTAGGATGCGAAACAAACATTTTCAAGAAAATCACCCCACCAAAAAAGCATCCCACACATTCAAAATTGGTTCTAAACGATTTTGATTGAAATATTGTATACTAAACATATTTACATGACTAATGAAATGTATATGTTAAAGTTTCTGGGAACAGCTTCTGAAGACCTGTTTATTCTGAACGAGTTTTGTTTAATTTTGCATAACTGGTAAACCGTAAGAAATAGACAACAACTTGCTATACAAAAATGTAGAGCTCGTTAAAATACATAATTTATGACTATACATTTTGTTGTACAGATGATCGTTTCCTTGCAATTGGTTTCAACTTTAAAGTACGAGGTTTTCTCAAACGGGGTCGCCGTTTGTTTCATCTCATTTTGGTTTTACTGGCAATGTAAAGCGAACCGAACTTCAATGTTCACATGTCGACCAGCTTTCAAAAGGTTTGATGTGCTTTAGTCTAGTGTTTTCCCTTATTTCCCTTCTGCTTAGCAGGAAACAAGTAATATGACTATTTCTGCTAACGTTTATCTCGATTAGTATGATATAGATAAAATAATATAATAGTCTTTTGAAAAATAGTTTGTTTTTGGAATGGGTGCAGAAGTCATGTAAATGTAACATACCAGGTTTTTACTTTCTCTATACGTACTGTGTAGATAGTGTATAGAGAAGGAATTGTATTGCACCCAAAAATTCGATACCGAGATTTCGCCGGAAATATATGTTTAAAGACCCCTTGAATCCAAAAAAAAAAAAAACATTTTTAGAAAAATGTCCGTGTGTGTGTGTCTGTAATTGTGTCTGTGTGTGTGTGTCTGTAGGAGCATAGCTCAAAAACGAAAAGACCGTTTAAAACCAAACTTGGTATTTAAGTTTGGTATCTTCCAAGGATCCGACACGATGATTTTCAAGAAAATTCCCCCACCCCCAACTACCCTTTACATGGAAAAAAAAATCGCAAATTTCGATTTTCTTAAAAATGGTTCTAACGCTTTTGATTAAAATCTCTTATATTTAAGATATTTCTTGCCGAATAAATTGTATATCTTGAATTTTTTAGGAATAGCCTCAAAAGACGTCTTTATTCTGAATGATTTTTACTGAATTTTGCATAACTGGTAAACCGTAAGAGATAGACAAAAACTGACTACATAAGAAATGTAGATCAGGATAAAACACACAATATATGTTGTATACATTTTTTTCGTGGAGTTGATCGTTTTTGAGATATTCCTTGTTTTTTGGTTTCAGATTTGAAAAACGTATACTTTTCTCATACAGGAATTTGTCAACTCCTGTCCATACAAACAAAGGAACTTCAGTCACATAGCAACCAGCTTTTGACTATCACTTTAACCTATGGTAATCCCTTATTTCGCTCCCATTTACACGGAAGCAAGTAATAAGACTATTTCTACTAAGTTTTTCTCGATTAACTTGAAGTAAATAGATGCATTAACGTTTTTGACAATACTTTGTTACAGCTGTAGAGAAAGTCATGTGAATAGAACACATCAGATTTTTTTTAATACAGAGGGCCCTAAACCGTGTATTTACATGAAATCTTGGTATCGAATTTGTTGGGGGAATGCATTCTCTATGAACTAAGTAAAGAATGTAAAAATTAATGTTGAGGTATCCTCTTCCTTAAAATCAATATAACGTTTATGCATATTATTCTTGGTTTATTTTGGTAGCCTGTATTCCCAACTTTACTATGACCGCGTACCGTACAGCAGCATTAAAATGGCGCAGTTGCATAATCCAATCTGCCTGGATGATTTGGCAAAGAACATTAAATTAACAATTAGGAAACTGGATATACTGTTCATTTTAAGAGAAACTGCAGGGTGCAAGTATCCTTGACCAAAGTTTCTCCTCTTGACAACGACGAATTGCTGCAGCCGGTGGGGACGTGAAAGGGATAATATGAATTATCGGAAGCCATTCTTTCCGTAGGCAACCCAAGGGCGGGTTGAATAGGAAAAAAGAAATCCCAAGCCATTGCCTTGAATTGCAGTGCGTATGTTCGGAATTAGATGTCGACACTGACCACCGAGCCACTCAAGTCCCATGGGACGTGACCCGAATTTCTCTCATTTGAATTACATGAATTACCAATGATGGTGCCTGCGAGGACGGGAACGCTCGTCCTGAAATTGCCTAGCACGAACCTATAGCTATGGATACTGCCTTCTGTAGCAGCAACACTTCTTTCTTTTGTTGTTGTCTACCATCTTGGTATGTAGGTCTTACACTGCGTTCCCCTCCAGAACTATCAAGCTCTTATCATACGTTTTTTTAGGAGCAGAGGCTCTGGATAAGAATGCATATTACTTTCTCTATAAGCACTATGTACATAGTGTATAGAGAATGTATTGCACTCCACCCAAAAATTCGATACCGAGATTTCACGGGAAGTATTTGTTTTAGGGTCCCCTTTATCTAAAAAAAGCATTTTTGGAAAAAAGGTCCGTGTGTGTGTGCGCGCGAGTGTCTGTGTGTGTGTGTGTGTGTGTGAACACGATAACTCAAAAACAAAAAATAGGTAAAATACCAAACTTGGTATTTAAGTTTAGTATATTCCAGGGATGAGACATGAAGATTTTGAGAAAAATCTCCCCACCCCCAACTACCCTTTACATGGAACTTTTTTCGAAAATTTTTATTTTCTCAAAAATGGCTCTAATGATTTTGATTAAAATTTCGTATATTAAATATATTTACCTGACAAATAAAATGTATATCTTGAATTTTCTGGGAATAGCCTCTGAAGAGTAGTTTATTCTGGATGAATTTTACTGAATTTTGAATAACTGCTAAACCGTAAGAGATGGACAAAAACTTACTACACAAAAAATGTAGAGCACATTAGAACACACAATTTATGTTATATACATTTTTTTCGTGGAGTTCGTCGTTTTTGAGACATTCCTTATTTTTGGTTTCTGCTATGAAAAACTTATACATTTCTCATACAGGAATTTGTCAACTGCTGTCCATAGAAACAAAGGAACTTCATTGACATAGCAACCAGCTTTCGACTTTACTTATCTATTACAACATAAAATATATTATATAGAATTATGTATACAGGCTTGGTTTAGCACTTGTAGCTTAACTTATTACATGTCCATTATGTAATATTGGGCAGAAAGAATACCCGGTGATTAAAATCGTTTTATGCAACTTATGTTTGTAAACCTGCCTGTGAAACACGTGAGTTATTACAAAAGTTCATTTTCAATATAAATAATGAATAGTTTATCGAAAAAATATCGGAGTGTTGGATACAAAGGACCAAAGTATAATAGTTTTAAGTTCCGTGTGGTATCCTTGGAATGGAAAGTTGGTTGCCATACACAAGGTACTCTAAGAATTGTGCTGTTATTAAATTTTGCCCGTTTTCTCAACAATTCTGTTGATGAGACATATTTTGTGCCCCTTATATCTTGCATACAGCAGTTCTAGAGAGATAAATCTAGTATCTATCGCCATTGTCTTCCCATTCTTGGAAGCGATGAACTTCTTTTGTTGACTGTTCTGCTTTTCAGCTTTTCTTTGGCGCTCTAGCAAGTTTTGTTCTTAAATGAGTTCGGACTATGTTAGGAAAAGCTTTCATGGTCGATTCTTGTGAAGCGGTCTATTCAGTAGAGCATTAAGGTCCGTGTTTAATCAGTCTTTCAGTTCACTGGGAGTTCAAGTGAAGTGTGCCTATAAATAATTAAACATATAACACAATATGAAGTAACTTATTAACTATAACTCCAACTCTTTTCGTGTGGTTGGGTTAAATGTCAAGACCCCTATCTACCTCTTTAGGCTTAACTTTTTAGAATTGAATTTTTAACCTTGAGCTTGCAATATGATCATAACGGTAGGGTAAACTTGGCATTTATGGTAAGTTAATGTGGGTACATTTAAGCAATATGACACATTTGAAGCAATGATACTGAGTTGAAGTATTCGTTGTGCGATATTGGTCATAGTGACTATAAGTGCGCGGTTTAGTATGCTGATAAAAGAAACTCTAACCAATAAGTTTCAAGATAAGCAATAATCGGAGAACACGTTCCACGGCACTGGAATCGTCCGCAAGGGCCTCCTCAAGACAGACCGGCAGTTGGAGGAGTCTCTCGAATATGTGCTGAAGGAATACTCTCTACCAGCAGATGATGGACTGACAATTCCTCTCTATAGAATACACAGACGAGAGCCGGCTCCCCGTCAAGCAGGTAGATGTGGGTAAATAATCTGATGTGTACCATTCACATGACTTTCTCTATATCCCTGCAACAAATTATTCTTAAACAGCTTATACTTCTATTTACTTCAGAATAATCGAGAAAAAAATAGTCTTATTACTTACTATCTTGTAAGTAGAAGCGATATAAGGGAGTACCATAGGTTAAAGTGATAGTCAAAAGCTGGTTACTATGTAACCGAATTTTCTTTGTATGGAAAGAGTTGACAAATTCCTATATGAGAAAAGTACCAGCTTATTAAAGGTGAAATAAATAACAAGAGATTTCTCAAAAACGACCAATTCCACGAAAAAATGTATATGACATAAATTGCGTGTAGTAAGTTTTTGTCTATCTCTTACGGTTTACCAGTTATGCAAAATTCGATAAGTCATCCAGAATAAAGAGGTCTTTAGAGGCTACTCCCAGACAATTCAAGATATACATTTTATTTGGCATTTAAGTATCTAAATATAAGAGATTTTAATCAAAATCATTAGGCATTTTTGAGAAATTCAAAATTTTTGATTTTTTTTTCCATGTACAGGGCAGCTTGGGGTGGGATGATTTTCTTCAAAACCTTCATGTCGCATCCTTGGAAGATATGAATGTTAAATACCAAGTTTGGTATTTAACGGTCTTTTCGTTTTTGAACTATGCTGTCTACAGACACACACACACACACACGCACACGGCACTTTTCCTCTCCAGGGGGATCCAAAACATGTAAAATCTCGGTACCTATCGAATTTTTGGGGCATTTTAATACCTTCTCTATACACTCTGTACGTGTAGAGGAAATAAAAATTAGCATGTTTAATTTCATATAAATACTTTAGACACGTGACAAAGCACATATTTCTCGCTTCGCCTTCAAATGTTTCCTCCGGTCGCTATGTTGAACTTAAACAAGATGGTATTCTATAGACTCTCTTTCTCTAAGGTTGGTAACAGTGGACTTAAGTTTCATCTCTGACTATTATGCGTGTCAGATCTCCAACTTCCTCTTCTTAAACCCAAGATGTTCCACAGAGTTTCTTCCTGCTTCCTTTTGCTCCTTCTCAAAGAAGAACGGCAAACTATTGGAGCAGACTTACTTACGCTCGACCTAGCTGATGATAACGTGGCAGTTTTGTTGCAAAGTTCATCAGCGGAAAATGTGGCGATAAATTTTTACTAGATCTCCAAAAAGTTTACATTTTGACAGTTGTCCGGTCCCCAAACACTTAAAACATCGCTAAACGTCTATTTCTAAAATATGATGTACTATGTTCATATTATTTTTCCCTACATCCTACGCTCATCACTTTCTCTATACGTACTATGTATATAGTATATACAGAAGGTATTGCACTCCACCCAAAAATTTGATACCGAGATGTCACCGGAAATATCTGTAGGGTCCCATGTATCAAAAAAATCAGATAAAGGTCCATATGTGTGTCTGTGAACACGATAACTCAAAAACGAAAAAACACCAAACTTGGTATTTAAGTTTAGTATTTTTGTATCTTCCAGAGATGCGACACGAAGATTTTGAGAAAAATCCCCCCACCCCAACTACCCTTTACATGGAGCTTATTTCAATTTTTTTTTATTTTCTCAAAAATAGCTCTAACGATTTTGATTAAAATATCATACATTACACCTGACAAATAAAATGTATATCTTGAATTTTCTAGCAATAGTCTCTAAAGACCTCTTTATTCCGGATGATTTTTATTGAATTTTGCAAAACTAGTAAACCGTAAGAGATAGACAAAAGTTTGCTACACAAAATGTACATCACAATAAAATACACAATTTATGTCATACACATTTATTCGTGGAGTTGATCGTTTTGAGAAATGTCTTGACATTGGTTTCAGCTTTAAAAAGCTTATACTTTTCTCATACAGGAATCTGTCATCTCCTGTCCATACAAACAAAGGAACATCAGTCACATAGCAACCAGCTTTTGGCTTTCACTTTAACCTATGGTACTCCCTTATTTCGGTTCTACTTACAAGGAAGCAAGTAATAAGACTATTTCTGCTATTATTTTCGACTAGCATTAAGTAAATAGGACAATAAGCTTTTTAACAATACTTTGTTGCAGAGATATAAAGTAAGACATGTGAGTGAAACACATATCTTTTATAAACTTGCCACAAAATATTATTAAAAAAGCTTAGTTTTTCTATCTATTTATGTTAACCTAGATAAAACTTTGCAGAATTGTTTTTATTACAAATTTCGCTGAAGGTAAAATGGGAATAGAGGAACCTGATCAGTAATAAAATGTTCAAAACCTAATAGTTTTCTGCTGGTCCAGAAATGTATACTGTTTCCATGATATCGAGAGAAACAACTGAATATGGAGAGCACTTTAAAAAATGTGGAAGTATTAAACGGACAAACCATAACAATGTATTCTCAAAATGGTTAACACTCAGATAATGTTATATATAATAAAGGAATGTAACTTTTTTGTGTAGTGCGTTTTTGTCTATCTCTTGTGGTTCATCAGTTATACAAAATTATAATGAACAGGACTTCAGAGGGTATTGCCAAAAAAAATGTGTATTATATTTCTATGTAAATATATTAAATATGCCATGTCAATCAAAGCCATTTGAATCATTAAAAAATACACACACACACACACACACACACACACACACACAAACAAAACGAAAATTTCGTATAGGATAGTATGTTCTGTTGGAATTTTTCTGAAAATCGTTGTGTCGTTGGAAATTTCTGAGCCTAAATAAAAGATATAGCATTTGTCGGATGTTTCATTTTCCGTATAAGGGTAGTTTAGAGCGGGGGATTTTCTTGAAAATATTTATGCCGCATTCTTGGAAGATGCTGCACTTAATTACCGAATTTGTTTTTAAAAGCCACATATACACACTCATAGTTTCTATATACTAAAGATAAATCTACCACCCACCCACACCCACATACAGACAGACAGACAGACAGACTGCCATACACACATACGGGCCGCGCGCCGTGGCCGAGTGGTTAGACTACTCGCCTCTCACATAGACGGCCCGGGTTCGATCCCAAGCGACCGCACGTGAGATTTGTGGTGGACAAAGCGGCGCTGGGGCGGGTTTTCTCCGGGTTCTCCGATTTCCCCCGCCATTGCATTCCACCGGTGCTCCATCTTCTTTCCATGTATCACCAGTGCCATCGCCTGCGATGCCATAAGTAATTAAAACGGGCGTTAAACACTACCAAAAAAACATACATACATACATACACTCGCTGATACAGACACCCACATTGTTTTAAAATGTGTCTTTTTGATTTAACCATTTCATTCCCGGTGTCCATTGGAATGGACATGACTTTCTACAAACTATGTAATACATTTAAAAGCTGTAATTACTGTTTAGATAACTCGGAGGTGTGAACTGTTATGCTTTTCAAGTTTTCCAATTGTGTGCTGCTATCTGTGGCCAAGTTTAGAACTACGTTGGAGCTTTTGTTATAAGATGGACAAGGAGGTTCACAGATAATTTTTTCAATGAAGCATAAAAAGTCAGGTCTGAAAGGGTTAAGAGACCCCAAAACGTATTTGCTGTTAAATTCTCGCCATCAAATTTAAGGGTGGAATAATAGATAGATATATTCCTAAGCTTAATATAAGTACACAGTAAAAAAACACAGATCTGATGTGTTACGTTCGTGTATCTTTCTCTTCCCATTCTCCAACAAAGTACTCTTAAGTCGCTTATTCTTCGCTAATTCATGTTAATCCAGATAACATTTCTATAAACCCCTTTAATGCGCCATATTGGTTGTAACGGATGAAGGAAAATATTTATTTATCATATCGAAATGGCTTAAAATATTAGTATTATAAAAAAAAAATGTTTTACACCGGTCCTAGGTAGCAACATTTTTGTAAAATGTAAGAAGGAAGGTAGTCAGTGGCTGAGAGAAGTTTAATTTAGTGTAACAAGAGAGAGTGAGGAAGACTCTAGAATTTAATAATTTAGATGTAATTCACAATGAGAATCGAAGGTCTGGAACGCGGCCAGGGCCATTCAAAGAAACACAAGAGTGTGTAAATAGTTTTTATTCTAGTCGCTGTACGATAAAATTGAAATTTTGTTCTCTTTACTTGACAGAAGCAAGAAAAACGAATGAGACTTTTATAATTAAAACCAATAACAAGGAATAATTCGCAAATGCTTATTAAAAAGGATTTGACATATATGCGGTATTTGTTTTAATCTTTCTGCATAGTTGTTCTGTAATAAGCTTCAGTCTACCTCCTACAGCTTACCAGTTTGCAAAAGTCCTCCAGAATGAAGAGGATTTCAGGAGCTATTCCCAGAGAATTCAATATCTAAATTTTATTTATCATCAAAATGCCTTAAACATATGCTATTTTATTTGAAGCTGTTGAACCAATTTCACTTTCTCTACACTATTTTATACGTAGTGTATAGAGAAAGTATTGTATTGTGCCCAAAAATTCGATACCGAGATTTCATCGGAAGTACATGTGATGGGACCCCCTGAATCCAATAAAAGCATTTTTGAAAACATTTTGTGTGTGTGTGTGTTTTTTTTTTGGTAGTGTTTAACGCCCGCTTTAACTACTTATGGCACCGCAGGCGGTGACACTGATGATACATGAATGATGGAGCACCGGTGGAATGCGATGGCGGGGGAAACCGGAGTACCCGGAGAAAACCCGCCCCAGCGCCGCTTTATCTACCACAAATCTCACATGCGGTCGCATGGGATTGAACCCCGGCCGTCTAGGTGAGAGTCGAGTGCTCTAAACACTCGGCCACGGCGCGGCCGTGTGTGTGTGTGTGGCGGGCAGCATAGCTGAAAAACGAAAAGATTACGACACGAAGACTTTAAAAAAAACCCGCCAACTCGAACTACCCATTACATGGAAAAACTTTCGAAAATTTTTATTTTCTCAAAGAAACTTTAACGACTTTGATTAAAATCTCGTATATTTAAGATATCTTTAATTTTCTGGAAATAGCCTCTGAAGACTACTTTATTCTGGATAAATTTTGCGGAATTTTGCATAACTGCTAAACCGTAAGGGATAGACAAAAACTTACCACACAATCAATGTAAAGCACATTAAAACACACCATTTATGTTACATACATTTTTTCGTGGAGTTGATCGTTTTTGAGATATTTCTTGTTTTCGGTTTTAGCATTGAAAACCCTATACTTTTCTTCTACAGGAATTTTTCAACTCCTGTCCATACAAACTAAGGAACTTCAGTCACATAGCAACCACATTTGCCTATCACTTTAACCTATGGTATTCCCCTAATTCGCTTCTACTTACAAGAAAGCAAGTAATAAGACTATTTCTGCTAATTTTTTATCGATCAGCATGAAGTAAATAGAAGCAAAAGCTTTTTAACAATAATTTGTTGCAGAGACGTAAAGAAAGTCAGGAGAATGGAACACATCAGATTTTATTTTTCTACCTGTCCTATTCAGGGTTTAGACCAACAGTCACCACTCCCGGCTTTTTCTAGGGCGAGACTTGTAATATATTTGAGCCTAGATATTTTCTGACTGCCCATTCTATTATATGTTCTTACGAATGCTCTATATTAGTTTTCCATTCCGTTAAAATATATTTATATCCTGCAGTATATTTTCAATTTTTATTTGAGAGTTTTTATTCATCCTTTCACTTTCCTTCAAAATCGTATTTCTGTAGGTTATAATTTGGTGCTATATTTCTCTCTTAAATATTTATTATTTACTTCCGAACAAACTTCAATATTTTATTTGTTCTTGTCAATCTGTAATATTATACTTACTGCTTCACACATGTAGGCACATCTATTTAATTGTCTGTATTATAATCAATATTACAGCTTATATAATATTTTAAGTATGAATGAATAAGTGCATTTATTGACATAAAATATTATACATTGAACTTTAACAATTGCACGGGTCAACAGAACGTTCGTGCTTTTGTAATATACACTAGAAAGCAATATTAAAACAACAAAGAATTAAAAGAGTAAACACGAAAATAAAAAGACAAAGGCAATACACAATAAAGACAATATTAAAACAACAACAAACAATTAAAAGAGTAAACACGGAAGTAGAAAAAAAAAGGTAATACACAAAATAAAGCAATATTAAAACAACAAGGAATTAAAAGAGTAAATACGAAAATAAAAAGACAAAGATATTCAAATACAACAATTTAAATTTCAGCACAGAATACACCTTATTCAGAAGCATAAATGTGCCCTCTTATAACAGATAAATACACTTAAAATAAATATATACACATAATACACACACAGGATCTAAAACCATAACACAACAATGACCTAAGTGTGACATAAAATATATGTATGTAAAACATTGTAGTCACTTTTGTTTAGTTGTTCTTATCCCCCTCTTCTCAATTGGCAGCCTTCTCAGATCTCAGCTGTCTTGCCTTAAGTATAAATTTACCTAGCCCGTCTTCCGTGCCTGCCAGTAGAGTCTAACATGCTTCTAGCTCTACCTTCGCGGTGGTAAAGGTTCGCGGTAAATATTTTTCCCGCTATTCGTCCATACCCCTATATCTCATATTTTAAATAACTGAAATGGGAATCTTGCTCTCAGCACGTTCTTTCAATACACATCTGCGGCCGGAGGATTATGTCATGGTGAGCCATTATTACTTTCTCTATATGCACTACGTACATAGTGTATAGAGAAGATATTGCACTCCACCCAAAAATTCGATACCGAGATTTCAACGGAAATATATGTTTTAGGGTCCACTGTATCCAAAAAAAAGCATTTTCACAAAAAGGTCCGCCGGCGCGCGTGTGTGTGTGTCCGTGAACACGATAACTCAAAAACGAAAAGTCGGTAAAATACCAAACTTGGTTTTTAAGTTAAGTATCTTCCAGGGATGCGACACGAAGATTTTGAAAAAAATCCCCCCACCCCAAACTACCCTTTACATGGAACTTTTTTCGAAAAAGTTGATTTTCTTAAAAATGGCTCTAACGATTTTGATTAAAATTTCGTGTATTAAAGATATTTACCTGACAAATAAAATGTATATGTTTAATTTTCTGGGAATAACCTCTGAAGACTACTTTATTCTGGATGAATTTTACGGAATTTTGAATAACTGCTAAGCCGTAAGAGATGGACAAAAACTTACTACACGAAAAATGTAGAGCACGTTAAAACACACAATTTATGTTATATACATTTTTTTCGTGGAGTCATCGTTTTTTAGTCATTCCTTGTATTTGGTTTCTGCTATGAAGACTAATACTTTTCTCATATAGGAATTTGTCAACTGCTTCCATACAAACAAAGGAACTTCAGTGACAGAAATAAGCAGGGAACAAAGCAAACATAGCAACAAGGAACCAAGTAATAAGACTATTTCTGCTATTTTATTCTGATTAACATAAAGTAAGCTTTTTAAGAGTAATTTGTTGCAGAGATGTAGAGAAAGTCATGTGAATGATACACATCAGATTTTTT
This sequence comes from Hymenopus coronatus, assembly GCA_030762935.1. Lineage (NCBI taxonomy): Eukaryota > Metazoa > Arthropoda > Insecta > Mantodea > Hymenopodidae > Hymenopus > Hymenopus coronatus. Next base: position 28,090,439 of record CM060889.1, read on the forward strand.
GTTTGTTTGTGAAACTTTTAAAATTATAATTTTTACATAGATGATATACATTGAACGTTAGAGAATCTGTTCGCTGTCTTGTATACTTATAATCTGCACAAAGAAAATATCACTGAAGTTCACCCTGAAGACGAGGAAGATGCACTTCTTCGAAACGTTGGTATCAAGCCAAGTTTTTACCTGGCTAGAATGCCGAGAAGATTTTGAATTAATACGTCGTCAGGAAAGCTTCAGTTATTTTAAATCCATATTCATTGTTTCCTATTCTAATATCTGCCTTAACCTCAAAATTGTCTGTTTAATAAGATTACCTAAATCTAAATAGATATAGAAGAGATTTGGGGACAGGCCGTGTCTTTATCTATCTTAATTATTTTGAATTTCTACAAATAATGCGATTTTCAGAAAGCTACTTGCCTGTTGCCAAAAGTAGGATTTTAGACATGTTGCCTTGTACTTCTCATTGTTATGCATAACGTTTTTGGTATTCTCATCGACAACGCAATGCCTCGTGAAAGTGTTGTAAACAAAGGTTTGGAGGGTGAAGCGGTTTCGCCGCAATCGACAGTTTGATGGTTAAATTGAAAACAAATACTGTTCATTATTGTGAACTGTTCATGTAACCTATCACTCATCATTCCATTCCATTCAGTCTCTCCCCATAACAAAAGTAACAGTCGATTTTAGGGCGTGGGGAGCATGCATGCAGCAAAACCAGGGATTCATAACTAATAAAGAAATCAATAAAAATTTAACAGATTTGGTATCCTGCAAGGGTTCCCTCACAGCACTTGACTGTTCATTACCAATTTTCATACAGCAATATTGGTAAATTTACAAGTACAAAGCTCAAGTACAGGTAGTGTTAGTTACCCCGAAATTCTTGATAAAAAAGTGATATCGTGTAAAAGTTTAGAAACAGAGAGAGAGAGAGAGAATATAAACTGTATATGCCCCTAATGATATATAGAGACGGTTAATGAAATGTTAATGATTAGTGATGTTCAAATGAGCTTAGGTTCGATTTCCCGAAATATATACCTATTTTTGATTTAAGGGAAATACCCGAGGCGGCGCAGTGGCCAAATGATTAGAGCGCTCGTCTCTCATCTAGATGGGCCACTTGATTCGATCCCAAGGAAGCCCGTCCCCATGGTCGCGCTCGCCAAGGCTTCTCGCTTTGGTGCTTCGTTGCTAGGGGACCGTGGGTTCAAGTCCCGCCTTGGGCATGGGTGTAATGTGTGTGTAAAAGAAGAAAACAGCAATTCAGTAATCATACAGAAAACAAAGTAAAAAAATAGGTAAATAGAAGTAGGGTATACAGCGCCGGAGTCCCGACCAAACTCCGGAACTGTATTTAAACAAAAAAAAAAAAAAAAGGAATTCCATGTGGCGGCCTATGGGCGGGTTTCCTGCTCTATTCATTCCACCAATTGCTACATTCCTAATGATATTTCCTACCATCGATTTTACCGTCATTTCATACCAATCACTTAGTCACTTTCATACCAGTTATCGGGCTGATCACCCCTCCTGGCATCTGTCTGATCCAGTACAAGCATCTGCCCTCAGGCACTAGGGTCACTAACTTTAGGTTCTGGGGGTGGGTATAAATCTTATACATAAGGAAGGTAAACAGATAAAGAAGAAGAACACTTCGAGAGAGTCCTGTCCTCGTAAATCATCCCACATAGCTTTGGAACTGGATCATTTCGTATTTACCGAGGTATAATTGTTTATGTTTCGTAGTAGTTTCAATGATCACCCCAAATGATAAGAACTTGCAAGCTTTCTTCAGTTACAACATTGCGGCAGTTTCTCCTTCCACTATCCTGCAACACCTTATCATATTCCAACGGAACTTTATAAGAGAGGTGCAATTCATAACCAAAATTGCTTTCGCCCTCATTTTCAGAAGTAAACGGGACTAAGTATCTCTTGCTCTCACTCTGAAGCACTTCCCACAGCTGTTACACATTCCCTCCATTTTTCGGGGCAAAAGTAGCATATAAAATAATGGTGTATTGTGCAAATATCAAAATTGGGAGATTTTTACTTTCTTTATACGCACTATGTACATAGTATATAGAGAAGGTATTGCACTCCACCCAAAAATTCGATAGCAATATATGTTTTAGGGTCCCCAATAAAAAACATTTTCCCAAAAAGGTCCGTGTGTGTGTGTGTGTGTGTGTGTGTGTGTGTGTCCGTGTGTCTATGAACACGATAACTCAAAAACGAAAAGTCGGTAAAATACCAAACTTGGTATTTAAATTTATTATCTTCCAGGGATGCGACATGAAGATTTTGAGAAAAATCCCCCACCCCCAACTACCCTTTACCTGGAACTTTTTTCGAAAATTTTGATTTTCTCAAAAATGGCTCTAACGATTTTGATTAAAATGTCGTATATTAAACATATTTACCTGACAAATAAAATGTATATCTTGAATTTTCTGGGAATAGCCTCTAAAGAGTAGTTTATTCTGGATGACTTTTACTGAATTTTGAATAACTGCTAAACCGTAAGAGATGGACAAAAGCTTACTACACAAAAAATATAGAGCACGTTAAAACACACAATTTATGTTATATACATTTTTTTCGTGGAGTTCGTCGTTTTTGAGACATTCCTTATTTTTATTTCTGCTATGAAAAACTTATATTTTTATCATACAGGAACTTGTCAACTCCGATCCATATAAACAAAGGAACTTCATTGACCTAGCAACCAGCTTTTGACTACCATTTTAACCTATGGTAGTCCCTTATTTCGTTTCTACTTACAAGGAAGCAAGTAATAAATTTATTTCTGCTAACTTTTTCTGATTAGCATAAAGTAAATAGAGGTATAAGCTATATAGGGATATAGAGAAAGTCATGTAAATGGTACACATGAGATTTTTTTTAATATGATTTGAAGAAAATTATTGATTTATCTACCCTAAGACAATTGGGTTTACAATATATGAGATCGAGGTCATGAGGACCGCATTAACCGGCCGGGAGGCGCTCGAGGCGCTGACCACGTCTCACACTCCAATACTGCCCCCCATCCATGACGTCTGTAGTGGACCGAGATGGGGGACGCAGCGGCCAAGGTTCCCCGTGAGCTGTCGTGCCATGGAGTTTATATGAGATAGGAGAGATAAACTGCACAATTGCCTTTTTTGCATGGTAAAATGTCGTAAACAATGCCTCAGATCACGAAAGAATTATATTCAGGATATGAAAGACATAGCTACAAAGATGACGGTATATGAAGAAAGTCAACACAAACAAAACTGCTAAATTAATGATCATAATTATATTTCTTGAATTCAGACTTTCGGAAGTTACTTATACCTTACCTATTCAGTACACAAAAAATTAAAAGTATATAACCGTCTTATATAGGCTAAACATATTATAATAAATAATTAGAAACTAGAGGATGTAAATGCCATTTACACCTCATAGCAGACTTGACTTCGAAATCTTACCTGACGAGGGCAAAAATAATCTGCTATTAAGAATGAATAAGAATTTAAAAATACGCTTTAATATAGCACTATAGTTTAGTTGGCTTCAAAAGATAAATTAAACATATAAGAAGAACTTCCAGAAATTCCATAATTCTAATTAGTTGTAATATTTTCTAATTAATAATATATCCATATCATTTTAAATGTCATGTTAATGATTACTTCTCTACAATACACGTAAGCAGCAGGTTGAAAAAGAATAAAAAAAAAGTCCATATATGTGTCTGAATGTGCATGCGTGAGTTTATCTGTGTGTGTCTGTGTACAGCATATCTCAGAAACGAAAATTTGATTAAATACCAAAATTGGTATTTCAGTGATACAAGGATGTGCCAGAAGATTTTTAGGAAAATCCCCCCCAACACAAACTATCCTTCACGTAGAGGATTTTTCGAAATGTTCAATTTTCTCAGAAATGGTGCTAGAATTTTAATTAAAATACCGTATATTAATGATATTTACATGGCAAAGTATATATCTTTAACTTGTGAGGAACAGCTTTGAAGTCCTCTTCATTCTGGATAGTAACTTTTACATAACTGGTAAAGCGTAAGAGATGGACAAAAGCTTACTCCACAAAATATGTAGCTCTCTTCAAAACATTCAATTTACGTCATATGTCCTTTTGTAGAGTTCACCAATTCTGAGATATTCTTAGTTATTGGCTTTAATTTTAAAATGGTTTAACTTTTCTCAAATGGGAACTAGCAATTCCTTTCCCTTTTTACTTTCTCTACACGCACTATTTGCATAGTGTATAGAGAAGGTATTGAACTCCACCAAAAAATTCGATACCGAGATTTCACCGGAAATACATGTTTTAGGGTCCCTTATATCCAAAAAAAGCATTTTCACAAAAAGGTCCGTGTGTCTGTGAACACATAACTCAAAAACGAAAAGTCGGTAAAATACCAAAGTTTAGTATCTTCCAGGGATGCGACACGAAGATTTTGAGAAAAATACACCCACCTCAAATTACCCTTTACAAGGAACTTTTTTCGAAAGTTTTTATTTTCTCAAAAATGGCTCTAACGATTTTGATTAAAATATCATATATTAAATATATTTACCTGGCAAACAAAATATATATCTTGAATTTTCTGGGAATAGCCTCTGGAGGCTACTTTATTCTGGATGAATTTTACGGAATTTTGCATAAGTGCTAAACCGTAAGACTTAGATAAAAACTTACTACACAAGAAATGTAGAGCACGTTAAAACACACAATTTATATTATATACATTGTGTTCGTGGAGTTGATAGTTTTTTAGATATTCGTTGTTTTTGGCTTCAGCTATGAAAAACTTAAGTTTTCTCATATAGGAATTTGTCAACGCCTGCCTGTCCATATGTACAAAGAAACTTCAGTCACATAGCAATCAGCTTTTGACTATCACTTTAACCTATGGTACTACCTTATTTCGCTTCTACTTACAAGGAAGCAAGTAATAAGACTATTTCTCCTAATTTGTTCTCGAGTAGGAGGAGTAAATAGAAGCATAAGCTTTTCAACAATAATTTGTTGCAGATATGTAGAGAAGGTCATGTGAATGGTACACATCAGTTTTTTCTCTTTTACATTCCATGTAAAGAGGACTGACTTTCAATACCATAGCGACAGCTTTTAAAAGAGTTGACTGTCGAGTGCTAATATTTATGTTCTCTTAACATGAAGTAGATAGAAAAATTAGTTTTTGTAACAATACTTTGTTATAGAATAGATATTTTTCTACGGCTCTGTCTCATAAATAATTAATTTCGTAATCGGATTACTCTCCCCGTATTTGTAGGACTTACAAGCCAATGCCTAGGGGTCAAAAGCCTGTCGGGGAGCCTACGGCACGAAACCACAGAATGGAGAATCTGTTACGAGGGGAGGGTCCGTAGCCAGGCATGAACATGAGGTAGAGCGTGAACATGTGTAAGCGAAATTGATCATTGGAAAGGCGATATGAGCAATTGGTAGAATGAGGACGCCGCTTCGTCAACGACGAATCCCACATGCGGGCGCTTGGGATCTGGCCGCCTAGACGAGAGGCGAGCGGTCTAACCACTCACCCACGGCGCCGCCCTCATAAATAATACTGTGCATTGTTTTATCACTATGTTACACTACTAAACTGGAACCCTCAAATAGCCGCTTAGGAGAGCAAAGAAATGCACAAAGGCACGAGATTAAACTGAAGCTGCAACGACTGCTGTCATCGGATGACGAGTGGACATTCGTAACACGGGTATCCAGAGGAATTAATGTTAGCACGTCAGGAATCCTGTCGAGGCAATTACTTGGGATTAGGCATGAGGCAATTGACAGGCCTAGAACTGGGTTTATTGTAGTTGGGTGGCGCACTGCTAATGGTCCGCATACAGGGATCGCTTTACTACATAAATCCTAACTGACATGTCTGTGTACTCATCTCCCCTGAAGATGGCAGCATTGGTCTCCTGCATTTCAATTGAAAATCGGCTTACTCTCGGTGAATTGAACCAGCTTTAAATCATACACACAGTTTTCATTCTAGTACATATCAATACGTAAACATAAGCTTGTAAAAATCCGTGGATCTTAATTCTGAATATCTGGCATAGTCACTGTAATGTAGTTCAAGAGAACTGCCCGTTCATCTTAAAAAAGCTTCGCATACAAATTCTTATATAAAATTATTCTTTTTACTATCTCTATACGTATTATGTACACATATATGTAAATGTCTGTGTGTGTGTCATAGGTCAAACACGAAAAGTCCGTTAATTACCAAACTTGGTATTTAAGTTCAGTATCTTCCAAGGATGCGACACAAAGATTTTCAAGAAAATCCCTCCATCCTCAACTACCACGGAAAACTTGATTTGATTTTCTCAAAAATGGCTCTAACGATTTTGATTAAAATGTCGTATATTAAAGCTATTTACATGACAAATAATATGTATATCTTGAACTTTCTGGGAGTAGCCTCTGAAGACATCTTTATGCTGGATAAATTTTTCGGAATTCTGCATAACTGGTAAACCGTAAAAGATAGACAAAACGTTACATAACAGAAAAAGTAGAGCTCATTAAAGCATACAATTTATGTTGTACACATTTTTTCGTGGATTTGATCATTTTTCAGTTATTCCTTGTTATTTTTCTCATACGCGAATTTGTCAACTCCTGTCCATATAAATAAAGGAAGTTTAACCACATAGCAACCAGTTTTGACTATCATTTTAACCTATGGTACTCCCTTATTTCCCTTCTACTTATAAGGAAGCAAGTAGTAAGACTGCTAAATGTTTTTTCGATTAGCATGAAGTAAATAGAAGAATAAGCTTTTTAACAAATTTTGTTGTAGAGATGTAGAGAAAGTCATGTGAATGGAACATATCAGTTTTTTTTCTACCTCATGCTAGTCCAGATAAGCATTAGCAGAATTTAATTCTTACTTAGTTTTTTATACCTTAAAGGGAATTAAAGGAATTCATGCTAATATATATTTTGTATATTCTTTTACCTATACACAAAACCAGAATTAATGCACTCACAAGCCTCAAATAACAGGTGCAAATAATTATTTCTGTTTTCAATTTTAGAGGTTATTTTTAGATTTTTCCAGTTAACCTGTTCATTCCAATTTAGTTCTACTTAATTCAAACATTTAAACACCAAAAAGAGAGTTTTATTCTTGCTGATTTTTGTTCATTATTACATTAATCTATATGTGAATTTATGATTTTTGGAGTTTCTGAAGGTAGTTTCTTAAAACTACTTTAGGTTTTGGTTTAATACAAATTTATTTAAAATAAAAAAAATGTAATATGGTGATCAGTGATTTTTCTTCTACGTATTTAAAATCTGAGGCACTACAATGGTCCCAATAAATTTAAGAGCAATTCTGGGAGTATAAACAATACCTTTATACTAAAAATGGTGATTAAAATTATGTTGCAAATACACTTTAACAGACGGAATTGCAACAATATGCAAAGTGAAAAAATATGAAGTGTTACACTCACACGTCTTTCTCTAACTGTTCTGAAACAAAATTCTTTACAAAAACTTATTCTTCTTTCTACATCATTCTAATCTAGATATACTTATTACTTAGTTCCTTATAAGCAGAAGGGAGCTAAAAGAATGCACTATGCTGAAGCAATAGACAAATGTTTTAAAAGCTGTCGCTCTGCCTTTGTCATTGAAATTCGTTCTTTTGCTTGGCCAGAAGTAAAACAAAAGAAACACGGGCGACTTTCTGTCTTAGAAAGGTATAAATATTTTAAAATTGAAACCAATAACAACGAATATCTCGGAAGCGGCTATATCCACAACAAAAGTATAAAGGACATACATTGTCTGTTTTGACGAGATCTAAATGTTTTGTCTAAGTCTACATCAGGTCATGCATGAGCAATTATTGCTGAAAGGGATGGGTATACTATTCATCCTGTTCCAGCTTTTCTTTCATCAGCTATTCTAATAATTAATAGAATAGATAATAAACATAATAGCGATAATAACAAATTTAAAAGATAATAACTTGTTGGGTTACATAAAAAAAGTATCTGTTTTAGACTAAAATGAATGTGCATAAGATTAATTTCACAGATGAGTATATATCTGTGTTTCTCACCAACATAGAGAGAGAATAAATCTAAATTATAATTGCGTTTGAATCTTGGCAACCGAAAGAAAAAGTTAATTGCCGTAGGAAATATATCTACTACCGCAGTCATATCGTAGAATAATCATACATAAAATGTATCCTTAGCACCAATAAACAGCTTAGTATCAAATAACTTTTATAGAATATAGTCGTTCGCATTTTCTCAACCTGCTCCAGGCATTATGGGATGAAAACTATTCTTTTTTATTGTTTCATTTATATAGCCCCTTTAACATCTAAAGTCATATCAGGGCTTTACCCTAATATTGATTGCTTGGCAGTAGATAGTTTCCAATTAGTTTTCAAGTCGCTTTTGTCAATGATCCAAACTAGATATCATGACAGCCCGATTCTAGAGATATAAAGTACCTATCCACTGTTTTATTTTCGTTATTTAACAGTTCTGGCAATTAGTATACATATTATATTAAAGATGGCTACATACCAACTACCACACAAGAAATATTAATATGCAGCCAGTCCAACGGGGCATTCAGTTTGTTTTAAACATGGGTATTATATTGGTAATATTGTCGAAGAGGTCAATATTTTGTGGCGGATGCACCAGTCAACCCAGTGGTGAGCGGTGGAGATTGCTGTGCTTCAAAATAAAAGCAAAAACGTTAATTCCAAACCTTAACATAACCTCATTTTTGCATAACAAAAATTAAAATGGTAGTAACGTTGCTGTTTAATGCTTCCTAGCTAATTAACACCCACGAAAACTATGTAGCTTCCTACTATTTATGTGATAAAATCAAGAAGCACATACCCACATGTAACTTAGAATGTTAGCTATGCCTTATAATGAATTCAACCCAAAACATCATTTAGCCAAATTTAAGACCAAGTACCACAAATACAGAATAAAAACTAATTACTACATCAAGAAATTCCCAAATTGAATGGAATAATCTTCGGCTCACTCATTTTAAGCCTCAAATCAAATACATACGATATACTTATTTGACATAACCTCAAATTACTGAACCACAATCGCACATTAATTCCGAAACGGATAGATAATCTTATAAAGGGAAATATACGTATTTCTTTAGGCATCTTTAAGTTTTCGTCCGATTGAGAGACGGTGTGCCTTCACAATCCGACGTTCCTGGAAATAGTTATCGCTTTAATTCTAGAGAATAAGTTCAAGCAATTATACGTTTTAATATTGCAAAATAGCGCATTAAAATATTTTTAATACCACTCGAAGACTATAACACCTATTACACCGTGGTTTTAAATCCGAATGAAAACTGGTTACTTTAGTGACTTACCTATGCTACTACTTTACAAATTTTACGGAAATAAACCTCTTTTAAATCTGAAAGAAAAACCGAATAATTCGATGGTCATTTCTCACTATCGTAATAAATTTGATTGTCGAAAATATTCGATACTGTCCATCATTAACACAAACCCGATGGCAACCCTACTACCCCGTATCCTAACAGTTCTACCACAATGCGTACTACACACTGTAGTAGCCAGCCCCCTCTCATTATAATAAGCATTTTAGAAAAAGGTCCCCGCGCGATTCGAAAGATGCGATACGAAGATTTTCAGGAAAACCTCCAACCCGAGCTACTCTTTATGTGGAACACTTCGAAATTTTGATTTTGTCAAAAATGGTTCTAAGGATTTTGATTAAAATACCGACAACCATATATTTTCATTACAAATGAAATGTATATCTTAAATTTTCTAGGAATAGCTTCTAAAGACTTCTTCATTTTTGACATATGTGTGTGGAATTAACCATTTCAAGATATTCCCTGTTAATGGTTTCAATTTTAAACTACTTAAACTTTTCTCAAACGGGAACTTACCTATCTTTGCATACCTCTTTTGTTTTAGTTCTGACTACGTAAAGAGAACCGAATTTCAATTACTTCACATACGAAGAGCTTTTAAAAGATTTCACTATCGGTTTAGCCTAGCTTATTCCCTTATTTCACTTCAGCTTGCAAGGATGTATGCAATAAGATAATTTCAACTAATGTTTATCGTGATAATCATTATGCAGATAAAATAATATTTTGTAACAATGGTTTGTAGAAAAAGTCATGTGAATGGAACACATCAGATTTTTGTCCTATGTACTACAAAGGACACTGCAGAATGCGGTATTTATGAGCATGAAATTAGCGATAAATGGGAAGGGAAATAGAGAAGCAAACGTTCCAGGGGTGAGTTTTAGATCACCTCGGAGGCATTTGCCAGTTTTGTGTTCTGAGGAAAACCTGAAAAATCTCAAATAGGGAGGACGAATACGGTTGATTTAAAGATATGGAGCAATTTGTATTTGCATTCGATATTATTCTATCTATATTTCTTTATAATAAACGTTTTCCTTTGAATAACTTACATTCGAGTGTTCCGACGAATAAAAAAAATTAGAAAAAAAATTAAAATACGGCACAGAAGATTTTCAAAATTGCTAACACTGCAAAACACTGACAAAAATGGTGTATTTTAAGGCTATTGCTTATGTAGCAAGTTCCTTATTAATTAATCTATTATATTGTATGATTATAAAACTAACCAGTTGATTAGTTATAAATTTCAATCAGAACAAAGAGAACATTACGGGGTATTTGTAGAAAATGCAACATATAAATGGGACACTTAATGCCAATTCCACAAACGTATGACATTTTAGTTAAAATTGTTCGTCGCTTTTGAGCAAACAAAGAACAGCGACCTTCTCACCCGGAGGTCCCGGGTTCGATTCCCAGCTGGGGCGGGGAATTTTTCTTTATCCAGAATTATTCCCTATCCCCCACAGAGTCTGGAAGTATATATGTGAGAGTGAATGTGTGCGTGTTTGAGAAAATAAAATGGTTTAAACCTACAGACGAGTTATTTCTGATTCGAAGCCCCCGATATGACCTTAGTTGTTAAAGGGGGCTATATAAATGAAACAAACAAACAAAGAACAGCAACAAGATTTTCATGTAAAGGCATGGTTTGGTGTAGTGAATTTCACAGAAACTTTTGTGTAGGTATATTCTTTAGAAAGATACTTGGTATCAATCCCACCTTTTGTTTGCGAGTTATTCTGTTCTGTCGCTCCACTCCACCTCTCTCTCTCTCTCTCTCTCTCTCTCTCTCTGCCCTATACTTTCACTAGCCTTTACGTTCTTACTCGCAATGTCTATTATATATATCCGAAATTTCGATACCAGATTTTTGGGCGGAATGCAATGCTTCCTTTATCCTCATATGTAAGCGATACAGAAAGCCTGTCATAACTTATTACATTGTATAAAAAGGCAAAGAAGCATAGAGAGCAGCAGATGCAATATGAATATGAAAGCACAGGAGAAGCGGTTAAAGCAAAAATGCAGATCTATTTCCTTTCGGGCAAGAAGCATTATCGACAGGAAAGTTCCTCGGATCGCGCGACTCCTGAATCAAATAACCTTCCGCTCTGGGGTGAAATGGACCGAATAAAGCGCCCAGCTAAGGTCAACCGCTCTTCCGATAGGAGATACAGTAACAATATTACGTGTCTACTGGAAAGATAGAGCACGTTTTAAAAGACACTAGAAACTCTGAAAGTAACGGGATAAAACAAAATTTCATTTTCTATTATGCAGAAGCGAAGTAAACTACCGTTCGGGAATACGATTTCTTTTAGTTTTAACTCGTATACAGTTCTCATTAGATTTCTAGTTTTATGTTTGGGACTTATGGATTAGATCACACACATTTCACAATCTCACTCATACTTCCAGACTCTGGCGAGTATAGGTTACAATCCTGAGTACAGAAACATTTCAATCACTCAGCGGGGGTTTGAGCCTGGGATTTTGGCACAGCAGGTGTTCTACCCAATATTACTTTGTCATATAATTATAAGGTGCCCAGATCTGCCCGTACTTTTAACATAAATAAGTTTCGTTTATGTCAGACGTAAGCCTCAAATTGTGGCAGAAAATATTAAAAGATCAATAAACTAGGGTAAGATAATTGTCTTAAATAAATAGTGCACGAACCTATTATAATTCCTATTATAACTTAACAACAAAAGGTATGAATGTAGCACTTTTAGAGCAGACAATATGAATGAATGAATGAATGAATGAATAAGTGTATTTATTGACATAGCAATATCATACATAGACTTTCAACAATCGCACGGGTCCACAGACCGTACGTGCTTTTGTAATACACATTACAAGCAATATTAAGACAACAACAACAACAACAACAAAGAATTAAAAGAGTAAACAGGAAAATAAAAAGACAAAGGAAATACACAGTCCAAAGCATTATTAAACAACAATAAAGAATTAAGAGTGAACCCGAAAATAAAAATACAAAGATATTCAAATATAGCAATTTAAATTTACAGCACAGAGTACACCTTCATAAATGCACCCTCTTATAATAGAAAATTACACTTAAAAGACATATATACACATAATATATAAACATATATAAAACCATAGCACAACAGTGACCTAAGTATGACATAATATATATGTATGTAGAACAATGTAGTCACTTTTGTTTAGTTGATCTTAACCCCCCCCCCTTCTCTATTGGCAGCCTCCTCAGATCTCAGCTGTCTTGCCTTAAGTATAAATTTACCTAGCCCGTCCATGTTTTCCGTGCCTGTCAGTAGCGTCCAACATGCTTCTATCCCTACATTCGCAGTGGTAAAAAATAGAGACAAATATTTTTCCCGCCATTCCTCCGTACCCCTACATCTTGCCAAGATGTGAGTCCACGACTCTTCCTCCTCGCAAATGGGACAGATTCTCGTACCATTCTCGTCAGAAATTTTCGTGCTCCTCCATGCTCCTAGTCTAATCCACGCGAGCCCCTCTCTAATGAGTTTGGTACCTGTTTTGATGTATTGCTCCATACCCCACTCTGATTTCAGCCCAGACTGTACTTCTAATGACACCTTCTCTGTGCATTGCGCAATTATTTGCTGTCTGTCAATATCACAGAGGCGGTTCTTAATTTTTCTCCAAATACTTCGCCTGTTTTCCTGCCCCGCCATCCAAATGTCTCCCATCCCAATGGTTTCCAACCCTTTCTTTAATTTTGATGCCCACGTCGAATTACCTTCCATTCGCAACTGTTCACAGTAGCAGACTGCCCTAATTAGAGATTGGTTTCCGTGAACGATTCTCAGCCAATATTTATGCTCTGATTTTGCACTCTATCGTTTCACTATGTGCTCCGAATTCCCTCATTATTCCGCAGTTTGCCATACCCCTCCCTACACCCAGAATTCCTTTCAAAAATTGGGTCCTCACTTGATCTAGGTTCCCTGTTTGTTCCCAACCCCATATTTCTCCTCCGTATGTCATCGTGGATCTAACTGTCGCTCCGTATACAGCTTCCATTAAGGTTATGGATATATTCGGTATTCTGTAGCGTATCCGGAGAGCTTCCGTCGCTTTCACCCTTGCCTTGTGTTTCGCAATGTCAATGTGTTTTGTCCATTTTCCGTTCATTGTGAATGTGAGTCCTAAGTACACAAAAGATTTAACATTGTCCAGTATCTGTCCTGCATATGTCCAAGTCTCCTCCCTGCTATAAACACAACCCTTTTTGAAAGTCATTGCCTTAGTCTTATTCACATTAACTGTAAGTAACCATTCATCGCAATAATTACCGCCTGCGGTGCCATTAGTAGTTAAAGCGGGCGTTAAACACTACCAAAAAAAAAAAAAAAAAAAAATCGCAATAATTCTTAAGTTTGTCCAGTCCTCGTTGCAATCCGTTTACTGTCGTAGAGCACAATACTAAATCGTAGCAGACAATATACTAACAGGGGTTGAGTTATACCGCCATGTTTTATAACACTTCAGCATTTTACATCTAGAGCAGATTCAATATTTTAGACTTTTCTGTTGGACGGTTTATTTATATTTTATGTTTTATCTCTGAAACTATATACCAAGAAAATCAGCTCATCGCTGATATTAAATGCGCATCCAAATATTATGTTCTACAAAGTAAAGCACTGCACCACGTGTACTGCTGTACATGATAATACCATTGTCGAAGAGGACCAGCATTATCCAAGTACTAACTTATTATTCCAGAATGTGCTCGCAAGACTTCAAGAATAAAACGTTATCATTGAAAATTGCTCTAGACGAGTAATATTTTTATCATCGACATTTTGTAATCTGCTCATAATATTAAACATCTTATGCGTTACATTCACTGATTTTCTCTACATCTCTGCAACAAATTATTCTTAGAAAACTTATGCTTCTCTTTACTTCATGCTAATCGACAAAACATTACCAGAAATAGTCTTACTGCGTTCTTCCTTATAAGTAGAATCGAAATAAGGGAGTACCATAGGTTAAACTGATATTCAAAAGCTGGTTGCTATGTGACTGAAGATCCTTTGTTTGTATGGACAGGAGTTGACAAATTCCTGTATGAGAAAGGTATAAGTTTTTCAAAGCAGAAACCAAAAACAAGGAATATATTAAAAACGATCAGCTCTACGAAAAAAAAATGTATATAACATAAATTGTGTGTTTTAATGTGCTCTACATGTTTTGTGTGGTAAGTTTAGCAGTTGTACAAAATTCCGTAATTTTCATCCAGAATAAATTAGTCTTCAGAGGCTATTGCCAGAAAATTCAAGATATACATCTTATTTGTCAGATAAATATCTTTAATATATGATATTTTAATCAAAATCGTTAGAGCCAGTTTTGAGTAAATCAAAATGTTCGAAAAACGTTCCATGTAAAGGGAAGTTGAGGGTGGGGGGACTTTTCTCAAAATCTTCGTGCCGCATCCCAGGAAGATAAATATAAACTTAGTTTGGTATTTTACCGACTCTTCGTTTTTGAGTTATTGTGTTCACGGACACACACACACATAAACGGACTTTTTTTTTTGGAATAAAGGGGCCCTAAAACATATATTTCCAGTGAAATTTCGGAGAATTTTTGGGTGGAGTTCAATAGCTTCTCTTTACACTATGTACATAGTACGTATAGGGAAAGTAAAATTTGTAATTAAAAGTGTAATATAATTTAGCTATTTTTGTTTCTTACTATATACCCTCTCAAAAAGATCACCAAAACTGGTTTATTCGACAGAAATCTTCACAATACTGGTCACTTAGCGCTGTATCGTTTGACGATAGTGAAAACTATCTAGCGCGGGTCGTGCTTATAATGGAAGACACTTTATAACGTGTTAAACGAAACTATTGGGAAAATACAAGAAACATATTCCGTGAACCTCCAAATAAATATAATAAAATGCTTTTCTTGGAGATTAGCACTATATAAGTGGAAACCAAAACGTCGCAATTGACTGTCTCCGTGGTCGAGTGGTCAGCGAGCTGACTTCTCACCCGGAGGTCCCGGGTTCGATTCCCGGCTGGGGCGGGGAATTTTTCTTTAACCGGAATTATTCCCTAGTCTGGAAGTATGAATGTGAGAGTGAATGTGCGTGTGTTTAGTAATATAAAGTTTAACCTAATGTTCTGGACCTACAGTTTCACAAGTGAAAGCCCCCGATGTGACCATTGATGTTAAAGGGGGCAAAAAAAAAAAAAAAAAGTATAATAATTGGAGACATTTGAATTATGTCTATGAAGTGGATGAATAAAATATATACTGAAGCTACGTCAGAAGCTGTACGCGAAAGGAGAACAATTTTGCCATTTATGAGAAAGAAGAAAGGAAAGTAGCTGGGACCTGGATGTAAAGGCAAATGGAGTCATGGTTCACGAGTTCGGTAGCAAGAAGTCTCGCACACGTGGAAAGGCACGGACGAACGGAGAAGAAGGCGCAGTAAAGTTTCATTCAAATGAATTATCATCAGTGTCCAGCAAATTTACTTGCCCTAAATATGTAGGAATGATAAACAGATTCTTATGAATTTTGTATGAATTCTGCCAAACGCACTACAAAGTATTTATATCCTTGGCTTTACAAGCCAGACGCAAATTAATCCGGTTAGCAGGTCGCGCTATTATAACAGAAGTGCCTTTGAAATACTTAAAATATTGATTTTACTAACTGTGTTATATTCAACGTAGAGGTGCAGTGGATATTAAAAGCAAGGAAGGACATATTTCGATACTCTAAAGTCTTAACTATTAAAACTTAAAAACACCAAGAACAAAAGCCAGCACTTATATGTTCTACAACAAAAATCTGACGTGTTCCATTCACATGACTTTCTCCACATCTCTGCAACAATTTATTCTTAAAAAGTTTATAAAGCTATTTACTTCATTCTAATCAGAAAAAAATTAGCAGGAATAGTCTTATTACTTGCTTCCTTGTAATTGATAAATTCCTGTATGAGAAAAGTGAAAGTTTTTCAAAGCAGAATCCAAAAACAAGGAACGTCTCAAAAACGATGAACTCCACGAAAAAATGTATATAACATAAATTGTGTGTTTTAACGTGCTCTACACTTTTTCTTGTAGTAAGTTCTTGTCCAGATCTTACGGTTTAGCAGTTATTCAAAATTCCGTAAAATTCATCCAGAATAAAGTACTCTTCAGAGACTATTTCCAGAAAATTCAAGAATGTACCACACAACAAATGTAGAGCATTTTAAAACACACAATTTATGTCATATATATTTTTTTTCGTGGAGTTGATTGCTTTTTAGATATTTCTTGTTTTTGTTTCGGCTATGGAAAATGTATACATTTCTCATACAAGAATTTGTCAACTCCTGTCCATACAAACAAAGGAACTTCAGTCATATAGCAACCAGCTTTTGACTATCACCTTAACCTATGGTACTCCCTTATTTCGCTTCTACTTTCAAGAAAGCATGTAATAAGACTATTTCTTCTAGTTTGTTTTCTCGATAGCATGAAGTAAATAGAAGCATAAGCTTTTTAACAATAATTTATTGCACAGTTGTTGAGAAAGTCATGTGAATGGAACACATCAGATTTTCTTAAAATACTTTTTTTTGGATACAGTGGACACACAAACATATATTTCCGGTGAAATCTCGGAATTTTTGGGTGGAGTACAATACCTTCTCTATACACTATGTACTTAGTACGTATAGAGAAAGTAAAAAGGAGAGATAGTGACAAATTCGGCCATTGATATGCCCGTATGTTCTGAATGTCTTTGCATTATACAGTACTTTTCTCCTGCTACTTGGCCGTCCTCCGGCAACCCCGTTATGCCATTCGAAACTTTTATTCCAGAGAAACGAGAGAGAGAGAGAGAGAGAGGGGGGGGGATTAAAATATCCCCGCAACTGAAAGCATTAACGTTGTAATCATAAATGTTCTTAGAGCTCCAAATCTATAATTATGATACAAAATCTGATGTGGTCCATTCACATGACTGTCTCTTCATCTATGCAACAAATTATTGTTAAAAACCTCATGCTTCTATTTACTTAATTTTAATTGAGAAGAAAACAGCAGAAATAGTCTTATTACTTGCTTCCTTGTAAGTAGAAGCGAAATAAGGGAGTACCATAGGTTAAAGTGATAGTCAAAAGATGGTTGCGGTGTGACTGACGTTTCTTTGTATGGGCAAGAGTTGACAAATTCCTGTATGAGAAAAGTATGCTTTTCAAAGCTGAAATTCAATATCTTTAATATCTGACATTTTAATCATAATCGTTGGTCATTTTTAAGAAGATCAAAATTTTCGGAAAAAGTTCCAAGTAATTTTAAGGAAAAGTTTCACGTGTTAATTTTTTTTTTTTTTTTTTTCATTTGAGACAACAATAAAAAATCTTATGTGTTCCCTTCACATACCTTTCTCTACATCTCTGCAACGAAGCTAATGCTTCTATTTACTACATGCTAATTGAGAAAAATTAGCAGAAATAGTCTTATTACTTGCTCCTTTGTAAGTAGAAGGAAATAAGGGAGTACCATAGGTTAAAGTGATAATCAAAAGCTGGTTGCTATGTGACTGAAGTTCCTTTGTTTGTATGGGTAGGAGTTGACAAATTCCTGTTTGAGAAAATGTTATGGTTTTTAAAGACAAAATCAATAACATGGAGCGTTTCACAGTATCAAACGCCATTTTAAAATCTACAAACACGGAGTATACCTTACCTCCCTTATTTCTTAAATTAGTATCAATTATGGTTTTTAGAACAAAAATATTGCCAATGGTCGAAAAGCCTTCTCTAAATCCCGCTTGAAATTTAGAAATCTTATCGTATGTCATGACCCAGCATTTAATTCTTTCGTATAATATTCTAGTGTATATTTTTACTTTCTCTAGTCCCGTATGTACAATGTACATAGGGATAGAGAAGTATTGTATTCCACTCAAAAATTCGATACCGAGATTTCACCGGAAACATATGTTTTAGGGTCCCCTGTATCCAAAAAAAGCATTTTAACAAAAAGGTCCGTGTGTGTATGTGTGTGTGTGTCCGTGTGTCTGTGAACACGATAACTCAAAAACGAAAAGACGGTAAAGCACCAAACTTGGTATTTAAATTTATTATCTTCCAGGGATGCGACACGAAGATTTTGAGAAAAATTCCCCCACCCCAAACTACCCTTTACTTGGAACTTTTTTAAAACATTTTGATTTTCTCAAAAATGGCTCTAACGATTTTGATTAAAATATCGTATATTAAAGATATTTACCTGACAAACAAAATGCATGGTTTGAATTTTCTGGGAATAGCCTCTGGAGACTAATTTATTCTGAGTGAATTTTATGGAGTTTTGCAAAACTGCTAAACCGTAAGAGATGGACAAAAACATACCACACAAAAAAATGTAGAGAATGTTAAAACACACAATTTATGTTATCTACATTTTTTTCGTGGAGTTCGTCGTTTTAAAGACATTCCTTATTTTTGGTTTCTGCTATGAAAAACGTATACTTTTCTCATACAGGAACTTGTGAACTCCTATCCATATAAACAAAGGAGCTTCATTGGCATAGGAACCAGCTTTTGACTATCATTTTAACCTATGGTAGTCCCTTATTTCGCTTCTACTTACAAGGAAACAAGTAATAAGACTATTTCTGCTAATTTTTTCTGATTAGCATAAGATTTTTAAGAATAATTTGTTGCAGAGATATAGAGAAAGTCATGTGAATGGTACACATCAGATTTTTTCCAAATACAGAGCAGCGAGATATCCCTATAATTTTCTGGACTGCTGTTAACTCCCTCTGCCCTTGCAAAGAGATTGGATAATGGCGGTCTTCCATGTTTCCGGATATTCTCCCCCTTCAAATATTTTATTGAAACTGGTCGCATATAAACATGCCACTTTACTAATTTCTAGAGAGCTCTTGAAGAACTCAGCTGATAAGCATTATACTTGCTGCCTTCCCATGTACTTATGAAAGGGATGATAAGAAAATTCACGGATCAAATTATCTAACTCAGCATTCACACTGCGACCGAGGAAAACAGCTAAAAATCTTCGTTCAATGGACCTTACCTGGTCCATTAAACAAACATTCAGTTTAAATGCAATTACGGAGATGAAAAGTGACGCTTGTATTTAACATTTCTGCTCATGACAGCAGGTTTTCTGTTCGCGCATCTAATTTACATCATAAAGTGCTGGTGGTGAACATTAATGAGAACAGACATCAAACTGAACATGAAAAATCTGATGTGTACCATTCACATGCCTTTCTCTATATTCCTGCTGCAAATTATTCTTAAAAACCTTATACTTCTACTTACTTTATGCTAATCAGAAAAAAATTAGCAGAAATAGTATTATTACTTGCTTCCTTGTAAGTAGAAGCGAAATAAAGGACTACCATAGGTTAAAGTAATAGTCAAAAGCTGGTTGATATGTCAATGAAGTTCCTTTGTTTATATGGATAGGAGTTGACAAGTTCCTGTATGAGAAAAGTATACGTTTTTCATAGCAGAAACCAAAAATAAGGACTGTCTCAAAAACGACGAACTCCACAAAAAATGTATATAACATAAATAATGTGTTTTAACGTGCTCTACATTTTTTGCGTAGTAAGCTTTTGTCCATCTCTTACGGTTTAGCAGTTATTCAAAATTCAGTAAAATTCATCCAGAATAAACTACTCTTCAGAGGCTATTCCCAGAAAATTCAAGATATAAATGTTATTTGTCATGTAAATATCTTTATTATACGAAATGTTAATCAAAATCGTTAGAGCCATTTTTGAGAAAATTAAAATTTTCGAAAAAAGTTCCATGTACAGGGTAGCTGGGGGTGGGGGGATTTTTCTCAAAATCTTCGTGTCGTATCCCTGGAAGATACTAAACTTAAATACCAAGTTTGGTATTTTACCGACTTTTCGTTTTTAAGTTACCGTGTTCACAGACACACGGACACACGGACCTTTTTGTGAAAATGCTTTTTCTGGATATTGTGGACCCTAAAACATATATTTCCGGTGAAATCTCGGTATCGAATTTTTGGGTGGAGTGCAATACATTCTCTATACACTATGTACATAGTGCGTATAGAGAAAGTAAAAATTACCGCAATGTCAGACAGAAATTTCTTAAAAGCTTGTACACAACGGTCTTGTTGCCACGGCCCTCATTAGTGAAAGGATGGCAGTTCCATCCATTTCCATTATTGACTTCTGCCGTTCGAATAGGTATGCATAAAGCTCCCTTTTCAAGGAAATTCTATTAAATCAGACATTTTCAATGAACCACTAACTTTTACAGCATTTCCCACTTGAATAGAGCTATTTCAGAGTCGTTTTATGCCGTGGAGCACCCATTAGCACAGCTTTTCATCTAAAGGTATCATCGCCTACCGTGCCGTAGCAGTAAAAGTAGTAAAACAAAAGAAAAAGGAATGACAAGTTCCCGTTTGAGGAAAGTATTATAAAATTGAAACTAATAACAAGGATTCTCTGGAAGATGATCAACTCTACAAAAAGTATGGCATAATTTGTGTGTTTTAATCAAAATTTTTTGGTACAAGTTTCTCTCTATCTCTTACGGTTTACCAATTATGCAGAAGTTATCCAGAATGAAGAGATCCTCAGGCCTATTCCCAGAAAATTTAAGATATACATTTTATTTTTAGTTTCTCTATACGCACTATGTACATAGTGTATAGAGAAGGTATTGCACTCCACCCAAAAATTCGATACCGAGATTTCACTGGGAATATACATTTTAGTGTCCCCTTTAACTAAAAAAAGTATTTTCGGAAAAAGGTCCGTGTGTGTGAGCCCGATTGCCGTGTGTGTGAGCCAAAGTTGGTATTTAAGTTTAGTATCTTCCAAGGATGCGACACGAAGATTTTGAGAAAAATCCCCCACCCCCAACTACCCTATACATGATACTTTTTTTCGAAAATTTTGATTTTTTCAAAAATAGCTCCAACGATTTTGATTTAAATATCGTATATTAAAGCTATTCACCTGACAAATAAAATGTATATTTCGAATTTTCTGGGAATAGCCTCTGAAGAGTACTTTATTCTGGATGAATTTTACGGAATTTTGAATAACTGCTAAACCATAAGAGATGGACAAAAACTTACTACACGAAAAATGTAGAGCACGTTAAAACAGACAATTTATGTTATATAGATTTTGTTCGTGGAGTTCATCGTTTTTTAGACATTCCTTGTTATTGGTTTCTGCTTTGAAAAACGTATACTTTTCTCATACAGGAATTTGTCAAGTGCTGTCCATACAAACAAAGGAACTTCAGTCACATAGCAACCAGCTTTTGACTATCACTTTAACCTATGGTAGTCCCTTATTTCGCTTCTTCTTACAAGGAAGAAAGTAATAAGACTATTTATGACATTTTTTTCTGATTAGCATAAAGTAAATAGAAGTATAAGCTTTTTAAGAATAATTGTTGAGATATAAAGAAAGTAATGTGACTGGTACACATAAGATTTTTCATGTACATATTCTTAATTTTAACCAAGATGGTTAGAGCCATTTTTGAGTCAACGGGACCAGTGTAGGTCCTAGTATGACGTCTGCGTACCTGAGAAGCAGCAGCTTAGCTTAGAAATATGCGGATACCGATGTTGTATTGAGACGAGTCTGAATTAACGAATATGAAAATATCACTATGTATTTCTCTAATTAGTACACAGGAACAGAAGATATTGAATTCCACCCAAAACTCTACACGTTTTCTGGTCCCCTGTATAAAAAAAGTGGTTTTAAAGGCCCATGTGTGGGTGTATGAGTCTGCGCGAGTGTCTGTGAACAACATCTCAAAAACCAAAAGTAATTTATCTACACCAAACTTGAAAATTGAATTCAGCATATTACAAGGAAACGATACGAGGACTTTCAAGATAATCCCCCACTCCTTACCACCCTTTACATGAAGATTCTTTCAAAAATATTATTTCAAAAATGGATCTAAAACATCTCATATGTTTAGGATGCCCTCGTGATAAATGAAACTTTTTAAACACATGGAAACATCTCGAAATTACCCGTCCTTCTTCTGAATGACATTTGCATAATTATTGGTAAACCGTAAAGGTTACACAATATATATCTCGTTAGGGCACATAACCTATGTCAAATACATTCTTTTTGTATTTTTTAAGCGAACTATATTATTTGGAAGATATTTCTTGTTAATGGTTTGAATTTTCAGATACTTACACCTTTCTTTAATAGTTACAATTTTTTTCGTTTTTTTTTCTTTCTTTTCGTTCTTTTGTCTCTTCTGGTTATGCAAGGAGTACAGAATTTCACAGAAATCTAATAGCAACAAGCTCTTAAAAGATTTTACTATTGCTGAAGCCTACTGAAATCTTTATTCCCATTGCACCTACAAGGACATATGCAATAAAACCATTTATACAAATATTTTAACGAGTTTTCGTAAGAATGGTTTGTTGAAGAATGGGTAGAGAAACTCATGTGAATGTAACATATTTTATTGGTTATCATGACATTGTATGAATTTTCCAGCACGAGATACAATTGGCAGTCTTTAAAAAGGAGTATTTTTCAAAATTTATTTATTTATTTATTGTCGCTCCAACAAGTAGATCATATATGTCACCATTAGACTACAAAAATTAAAATTTTAAATAAGTATATATTAGTAACTAAAAATATACAAGGCCTATAGTATTAACAAAATATCAATGAGTTACTTTAACAAAAGAACATAATATTAGATAATTGTAATAATTGCAGGTTTTTAGAGCTTCAGTCATTTCTTTTAAAGTAAAACGGTCATTATAAGGGTGTTGGCAAATATGGCATGCAAGCTAGACTTCAGGGTTTAAGATGTTATAGAAAGAAATTCTGGAACATTTGGCAAAGTTTTACCGAGTATATTTGCATCTTGGGCATTAATAATAACAGGATTCGACAGCTAAAGAATAAGCTGAGACATGCAGTTAAAGTCTCGGATGTGTTTTATTTTTCGCTATATTTCCTGTGGATTGTTGTTACTGATCATTGAGGAAACAAAAGTAATCCATGAAGATTTGCTGTTTTTAATTAATCCTTCCACCATAAACTCTTGATTTCATTAAAGAGATCCTATTTTTACTTTCTCTATACGTATTATATACATAGTGTATAGAGAGGGTATTGCACTCCACCCAAAAATGCGATACCAACATTTCACCGGAAATATTTGTATAAAAAAAAAACATTTTCAGAAATAGGTCCGTGTTTGTGTGTGTGTCTGTGAATACGATAGCTCAAAAAAGAAAAGTCGGTAAAATACCAAAGTTAGTGTTTAAGTTAGGTATCTTCCAGGGATGCGACCCGCCTGCGGTGCCATAAGTAGTTAAACTCTACAAAAAAAAAAAAAAAAAAAGAGATGCGACACGAAGATTTAGAGAAAAATCCCTCCACCTCAAACTACCCTTTACATGGAACATTTTTCGAAAATTTTGATTTTCTCAGAAATGGCTTGACGATTTTGATTAAAATGTTGTATATTAAAGATATTTACCTGACAAATAAAACGTATATCTTGAATTTTCTGGGAATAGCCTCTGAAGACTACTTTATTCTGGATGAATTTTACGGAATTTTGCATACCTGCTAAACCGTAAGAGATGGACAAAAATTTGTCACACAAAAAATGTAGAGCACGTTAAAACACACAATTTATGTTATATACATTTTTTCGTGGAGGTGATCGTTTTGAGTTATTCCTTGTTTTTGATTTCAACTTTAAAAAACTTATACTTTTCTCATACAGGAATTTGTCAACTCCTGTCCATACAAACAAAAACTTATCAGTCACATAGCAACCAGCTTTTGAGTATCCTTTTAATCCATGGTACGCCCTTATTTCGCTTCTATTTGCAAGGAAGCAAGTAATAAGACTAGTTCTTCTAATTTTTTCTCGATTAGTATTAAGTAAATAAAAGCCTAATCATTTTAACAATAATTTGTTGCAGAGACGTAGAGAAAGTCATGTGAATAAAACATATCAGATTTTTATATACAGGAAACGCTTTATCTTTAGTAGTTACAACCAATTTGGTGTTCTTATTTTACCATAGAGCAATTTTCCTACCAGCATCTTCGATGGAACACAGCAATCAGCTGCATTCTTAAAGGTGAAAGTAAACTTAATAAGAATGATTGGATGGCAACGTTTAGAGAAGTCAGAAAGGGTGGTAGATATTTTATTGCATAAGCAAATTGATCTAAATAGTTTATATTCCACGCATCAGATGTGAATATATATTCTTGGATGTTCTTAGTATTATAGGGAAATGATCATTGCTGATCAGATTAGATTGTATCTAACAAAATAGAATTTTTCTACTAGCGAGGCAATTATTTTTCTTTATAGGTAGTTAAGCGGCAATCTCATACGATATTATGGCTGTTAAACTCAGCTACAATAAACGTCCCGCCTGGGTAGTGTGGTCAGCAAATCTAACTGAGCTTGCTATTGTCAAGGTTTATTTAAAATATATATTTAAAGGAAATATTTATATATTATTATTTAAGAAGAGAGGCGGGATTTACACATCGATTTAGCAGAAACAAACGAAAATGTCCTGGTATTGGAGCCTCCTTGATACTCCCATTTTTTATTCATTCTTAGGTTGATCCGCGCCAAAACAGGAAAGTCCACCGCGGTAGAACACAGAAGTAGTGCGCGCAAGAATGTAATTCATGCTAACAATCTATATAACAGAATGAATTTGTTTTTAAATTGTACAATATTCTATACAACTGCCAAAGAGTTAAATTGACGCCGATTAAACAGAGCTACATGTCCCAACATGCTTTTCGTACGAATCATCTGATTTCCGCAATACTGTTTACACAGTAACGGTCGCTACTCTTTAGAATCATGGAGGAGGGTCGCCGTGGGTTTTTTCTTGCGATTTTCGAATTACATAAAGCTTAAGTCTTGTAAACCATGGACTAGTAGTGAAAAAATCTGATGTGTACCATTCACATGACTTTCTCCATATCCCTGCAACAAATAATTCTTAAAAAGCTTATACTTCTATTTACTTTATGCTAATCAGAAAAAATTAGTAGAAATAGTCTTATTACTCGCTTCCTTGTAAGTAGAAGCGAAATAAGGGACAACCGTAGGTTAAAGTGATAGTCAAAAGCTGGTTGCTATGTCAATGAAGTTCCTTTGTTTATATGGATAGGAGTTGAGAAGCTCCTGTATGAGAAAAGTATACGTTTTTCATAGCGGAAACCAAAAATAAGGAATGTCACAAAAACGATGAACTCCACGAAAAAAATGTATATAACATAAATTGTGTGTTTTAAAGTGCTCTACATTTTTTGTGTAGTAAGGTTTTGTCCATCTCTTACGGTTTAGCAGTCATTGAAAATTTAGTAAAATTCATCCAGAATAAACTACTCTTCAGAGGCTATTCCCAGAAAATTCAAGATATGAATTTCATTTGTCAGGTAAATATGTTTGATATCCGAAATTTTAATCAAAATCGATTGAGCCATTTTTGAGAAAATCAAAATTTTCGAAAAAAGTTCCATGTAAAGGGTAGTTGGGGATGGGGGTACTTTTCTCAAAATCTTCAAGTCGCATCCCTGGAAGATACTAAACTTAAATACCAAGTTTGGTATTTTACCGACTTTTCATTTTTGAGTTATCGTGTTCACAGACACACGGACACACACACACACACGCACACACACACACACACACACACACACACACACACACACGGACCTTTTTGTGAAAATGCTTTTTTTTAATATTGGGGACCCTAAAACATATATTTCCGGTGAAATCTCGGTATCGAATTTTTGGTGGAGTGCAATACTTTCTCTATACACTATGTACATAGTGCGTATGGAGAAAGTAAAAACTATAATGTTGAAAATGTATGGTAAGTTTTGAGAGAAATATCCAACACTTCCCGTGAAAGAAGTGATGAAATTAACATCCGAGTTCACCGGTGTTTAGACTACAAATATAAACACTGCTCATAAAGAAAAACCTCAAACGGAAAATGTGGTTGCATCCGGGAAAAAATCTGATGTGTACCATTCACATGACTTTCTCTACATCTCTGCAACAAATTATTCTTAAAAATCTTCTACTTCTATTTACTTCATGCTAATCAGAAAAAATTAGCAGAAATACTCTATCACTTGCTTCCTTGTAAGTAGAAGCGAAATATGAGAGTACCATAGGTTAAAGTGATAGTCAAAATCTGGTTGCTATGTGACTGAAGTTCCTTTGTTTATATGGAAAGGAGTTGACAAATTCTTATATGAGAAAAGTAAGTTTTTCATAGCTGAAACAAAAAACAATGAATATCTCAAAAACGATCAATTCCACGTAAAAAAATGTAAATAACATAAATTGTGTGTTTTAACCTGCTCTACATTTCTTGGGTACTACATTTTTATCTAAGTCTTACGGTTTAGCAGTTATGCAAAATTCCGTAAACTTTTTCCAGAATAAAGTAGTCTTAAGAGGCTATTCCCAGAAAATTCAAGATATACATTTTATTTGTCAGGTAAATATCTTTAATACACGATGTTTCAATCAAAATCGTTAGAGCCATTTTTAAGAAAATCAAAATTTTCGAAGAAAGTTCTATGTGAAGGGTAGCTTGAGGTGGGGCGATTTTTCTCAAAATCTTCGTGTCGCATCCCTGGAAGATACTAAACTTAAATACCAAGTTTGGTATTTTACCGACTTTTCGTTTTTGAGTTGTGTTCACAGACACACAGACATACGGACACACATACACACGGACCTTTTTATGAAAATACTTTTTTTGGATACAGGGGACCCTAAAATATATATTTCCGGTGAAATCTCGGTATCGAATTTTTTGGTGGAGTGCAATACATTCTCTATTCACTATGTACACAGTGAGTATAGAGAAAGTAAAAAGAAGAAGCGTTGTTTTGGGAGATGGATAGTTTGACACCATTATTGATAACCTAGTTAACAACCTTTGAGAGGAAATCAGCAGCAAATGTTTCAGACGACGGTTCTAATCTGGAAGGAATAGAGCCGCTTCCAGAGAGTGAGTTAATATAAGTTATCGCATACATATTTATTTTTTCGCTCCTGTTTTTTAGAGTTGAGTATTACATGTGTACCTATTTATTCTGTTATGACTATCAACATTATCTCCATTATACCTAACAGAATGTTTTAGTCACCGTTTAAGTTTTGGGAATAAGGGGCTCTGTTCATTTTTACTTTCCCTATACTCACTGTGCACATAGTGTTTAGAGAATGTATTGCACTCCACCAAAAGTTCGATACCGAGATTTCACCGGAAATATATGTTTTAGGGTCCCCTGTATCAAAAAAAAGGTATTTTCAGAAAAAGATCCGTGTGTGTGTGTGTCCGTGTGTCGGTGAACACGATAACTCAAAAACAAAAAGTCAGTAAAACACCAAACTTAGTATTTAAGTTTAGTATCTTCCAGGGATGCGACACAAAGATTTTGAGAAAAATCCCCCCACCCCATACTACCCTTTACATGGACATTTTTTCTAAAATTTTGATTTTCTAAAAAATGTCTCTAACGATTTTGATTAAATTATCATATATTAAAGTTATTTACCTGACAAATAAAATGTATATTTTGAATTTTCTGGGAATAGCCTCTGAAGTCTACTTTATTCTGGATGAATTTTTCATAACTACTAAAGCGTAAGAGATGGACAAAAACTTAACCCCCCCCCCAAAAATAGAGCACGATAAAACACACAGTTTATGCTATATACCTTTTTTCGCTGGAGTTGATCCTTTTTGAGATATTCCTTATTTTTGGTTTCAGCTTAGAAAAACTTACACTTTTCTAATACAGGAATTTGTCAACTCCTGTCCATACAAACAAAGGAACATCAGTCACATAGCAACCAGCTTTTGGCTTTCACTTTAACCTATGGTACTCCCTTATTTCGCTTCTACTTACAAGAAAGCAAGAAATAAGACTATTTCTGCTAATTTTACTCGATTAGCATAATATAAATAAAAGATAAGCTTATTAACAATAATAATTTACAGAGATATAGAGAAAGTCATGTGAATGGAACACATCAGATTTTTCATTACAATATGCTATGTGTACGCGCCGAGGGTCGTGAAAGTATGGCGGTATTACTGGCGCGAATGGCGGAAGGTTACATTATTTCGGTGCACTGATCACCTGGGCATTGTTTTGGCGAGGATCAACTTAAGGCTGAATAGGCTTTAGCATGAACATGTATAAAGTGTAAAGTAAATCCTGCTATGGGGTACCCCAAATTAAGCTGTCCGTGCTTAATTAGTGTACTAATTCTTCCCGCTCTTTTTACTTTCTCTTGCCCTTATGTACAATGTACATAGGGATAGAGAAGTATTGCATTCCACCCAAAAATTCGATGTCGAGATTTAACAGGAAATACATGTTTTAGGACCCGCTGAATCCAAAAAAAAGCATTTCCAGAAAAAGGTCCGTGTGTGTGTGTATGTGTGTGTGTGTGTCCGTGTGTCTGTGAACATGATAACTCAAAAACGAAAAGTAACTAAAATACCAAACTTGGTATTTAAGTTCAGTATCTTCCAGGGATGCGACACGAAGATTTTGAGAGAAATCCTACCACCCCCAAGTAGCCTTTACATGGAAATTTTTTCGAAAATGTTTATTTTCTTAAAAATGGCTGTAAAGATTTTGATTAAAATATCGTATATTAAAGATATTTACCAGACAAATGAAATGTATATTTTTAATTTTCTGGGAATAACCTCTGAAGACCACTTTATTCTGAGTGAATTTTCCGGAATTTTGTGTAACTGCTAAACCGTAAGAGATAGACAGAAACTTACAACACAAAAATGTAGAGCACATTAAAACACACAATTTATGTTGTATACATTTTTTTCTTGGAGTTGATCGTTTTTGAGATATTCCTTGTTTTTGTTTTCAGGGTCGAAAATCTTAACTTTTCTCATACAGGAATTTGTCAACTCATATCCATACAAGCAAAGGAACTTCAGTCACATTGTAACCAGCTTTTGACTATCGCTTTAACCTATGCTACTCCCTTATTTCCTTTCTGCTTACAAGGAAGAAGGTAATAAGACTATTTCTGCTAATTTTTTTTAGATTAGCATGAAGTAAAAAAAAAAAAAAAAAAATGGTAAATGGCGTTTTATTTATGGACGCTCTTTATCTGCTGTGGTTCTCAGCGTCCCATTCTATATTGGGCGTGAAAGACCGCTTAATTTTGCTCAGAGGCCTCTCTATCAGGCTTGAGGTTCTTTTACGTGCCGTAAATCTACGTCAACGGCTTTACTTCCCTTCCGAAGGAAGCCATGCTAAGGATTTTTACGCCCGAAAAAATCCATCGTCCTCCGCCGGGTTTGAACCCGCGACCTTTGGTATACGAAGTCAGCATGGTAACCATTACACCACAGAGGGCGACAGCATGAAGTAAATAGAAGCATAAGCTTTTTAAGAATAATTTGTTGCAGGGATATAGAGAAAGTCATGTGAATGGTACACATCGGATTTTTGTAATTGAATTTACGCAAGATACAACATATTAGAAGATAGCTTCATCCTAAAACTATAACATGAGCATAAGTGTGTTTGTATACAGAAGTGTCAGCAGCAGCAGCAGCAGCAAATCATTTCAAGGAGGAAACTTCTTTCTTTGTACCATTGTGATGCGACCCGGCACAATAATGTGATGATGTGCTCCCAGAATGTTTTGTAGACCAAGCGCTCTTGGTTCATTAGATTTCCACCAGATGTCAGCCTTATGTTGTTGAAATACTGAGGTACCCGCAAAATTAAGCACCACCTATATTAGGCTGTTTAATAAATATATACAGTTAGTGCATTTAATAACTAAGCAAAATTGCCAGAGAAACTGAACGTGTGGTTTTAACACAATCCAAGGCCTCCTGTATAGGAATATTATAACACCATCTATAAGCATAAATTTTGGTTCATTAATTCTCTAAATTGAATTTCTGTTCTAAGTGATTCAACTCTATTAATAGATAAGCTTTTAATGCTTGGGGAAAATCAATGCATGTAAATCCACATATCCCTCGAGGATAGCGTGTAAGTAGGTCGATCACATTATACGGTTATGTGGCTCAGGTGTAGCATGTACGATAATGGGCTCCGAAGCTCAGATGGATTACTGTGCGAGATTTTCCCCTCTATTTATTCAACGGCTCATTTGGGATGGCTTTCTCGAGTCATCAAATCAAGAGATAGTTACCCATTAACTATAAAACCAGCAAATATGAAAACATAGGAACGAAGACACTCGAAATGCTAAATTTCAGCAAAGGTGATAAGTTTCAGGTGCTGCAAAAGGAGGCTTCAAGCTAGTTAATAAGTAATATTCTAAGGTTGAGTGCTTTATAGTAAAGAGGAACTATTACTGAATCAGATACTAATTCTGAAAGGAAAGAACTGATATTGTGTCTGCTTCACATAAGTGGGTGTTAAACTTCATTTTTTGGGAATAATATATTGGGAATAATTATGAAACCTGTCGCTGTCCGTTGTTTGGACCAATATATCACCATTCATTTGTCTACCTCGGAGTCGGTCTGGATTAGCGCCCGTGAAATACTCTATAAACAGACGTGTATATACCTCTGAAAAGTCCTTTGATGCGCCGGCTTTGCTCGTCCATGTAGAGCACGAGTCTGACTCTCATTGAGGGGGAGAAAGAATGACTGGGGTGTGTAACACAGGGTGGACTTAAAAATAGAAGTACTTCACTTGAGATTCCATTGAATTAATGTTTTTATTAACCTTTGTTGCTTGTTAAGGCACTAATCCTGCGAGCGACTCCCGACATAGTAATCCTTGAAGACGTAGAAATGTTAATAACTAGTGCTACTTTCTGCTGTTTACTAAGTTCTTATTTTCGATGGTCATCGTTAATCAGTTTCCTATTACGCGACAATCGACTCGTGCGATAACTGCAATATCTCACGTAATAAATTACACACTTACGCACTCTCACGCGTTCACGTCCGTATCACGCACAGCCTATAGCGTACCGCGTTCAGCATCACGCGTCTGTCACGGAGAATAAACAGCAACAACAGTAATAAACAATAATGCTAACCCAATTCATTGTAAGCGCATCGCTTAAATACCTAAAAATCACCAATATTGAACTCATTCCTGATTGGTTGAAAAGAAGCGCGAAAATAACGTTGTCACGTGATTAACTTTGTAAGTTCTTCGTATTCAACTCGCATGACCGCTCTTTATAATGAAAAATTCCCTAGGTGCTAACTTTTAGGGAACAAATCTTTCTCTAAAAATTACCCTGTTACTTATGTCTCTAATGCGCTAAAAATCTTGCTCTACAAAGGCAATTGTAGCATTACCAAAGAAAGTAACCTTGACGTGCACAATAGCAACTTCGTCGACCTAAGGTTTTGTGTTATACAATCTGCTCAGTCTTGGCTACTGAGACAGATCTCTCATATATGGAACCTAAGCAAAAATATTAATTAAACTAATGAAATTAAACTAATGAAATACACCGCGGGCTAATATACCTCCGTGATATGGGGGTAGCATGTGTGCATCACATTCAAAAGGTCCCGAGTTCGAATCTCGATTAGAATGAGTTACCCGAATAAGGTTATTTCTGATTTATCCGTGTTCTGAAAACATAATATGTTGGGTAAATGTAAGCTCCATTTGAGCATCACTTCAACGTTTCGGTGATTCCCCATGCAATATGACCTATTTAAGGGAAGTTGAACTTAAACGTTTAAACGTGCATTTCATTTGATCTTACTTATCATAAGAAAACAATTTTGATGGATTTATACAATAATCTGACCTCAAAACATCTGGACAGACAATTCTCTAAGGTACTTTTCTTCTAGCTGATCCACTGAAGCACCTGGTGATACTACCTTATTTAAAGAATACGTAACTAATAATAACCATATTTAAAGAATTTGCTGAAACAATAAGATAACAATTAAGGCTTGCATAGATTGTCATAGAGCTCAACGTGCGAACTACAAGTTAACTTTTGAAGAATACTCATAGAGCTGAACGAAAAGAAGAAAAAAAATCTGATGTGCACCATTCACATGACTTTCTCTATATCCCTGCAACAAATTATTCTTAAAAAGCTTATACTTCTATTTACTTTATGCTAATCAGAAAAAATGAGCAGAAATAATCTTATTACTTGCTTTCTTGTAAGTAGAAGCGAAATAAAGGACTACCATAGGTTAAAATGATAAGTCAAAAGCTGGTTGCTACGTTAATGAAGTTCCTTTGTTTATATGGATAAGACTTGGCAAGTTCCTGTATGAGAAAAGCATACGTTTTTCATAGCAGAAACCAAAACTAAGGAATGCCTCAAAAACGACGAGCTCCACGAAAAAATGTATATAACATACATTGTGTGTTTTAATGAGCTCTACATTTTTTGTGTAGTAAGTTTTTGTCCATCTCTTTAGGTTTAGCAGTTATTCAAAATTCAGTAAAATTCATCCAGAATAAACTACTCTTCAGAGGCTATTCCCAGAAAGTTCAAGATATACATTTTATTTGTCAAGTAAATATCTTTAGTATACAAAATTTTAATCAAAATCGTTAGAGCCATTTTTGAGAAAATCAAAATTTTCGAAAAAAGTTCCATGTAAAGGGTAGTTTGGGGTGGGGGGATTTTTCTCAAAATCTTCGTGTCACATCCCTGGAAGATGCTAAACTTAATTACCAAGTTTGGTATTTTACCGACTTTTCGTTTTTGAGTTATCGTGTTCACAGACACACACACACACACACACACACTACATAGTACGTATAGAGAAAATAACAAGTAGAAGCGGTGGAGCAGAGTGCGGCAAGCTTCATCAAATCAGAAAATTCTACATATTCTTGCTGTGAATCCATTGTAATTACTTGTTTTATTACGTTAATACTGTCAACGTATTCTTCCACTGTTCTGAGCCCACGTGCTGCAAGGATTAATTAAAACAACCAAGCGGTCGTTTTGTGGCCCGGCCAGGATCGCATGTATCCGTGACTCACCACAATAACCTTAATATCGTTCCATTAGTTCATTTTTACTTTCTCTATACACCCAAAAATTCAATGCCGAGATTTCACCGGAAATATATGTTTTAGGGTCCCCTCTATCCAAAAAAAAGTATTTTCAGAAAAAGGTCCGTGTGTGTCCGTGTGTACGTGTGTGTGAACACGATAACTCAAAAACGAAAAGTCGGTAAAATACCAAACTTGATATTTAAGTTTAGTATCTTCCAGGAACGCGACACGAAGTTTTTCAGAAAAATCCCCCTACCCTAAACTACCCTTTACATGGAACTTTTCTTCGAACAAAATTTTTCTAAAAAATGGCTCTAACGATTTTGATTAAAATATCGTATATTAAAGATATTTACCTGACAAATAAAATGTATATCTTGAATTTTCTGGGAATAGCCTCTGAAGACTACTTTATTCTGGATGAATTTTACGGATTTTTGAATAACTGCTAAACCGTAAGAGATGGTCAAAAGCTTGCTGCACGAAAAATGTAGAACACGTTAAAACACACAATTTATGTTATATGCATTATTTTCGTGGAGTCGTCGTTTTTGAGTCATTCCTTGTTTTTTGGTTTCTGTTATAAAAACTTATACTTTTCTCATTTAAGAATTTATCAAAAGCTTCCATACAAAAAAAGGAACTTCGGGACATTGCAACAAGGTACCAAGTATTAAGACATTTCTGCTATTTTAGTCTGATTAATGTGAAATAAATAGAAGTATAAGCTTTTTAAGAGTAATTTGTTGCAGAGATGTTGAGAAAGTCATGTGAATGGAACACATCAGATTTTTAGTGAATGATATTACTGTAATATTTAATGGCGATTTCATTGTGAATGCACACGTTTAGGCTCGTGCGATTATTTTCCTATTAATGCAATGCAGGAACTCAAGAACACGTATTTTCAAGTCTTAGCTACGTTACACAAAAAGTCTTCTTCACATGTGATCGAAGTGGATAAGGCATGGCTTAATGAACGGGAGATTCATGTTTCTAATACCACGAGGATTTTCTAAGATATTTTTTGCAAGGTTTCGCCAGTCCTAATAATTGTAAACTTAAACTTTGAAGTTTTCTTTCCTAATTATTATTTTATTCATTATCAGTGTTTAGCGCCGCATGGGAACGCATGCCTCACACTACTAAAACTACAGAAGAAAAAATCTGATTTGTTCCATTCACATGACTTACTCTACATCTCTGCAACAAGTTATTACTTTTGCTTCTATTTACTTCATGCTCATCGAGAAACAATTAGCAGAAATAGTCTTATTACTTGTTTCCTTGTAAGTAGAAGCGAAAAAAGGGAGTACCATAGGTTAAAGTGATAGTCAAAAACTGCTTGCTATGTGACTGAAGTTCCTTTGTTTGTATGGACACGAGTTGACAAATTCCTGTATGAGAAAAGTATGTTTTTCAAGGCTGAAATCAAAAACAAGGAATATCTAAAAAACGATCTTCACGAAAAAATGTATATAACATAAATTGTGCGTTTTAATGTGCTCTACAATTTTTGTATGGTAAGTTTTTGTCTATCTCTTACGGTTTAGCAGTTATGCAGAATTCTGTAAAATTCATCCAGAATAAAGTAGTCTTCAGAGGCTATTCCCAGAAAATTCAAGATATAGATATTATTTGTCAGGTATGTATTTTTAATATACGATATTTTAATCAAAATCGTTTGAGCCATTTTTTAGAAAATCAAAATTTTCGGAATTTTTTCCATGTGAAGTGTAGTTTAGGGTGGGAGGATATTCTTGAAAACCTTCGTGTCGCATCCTTGAAAGTTTGGTATTTAACGGTCTTTTCGTTTTTGAGCTATGCTGCCCACACTTATACACAGTCAGACAGACACGCAGACATTTTTCTAAAAATTACAATACCTTCTCTGTACACTATGTACATAGTACGTATAGAGAAAATAAAAAGAAACAGCCAACCGTATAGCTTCAGCTAACATATTACGCTATCATGAGAAGTTCAACTTAAGAAATATACTCCTCTACTCTCCTAATCCACCAAGACCATCTCTGTACAAGATCAACATGCGGCAAGAGCTACTCGAACTTTCGAGTACTTTTCAGAGCCAGAGGAGCTTCACAGATGTAAGACTATTTATCTGGTTAGTTAGCTAAAATGGTGTGAGAGGCGTATTAGGGCGCGCGCGCGCGCACACACACTCCTTTTCTCTCTCTCACTAGCTCTCTCTAGTCTGAGGTCAGCGACGCACTTACTAAGGATTCAATGAAAAGGATTTCAATGGCATCGCAAAATACGCGTTTAATTAAAGCGAAGTGTATGTACACTTTGCCAGTTTCAAACTTGCAGCAGATATTTCAATAGGATACTTATGTCGTATGTATATATTTAATTAGAGGTTATGTATCTTTAAGACTAAGCCTACAAATCTTAATTTTTGTAGTTTTAAACCATCACCCCTGCAAATGTTTGCTAAATATTTTTCATATAGATAAAATGTGTGTCTATTACACTTTAATTTTAGCTTCAATTACTTTTTGTGGATTTGCAATCATATAATTTGATTTCATAAACTATTTTTACTTTCTCTATACGTACTATGTACATAGTGTATAGAGAAGGTATTGCACTCCACCCAAAAATTCGATACCGAGATTTCACCGGAAGTATATGTTTTAGGGTCCCCAATATCCAGAAAAAGCATTTTCACAAAAAGGTTCGTGTGTCTGTGAACACGGTAACTTAAAAACGAAAAGTCGGTAAAATAGCAAACTTGGTATTTAAGTTTAGTATCTTCCAGGGATACGACACGAAGATTTAGCGAAAAATCCGCCCACCCCCAATTACCCTTTATATGGAACTTTTTTCGAAAATTTTGATTTTATAAAAATAGCTCCTACGATTTTTTTTGAAATATCGTATATTCAAGATATTTAGATGACAAATAAGATGTATATTTTGAATTTTCTGGGAATAGCCTCTGAAGATCACTTTATTCTCGGTCAATTTTAGGAATTTTACATAACTGCTAAACCGTAAGAGATGGACAAAAATTTACCACACAACAAATGTAGAGCACCTTAAAACACATAATTTATGTTACATGCATTTTTTTCGTGAAGTTGATTGTTTTGGAGATATTCCTTGTTTTTGGTTTCAGCTATAAATACTTATAGTTTTCTCATGCAGGACTTTGTGAACTCGTGTCCATACAAACAAAGGAATTTCAGTCGCAGAGCAACCAGCTTTTGACTATCACTTTAACCTATGGTACCCCCTTATTTCGCTTCTACTAACAAGGAAGCAAGTAATAAGACTATTTCTGCTAATTTTTGCTCCATTAGATGAAGTAAACAGAATAATTTGCTACAGTGATATAGAGAAAGTCATGTGAATGGAACACATCAGATTTTTATACTAAAAGAGACGATAAATAAATATAAATTTTAAGACATCTTTTCAACCTTACACGTTAATACTGCAGTAATGGCGAGTCTACTCTTTCTACCATTTCATGGCTGTCAGTTTGACAGCTACTTCACGCTCATCAGATTTTGGGCATAATGCAGCTGTAACGCATGACAGCCGTTGTTTGATTTCGTTAGCTTATACAATATAACAGGTTTCAGTAGCGCATAATGACTTCAGGGCTTTATTCAACTTTTCCACATTATCTTTTATATGCACATAATCACAACCGAACGAAATGAGTCTGGAGTAACATGTACCTATTCCCTTTCATTCTGTTCCCTTCTCATGTTATAGTTTCGTGGCATGAGCCGGTGCCCGGCAGATGGTGTGGATGTTTGCTAAAGGACCGTTTGAGGGACTATTTGATTGAAAGATTTGTTCATTGCCCTGTTTGGGTACCTCCAGTAGTGCAACGGCTTTCGAACCAGGAACTGTTAAGGATTTCGGCTCATCTGTGTCTTGTCTGCGGCCTGTACCCTTCTGCGGCCTGAACCCTTCAGTTCATCCTTTGCTGGCATTAGCCGCAAGATACCCTCTTACTCGTATTTCGCATTGCGAGAGATGTCACCCTCCTTTATAGACCCTATATATTATCACAGATAATGTTATTCAAAAACTCCTATGTGCAAACAGAGATGTAGGAAATCATAGGTGGACAATATTTGCAATTATGCCCTCTCACCAAAATCTTGTGAATAGTTGTATTTACAGAATCTATTTTCGATGAAAAACGAAGGGTATGACAATGCGTACTTACAGAAGAGAAGAGAGGCTAGACGATGCTGGGATTCAATTTCAGAATGTGATTGACAGGTTTTATAAAGTATGTGAAATGTACTCAGAACTGTGAGAACTTGAAACATTCAATTCTAAGCGACTATTGAGACTCAAAGGTAAATTATCGTTCTGATTGTCAACCTGCCAACTGCGTTGAAACGGACGATTGCACCAAACATACTTTTAAAACTGTAATTTGAACCTTGAGCCTCAAGAAAACATTTTCAACGAGGCAGTTAATAATATATTTTTTCTCCACATAACTTCGAGCGGGATGGCTCAGGCGGTAACGTTGTGGCTCATATTCGGGAGATTCCGCTACTGCCCACTCTGATCCGTGATTTTTTTCTGATTTCGTTGGTTGGACAGGGAAATGCTGGAGCGGTTCATCTACTTCCGTGATTTTCCTGTTCATCATGTCCTGTGTCCATCACTTTCTTCTCAGCTTAGGGTAGAAGGACAAGGTGATGATATTCAGCGGATTGCGGCTTGGTGATGCTATACAATCAGTAAATATTTCTTCCTAGTGCCGTTGCGGTGGGCTCCCTCGACCATGACGTGCCTTCGGGATTCATCCGAATGTCTTCTATCTGAAAACGTCAGGGATCCCGTCAATGCTTCTGCTGTCTTTTCGAAATCTGGTCGCATTTCGGATCTCTGCCCTAACTTATGCACAAGTCTATGATACAGTTTATTTAAGCGAATGCAGTGCTTTTCGTCTAAATCTTTTGAGACAGTAGCAGTATTTCGAGAAAGCGGAAGGAGGAGATAAGTACGTCTCATAGTTGCAAGGTGGCTATCACAAAGTGCCGACACTGGTAACTGATCTGCGTATTGTACGAGCAACTTGTTTCATGCCATTGCCCTTGCACTGTGTTTAAGAGACTCTGACCAAAGAATATGCATTAAAGACAAGTTCCTTTCGGTAACTAGTTTGAAAAGAGAGTTTTATTTTTCATCCCATGAAAAATGGAAATATATTATTTTTTGCTTACGACTCGACGCTGCTTCCCAGCCTTACACCACTACTGCAAGCTCCGGTTATGCTATGACTTACCTGAAAAAAGAAAGAAAAACAATATATAACATATGTAAAAATATAATTGAACAATAAGAAAAAAAGATAAAGTGAAGCAATGACATTCCTTTGAAAAGTACTCTCTTAGGACAGGGATAAACAATTTATAGCACGTTGGAAATCTGCTGTTTTATAGTAAAAAAAAAAAAAAATGCATTGCACAGTAAAAATATGTTGAGAAAACCATTGTTTCAGGTAAAATGAAGGAATTCACTCTATACCTATTTATGATTTAGTTTCATCATTTTATTGAATTAAACGCCAAACACATTCGCCCAACTAAAACCAAAATCCTGCTATTTCACAAAATTGCAAAAACTATAAACATTTAGAGCGCCAAAATGAAATCTAAACTTACGAAATACTGAAGCCGAATAATTTGTTATTCATGCTCTTGGACTTCCATATTTAAAGTTATTCCAAGGATATATTTTGTAAATATATGAAATTCGAAGCAAACAGTAATATTATGAAGCTTCTCGAGAGCAAACATTTTGTTAACGACTCCACCATTTTGTTCAAGCGTTTTTCACCATGGTGGATTAATAGATGCGTATGCTAGTACTTAAAGAACCGATTAACTTCGCGTTGGCCGTCTGTCCATCTGCCCGTATGTATAAAACCATTCTTCAATCACTACGAATAGGAAAATGGGATATTATTTTTAAGATTTCTAAGAAAATCTGTCCAAAGATTTAAAATTTTGTTGCAATGGGAAGAGTTTATGTGCAGAACCTTCTACACATTTTCAATCCTTAACTATACTATGGGGTTGGAATTTATAGCAAGATTTTGAACAAATTCGTTGACAATTTAAATTTAACTGCCTTCGGTTCAAAATTAAGCGGAGCTAAGAAAAACAGCCCATACGCGACGCACGCTAACCATTTTGAAACGGTGCTATAATTTAGTCAGTCTTTCGTTTTCGAGCTAGGCTCTCTATATACATATGACCTTCTTTCTAAAAAAAAAATGTTTGCAATACCTTCTTAGTTACTATATACATTGTATGTACATACAAGCTAGAGAAAGTATATATATATGTATATTTTCTTAAAGTTTAGAATTCATATTATTTTATTCTCAATTTTTTTTTTTTTTTTTATAATTTTTCATAATTTTTGGTCTAATTTCATAAATGCATCACTTTAAGCCTTAAATTGGTTAAATATATTTTTAATTACACCTTAGATCTATAGGTATACACCCGGAAATGACAGTTTTAAGATGTCTTCACAAAATCAAACATTAAAAGCAGCACCTTCTTGAGCAATATCATAGATTTACAAAACACTTTTACACACATGATAGTTTAACCCAATGTATGTAGGCTTGCAAACTGCAATCTGCTGATGTAATGAAAGGAAATATGGCTAATTTTGATTTGACTTTTTATTGTTCCAGTTATTGACTATCTCTAACTGCTTAATCCTATTGGTATTTCCCTGTGGAACATATTATTGTCTATTCGCAATGGTATTAACTCGTGGCTTGGTGGTTGTCGTTGGGTTTCAACTGTCTAACCTCATTCCTTAGATCACACACATATTCACTCTGTTTCATACTTACACACTCTAGGGAGAATATTAAATAATCTTGACTAGAGAAAAATTCCCAATCCCCAACCGGGAATTGAGCCCGGGACCCCTAACGCAGCAGACAGGAGGTCTACCGACCGAACTCCGGGGCCAGCTAATTTTGAATTAGTGAGATGCTAAGTGAAGGTGTTAAATTTAAAATAACAAACTAAATTTAATGATAAGAAGTTGTATTTAAAATCAATAGAAATCAAGCATAGTATTTGCTATATAGAAAATCTAATATCTCGTTAAAATTTTAAATGATCAAGTATTAGTCACTTTAATCAATTATTAGCAGATCAAACACCAAAGTAATATAATAGTGGCGAAACGCTTGGACTCCCTTTAAGTCTTTTAAAGCAGAATTTGTCTAAGTCCTCCTCCGTAATATGTAATAAACCTCGGAGTCATAGTACACAGAGCACAAATAGTAATAGACATCGAATTTCTGATTGTCTGTAGGGGCATTTATAGGGCGTGTCTTCTGATATCCGCTGGCCGCTCCGTCACTCTAATTGGGGAAGGAGGCGGCGTTGTAGCTTACCTTTCAGCGAACGAGTTGACAAACCCAGCATAGGTATGCTCTATTGGTTCCATATAGAACACGCACTTGCAAGGTGACAGTATCGGCCAATAAAATATAAACATGACGTAATAAGGTACTCTACAAACGGTAAGGAATGCGGTGTTGTGCCTTTTGTACGTTATCCTCCCCCGTAAAGTAATGGTAGCCAATTAGCCTTCGGTACCCGGCGGAGAATGATCTATCTTTCCGGGCGTAAAAAACAAAAATCCTTAAAATGGCTTCCTTCGGAAAGGA
This sequence comes from Hymenopus coronatus, assembly GCA_030762935.1. Classification (NCBI taxonomy): domain Eukaryota; kingdom Metazoa; phylum Arthropoda; class Insecta; order Mantodea; family Hymenopodidae; genus Hymenopus; species Hymenopus coronatus. Next base: position 28,131,774 of record CM060889.1, read on the forward strand.
AGTAAATCCATTAATCTGTGTAATTTTATTTGCCAGTAAAAGAACCGCATACCTTTAAGGAGAAGGTCCCCGAACAAAATGTTACTATTTCTAAGTCCGCAGATGTGATTTATTCCTATGGTGCAATCGATGGGCGATGAACTCATCCCTTGTTATTTATGTGCACAAAGTGATGAAATAGTGAGTTAGATTTGGGAAGCACCTGATGTGGGAAACACCGTCAGGTGTCCAACACGGCATGATGGAACATATATATACTTATATACACATATTACGTTGAATATCACGTGAGTAAGAGGTCTTTCTTTTCTTCCCTGAGACCTAGTAGTAAAATTAATGATTCCTGAGGCTGGAGCTCAATTATCTTTTCCAGACAACAAAATTCACATTTCAATCTACGTTGCTTCTAAATAAGCAATTTTCAGTTAGAAAGTAAATGAAAACTGACAAATTAAACAAATGCAAAGCGATTCTGAATTAAAAAAAAAAATTGAATTCAGCATTTTTTTTATCCCACTTGTACCGAATTGAAAGTAACAAAGCCATATTCCGATTTATCATTTATTCACTTCCTCAGTTTATTTGTACCCATGTGATACATAGTCGGATACTCTTTACTACTTATTGTGCACTCTGGTTTCTGTAAACATACAACAGTTAGAATATCTGCAATTTGGAGGCAAAATCTTTACAGAGTAGTTGATCTGCTAGCAGCCAATTGCAGTGTGTAGTTCGCGCAAATTAGAATACATATCTCTATTATTTTATTCTAAACTTTTATGTTTATGTCAGTTGCGTTTCACACAATATCTATTAGAAAATCCTTCCACGAATATTACGTACACAAAGAATGCTAGCATTTTATTGATATCCTTTAATTTTTACTTTCTCTACACGTACTATGTACATAGTGTGTACAGAAAGTATTGCATTCCACCCAAACATTCGAAAACGAGATTTCACCGGACATATATGCTTTAGCATCCCCTATAACCACAAAAAGCATTTTCAGAAAAAGATCCATGTGTGATTCCTTGTGTCTGTGGACACCATACCTCAAAAACAAAAGTCGGTAAAATACGAAACTTGGTATTATAGTTTAGTATCTTCCAGGGATGCGATACGAATATTTTGAGAAAAATACCCCCACCCCAAACTACCGTTTACATGGAACTTTTTTCGAAATTTTTTATTTTCTTAAAAATGGCTCTAAAGATTTTGATTGAAATATGGTATATTCAAGATATTTACCTGACAAATAAAATGTGTATCTTCAATTTCCTGGTAATAGCCTCTGAAGACTACTTTATTCTGGACGAATTTTACGAAATTTTGCATAACTGCTAAACCGTAAGAGATGGACAAAAACTTAACACATAAAAATGTAGAGCAAGTTACAACATACAATTTATGTGATATTAATTTTTTTCGTGAAGTATGTCGTTTTTTTTAGATATTCCTTGTTTTCGGTTTCACGTTAAAAAAAACTTACTTTTCTCATGCAGGAATTCGTCAACTCCTGTCCATACAAACAAAGGAACTACATCCACATAGCAACCAACTTTTGACTATCACTTTAACCTATGGTTCTCCCTTATTTCGCTTCTACTTACAAGGAAGCAAGTAACACTATTCCAGCTAATTTTTTCTCGATTAGCATGGAGTAAACAGAAGCATAAGCTTTTTAACAATAATTTGTTGCAGATATGTAGAGAAAGTCATGTGAATGGAACACATCAGATTTTTATTAATTGTGATCCTTGTAGCAAATTGTTCAGTTTTCGAAACAGAAAGAAGTTATTACGTAATAATAATAATAATAATAATAATAATAATAATAATAATTTAAGTACCTACTAAATCTGAAATAAGTTTTCTGATACTGTTCATGTATAAACCTCATGGTCGATGGTGATGTGCTGGGACGTGAGGTGGTTCTTTCGTGCAAGAAAGAGATAGATAGTTTCATTTCAACACACAGAAGCAGAGCTACTGTCTATGACGTTAAGGCGATTTGAATTTTCGCGTCAAAACCAGAAAATGTTGCACTTTGAACAAAGAGTAAACATTTAGTCGTGTCGAAACGTTTCAGAGACTTGCTTGATTGTCGTTACACCGCAGTGCTATGTTTCGGTGGCACCAACAGGGGAGAGACTGAAGATTGTTGAGCGCACTTGGTCGGCCATAACTGAAATTAAGATGAAAATGTTGGCGCAAGTCAACTGCTCCCAGCGGGTAGAAGGGATGGTATATGTGACAAAAATTCTATCTGACGACGTATTAATCTGAAAAAGTCGCTTGAAACCAGCACAATGCCAAGCGTCCTGACGCAAGATGAACCTGATGTCGATTTGATGTGTCCTGATCCGACGGTGATCCGACATCTCAACCGCTACACAACAAAAGACTCTTTATGATTCGCAACTGAATCGACAATCAGCCACATGGAAATCGCCATAATTATCACCACAGGACAGATCAAATAGCACTCTAATGTTTGAACAACGCGCGAGCACACACATACACACGTACCGACCTACCTACATACTTACATTGGAAGAGTCGTGGACCCACATCTTGGCAAGATCTTGGAAAAATATTTACCGCGATTCTTTACCACCGCGAATGTAGATCTAGAAGCATGTTGGACGCACGGAAGATGTGGACGGGCTATGTAAATTTATACTTAAGGCAGGACAGCTGAGATTTGAGAAGGCTGCCGATAGACAACTAAACAAAAGTGACTACAATGTTTTACATACATATATTTTATGTCATACTTAGGTCATTGTTGTATTATGGTTTTATATATTGTGTATATATTTCTTTTAAGCGTATTTATCTATTAGAAGAGGGTGCATTTATGAAGGTGTACTCTGTGCTGTAAATTTAAATTGCTGTATTTGAATATCTTTATATTTTTATTTTCGGGTTCACTTTACTGTCGATTTAATACTGCTTTTTATTATGTGCTACCTTTGTTTTTTTTTATTTTTATTTTTTCGTATGTACTCTTTTAATTCTTTGTTGTTGTTTTAATATTTCTTTTTAGTGTGTATTACAAAAGCACGTACGGTCTGTGAACCCGTGCGATTGTTTAAATTCTATGTATGATATTGTTATGTCAATAAATACACTTACCATACCATACATAAATTACATAAATTACATACATACATGTTCTATTGTGACATCTAGTTTCTAAATTCAGAGCACAGTTGCCACAGTTTTAACTGCTTAATTGGGAATTGTTTACATGGAATTCATATCAGTCGGAATAACAAAAAAGAAGAACCACCACCACCATTGCATTCGTCGTAGGCAGACTGAGTTTTGGCATAGGAACATTTGCCTGTTGCTACACGACTGCGCCTCTGCGTGTTCAAGAGAAATTTGGAAGGCAACAGGTCACCGTGCTACCACATCCTACGTATTCTCACCTGGTTTCACACCATAGATTTCTTCTTTAATACCCGCTTGAAAGACAAGCTGAGTAGGCATAACTTTCATTCAGCTGAGGACATCATGACTACCAACAGAAATCCGTGCGAGATTTTTCTGCCAATATATTCGAGCACTACTTCTAGCAGTACCTAACTATGCCGACAGTTTTTACTTTCTCTAGTCCCGTATGTACAATGTACATAGGTATAGAGAAGTATTGTATTCCACCCAAAAATTCGATACCGAGATTTCACCCGAAATACATGTTTTAGGACCCCCTGTATCCATAAAAAGCATTTTCAGAAAACGGTCCGTGTGTGTGTCCGTGTGTCTGTGAACACAATAACTCAAAAACGAATAGTAGCTAAAATACCAAACTTGGTATTTAAGTTTAGTATCTTCCAGGGATGCAATACGAAGACTTTGAGAAAAATCCCCCCACCCCAAACTACCCTTTACATGGTACTTTTTTTGATTTTGATTTTCTTAAAAATGGCTCTAACGATTTTGATTAAAATATCGCATGTTAAAGATATTTACCTGAAAAATAAAATGCATATCTTGAATTTTCTGGGAATAGCTTCGGAAGACCTGTTTATTCTGGATGAATTTTGCTTAATTTGGCATAACTAGTAAACCGTAAGAGATAGACAAAAACTTACTGTACAAAAAATGTAGGTATTTTTAAAATACACAAGTTATGTCATATACATTTTTCTCGTGGAGCCTACCGTTTTCGAGGTACTCATTGTTATTAGTTTCAGTTGTGAAGTACTTATACTTTTCTCAGACGGGAGTGTTCGTTTTTCTTTTGTTCTACTCCTGGCCGATAAAAGAAGCGATTTGTAATGACAATCGCGTTACGACAGCTTTTAAAACATTTGACTATCGGTTTAGCCTAGTGATTTCCCTTATTTTCTTCCTACTTATAAGGAACTAAATAATAAGAACATTGTGCTAATGAGTACCTCGATTAGCAAGGTGCAGAAAGAAGAATAATCTTATGTAAGAAGTTTTTAGAACAGCTAGAGAAAGTCATGTGAGTGTAACACATCAGATTTTTCATATATGGAGAGAGGCCAACAATGATAATTTTGAGGGTCGGGGAAATCACTGTAGGCAAATGTTACACGGCAATTGGTAACATAAGTGAGGTGTTGAGGTAAAAAGGGACATGTCACTGAATAGTAGTTTTCAGATATATCAATTTTTTTTATTTAATTCTGAATAATAACACTTCTACAGGTTGCGGTTAACCTTACATTCTCATTAGGACGATTAAAGGCGTATACCAACATTTGTAATCATATAATAAAGACACGTACTAGTAAATTAATATAGAAAATGACTGAAATATCCCTTTTTACTTTTTCTACACGTACTATGGTAGAAGGTATTGCATTCCACCCAAAGATTCGATACCGAGATTTCATCGGAAATACATATTTTGGGTTCCCATTTTCAGAAAAAGGTTCAGGCGTGTGTGTGCGTGTGTATGTGTGTCTGTGGACAGCATAGCTCAAAAACATAAAGACCGTTGAATACCAAACTTAGTGTTTAAGTTTGGTATCTTCAAAGGATGCGACATGAAGATTTTCAAGACCATTCCCCCACCCCAACTACCCTTTACATGGAACTTTTTTTCGAAACTTTTGATTTTCTCAAAAATGGCTCTAACGATTTTGATTAAATATCGTATATTAAAGATATTTACCTGACTAATAAAATGCATATCTTGAATTTTTTGGGAATAGCCTCTGAAGACTACTTTATTGTGGACCAATTTACAGAATTTTGCCTAACTGCTAAAGATGGACAAAATCTTACTACACAAAAAATGTAGAGCACGTTAAAACACACAATATATGTTATACACATTTTTTCGTCGAGTTGATCGTTTTTTAGATATTCCTTGTTTTTGGTTTCAACTTTAAAAACTTATACCTTTCTCATGCAGGAATTTGTCAACTCCTATCGATAAAATAAAGGAACTTCAGTCACTTAGCAACCAGCTTTTGACTATACATTTAACCTACTCCCTTATTTCGCTTCTATTTGCAAGGAAGGAAGTAATAAGACTATTTCTGCTAATGTTTTCTCAATTAGCATGAAGTAAATAGAAGAATAAGCTTTTTAATAATACCTTGTTGCAGAGATGCAGAAAAAGTCATGTGAATGGAACACATCAGATTGTTCATTAAAGTAATGCTCATGTTATCAAAAATAAAATGTAATTCAAAAATTTGTACAGTTTTATAGCAAAATGTGTTTTTAATTATTGTTACATTGTCTAATAATGCACATTCTAAATACTGTAGGTGCATAAAAATGCAACATACAGCAAAAGGTACATATAAAAATGGATACTGTTATGGAAAGACAAGTCAATAACCTATTAGTATTTGATTAGGAAACTATGTTCATACTTGGGTTGGAAGCCAGAATTCACTCTTGATCACTGTCCCAAAGTTCACTGTCAGACTCACTGTTTTGATCTTCACCAGCCATTTCATAAATGACCGATAGTTTGGTGTCAAAGTATTCAGAAAACTTCAATCATGCGTGAGACATCCAGCACTTTTTCAGGTTCCAGCAATGACGTCCATAAATGCCCTTGGCACATGATGAAATTGGGGCCTTATCCCAGTATTAACCAGAGGGAATTCAAAATTTACCTTCCACTGCTCCTGGGTGAAACAGATGCATTTGAACTGAGCATTGTATTCAAACATTTTGCACTTTATAACAAACCAATTGTTACTTTACACAGTTACAAACTTATTAAAAAATCACATGACTTTCTTTAACAAATTATTGTTGAAGAGCTTATGCCTCTATTTACTTCCTGCTACTCGAGAACAAATTAGCAGAAATATTCTTATTACTTGTTTCCTTGTAAGCAGAAGCGAAATAAGGAAGTAACATAGGTTAAAAGCTGGTTGCTATATGATTGAAGTTCCTTTGTTTATATGGTCAGGAGTTGACCAATTCCTATATGAGAAAAGTAAGTTTTTGCATAGCTGAAACCAAAAACAATGAATATCTCAAAAACGATCAACTCCACGAAAAACATGTATATAGCATAAATTGTGTGTTTTAACGTGCTCTACATTTCTTGTGTAATACGTTTTTATCTAAGTCTTACGGTTTAGCAGTTATGCAAAATTCAGTAAAATTCGTCCAGAATAAAGTAGTCTCCAGAGGCTATTCAAGTTATACACTTTATTTGTCAGGTAGATATCTTTAGTATACGATATTTTAATCAAAATCGTTAGAGCCATTTTTAAGAATATCAACATTTTCGAAAAAAGTTCCATGTAAAGGGTAGTTTGGGGTGGGGGGATTTTTCTCAAAATCTTCGTGTCTCATACCTGTAAGATACTAAACTTAAATACCAAGTTTGGTATTTAATGACTTTACCCACATACACACACACACGGACGTTTTTGTGAAAATGCTTTTTTTTGGATATAAGGAACCCTAAAACATATATTTCCGGTAAAATCTCGGAATCGAATTTTTGGGTGGAGTGCAGTACCCTCTCTATACACTATGCACATAGTGGATATAGAGAAAGTAAAAATGCATCTAGATGTTGCTGATAGTCAAGAAATGCATCCTGTGAACATATTTCAACATGCATTTGTTTCATTGCCTACGTAGTATCGAGAACCACTGATTGGAAGTGGATAGTGTGTCCTGTTTCCTTTTGTGTGATCCCAAAATTGTAAAATCCGTATCAGGATTGTAGGAATGCTCACAAGTTGGGTATATGTGACAAACGTTGGTAAACCTGTCACTATGAGCTATATCATATTGTCTGTGGCAAGTCCTGTTTTTGCACGACAAAATTTCAACACTGATTTAGACAGGGGAAATGTTACTGCACAGGTTCCATTTTAGAATCAACAGACGCGGAATTATGTAAAGATAAGAACTACAGTAATATATCTCATATACCGCCAAAATGATGACTACTCCCGTTATTGATCTCAGTGCCTCAATTGCACCGCACCCTAAAGTATATTACGTCCATGCATAAATTGCAATGAGAATCATACAGGGTTACTACAAAAGAAATAGACAACTTCAACTGCCTGTAAAACAAAAACTATTAGAGATAGCAACCTTATTATTTTGGAGGTATGTTGAGAAACTCTCAAAGTTTCGTTTGTTACTATTGGTAACGCTGTAGTGTTTTGTTTGTTGTTGCAGAAGCTGAGATGGCGGAAAATCCTGTGGAAAAGGCATGCGTGTTGGAATTTGCTAGAACGCAATCAGCAACTGTTGTCCAACGACATTTTAGAAGACGTTACCACAAAAATGAAATGATGCGCTCACAAAAACCAGCATCGTCTTCATCATGTCGCAACATGTCGATGTAAAAGTCACGCCGTATGACCTTATTTTCTTCACTCAGAAATTGCAACATCTGTAATCTGTAAGGCATCATGTGCAGTCGCTTCCGCAAGATTTTCCATACAGTTTGCTGTGGAATTTGTAATTGCATGCTTGCCCTAGATGTCGATTTCTGTGGGCTTCTTAAGTAGGCAGAACGAACACGTTGAACGTCTTCTTCCGAAACTCTTGGTCTTCCCGAGCTCTTTCCTTTGCACAAACATCCCGTTGTCTCGAATTTTCTATACCAGTCGTAGATTGACTGTCTAGTCGGTGGCGTTTTGTGGTAACGTGTTCTAAAATGTCGTTGGCCAACAGTTGCTGATTGCGTTCTAGCAAATTCCAACACGCAATATGCCTTTTCCACAGGATTTTCCGCCATTTCAGCTTCTGCAACAACAAACAAAACACTACAGCGTTACCAATAGTAACAAACGAAACTTTGAAAGTTTCTCAACATACCTCCAAAATAATTAGGTTGCTATCTCTAATAGTTTTTGTATTACAGGCAGTTGAAGTTGTCTATTTCTTTTGTACTAACCCTGTATTTCTTTGTCACAACTCGCATTGAGAGTCAACAGCTAAATCAGAATTTCGGCAATTCATTTTTCTTTCAAATGAAAGGAACTGCGTTCAGTTTAAAATTTCATATTACATTATTCATTCTCTTAATACACAAGTTCAAACTTTGATACCTGAAACGCACAGGATAACAAAATGACACCAAATCAAGATATAGAGTTGCCTCTTAGATGCTATGTGGCAAGAAAATACAGTGTTAAAGTCAATAAATAAGGTACATTAGGTGTTACCCAAGAACAAAGCCGCATGCCTGGCCCAAACTATCGAAGGTAACGCTAATATATTAAGCAGTACCGAGTCGTGTGCTTTAGCAGAGTTTTTGTAAACATACTGCATGCTGCACAGTGGCTAGATAACATTAAAGGAATTAGTTTTACAAAAGTCGGTAAAGAACTTGCACCTTAATTTATTTATTTTTGCAACCAACAATTTCATGTTAACAGGGAATGAATGAAAAGAAATGACTGTATAAAGATGGGATACACACGCTACTAATATAAATTTCAATTGCAACCTAACTTTAGTGATCTTGAGGATGGAAGCAACGAACTGACAACAGATGTGGTTGTAGATAAAGTTAAATAAAATAAATCCTTTTTGCAGTAAAACAATAATAATCATCATGATCTTCATCATCATCATCATCATCATCATCATCAACTCTTCATGGATTAGGAGAATACTTCTGTTCCAGCCTCATATTGCTTCATATCTTTTAACTGGTCTTCCTGTTGTTCTGTAGCCTAGAGGTTTATATTTGTATGACTGAAATGGAATGCGAGAGTTATCCATTCTTTGTAAATGACTTTTCCATTTTTCTCTATTTATTTGTATCTTTTCTTTTAAGGAATATGTCTAATTCTTTCCTTATGTCTTCATTTCTAATATGATCTTGTCTGGTGCATCCGTTTACTTGTATTTGGCTCCAATCTCTCTTTTTAAGTGTCCATGTCTCCGAACCATATAATAAAACTGGAATAGCCATTGTTTTGTTTGTATTTTTCGGTTGTTTTTTTTTTTTTTGCAGTAAAAATAAGAACTCTATTTTACTGTATCTAGCTCTAATATACGTGAAACATTTGTACATTTAATAGCAAATTCGTGTTCATATTTGCATTACGTATGTTGTTGTTAGTTTAATATGAGTATAATTACAAAAAGATTAGTATAATAAGTACAAGATAGTTGTGGTTAGGACAAAACACTGTGATAGTTCCGCCCGTGTGCTGCCACTCTCAGGTTCGCTTTGGTATGCGAGTTGGCGGAGTTGGAGATTTTGAAATGCGTAAAAACAGGAAATGCGGTCCGCCGGTAACCAAAGGCTTTGGAACGCGACACACGTCAGATTCTTCCAGCAGCTTCGTCTTTGTAGCACTTGAGACAGAGAGAGAGAGAGCGCGCGTGAGTGTGACAACTCACGTCTGTTTAAACGCTGAATAAACGGATGAAATGAATGTTCCAATGTGTTCGGGTACCGAATACCCGAGTTTTCCAATAAATGTGTACTCAGTCCAAGGGAATCATCATGTACTCGTACAACCATACGCATGCAACTCATCCCACTGGAGATTAAACTTCAGAACTTCATATTTAGAGGGCAGAATCGGATATGATTAAAGAACTGTAATGATTGTAGTCAAAACAAATAAAAGCAACTTTTAACAACAAAATACAGTTCTGCTTTGAAAACTTCCTACTACCTGCTTGATGTCAACTGCCGTTAGTGATAACGAAGATTTTAATTGTTGCTCCACTTAGGTAGGAGGATAATCTAGCTAGACGATTCAGTTGATAGAGTAGTTGTCCAATTCATCTTCTTACGTCCACAACTGCTTGCTAACTTTCAAACACATGCCATTCAAAGTGCAACTTCTGTAACTGATTCACCCAATTGCAGCATTAAGATATTTAATTGAAGAACAAAACTGGAATCAGCTCAGAGTATTCAAAATGCTAATAGGACAATCCTCAAGACCTTGGCATTTTGGTTGGAGTACAGAACTCCATTTATATGCACTTTCAAGTATTAGTCAATTCTTTTGGAATATACTCTTTTATTATTTGATTTTCAGGTGTCCATATCTTCAGTGAAATATCAGATATTAGGCATTGAATTTCTGCAGTAACTAAAAGTCCCCCCTACCCAACCCTGAAAGCATGCAGATACCTACTCCATGTTCATTTATACACATTTTAACTGCACGAATGTAATATTATTGCTCAGGGTTTTAACAGGAAATAAAATTCGTATCATTTAAAATTTGCTATAACTTAAATATTATAAAACATTGGAATTTCAATACCAAATAAGAAGTTTAAAGTACAAAAATGAGCAATCTTTTTCTGATAGACGAGAGAAAAAAGTGGAAAGGGAAGGATTTTCTTATCGAGCAGTCGCGCCTGGGCCAGAGTGTAATCTAGAGGTTATTTACCTTTCTTGCGTAGGCGGTGAACTTTCTGTCGAGGAAACTAGAAACTAAATACCTTATTCTACACTTAATTCCATCCAAGCGAAAGAAATGGGCACATTTTTTCTGCATGTTTACACAACGAGCACTGCACGTTTTTAGTAGTGTTAATGTATAAGGAACTGATAAACAACAACGATACTAGTAACAATAATATGTGAGCTAAGGATATTTCAGGGATGTAAATTTGGGATTTAAATATTATATGTCCGCTAACCCAGATCACACAATGTTTAGTACAAAATATAAAGCTTTTCTATAGCTGATACATTCAAACATATTTAAGTCATAATTTGAAACTACACATACAAAAATAATATATAATTTCCAAGTTTTCCGCAAATAATAACCACAGTAAAAATGTCATAGGCCCAATACTATAGTCTAATTCGTGTAAAAATGGATAATAGAAGACTTTTACTTTTATTTTCATTTTGGATATCCATTTATATTTCTGCCATGTTTGATTAGCACTAAGTACATAGCTGGCGCATTCAAATATTAAGTTAGAGTATGAAAATACGCATACAAAAATTATATTTCGTTATTAAATGTTATTTAAATAATACTATTTATAATCATTTGAATGAATTTACTGATTTATCTATCATTAATCACATAAAACTTGAGCTGCCCTTTAACTTGGGGTCCTCCCTTTCTGTCATTGAATAGCCCTTTTATATACTTTTAATACACACAATGCTTGAACGTATTCCTTCCTCAGTGCCCATGGCTGTCTTTATTATAACAATAGTAGTAGTAGCAATAATTATCATTATAATAATTATAAATAGTAGAAGAGTAAATACAAAGTTTTTCATGCAGCTGACGCATCCATAGGCAACTCATATATAAATTAGAATTTTAAAAATCTGATGTGTTACACTCACATGACTTTCTCTAGCTGTTCTACAAACTTCATACATAAGATTATTCTTCTTTCTGCACCTTGCTAATCGTGGTACTCATTAGCACAATGTTCTTATTATTTAGTTCCGTGTAAGTAGGAAGAAAATAAGGGAATACACTAGGCTAAACCAATAGTCAAATGTTTTAAAAGCTGTCGTTATGCGATTGTCATTACAAATCATTTCTTTTCTTGGCCAGGAGTAGAACAAAAGAAAAACGGACACTCCCGTCTGAGAAAAGTATAAGTACTTCACAACTGAAACTAACAAAAATGAATACCTGAAAACGGTAAACTCCAGGAGAAAAATGTATATGACATAGCTTATGTATTTTAATAAGACCTACATTTTTTATATAGTAAGTTTTTGTCTACCTCTTACAGTTTACTAGTTATGCCAAATTAAGCAAAATTCATCCAGAATAAACAGGTCTTCCGAAGCTATTCCCAGAAAATTCAAGATATACATTTTATTTGTTAGGTAAATATCTTTAATATATGATATTTAAATCAAAATCGTTAGAGCCATTTTTAAGAAAATCAAAATTTTCGAAAAAAGTTCCATGTGAAGGGTAGTTTGGGGTAGGGGATTTTTCTCAAAATCTTCGTGTCGCATCCCTGGAAGATACCAAACTTTAACACCAAGTTTGGTATTTTAGCTACTTTTCGTATTTCAGTTATAGTGTTCACAGACACACGGACACACACACACACACACACACACACACACACGGACCTTTTTCGGAAAATGCTTTTTTTGGATACAGGGGGTCCTAAAGCATGTACTTCCGGTGAAATTTCGGTATCGAATTTTTGGGTGGAATACAATACTTCTCTATCCCTATGTACATTGTACATATGGGGCTAGAGAAAGTAAAAATGTATACAAAAATAATATATTTACAGTTCTACATTTTTCTGCAACAACAACAATAATATTAACAACACGTGCGATAAGCATAATATTATGGAGTATTTTACATAAAAGTGGACAGTAGATGACGTTTATTTCTTATTTTGGATATTCATCTTTCTTAGCTCTGAACGATTATTAGATTATTAAAGCACACCTATGTTTTTAATGGAACTTAGTGGCTCATTGAATCATAACTATCATATAACACACGAGAGAACTGTAAAAACCCATTTAAATGTTTTTACCTAGGCTCAATGTTAAACACAACGTGGTTTTCCTGGCGTGTCTGTAATCGGAAGATATGGAGAAAGAGGCATTTCCAACTGTCATCGTCACCCTCCGTGGTGTAATGGTTACCATGCTAACTTCATATACCTAAGGTCGCGGGTTCAAACCCGACGGAGGACGATGGATTTTTTTCGGGCGTAAAAATCCTTACCATGGCTAAGGGAAGTAAAGCCGTTGGTCCCGTGTCATAAATTTACGACACGTAAAAGAGCCTCAAGCTTGAAAGAGAGGCCTCTGAACAAAATTAAGCGGTCTTTCACGCCCAATTTAGAATGGGACGCTGAGAACCACAGTAGTTAAAGATCGTCCATAAATAACACGCCATTTCATTTCCGTTATCAATATTTTTGGTAGTGAAAGTTGTGGCTTCCATTCGCGACAAATAATGATTTGATGTCCATGGAATAAAATCAGAGCACGTTAGCTTGTCTATTTCAACAGCGCAAATAAAACTCCTAAAATAGAGTAAAAATAAAATTTCATATCAGGTGGGGGTATGTAGAAATTACCCTACATATTTACGTAGAAATATTTTTTGTTATCTTTTTATTCTATGGCGAATGACTAGCTGATTTAATATAAGTAGTTTGTTACATTAATATAACACACAAACTCTAAGTCGCCAACCTTTCATGACCAGTCTATAAAGTGGTTTTAATTCTTACTGGGCTGTAAAAATTAAGAAACATCCAGCTAATTGTGTCAGAGATAACATGTCCAGGACACATTTCGAATCTCGTTCGAGTGAATTGCCGAACACATTTTCCTGGCATCAAAATGTTTCGGGTATCTTCCAGTTCAATAGAACTGATTTATTAAACGGCAGGCTAAGTTTATTTATGTAAATAGAAGCATAAGGTAATGACAAACGTTTCAGTTATGTGACACTGGTTAAAATATGCCATTTATGTAAAGTAAGGTTGTCCCTAGCATTTGCAGTTACCGATGTATTCGTTAATATACACAATCTGTTACTGATTTAAAAACCGGGGAGGGCGATGGATTTTTTCGGGCGTAAAAATCCTTAGCATGACTTCCTTCGGAAGGAAAGTAAAGCCGTTGGTGTCGGGTCTTAAATTTACGGCACGTAAAAGAGCATCAAAACAGAAAAGCAGGTTTTCTGATCAAAATTCAGCGATCTCTCGCGCCCAATATACAACGGGATGCTGAGAACCACAAAGGTTAAAGAACGACATAAATAGCACTCAGCTTAATCAAATATGATTTGAAGCATATATAAAACTTGTAGGAACCTGAACTAGTCGAAGTTTGCTCTCGCAACTTCGAAATTCTTTAGTTCTTATGGAGTATTGAAAATTACATCATTTTGAGATTAGGCAGCACACACAACATTAGTGAGTGATGTTCATATATTCACACTCCAAAGGGAGTTACTTCAGGCACGTATCCTGAAAACAAATCTGTTCTACATTTCAGCTAAGGAGCAAAGGCAGCTACGTATCAAAAGACTACTTGTGACTCGGAAAGTTACGAGGTTGCTCTTGAGCACAAAACATTCGAATTTTCCCCTAACCACGAGTATCTTGTACTTATTATCGTAATAATATTTTAATTATCCTAATTGTAAACTCTCAAAAATGTACTTTAAACATCAATAAGAACTTGCTGTTGAATATACAGATTTCATTTAATATTAGACAGTTAAAGACAGTAAAATACATTTCTTTGTCTTACTGAAAAAGGGAGTTATTTTTGTTTTAACTTTATCTATTATCCTTTGATAGGTTTGATAGTATTGGTCCTCTTGTCTTTTATTTGTTCGAAGCCTCCAGCCTCAAGATCACCATTAAATTGCCTCTAAAACAGAGTATTAGCAGCTTATGTATCTCAGCTTATTTTGCCAATCACTTCCTGTCATTCATGTGTGTTATGATGAAATACTTTTAAGAATAAAGAAATAACTAAAGATAAAGGCGCTTTCGAGGAGTTTTGTACAACAAGGGAACCCTTAATGTTAGGTAACCACTGTGTAGCATATCGGCAAGTTTACAAAAACACTGTTAAAGCATACGATTCGGCACTTGCCAACCTACATGTGTTACCTCCGATAGCGTGGGTCAGGCACTTGGCTTTGTTCCTGGCACTATTTTTTCGTATCACATATATCTGAGATACATCCTGGTTTGATGTCGTCTTTGAAACACCAACTATTTAAGTTTTCTAGTGCTGAAAACTAGATTGACTGCCACTCTTCAATGAGTTCATGGCAAACAAAAGCAACATTCCATATGAGTAGCTGAATCTCGTTACAATATCTGGCATTAGGTCAAAGATTGGTGAGGAAACTGCATAAAATAATGTTTTTCTCATTAATTTTTAAATATATGAGAGATATCTGGTATTTGTAATAGGTAAAGAAGAGTCGTGAATATTGCATATAAGGATTAAGCCATATTCTGTTAAATAATGATATCGTGCCCATCTCCCAAAACTATTGTTGTATCCTGGATATCTCACACTAATTTTTCCCTTGGAGATTGGACTACATTAATTAATACGAGGGTGTAGACTTATGCCTACTCTCTATTACCTACCAATAATATGTAAAGGATAGTAGCGTATTCTACAACAAAACAGATATCAAATATCACTGGAAATACAGTTGTGAGAAGCCCTGGATACAAAAAAATTAAAAAAGAGGTTCGTGATTATATAGATTCCTAAGAACTAGTAAGGTGTAAGCTGGAAATAGATAAGAAAATGGTCGAACAGGTGATGAACGTTAAGATATCTTGGAGTGGACATAACGAGCAATCGTCAAATAATAAATAAAGTAAGAAATCAAACACAAAAACAGTTAGAATTTAAGGATGCTTACGTGACTTGATCTGGAAGAATAAACACCCCAACACAGAAAACAAACTTACAATTTATAAAACAGCAGTTAGACCAATATTAATATACGGCATATAAACTAAGGTAGAAACTAGTAAAACCAAAGAACTTATGAGAACAACAGAAATGAACACATTAGGGAATACAAAATAAAATAAAAATGAGATAAATCGACAAGAATGTGACATAATGGATGTCGTTAAATTCTCAAAAATAAGAAGGTGGGAATGGAACTCACACGTAGAACCTGAGAGAAACAGATTGATAAGAGCAGCCAGAGATCTTGTATCACATGGGAAGAGAACAAGAGGTCGTCCAAAATGAGATGAAAAGAAGGATTGTCTTTCATCACGGTCAGACGAAGCGTGAAGACAAACAAGCTAAAGCTTAGACAAAAGAAGAAAAAGAAATGAATTAAAACATTTAAGTACTCAAAATTGAAATTTACAAACACTCCTCGCAACCCAAATTACCTAATATGTTGAAATTGTTTCGTAGTTTTTGTTTTCTCAAAATCTCCTACGAATATATTGAAGCACTGATATAATAAATATATTCATTGTGGGTCCTTGAATTCTCTATGGATCAGCATTTGAAGTTATCCATTTGGATAATTTGTATATAATTGGGAAATCATAACACACATGTAGCATAAAATATATTGAGTAAAACTGTAGAGCTCATGAAGATATTCATTTATGTCGAATAATTTTATCGCAACATTAGCCATTTCGGAAGAATTAAATAAATCGTGTATAAGTTGGGCTAAGTCGATATTTGCGTCATCTATGAATGTTTGAAACTAAGAATAAGTATATATTCTTTTTCCACACGCACTCGCGAAAATAAGACAGAAAAAGTAAAGGGGTATCTATCATTACTGCTTCCTGCATGTAACCAAGTAGGAAAAAGTGCAACTTAAATAATTTCCTGTAATTAAAATAATTTATAACACATATTCTTATCAAGTTAAGATAAAGTGGAGGGAAAGATTACGCTTCATAAGGATAATGCGATAAGCTTAATTGATAATGGGTAAAGAAATTTGTGTTTAACATATTCTCTATTACGATGTACGTCCAGAAAGTAAGTTCCGTTTGGTAATAAAATTAAATTGTGTACAGATACAGAATAATTATTTATTGCACAAAATTCTTCAACTCTTCAACTACTTTTCCACATAGCGTGGCACAAGTTTTTGTACCTTCTTCATAGAAGTTTGCCGCCTGTACCCAACGTGAGCAAAGTTTACGAAATTTCAGTTTTTCGGTAACAATTTCATGAATTAGTGATCGTGAGCTATGGGGAAATTCCATAGCGAGAGTACTAATTGTAAACTTGCGGTTTTCCTGGATCTTGTCATCAATCGCGTGAACCAGTTCTTCTGTAACCAAAGATGGACGCCCACTTCGTTCTTCATCGTGCACTTCACTACGTCCTTCATTGAACTGTCGGACCCATCTTCTCACCATTGAATGACTCATCGCATTTTGTCCGTAAACTTCGCAAATTTACCGATAAATTTCAGAAAACGAATCACAGATCTGATTTCACAAGCGCAGGGATTTTCAATCATCACCGACATTGTAAACAAGCACAACAAAGCGTATGTGGCCGACAGCGATCTCAAAATGGCGCACGTTTCTTCTCCTTGATACAGAGCGTCTACCGCGCATGTGCGTAACTGCGATCGCAGCGCTACAGCGGACATACCTCGTATTAAGTGATATGATGTCCTAATCACGAAAATTTAGATAGCATCCCCGCTTATGTGGCTCTGATTTTTTTTTCTGAATTTATAACGTTATTGTTATAAGAGATGTTTATCTTTAGAGTAATGTGGTGGAATATATTTTCTTTAGAATAGAACCACTTTATAGCAGGCAAGTTAACCTTTGAGACGCTTCTAACATAAGTACCCAACAAGTCACATGTCTTCACACGTGGCACACAGCTCGAGAACTTTGGAAAATTCTATATCACATTCAATTTTCATAAATGTTGTAGTTTTAGTTATATAACATGCATTGATCAGACATGTCTACGGAACATATTTTAACAAAGCTGTTCTTTATTACTCAAACAAACAACTGTTTATTTCTTCCTCTGATTAGATATAAAGTTTTGTTTTCAAACAATGACCCTTGTTCGCGCCTTCCAACAATTCTGCCGCAAGTTTCCTTTCTACGCTGGTTACGGCGGCAGCGACTAATCTGCACGCTCCGAATTTCGTGTCAAAACTCACTCAACTGCTGCACGGTAGTATTCCCAGTTGAAAAATGAGGTCTCTGCAGGTCGAGCAAAAGGCAGGAAATTTCCAGAAACAGTCAGACGTACAAACCACCGCAGGTGTCACAAACTCAATTTTTTTTAATTTGAAATTGAGTAATTTTACTAATGACTATTATATTAACTGGGTTAAACAAAAATTTGAACGATTACAAACATATTTTTTTATTAATTTTCACAATTGGACTCAATTAAGAAGTAATTTAAATTATTGTAAAGTTTAATTTCAAAGCTTCATGAGAAGCATAATAATAGAAACGACACAAAAGCAAACACATACATACACACATATAGATGAGTTTTGAAATCCATCGAACAGATTCTTTATAATACGAAAATATAGTTTTCAGCACCAATAGTGGTACATCACGAAAACGCTTCATGGCCAGTGTGAATAGGCAGTCATCCAGGAACAAAGCTGCCTGGCTGGCCCACGCTCTAGGAGGTAATGGAGGTAGGTTGAGAACCTCGACGTTTTCGTAAACTTACCGATATGCTGCATAGTGAAAACTTAAGAAATATCTTGTCTTACGCAACCCTGCTAAAATCTGTAAGTACATTTAGTTATTTATTAATTCTTACAGCATTAACTTGCATTAAGAGAGACAATGGCTGAAAGTAAATGACTGGAAAAATAAGTTAAGATACATAAGCGTTAATACTACTCGTAACTTTTAAAGAATTTAACGTTAGTGATCTTACGGATAGAGGCAAGCAACTCTAAGACAGCAGAGGCAATAATACTATCAAAATATTACAACAACATTGTAAATAAAGTTAACAAAAATAAACCTCTTTTGCAGTAAGAAAATAAGTTCATTTTACCGTCTTTAATTCTTAGTACCAAATGTACACTTCACAGTAAGTTCTGGTTGATATTTTCAGTAAGTAGTTGAGAGTTTTCTAATAGAAAAATTACAACATGATTAGGACAATAAATACAAGATACTCGTGGTTAGGGTAAAATACCACATTTCGAATCAAATCAGCCTTGAAGCTTCCGAGTCATAAATAGAGTTTTGAGTATGTAACTGCTCTTTGCCATTTACCTGAAAGTAAGACAGATTTGCTGATTACGAACATGATACGCGATCGCCTTTGAGATGTTTTTTATAGGGTTTAACGCCCGCTTTTAATACATTTGGCACCGCGAGCATAACTTTGAGGTGTGAGTGTTTAGGTATCATACACTCATGCTTCTTGCGCCGCCTAATCTCAAAATGATGTAACATTCAATGTTAGATAAAAACAGACTTCAAAGATTTTCGAAGCTGCGATATTAAACTAGACTAACTTCACGTACAAGCTATAAGACTGTTATATTCGTTAGGTGAGGTGTCCAATCAGCCTGCTAAAAGCGATTTACGATTTTTATCTATTCGGCGACAGTGTTTAACAGAAGAAATAGCTATGCAAGCCACCAGAGGGCAAAGTTTGCAGGTTCAAACTCAGCGGAGGGCGATGGATTTCTTCGGGCTTAAAAATCCTTAACATGCCTTCCCTTGCAAGGAAGTAAAGCCCTTAGTCCAGCGTTGTACATTTACGGTATGTAAAAAAGCCTCATGCCTGATAAAGAGGCCTCTGAGAAAAATTAAGCTGTCTTTTACTCCTAATATAAAATGGAACGTGAGAACCGCAGCAGTTGAAGAGCGTCCATAAATAACATTTAATTCAATTTAGAACGAAGAGCTGATCTGTTTTAAGAAAAGCTTGAATATAAATTGCTATAACATAACAAAAATTCTGATGTGTCCCATTCTCATGACTTTCTCCACATCTTTGTAACAAATTATTGTTAAAAAGCTTATGCTTCTATTTACTTCATGCTAATCGAGAAAACCTTAGCATAAATAGTCTTATTAGTTGCTTCCTTGTAAGTAGAAGCGAATTAAGGGAGTACCATAGGTTAAAGTGATAGTCAAAAGCTGGTTGCTAAGTGACTGAAGTTCATTTGTTTGTATGGGCAGGAGTTGACAAATTTCTGTTTGGGAAAATTATGTTTTACAAAGCTGAAACAAAAAACAAGGAATATCTCAAAAACGATTACCTCCACGAAAAAAATGAATATAATATAAATTGTGTGTTTTAACGTACTGTACATTTTTTGTGTGGTAATTTTTGTCCATCTCTTACGGTTTAGCAGTTATTCAAAACTCCGTAAAATTCATCCAGGATAAGGAGTCTTCAGAGGCTATTTCCAGAAATTTCAAGATATACATTTTATTTGTCAGGTAAATATCTTTAATATATGATCTTTTAATTAAAGTCGTTAGAGCCATTTTTAAGAAAATCAAAATTTTCGGAAAAAGTTCCATGTAAAGGGTAGTATGGGGTGGGGGGATTTTTCTCAAAATTCGTGTCGCATCCCTGGAAGATACTAAACTTAAATACCAAGTTTGGTATTTTACCGACTTTTCGTTTTTGAGTTATCGTGTTCACAGACACACAGACCTTTTTCTGAAAATGTTTTTTTTTTGGATACATGGGACCCTAAAAGATATATTTCCGGTGAAATCTCGGTATCGAATTTTTGGGTGGAGTGCAATACGTTCTCTATATACTATGTACATAGTACGTATAGAGAAAGTAATAGTCGTGCAAACGTCGTAGTAGAATAAAACTGGACAAAGTTTTGGCGATACTCTTCCGTGGTGCCAAAAAATAGACACAAACACAATTAGCATTGTAAACAATGTGTGTTTTAAAGTAAGCAGTTTCCTTACAATTGTTTGCGAGATCTATATATCGGAATTTCTGGCAACTGTCCCTCGAGACCACCAAATAAGCTTCATCTCGTAACACCGCAATGCGAATCTCTCGGGAGGCTGTTCTACTTGGTTTATGGCCAAATCATACATCTAAACGATTTCGTATCTCTTGAATAGAATGACGTTTTTCTAGATTGCAAGCATTGCGTCTATCTGCAACAGTAGCCAAGGGAATTACCAGTCAATAAGTCTAACAATGTATATTTAGTTCCTTTGTACTAAAATCAAGAGTCAGCCATTTAAGGCCTTTATATAAATTCCCCATGTTCATCCAGTGGTAGATTCCTGTCAAGCACTCTTTCGTATTCCTTTGCAGGTCTTTTAATTGTGTGATACGAGATACGTCCAGAAAGTAAGTTCCGTTTAGTAATAAAATTAAATTGTGTACAGATACAGAATAATTAATTATTGCACAAAATTTTACAACTCTTAAACTACTTTTCCACATAGCTGCCGAAATTTTGTAGGCATTTGTCATAGCGTGGCACAAGTTTTTGTATACCTTCTTCACAGGAGTTTGCAGCCTGTACCAACGTGAGCAAAGTTTACGAAATTTCAGTTTTTCGGTAACAATTTCATGAATTAGTGATCGTGAGATATGGGGAAATTCCATAGCGAGAGCACTAATTGTAAACTTGCGGTTTTCCTGGATCTTGTCATCAATCGCGTGAACCAGTTCTTCTGTAACCAAAGATGGACGTCCACTTCGTTCTTCATCGTCACACGTCCTTCATTAAACTGTCGGACCCATCTTCTCACCATTGAATCACTCATCGCATTTGGTCCGTAAACTTCACAAATTTGCCAATAAATTTCAATTGGTTTCACTTTCCTAGCATTCAGAAAACGAATCACAGCTCTGATTTCACAAGCGGCGGGATTTTCAATCAACACCGATATTGTAAACAAGCACAACAAAGCGTATGTGGCTGACAGCGATCTCAAAATGGCGCACGTTTCTTCTCCTTGATACAGAGCGTCTACCGTACATGTGCGGAACTGCGATCGCAGCGCTGCAGCGGAGATAAATTGAAACGGAACTTACTTTCTGGACTACCTCGTTTAACAATTTAGCATCATCATCTTTCTCTGCTAAGCATTAAAGACTGACATGCAACTGACACCTGGTGTACTACATGAGAACCAAAATACTCGTCTGGTTTCCGTAACCAAGGAGTACTCACATTTATACCGGATGGAAGGGAACCTATTACATTTCTTCTAACATGTGTTGTGCTTCATAGCAGCATTTCAAACAAAAAAGACTCTTGGCACTTTGTTCTTTGATCAGCCAATTTCGAAAAAATAAATGGTTTTTGTTCCAAATTGGATGCGTAATTTCACAAGAATGTACGAAGATAATAGATTGTTACTTGCAGGATGTGTAGAGTACTTTCTTTCTGACATTAGTTTCAGTAGGAACTATGGGACATCACACAGTGATTAGAACTTAAAAGAATATTCCGAGCAGCTTTTCAGACGTGAAAAAACTCGGGAACCTTGCGTTGAGGTTGACCAGGTTTTTGAACCGGCTTCTAGATGTAAATGCGTCGGTCGCTTGCAAACACGACGCAGGGTGGTATAATGTTTTGGCAGAGTGCAACTGGCATTCTTATTGGCCTACACTCAAACAGTACAAATCTGATGTGTTCCATTCATATGACTTTCTCTACTTCTCTGCAATTAATTATTGTAAAAAAGCTTGTGCGTCTATTTACTTCATCCTAATCAAGTAAAAATTAGCAGAAGTGGTCTTATTACTTGCTTCCCTGTAAGTAGAAGCGAAATAAGGGAGTACTATAGGTTAAAGTGATAGTCAAATGATGGTTGCTATGTCACTGAAGTTCCTTTATTTGTATGGACAGGAGCTGAGAAACTCCTGTATGAGAAAAGTAAAAAATTTTAAAGTTGAAACAAAAAACAAGGAATATCTAAAAAACAACCAGCTCCACGAAAAAAAAGTATAACATAAATTGTGCGTTTTAAGCTGTTCTAAATTTTTGAATGGCATGAATGGCAAGTACGGTGAGGATCGAGAGGGAGAACTCACTTTCATAAATGAAAATGGGGGTAGTGTAATAGATTTTATTTTAATAAGTCAGGGTTTAATTGGCAGAATTAGAAATTTTTGGGTGGGGGATCGTATCGAGTCACATCACTGTCCGGTTGTCCTGGAACTGAATATAGAGACGGCCATGGTGGCGCATGCACCTGAAGAGGGGCAGGGGGACGAAGGGAGATCCATTAGTAAATTTATATGGAAACCGATAGAAAAAGAAGTATTTGTTGATAAATTAGAAAGAAGATTAGGGGAAAGGAACGCAGACACAGCGGAGGAACTAACTCATATAATAGCAACGGCTGCGGGGACAATGAAAGTCCAAATGCATGGTAAGGTAAAACGATTCAATGGTTGGTATGACCAACAATGCAGAACTGTAAAGAAACAAGCAGAGGAGGCTCTGTCAAAATTCAGAAGGGAGGGGGGAGATGACATTAGGAAAATGTTTACAAAAAAGCGAAGGGAGTACAAACAGCTCTTACGGGAAAAGAGAACTACGTGGCAAGACAAAATTACTCAGAAAATTAGTAATATTTTAACGCGGGGGGATAACGCTGAGATGTGGCAAGTAGTAAAACATTTAAGAGGCAACCGTCAGGTGCCCAACGAAATTTCTCCCAGAAAATGGGCAATGCATTTTATGGGAATATTCGGGAAAGGTGAAAGGGAAGGAATTTTTATAAATGAAGTGCAAATTTTGGGAAATTTTGAGATCCCAATACTGGACGAGGAAATATCAGCACGAGAAATAGCACAGGCGCTAAGGAGTCTGAAGGGAGGCAAAGCTCCAGGGTTGGATGGGCTGCCCCCGGAAGTTTTTAAAGCCGCAGCCAATGTTAATGAGTTTGGTAGGAGTATGCTCCAGATATGTAACAGATTGTTTATTGAGGGGAATTACCCTACCTGCTGGGGAGAGGGCATTATTCATCCCATTTATAAAGGGAAGGGAACTATTGGAAATCCGGATAACTATAGGGGGGTTACTCTGTTGCCAATTATGGAGAAAATTTATTGTAGAGTGTTATATAACCGGATAAAGGACTGGGAATTTAAATTTGGCAAACTTTCAAAATTTCAAATGGGTTTCAGAGAAGGACACAGTACCATAGATGCCGCGTTTATATTAGACACTTTAAGGGCGAAGCAACTGTTAGTTAAGCGGGGAAAGCTTCATTGTGCTTTTGTGGACTTTAAGAAGGCATTTGACTCTATCAATCGAAATGCATTATGGTACAAACTAGGCAGAAAGGGGTTATCAAGTAAAATGGTTAGAGCATTGCAGGCAATGTATCAAAATGTCCAATTCTGTGTGAAGTACGACAGAAACAGAGTGTCCGAGAGCTGCCGAAGCTATAGGGGAGTGAGGCAGGGTTGTATTTTATCTCCCTTGCTATTTAATCTCTTTGTGGATGATATTACTGATACAATGATAGCAGAGAATATTCAAGCACCAGTAGTAGCGGATTTGCAGATCCCAACACTTTTATACGCAGACGATTTAGTATTGTGCTCTACGACAGTAAACGGATTGCAACGAGGACTGGACAAACTTAAGAACTATTGCGATGAATGGCTACTTACAGTTAATGTGAATAAGACTAAGGCAATGACTTTCAAAAAGGGTTGTGTTTATAGCAGGGAGGAGACTTGGACATATGCAGGACAGATACTGGACAATGTTAAATCCTTTGTGTACTTAGGACTCACATTTACAATGAACGGAAAATGGACAAAACACATTGACATTACGAAACACAAGGCAAGGGTGAAAGCGGCGGAAGCTCTCCGGATACGCTGCAGAATTCCGAATATCTCCATAACCTTAATGGAAACTGTATACGGAGCGACAGTTAGATCCACGATGACATACGGAGGAGAAATATGGGGGTGGGAACAAACAGGGAATCTGGATCAAGTGAGGACCCAATTTTTGAAAGGAATTCTGGGTGTAGGGAGGGGTACGGCAAACTGCGGAATAATGAGGGAATTCGGGGTAAATAGTGAAACGATAGAGTGCAAAATCAGAGCAGTTAAATATTGGATGAGAATCGTTCACGGAAACCAATCTCTAATTAGGGCAGTCTGCTACCGTGAACAGTTGCGAATGGAAGGTAATTTGACGTGGGCATCAAAATTAAAGAAAGGGTTGGAAACCATTGGGATGGGAGACATTTGGATGGCGGGGCAGGAAAACAGGCGAAGTATTTGGAGAAAAATTAAGAAACGTCTCTGTGATATTGACAGACAGCAAATAATTGCGCAATGCACAGAGAAGGTGTCATTAGAAGTACAGTCTGGGCTGAAATCGGAGTGGGGTATGGAGCAATACATCAAAACAGGTACCAAACTCATTAGAGAGGGGCTCGCGTGGATTAGACTAGGAGCATGGAGGAGCACGAAAACTTCTGACGAGAATGGTATAAGAATATGTCCCATTTGCGAGGAGGAAGAGTCGTGGACTCACATCTTGGCAAGATGTAGGGGTACGGAGGAATGGCGGGAAAAATATTTGCCGCGATTTTTTACCACTGCGAATGTAGGGATAGAAGCATGTTGGACGCTCTTGGCAGGCACGGAAAACATGGACGGGCTAGGTAAATTTATACTTAAGGCAAGACAGCTGAGATCTGAGGAGGCTGCCAATAGAGAAGGGGGGGGGGAATAAGATCAACTAAACAAAAGTGACTACAATGTTCTACATACATGTATATTATATCATACTTAGGTCACTGTTATGCTAGGGCTGTATATACGAGGGCCGTTCAGAAAGTAGCCTCCGATCGGTCACAGTGCGGGTAGTGGGGGGAGTAGCGACGCCATCTGTGCATTCACGCACTCAGCAGGTCAGTCGGCATCAAGCCGTGGTCGAGTGAAAGTCGTACCTGCGCTAGTTTAATGTTTGTGGCCGTTTGAAATGTGTACTGCAATAGAAAACCCCGCCAAATGTGAAGTGCGTGCTGTTATAAGGTTTTTTACAGCCAAAGGATATTCTGCAGCAGCTATTCATCGTGAGCTTTGTGCCGTGTACGGACCAAGAGTTATGAGTGAAGGAGTGGTCCGTGAATGGGTACGTTTATTTAAAAGTGGACGAGAAAACGTTCATGATGAAGAGAGGAGTGGTAGACCATCATTGGTCACGGAGGAACTCGTTCAGACAGTTGATGCAAAAGTTCGTGAAAACCGACGTTTCACAATGTCGGAGTTGTCTACTGATTTTCCACAGATTTCTAAGACTCTCTTGTACGAGATAGTGACAGCAAGATTGGGTTACCGTAAGTTCTGTGCACGATGGGTGCCCAAAATTCTTACCGACCACCACAAAACTCAAAGAATGGCCTCTGCATTAGAGTCACGTTATGAGGCCGAAGGTGAACCATTGTTAAACAGAATCATGACCGGGGACGAAACCTGGATTAAGTACGTGAACCCTGAGGCAAAAGAACAATCAAAGATGTGGGCACATTCAAATTCGCCTACCAAACCAATAAAAGCCCGGCAAGATTTTTCTGCCCGAAAATTGATGGCAACGGTGTTTTGGGATGCAAAAGGGGTGTTGTTGGTTGAATTCATGGAACGTGGGACGACCATTAATCAAGACGTGTACTGTGAAACACTAAAACAATTACGACGGGCTATACAGAACAAACGCCGTGGTATGCTGACTTCCGGTATCGTTTTTTTTTGCACGATAACGCCCGTCCTCACTCTGCTCGCAGAACAACAGCCCTTCTTGAGTCCTTCAAGTGGGACGTTGTCAACCATCCACCTTACAGCCCAGATCTGGCGCCAAGCGATTATCACCTCTTCATGCATATGAAGAAATGGCTCGGGTCCCAGCGGTTTGATGACGACGAAGAGCTCAAAGATGCGGTCACAGGCTGGCTCCAGGCACAAGCGGGTGATTTTTATGCAGAAGGAATTTCAAAGCTTGTGAACAGATACGATAAGTGCCTCAATCGTTATGGAAACTATGTAGAAAAATAGTGCAAAGATGTAGTTGTAAGATGTATATATTAAAATATTTTTATTTAACTTGGTGAATTTCTTGCAATCAACCGGAGGCTACTTTCTGAACGGCCCTCGTATTATGTGTATATATGTCTTTTAAGTGTAATTATCTATTATAAGAGGGTGCATTTATGAAGGTTTACTCTGTGCTGTAAATTTAAATTGCTATATTTGAATATCTTTGTATCTTTATTTTCGGATTCACTCTTAATTTTTATTGCTGTTTAATATTGCTTTTGACTGTGTATTTCCTTTGTCTTTTTATTTTCGTGTTTACTCTTTTAATTCTTTGTTGTGGTTGTTGTTTTAATATTGCTTGTAATGTGTATTACAAAAGCACGTACGGTCTGTAGACCCGTGCGACTGTTCAAATTCTATGTATGATATTTATCTCTTACGGTTTAGCAGTTATGCAAAATTCCATAAAATTCATCCAGAATAAAGTAGTCTTCAGAGGCTATTCCCAGAAAATTCAAAATATACATTTTATTTGTCAGGTAAATATCTTTAATGTACGATAGTTTAATCAAAATCATTAGAGTCATTATTGAGAAAATCAATATTTTCGAAAAAAGTTCCATGTAAAGGGTAGTTTGCGGTGGCGGATTTTTCTCAAAATCTTCGTGTCGCATCCCTGGAAGATACTAAACTTAAATACCAAGTTTGGTATTTTAACGTCTTTTTGTTTTTGAGTTATCGTGTTCACAGACACACTGACACACGGACCTTTTTCCGAAAATATTTTTTTTTGATACAAGGGACCCTAAAACATATATTTCCGGTGAAATTTTGGTATCAAATTTTTTGGTGGAGTGCAATACCTTCTCTATAAACTATGTACATAGTACGTGTAGAGGAAGTAAAAACGGAAGGAATTCCTTCAACGTCCTAGTTAGGCGTGTTTATGTACTGACCTAGTATAGGTGTCACACAACCTGCAGCGTTGCCAGCTTTTCTGTCCCTTATTTACTAAAATGTCTCCGTAGGGAATGGTCAGAGACAAAAACGTATTTTACAAAATGTGTTCCAAATATCGAGATTTATCACTGGTTTAAATTGATGTATAAACTTCCCTACCACCCGATATAAAAACATACCAGTCTTTGGATGACTATGCAAGGAGAACTTTAACCTTTCATACCGAAACCTGTTTTCTTTATTTTGTTTCCTTTTACCCCATGTGTCATTTCTGAGTTTTTTTTGTTTTTGTTTTGTTTTTAGTAGCTTAACGTCCTTTAACCTGGTTGGTCATATCGGACGATGAATGAAATTGGTGAAATGATGCTCAGATGATCTCGGAGCCCACGGAGCTTAAAGTTACTCGACATTCGTCTTTTCAGGATAAGGGAAAACTCCGAAAAAAAACTTATCCGGGTAACTCACCCTAAGCGAGTTTCGAACTTATGACCTTTTGAATGTTGGGCAGACACGCTACCACCACACTACCCAGGCAGGCTTTTCTGAGTCTTTTCTCCTTCAATGCTATACTATTATTATATATAGTATAATTCATCATAAACCATGTCGTACGGATAAACATCTGACATTTTGTTTCGAAATTAGCAAAACCCACAAGTCTGCTCACGCCATGTAGGTCAGTACTAAAGCACTTTTCTCTCCCTCCAATTCCGTTAGGTATTCATAAAGTCCACGATATGAACGTTTATTATCGTGATGTTAATTTTAATATACAACAGATTCAGAAACAAATATATGTAATGTTCAGTAAGAACATGGGACAGCGCAAGGGAGTAAATGGTGCGCGTCTTGAAACACGGAAGATAATTTTAAAGGTTGATGTGTTAATTGCTTTGTACTAATACAAATATCCCAATCATTGAAATTAAAGGAAAAAGGAAACACAAAGAGCAGTCTTGTTTATATTGCCTAGGCACGCATTTCAACGTTTACTACTGCGGAAAGATGAAGGTTTTTGACTAACTTCATATAATGGAGTCTATGTTTTGAGACATGTTTGATTTCATTCAGAAATGTTTAAATTCTTTTTACATTATTGAACGCTTCTCGGCTGAACGACACTCTCGAAATGGAATGTACAATTTCTCTAGTAAACCAGCTAACACAGCAAAATCACAAATGTTCTCGCCATTTTCAAATAATACGATCGTGCGACAAAATATTGTCTTTGAATTGCTTAAGGGATATATAAAATAAAACAGTATCCTCGATTATGTAAACATCGTGGGATGTACCGCTTTATTCCCCCTTACTTGCTATGGGTTAAAAATGCAAAGTTTTCCAGATGAAATAATTAAATGATCATACATTCTTAGATTTTCTAAACAGAGAGGAAGTCCTGTAATGAAACAATAGATTCTGTAACTGTAGCAAGCAAACTGTTCAACAACATAATGAGCATTGTTAACAGCAATGAAAGAGAATAATTCACTTATTATATCGCTCTTTGCCCGTTTCTTATCAAAGAAATGAATGTAAAATAGATACTTGGAATATGCACTAATTTTAAAAATATTTAAACGAAAGTTTCATTCTCAAATTAACCTAAAATAATACTGCATTGTAATATTACATTCTTTTAAAGAAAGGAAAAATATTTTAAAGTTCCATTTCAAAAGAGATACTTTAAGAACTGGTTTCGTCGAAAGTATAAATGTATAAGTGTCATTATTGCTTTAATGAGTGGTTTCGTCGAAAGTATAAATGTATAACTGTCATTATTGCTTTAATGACTGGTTTCGTTGAAAGTATAAATGTATGTGTCATTATTGCTTTAAAGACTGGTTTCGTTGAAAGTATAAATGTATAAGTATCATTATTGCTTTAAGGAGTGGTTTCGTTGAAAGTATAAATGTATAAGAGTCATTATTGCTTTAAGGAGTGGTTTCGTCGAAAGTATAAATGTATAAGAGTCATTATTGCTTTAAGGACTGGTTTCGTCGAATGTATAAATGTATAAGTGTCATTATTGCTTTAGGGATTGGTTTCGTCGAATGTATAAATGCATGTGTCATTATTGCTTTAAGGATTGGTTTAAGGACTGGTTTCACCGAATGTGTCATTATTGCTTTAAGGACTGGTTTCGTTGAAAGTATAAATGTATAAGTGTCATTATTACTTTAAGGACTGGTTTCACCGAATGTATAAATGTATAAGTGTCATTATTGCTTTAAAGACTGGTTTCGTTGAAAGTATAAATGTATAAGTGTCATTATTGCTTTAAAGACTGGTTTCGTTGAAAGTATAAATGTATAAGTATCATTATTGCTTTAAGGAGTGGTTTCGTTGAAAGTATAAATGTATAAGAGTCATTATTGCTTTAAGGACTGGTTTCGTCGAATGTATAAATGTATAAGTGTCATTATTGCTTTAGGGATTGGTTTCGTCGAATGTATAAATGCATGTGTCATTATTGCTTTAAGGATTGGTTTAAGGACTGGTTTCACCGAATGTGTCATTATTGCTTTAAGGACTGGTTTCGTTGAAAGTATAAATGTATAAGTATCATTATTGCTTTAAGGAGTGGTTTCGTTGAAAGTATAAATGTATAAGAGTCATTATTGCTTTAAGGACTGGTTTCGTCGAATGTATAAATGTATAAGTGTCATTATTGCTTTAGGTATTGGTTTTGTCGAATGTATAAATGTATGTGTCATTATTGTTTAAGGATTGGTTTAAGAACTGGTTTCACCGAATGTATAAATGTATAAGTGTCATTATTGCTTTAAGGACTGGTTTTGTCGAATGTATAAATGTATTTATTTTAAAGGGGTATATTTTGAAGAACAAAAGAATAATTTAACTTTTTTAAAACTAATACTTGCATGAATTTCTAAAGATTTTCTGTGTTGCCGCGTATGTTCTTGTCACTCTATTACGGGAAGTATATGTTCAGATTGAATTATGCTTCATATTCTGGTTACGCTATCACTTGTTTTCATGAGCACTTATTTATTCGAGTTATTTATTATTAAGTTAATGATAAATAACAGTTACACATTTAAAGGTGGTGATGAAAATAAGCAGTGATGATTAACATTTAGAAGTCAAGAAAAAGGAAGTACAAATTAAATTATTTTATGGGAAGAATTACTCATGGTATACTGTGGGTCATGTAGGGGTTGCTGGCTACAGTAAGTAGCAAAGTGCACGGGCTGTTACGTTGCTTATCTATGGTTTCAAGAAATGGGATAGTTTTGGATCGTCACCTTAAAACCACTAAACGTAATACGTGCTTTAAAAGTTCACCTTCCCCTAGTGTGTTGACATCTTACTTCACACTAAAGTAGATTTCATTGTTTCGTTGAATAAAAGGAATTAGAATTTAATGTGTTGCTATGTTTTGTTTATTTTTTCAAAATGTTGATCTGATTAACAATCGGAGAACGGTAACCAAAACGAGAACTGTGGGATATCACAGTTAAGGAGAGTCACAGAAACAGAAAAGAAGACAAGGCCAACTCTAAAACTTTTTGATTTCAATTCCCATATTGTGTATATTTGAATATTCACTATAGGAATAATTCAAGGCGGCCATGTCATAAACAGTGGCTAAAGCTCTCCCTAGTCGCAAGCTGGGAAAATGAAACTGGAAAACATTTCGTCTAATGTGAGTCCTGACCACAATGCTCATTCCCTCGGATCAACCGAGCGTAGGTTTTTCTGGCAAAAGCCTTATCAGCAGGGCTATAGCATAAAAACAAAAGCAAAATTAGCAAAGAAAAATAGAAATAACAATAAACAAGGCTAAGCATATTATTAACAATGGAGTGAAGTCTGGTACGACATTTTGTTTGTAAATAAATGAGAACTGAATATTGTGTCTCGGTACCTGGGTTAGTTCATCGGGACATGTATTTAAACCTTAAAATTTACTGTAATAAGAACCTTTAATACAATTTTACATAACTGTTAATATTAAAGAGAAAAATAACAACTATTAAAATAACTGTCGCACTCCGTGGCGCAGTGTTTACCATGCTAGCCTGCATCTTTGGAAACAGTTGAACTTAAATACAAAGTTTGGAAACGCTCTCATCAGTATTACTGGTTTATTTTCTGTAAAAACCGTAATTTTTTTGTTGCACAAACCTAAGCAACTGACACTCGTAACTATTAAAGAAAGAAAGAAAAATGATTGTTAAAGCTATTAAAGAAAGCAAGAAAAAGAGACACAATAGCAGATATTAAAAGAACGTTATTATTAACATTTAGTATAAAGTAAATCTATCCATTTAGCCTAGTGTATTCCCTTGTTTTCTTCCTACTTATAACGAATTAAGTAATAAGAACGTTGTGATGAATACCTCGATTAGCAAGGTGAAGAAAGGAGAATAATCTTATGTAAGAAGTTTGTAGAACGGCTAGAGAAAGTCATGTGAGTGTAACACATAAGATTTTTCAACAATATTTACGTATACTGTCATTAATCGAAGGCCGAAATACGCAATGTTTAGTTCTTTAGATGCAGCTTGCTGGTGATTTGCCAAAAGAAACTTAAAGATGCAGATGCGAAGTCTTCTACTACGCTTCTAAAATGATGCATAACAGGCAATAGTAAGTTTTAAGGAAGAATTTGAAAATGCGCTGTTTTTATGTAGAAATCGATATTGTAACTAATTCAAAAAATCTGATGTGTTCCATTCACATGACTTTCTCTACAACTCTGCAATAAATGATTGTTAAAAAGCTTGTGCTTCTATTTACTTCCTGCTAATCGAGAAAAAATTAGCAGAAATAGTCCTAATACTTGCTTCCTTGTAAGTAGAAGCGAAATAAGGGAGTACCATAGGTTAAAGTGATATTCAAAAGCTGGTTGCTATGTGACTGAAGTTCCTTTGTTTGTATGGAAACTAGTTCAAAAGTCCTGTATGAGCAAAGTATGTTTTTTATAGCTGAAACCAAAAACAAGGAATATCTCAAAAACAACCAACTCCACGAAAAATATGTATATAACATAAATTGTGTGTTTTAAAGTGCTCTAAATTTATTGTGTGGTAACTTTTTGTCCATCTCTTATGGTTTAGCAGTTATGCAAAATTCCGTAAAATTGACCCAGAATAAAGTAGTCTTCAGAGGTTATTCCCAGAAAATTCAAGATATACATTTTATTTTTCAGGTAAATATCTTTAATATACGCTATTTTAATCAAAATCGTTAGAGCAATTTTTTAGAAAATCAAAATTTTCGAAAAAAGTTCCATGTAGTTTGGGGCGGGGGGATTTTTCTCAAAATCTTCGTGTTGCATCCCTGGAAGATACTAAACTTAAATACCAAGTTTGGTATTTTACCGACTTTTCATTTTTGAGTTATCGTGTTCACAGACACACGGACACACACACGGACCTTTTTCTGAAAATACTTTTTTTTTGGATACAGGGGACCCTAAAACATATATTTCCGGTGAAACCTCGGTATCGAATTTTTTGGTGGAGTGCAATACCTTCTCTATCTACTATGCACATAGTGCGTGTAGAGAAAGTAAAAATTAGACTTTTTGAAATGCTCTTGAAAAAGGGCATTCTCAAAGGTTTTAAGCACAACATATTTGTTTATAGTTGTTACAAAAGCAATTTAGCTTTTATTACAATTAAGACTCCACTGAGATTCACTCTGAGCTTGCGCTTCTGAGACGAAAAGACAATGGTTTAAAATATGTTTTCGAAAATAAATTAGTTTTGAACAATGCTGTTGTTTAGCGAATTTTAGTTTCCTTTTCACTGCAGATATAGTTAGAGAAATCCAATGCTGAAACCTTTCAGTATAAGAAGCATAATTGCAGAGCATACATCTGAAAAGAGAGATTTTTGAAAAATAATAGTAATTTATTAAAATACCCTACTAAAAATCTTAATTCGTGGTTTTATCCAAGACTATACATAATTATAAATTGCATCAAGCTATTGCGCTAATTCTGTTAGCAAATGAATGTAACTAAATGTTAACATGGGTAAATTTACTTTCTATCTTTAGCAACAGTTGAACAATCATGTTCGGTATGGAGCTAGTAAAGAAAAGTATCATTTAGTGCTTATGTTTATTTAATTTACATTAAACTATAAACAGATCTTACACATAAGAAAGGGATAATTGTATGAAATACATATACATTTTTAAGCTCCTGAGAGCAGAACAACGAAGGAGTTGCCAAATGCTCTAGCAGAACAAAAGACGAGAGATATTCTTTAATTATTTAAATGTGTAAACCTGCTGAGGTGGGAAATAAAGAGCGAAAATTGTTGAAGGCGATGGTTTGTTTATTAGGTTATAATGTGGAAAAATTAAACGTGTTGAAGGTGATAGTTTCTTTCATCAGACTATCATAATGTTCCTCAAACATTTAAAGCTGTTTAGATCACAGAATAAAGAGACAAACGGGCCATGTGCGCTTTCAAATTTCAGCTTATAGTGAATTAAACGGAATGGCGACTGCTCTGAGAGCAGATACAATGTTGAAATGAAACAAATGCTGTTGCAATTTCATTCTGCGAGCATATGTGGGACTGCGAAACATCCTCCAGGTTTGTTACTACAACACTCTTTCGGTAGTAGGTGATCATAAAGACAAGCTATCTCACCAAATGAGGAAGAGAAGCGAGTTACTTACCTAGACATGTCTACTCCAAGAAAATCACACAACACTTGTCACTGAACACTTGTCACCACACGCAGAACTACCGCCGTCACACCTAGAGCTCGCTCCTCGAACCTACTGTGCATTTTCACGGCAGGGCGTCGGGACGGTGGTGATGCTGGCGTCGCGCATGCGTCCTATGTTGCCTCCATCCGCGCAACACCGACATAACCCTCCCCTCGCACAATTTCTCCCCTTGCCGGAGGTCAGGGACGATTCGTTGGTCGTCCCTTCGCTCACTGCCCTTATTTTCCGATCCTTGAATCCTTAAAATCTAAAAATAATAAAATAATAATAATAAAATAATAATAGTAATAAAACTTCTCAATATGAAATAACAAAAGCTTCTGAATATAAAATAATAATAATAATAATAGTAATATAAACTTTTCGATATAAAGTAATAATAATAATAATAATAATAATAATAATACAAATAAAATAATAATAGAAATAAAACCTTATCAATGTAAAATAATAACAATAACAAAAAAGCTTCTTACATCCTAATATTCTCCAATTTTATGGTCATTCTAAGACAATTAACTGAAACACTGCAAACTTTCTGAAATTAGGATAATTCAAAATAGCTATCACATCAAAACAGTATTAAATAACAGATATTGGCGTCATTTATGTTTTAAATTGAATAATAACACACTGGGGAACAAACACTCGCATACATTTCAAATTGCAAATGTGCAGCTAACTTTATTGTGATCTTTCCAAAAACTTTTGAATTATTAATCTATTTAAGGCAGTTTGGTAAACGAGGAATATTATATTAAAATCTAGATCAGCGATGGGCAAGTGTGTCGTCGGAGCAGGCGAACACAAACGGGGGCACTGTGTGTGTGTGTGTGTGTGTGTGTGTGTGTGTGTGTGTGTGTGTGTGTGTGTGTGAGTGGTCACGGCTATTGCAAATCAAAGTATCGCGGAGGCTCGTGTTATTCATTGTGACAATGAGCATGTTTATGAAATCTAACTGCTGTTATATTATATTCACATTGTCACAAACCAAACACAAATGTAACGCAGGTGCCTTCAGCTAATAAATTTACTTTATTCAGGGAAATGTGAAGAAGCTACACCATCGTTACATGACACTGGTGCACTATTCCTGCAAACAAAATTGTCTCCGTGGTCGAGTGGTCAGCGAGGTGACTTCCCGAGTTCGATTCCCGGCTGGGGGCGGCGAATTTTTCTTTAACCAAAATTATTCCCTATCCCCAAAGAGTCTGGAAGTATGAATGTGAGAATGAATATAAGAATGATTAACCTGATGTTCAAAAACCCTACAGTAATACGAGTTGTTTCACAAGTCAAAGCCCCCGATATGACCATAGAAGTTAAAGAGGGCTAAACAAATGAAACAATCAATGGACATAGTTTCACTGTAGAACAATACTTGGGAAAGATACAGCTATTGGCTGAAATAGAAATCCGTCAGAAATATACTAACAAAATACCTTTAGTTACATTATCTTTTTACATGATTAACACAGCTTCTGCCTCTACATTTTTAGCACCCACGCAATTTATACCGCGCTTCAAAAATAAATAAAGACTCTTTAATACAACCCTATAGTATTTCAGTAATTTACTGTTAAAGGAAGAAATGTTGCCAAAAGTGTGTTTTGTCATATTTACTACATACATACTACAGTGAATTATTCTTAATTATGAGATTCAAATATTTGTCATGGTCGTCTCCTTAGCATGGTGATAGCGCAGCTGCTTACCAAGCGGGAGACCTGGGTTCGATCCCCAGTACTGGCCCGAGGTGCACTCAGCCTCGTAAGGTCCCTGGGGGGCCAATTGAGGAGCTACTGATGGAGAAGTAGCCGCTCCAAGTCATGAGGACCGCATTAACCGGCCGGGGGGCTCGAAGCGCTGACTACGTCTCACCCCCAATATTGCATCCCATCCAGTGGACCGAGATGTGGGACGCACTGGCCGGGCGGTAGGTCAAGGTTCCCCGTGAGCTGTCGTGCCATGGAGTTATTAATTGTTATTAGAACTGATCCAAATGCCAACATTAAATTTTAGTTTTTGATGAATTAGGGCTTATATTGCTTCTGAAAACAATACATGTACACATATTAACTAGTTGATCTAGTGGCTTAGCGATAGGTGAGAGGTTGGTGTTAAACCTCCCAAGAGTGCTAGAGAGAAGCTATTGTATTAGCTTATTGAGTTATATAATATCGTTATAGTAACAGCAACAGGATAAATAAATAAATAAATAAAACTGCGATAAATAAATAATGAAGTGGCCGGCTCGCTGAAGTGTCTCGCTTTGGTGCTTCGTGGCGCACGGGATCGTGGGTTCGAGTCCCGCCTTGGGCATGGGTGTTTCTGTGTTTGTAAACGTGTATCTGTCTGTGTATGTATATGTAAAAAGGAAATCGTTAAACGTGAATAGGTCAACTAAGGAAATATAGGAAACTGGAAAAAAGAATAAAGCGCCGGAGTCCTGACAAGCCTCCGGAACTGTATATAAAAACTCTGATGTGTACCTTTCACATGACTTTCTATTTACTTCACGCTTATCAGAAAAATTTGGCAGAAATATTCTTATTACTTGCTTCCTTATAAGTAGGTGCGAAATAAGGGACTACCATAGGTTAAAATGATAGTCTAAAGCTGGTTCCTATGTGACCGAAGTTCCTTTGTATGGACACGAGTTCACAAAGTCCTGTATGAGAGAATTATGTTTTTTATAGCTGAAACCAAAAACGAGGAATATCTCAAAAACAACCCACTCCACGATAAAAATGTATATAACATAAATTGTGTGTTTTAAAGTGCTCTACATTTGTTGTGTGGTAAGTTTTTGCTTCTATTTACTTCCTGCTAATCGAGAAAAAATTAGCAGAAATAGTCTTAATACTTGCTTCCATGTAAGTAGAAGCGAAATAAGGGAGTACCATAGGTTAAAGTGATATTCAAAAGCTGGTTGCTATGTGACTGAAATTCCTTTGTTTGTATGGAAACTAGTTCAAAAGTCCTGTATGAGCAAAGTATGTTTTTTATAGCTGAAACCAAAAACAAGGAATATCTCAAAAACAACAAACTCCACGAAAAAAATGTATATAATATAAATTGTGTGTTTTAAAGTGCTCTAAATTTATTGTGTGATAACTTTATGTCCATCTCTTACGGTTTAGCAGTTACGCAAAATTCCGTAAAATTGACGCAGAATAAAGTAATCTTCAGAGACTATTTCCAGAAAATTAAAAATATACATTTTGTTTGTCAGGTGGATATCTTAATGAAAATCATTAGAGCCATTTTTTAGAAAATAAAAATTTTCGAAAAAAGGTCCATGTAAAGGGTAGTTTGAGGTGGGGGGATTTTTCTCAAAATCTTCGTGTCACATCCCCCTGGAAGGTACTAAACTTAAATAACACGTTTGGTGTTTTATCGACTTTTCGTTTTTGAGTTATCGTGTTCACAGACACATGGACACACGGACACACACATACACACACGGACCTGTTTCTGAAAATACTTTTTTTGGATACAGGGGACGCTAAAACATATATTTCCGGTGAAATCCCGGTATCGAATTTTTTGGTGGAGTGCAATACCTTCTTTAAACACTATGTACATAGTGGGTATAGAGAAAGTAAAAAAGAAAAAGAAAAAAAACTCAACGCAATCACGTACATACAAGTGCAAAGGTCACCACCGACCATCACACTCGATGGCCCAGGAAGCAGGTCTACTGAGGAAATACTGCTCGGCGGAATGACGTCACAGAGCATGTAACCTGCCGATCGCTGATCTAGATCAAAAGGGAAATGGGAACATGTTATATCAATTGATTCTTTATTAAATTAACACCTGAAAGCTGGTAATCAACGACAATCCTTCAACCGGGTAGGTCATATCCGACATAAATGAACGCGTGAAATGTTACTCAAATATTCTTAGAGCAGTCTTGGCCACCTAAATATTCGGTGCCGTCAAAGTCTCTTTAATAGCATCTTCTAGCTCCAGGCTCAAAGAGAACAGCTCGGGGGCAAGTGTAGGTCAGGACGAGGCAAGAGAATAGACCAAGTCACTCATAAAGAGATGGACCAGTAGGACAATGGGAATATACGTTATACTTTGTAGCTGCAAGGCACAAAGCCTTTCCTTTCCTTCACAATGGCCAGCAACGAATCCTTGCAGCCAGTGTTAAGTCAAACGGTTCATGCTCCCACACGAGTTGGCTGTTCTAGATTAGAATCATCTGCCAGTCGCTTTATCAGGGAAACGCCTCAAGTAAACCTTATGCTGACAGGAAACTTTAAACAGGTTCGAACTCGGGATTTCTGGAACATTCAGTAATCACGTTATCTCAAACCACGGAAAAAATGTAAATGGCGTGTTATTTATGGACGCTCTTTAACTGCTGTGGTTCTCAGCGTCCCATTCTAAATTGGGCGTGAAAGACCGCTTAATTTTGCTCAGAGTCCTCTCAATCAGGCGTGCCGTAAATCTACGACACGGGACCAACGGCTTTACTTCCCTTCCGAAGGAAGCCATGCTAAGGTATTTTACGCCCGAAAAAAATCCATCGTCCTCCGCCGGGTTTGAACCCGCGACTTTGGGTACATGAAGTCAGCATGGTAACCATCACACCACGGAGGGCGACTCAAAACTACGGAGGCGGGCCTAATCCCATATGCAGGATGTTAATGAACTACACCGAAATAATTTGCGACATTGTGCACGTGACTGACATAAGTAATTTGAGATCGGCGATGCAAGTCCCCGGATAAAAATAATGCAGCTACATAGCGTTAAACGTGTGGGTATCAGGTGCTGATAAGTCGGTGTTAAAGCAAAGCAGGTTGAAAAAATCTGATGTGCTACACTCACATAACTTTCTCTAGCTGTTCCACAAACTTCTTACATAAGATAATTCTTTTTTCTGCACCTTGCTAATCGAGCTACTTATTAGCACAATGTTCTTATTACTTAGTTCCTTATAAGTAGGAAGAAAATAAGGGAATACATTAGGCTAAACCGATATTCAAATGTTTTGAAAGCTGTCGTTACGCGATTGTCATTACAAATCGTTTCTTTTCTTGACTAGGAGTAGAACAAAAGAACTGCCGTCTGAGAAAAGTATAAGTACTTCACAACTGAAAGTAATAACAATAAATACCTCGAAAACGGTAAGCTCCACGAGAAAAATGTATATGACATAACTTGTGTATTTTAAAACAGCCTACATTTTTTGTATAGTAAGTTTTTGTCTATCTCTTACGGTTTACTAGTTATGCCAAATTAAGCAAAATTTATCCATAATAAACAGGTCTTCAGAAGCTATTCCCAGAAAATTCAAAATATACATTTTATGTCAGGGGTAAATTGCTTAAATATACGATATTTTAATCAAAATCGTAGGAGCCATTTTTTAGAAAATAAAAATTTTTGAAAAAAGTTCCATGTAAAGGGTAGTTTGGGGTGGGGGATTTTTCTCAAAATCTTCGTGTTACATCCCTGGAAGATACTAAACTTAAATACCAAGTTTGGTATTTTATCGACTTTTCGTTTTTGAATTATCGTGTTCACAGACACACGGACACACACACACACACACATGGACCTTTTTCTTAAAATACTTTTTTTGGATACAGGGGACCCTAAAACATATATTTCCTGTGAAATCTCGGTATCGAATTTTTGGGTGGAGTGCAATACCTTCTCTATACACTATGTACATAGTGCGTATAGAAAAAGTAAAAATGGCTTAGAATGTCTTTAAAACTGCCGCCCGAGTATAGAAATATCATTTTTAGCAGCTCGTTACTAGCGTTCTCAAGATTTAATGTCGCAAAAATCAGTAAAATCTCGAAATAATTACTTGACAGTGCGACACTGAGCATTAACTACGTTCTTGAGTTATGTAGCCTACTCTGAAGGCGTTTTCTCAACTGCTCTGGTGGCTTAATGC
The DNA here is from genome assembly GCA_030762935.1 of Hymenopus coronatus. NCBI lineage: Eukaryota > Metazoa > Arthropoda > Insecta > Mantodea > Hymenopodidae > Hymenopus > Hymenopus coronatus. Next base: position 28,172,325 of record CM060889.1, read on the forward strand.
GTAACGCGAGAAGCTGCTATCTCAAATTTCGATTCCTGTCATAGAGTAAATGTTTTTTATTATTATTTTTTTCATTCCAGACAAAGTGCCGCGATACGTGGCGTACTGGCACTTCAGAAACTTAAAGGCGTTACTTCGAAATTTCAATAAACAGGTCATAAGTCTCCTATCTCAAATTACTTATTTAAGTAATCTACATATTCTGTTAAAATATGTCGGTATAGTTCATTAACACCCTGTAGTTTAACGAAGGAAACGTTCCTGAAACGCAGCACGTGCCAAATTAAAATTTAGGATGTCAGAAATGACATTAGCAACATTAGTCTATTTTTAAAACGATTTTCTAAAACAATGTCGCCTGAGGACAATGAAAAAATTGGGTTCTATATTTTCAGGATTCAGGTGTTTGAAAACAAACCTTTAAGTGGCAAAGTTTGGGCCATTCAATTATTTTGAAAAGTTTCCGTAGACTTTTACAAACAAAGCCAACGATTAGGAGAAGTTTTCAACTCTTGTGGTTGAAATTTATATTTTACGACCCAGAAATTCATAGCAGGGTCTTTCCACAGTATATTAATAATATGGCGGTCTAAAATAACATCAACTCATTATGATATTGGAAGTAAAATAAGTATTGCAGCTTGTTTATGTTTGTTTGCTTTAGAAGGATGGAAAATAGATGGGGTGTTCAGATATTCACTTCCATAATGGAAAAACATTTCCGTGACATACACACAACATGTATATGTTCAATTAAAATATTTTTAAATTTACGTCATTCTTTTCGTATTTTGTTTAGATTAAACAAATGCAAGTACACAACTTTGTTCCTAATGGTAACTTTGTATACAAAAAGAAATGCTGGCAGGGATGTGACATTATTATTCTGGCTTACTCCACGCTTTTAGAGAAATGTCTGTGTGTGTGTCTTTGGGCAGCATAGCTCAAAAACGAAAAGTCCGTTAAAAACTTGCTATTTAGATTCTCTATCTTCCAAGGATGCGACACGAAGATTTTTAAGAAAATTCCCCCACCATTAACTATTCCTTACTTGGAACTTTTTTCGAAAATTTTGATTTTCTCAAAAATGGCTCTAACGGTTTTTATTAAAATATCGTTTATTAAGGACATTCGCCTGACAAATAAAATGTATATCTTGAATTTTCTAGGAATAGTCTCTGAAGAGTACTTTATTCTGGATGAGTTTTACGGAATTTTGCATAACTGCTAAACCGTAAGAGATAGACAAAAACTTACCACACAAAAAATAAAGAGTGCGTTAAAACACACACTTTATGTAATGAACATTTTTTCGTGGAGTTGATCATTTTTTAGATATTCCTTGTTATTGGTTTCAGCTTTGAAAAACATACTTTTCTCATACAGGAATTTGTCAATCCCTGTCCATAGAAACAAAGGAGCTTCAGTCACATAACAACCAGCTTTTGACTACCACTTTTGCCTTATTTCGCTTATACTTACAAGGAAGCAAGTAATAAGACTATTTCTGCTAATTTCTTCTCGATTAGCAAGAAGTATTTTTTTTTTTTGCAGAGATGTAGAGAAAGTCATGTGAATGGAACACATCAATTTTTTTTTGTTATAGCTGGTAACGTTGCATCAGTTACAAATACTCCTTTTTAATAAATTGGGAATATAAACAAATCTCTGCATTATATTCCATGCTATAAACACTATTTCACCAATTTCAATCGTCATCAGATGTAACCAACCAGATTTAAAGGACGTTAAGATAAAAAAAAAGTTTTAATTTTGCTTTAATTGTAATGATTAATGATCTCTCCTGTAAAACGTTTTATGGAGGTCTGAAGTAAGATTTCCCAATAATAGGCCCACTCCTAAAGCGTATGCACAGTGCCGTTTTTTATTATTATTTTTATATATTGATTTTTTGAGGGAGATAGTTTCAGTGTCGGTTTTAGCATTACAATTTTCAAGTCTAATTATTCAACCCTCCAAACCTAATCGACACATATAGAATGTTCCAGAATTCAACCACACAAATTAGTGTAAAGGGCTCCTACGTAAACTCTTTGAGAGAGGAAACCTATATCACTTTTTCCAGATGTCAAAGTAATGGCATGTATTTTGGATCGCACGACAATGAACGTAAACTAAAGGAATGTGGACCTATTTTCATTTATGTGCCAATAGTCAAAGGAATGCGGTATTAGTGCACAATTCATACGGTATTTAAAATTATTTGACTCTGAACTTTAGGCAAAATTGCCTGTTCTTTGAGAGCGTGCATGCCGCTGATAACAATTGGTTGATTTCGGATCATTTATATAGCACCAAGAGCGCTCCGTACTAACTGCTGGCACTATAGCACTGGTCATCAAATGCCTAGATACAAAGTTCGCGCCGCTCTCCGAAGTTCCCATTTTTACTTTCTCTATAGGCACTATGTACACAGTGTATAGAGAATGTATTGCACTCCACCAAAAAATTCGATACCGAGATTTCACCGGAAATATATGTTTTAGGGTACCCTTTATCCAAAAAAAGCATTTTCGGATAAGGTCCGTGTGCGTGTCCGTGCGTCTGTGAACACGATAACTCAAAAACCTAAAGTAGGTAAAATACCAAGCTTGGTATTTCAGTTTAGTATCTTCCAGGGATGCGACACGAAGATTTTGAGAAAAATCCCCCCACCCCCAACTACCCTTTACATGGAACTTTTTTTGAAAATTTTGATTTTCTCAAAAATGGCTCTAAGGATTTTGATTAAAATTTCGTATATTAAAAATATTTACCTGACAAATAAAATGTTTATCTTGAATTTTCTGGGAATAGCCTCTGAAGAGTAGTTTATTCTGGATGAATTTTACTAAATTTTGAATAACTGCTAAACCGTAAGAGATGGACAAAAACTTACTACACAAAAAATGTAGAGCACATTAAAACACACAATTTATGTTATATAATTTTTTTTCATAGAGTTCCTCGTTTTTGTGACATTCCTTATTTTTGGTTTCTGCTATGAAAAACTTATACATTCCTCATTCAGGAATTTGTCAACCGCTGTCCATACATACAAACAAAGGAACTTCAGTGACATAGCAACCAGCTTTTGATTATCACTTTAGCCTATGGTACTCCTTTATTTCACCTCTACTTACAAGGAAGCAAGTAATATGGCTATTTCTGCTAATGTTTTACTGATTAGCATGAAGTTAATAGAAGTATAAGCTTTTTAAGAATAATTTGTTGCAGGGATATAGAGAAAGTCATGTGAATGCCACACATAACATTTTTTAGTTTATTTAATATTCTTGTTTTTCTCAAAGAGGTTCACAATTTGAGCGGCATTAATACGCTTAGTTTACATTTCTGAAGCTAAGATGATAAACTCTCCAGTACAAATTACTTTCAAAAGCCTGTGAATGAAATCTGCGTATCGTTGAGTATTAAGTGTAGTAAGTGTTAAAGCATTTTCGTAGATTTACGCAATGAAACAATTAGGTTGTTGAAAGCATTTATGTAATGTGTGCTTTCAAACGTAGCCGGGTAGTTTTTGAGGTGGAATAAAAAGAAAACCTGATCACTGCTTAGATTCGAACAGCGATACTTCGAATTTATTCGAATGTGTATATATTATGCCGTTTTAATCACTTGAGCTGCTGTGGTCCTGCAAGAATGTGCTTCTGAAAAGCTCCTCTAATGTTTAAACGTGACCTGTGAGAATTTAAATTGTTAAATATTGTGTTCAGATTGAAAGATCTGATGTGTACCATTCACATGACTTTCTCTATATCCCTGCAACAAATTATTCTTAAAAAGCTTATACTTCTATTTACTTTATGCTAATCCGGACAAATTAGGAGAAATAGTCTTATTACTTGCTTCCTTGTAAGTAGCAGCGAAATAAGGGACTACCATAGGTTAAAGCGATAGTCAAAGCTGGTTGCTATGTCAATGAAGTTCCTTTGTTTATATGGATAGGAGTTGACAAGTTCCTGTATGAAAAAAATATAAGTTTTTCATAGCAGAAACCAAAAATAAGGAATGTCTCAAAAACGACGAACTCCACGAAAAAAATGTACATTACATAAACTGTGTGTTTTAACGTGCTCTACAGTTTTTGTGTGGTAAGTTTTTGTCCATCTCTTACGGTTTAGCAGTTATTCAAAATTCCGTAAAATTCATCTAGAATAAACCACTCTTCAAAGGCTATTCCTAGAAAATTCAAGATATACATTTTAATTGTGAGGTAAATATATTTAATTTACGAAATTTTAATCAAAATCGTTAGAGCTATTTTTGAGAAAATCAAAATTTTCGAAAAAAAGTTCTATGTAAAGCGTAGTTGGGGGTGGGGGGATTTTTCTCAAAATCTTCGTGTCGCATCCCTGGAAGATACTAAACTTAAATACCGAGTTTGGTATTTTACCGACTTTTCGTTTTTGAGTTATCGTGTTCACAGACACACACACACACACACACACACACACACACACACACACACACACACACACACACACACACACGGACCTTTTTGTGAAAATGCTTTTTTTTGTATATTGGGGACCCTAAAACATATATTTCCGGTGAAATCTCGGTATCGAATTTTTTGGTGGAGTGCAATACCTTCTCTATACACTATGTACATAGTGCGTATAGAGAAAGTAAAATTAATTGTTAAGGAAAGAAAATATTTGAATAAGGTGCGAAATGGAGATCACACAGACTAACCGCTTAAGCTAATCTAAGCCGCGATCTTCTGAGCTCAAGCTTTTTGCGGTGGTAGCATTGCGCATTAAGAATGTTGCTTACAGATACCCGTTGAATCAGATGAGCAATTTCTGACACGAACTTTAGCTCCTTGTGGTGAGATTTACAACAATTCTAGAGATTTTTGACAGGGTACGCGGCTCTTTTCTTCGTAGCTGCAACCTCTACAGGGATATTGCAGGTTGTCACATTGCAGTTTCTCTGGTGACCTGTTTTATTTTGCGTTTGGATATTGTAGTATTTCTCGAGTCCTCTATTTGCCTGTCATGTGGAGATGAAATGGCTGAATGTACTTTCCTGACGGTATTTGTTTTACTACAGAACTAGTTGTTCATTTTGATTTTATTTGAAGTTCATTTGAGACTGTGGATGGGGGTTATAAGGGTTTCGCATGGCTGCACCAGCGTTATAGGAGAAAGCCGCTTCCACAGGGCGCTTATTGCCTATTTTTGCCCATTCTATTGTCTCGAAACACTGACTAAAGAATATCCAAACCCTTTATCATGACTAATAACAAGGAGAGAGGATTATTTACAAATAATTTGCAACTGAGATTTAAACATAAATAAAATTGTAGGTATAATGGATAGCGCAAGTCGTCGGATTTCAGCACACCAGGTTACTTTCAGTGGACTTTTTATTAGCACAATAAAATTACTCTTAATGAGCAATGTTTTTAAATTCGCTGATACCCATAATGCGTTCCTTTAAATGGCATAACAGTTACAGAGTGGAAGATACAGAGTGATTCATATAGAGCTGACATCTTTCATTAATCGTTTCAAAACGTGTTATGCTAGCAACAACTTATTATATTACTAAATTGTAGAAGAATTTTGGGAGATTAATTACCCCTATAGCAAATGTTGAAAAGCTCCTCCATCCTGCACATTCAACACGTCGTTCCATGTTACTGGCCACTCGTTGGAGGACTCTGTTGTCAATCAATAGCTTGAATCTCCTTTGTGATGTTGTGCTTCAGATCGTCCAATGTCTGGGGATGTAAACCCTGTCTTTTAAGTGACCCCATAGAAAGAAGTCCGGCGATGTCAAATCCGGAGATCTCGGTGGCCACAGGTTCCAGGATATTATCCGGTCGTCAAAGAAACTTGCAGTTAGGTTCATGCATTCATTTGATGTATGGCATGTAGCGCCATCTTGTTGAAAATATCCTTGACTCATCTCTACATCGTACTGCATTTTGACGTTGACGACAAGAATAAAACGCTGAAACAGCTCCCAACAATGCAATTAGGAATAAAACAAACATCTGCGCAACTAGTGACAAGGAATCGAAACTCCAGAACATTCTGCTTAATTTGGTGCTAAAATTGGGTCATTGAATGAATTTCCAGCGGAATAATTAAAGAAAGAAATGTGTCAGTTCTACATAAATCACTCTGTAGTATTATGCACGTGGTTATCTAACATTTTGAAAATTGCTTATTAGGCTTAGGTTCTGAATTTTCTATATTCCTAAATTGAATGTGCGATATATATCATCCATACCTTGATTTGCACTTTGGCAATCTGTCTAGCACTGCAGCATTATTCCCAAGCCCATTTACAGCGGCAGCTTGAGAATGTGCGAGTAAATTTCCAGGAACAGTTATTGGTTTAGGCTTGTTACATATCCCCAACATCGATTTCACCGTTGTACATTTATTGCCGTATTACCTTCTATGTCGCTCGGATAACACACAAAGTGACGGATGACTTTACATTGCGTAACCTGAACTCTAACCTGAAATGGATCATTAGAAAACATTGATTTCTTCCACAGCCAAAGGCCATTTTGTCACGCTATAAATATTTTTTTGTGCAAAATGAGATTAAAAGATTCTTGATAAATAAAGAAACTGTCCATAGTCGTAAATTATATATCTTAATTCCAAATATAGCTTGACGAAAATGGGAAGTGTTATTGTTAAGCTGTACTAAGATACACCAAATACAGAAATGATGCACATTTCCGAGTATAATTATTTGATAGATGCATTTAAAGATTGCTATAACATTGGTTTAATTAACTTTAATCTACACTAATATTCTAAAGAGAGAAAACATTGTATGTGTGTGTGTGCAATTTCAAAATCCTCAGTCGATTTTGATAATCCTTCCACCAATGAAACAACTCTTAATTTTTTTTGACGGCATGGGTTATAAAACACCTAATTTTAATTCATGAATTATTTTTAAAACTTATCTGATTCTCCCCATAAGGACTCACACAAGGTTACATAGGTTAGAAGCCTATCTAGGAGCGAATGAACATTCAATCATGGAATGAAGACACGGGAACGCGCGATGGACTCGTAGCCAGGCATGAGATTGATGGTCGCAGATGATATCAAATTAAGGTGAAATAGATAAAATGAGCGGATAATGGAGCTATTGGTGGATTGAATGGCGGGGGAAATTGGAGAAGCCAGAGCAACTCTAGAAACTTTTTTGATGTCTTGCTAGTAACAATTTTCGTATACAAAGCTGAAGGACTATTTCAAGCCTATTGGCAATCTGTCTAGCACTGCAGCATTATTCCCAAGCCCATTTACAGCGGCAGCTTGAGAATGTGTACATTTCCAGGAACAGTTATTGGTTTAGGCGTGTTACATATCCCCAGGCTTTTATACAAAATAAGCATTACTTGAATACATTTTAAGTCCTTCAAGATTCTGAATATAACACTCATTTTAAACAGTTTTTGGTAACATTTGTTGTGTAGATATCCACGTTTCTGGTGAAAGATACCTTTCTAAATACTCAAAGTGTCATTTAAGTAATAATTACAATTAAAGTATTGTTGGCTTCCGTTATATATGTATATACAGGGTGTTAATGAACTATACCGAAATATTTTCACAAAATATGTACATTACATAAATAAGTAATTTGAGATAGGAGACTTATTACCTGTTTATTGACATTTCGAAGTAACGGCTATAAGTTTCTGAAGTGCCAGTACGCCACTGGTTAATTTATCAAACATTCGAGAGTATAACACCAAAACAAAAGGGACATATTACAGCGTACCTCTCTAGCGTAGTGGTTATGATACTGGTTTTCAAGTGAAAGATAAGTTTCCGAGTTCGGGTCTCGTTCACGTATCGCGGCACTTAGTCTGGAATGAAAAAAAAAAAAAAATAATAATAATAATAATAATAAACGTTTACTCTATGACAGGAATCGAACTCATGACCTTTGGGATAGCAGATTCCCGCGTTACGCTTTAAGCCACCAGAGCAGTTGAAAAAGCGCCCCCAGAGTAGGCTACATAACTCAAGAACGTAGTTAATGAATGCTCAGTGATTAGTTCGAGATTTTACAGATTTTTGCGACATTAAATCTTGAGAACGCTAGTAACGAGCTGCCAAAAAGCCTGCTTTGCTTTAATACCGACTTATCAGAACCTGATACCCACACGTTTAACGCTATGTAGTTGCGTTATGTTTATCCGGGGACCATGCATCGCCGATCTCAAATTACTTATATCAGTCACGTGAACAATCTCGCAAATTATTTCGGTGTAGTTCATTAACATCCTGTATACATACATATCAAAGAAACATTACGTAATATTGAAGTGAAATGTTCCCATAGATAACTAGTCAAAGTGTTATTTAAGTAATAATTAAAGTATTGTTGGCTTCTGTTTATACATATACATATATAGATACACGCATGCATACATTACACACATAACATACATACATATCAAAGAAATATTTCGTAATATTTAAGTGAAATGTTCCCATTTATAAATATTTTAGGAAATCTAATATCTAATACGACGCAAAATAAGATGTTACACTGAAACGTTCGCGTATTGCTACTTCACATGAATTCTATATAACGTACGCATTTTAAAGAGAGTTTTCATTAAAATAACAGCACAGTAAGCGGCAAGTGCTTTACACTACAACAATTTGAATTTTGCAGTCCACGGAACCAAACAGAATAGCGTGTTTAAAATCACAAAAAGTAGTCCGAAGCTGCGGCACATTCAACTTAAAATGCAGGTTGAATAATCTCTGAAAGAGGAATAGAACGTAGGTATATGAACTGAATTTCTAAAGTGCTTAGATAAGATTTGGGATAACAAATAGCGAAAAACTCGCAAGACTATTGAATTACAAATGGCAAGGATAAGAGGCAACAGATGTGCGAGCATCAGCAAGAAAGCCATTAGGTTTGAACCGTTGGGAAAGGTTGTATGCAAAAGGAATTTTTACTGCAGACATTATGAACCTTATCAATTACAAATTTAGTACTGCACCATGGTTATGACCTGGAAAATTTGAAGTAACAAAGAAAGAGGGAAAGAAAAATAATACCTATTATATGCAAACTCAAGATATTTCCTATCCACTACTGATTATTATTATACAGGGTGTTAATGAACTACACCGAAATAATTTGCGAGATTGTGCACGTGACTAATATAAGTACTTTGAGATCGGCGATGCATTGTCCCTGGATAAACATAACACAGCTACATAGCGTTAAACATGGTGTCAGATGCTGATAAGTCGGTTTTAAAGCAAAGTAGGTTGAAAAAATGGCTTAGAATGTCTTTAAAACTGCTGCCCGAGTATAGAAATATCGTTTTTAGCAGCTCGTTACTAGCGTTCTCAAGATTTAATGTCGCAAAAATCTGTAAAATCTCTAATTATTTGACAGTACGACACTGAGCATTCATTATTTACGTTATTGAGTTATGTAGCCTACTCTGGAGGTGATTTATCAACTGCTGTGGTGGCTTAATGCGGGAAGTTGCTATCCTGAAGGTCACGAGTTCAATTCCTGTCATACAGTAAATGTTTATTATTATTATTATTATTATTATATTATTATTATTATTATTATTTTCACTCCAGACGAAGTGCCGCGATACGTGCCGTACTGACACTTCTGAAACTTATAGCCGTTACTTCGATATTTCAATAAACGAGCAATAAGTCTCCTATCTCAAATTACTTATTTAAGTTATCTACATGTTCTGCAAAAATATTTCGGTATAGTTAATTAACACCCTGTATAGTCTCTAAAATTTACTCACAAAAAGAGCTTGGTTGCTCTCGTTTTCTCCTACATAGTAGAGCAGATTTCTACAAAAATTTGATATTGGGATTTCTCCGTAAAATACTCTTCAAAGTACATTAATTGAAAACACAATTTTAGAAAAAAAATGTATCTGTATATAAATATCGTAACCCAAAATGAAAAGTCGATTAATAATTAACATATAATTTAATGCACGGTTAACTAGCTTACTCTATAAACTTCGTTTGCTTTTGATTTTAATACGCCACAGTTTTTCTGAATGTAACCTAGCTAGAAAACAAAGCAGCAACAAAGCCATAGAGTTACCTTCTGTTATATAAACAGGAGGTGGCATTAAGATTTGTTTTTGTTTTTATTTACAAGCACTGCAATAGTCGCCATCTTCTCCCAACATATGCATTAGATTAACATCATGATAGGGAGGAAAAATTACCTAAATTAATGCACACCATTATCCAAACTGTTTGCCCGACCATTTGCATATTTATACTTCTTAGTTGGTGTATAGATCCTTTAGTGCCATGCTTGCAACTAATTACCAAAAAATGTTAAATAAAGAAAGTAGAAAAGCAGCTACTCTTAGGAATGGGGCTAGTATCATACTCTGTATTGCTTCATTGATGAAAGCAATTTAAATAATGGTTGAAAAAAAACAGAAAATCACATGCAGACCCAAATTCTTAGCAACAATCGAGTAAATTGAAAATTTGGTGCCAATAGAATAATTCGAGAGTTTTTATTCGATACCAGAACCCATCACTATTTGAATAGAAAAATATTCCATTTGAGGCTCAGTACAACAGATTTAGAATCTGTGAATATGATAATTAATCATAGATTAACACATTGACATAATGAGCATGGTGATAACCATTAAAATAAATCAATAAATAAACAAAAGAAATGTATGCAGCTACCCGTGAGCATCCACAATTGCAAGAGTAGCTTTACAAGTGATAGAGGAACAAGCTGGTAATCCGAAATGTACTGAGTGGCGCTGGGGGCATTCCATTTTGCGTGTATTTGTTTTATTTTTATTTCTATAATGTTTACTTTCTCTAGCACGTATATACAATCTAGACAGTCGGTAGAGAAGGGGTATTGTATTCCACCCAAAATTTGATACCCATATTTCACCGAAAATACATGTTTTACTGTCCCCTAACCCCCAAAGCAGTTTTAGAAAAAGGCAAAGTGTCTGCGAACACGATAATTAAAAACTGAAAAGTCGGCTAAATACCAGGCATGGTATTTTAAGTTTTTTATCTTCCAATAATGCGACACTAAGATTTTCCAGAAAACCCCAACTCTAAAATACTCTTTACATGTAACAATTTTCGATTTTTTTTTCTCAAAAATGGCTCTAATGATTTTGATTAAAATGCCATATATAACAATATTTACATGACAAATGAAATGTGCCTCTTGTGTTTTCTGGGAAATCATCAGGTTTCTTCATTCTGGATGACTTTTGCTTAACTGGTAAACCGTAAGAAATAGACAAAAATTTACGACACAAATAACTGTCTAATATACTTTTCTTTATTTAGATATTCAAGAATAAAGTTTTAAATTTTAAAATACTTAAACCTTTTTCAAACGTGAGGTCCTGATCCGTTTCATATATTTATTGATTTACTCCATTACATGGAAACAGAACTGAGATTTAATGACAAACAGACGCCGACAGATTTTAAAAGTTTTGAGTGTCGCTTTAGTCTAGTGCATTCCCTTATTTCCTTTCTACTTATAAGGAACTAACATTAACAGAAACTACGAGTATACCATTTTTGGTAATTTTTATCCGGATTAGCATGCTATAGTTAAAAGAATATTTTTTGGAAGAATAGTTTGCAGAACAGAGAGAAAGTAATGTAAATGAAATAGATGCGATTTTAAGATATAGTTTAACCCCCTTTGCCCGGGCACGCCAAATCAGGCGAGAACTATTTAAATGGTTGAAATGGTATTTTCCTGGTTCCTGCTAAATGAGCCTGGAGGCCGCAGAGCTTGAAGCTACTCGGTACTCGCCATTTCAGAAAGAAGGAAAGGCGCGGAAAACAACTTATATGGTATGGAATAACTGTTTTTTTTTTTTACACACAGCCGTGTGAAGGACAGGAGTTGGATAGGTAGAGTCAGACTGAAAAATTTAATGTCATAGCCGGGATTTGAACCACGGATCTCCCGATCTCTAGCCGGTTGCTCTGCCACTGAGCTACCATGGCAACATACCGGCATGGCATGTTTCCCGGTAAATCACAAGGTGATCTCAAACTATTTTGAGATGACAACCCCAATGGCAACTTACAATGCTGTAAGTACTTTTGACCCAGGATTCATAGTATGGCCAACTATTATGGTCATGTTGCAGAGCAACCGGCTAGAGATTACTAACATAACGTAGCAAACCAATTCAGCTCTACGAAAACACACACACACGCCGTGGTTAGACCGCTCGCCGCCTGCCATCTAAGTGGCCCGGGTTCGATCCCAAGCGGCGTCTGGGCGGATTTTCTCCAAGTCCTCCTGTTTACCCCGCCACTCATTCCACCAATTGTTCCATGGACTAGGTGATGACCTTTCCAATCAATTACAAGGCCTCGGACATGGTAGCCCTGTGGCTGGAATATAGTTACGTGCGCATAGGGTTCTCCCTCCCCACCCTTCCTCACCCATTCCATTCCAAGCAATGATAATTAATACAAATACAACCTGTCTCAAGTTAGGAAGGCCGGCCGCTGTTAGCTGAAGAAACATGCCGAAAGCAACCAGTAGGAAAAGTGCCTTACTTGTAAATGAACATGGACGTGAGTATTTTGAAGTAAAAGGAGAAAATATATTTTGTAAAGTATGCCACATTGAAATCAAAGGAAACAACGGATTTTCTAATGCAAGACACTGTAAATCTATGAATCACTCACAAAATATTACGTTACCTTCAAGAAATGAGGGGGGTGAGGGTATATTATCTAAATCAGAAATCAAAAACTCAAGTACCCAAACCGAATTTTACAGCGCAAACATACCATTTAATAAGCTGCAAAATACGGCGTTTAAAACATTCCTGGAGAAATAGTTGAAATTTCCTTGTGAGTCTACTTTACGCAAATATTATTTGTCTCCTTGTTATGATGATACTCTGCAACATTAGACGTTCTTTGCGAGATCGTAATATTTGGATTTTAATTGATGAATCCACAGATGCTGCTGGAAGATCTACAGCTAATGTGGTCATAGGAATATTATCTCCTGAACGCACAGATGAAACATATTTGTTAACATCGGAGGTGTTATTAAAGGCCCCTTCTAGAGTACTAACATTTAAAGAACTAACACCAGGATACATTTGCCACCTCAACCAATTGCTACACGGTGGAGTTCTTGGTTGATGGCCGCTGTATACTACTTTAGACATTACAACTAGATTGTTAAAGTGATTACCACATTTGAAATTAAAGAAAGTTCAGCTATTAAAGCTGCAAAATCTTTGATATCCCCATAGCTTTATGAACATTTGCAGTTAATCAATAATGTATTTAAGGATATTCCTTTAATAATAAAACGACTTGAATCGTCACAGATGGCGCTGCCAGAGTCCTTGAAACTCGTCCATAATTTGACGCAACACTTTCAAAAAGTAGAAAAATGTTCTGCTGCTGAAATAGCGAAGCGGAAACTGAAGACCGTTTTAGATAAAAACCCAGGACATTCAATTATATGTCGTATTAGGGACGCCATTCTACATAATGAACATGCATGTGTTTCTCAGGTAGATGTTTGTTATTCGTTAGTTTCGTTTTGCACCAGTCACGTCATGTGATGTGGAACGGAGTTTTTCACGTTGTAATAGAAGCAGGTTTGCTTTTGATACGTTCAGAAAGTATATTGTCATCCATTGTGATAGTCCAGGCATGTAACTCACAAATGAAATATTATTTTATCTACCACAGCACAGACTTTGCAATAAAACTTTATGCTTACTAAAAACTGTATACTTATTTCTGTACCCACCTGTACCTACAACATACACAGCTCAGACTTTTCCCTGTCTCCGCTTCGCTGACTTGTAAACAACGTAAGCAAGAAACTAACTCAACCTAAAACCTTGTCCGAGGCCTATCAATTATACTTACATTTCATATCATCCACTTCTTCATGCCCGTGCCTGGCTACGAGTCGACCCCACGTAACAGATTCTCCATTCTCTGGTTTCGTGCCGTTAGCTCCCCGCCAAGCTTACCCTAGGGGTCAGTCCTACAAATACGGGGAGGTTGTTGTTGGTAGTGTTTAACGCTCGCTTTAACTACTAATTGCACCACAGGCGGTGACACTGATGATACATGAATGATGATGGAGCACCGGTGGAATGCGTTGGCGGGATACCCGGAGAAAACCCGCCACAATTTGTCCACCACAAATCTTACATGGGTCGCTTGGGATCGAACCCCGGCCATCTAGGTGAGAGGCTAGTGGTCTAACCATTTTTTTTTTAATTTTTTTTTTTAAAACAGTAACGGAGTCTGATCAGGACTCCGGTACTGTATCCCTATTTACATTTCCCCCCGTAGGTTTTACTGATTACTGGTTTACTGGTTTTACTGTTTCTTTTACAAACATATACACATTGCACAAACATATAACATCCATGCCCAAGGCGGGACTCGAACCCACGATCCCCTGCCCACGAAGCACCAAAGCGAGACGCTTTAGCGAGCGTGGCCATGGGGACCGGCACCATTCGGCCACGGCGCGGCCATACGGAGAGGGTAAGCCGATTACGAAACGAATCGAAATTACTAACACTATGCAAACCAGAGTTACATCCGTGTATTAACGGATAGTTTTAAAACACTATAAAATAAATTAGTATATCCACCTCGTACTTTTAGCATATAATAAAAGCCTATGTTCTAGGTGTACCATTAAAGCGTCGTATTTATTACATGTGTTGATAAGCAATAAAAACTGCTTGTAATTATTGCAAGTGTTAGTAATCCCTACAAATTGGGGGCACAGTGGGTATTCTTGAAATCGATGTGTCCATTGTAAGCGATTCTTTAGGTCGCTGAATCCCAGCATGAGAACAGCCAAACGGCTTAGCGGGTCACATGAACTGACGCGAGTGCAGTCTGGAACAGCCTATGAATATTAAGTGCCGCACATAGTTTTATTTTCTCTATACGCACTATGTACATAGTGTATAGAGAAGGAAGGTATTGCACTCCACCCAAGAATTCGATACCGAGATTTCACCGGAAATATATGTTTTAGGGTCCCCAATATCAAAAAAAAAAAAAAAGCATTTTCACAAAAAGGTCCGTGTGTATGTGTGTGTGTGTCCGTGTGTCTGTGAACACGATAACTCAAAAACGAAAAGTCGGTAAAATACCAAACTTGGCATTTAAGTTTAATATCTTCCGGGGATGCGACACGAAGATCTTGAGAAAAATCCCCTCAACCCCAACTACCCTTTACATGGAACTTTTTTCGAAAATTTTGATGCTCTCAAAAAAGGCTCTAACAATTCTGATTAAAATTTCGTATATTAAAGATAAATAAAATGACAAATAAAATGTATATCTTGAATTTTCTGGGAATAGCCTCTGAAGAGTAGTTTATACTGGATAAAGTTTACTGAATTTTGAATAACTGCTAAACCGTAAGAGATGAACAAAAACTTAATGCACAAATAATGTAGAGCACCTTAAAACACACAATTTATGTTATATACATTTTTTTCGCGGAGTTCATCGTTTTTGAGACATTCCTTATTTTTGGTTTTTGCTATGAAAAACTGATTCTTTTCTCATACAGGAACTTATCAGCTCCTATCCATACAAACAAAGGAACTTCATTGACATAGCAACCAGCTTTTGACTATCACTTTAACCTATGGCACTCCCTTATTTCGCTTCTACTTACAAGGAAGCTTCTGGTAATTTTTTTCTGATGAGCATAAAGTAAATAGAAGGATAAGCTTTTTAAGAATAATTTGTTGCAGGGATATAGAGAAAGTCACGTGATTGGTACACAACAGATTTTTATAAGCAGATAACGAATTATTAGCGAATTATTACTAAGAAATTACATTCCTATCAGACCACCAATCGAACCCGCTTAGCTGTAGGGGAAAAAAGTTCTAATGCCAGTGTTACGTGCTGCTAATTCAGCATTTAAAACCAGGACCTAAATTTTCCGTAGCAATCCCTCCACAAACTGCGAATATTTCCGGACTATTATGGGTTGGCTAGTAACTAACTACACAACTTTGATAATAGCGCCTCGTTTCGGTAGTTAGTTCATACATTCCCTGATAGAGTCGATTCTTACTCCTTCCACTCTACATGTATAGAGAAACTACGCTTTATAGTGAAGTATGCTGTGATGGATATAAAACTCTATACTGCGTTTTAACTAGCTAGTCGTACAAGCCTTTCATTTTTACTTTCTCTACACGTACTATGTACATAGTGTAAAATTCGACACCGAGATTTCACCGGAAATACATATTTTGATATCCCTTGAATCCAAAAAAAATGTTTAGTAACATGTCCGTGTGTGTCTTGTATGTGTGTGTGTGTCTATGTGAATGTGTGTGTGTCTGTGAGCAGCATAACTCAAAAACGAAGAGACCGTTAAATACCAAACTACCCTTTACATGGAAAAAATTTCGAAAAGTTTGATTTTCTTAAAAATGGCTCTAACGATTTTGATTAAAATATCGTATATTAAAGATATTTACCTGACAAATAAAATATATATCTTGAATTTTCTGGGAATAGCCTCTGAAGACTACTTTATTCTGAATAACATTTATGGAATTTTGCATAACTGATGAACCGTAAGAGATGGATGAAAACTTAAAACACAAAACATGTAAAGCACGTTAAAACACACAATTTATGTTATATACATTTTTTTCTTGGAGTTGATCGCTTTTGAGATATTCCTTGTTTTTGGTTTCAGGTTTAAAAAAACTTATACTTTTCTCACACAGGGATTTGTCAACTCTTGTCCATACAAACAAAGGGACTTCAGTCACATAGCAACCAGCTTTTGACTATCACTTTAACCTATAGTACTCCCTTATTTCGCTTCTACTAACAAGGAAGCAAGTAATAAGACTATTTCTGCTAATTTTTTCTCGATTAGATGAAGTACATAGAATACTTGTTGCAGAGATGGAACACTTCAGATTTTTCTTTTCATGTAAATAGCTCTTCTTTACTAATTATTACGAATGCTTTTTCATCTTATGCTGTTAATTGCAGCTCATTGCACGACGTGTAATTAAGTAGAAGGTGGAACACAAATTGTGAACAAACAACATGTGTATGAGATGGCACGGTTTGATATCAAATAAGGCAGCGCTGGGCGGGAAACTGTAAATACCACTCATCAAATAAGCGAACAACTACTGACATTACAATCTGAGGGTTTGTTTCCAGCCGCTTCCATTACCCGAAAAGCTTCATTCACATGTCTTGTAGCCAACACATCGCGTGTTATCCGAGCGTTACCGCACCGAAAATTATAGTCATGTTTCATCCGCAATGAAACGTTGTGCACACCAGGAACGGTAATTAAAGAACTAAATGACGTGACAGCTACTGCCTGTAATCTATCGGTTAACATATCCCACGCCATCCGTAAGCGATGTGATTCACTTAACATTATCCGCATGAAATTAACCTAGTTTAGAAGCCAGATTACCCATAAAAAGTTGATGAATTTCTGTTTACGTGCTGGATAAATTATCGCGGCCAAAATAGTCCAGTGGGACTACAGAGCTATACGAGTATCATCACCAAAATAATTCCTTTCAAACACGAAATTGGAAATTGCAAGAGGAACGAGTCCAAAGCATTCTCAGAACCATTAAATGTATTTATTTGAGCTTGAGACTTTTCAGTCCCAAGAAAGAATGAATGAATGAATAAGTGTATTTATTAACATAGCAATATCATACATAGAATTTCAACAGTCGCACGGGTCCACAGACCGTAAGTGCTTTTGCAATACACATTACAAGCAATATTAAAACAACCACAACAAAGAATTAGAAGAGTAAACACGAAAATAAAAAGACAAAGGAAATACACAGTCAAAAGCAATATTAAACAACAATAAAATTAAGAGTGAATCCGAAAATAAAGATACAAAGATATTAAAATATATCAATTTAAATTTACAGCACAGAGTACACCTTCATAAATGCACCCTCTTATAATAGATAATTACAATTAAAAGACATATATACACATAATATATACAACCCTAGCACAACAGTGACCTAAGTTTGACATAATATATATGTATGTAGAACATTGTAGTCACTTTTGTTTAGTTGATCTTATCCCCCCCCCCTTCTCTATTGGCAGCCTCCTCAGATCTCAGCTGTCTTGCCTTAAGTATAAATTTACCTAGCCCGTCCATGTTTTCCGTGCCTGCCAGTAGCGTCCAACATGCTTCTATCCCTACATTCGTAGTGGTAAAAAATCGCGGCAAATATTTTTCCCGCCATTCCTCCGTGTCCCTACATCTTGCCAAGATGCGAGTCCACGACTCTTCCTCCTCGCAAATGGGACAGATTCTCGTACCATTCTCGTCAGAAATTTTCGTGCTCCTCCATGCTCCTAGTCTAATCCACGCGAGCCCCTCTCTAATGAGTTTGGTACCTGTTTTGATGTATTGCTCCATACCTCACTCCGATTTCAGCTCAGACTGTACTTCTAATGACACCTTCTCTGTGCATTGCGCAATCATTTGCTGTCTGTCAATATCACAGAGACGTTTCTTAATTTTTCACCAAATACTTCGCCTGTTTTCCTGCCCCGCCATCCAAATGTCTCCCATCCCAATGGTTTCCAACCCTTTCTTTAATTTTGATGCCCACGTCAAATTACCTTCCATTCGCAACTGTTCACGGTAGCAGACTGCCCTAATTAGAGATTGGTTTCCGTGAACGATTCTCATCCAAATAATGAATGTTTACAGTCACATAAATATCTAGATGGCGTGACGTAGAAGCATAGATAAAATGAAATGGAAAAATATAAGAAATCTCACAACTTAACAACAGTACACAGATAAAAATCACCACCATTGGTTGTTTCATTGTTCTTATGCAAAGTTGAATCAAAATATAATTTAGTATCATATAAAAAAGCATGATCTTATCACTGTTAGAATACAACTATTTGGATACTAATAACTAAGACCTGTCTCAATGTTTGAGGGAATTTGAAACATTTACGCTTTAAGTGCACACAAAAGAAAATGACACTGTTAAAATGTGTCATATGCAGCATTTTCTTAGAAACTATACAACTTAGAAAGCTGATATTTTACAGCCAGTACGTGTAATATCCTTAAAGCAGTTGAAATAACAGTTTTTCAAAATGTTGTATAGTTTTTAATGTTTTTTTTTTGTGACAATTTTTCCCACATTTTCAGAGTACATATTTGTTAAAAGTTTTGCTAAATACTATTTATTTTCCAACCCCTTATTTTATTGTATGTAAAATACTAACACAGAAATATCCTAAAACTTCCACACCAAATTATTAATTAAGAATTGAGAAAATGATCCTTATGTGAGGAAAATTTGAAATATCAGTTGGCTCATCAGAATTCTCTGCAATTTACAGTTCTCATCCTCCTTTTGGCATATTTTTTGAACTGTTTGGTTTGGTTTAAGAGTTTATCAAGCTTACTTTTTGTATTCCTGAGCCGCTCTTAATATAAATTAAATTGATCTTTATTTATGGACACTAATTGTTACGATTCTCAGTGTTCCATTTATATTGTGCATGCAACACAGCTTAATTTTGCTCATAAATCTTTATTTTGAGGTTATTTTATGTGCTGTAAACCTAGGACACGGAACCAACGGCTTTACTAAGGATTTTTACGTCCAAAAAATCCATCGCCTTCCGTCAGGTTTGAACCCGCGTCATTGAGAACCGGAGGCTACGTGGTCCCGGAAACAGTGGCAGAGTTGAAAAGATGAGGTGGAAGAATTTAATGGCAGTTGACAGCTAGCAGATGATAATTGTTCAAGCAAAGTAGACGAAATTGTTTGCAGCCATTCTCATATTTTAATAATTAGCTAACTTCGAGGATAGATATGGAGATAATTCAAACAACAGAACGAAGAAAAATCTTCATACATGCATATAAGACAATTGAATTTTTTGACCAAAACATTCTACTCCTATATTCCATTTGTGAAACGTAGGGTTTTAAAGCATTTTGTAAAATACGGGATATTATTAGTGAGCATTCCATCGGTTTGAATTTCCCAACCTCTTACTCCATTCAACTTATATTATGGTGCAAAAAAATAAAAATTCTGATGTGTTCCATTCATATGACTTTCTCTACATCTGTCACTTTTTTTGTTTTAGTTTAACGTCCTTTAACCAGGTTGGTCAAATCAGACGATGAATGAAATTGAAGAACTGCTGCTCAAATGCTCTCGGGGTCCATGGTGCTTAAAGTTACTCGACATTCGTCTTCTCAGGATAAGGGAAAACCCCGGAAAACTCACTCTAAGCGGCCGGTCCTCATGGCAGCGCTCGCCAAGGCGTCCCGCTTTGGTGCTTCGTAGCGCTGGGGATCGTGGGTTCGAGTCCCTCCTTGGGCATGGGTGTTATATGTTTGTGTATATGTGTGTTGTAAAGGTAAGAAAACAGTAATAATACGGCAAAACAAGGTAAAAAGAAAAAGGTAAATAAAAGTAGGGTATAGAGTGCCGGAGTCCTGATCAGACACCGGTACTGATAAAAGCGAGATTCGAACTCACGACCTGTTGAATGTGAAGCAGACACGCTACCACCACACCACCCAGGCGGGTTCCTTTATTGGTATTACTGCTGCACGTATTAATAACAAGTGGTTATCGATACCTAACAATAAATGCACATATAACACTATGACTTTCTCGCAGATAAAACTAGGAGACACAGCTTTAAGAGAGTATACATCGTTCCTCAAGTTCCCCTTTAGGTATTTTTGGGGTACCCAACTTATGTATATCGAGGTATTTAATTCTATATGTAACAGAAATGTTCAATACATTTTTACTTCCTCTACGTTGGTATTTGAGCTTAGTATCTTCCAGGGATGCGACACGAAGATTTTGAGAAAAAATCCCCCCACCCCAAACTACCGTTTACATGGAACTTTTTTTCGAAAATTTTGATTTTCTCAAAAACGGCTCTAACGATTTTGATTAAAATATCGTATACCAAATATATTTACCTGACAAACAAAGTGCATATTTTGAATTTTCTGGGAATATCCTCTGAAGACTACTTTATTCTGAGTGCATTTTACGAAATTTTACATAACTGCTAAACCATAAGAGATAGACAAAAACTTACCACACAAAAGATGTAGAGCGCATTAAAACACACAATTTATGTTGTATACATTTTTTTCGTGGAGTTGATTGTTTTTGAGGTATTCCATGTTTTTGGTTTCAGCTATGAAAAACATAGTCTTTTGAGAGCTCGTGTCCATGCAAAGGAACTTCAGTCACATAGCAACCAGCTTTTGACTAACACTTAAACCTATGGAACCCCCTTATTTCGCTTCTACTAAAAAGGAAGCAAGTAATAAGACTTTCTGCTATTTTTTTCGATTAGCATTAAATAAATAGAACAATAAGCTTGTTACCAGTCATTTATTGCAGAGATGTAGAGAAAGTCTGTGAATGGAACACATCAGATTTTATTTTATATAATTATTCGACACTTAAGATAAAATGTCCTTTAAAGAACTCTTCAGCAGTATTTAGGTCAGTTCTTTTTATTTGAATTATTTAAACAACTATGCTCTGAAATTACACTAAAACCATATTTTTTTTAATAAAAATATTTAATTTAATAATTTTGTCAGTAAAATGTCCTTTAATCACACAAAGAACCCTTCATAAATATTTAGGCCAGTTATTTTTATTTGAATTATTTAAACACATTTGCTTTGAATTATAACAAACCTATGTTTTATTAATAAACACATATTTAATAATGTTGTCAATATCATTGGTGACGTAACTCCATGACACGACAGTCCTTAAGGGAACTTGACGTAACGCCCGGCCGCTGCATCCCCTATATCGGCCCGAAGGCGTCTTGAATGGGGTGTAGTGCTGGAGGGTGAGACGTGATCAGCGCCTCGAGTCCCTCCCGGCCGGTTAATGTGGTTTTGTGGTTATGGAGCCGCTACTTTTCAATCAAGTAGCTCATCAATTGGCCCTGCAGGAACCTCAATGATGAGAAAGGCATGATAAGATGTTTTGTAAATCAATGACACTGCACATGTTTTATTTGCTTGTAGAGGAGCTTTTTGGCTTAATTAGTTTGTTAAAATGTCTTAAATGAGTAATCCTGGTATTTCCAGATGCGACTGACGTAAATTCAATGAATTATCATTCATTTCAACACTTAAATACTATATTTATGATCATTTTAATTGCAAATAATTAAGTGATCTATTTAGACTATTTAGAGCTAAGATAGAACAACCTTTTAATATCCACTGGGGAATCGAAATCCGATTTAGACTTACAACAAACTCGAGCGCAAACCGTTATGGTACATAATAATTGTGTGAAATGGAAGCTATAAACAGATATATGACCCTTCTGGATTCTTTTATAGTTTTATTCTGTTTTCAACAGTTATAAAGTTGAATTAAATGACGCGACTTCAAGTTATTCTTTTAGCTAGTGAAGTTGTCTTCAATCTCGGTGTGGATATATTCAGCTGCAACCTCAGACCCAAGTTTTTCTATTTTAACTACTATTGACTTTATATATTTCAATAAAATTTTATATATTTGAATTTTTTCATATTCCTTTATTAAATAACACTTCCAGCAATTAAATAGCAATAGCAAAGACGGACAAAAGAATGTCAACAGCTTCCAGTACCGTATCCACGTAAACAGGCATTTACAAACTAAATTTTCTGTCACCTTCCTACACGTATTAAACGCTACAAAATGTTACTATACTAAATGACAATTATCTCTGGCTCAAACGGGAATATGAGTGTATGAAGAAAGTTTTATAAAATATTGCTCTGTAAAACGCATTGTGGTGTAACAATCGAAGAGCATGGTAAAAATGGATAGAAAAAAGCTTTCCCTCCTCCACACAAAAGCAGCTCAACCGCTTTGTTCCTTTTCACTCTTTGTTAATGGCCAAAGGTCAGCCATTTCCCACCCTCTTCCAAGGCCCAAGTCAATAGTCATTCCACTTTCACTGTCGAATGTCTCCAGATTTCACAGTTTATTCAGTGCTGAATAAAAAAAAAAAAAAAAAATCTTATGTGTACCATTCACATGACTTTCTCTATATCCCTGCAACAAATTATTCTTAAAAAGCTTACACTTCCATTAACTTCATGCTAATCAGTAAAACATTAGCAGAAATAGCCATATTACTTGCTTCCTTGTAAGTAGAGGTGAAATAAGGGAGTACCATAGGTAAACGTGATAATCAAAAGCTGGTTGCTATGTCACTGAAGTTCGTTTGTTTGTATGGACAGCAGTTGACAAATTCCTGTATGAGAAATGTATAAGTTTTTCATAGCAGAAACAAAAATAAGGAATGTCACGAAAACGAGGAACTCCACGAAAAAAATGTATATAACATAAATTGTGTATTTTAACGTGCTCTACATTTTCATGTAGTAAGTTTTTGTCTATCTCTTACGGTTTAGCAGTTACACAAAATTCCGGAAAATTCACTCAGAATAAAGTAGTCTTCAGAGGCTATTCCCAGAAAATTCAAAATATACATTTTATTTGTCAGGTAAATATCTTTAATATACGATATTTTAATCAAAATCGTTAAAGCCATTTTTTATAAAATCAAAATTTTCGAAAAAAGTTCCATGCAAAGGGTAATTTGGGTTGGGGGGATTTTTCTCAAAATCTTCGAGTCGCTTCCCTGGAAGATTCTAAACTTAAATACCAAGTTTGGTGTTTTACCGATTTTTCGTTTTTGAGTTATCATGTTCACAGACACACGGACACACTGACACACGGACCTTTTTCTGAAAATACTTTTTTTAGATAAAGCGGACCCTAAAAAACATATTTTCGGTGAAATCTCGGTATGGAATTGTTTGGTGGAGTGCAATATCTTCTCTATACACTATGTACATAGTTCGTATAGAGAAAGTAAAAATGTGAGTTCTGCAAGCTTTGCGTTCTTTTGGGATTAGGTCACTAACATCATCTGAGGTGCTAGAGGACACTCTTTGAGAAAGATAAACGAAAAGTGCAGAGGGAGAAATAAAGAGAGAGAAAACACAGAGATTAGTTAGAATATGTAGCACAATCCAAAGGGCTATACTCACGCTATATCGATGTAGCATCTAAGTGGTACTCAAACCTACAATGTTCATTAGGAAAGGTAGTTTAACTAACAGGACATGATTATGTAAATAATTGTAAATTTAACCAAAGTGAATACATTTTAAACTTAAATGATCACCTTCCCTACCGGACGATCACTTAAAATAAGTGCATGAATAAAAGTTAAATACTACTGTGTCAAGAAAGTTCCGGGAATTTGCCAATAAAACACAAAAAAATGAATTATTCATCCAATTTTATTTTATCGCCTTCAAAGTAGGCCTCTTCTGAAATTACACACTTATGCCAACGAATAATCCAATCATCAAAACATTTTTTGTAGGCACTTTTAGGAACTAATGTCAATTGTCGCCGCGAATTTTCCTTTATGTCTTCTAACGACTGAAAATGGGTGCCTCGAAGTGGTAATTTGAGTTTTGGAAAGAGAAAGAAATCAGCAGGAGCCAGACCAGGTGAATACGGTGGTTCTTCGATGAAATTTGTTGAGTTTTTGGCCAGAAATTCGTTCACAATAATAGCCTTGTGAGCTGGTGCGTTATCATGGTGCAGAATGCATGAGTTGTCGTTTCACAAATCTGGCTTTTTCACCGTATTTGCTCTCTCAAACGCCACATAACGATCAGATAATAGTCTTTATTTACCATCTGACCTTCTGGCAAGAACTCTGAGTGCACAACACCGCGATAATCGAAAAAAAACTGTCAACATGATCTTCAGTTTTGATAGAGTTTGACGTGACCTTTTAGGTTTCGGTGCAGTTGGAAGGCGCCATTCGGAAGCTTGTTGACTGGTTTGAGTGTCAAACTCATAAACCCAGGTCTCATCACCAGTTACAATGCGTTTCATGAATGTGGGGTCGGAACTGGCTGGTTCTAGCATGTCTTTAGCAATCCTTACGCGATTGAGTTTTTAGAAAATTCAAGTCTTTCGGAACTAACCGAGCTTCAACGCGTGTCATGCCCAAACAATCGTTTAAAATGGTACAAATCGATTCTGAGATACCGAAAGTTCAGCGGCAATTTCTCTCAGACCTAAATGACGATTTTCAGACACCATTTTCTTCAGTTTAGCGATGTTCAGTTCAGTTGAAACCGTTGATAGCCGACCAGAGCGAGGCAAATCTTCTACCACATCTCGACCGCTTTTGAATGCGCTGTACCACTCATATGCACGTGTTTTTGATAAAGTCGATTCACCGTGAGCCCTCTGTAACATTTTCAGCGATTCGGCACACGAAATTACATTTGCAATGCAAAATTTGAGATAGATTCTTTGTTCAACATTTGTATCCATCGTAAAATCGCAAATCACCTTTGAGATGAACTAACAGAATGGCGTACTGTAAACAAACTAGATGACATATGACGATCCGTGTGGGTATAGAGGAAAGTTGTACCAACTTAGCGACAACAATAATTTCGAATCCCCTTTTAAACAGGATTTTTAAATAATCAATTCCCGGTATTTTCTTGACAGAGTGTATGTATTTATGCTAAATATTTTACATTGAAGGTGAAACGGTTGATGTGTTACATTTACTTAGTTTTCTATATACCCAGTCGTTTATTAATTGATAAACTGATTATGAAACTTCATTTTTAAGTCTACTTCATTTTAACTTAATCGACGGTTAAATCTTTAAAGAGTCGTTCTAGTTGGATGATCAGGATGGGGAAAAAAGAAGACGAATGGTCATATCTCATTTGTGAAAAATAAAAGCAAAGTACTGGGAAATTAAACCAAAAAACAAGGAATATCTCAAAAATTATTAACTTTACAAAAATGTGTTTGAAAAAGGTGTGTATTTTAACGAGATGTTCCTTATGCTGTAATATTTTGTCTATGTGTTACGGTTTACCAGTTATATAACATTTATCAGAATAGCTTCAGAAGCTGTTAATCGAAAATTCAATATATACATTTTATTTGTCATGTAAATATCGCTAACATATGATATTTTAATCAGAATCATTAAAGCCTTAATGGAAAACTATGAAATTTATTTTATGCAAAGGGCATTTTGGAAGATGCAGAACTCACTCGTAAATACCAATATTGGTACCTTATCAACTTTTCCTTTTTGATATATGCTGTTTACACACACATGGAGCTTTTCTAAAAATCTTATGTGTTACATTCACAGGAATTTCTTTGATATTCTGCAAACAGACTATTCTTATAAAAGAGTGTTATATTTCATACCAATGGAGATAATCATTAGCATAAATTGACCTTTTGCTTAGTTCTAGGCAAGTAAAAGGGAAATAAGGCAATACAGAGGGCTAAAGCGACGATAAAATCCCTTAAAAGCGCCGCTGTGCGATGACACTGAAATTTAGTTCTCTCTGAATAAGCAGGACAAACCTAAGAAAATATGAAACGAAGACGCATTCACGTTTGAGAAAACTTAGACATTTAAAACTGAAACCAAAAGCAAAGAAAAAATCGGAAATAATAAATATAGGATTAAAAATACCTACTGACATAAATTGTGTGATTTAACGAGAACTAAAATGTTTGTATCGTAAGAATTGGTTTAGCTCTTAAGCTTTACTAAGTCCTCCAGCATGAACAGGACTTCAGGTGCTATTCATAAACAGTTCAAGAAACAAACTTAATATCATCATAATGCAATATTTGAAGGTGTTGATATGTCTACTAAAGCATTATTCTACATTTTATTTGCCATTAAAATGTTTTATATGAGTTTTTGAATTATTATGTTCAATCACAACACATATACCTTGGATCCAACGATTTTGATTAAAATATTAGATATTAAAGTTGTTTACATGGAAAAAAATATATGTCTTGAATTTTATGGAAACAGCCTATAAAGACCTCTTTATTCTGTATGAATTTTACATAACTGGTAATCCGTAGGAGAGAGACAAAACTTACTGCACAAAAATGTAGATCTCGTTAACAAACACAATTTGTCATATACACTTTTTTCGCGGATTCTTTGTTATTGGTTTCATCTTTATAATGCTTAAACTTTTCTCGCACAAGAAATTTGTCAACTTCTGGCAGTGCAAAGAAACAAATTTCAGTCACATAGCAATCCGCTTTTAAAAGAATTGACTATCGCCTTGGCCTAATGTACTCCCTATTTCCCTCCTACTTACAAGGAAGCAAAAATAAGACAATTTCTGCTAATGTTTATACCGATTAGCATGAAGTAGACAAAAGTTTTTTTAAGAATAATTTGTTACAGAGATGTAGAGAAAGTCATGTGAATGAAACACATCATATTTTGGGGGGAGGTGGGATGCAATATCTTCTCTACTTGCTACGAACACCATACATACGTGGTAGAAAAAATAATTTTTGTTTTAAATTCACATGAATTTCCGGGAGAATCTGTTTGTCGAACTCTTCGGCTGAATGCAATACTTTCTCTACCTACTATGCTCATTGCAAATGGTAAGGTGAGTAAAAAGTGGTATAAGGAGGTTTAAATATGATATAAGGTAGTTTACAACCACTGCAAAGAGATTTTGCTATCTTAAAAGATCTTGAGTTCTTAACACTCAAGTTCAGTAAGAGCCTTAACTCACTGCTGATGTGTTGTACCTCTGAAACAAGATTTTTTTCTTCGCCAAACGTGACGGTGTCTCCTTTAATGTCTTGTCGAATTCGGGCCAATAACTCACTATAGTATAGTGAAGTAATAGTTTTTCCTTTTTCTAAAATGTCAATGAGCGTGTCGTCCTCCGTGGTGTAATGGTTACCATGCTGACTTCATATACCCAAGGTCGCGGGTTCAAACCCGGCGGAGGACGATGGATTTTTTCGGGCGTAAAAATCCTTAGCATGGCTTCCTTCGGAAGGGAAGTAAAGCCGTTGGTTCCGTGTCGTAGATTTACGGCACGTAAAAGAACCTCAAGCCTGATAGAGAGCAAAATTAAGCGGTCTTTCACACCCGATTTAGAATGGGACGCTGAGAACCACAGCAGTTAAAGAGCATCCATAAATAACACGCCATTTACATTTTTTCGTGTCCCAAAATAATCGTCACAATCACTTTAACATTTTCCTATCCTTTCCTCTTATTTATAACTAAATGTGTAATGTAGTTATTTCTATAATGCTTATCTCGATTTTTCTTGATTCCAAATATGAAGAAATGGCTTGCAGGAACCAAATTTATATCAAATAAGTGAATTTTCGAACTTAACAATTGCTATTCTTAAAAGGCTTTAAAATGGTAGGAACGTTGGGAGAAATGAATATCTCTAAAAGAATGCTACGTTGAGAAATAAATAATTCGTATTTGAAAAAAATGGCGTCTTCGTTCCTTACAGCGGCACATATTGAACAGCCCTAGTAAACATAAATACCGAGTGTGATGTTTATTCAACTTTTAGTTTTTGAGCTATGCTGTTCAGAAGCGCACATACCTATACATTGACGGACCCCGGCATTCTTTTAAAAATCCTTTATTTGGATTCAGGAGTTCTCAAAACAGTTGGTGAAATCTCGATACATAACTTTTTGGAACGCTATACTATCTTTACCTACAAGTACGTACTACAAATAGTAAACAAAAACAAATCTGATATGTTCGATCCACGTGACTTTCTCTACATGTCTATTACAAATTATTACTAAACAGCTTTTTATTGTATCTACTTCATGCTAATCGAGATACACATTAACAGAAATGGCCTTGTTACTTGCTTCCTTGTGAATTTAAAGGAAATAAGGACTAGATAAAGCAATTGCAAATCTTTTAAAAGGGTTGTTATATGATTCAAATTTGTTTCTTTGCTGGCCAGGAGTTGTGAGATTCCCATATGAGAAAAGTTTAAGTATTTTAAAACTGAAAGCAATAACAAGGAATATCTCGGAAAGGTGAACTCCAAGAAAACATGCATATTCTATACATATTGTGTGTTTAAACGAGCTCTACATTTTTTGTGATATAAGTTTCTCTCTCTCTCTCTCTCTCTCTCACGGTTTACCAGTTATGCTAACATCCAGAATGAAGAGGTCTTCAGATGCTGTTCCCAGAAAATTCAAGATATACACTTTAATATATGGATTTTAAGCATCATTAGAGGCATATTTTGGAAAAATAAACATTTTTTAAACTTTTTTTCATGTAAAGGGTAGCTTGGGGTGGGGGATTTTCCTTAAAATCTTCGTCCCGCATCCTTAAAGGATACTAAACTTAATTTTAATACCGTAGACCCTTAAAACCTGTATTTCCGGTGAAATCTCGGATTAGTTCAGGCCTCCTGAGAGCTCCAAAGGGTTACTCTTTGCATATGTCGCTACAATATAGAGTATTCTTACACGTAGTAATGCAACAACGTTGACAGTTTCTGGCAGGCGTCAAGTCGAATATTCAATTTCGTTTATGGGTTGCCGATTTTACCCAAGTCATAAATGATATGCTACGTCAACATCGGTTTTCCGGAACCTCTGCAGCTTATCCTGGCGCGAATACCGGGCACATCAGTTATTCCGTTCTTCAATCTTCTTGCTGCATATACTCTCGCTCTGAGTCAACATGTAGATTTAACCCTTTCATTGCAAGAACCTAAAATGCTGCACTGCGTCAAAGATACTGTAGTAATGAAGCAGTCATTGATGCAAAGGCCGTCAACCGCAGTGGCATACGGGAACGTGAGCACGCTGAGCCACTAGCCTGCCCTAATTACATACAGCTCGTGTATAATAATTATTATTTCACAGTTGTTTTAGGAGGAGATTAAAACACCACTGTTAGATAGATATATCGATTTATTGTCTGTTGCCATACACTGTACAGATAGACTCATCATACGTGTACATTAATTAAATAATTCACTTAAACTGTAAAAATGAACGTAGGATCTTTTAAATTCACACATATCATTTATTTTAATAATGCCATATTGGTGACTGAGTATTTAGTTGTTTTATGTTTTCCTATATGGATGGCACTCCTACTTCTAGTAAAATAATTATGAACGACACAGTTGAGAGTGAATAAGTATGAGTGGTCTTTATAAAATAGTGCAGTCAAAGTAAAAATATATAATTGTTTAAAAGCCTGTTTTAACGAGTCTCTTGGCTTCACATTAAAAACAATTCTTAGCAATCTCTTCTGAATTAAAAATACCCTATTTATTTCAGTTGCAGATCCCGAAATTAAATATTGTATGATAAAATTGAATGCACAATGGCAGAACATACAGTAAGCAAGCAGTTGATGTCCAAACTCATTTTTAGGCATCTAATAGCAAAGCATGCAACTCCACGAAAAAAATGTATATAACATAAATTGTGTGTTTTAACGTGGATTATGTTTTTGTCCATTTCTTACGGTTTAGTAGTTATGACAAATTCATCCAGAATAAAGTAGTCTTCAGAGGCTATTCCCAGAAAACTCAAAATATACATTTTATTTGTCAGGTAAATAACTTTAATATACGATATTTTAATCAAAATCTTAGAGCCATTTTTTAGAAAATCAACATTTTCGAAAAGTTCCATGTAAAGGGTAGTTTGGAGTGGGGGATTTTTCTCAAAATCTTCGTGTCGCATCCCTGGAAGATACTAAACTTAAATACCAAGTTTGGTATTTTACCGGCTTTTCGTTTTTGAGTTATCGTGTTCACAGACACACGGACACATGGACACACGGATAGATGGACACACATACACGCGCGCGCGGACCTTCTTCTTAAAATACTTTCTTTTGGATACAGGGGACCCTAAAAGATATATTTCCGGTGAAATCTCGGTATCGAATTTTTTGGTGGAGTGCAATACATTCTCTATATACTATGTACATAGTGCCTATAGAGAAAGTAAAGGGAGGTACAGGACACAGAAGAGGTACAAGAGTACAGTTAAATTAGAGAGGGCAGTTGTAATGTACTCCGCCGAGAGATAAAAATTGTACTACAGTACTGGCATACAAACATCATTTTGAAATTGCAATAAAGAGATATGGTTATTTGTTACAATTACTATTCTGGAGTATGCAAGCTGTAATATCGCTTGTTCTTGACGCATGTTAAAACTGACAACTTCCTCTTTCTTTAATTTGGCCGCAGAATTAAAGTAGAAATACCGTGTTACACTAGACGTTAGGCAGTCACCATGGTGGACTGCCGTACCTGCCTCTGTTCTCCTTCTATAGCTACCAGGTCAACGCAGGGGTCTAATTCCTTGAGGATACCTGATATGCTGGAAAACCTTTTATACAACATGAGCTGTTTCATGCTGTATACACACACACAGTCTGCAATTACACTGGAATTCCCTCGAGTAGTCCTAAGCCAGTAACTAACTTCAGTGAAACGTAATCTAGTTCCATTAAACACCTCCTTGAAAACAAACAAGAAAAACAAAAGACGACATTAATTCTATTTACAAGAATGGTTAAAGCTAAATTTCTTGTAAAATAGGAAGTTAGCATGGACTTTAAAGCATTTTAAATAAAATGCGTTTGCTGTCGTAGGGATCTTGACACTTAGCCCTAAACAAGTGAAAAAGAAAATGAAAAAATCTGATATGTTACACTCACATTCCTTTCTCTAGCTGTTCTACAAACTTCTTACATGAGATTATTCTTCTTTCTGCACCTTGCTAAGCGAGGTATTCAGCACAATCTTCTTATTACTTAGTTCCTTATAAGTAGGAAGAAAATAAGGGAATACACTAGGCTGAACCGACAGTCAAATGTTTTAAAAGCTGTCGTTATGCGATTGTCATTACAAATGGCTTCTTTTCTTGGCCAGGAGTAGAACAAAAGAAAAACGGACACTCCCGTCTGAGAAAAGTACAAGTACTTCCCAACTGAAACTAATAACAATAAATACCTCGAAAACGGTAAGCTCCACGAAAAAAATGTATATTACGTAAATTGTGTATTTTAACAAGGCCTACATTTTTTTTGTATAGTAAGCTTTTGTCTATCTCTTACGGTTTATTAGTTATGCCAAATTAAGCAAAATCCATCCAGAATAAACAGGTCTTTAGAAGCTATTCCCAGAAAATTCAAGATATACATTTTAATAGTCAGGTAAATATAATTAATATACGGTATTTTAATCAAAATCGTTAGAGCCATTTTTAAGAAAATCAAAATTTTCGAAAAAAGTTCCATGTAAAGGGTAGTTTGGGGTGGGGGGATTTTTCTCAAACTCTTCGTGTCGCATCCCTGGAATATACTAAACTTAAATACCAAGTTTGGTGTTTTAATGACTTTTCGTTTTTGAGTTATCGTGTTCACAGACACACGGACACACACACACGGACCTTTTTGTGAAAATGCTTTTTTTGGATATTGGGGACCCTAAAACATATATTTCCGGTGAAATCTCGGTATCGAATTTTTGGTGGAGTGCAATACTTTCTCTATACACTATGTACATAGTGCGTATGGAGAAAGTAAAAATGGAACACCACAAAGTTCATCCCTTAGTTTACTCTATTTTTAACCATTATGAATGGCGTAGCAACATGTATTAAATTACCAGTCAAAGGTTGTTTGTTTACAGATGATTTGAGTACATTCTGCAAAGGCAAAAATCCTAAAACCAGCCAAGACATCCTACAAACTACTTTACTACCTCTTCAAAAATGGGCTGAATATACAGGCTTCAGATTTTCAATAAAGAAAATTATATGTACAATCTTCTCTAAAAATATAATTGCCGCTGGTCCGCTGTTGTATATATATATATAAATAATCACAATATTGAACCGGTAAATTCAGTTCAAGTGCTAGGAATGACATTAGACAAACTGATATGGATTAACCATCTTAAAAATCTGAAGTCCCTTTGTATCCGGAAATTTGCTGTAGTGAAATTCTTGAACTGGGGCACTGATTTAAAAGTGCTACTTATAAGTTACAGAACAATTGTAAGATCAAATTAGATTAGGGATTGATCCTATAAATTCAGCATCGCCAACAGCTCTTAAAATGCTATACTTACAAACAACAGGTCTTAGAATAGCGCTTGGAGCCTTTCGAAGCAGTCCCTCTACCAGTCTACAAATAGAAGCGAATGAATTACCACTTGAAAATAGGAGGAAATATCTAAGTTTATCTTGTGCTATCAAGACTGCAGGAAACCCAACCTCCCCATGTATAATTTTGTATTCCCAAAACTAAAAGAAATAAAGCAAAAGAAACATCGTTCCCTGCCTTCTTTGCAAGAATACCAAGTTACCTACAAGAACATACCCT
Organism: Hymenopus coronatus; assembly: GCA_030762935.1. Classification (NCBI taxonomy): domain Eukaryota; kingdom Metazoa; phylum Arthropoda; class Insecta; order Mantodea; family Hymenopodidae; genus Hymenopus; species Hymenopus coronatus. The sequence goes on from CM060889.1 coordinate 28,205,737, forward strand.
GGAACCTCTCCAAATAACTGTAAGACGAGATGTACTAGATATGGCTCCCTGGAAAATTCCATCACCAGTGTTAATTTACAAATGCTTAAGTACAGTAAATCTGAAACCAACAACATAATCTTTCAAAAAATGTTCCAGGAGATCGAAATACGAAAACATTTACACCGATAGTTCAGCAATAGATACAAACCTATGTTGTGCAATAGTACTTTCAGAACACACCCTACAATACATACTACCTAACTATTATTCCATATTCTCGTGTGAATTATTTGCTATAAAACAAAGTCTTCACTGCATTGCTGAACAAACAGAATCAAATAAAGTTATAATATTTACCGATTCACTGAGTAGCCTACAAAGAAAATGCAAATGCTCTAGTGCAAGAAGTAATATTAACATACTTAAAAACATCAAACAAAGGAAAACAAGTAATTCTAACATGGGTACCTTCACACAAACAGATCGAAGGTAACGTGAAGCCACTAAACACTTTCAAAATAGTTCAATACCTACAACACATCAAGATTATATTAAATACATAAACGGGAAAATAAAATCCAAATGGTTCCATCAATGGTCAAACAATCCGACCAGTAAACTTCACGTTATTTTACCCAACCCTGAAAAGAAAACCACTCTTAATAATTTAAAACGTCAAGATGAGATTGTCATCACCAGGGCTAGAATTGGCCACAGCAATCTCACACACAGCTTCCTGCTCTCTAAAGAACATCCTCCGAAATGTGACAGATGCCAAACAAGTTTAACTACATCATCTCAAAATGTACCCTATACCACAGATGGAGACTGAAGAATCATATTCCATAAGATCCCACCGTTCTCAGTATAACCAACATGATTCCACGAATTTTACAATTTTTAAAAGATATCTCTTTGTACAAACGTTTATAAAAATAAATTTCATAGTCTGTTAATATAAACTATAATTGGTTTTGTTAATTGGAAGACATTAATCTATTGATTAATAAGAAAATATTGTTACAAATTTTGTTTTAACTATGATTATGTTGTAGTACTTAATGTTCATTTTGTTAAAATCTTATTTTGCCACACACTTGACATTAATTGACCGCATTTTGTTATATTGTTTAAACCTACCTCGGTTTATTCTCATTGTTACTAACTCTATTGTAATCGTGACTGTTATTGTTCATATCTTTAAGATCCTATCTTGTTGCTTGTTTATTGTTAATAATCCTGATATAATAATTATTATATTATTTAAATTAATTCTGTAAAAACCCACTTTGTAAACAAAAAGTCGCTGAAAGACCTGGTAGTTAGGAGACTATAAATAATAAATAAAAAAAAGACTCCTGTTGTTTAGGCGAGGGGTCCCGTGTGCGATTCCGGTCTGGGGGGTTAGAAATTTTCTTTAGCTCTGATTATTCCCTATCTTTTCCAAAGTCTGTGTGTCTGTGTGTGTGAGGTGAGAGAAAGAGAGAGAGAGAGAGAGAGAGAGAGATAATGAACAAAAATACAGAATAACATAACCCAACAGGGAAATGCAGCCGATAAGACCACACAATGAAAAGCAATAAGTGGAATAGAAAGAGGAAGAAAAAAAATACATGGGTAACAATAAAAGACACAAGAATCTATAGAATCTCCGACGTACTATCAATCATTTTTTACTAAAAATAGAGAATAGCTTTATAAATAAAGGATACAACATAAAATTACTATACCAAATGAAATCCATAGGTAATACCATAAATGAAGAACCGGACAATATAAAAGAAATAAAAACGAAGCAGCCGTGTAAGCATTAGGAACAAGGAAAAGCAAGTATGTTAAAAGGGCTTTAACAATTTGGAAAAAGCATATTAGAAAATTAATAAAAAGACAAAAAAGACATGCATCTAAAATCTTTGTCATCGCCCCATAATATTAATTACAGAAATTATTATAAGCATAGTAAAGAAAGAAATGCTTAAAACTAAACAGAAAAGTTGGAATCCATAAGTGACATACAGCTTAATATTCATGACAGCCAAGATATGGTATATACAATTATAAAGCAATTGAAAAAACAGGAACGAGACACATTGAAGTTATATCTTATATCCGAAAGAGCGGAAAACAATTATGGACTGAAAATGAAGAAAAACCAGAACAATCAACAATTCTGTAGCTCTGATATCAACGGAAGAACTACAAAGTGCCCCAAGAATTGAAAAAAAAAAAGGCACTGGGCAGAGTTGATTAAATACGGGTCTGATCAAATAAAGGATAGAATTTTAAATTTTAGAATTTTTACTGGCTAAGTTGACATGTGCCAGAAGAGTGGAATGAAGCTTGATATTTCCTATAGGTATATAAGAAAAGAGATCAATTACAATGTAAAAGTTACCGAGGAATAAGTGTGTTAAATTCCTGTTATAAATTCAATGCCAAATTTATAAATACGAAACTAAGAACAATTGTGGAAATGCGAATATTAGAGGTCTAATACTATTTTAGGAAAGCTCATGCTCTAATTGTATTTTTGCCTAGGCTCAAGTAAATGAGAAAAGAAGATTACAAATTACTGTGTTTTTATTGATTATGAAAAAAAGATTTTGACAAGGCTAAAAGTAAACTGTTTTGGGAGTCGTTAAAAGAAATTTGAGTTTCATCTGATTATGCCTATTCAAGTATTACACAAAGATAAGAAAATAAAGATCCTTACCGCAAAAAAATAGACACAGAATTGATCGATATTAATCTAGGAGTTAGACAAGGTTGTCCACACTCCCGTATCCGTTAGTAGATTTTGATTGATGATATCTCTCATAAATAGATGACTACATTGAAGAAGACAAAAGGAATGCTAATTTTGATTTCATGACAATATTTGCTGATTATCAGTTCAATAAGAAAATGTGAAGATGAAGTGTAAATTTCAATACAAGTTGAGTGAAATTGTTACTAATTATGGAATGAAAATATCGACAGATAAAACAAAAGTGGTGTCATTTATATGATTGGAACTTATAAAACCCAAAATTGTTATAGACGGACCAGTAAGAGAGTTTATATATTTAGTGTGTAATTTAAAATGTACAAAAATCAAATATTTGCAGCCAAAATTGCCTGGATGCATACATTTACTATACAGCGTACCTACATTAAAGCATAATTTGAGGAAAGAAACGTTGATTAAATAATGTTACAAAGTAATAAACAGCCCTGCCTTTGCTGCTGTATAGTACCGAATTTTGGACCATCAGACCAAGTATGCAAACTTGATCATTAGCGATGACATTCCTCCGCTTATATTCATTATGGGTAATGTGATAACATTAAATTCATAAGCCACAATATGTAAGGTTCTTATTTTGTAATTTTATTACTAAATTGAAATTTACTTGGCTAAATAGCTTAAAACATACATTTACTGGTAATTTTTGTGTGAATTGTTATTGCTGAATTGTTTTACTTGTGTTGTTAATCTATTTGGAAGACGTTTTCATTTCAATGCTAAAAGGTCACTTGTAATGTGTTGGCTGGAGACATGACCAAAATCACAACAATTATAAAAAGCGATGGAAAGAGTTATACGTATGTGCATTTCTAAAACTTACATACTTTACACGGCCTTAGAATGAACGCATGGCAACACAAATATTTCTGTTTATAATTTCTGTAAAGAAAAAAGAAGATCGACTTGGTTTAACAACGAAACAGGAAGGGGTAAAAATGTTGTATTCTTGTGTTATAACTTGATTCTGTGTGTGTTTATGTATCTCCAATAAATCACAATAAATTCAAAAGAATAATAACAATACATATTTATGGTAGTTGAAACCAAAGTACAGAACGCGTCTCGTATACCACAAACCTGAGAAGAGAGAAGTCTACTTGGTAGAAGTATAAAAATTAAGACAATTAAATACACATGAACCAATTTTTATAGTGTTTAACGCCCGCTTTTATTGCAATGGCACCGCAGGCGATGACAATGGTGATACATGAAATGAAGAAGAAACCGGAGAAAACCCGCCCCTACGGTGCTTTGTCCACGACAAATCTCATAGTCTAACCACTCGGCGGCCCAATAAAACTACTGATATTAAACAGGAACTAAATGTAGAGTCTTAAGTACAACTTTGACTGAAAAATATAGACTAAGCTGGAGAGAAAATTTCCACCGCATGTCAAATACAAGTAATAGAATAACAAAAGCTGCAATGCAATATAACTCAACAGGAAAGAAGCACCTTTAAAAAGATAGCGTGGACAATCCTTAGGCGGAACAGGTCATAAGGCGTAATCCTTGAAGATGTCGACGTCGATGACATATGTAGAGAATCTAAGTCACAGGAGAACTGCTAACAAATGACGATGTACAAGTAGTTACAAACAGTTTGCAAAAGCTGAATAAAAGAAAGGACTCTACACATTGCAATACGTGATATGAGGGAGCTTTAAAGGAACAACAGTAAATATTGCCAATGCAGCAATGCTATATATCATATATTGTACTGCCGCTAGAAACATAAAAAAAAAAATCTAATTTGTTTCATTCACATGACTTTCTCTACATCTCTGCAACAAATTATTGTTAAAAAGGTTATGCTTCTATTTACTTCATGCTAAGTGAGAAAAAATTAGCAGACCTAGACTTATTACTTGCTTCCTTATAAGCAGAAGCGAAAAAAGGGAGTACTATAGGTTAAAGTGATAGTCAAAAGCTATGTGACTGAAGTTCCTTTGTTTGTATGGACAGGAGGAGTTGACAAATTCCTGTATGAGAAAAGTATAAGTTTTTCAAAGCTGAAACCAAAAACAAGGAATATCTAAAAAAAACGACCAACTCCACCCCAAAAAAGTATATAACATAAATTGTGTCTTTTAATGTGCTATACACTTCTTGTTTGGTAAGTTTTTGTCTTGTTTACCAGTTACACAAAATTCCGTAAAATTCATCCAGTATAAAGTAGTCTTTAGAGGTTATTTCCAGAAAATTCAAGATATACATTTTATTTGTCAGATATATATCTTTAATATACGATATTTTAATCAAAATCGTTAGAGCCATTTTAGAAAATCAAAATTTTCGAAAATTTTCCCATGTGAAGGGTAGTTGGCGGTAGGAGAATTTTCTTGAAAATCTTCGTGTCGCATCCTTGGAAGATACTGAACTTAAATACCAATTAACGGTCTTTTCGTTTTTAAGCAATGCTGCTCACAGACACCCACATACATACATACAGACAGAGAGAGAGACACACACACACACACACACACACACACACACACGGACATTTTTCTAAAAATTCTTTTTTTGGATTCAGGTGGTATATAGTACGTATAGAGAAAATACAAATGTATCTGAAAGAATCACTCTTAGTCTTGCAACGACTAAACTAGACTTAGCCTGAATTATTAAGCTATGTTCTGCCCCCTTTGCACCTAGGATAATAATCCCTATTATTACTTCACGTGTTGCTTAATAGATGGCTGATTCAGTTTCCTTCTCCTTATTTTCTGCTTTTAATACTCTCTTCTCCAGCTTTAAGCCAGTTATTCCGGAAAGAAGCAAAAACTTCCTCAGAAAGAGAGTTTTGAAGGATTGCTAATGAAGTTCTAGTAAAGTGCTTTCAGTACGGAGAAAGACAAATGATTACCGCTGCTCTATCGGCTCGCTTGGGTTAAGCAAACGACCAACTTGGGTAACTTGGTAATAGACTCTGTCTCTCCAAGTTCTGCTTTCCAACGACAGTTAGAGAAACTCGAGGTGCACCCCCTGGAAAAAGGATTTCAGTAAAGAACTAATCCCCCATTTTCCTTAGGAGCAATAACTATAATTGAAAAGGATTTATTTTAATGGCTAAAGAATCAGTTTGATGAAAAGAAAGCATCAGAGTTGTTTCTAGAAACATAACCAGACAGAAAATCGTTCTATAAACTTGGAAACTAGAAATGAAACCCGATATTATACATACATGCGACATTTTTTATCCACTTTTCTACGAACTATTTATAGAGCAGTTTGTTTTTCTATCTATTATTGTTATTCAAGATGAAAGCTTTGCGCACACGTTGACTTACGCAATGTTGTACGGGTAGCTTTACGAATCTTCAGCTTAAACCTAATTCATTTCATTTACTTATCTAGTGTTATTTCTGAATGTATTGTGGCAAATCATTCATTTACTCCTTATAATTAAAAATTCGTACATTTAAGGACCTTTATTTAAAATCTAAATTCAATTAAAGTAAACATAAAACAGAATTCACCCTATTTCTAAAAACCACTGATACTCATATAAATACTTGGAAACAGTGCAGTTATTGCATACTGCTTCCTTAACACCCTCCCGGTATTACCTTTCTTTCTTCTTTCTTTCATTTTTAATTTTAATTATTATTATAGTTATTATTTAATGGATTATCCTCATCTTTGGAGGATTTGGTTCCCAAAGGACCTAAAATTAAAGACGTTGGGTCCGTAGCTCTCTAAGCTTTTTGTTTTTTGTTTTGTTTTTGTTTGTTGTTTAACGTCCTTAAACCTGGTTGGTCATATCAGACGGTGAATGAAATTGGTGAAATGATGCTCAAATGATCTCGGGATCCTCGGAGCTTAAAGTTACTCGACATTCGTCTTCTCAGGATAAGGGAAAACCCCGAAATAAACCTTATCCGGGTAACTCACCCTAAGCGAGATTCGAACTCAAGACATGTTGAATGTGAAGCAGACACGCTACCACCACACTACCCAGGCTCTAAGGAGCAGCCATATCCAGAATGGGTGATCAGCCGTATAATATCAGCTTTGGTGGGATTAAGGAAATTAAATTTAATGATTAAAGCGATTATAATAAAATTGATGGTTCAAATTATTCAACACATTGACTAAACAAACGAGGAAAACCGTAAAAAAAAAATCTGATGTGCACCATTCACATGACTTTCTCCATATCCCTGCAACAAATAATTCTTAAAAAATTTATACTTCTATTTACTTTATGCTAATCAGAAAAAAATAGCAGAAATAGTCTTAATTACTCGCTTCCTTGTCAGTAGAAGCGAAATAAGGGACAACTGTAGGTTAAACTGATAGTCAAAAGCTGGTTGCTATGTCAATGATGTTCCTTTGTCTATATGGATAGGAGTTGACAAGTTCCTGTATGAGAAAAGTATACGTTTTTCATAGCAGAAACCAAAAATAAGGAATGTCACAAAAACGACGAACTCCACGAAAAAATGTATATAACATAAAGTGTGTGTTTTAATGTGCTCTACATTTTTTGTGCAGTAAGTTTTTGTCCATCTCTTACGGTTTAGCAGTTATTTAAAATTTAGTAAAATTCATCCAGAATAAACTACTCTTCAGAGGCTATTCCCAGAAAATTCAAGATATACATTTTATTTGTCAGGTAAATATGTTTAATATACGAAATTTTAATCAAAATCATTAGAACCATTTTTGAGGAAATCAAAATTTTCGAAAAAAGTTCCATGTAACGGGTAGTTGGGGGTGGGGGGATTTTTCTCAAAATCTTCGTGTCGCATCCCTGGAAGATACTAAACTTAAATACCAAGTTTGGTATTTTAGTGACTTTTCGTTTTGACTTATCGTGTTCACAGACACACGGACACACACACACACACACACACACACACACACACACACACACACACACACACACACACACGGACCTTTTTGTGAAAATGCGTTTTTTGGATATTGGGGACCCTAAAACATATATTTCCGGTGAAATCTCGGTATCGATTGATTTTTGTTTGGTGGAGTGCAATACTTTCTCTATACACTATGTACATAGTGCGTATGGAGAAAGTAATAAACCTTCTGTCCGGTTGGTCGCTCCTGGGGTTTTGAATCCGGGATCTCCCGAATGCAAGTGTCACATGACACCACGATGCCATCTTGCTCAGAACGATAGACTTTCAAGTTCTGTAAACGATATATATGGTAGGTACCCTTAGGCGCTGAAACAGTAATCGGAATGTTCAAGTAACTGTTCAGATTAAATTTTGTACTTTCAGGAAGTTGTAAACTTAACCTAAAAACACACAGTTTTCACATAACATGTAAATTCCTGGGATCCATCATTTCACGAAACTGATGAATATGATGATTTCCTTCTTCCAAGTCCTCAAGTATAACAGGTTTTCCATATAAAGCAGGCTGTTCAATTTGGGTGCGCGTAAAAACAACAGGAATAGCTCGCGATTAACAGGAGTATATTTGCAAAATGGCGCAGCATTGAGAGCAAGCTAGCGTCACGGCGAAATCAAGTGTTGACTATGAAGTGGCAGGGCACAGATATATAACGCGGTATGACCTTTCTCATTAACGTTTAACGCCGCTCTTCACCGAGTTTTATGGTTGAGTACGTGCATGTTGACTGACTCACGCGAGTTAAGCTGGACAAGTTAAAGTAACTGATTATTTTGGATAAGGGAATTGTCTTGATAATCTACGTACTTACTTATGGTGGTCACATACACACACAAGAACACCCTTCTTTCTCCAACTAAAATATATCTTTTAGGTTCTGTGAACTTCCGGTGAAATCTTGGTGTTAAACCTTTTGCGTGGAATGCAATAGACTTCTTCTTACTATGGGTAAGCAGAAGAGAGAATAATATAAAGCAAATAGATAAAATTATTGTTTCGTATTTAAAACCAAAATTCGGAATAGAGAAGGTATTGCATTCCACCCAAAATATGCCGAGGTTTCACCGGAAATATACGTTTACGTTTTAGGGTCCCCTGTATCCCAAAAAAGCATTTTTGAAAAAGTTTCGTGTGTGTCCGTGTGTCTGTGAACACGAAAGGTCGGTAATAATAAAAAAAAAAAAAAAAAAAAAGAGGAAAAGTCGGTAAAATACCAAAGTTGGTTAAATACCAAACTTGGTATTTATGTTTAATATCTTCCAGGGATGCGACACGAAGATTTTGAGAAAAATTCTCCCACCCCAAACTACCCTTTACATGAAAATTTTTTCAAAATTTTTATTTTTTCAAAAGCGGCTCTAAGGATTTTGATTAAAATACGTATGTTAAGATATTTATATGACAATTAAAATGTATATCTTGAATATTCTGGGAATAGCCTCTAACGACTTCTTTATTTTTAATGAATTTTGCTTAACTAGTAAACCGTCAGAGATAGACAGAAATTAACTTCACAAAATATTTACATCCGTTAAAACACACAATTTATGTAATACACGTTTCTCTCGTGGAATTGACAATTTCTGAGATATTCCTTGTTATTCGCTTCAGGTTTAAAATACTGCATAGAAACGGATTTAAACCACATGGCAACCAGCTTTTAAAACATTTGACATTTCATTTAGCCTAGTGTATTCCCTTATTACTTTCTCTACACGTACTATGTACATAGTGGATAGAGGAAGTATTGCACTCCACCAAAAATTGCGATAACGAAATCTCACCGGAAATATATGTTTTAGGGTTCCCTGGATCCAAAAACAGTAATTTCAGAAAAAGGTCCGTGTGTGTGTCCGTGAACACGATAACTCAAAAACGAAAAGTCGGTAAAGTACCAAACTTGGTATTTAAGTTTATTATCTTCCAGGGATCCGACACGAAGATTTTGAGAAAAATCCCCCCACCCCAAACTACCCTTAAATGGAACTTTTTTCGATTTTTTTTTATTTTCTAAAATATGGCTCTAACGATTTTGATTAAAATATCGTATATTAAAGATATTTACCTGACAAATAAAATGTATATTTTGAATTTTCGGGGAATAGCCTCTGAAGGCAACTTTATTCTGAGTGAATTTTACGGAATTTTGCATAACTTCTAAACCGTAAGAGATAAATAAAAACTTACCACACAAAAAATGTAAAGCACGTTAAAACACACAATTTATGTTATATACATTTTTTTCGTGGAGTTGATTGATTTTGAAATATTCCTTGTTTTTGTTTGTCTGTTTGTTTTTTTTGTTTCAGCTTTAAAAATACTTTTCTCATACAGGAGCTTCTCAACTCTGGTCCATACAAATAAAGGAACTTCATGACACAGCAACCAACTATCACTTTAACCTATGGTACTACCATATTTCGCTTCTACTTACAAGGAAGCAAGTATGAAGACTATTTCTGCTAAAGTTTACTCGATTAGCATGAAGTAAATAGACGCACAAGCTTTTTAACAATAATTTGTTGCAGAGAAGTAGAGAAAGTCATGTGAATGTAACACAGATTTTTTTTCTTCTAATCAGAAGGAAGCAAGTAATTAAGAAAATGGTAACGTTTACCAAGATTATCATAAAGTAGATAGAAGAATATGCTTTTTAATAATAATTTGTTACTGTGATTTAGAGAAAGTCACGTGAATGGAACACATCCGATTTTTTATTTCAAATTAGTCCGGTCATTTTGGGGTAGTAAAGAAGTAGCTGCTATATATCTGCTGAATGATGTCAGTTCATTTGGCAGGAAATGAATATTTCCAATTAGTCATAAGAGAAAACTTACCATATTTTGCCATGAAGAATAGAAAGCATTACCAATTGTTTATCTCTATAGTAATGAATTAACAAAAGAATAAACTGGGAACAAATGCGCAACATTGATACCAGAACAAACGCTTCCTTCAACACATTAAACCGAATGAAAACGATTACGCAAAGCGCAGCTACTTCGAGATTACGTTTTTCATATGGGAAGAGTTCTATGCTACAGCGAATTAGATGTAATGCTCTGCATTGCCAGGTCGCAACCCCTACTCTTTTTATATTTTCCTCTCACTCGCACACTGAGCATGCAAAGCTGCCTCGCGACATAATGTTCATTCATGTATTTTATGAGAACTATTTGAGCTAGAATTCGGTGGTTTTTACGGTTCTGCTACGAGCATTATTCCTTATCTTCCTAGTGAACTATTTTTTGCAAAATGTTAATATTTTGTCGTAGCGCAAGTAGTATTTATGAGAGACGGAATCGCTTAGCGGGTTACTCCCCATTTAGAGCAAATGCAATGTCATCAGCAGCACTCCGATTGGCTGCCGGCCTGGTGGCACTCAAGGACAAACTCATCCATTTGAAAGTCACTGTAGCCGAACATCTTTATTGTTTCATATCCTTTAGTGTCTGACAGTCTGACAAGCTTCTCGGGGTGCACATGTGGGTGATTACACCTTTGGCGCAGAAGAAATCGATGGATGGTACACAGAGTACACTGACTGGAAAGCGCTGCTCTCTTCATGCATGATCGCATTACCTAACAAATAAGCCGAAGCTCCACGAGGGAATCTCAATAGTAAGAATGGACATTTTTAGCATTTGAAATGAAACATTTAGCATTGGGATATTCTAGCGTTTATACATTTGCACTTTAGCAGTTGAAGATTTTAGTATCACGCATGTGAAGGGTTGATAAGATGAAAATGTATAATTTAGAATATTGAGCTTACTTAAACTATGTTAGCACACAACACATTAAAACCAATAGGTGCAGGCTAAAGTATATATATATATATATATATATATATATATATATATATAAAAACAACAAATAACAAATGTGGAGTCAAATATATGATTCATTAAAATTAATGAATGAAATGACAGAGTACACTTAGTACTTCAACCTTTTATCTTATTCGTGATCACAAATTAAATTATGTTTACTAAAATATCTTTTAACATCTTTGTTGTCTGTAGGTCCCCAAATATATTGCAGAACTGCTTTCCCAAACTCTAATACTTGTGCTTAGCCAGCATTTGCAAGTTCTGTTCATTGAACCAATTGGGAATGAAAATAATAATATGCCTCGATAAAACTACCCACTTTAACAAAACCTAAAAAATCTGATGTCTACCATTCACATGACTTTCTCTATATCCCTGCAACAAATTATTCTTAAAAAGCTTATACTTCTATTTACTGTATGCTCATCAGAAAAAATTAGCAGAAATAGTCTTATTTCTTGCTTTATTGTAAGTAGAACCGAAATAAGGGAGTACCATAGGTTAAAGTGAAAGCCAAAAGCTGGTTGCTATGTGACTGATGCTCCTTTGTTTGTATGGACAGGAGTTGACAAATTCCTGTATGAGAAAAGTATGTTTTTCAAAGCTGAAACCAAGAAAAAGGAATATCTCAAAAACGATCAACTGCACGAAAAAAAATGTGTATAACATAAATTGTGTGTTTTAATGTGCTCTACATTTTTTGTGTTTTAAGTTTTTCTCCATCTCTTACGGTTTAGCAATTATGAAAAATTCATCCAGAATAAAGTAGTCTTCAGAGGTTATTCCCAGAAAATTCAAAATATACATCTTATTTGTGAGGTAAATAGCTTTGATACAAGAAATTTTAATCAAAATCGTTAGAGCCATTTTTGAGAAAATCGAAATTTTCGAAAAAAAGTTCCATGTAAAGGGTAGTTTGGGGTGGGGGGATTTTTCTCAAAATCTTCGTGTCGCATCCCTGGAAGATACTAAACCAAAATACCAAATTTGGTATTTTACCGACTATTCGTTTTTGAGTTATCGTGTTCACAGACACACGAACACACACACACACGGACCTTTTTTTGAAAATACTTTTTTTGGATACAGGGGACCCTAAAACATATATTTCCGGTGAAATCTCGGTATCGACTTTTTTGGTGGAGTGCAATACATTCTCTATTCACTATGTACATAGTGAGTATAGAGAAAGTAAAAAATAATAACTTTCTTCTTTTTTCATTTAAATGTTTCAAATATACGTATAACGATCGGCTAGCAGTAGCAAGATTAAAAATCTTAAGAACTCCTTGAAGGAAATAAAATCGATTTACTTTCCTTGTGAAAACAATTTTTTTCCGCATTTTAGCATGCAGTCGATAAATATGTTATATTTTTCGTTCCGGTTTTTTACATTTTATTTCCAAAACAGATAATGAACTGCAGCATTATCTAATGCATAGTCATCTTCAAGCACATCACAGTATAGTGCCTAAAGTTAACAACTCGTGCCGAAACTTGAGTGTAGAACAAGTCCCCCACATAGGCTGAGACTAAGATCTGAAACACAAATTTTACTCGGTATTGATCTACAAAATAATTAACTAATTTATCAATGGGATCATAACTGTGGTTGATTTCCCTATGCCCTTAAATTCGATTTTAAATATATTTAATTCAACCTATTTTAAATATAACAAAATAAGCAAATTGTATTATGATAATTTCATTCATTAGCGGATTTTCACATTGCCGTTTCACATTCCAGAAGTGTTCAAGTACGATAAAAATATCCCATGAAAGTAAAATTCCCTCAGTTAAAATTTCCAAAAGAAAAGAAAAGAGAAGAAAAACATTGTTATGCAAAAAGTCATACGTCTCAGGTTTATATCGCGATTTAGTATATTTTTCGCATTCCGAATTTCGTATATAAAAATGTGTAAAACATTAAAATATAAAGAGTACAAGCCTTTAGCAGCATTTCCTAGTAGGTACAAAAGAAATATGGGAATACACTAGCCTAAAGCGATAATGATGATATTGGAATGCCATTCTCTTTGCATGGCCTAGAGAGAGAGAGGGAGAGAGAGAGAGAGAGTGAGAGAGTGTTTCCAGATGTGACAAGTAATCCAATAACGGGGAATATCAATTATTATATATCACCGACTGAAAAGGTTGATATTTATTTGATAACCGCCACGCAAATGTATGACTATAACCTTTTACTGGATTAATCTGTGGTGAGGTTTTCCATAATTGTGTTTGCAGTAACACTAAATACGTGAATATAATTTAATAATTTCTATATAAATTTGCTTCTGTTTCGGATGATTATTGCGATGATAAAAGCAATGTTTTGAATAAGAGAGCCTGAATAGTACTTGCCATCAATGTCGAATTATTAACAGATATTTAGAAACATCACTTTCCTGAGCATCATCGGTCTGAAAGATAAGTACATCATATACAGGATGTTAATGAGTTACATCGAAATAGTTTCAGATTGCAGACATGTCTGATATAAGGAATTTAGATAGGAAATGCACGGCTAAACATAATGCAGTTATATGGTGTTAAAACATATTGGCATCCGAAGCAGATAATTTGGTGTTAAACTAAAGCCAAATGGCAATTTGGCCTATTATGTCTTTACATTTGCTATGTGAGTGCAGAATATTACTTCCAAGAATTCGTTATTCGCGTTCTCAAGATTTACTGCTAAGCAAATTTCTCAAATGTCTTTTCAGGGCGTCAGTGAACATACAGCTTTCAACATCCTTCTTCCGATAATGATGATGAGGCGTTTAAGGGCACTCTACTTCGAGGTTATCAGCGCCCTCCAAAAAACAAACGTATCGTAAACAAAAACATAAAATCATTTAATAAAATAATGGCTAAAAGAGCTAAAACCCAGGATAAAACAAAACCAACCTGGGGAAAGCAAAGGGTAGAGGAGTACACAAAAGCAGTAAAACAAAGCAGCTAAAAAAGGAATCAAAAGCTAAAACTAAAGCCTTACTAAAACAGGCAATAACAATTTAAAGGAAATTAAAAGTTTAAAAGAATTTCAAAGAACAGTTCCAGGCCCAGCAATAGCTGTAACGGGGAATGCAAATAAAATCTTAAATTCTTAGTTCAAAATTCAAACGGGATAAAAAGTTAAATAACGTAGCCACCGCACTTCATCGTCCACCTAATCCTCTGCGAATGTGTCAGGCAAGTGTAGAGAGGAGCGTATGTCTGATCCACAGGAAAACCTTCCAGCAATACATGACGGACCGATAATACCTCGTACAGAGCGCACAGATAGGAGCAAGATCGTTCTTAAAAATATAACTATGCGTAATAAAACATTGACCGATACAGAGACGCGGCCGCGTATCATCAGCGTCATCGCCTGCGATGCCAGAGCAGTAAAAGCGGGCGTTAAACACTACCACAAAAAAATCTGATGTGTTCCATTCACATGACTTTCTCTATATCACTGCAACAAATTAGTCTATTTACTACATCTAATGGAGCAAAAATTAGCAGAAATAGTCTTATTACTTGCTTCCTTGTTAGTAGAAGCGAAATAAGGGGGTACCATAGGTTAAAGTGATAGTCAAAAGCTGGTTCCTCTGCTACTGAAGTTCCTTTATTTGTATGGACTCGAGTTCACAAAGTCCTGTATGAGAAAAGCAGAAGTGTTTATAGCTGAAAAAAAAGGAATATCTCAAAAACAATCAACTCCACGAAAAAATGCATATAACATAAAGTGTGTGTTTTAAGGTGCTCTACATTTGTTGTGTGGTACTTTTTTGTCCATCTCTTACGGTTTAGCAGTTATGCAAACTTCCGTAAAATTGACCCAGAATAAAGTACTCTTCAGAGGTTATTCCCAGGAAATTAAAAATAGACATTTTATTTGGCACGTAAATATCTTTAATATACGATATTTTAATCAAAATCGTTAGAGCCATTTTTAGAAGATCAAAAATTTCGAAAAAAGTTCCATGTAAAGGGTAGTTTGGGGTGGAGGGATTTTTCTGAAAATCTTCGTGTCGCATCCCCAGAAGATACTAAACTTAAATACCAAGTTTGGTGTTTTACCGACTTTTCGTTTTTGAGTTATCGTGTTCACAGACACACGGACACACACACACGGAACTTTTTCTGAAAATATTCTTTTTGGATACAGGGGACCCTAAAACATATATTTCCGGTGAAATCTCGGTATCGAATTTTTTGGTGGAGTGCAATACCTTCTCTATACACTATGTACATGGTGCGTATAGAGAAAGTAAAAAACGATACGGAGACGAGCCAAAACCACTTCCTCCGGACGACAAGAGCATGAGGAAGTTCACCAGTGTACCGGAAGAGCCTTTGCTGCCGTTAGCTTCTTGTTGCGGAGAGCAGACCACTCTGCATGCCAGCACGAAAACACCTCTCTCCGCAAAACAAGTCCAAAATCTTCGGCTGTTGAACAAGTAACGGTGACACTAGGCTCCGTGGTTGTTGACTTTGCCGCCTCATCCGCTAATTCATTCCCTGACAACCCAAAGTGTCCAGGAAGCCATGCGAGATCCACATCCACGCCAAAAGCGTGTAAAAAGTGGAGAGCATCCTGAATGTGCTGCACTAAAGGATGGTAGCTGTACAGCTCACAAACGCTTCTTCCGTTAAACCTCATTTACAATGAGATGAGGCGTTACAGTATAAGCGCAAGCGCAAGGGAAAGCCATTCACAATGCAGACGTAATCGTAACACGAGAAGTTGGCACGAGTTTCTAGAAATGTAAATTGCTTACATGAAGATATTTTCCCAGCCGTTCTCAAGTTTCAAATTGAATAACATAACCAACAATATCTCATAAGAAAATTCAGTCCCTTACAAAGCAATAGGTGTAAAGTTACATAATAACAACTGACGCTCGCGGCAGTGACGTCAGAATTGTTTCTCCAAAAATATTGAAAATAATGCAAGCATAGAGACTGCAGAAAGGACAAACTTGCACATTTTATGACTTTCTCTTTGTGTCTTGTGTTTTATGAGAACCAAGAAATGTAGACGCAGGTGGAGGGTACATCCATTAAATCAAAGAAAGATGTCATAACCTCTAGAGGGAAATGAGAGATGGCCAAATAGAAGAGCATGGATATACAGTAGGGTCTATAAAATCTCATTTTGCAATCGTCTGTTTTTGAAAAACAGCCAATGCATAGAGGAAGCAAGGTAGATTTTTTTCTCTGTACACGCAACGCAAGAATAAAGTTTGGAGTTTCCAACTCTTGCATTACATTGATATGTGTAGCATGTTGCATGTGTCTCTGTGAATGCTTACTTTGAATGACATGGGTGCAAAGTCTTGCGCTTATACTATGCACTTACATTTGCTGAGGAATGTCTACACGGAGAACATGTATACCTTCTCTGAATTTGCAGATGAATCGATAAATAGTGGCTATTCGAAATTTTGGACAGAGTAAGAAAATCGTTCCTTCACTGCTACCCACTTTAGCTTGAAAATGCAGGTTGCCATTTCGAGCCTTTCTTAGAAAATTGGCGTAAACGTTTTTATTTTTTATTTTTCTGTTCTTTCTTTTGCTATCTAAGCCACTTCCCATTTTGATATAGAGTATGTCAGGTATTTCGCACGATTCAACCTTTATTAGAAGGATTGTAATTAATTGTCTCATAGCTATGTTGAAATTAAAATGCATAATAAGAAATGAAACTTAGGTTTATCCTACATTATGATCTAATTAAAAGAGAAAAGTATCTTGGTTGACGACAATCGAGCCCAAAAACAAAAGCTTCGTACTACAAAAAGCTAATGTCATACATTCATAACCATTGCACCAGAGAAGTACGTACCTTTGTTTTGCTTGTATGGGTGTGTTTTTTGTGGTCTCGAATAGTATCATCATTAGCCAGTGGCATACTGGCACTTTAGAACATTATAGCCGTTATTTCGAAATGTGAACAGGCCATAGGTGTGCTATCTCAAACTACTTGTTAAAGACTTGTTCTCTTTATTTTATTATTCTCTGAAAACATTTCCTTGTAGTTCATTAATTCCTGTAGAAGATCTATACTCTTCTAAATGCAACAGCAAAATCTGCCGACGGCATGTATCAGTTAATCAGCATTTCACTGGTTAAGGGACGATAGCCTTTAGCTGATAGCATCGTGCCAGCAACTATATTATAGTTTTATTAAATCGGAATTATTCATGCCTGAATAAAAGTATCGTGTAATTCTATTTGCATTATTATAAGGTGTTATGCCAACATAGTCGTCAAAATAATAAAACTTCACCGTTGTAAATTGAATCAGTAAGGGAGGGGTGAATTGAGTGAAAATAAACAAAGGCCCTTCCTACCTAAAAATCATTTTTTGCCCAAAATTCAACTTTTAAGAATGAGAATAAACGGCCACTAAAGACATCTAAATTTATTTTCAATACTTCATCAATATAAATCACAAAAAAGGTAAAGCAATTGTATAGAGTCTGCTCTGCAGAAGACTAAAATTAATGTTTCGAACATTACTAAATTCATCCCATATTTAATGTTACTACCTTAACAGCTACATGTGTAACATTGGAGGCTGCTACTGTAAATGAAGTGAATTTCTTCTTTCAAGGAAGTCAAAATAGCACTCTCGCCTTCGAACCTGAAAGACTGCAGGAAGAGGCAAGTTCTTCACCAACCCTCAAAGCTGACAGATACAGATTTCCATCGAAGTTAATTAGAAACTGGATGTTTGAATAGGCCATTCAGCTCAGTGTCTTCCAGAGAGCCAACCTCGAATTCCTATTTAGTCCTTTACATCCTGAAAAACTCCAAGGTTACCTCAATGAAAGAGATTTAAACTCGAAAAATCTCGGTCGTGACTTCGAGTTTTTCTTATCTGATTCACCTTTCTACCTTCTGTAAGGTTGGCTTGAAGAGGAAAAATAACTTCCAAACATTACTGTACCACTATTATTCGGAGTGGAGTTGGTGTTTATATTTCTATCAGTAAAGTCTATGTGTACTATTAATTAACAGTAATAAACAGTTGACACATTCAAGCATTTTAGAGGCACAGTGCACAAATATACATTCTTTCAATGCCTAAATCTCAGAACAGGAGAAACTCAAAAGCTGTATAAAAACGAGTACAATGTAAGAAAATATCAATGCATGTGTTTATTTCAATGATGTAGCACAATTTTAGTCTATCGTCGCTTCGACGCTCGTAGCTAATAGCTCTATCTCTCTGTATATCCAAAATAAGCTGTGCGTGTGAGATATGATAGACTGGTGGTGAGCCTAGGTGAAGTTACTGTGCTCCTGCCCTTGGAAGTGTTTTACCACACGAATGTAGGGATGCTTTTAGGCTTGGCACTGTGAGATTAATGTTGATGGTGTTAAGGTGGTAGCCGTAGGCTTCTCCTCAACAGTTGCTTTTTCAAAAAGCTTGACAGCTCCTCTTATATACCTGTCGATATTGGGGCAAGGAATTACTAGAAATAGAGGGTATTGCACGAGTAAATTACATGCACAAAAATTTACGCACAGATTTGACTTTTATAGGGCTCTGGTACAGTGCTCCCTGGATCACCACTAGCGATTTATCTTTCCATACCTACGCTTACATGACAAAGCATACCCGCAATAGTCGCGGGTAATCTGCGCTTCCATACTCGATGAGTAGTTTCTACGAAGCAGACATGGATTACGCTATGTCTTTAACAGTTCTCAGGGGGAATAGAGAGGTTTGCAGCTTATCTATACCCATATTTTACACAAATACTCTTTAATGTGCAATGTTTTATAATGAGTGGAGAATTAGACAAATATTGTTCTGGAGCGCTGTATTCATTTCCCTTTTTGAGTAAGTAGAATTTCTAATAGATATGCAAACATATAAGGGCATGGTTCTGTGATACCTAAATTGCATAAACCACACTTATTTTTATTATTTACTCGTTTCTATTGTAATGCAGCACATGTTTTCTGATCATAAGGTGAAGTTACTATATTGCGTCGCATGTTTTAGTTATGGCTTTCAATTTGTCCCACCACTCTTAGTGTCTTGACTGGCCAGTTTCATATCCAATAGTGAAGGCCTAAGTTAGTCAGGTGGTCTCAAAGAGAGGGTGATTGGAGTACTTCTAGGCTTCTCTTGGCCCTTAAGTCTGCTGGGAGCATAATGACGGAGCTTTTGGGGAGCCTGTCCACAAGGGTTACCGGTAAGTTGGGTTACCTGTAGGAGCACATACCACATACTCACAAATTACATAAAAAGAGAAAATGTACATAATATTATTAGCTTATAGAAAGCCAGGGAAAATAATTTGTAAACATTCCAGAGTAGAAATACGCATAAATGCAAGTTAAGTGAGGTAATTAGACAAGATGGGCTTGCCTAATTCTTGGTATAAGTTCACCAAACACCACCTGCTAATGAGCACAAGGTTTAGGCTAAAGTATGCATGATAGAAAAGAACGGACATACCTAAAGAAGTGAGACATGAATAGTGACTTGTCTTCCAAGTAGCACAGAGAGTTGGAAAAACAGACAAAGAAAGCATAATGTTAAAGTGAGAAGGAACTACTGAATTTCCAAACGCGTCATGAGCACGCTATGACGTCAGAACTTAGCAAAATTTATTCTCATAACTTGTGAGGTGATGCTGTTGCATTTTATGACGCGAATGTTAGCGTCACCTAGGATTGGTATTTAAGGCGAAGCAGATCTCTTATGTGGTTACTCTCTCTTTCTCTTACTGTTACACTGAAATTGACATTGTGTTCACGTCACATTGAGTTGTGTGCACGTGGTGGGGGAGCGATGTGCAGAGGGTTAGATTAGACTCCTCGTTAATACTTATCTGGTGGGATTGCATTTATTTATAGTACATTTGTAAGGAACAAACTAGCCGCCCATTTAAATCTATAATACAAATAAATTTACGTCGTAAGGGATTATGCAGTGTTTTAAGTATATTAGCCTCACCCACAAACCCCTGAGATTAAGTGTAATTAGGAAATTAGGAGTGGAACTTACATCAACGCCGCAGCTGAGGAGACTGTAGGTTTGAGACGCCGATCCCCGCGACAAGGCCTGTCAGTCAGATGGTCTCGAAGAGAGGTGTGATTAGAATTCTTCTAGGTTTCTCTTGGTACTTAAGTCTGCTGGGAGCATAATGACGGAGCTTTAGGGGAGCCTGTCCACAAGGTTTACCGGCAAGTTAGCTGACTTCTGGTGCTAATGTGATGATTATTTTATTGGCAAACTAAGCCGGACACGGAGAAGTTCATCTCTTTGGAGGTAGAAGACTCACCTTTTCTAATCCCATTTTTTCAACTTTGTTTATCTCTGGCACTGTCTTATACCCTGTAGTGACTATTGAAGCTGCAATAAGAATACCTTATCAATAGATATGTATATACAAGTATGACACAGGCTAAACTTACCTGTTCCTAGCCATAGCCACATATACTAACTTGAAACAATTTGCAGGTCGCAAAATGTTTGGTCTCGTATATCATGTGAACAGCTATTTTTATTAATGAACCAAAATAAATAAAACAATTCGAAGGTCTAACTTAAGTGATAATCTGTTATCCATATTTATTGCATTAGTGTCCCATCAATCATATAACACTAATTGAAAATATAGGTGTTCAGCGTTCTATCAGAGGTCAGTAAAAATAGTGGGGAATGTGTATATTTTAGATGCGTTAATACTGATTGTAAGATTTTATACTTAAAGTATTTTTCCATATAATATTGTCACGCCTGCTGTTATAACTTAAGGAACTGTATGGCTTGCGAGAGGGATTATTCGGGGAAATGCACTTTTTACTACAGCCAGGCGTGCATATGAGGTTGGAGCTCTATTCTGTTAGAGACCAAGGGGAATTACCTTACATAATCATATTAGTTTAAGGTAACAGGGACTAACTAGTATACTAATACAAAAACAGAAACACTTCTTAATAACTTTTAGATTTATTATTTTACCTTAATAGAATCCACATGGTACGCGCCACCATCTTGGCGTGGAACCAAGCTTAGCTACCTGAACGGAGCCACTCGCCTGACTTGCGTTTATCCCATGCCACTGTCTACTGCACAAGAGAGTTTCCCAGGAGCAGGAACTAGTCGCCCGAGTGTACTCGGGCGGGGGCAAATCACCACGGTACCTATCCGCTTTTCTCGCGGATTTACCCGTGTGATATAAAAGATGTAGTCTTGTGCAAGCGTTTATGTCTGTGTCGAAGTAATGTGGGCAGGGTGTTTCCCTCTGTGCAGCCGGAGCGGGCTGGCTTACCTACCGGAGTGGTCACCCACCCAGAGAGGGACTTGGCCAGCCGCTTGCGGGCTGTCAAGGAAAGCAGTGCCGGCTAGCGGGGAGAACTGAAAGGATGTAGGTACGGGGTGGGGGAAGCCAGTGTTGCAGATCTGGTCGGGGTACAACTGGACGGTCACCCATCCGAGTTGAGACCGGGCCCGATGCTGCTTAACTTGGCGGGTAGTACTGTAAAGAAGGGAGAGGCGGCCGAAAAACTACCATCCCAAGGCGTCCTTGGGAAGGCGGTAGCTTACGCGTCTCCTAGGCAGCGTGTGGTCGTAAAGACCGAGAGGAGAGTTCCCGTTGTGCATTCTCTTTTTATTAATAGCAAAGTTGGCAGTGTCGCCAACATATGAAACCTAATTCTTTACAATGTTACCACATCCTATGTGACAATATGTTCAGGACTCGTTGTATGATTTTGCATTGCAAAATAAGCTATTTATTAGCTTTAGTATTAATGTGTAGGCTTTTCATGTGTTTTGAGTGGTTTTATTGACCCTCGGGGCTGGTGAGGGGGGATGTATTGGCCTCGGGCGTTTGTTTTTGTAGCGTTTAACGCCCGCTTTTACTACTTGGGGCACCGCAGGCGATGAACTGGCTCGTGTCTGTTGCTCTGACTAGATGAAGTTGAACTAGGAAACGAGCTGGTCTTCAAGAATTGTGTTGGAATGGGACTTTTAATAATACTTTCAATAATGAAAACAATGACTACCAATTTCAGGCTGCTCGAAGGTCTGTTTCTCCCCGGAACAAATATATATATGTTAATGAATTATACCAAAATATTTTCACAGAATATGTAGACTACTTAAGAGGAGACGTATGGCCTGTTTATTAAATTTCGAAGTAACGGCTATAAGTTTCTGAAGTGCCAGTACGTCACGTATCGCGGCACTTCGTCTGGAATGAAAAAAATAATAATAAAAATATTTATTCTATGACAGGAATCGAACTCATGACCTTTGGGATAGCAGCTTCTCGCGTTACGCATTAAGCCACCAGAGCAGTTGAAAACACGCCTCCAGAATAGCCTACATAACTCAAGAACGTAGTTAATGAATGCCCAGTGTCGCACTGTCAAGTGACTAGTTTGAGATTTTACAGATGTTTACGACATTAAATCTTGAGAACGCTAGCAACGAGTTGCTAAAAATCGATATTTCTATACTAGGGCAGTAGTTTTAAAGACATTCTAAGCCATCTTGTCAACCTGCTTGCTTTAACACCGACTTATCAGCACTTGATACCCACATGTATAACGCTATGTATACGTGGACCATGCATCACGGATCTCAAATTATTTTTATCAGTCACAATCTCGCAAATTATTTCGGTGTAGTTCATTAACATCCTGTATATAAAAACACCAGCTGTTCGGTTTGTAAATATGCGGTCCTTCGGGGTCGTTTTACTTTTACTCGGCTATGACCCACACTGTTGCGTCGGTCGGTATAGTCGAAGCATTTTTGCTATTGGCCTTACTTTTGGAGGAATTCCTGTAACTTTCCTCCCATTGGTTGTACTTCAGCGTGATTTATCTGCTGGTGTGCCGTGTGGGGGTGACTGACGCCAACTTCCCATATCTCGGATCCAGCTACTAGAAAGGTTAAATCTAAGCAATAACACAACTCGATTCGCAGGGCTATTTATTCACAAACTTCGTTCAAATTAGTATTCCTTATACAGTTCTTTATGGGCTACTCAATGATATAATTACCTATAATTTGGGTTATTTGAAAATATCTATTTTTTTCCAATTCTGATATTAAATAATCTCTAATTACTATGAAAATAATATTAGTTACATAATCCTTCTTAGATAGCGACAATTATCAGTTTTCAGCACATACCAAGGTATTTTATGTACACAAAAAATACAATTAATTGCAGTACAAGCTACAAATGACATCTTTTAAGAAGTGTGTGCGGTTTTAACGGTTTTCAGCAAGCGTGTTTCTGAGCGTTTTAAAAGCGTAAATATAACTGTCTTTGCTGTTATATTACAGTACGCTTGAACTACAATATTAATGTATACATGTGTGTAAAGAATATTTTAAATATCTAAGTATGCCATTGTATTAAATTTAAGTTAGCAAGCATTACAATTTTATGTTACTGGCACTCCAAAGGCAGGTTTGTGTTAGCATTCGCATTTAGCATCCGCTTAATGGAGTGCAGCTCTCAATGCCTAATTTGTATTTGCAAGGCAAAAGTTGTGAATGAAAATATGTAATGACTAAGGTATTAATTATACACATAGCAGATGTTCTATTATTTTTGGAGTATTTTTTTTTTTTTTATTTATGGACCACTACTGTGGTCCTCAGCGTCCCATCCTAAACTGGGCGTGAAAGACCGCTTAATTTTGCTCTCTATCAGGCTTGAGGTTCTTTTACGTGCCGTAAATCTACGACACAGGACCAACGGCTTTACTTCCCTTCCGAAGGAAGCCATCGTCCTCCGCCGGGTTTGAACCCGTGACCTTGGGTATATGAAGTCAGCATGGTAACCATTACACCACAGAGGAGTATGTTGGACTATCATGACGTCATAACTAGTTGGCGAGCATTTGCTGAAATAGCTTTTGTCCTCGTGTGTATCATCCCCCTTAGATGCTAGAAGGTAGAGAAGAGGCAGCAGATCATAGCGTTTCTTCATCCATTCGACGTAACAAAAAAAGGACCGTCTTTCTTTTGTACATATCCTAGTATTTTATTAATGACTTAGCGTGATTGCCAAGCCAATTAAAAAAAAAAAAAAATCTGATGTATTCCATTCACATGACTTTCTCTATATCTCTGTAACAAATTATTGTTAATAAGCTTACTTTTATTTATTTCATGCTAAGCGAGAAAAATTAGCAGAAATAGTCTTATTTCTTGCTTTATTGTAAGTAGAACCGAAATAAGGGAGTACCATAGGTTAAAGTGAAAGCCAAAAGCTGGTTGCTATGTGAGTGAAGTTAGTTTGTTTGTATGGACACGAGTTGGCAAATTCCATAAGTTTTTCAAAGCTGAAACCAAAAACAAGGAATATATCAAAAACGACCAACTCCACGAAAAAAATGTATATAACATAAATTGTGTCTTTTAACGTGCTCTACATTTTTTGTGTGTTACGCTTTGGTCCATCTCTTACGGTTCAGTAGTTATGCAAAATTCATCCAGAATAAAGTAGTCTTCAGAGGCTATCCCCAGAAAATTCAAGGTATACATTTTATTTGTCAGGTAAGTATCTTTAATATACGATATTTTAATAAAAATCGTTAGAGCCATTGTTTAGAAAATTAAAATGTTCGATAAAAGTTCCATGTAAAGGGTAGTTGGGAGTGGGGGGGTTTTCTTGAAAATCTTCGTGTCGCATCCCTGGAAGATACCAATCCTAAATACCAAGTTTGGTTTTTAACGGACTTATCGTTTTTGAGCTATGCTGCCCACACACACACACACACACACACACACACACACATATCCACAGATACACACAGACAGAAAGATAGACACACACGGACATTTTTATAAATGATTTTTTTTTTTAATTCATGAGGTCTAAAAACATGTATTTCCGGTGAAATCTCGGTATCGAAATTTTGGGTGCATTACAATACCTTCTCTATACACTATGTACATATTACGTATAGAGAAAGTAATACATCATAATAAGTAAGTAGCTGAATATCTCGTCTGCCCTTTCCCGTTCTACCATTTATCAGTTTAAGTGTCAACCTGGCGGTAACATCGGACAATTAGAACACTTATGCAAGTGGTAAATTGTTCGGGAAATCTTACGTCATTCAGATTATTAGAGATGGTTGCACATAGTGGCTTTGCTTTAATGTCAACCTCTATCAGTTTACCCTGAAGACGAAGAAGATGTACATCTTCGAAACGTTGGAGTCAACTCATGAAAGGGCTAGAAGCCAAAGAACACTTAAGCGTTAATCTCTATGTATTTCACCGCTCCTAACAGTGAATTTATTTCAAGTCCTTTATCACTGAATGCCCTTTGGGTGTAGCTGATTCTTATGAAGTAGAAATGAAATTAGTGACTATAGAACGTGAAATTCTCTGTATTGTGGTATTACGACTAAGGAAGCACATTATATCGCAACCTCGGGCTAGAATTGCCTACGTTAAACTATTTTAATAATATCTGATCATTTTGAACGCTCCTATCCGTTTACAATAGATTATTTCGTTCTTATATAAGTATAGTTTCCTAATCCAAACAACATCACGCCTTTAGCTATATTACAAGAGTATAGAGAGCTTTCTGTCTGTCTTTTTTACTTTCTCTATACGCACTATGTACATAGTGTATAGAGAAGGTATTGCACTCCACCAAAAAAATCGATACCGAGATTTCACCGGAAATATATGTTTTAGGGTATCCTGTATAAAAACAAAACATTTTCAGAAAAAAAGTCCGTGTGTCTGTGAACACGATAACTCAAAAACGAAAAGTCGGTAAAATACCAAGCTTTGTATTTAAGTTTAGTATCTTCCAGGGATGCGACACGAAGACTTGGAGAAAAATCCTCCAAACTCAAACTACCCTTTAAATGGAACTTTTTTCAAACATTTTGATTTTGTAAAAAACGGCTGACAATTTTGATTAAAATATCGTCTATTAAAGATATTTACCTGACAAATAAAATGTATATCTTGAATTTTCTGGGAATAGCCTCTGAAGACTACTGTATTCTGGATCAATTTTACGGAATTTTGCATAACTGCTAAACTATAAGAGATGGACAAAAACTTACAGCACAAAAAATATAGAGCACATTAAAACACACAGTTTATGTTATATACATTTTTTTCGTGCAGTTGATCGTTTTTAGATATTCCTTGTTTTTGGTTTCAACTTTGAAAACCTTGTACTTTTCTCATACAAGAATTTGTCAACCGCTGTCCATGCAAACAAAGGAAGTTCAGTCACATAGCAACCAGCTTTTGACTATAACTTCAACCTATTTCGCTTCTACTTACAAGGAAGCATGTAATAAGATTATTTCTGGTAATTTTTTCTCGATTAGCATGAAGTAAATAGAAGCATAAGCTTTCTAACAATAATCTGTTACAGAGATGTAGAGAATGTCATGTGAATGGAACACATCAGATTTGCTTTTCTTTCCCCACGAAAAACGTAGTTCTTACATCGTACGTTAGTCTAATATTACACACTGTCTCTTTGTATAGCACGTATGAACTTACTGAAATCTTCCGCTTATGTATTGTTATTGGACATGCCGTATTAGTCAGTCTTTCTGTGGTTAACATGACACGCGCAGAACGGCTGTTGGTATCACACACAGACTAATCCTCTCACGTTTTCCATGCACGAACGGGTCCGCTCTTCCTTGACCACATTCCAGAAACATATTCCCTAATTTCTAATCAAACGGATAGAGGTAAAATAATAGGGAACAATATTTTAAGGGTGGCGCTAGTGTGGAGGAATCGATAAATATATTATAAATATGCTCCTTAGGTGAGAATTTACAGCTTTGTTAGTGGCGTTCAGCTTTAATAATGCATCGGTCTAGTGGACAATAAGAGTGTGTGCAATTTATCATTGTTTTGACGCTCGTCTATTAATCAACTGTTGAAGCAAACCTCTCGGGTGATGGACGCCTGAATGATTTCTCCACAGAGGTAGCACACTGAGCTCTTTCTGTGTCTGTATGTTGGCATATATTATTCCGAAATGTACCAATATGTATTTTCTTCTTCAGAGTAAACTATAGTATATACAGGGTTACTACAAAAGAAATAGACAACTTCAACTGCCTGTAAAACAAAAACTATTAGAGATAGCAACCTAATTATTTTGTTGAGAAACTCTCAAAGTTTCGTTTGTTACTATTGGTAACGCTGCAGTGTTTTGTTTGTTGTTGCAGAAGCTGAAATGGCGGAAAATCCTGTGGAAAAGGCATATTGCGTGTTGGAATTTGCTAGAAGGCAATCAGCAACTGTTGTCAAACGACGTTTTAGAACACGTTACCACAAAACGCCACCGACTAGACAGTCATCTATGACTGCTATAGAAAATTCGAGACAACGGGATGTTAGTGCAAAGGAAGAGCTCGGGAAGACCAAGAGTTTCGGAAGAAAACGTTGAATGTGTTCGTTCTGCCTACATAAGAAGCCCACAGAAATCGACATCTAGGGCAAGCATGCAATTACAAATTCCACAGCAAACTCTTGCGGAAGCGACTGCACATGATGCCTTACAGATTACAGATGTTCCAGTTTCTGAGTGAAGAAGATAAAGTCATACGGCGTGACTTTTGCATCGACATGTTGCGATATGATGAAGACGATGCTGGTTTTTGTGAGCACATCATTTCATTTTTGTGGTAACGTGTTCTAAAATGTCGTTGGACAACAGTTGCTGATTGCGTTCTAGCAAATTCCAACACGCAATATGCCCTTTCCACAGGATTTTCCGCCATTTCAGCTTCTGCAACAACAAACAAAACACTACAGCGTTACCAAGAGTAACAAACGAAACTTTGAGAGTTTCTCAACATACCTCCAAAATAATTAGGTTGCTATCTCTAATAGTTTTTGTTTTACAGGCAGTTGAAGTTGTCTATTTCTTTTGTAGTAACCGTATATATACGCTTATGTTACAATATATTGTTGAAAAATAATGATTCTTAATTAAGTATATTTAGGTAAAGCATGCGCAAAAGGCATTTTCAAGTTTGTTTATTTGTTCTTGGTAACAAGTCTCTTATGATGGAAAGAAAATTAAGGGGGAAGAAATAAGATCCTCAATATGCGGGATGGTATTTTTCAACACGGAAAAATTCTAACAGAATGAGAAATGTGTAATACAATTTGTGTATTTCAATGAACTTTCTTGTAATTCAAAATTATACAAAATTCAAACAATAGTGGGGATTCACTCTCTAGTTCTAGAACATTTACTGTGTTTATCATTCAAATAACCTTAAACTATGACATTTTAATCCAAACCGTAAGAGCCGTTTTTAGCATTTAAGCAACTTTTCGGACTTGAGATATGCTGTCCACACAAACGCACTCACGCACTCGGAATTTCTCTAAAATGCTCTTTTTGTATTCAGGTGGTGAAATCTCGGTATCGAATTTTTGGGTGAAATACAATACCTTCTATCTACATTGTACATACGTGCTAGAAGTGTAAGAAGTACAGGGGTGGTCAAAGATGTGAGCTGAAAATCCTTCATGAACAGACCTCTGGGGAGATGCCAATAAGGGACGATAATTACTAAATTTTGATTGTAGCTAGAATAGATTGGACAGCAAAGGCACAAATACAGAGTGGTGATTCAGATTACGCTTTAAGAGCAGAGAAACTCCTATGGTTTGATGACATTAAATTCCCATTTAGGACTGCGACCAACAGAATAGTAGAGCACATGTTAAAAACTTTTTATAATATTTTTTGAAAAGCGGTAGCTAGGAATAACAAAGAGTGAAAAGAGAATGAAAGTTGATTATATGAGAATCACTTACAGAAGCAAGCCATGAGTTAAGAGAACCTGATACAGAAAAACCTGTTCCTAGAAAACCATTATGGGTGGTTTTAACAGGGCATTGAAAATGTCATGCTGTAATAGGAGTGTCTACCGGGATGGTATGAGAGAAACATCATTGCTGGCTCTGTACTATACCCCACGCTTTTGAGCGTCTACATGGCCGATCTACCAACAGAGCAGCACGTCAACATGGCTCAATATACTGATGACGTACTGTTATTCTGTACCAGCAAAAACCCACGCAGAGCCTTCAACCCCATCCAGAGACACCTCCGCCTCCTCCAAGAGTG
This sequence comes from Hymenopus coronatus, assembly GCA_030762935.1. NCBI lineage: Eukaryota > Metazoa > Arthropoda > Insecta > Mantodea > Hymenopodidae > Hymenopus > Hymenopus coronatus. Next base: position 28,235,361 of record CM060889.1, read on the forward strand.
ATGCGAGCGTTAGTGGTTGTCCATCAACCCGGAGAAAAGCCACGCTATCCTCTTAACCAAGCGCCGCTTTCCCGCAAACTTTCCTTCATTCACGTACCTCAGACGAAGGATAGAATGGACAAACACCATCACTTACTTGGGGGTGAAGTTTGACAAGGGTGTCACTTTTGGAGAGCACCTCAGGGAACTGAGGTGTCGGGGCTATGGGGCTAAGGCCTCCTTGTGTCCGATGCTGAAGTCCACGATGCCGGTTCCCTTTAAGTTGCGCCTTTTGACGGCTCTCATAGTCCCCTCGTTAATCTAGCCTGCGAGATCTGGGGTATGGCGGCAGTTTCCAGGCTGCTATTGCGGGTACAGAATAGATGCCTTCGGGCCAACAAAATTCAACGAAGGGTTACCATTCCATCGGTACGCCCTTGTTAGGTCTCTTGGGGATTCCAATCCCACAAACCGCCGCTTCAGGCGATACCGGCTTCCCCGCATGGCTTGCGGGCATCCCCGGTAACGAAGGAGCACCTCCAACAGCTGCTACGGCTAAGCTCCTTACAATCCTGCAAGAGTTGTTTGGACATCAAAATTTAAAACCCCAAAAATAAACATTTTTGCAAAACCATTAAACCAGCGGTGCACAAGGGCCGTTGCACCATGACTGGCAACCGTTGAAGAGCAAAACTGCTCGTGTCGTAAATATCATTGCGTCGTCGCTTTGTTCATACATAATTGCTCATAATTTGCACTGTGAGCTTTACTACGGTTAATGCAGCCGGGAGAAGATTCCCCATTTTCGAGCACTGGATAAATTGTCAAATTCCTGGGTACATAACATATCGAGGAGGAAAAAGGAGCAACTTTTCTATGTGCTCATAACTTTGGCAAATGGTGCACGGAGATGTCGACAGCTCCGTCGACATTGCTCGGAGTAATGGCTTATTGCGTATACAAAGTACAAATACGAGTATAGGACTCAGGTTCTTCACTGTGAACCAATTAAACCATGCAGATGGGTTGCTTGTTCTTGTAGATCAAAAGAAATATTTTCACCACTAGCAATATTACTTTCTCTACACGTACTTTGTACATAGTGTATAGAGAAGGTATTGTAAACAAAAATTAGATACAGCGATTTCACCGGAAATATATATTTTGGGTCCCCCTGAATCCAAAAAAAGCATTTTTACAAAAAGGTCCGTGCGTGTGCATGTGTGTGAGTGGGTGGGTGGCTGTGTGTGTGTCTGTGGACAGCATAGCTCAAAAACGAAAAGACCGTTGTATACCAAACTTGGTATTTAAGTTTGGTTTCTTCCAAGGCTGCGACGCGAAGATTTTCAAGAAAATCTTCCCACCCCCAACTACCCTTTACATGGAACTTTTTTTCGAAAATTTTGATTTTCTCAAAAATGGCTCTAACAATTTTGATTAAAACATCGTATATTAAACATATTTACCTCACAAATAATATGCATATCTTGAATTTTCTGGGAATAACCTCTGAATAACTACTTTATTCTGGATACATTTTACGGAATTTTACATAATTGCTAAACCGTATGAGATAAACAAAAACTTACCACATAAAAATGTAGAGCACGAAAAAACACACAATTTTAGTTATATAAGATTTTTTCGAGGAGTTGATCGTTTTTGGGATATTCCCTGTTTTTGCTTCAGCTTTAAAAAACATTCGCCTCTCACCTAGCCCGTGTTCGATCCCAAGCAACCGCATGTGAGATTTGTGGTGGACAAAGCGGCGCAGGGGCGGATTTTCTCCGGGTACTCCGTTTTCCCCCGCCTTCACATTCCACCGGAGCTCATCATCAGTGCCATCGTATGCAGTAAAAGGGGGGGGGGGTTAAACACTGCCAAAAATAAAAGGCTTTAAAAACTTATACTTTTCTCATACAGGAATTTGTCAACTTCTGTCCTTGCAAACAAAGGAACTTCACTCACTAGCAACCAGCTTTTGGCTAGCACTTTAACCCATGGTATTCCCTTATTTTGCTCCTACTTACAAGGAATCAAGTAATGAGAATATTTCTGCTTATTTTTCTCGATTAGCATGAAGTAAATAGAAGCATTAGCTTTTTAACAATTTGTTGCAGATATATAGAGAAAATCATGTGAATGGAACACATTAGATTTTCTTTCTTCGTTATTCAATTATTAAGAACAAAAGAAACAGAATTAGTTTCTAGCTTATTAGGTTGTGAAACTCACTTTTGAGCAAAAAACTAACATCGGTGAAATTTTATCTAACTTTCACTTGTGTGCAACAATTGCATGGAGTAAGTCGGACGCAGCGACACTCCAGGATGGCGGTGTCGTTTTGAGTTATAATGGGTGCAGTAGAGTTCTAATGGAAAGTGCTGGGAAAAGGCTGCTGAAATGGAGTGAAACAGAAGAGGGCCGAGCTCGAATTTCGCATTATACACAGCGTTGAGAGAAGATGCGCAAGAGAGCCAAAAAGATATGTTTAAAATTAAGTTCAATACCACTAACAATCAGAGATACTCAAATAGTAGGTACACTAGCATCGTACGACTGAGTTCAATAAGAATGGGACAGAAAAACAACAAGGATAAACAAGCACGTATCCAAGAAATTGCCAAGGACATTTATTTTCTAACAGTAATCACCAGAAAATTAGATAACATATTTGTAAATCATGAAATGCATGATGGGAAACATTGCTTTATATTCCTGATATCCAAAATAGCATGGTTCCGCTTAATGTCTTTGTGGTTGTTGATGCCACAAGTCATTTCCCCTTTCATTGATTTCCAGAGCCCTTTACCAAATGGCCAGCAGATGACAGTCCTCAACAAAGATTGCTGCAATGATACTTACATAGTGTCCATCTATTCTCTAGCATTTTTGATCAGCATTTGCAGATTCTTGACTTTTCTGATATGAGTCGCTTTAATGGTACCTGCCAAAAGTTTACATGTGTATGATTTCAAGTAGAACTACAAAATTACCTATACATTGATATCTGATTTGTAAACAGCTCATATTTGACACTTACTTGTTTTTTCTCATATATCACTTTGTGGGTCCAAACTGCAAAATTTTGCGTCTAACGTAAGACGCTTTAAACGATACTGAACTGAATTTAGGGGGGCTAAAGCTTGGTGCAGATTTTCATGAAGAAGAAAAGATCCTCCAAAAATAATTCATGGAAGACTATCCTTGCTTGTCCACAACACTAAACCGGGTTAGTACTTACTTAGGTTTTGATAGGATTGGAAAAGTAAAACACGAGGAACATAATCGGCACGCAGTAATTGTATACATGTATCTTTCTTGCCTTGTCTATCGAGACCTCTTGTCTATCTAAAGTGATATCTATGCACCTTTCGTCCCACTCGTCGTAAAGAATGATTTTCAAACAAGCTTACATGTCTTTGTAAAGCCACTAAATTAAATAATTTGTAAAAGCAAGGTAACTTCATGCAAACTCATTTTTAGCCCTAATTAATACCACGACTTAACAATATTTTAATATTTAAATTACATTTTACTTCATATTAAAAAGGAAAAGAAAGCTAAAAATAAAAATGAATACATAAAGTAAAACATTAAACACGTAAGCATTGTAAAACTGCTTGCAATGAATTGCATCTTATAAACAAAATGGCTTTAAATCACAGTATTCTGATGTCAAAAGGTTCTAGTAATACGTAATTCTCCTTTCTACCAGAACTGCACCCCGAAAAGTAATTTTTCCAGTACCCTGTAACATCTTGTGCTTATTCTCCTTTGCTAGAATTCATTTCTCGTATATGCTGTTCGCAGAACCAGAAAATAATGGGCTCATATTCTGCCTTTTCTAGCATTCTGTTTTTGCTTTTGTATGTAGTATTCTATTGCCTTAAAATATGCCAAGCTGCACACCTTTTCGCATCGGATATTGTTTCAATGTTCTAAGAAAACGTCATGCTTACACAACAGAAAACTATCACAAATAAAATAATAACCGTTCATAACCCTTTTTCGGTAGCTCACAAACTAAGCGTTGCATCAAAATATAATAAGGGATGCTATACAATGTTATGATGCTTAAATATGCGATGTTTTGAATGACTGACACTAGATGAGTTAGGTTGTAGACAGACTGACAGACAGGAAGATAGATAGAGATAGAGATAGACAGACAGATAGATATAGATAGATATAGATAGATATAGATAGATATAGATAGATATAGATAGATATAGATAGATATAGATAGATATAGATAGATATAGATAGATATAGATAGATATAGATAGATAGATATAGATAGATAGATATAGATAGATAGATATAGATAGATAGATATAGATAGATAGATATAGATAGATAGATATAGATAGATAGATATAGATAGATAGATATAGATAGAGAGATAGATAGAGAGATAGATAGAGATAGAGATAGATAGATAGATAGATAGATAGATAGATAGATAGATAGATAGATAGATAGATAGATAGATAGATAGATAGATAGATAGATAGATAGATAGATAGATAGATAGATAGATAGATAGATAGATAGATAGATAGATAGATAGATAGATAGATAGATAGATAGATAGATAGATAGATAGATAGATAGATAGATAGATAGATAGATAGATAGATAGATAGATAGATAGATAGATAGATAGATAGATAGATAGATAGATAGATAGATAGATAGATAGATAGATAGATAGATAGATAGATAGATAGATAGATAGATAGATAGATAGATAGATAGATAGATAGATAGATAGATAGATAGATAGATAGATAGATAGATAGATAGATAGATAGATAGATAGATAGATAGATAGATAGATAGATAGATAGATAGATAGATAGATAGATAGATAGATAGATAGATAGATAGATAGATAGATAGATAGATAGATAGATAGATAGATAGATAGATAGATAGATAGATAGATAGATAGATAGATAGATAGATAGATAGATAGATAGATAGATAGATAGATAGATAGATAGATAGATAGATAGATAGATAGATAGATAGATAGATAGATAGATAGATAGATAGATAGATAGATAGATAGATAGATAGATAGATAGATAGATAGATAGATAGATAGATAGAGAGAGAGAGAGATAGATAGATAGATAGATAGATTTATTGTCTGTTGCCATACACTGTACAGATAGACCCGTCATACATGTACATTAATTAAACAATTCACTTAAACTGTAAAAAGCTTTGTAATGTAAAAATAAACGCAGTGATCGTTTAAACTTACACATATCATCTAATTTAATAATGTCATATGGGAGAGCATTGACAGTTTTACTTATCAGACACTTTGGTGACTGAGTATTTAGTTGTTTTATATTTTTCTATATGGATGTCATTCATACTTCTAGTAAAATGATTATGAACCTCACAGTTGAGAGTGAATAAGTATGAGCTTTTTTTTAAAATAGTGCAGCATTATATATTAATAAATCAGTCAAAGTAAAAATATAAAATTGTTTAAAAACCTGTCTTAATGAGTCTCTTGACTTCATATTAAAATTATTCTTAGCACTCTCTTCTGAATTAAAATACCCTATTTACTTCAGTTGCAGATCCCCGAATTAAAATATTGTATGATAAAATTGATTGTACAGTGGCATAATATACAGCAAGCAAGCAGCTAATGTCCAAACTCATTTTCAGGTATCTAATAGCAAGGCATGCTTTATTTAATTTGGTGCTTATATAATCGATCTGTTCATACCAAGTAAGGTTTTCATCTAAAACAATGCCTAAAAATTTCGTCTTGTCAATACACTTTAAAATAGTACCACCCATGTTAAAATCTTTTTGTTACTAAAATATAGCCAAAGAAAACCAATTTGATACATCAGACTATGCTTACATCGTCTTTCTCCCCATCACTGTCGCGCAATTAAATTTTTGAGCAGCAGACATTTCTTCTTGGCTGGTTTTAAATTCACACCTAAGTGAATATCTAGATAAAGCACGGGGAAAGTTAGGGAGTGGAACAGTTATACTGACTCCACTTAGTAGATAGCAGTTGTCCGATGCCATTGCGAAAGCCAACATAATTCTGGCTACGAAGTGTCGTATAATTGAAACATTATCTTAAATTGCATACATTAGCATACTTTAGTACTTAAAATATTCTTTACATACAAATGCATATATTATTTATTAATGAGAAACAAATGTGACATCTCACTGTATATATAAGATCACATTATTATTAATATTATTGTTATTAAACCCTTTTAAAACACTCAAACACATAAATGACTGGTGCTGAAAACAGTGAAAACCTCACGCTACTTACAAGAAAGTTAATAACAATTTCATCTATCTTGAAAGGTAACGGAGATACCTGAACATAACGCATTATCTGCGCAGTCTAGCAATAGAGTAGGACTTAAGAGCAGAATGCTTTCATTTGGCTTGTGATCAGGCCAATACTTTGTTTTGATATGTGCTTGAAGTCCGGGTCGCCTATGTGTTTATCGTCGCCCTCCGTGGTGTAGTGGTTACCATACTAACTTCATATACCCAAGGTCGCGGTTTCAAACCCAGCAGAGGACGATGGATTTTTTCGGGTATCAAAATCCTTAGCATGGCTTCCTTCGGAAGGGAAGTAAAGCCGTTTCGTAGATTTACGGCACATAAAAGAACCTCGAGCCTGATAGAGAGGCCTCTGAGCAAAATTAAGCGGTCTTTCGCCCCCAATTTAGAATGAGAACCACAGTAGTTAAAGAGCGTCCATAAATAACACGCCATTTACATTTTGTATGTTTATTATCAGCCACTGCCACTAACAAGAGGTGGGGTGGTTTTCTTTCAAGCTATCCAATTGTGTTTACGAGACCTGAAGTAAAAGAGCCCAGGTATAAAATATCATATAAATGTAAATTATGGAAATATCTCATTCAGGTACCATGGAATAATTAAATCAAAGCCACATCTTTGCTAAACAGGAAATGTATTAATGGTCAATAGCTGCAACATCAACAATATGATTTGTTCATTTACAGTAGATGTTCAAAATGAGTTCCGTTAAAATCTACACAGATATCGCAAGTTCTTAGCTAATTTTCCCCTATCCTCGTAAGAGCTTCTGCGCTCTGGCCAACACACGTGTGTGAAGATCATAAATGATAACCTCGTTATCACTTTTCTCTTTAAGTGCACCCAGAAACAATAATCTAAAGGGTTTGTCATAAGCAACAAACGTATTTAAATACTCTTGATTGGTAAAGACTGGTATAGTTGCGATTGCATTTACTACATCGGAAGCATTGACAGAAACAGCTGTTGTGTCGAGGCACAACAGTACTGTAAGCATTCCAGACTATCTGCTCTACACATAACGCCCAATGTGGCGTAGTTGCCAAGCATAAAGCCACAACTTTATTTCAGTAGACACGCTGTAATTCAATTATTTAATATTATTTTGTGGCTAAACAACTCCTTTTAGGAACAAATGGTAAGAACAGAAATAAGTGGTCTTTGTTGCTCTACACGCTATTCTAATTGCAGAAGCAAACCATAAAGGAGTGGTGATATATTCGCAATAAAACATTTGGCAAATTTTAGATTTTGTTTATGTAACCATACATTTTAGAGGCAAATGGTACAGAAACTTGTTTGAGCTTAACTTTAGGAAGTCACCGTTGAAATCTTCACACTCATACACCTAACATCCAACTCCTACACATTAATACTGAAACAATTAAGAGCTTATTTTGCAACACAAAATCATAATACGAGTTCTAAAAACATGTGAAAACACTTATTTATGATACAAATGTGTAAAATCGTCGTTTTTCTTAATGGAGTGTGGATTTTACGCCTTGCTTCATAGAATCGAAAAAAAAAAAAATACCTTGTGTATCATACAATGTTTTTGCACGGTAGAAAGAAATTAAAATAAAATAATGTGATTTCAAAAATGAAGTCGTTTTTGGCTACTACATTTAATATTTATGATTTGTGCATTTATGTACATGGTGCTAAATTCATTCAAGTTATATCGCTTAATCCTATGTTTCGTTATGTTATTCTAAATTAATTGTTGATTTTATTAATAATGGGCTCACTACACCCTCTTCACCCAGATGTTTGTTTTTATGTTCCCAGCACATATCAGTTTTGTTTTATGGGTCCTGATCTGTCTTCATGTGAGGTGTTTATGTTTTGTAGATTTCAATTTCAGGTGAGCTGAAAACTTGCGTTAATGTTCGTCTTCTATGTGTGTAATGCTAAGATAAAGGTTAGAGTATGGCTTCTACATCAGGTTAGCGCCAGAGGTAATACCTACAAAGTCCTCAGCAGAAACTTTGTTACATATGTGAGTGTTACGTGTTTGACAGGAAGGTATGTAAAATAGACTCACAAATAAATGAACTATATTACTCAGGTTTCATAACAGAAAGGTAGTGATAGGATAAATCGTTTGCGCTTCATATGAGATGGGTTAGAGATTACATTATGGTATAAAGGGTAGTGAATGCCGTTTGCCAAAACATGATATAGAAAAAGAAACAGAACCGTCATGGTGATTGTTACTTTTGGTGTGCAAAGTTGCTGGCTTGGTAGCGCAGCTGCTTACCAAGCGGGAGACCTGGGTTCGATCCCCAGTACCTGGACCGGGGTGCACTCAGCCTCGTAAGGTCCCTGGGGGGCCAATTGAGGAGCTACTTGATTGAGAAGTAGCGGCTCCAGGTCATGAGGACCGCATTAACCGGCCGGGAGGGGCTCGAGGCGCTGACCACGTCTCACCCTCCATTACTGCCCCCCCCATCCATGACGTCTGTAGTGGACCGAGATGGGGGACGAAGCGGCCGGGCGGTAGGCCAAGGTTCCCCGTGAGCTGTCGTGCCATGGAGTTAAAGTTGCTGGCTACAAAATAAATAAATAAAATAACAACAGGAATTAGATATCCAAATTTGAACTGGCTACAGGGCTTATTCCTCATGGGCCCGAACTACCAATGCCTACAACATCAAACACCCTCAATATTAGTGAGTCTGAAAGCAGGTCCGTGATGACAATGAATTGGTTTCTGATGAAGAATTTGACAATTCGCCACAACAGTTTAATTAATTTGAGTTAACAATGATTTGGTGTGGGATTCAGGACTAAGAAAACAACAAAAAGTGAAATATTGAGGACAAGAATACAGGAAACATTTGTTTTTTGACCTGGCTTTACATTTTCGTAGTAGGGGAGTCACGAAATACAATTCCCCAAGTCCTACGCAGAAGATAAACTTGTGTTTGATGTGATGTGTGTAATTTTATTCAGCAGTTAGGCAGGGAAGCACATGAGTCAAGTAACTGAAACATTTTTATTGATTCTTCAACGAACTCTTAAGGCAGTGCTACTTCATAATAGCAATAAGTTAGCTTCAATATCGCTTGCATATTCTAAGATCCTAATATAGTCTTATGAAACTCTGAAATGTGAGCTCGAAATAATTAAGTACCACGACCATGATTGGAAGATATGCGATGACTTGAAGATGTCTTGTTTTTGTTGCAAATGGGAAGGAAGGGCGAGGGACAAAGATTGGGAAAATGACGAATGAGGGTCAGCAACTGGAACCTTGATCAGAGGATGCTACTAATGTGCCTCTTGTTCATTGTATAAACGTTTTACTCCCTCCATTATACACACAACTTGACATGATGAAACAATTCGTGAAATCACTTGACAAAAGTTGCCCTAGCTTTTAGTACTTATGTCCAAAGTTTCCATCGTTGTCAGAGAGGGACTGTTTGATTGATCATAGATTGACAAAAATGTTAATTTTAGTAGTTTTATGAATAACATTTAAAAAGCTGCCTGGAATGGATTCAGAGAGGTCTTAGGAAACTTCTGAGCAATGTGAAAGACCCTCAATACAAAGGAGTATACAGAAACATGCTGAAAAATATCAGGCCGATCGTCTGTGGTATGATTTTGAAGCCTCATTTCTTCAATTAATATCCCGACTACATTCTGTCGAATTTGGTAATGTCAGTGAAGAGGAAGTACAAAGATTGTACCAGGACTTGAAAGCTGTTGGCGTTTTTAGGGACGTTCTTTATCTTAATACTGACTTCAAGAGGATAGAATGACTTTGATATTATACAAACGCAGAAACACACAACACTAAACATCCATGCTAATAGCGGGATTGGAGGGAAGGAAAGGTGATGATGGAACAAAGGGGAAACTAGAGTATCAGGAGAAAACCCACCCTGATGCCGCTTCGCCCACCACAAATCCCTCTAGAACTCACCTGAGATTGAAACCGGGCCGCCCGGGTGAGAGCGAGCGTCTAACCAGTCTGCCAGGGCGCTGCCTTCCAGTAAATATTTTCTCATCTCAGATAATCTACCTTGTCAGTAGAGCACAAAACTGTGATGTATTTGTAATTTTAAAATCACCAGAAGCTACTTTTGTTATTTCATGCATTATTATAGTGCAGGATTGAACGTAAACATTAATAAGCTAATATCCTGGAATAATTGTTTTTTCACACAAGCCGTATGTAGTACAGGATGGATAGGTAGAGTCAGACTGAACAATTCAATGCCATAGCCTGATTTTTAACACGGATCACCCGATCTCTAACCGGTTGCTCTGCCACTGAGCTACCATGGCAACAGTCTGACTCTACCTATCCAACTCCTGTCCTACACACGGCTTGTGTGAAAAAACAATTATTCCATGCTAATTGACCATAATAGTTGGCCATACTATGAATCCTGGGTCTAAAGTACTTGCAGCATTGTCAGTCGCCATTGGGGTTGTCATTTCTAAAATAATTTGAGATCACCTTGTGGTTTACCGGGAAAACATAAGAGTCAGTTGAGAAATTCGATGCTATGCCTGCATGTTCAATGGGAGCTCAGTGGCAGAACAACCGGCTAGAGATCGGGAGATCCGTAATGCCAATCCCGGATATGGCATTGAATTTTTCAGTCTGACTCTACCTATCCTACTCCTGTTGCCATGGTAGCTCAGTGGCAGAGCAACTACTAGCGATCGAGGGATACGTGGTTCAAATCCTGGCTATGGCATTGAATTTTCAGTCTGTATCTAACTATCCCACTCCTGTTGCCATGGTAGCTCAGTGGCAGAGCAACCGGCTAGAGATCGGGAGATCCGTGGTTCCAATCCCGGCTATGGCATTGAATTTTTCAGTCTGACTCTACCTATCCTACTCCTGTTGCCATGGTAACTCAGTGGCAGAGCAACCGGCTAGAGATCGGGAGATCCGTAGTTCAAATCCTGGCTATGGCATTGAATTTTTCAGTCTGACTCTACCTATCCAAGCTAATATTCTATTTGTGGCAGAGGCGAAAGATGTCTATGCGTCCTAGCAGGGCCAATTTTATCATTCGAACATTTCCCACGTGAAAATCAGGATGCGAATCTCATGAACTATGTCAGTGTATTTGGAAAACTGGAGTGAGATGGTTGGTTCTGCTGTTCAGCTTTGACAACCAAACTAGCAGATATTATGGAAATCCGATGAAAGCGGTTTATGCCGCTAATGCTGAAGGAGTAGAAGAATCGGAATCAGTTTTCCAATTTATTGCTCCCAACTTCGGTTATTATCGTTATCGAATGTTCCTGACATGTATGAAACCTGTGAAGTGTAAGTGGGAAAGGATCCCCGGGGCCTGGAATACGTAAAACACGAACAATTTGAAAGTTCGCCTTCCTTATGCCCTGCAAAGATTAAGATAAACCACAGGAGGTGGTATTGTAACGAACTCGAGAAATGCGAACTTCAGAGTTGAGATGCCACTAACAAACGTGGAACAAAAAGCATGATTAATTATATCAATTACATTTGCAGTAATTAAAATACGAAAACTTGTTAAGAACCCGTTCTTCATTAGAATAAATGGTCATAAATGACACTGAAAGATAGATGTCATTTTATTTATTTTTTAGTCTGGCTCATAAAAAAGTTTGACAAATGACACACAACAACATACATTTAGAGGTTTTTAACAAAAAATGTTATAAGTGAGTATTATAAAAAATATGTTACCATAGTTATATAAAATTAAGCTATGAGAACAAATTGTAACAGATTATAAAAGATGTGATACAATAAAAGTTATAACAGTAAAACAGAAAACAATATGATGTGCTCCATTAACATGACTTTCTCTATACCTCTGTAACAAATTATTGTTAATAAGCCTATTCTTTTATTTATTTCATGCTAAACGAGAAAAATTAGCAGAAATGGTCTTATTTGTTGCTTCCTTGTAAGTAGAAGCGAAATAAGGGAGTACCATAGGGTAAAGTGATAGTCAAAAACTGGTTGCTATGTGACTGAGGTTCCTTTGTTTGTATGGGAGTTGGCAAATTCCTGTATGAGAAAAGTATAAGTTTTTGAAAGCTGAAAACTAAAACTAGTAATATCTCAAAAACGACCAACTCCACGAAAAAAATGTATATAACATAAATTGTGTGTTATAACGTGTCCTACGTTTTTTGTGTTTTAAGTTTTTGTCCATCTCTTATGGTTTAGCAGTTATGCAAAATTCCGTAAAATCCATCCACAATACAGTAGTCTTCAGAGGCTATTCCCAGAATATTCAACATATACATTTTATTTTTCAGGTAAATATCTTTAATATACAATATTTTAATAAAAATCATTAGAGCCATTTTTGAGAAAATTTAAATTTTCGAAAAAAGTTCCATGTAAAGGGTAGTTGGGGATGGGGGGATTTTCTTGAAAATCTTCGTGTCGCATCCTTGGAAGATACCAAACCTAAATACCAAGTGTGGTTTTTAACGGACTATTCATTTTTGAGCTATGCTGCCCGCAGACACACACACACACACACATACGGACATTTTTCTAAAAATGCTTTTTTTGGATTCACGAGGTCTCTAAACATGTATTTCCCATTAAATCTCGGTATCGAATTTTTGGGTGGATTACAATACCTTCTCTATACACTATGTACATAGTACGTATAGAGAAAGTAAAAAAAAACCTACAGAAATGAAGCGATTTATAAGCCATAATACATTTTGCGTTCTGTTCAAAGCATATGACAACTGATAATGACTTCTCAATAGCAGAATAATATCTGGGAAGATCGCCTAATGTAATTTAGTTTTAGGGTAAGAATAGTGAAGCAGTAATTGAAGATCATCTACACACTTCATAAGTCTATAGAGGAGTTAGGTCAGCACAAGAGGATACCACAACATTAACAACAAAACTCCATCATGGGAGCCATTATCTATAAGTCCTTAATCTTATGTGTTCCATTCGCATGACTTTCTCTACATCTCTGCAACAAAGTAATGCTAAAAATCTTCTGCTTCCTTTTACTTCATGCTAATCGAGAAAATATTAATAGAAATAGACTTATTACTTGCATCCATGCAGGTAAAGGGGAAATAAGGTAGTAGCATAGGCTAAAATGATAGCCAAAAGCTGTTTGCTATGTGACTGAATTCCTTTGTTACTATGAACAGAAGTTGACTAATTCCGGTATGAGAAAATTATTTTTTTTTAAAGTTGAAACCAATAACGTTGAATATCTCAAAACGATCCACTCCACGAAAAAAAATGCATACAACATAAATTGTGTGCTTTAACGTGGTCTACATTTTTTCTTACGTAAGTTTTTTGTCTATCTCTTACGGTTTGCCAGTTTCCGTAAAATTCATCCAGAATAAAGTAATCTTCAGAGGCTATTCCCAGAAAATTCAAGATATACATTTTATTTGTCAGGTAAATATCTTTAATATACAATATTTTAATCGAAATCATTAGAGCCATTTTTGACAAAATTAAAATTTTCGAAAAAAGTTCCATGTAAAGGGTAGTTGGGGATAGGGGAATTTTCTTGAAAATCTTCGTGTTGCATTCTTGGAAGATACCAAATCTAAATATCAAGTTTGGTTTTTAACGGTCTTTTCGTTTTTGAGCTATGCTGCCCACAGACACACATACACAAAGACAGACGGACAGAGACACACGGACATGTTTCTAAAAATGTTTTTTTGTGGATTCAGGGGGTCTCAAAACATATATTCCCGGTAAATTCTCGATATCAAATTTTTGGGTGAATTACAATAACTTCTCTGTACACCATGTACATAGTAGTGTAGAGAAAGTAACAATTTAATGTTCTCGCATTGCCATGAAGTATATCAGTTAATATCGCGAATGAAAAAAAATCTGATGTGTTCCATTCACATGACTTTCTTTACGTATCTGCAACAAATTATTGTTAAAAAGCTTATGCTTCTACTTACTTCATTCTAATCGAGAAAAAAAAAATAACAGATATAAGCTTATTACTTGCTTCTTTGCAAGTAGAAGCGGAATAAGGGAGTACCATAGGTTAAACAGATAGTCAAAGGCTGGTTGCTATGTGACTGAAGCTCTTTTGTTTGTATCAAAGTAAAAATTCTTCATAGCTGAAAACAAAAACAAGGGATATCTTAAAAACGATCAACTACACAAAAAAAATGTATATAACAATAATTGTGTGTTTTAATGTGCTCTACATTTTCTGTGTGGTAAGCTTTTGTCCATGTCTTACAGTTTAGCAGTTATGCAAAAATCCGTAAAATTCATCCAGAATAAAGTAGTCTTCAGAGGTTATTCCCAGAAAATTCAAGATATACATTTTATTTGTCAGGTAAATATATTTAATTTACAATATTTTAATCAAAATCATTACATCCATTTTTGAGAAAATTGAAATTTTCGAAAAAAGTTCCATGTAAAGGGTAGTTGGGGGTGGTGTTGCATCCTGGGAAGATACCAAACCTAAATATCAAGTTTTTTTTTAACGGTCTTTTCGTTTTTGAGCTATGCTGCCCGCAGACACACACACAGACATGTTTCTAAAAATGTTTTTTGTGGATTCAAGGAGTCTCAAAACATGTATTCCCGGTAAATTCTCGGTATAGAATTTTTGGGTGCATTACAATGCCTTCTCCGTACACTATGCACATAGTACGTGTAGAGAAAGTAAACATTGTAATGTTCTCGCATTGCCATGAAGTATATCAGTTAATAACGCGAATGAAAACAAAAAGAAGAGAACGGTAGGTCTTTAAGGACCATAGAATCACGCGTGCAGATCAACGTTCTGAGAACAGAGCACGGTGTTAAAATAACGTCGCCAGGACAGATGCCAAGTTAACTCCTATCTTTAGTCGCTGCGCAAGCGTCGCAGTTGGCTGATATGCTCGGTCACTCACACAGCTGCTATCGACAACCTCTGATTTTTGTACTCACAAATTTTGGCACAATAGCGGAACATAAGAGCAGTTACGTGTTTGGATGTGTCCGGAACTGCCATTCTTTGGATTATGGCCTCAAAAGAATATTAATTTATCACAACTTAATTCACTGTCCGTAGAAAACTGGGCAATAGCCACGACGACAATAATGATGATATAAATAATAATAACAATAATAATAATAATAATAATAATAATAATAATAATAATCGTGATTGTTATCGATTACTTTTCTCTTTGGTTTATATAAATAATGTTATAAACTTGTATTTATATATGAGAATCATTTTGAAAACCAAGAAAAACGTTTCAGATTTACTTTTTTAGCAAATATTAGCTATCAGCGTTTGGATTTAAAATATAACAAAGGAAATATAGGATGGTTCAATTTTAGTCTGAATTACAACCATTTTTCTGAATTTATGGAATATGCATATTATTCCCAAAACATATAATATCTATTTTATTAAAATCTGGACATCTATTACCAACACGTGCTTCACTTGGTCATGGTGTAGATGGAGTACCCTGGCATCTAATATAGACGTCTGACAGTAGTGCCTTCTGGTGGTAGAAGTACGACATCATTGACAACTGCCTTCTTCTTTCTAGTCCTTGGTGACCTCTGGTGGGACATCTCGGAACTGTTTGCTGGTTTAGGGTCTACAGCTTGACTTTCTATTGTTTTTTGTACAACTTTTAAAATGACATCTGCTGGTGGTATTTCGAAATTGGGAAAAACATTTCATCCCTAATTGTAGTAATGTGGTTAATTTGTAAAAAATAAAGAACCAGAGTAATCTTTCATTAATTATGTGTAGAGTTTCCCTGACATTCATGAGCTTCACTAGCCTATCGGCAGTTTATTATTTGATTAAAAAGATAATGCATGGTGTGCCAGGAGCTTCTATCAATGATCTTATGGACACAGTGACAAGTCATCCAAACGGACTACCAGAAGAAACTGTAAAACTGGACTAAAATATTAAACGGAAACTGACATAATGATATAAATACCTTTGCTCAATTGTATTTTATAAATTATTTGTGTTTGAGCTATGCATAAAATAACACAGCGTAGCATAACAATAAATCGTAGTACCCTCATGGGGTAACAAAGACATGATCAAAGGATACATCCATTTAAAACATGTTATTGTTACCACAAAAACAATAATTATGAGTATATTGCTGCATTATTGTGTTCCCAGAACTATAGCAGTGTTCGTAGAATTATACAGGGTGATTATGTAGAGCTGACACATTTCTTTCATCAATTGTTTCATATCGTGTTATGCTAGCGACAACTTATTATACCTTAATTGTAGAGGAATTTTGGGAGATTATTTATCTCTATAGCAAATGTTGAAAATATCCTCCTTCCTGCATAAGGCACAACTCAACACGTCATTCCATGTTACTGGTCTGGGGACATGTGGCGTAAATCCTGTCTTTTAAATTACCCCGTAGAAAGAAGTGCGGCGATGTTAAATCCGGAGATCTCGGTGGCCACAGGTTCCTGGAAATTATCCGGTCGTCAAAGAAACTTGCAATTGGGTTCATGGATTCATTTGATGTTTGGCATGTAGCGCCATTTTGCTGAAAATATTCTTGTCTCAGCTCTACATCGTACTGCATTTTCATGTTGACTACAAGAACAAAATGTCGAAAGAACTGCCAACAATGCAATTAGGAATAAAATATAAACATCTGCACAGCTAGTGACAAGGAATTGAAGCTCCAGAACATTCTGCTTAATTTGGTACTAAAATTGGGTCACTGAATGAATTTCCAACGGAATAATTAAAGAAAGAAATGTGTCAGTTTTACATAAATCACAATGAACAAGGAAATATGTAAATAAAAGTATATGTAGATAGGATTTAGAATTTTTTTCGCTCTGTCTATAATGAGGCTTATCACTAGGCTGCACCCGTTCTATTCATAGCATCATGACCAGATTTGTTGCATTATACACAAGCAATTTCCAATCATTTAGGTTCTACACTATGCTTTCAGGGCATACATTCGAATATATCAAACGCCCCTTGTATTTGCCTATTGTAGCCTGCAAAGCATTCGGAATGGTTCAGAGCTTTATAGAGAGGGCATTAAACTGTAACTTAAGTGGAATATTTTGCTGTTTCTGGAAACACGTTTGACATGCTGGTAATGAGCCATTACATTAAAGTGCGTCAATGGCATGTCTCACCTCATCCGTGAATCCAACATTAATGATAAGCTTCTTTTGCAAGAGTTTTTCTAGGCTTTCCTCCCTTGTCATGAAAAGTTAACAGTTTTAGACACCGAAATGTGCTCATTTGCGTCATCATTTTTTCCCTTTATTTCTTGAGTTGCGTTAAGTGTCGGAGCAACCTCTTTCAATCCATCTCTGCTACTCCAATCGATTCTCATATATTTGCTTTCATTTCTGCTACTGTTTTCACTTGTTTCATGCAAATGCTCACTAATCTGTCTTCTTATGTATTACACGGTCTTCCTCGTCCAGCTTCTCCTTCTATTCGCATTTCAAAACTCTGCTTCGCTTTTATTTCCTCTAATCACCGTACTCATCGTTTTATTCTGACGGGCGACTTCTCGACTTCTATCATTTCGAATTGTATTCATCTTGGTCGTTCCTCCTGTTCTCCTTATACATTTTATTTCTGTTGTAGTCACGATACTCAAATGTTTTTTTTTTTTTTTTTTTTTTCCTTTTTGAAGCTCTAAACTCTCTTGACCATATAATGAAAATCGGGGCTATGATCGTTTTACAAATGTGAATTTATGTTCTAGTATATTTACCTCCTTCATCTCTGCTATGGTGTTATTCATTTGATGATAACCAGGAAAAGCTTTTTTACTTTCTCTAGCACGTATGTATACACAAGAGAAGGTATTGTATTTCAACTAAAAACTCGATGTTGATATTTCATCGGAAAATATGTTTTGAGGTCCCCTGAGTCCGAAAAAGACATTTTACTTTCACTACACGTACTATGCACATAGTGTATAGAGAAGGTATTAATTCCACCCAAAATTCTAAGTCGATATTTCACATGAAATACATGTTTTGAGGGTCCCTGAACCCAATAAAAGCATTTTTAGAAAAAGGTTCATGTGTCTGTAGACAGGATAGTTCAAAAACGAAAATACTGTAATATATCAAACTTGGTATTGAAGTTTGGTATCGTCTTAGGATGCCTCACGAAGATTTTCAACACAATCCCCCACCCCACACTACCTTTTACATGGAACATTTTTCGAACATTTTTATTTTCTCAAAAATAGCTTTAGCGATTTTGATTAAAATACTTTATGCTTAAGATATTTTTATGACAAAGGAAATGTTTGTCTTGAATTTTCTGGGAATAGCCTCTGAAGACATCTTCTTTCTGGATGACTTTCATATACCTGACAAACCGTAAGATATATATACAAAAATTTACTACAGAGAAATTGTATATCTCTTTAAAACTCACATGTTATATCATATAACTATTTTTTTTGGTAGAGTTAACAGTTTTCGAGATCTTCCGGATTATTAGTTTTAATTTTAAGCCACTTAAACTTCTCTCAAACGGGAAGACATCTTTTTACACGTTTCTCGTTTATTCACAAGAGATTGTCATTTCAATTGTTTCACTTGGCGATCGGCTTTTAAAGGACGAGACTATCTCTTTAGCCTAAGCATTTTCTTATTCCTCTTCTACTTACAAATACTAGTAATAAGACTAATTTCAGTAAATATGTTTATCTTGATTAGCATGATGTAGATAACAGATTTATGTTTTGAATAAAAGTTTGTATATCGAACAGCTAGAGAACATCATGTGAATGGAACACCTTAGATTTTTGCCCTTCTACTTACAAGGAACGAAGAATAAGGTCAATTTATGCTATATTTATCTCGATTATCATGAAGTAGATAGAAGAATAAGCATTTTAAAAATAATTTGTTACAGAGATATTATGTGAATAAAACACATAAGATTTTTAGAAAAAGGTCCATGTGTTTGTATGTGTGTGAGCGGACAGCATAGCTCAAAAATGAGAAGACCATTAAATATCAAACTAAGTATTTATGTTTAGTATCTATCTTCCAAGGATGCGACACGATTTTCAAGAAAATGCCCTCACAAAAAACTGCCCTTTACATAGAACAACTGTTTGAAAATGCTGTTTTTCTCAAAAATGGTTCTAATGATTTTGATTAAAATAACGTATTAAAGATTTTTATATAAAAAAGAAAATGCATAGTTTGAATTTTCTGGGAATAGCTGAATTTAACAAAACGGTTCAACCGTAAGAAATAAGCAAAAACTTACTACATAAAAAATATAGCTCTGGATAAAACACGCAATTTATATCATATATGTTATCTTACACACTTGACCGTTTTCGAGATATTCCTAACTTATCTCAAGCTGCATAATGCAAAGCAAACCAAATCTCACTTGTTTTACATAGAGACCAGCTTTTAAAAGTCTGACTATCGCTTTACCAAATGTACTCCCTTATTTCTCTTCTACTTACAAGGAAGCAAGTAATAAACCAATTCTGGTAATGTTAATCTCAATTAGCGTGACGTAGATAAAGGAATAATCTTTTGTAAGAATACTTTGTATATGGAATACTAGAAAAAGTTATGTGAATGTAAACATCCGAGTTTTTAGTTCTATTTATATTTATTTAGTTTTATTTTCTCGTCACTTATTGTGCCAAGATATTTAATAGTCTCTGCCTCCTGTCCATTACAAACTCTATTAAATTCCTTTTCCTATCATATTATATTTTGACATCCACATTACTTAACTCTTTCCTGTACTCGCTTCCACTTCCTTGTTAATTCTTTATGCCATTCCGCTACTGCAGGCTTAAGTGTTTCTGGAGCATCTGCTGTCAATTATTGCATATGGTATTCAATGTCTACTATTTCAAGATACACACACACATATGGCCATCCATATGCACGGCTCACTCAGAAAAACATGCATTGAATATTTAAAAGTTACATGTGTGTTCCAACATAAATGGTTATATGCAGTTTTTCTAATTCTAAATGGTAGTCAAGGTGCTCGTAATGAAATTACAATTTTTGTCACTTGTGTCGTAAAAATACCTACGCGCGTTTATTTACCTCTATTATAATTCGTGGCTTAAATATTTCAGTCGAGTATTTCCAATGATTAGATGGAACTCAGAGAAAGAGTCTTTCTTGAAATGATTTGCGGAAACGTTATATGATCACATATAGAGGAAGCTGTTATTGCTACAAGTCAGATTTTGTATACCTAAAAATTAACTGCACATAAAATATGATTTCAATACGAAAAACCTGGTGGGAAAGATCGAACATTTCTAAGTGAACTATACGCGGTACTTCATACGGGTGGTGCTTGTTCAGATGTGAAACAACATGGTGAATTTTCGCTGTGTAATATGCCTTTGGTTCATGAAAACACGAAAGCGGATCTTAGATGTATTATATCAAGCCAGCTGCCGTAATATTAACGATTTACAACTGAACCTATACTGTTTAAGTACAGTACATTTTTAAGATGTTTGTACTTAACGCTGCAGAAATTTCTGGACTTCGCGTTTAGATAAAATACGAGGCCCCGATTTCGAATCTCACTTAGGGCTAGTTGCCCAGATATGCTTTTTTCCGAGGATTTCCCTGAGAAGGCAAATGGTGAGTAACTTTGATATCTATGGACCCAGAGATCAGTTGCACATGCTTTCACATAATTTATCATCGGCTAATAACCTACCAGGATAAATTACATTAACTTAAAACGTGTTAGTTTTAGGAGATTGATAGCACAAATAATTCAGACAGATGACGCAAGATGTTACAAAGTTTGTATCTGAAAGTGTGTATTCCTAAACCGGATTACATCACTATAAAACAAATCATACAATTCATACCTGAATTTTATTGCTGACTCTGAATTACTTATAGAAAACAAAGCATTACTTACCTAGAAAAATGACAGGATTAGTAAAAACAGCAACTTACCTGAAACAAAATCACGTAAATATTAGCTAGTTATAATAATAATGATAATAATAATAATAATAATAATAATACAATAATAATAATAATACAATAATAATAATAATAATACCAATCCAAGAAAGTTAATTACTCAGTCTACTGCAATGTCAGTTATTACAGATAAGGTCCATTCACATGACTTTTTCTACATCTCTGCAACAAATTATTGTTAAAAAGCTTATGCTTCTATTTACTTCATTATAATCAGAAAAAATTAGCAGAAATAGTCCTATTACTTGCTTCCTTGTAGATAGAAGAGAAATAAGGGAGTAGCATAGGTTAAAGTGATAGCCAAAAGCTGGTTATTATGTGACTGAAGTTCCTTTGTTTGTATGGATACGAGTTGACAAATTCCTGTATGAGAAAAGTTAAGTTTTCAAAGCTGAAACCAAAAACAAGGAATATCTAAAAAACGATCAACTTCACGAAAAAAATGTATATAACATAAATTGTGTATTTTAATATGCTCTACATTTTTGTGTGGTACGTTTCTGTCCACCTCTTACGGTTTAGTAGTTTTGCAAAATTCCGTAAAATTCACCCAGAATAGAGTAGTTTTCAGAGGCTACTCCCACAAAATTCAAGATGTACATTTTATTTGTCAGGTAAATATCTTTAATATACATTTCTGTAACATTTACAGTTTACTAGTTAAGCAAAATTGAGAAAAAATCATCCAGAATAAAGAGGTCTTTAGAGGCTATTCCCAGAAAATTCAAGATATACATTTTGTTTTCCATATAAATATATTTAATTTACGGTATTTTAATGAAAATTGTTAAAGAAAGTTTTGAGAAAATCATAAATTTCGATTTTTTTTGCCATGTAAACGGTAGTTTGGAATGGAGGGATTCTTTCAAAATCTTCGTGTCGCATCCATGGAAGAAACTTAACTTAAATTCTAAGTTTGGTATTTTACCGACTTTTCGTTTTTGAGTTATCGTGTTTACGGTCACACGGACACACACCAGGACCTTTTTCCAAAAATTCTTTTTGGAAATAGGGGACCCTAAAATGTGTATTTCCGGTGAAATCTCGGCATTGAATTTTTGGATAGAATACACTAACTTCTCTATCTACTATGTTCATTGTACATACGTGTTAGAGAAATTAAAAATGCTTTACTTTTCGAGATGCCCGAATGATGCCGGTTCCAATGGCCGCGCTCGCCAAGGCGTCTCGCTTTGGTGCTTCGTAGCGCAGGGGATCGTGGGTTCGAGTCCCGCCTTGGGCATGGGTGTTATATGTTTGTGTATATGTGTGTGTGTGTGTTCACAGACACACGGACCCTAAAACATGTATTTCCGGTGAAATCTCGGTATTGAATTTTTAGGTGGAGTGCAATACCTTCTCTATACACTATGTATATAGTACGTGTAGCGAAAGTAAAAAAAACCATTGACAAATTTTTTACTCACAGCATTTCGATAGAATGAACATTAAAGAATCATTACAATTATTTGTTTAAATTATTATTTCTGCAGATAAATCATCTGTTTCGGAAGCTTCTACCATGGCACATACATTACATTTTACAATGCTTTTAGTAAGGTTTTTGCTTTTATTGATGTTCCAGAAAAAAAGGTTTATTACTGGTTTTCAGATGATCACATTACTGATTGCCTTTTGCACAGTGATTGCAGAGGACAGAGGGGGGATGACAGAAGCAGAGGAAGAGGAAAAGAAAGAGAGATGAGAATCTTCGCAGTTAAAGGCAATAACGCGAGTAGAGCTGTGGATTGGATTAGTAATATTAGTACGGCACTTCTATACGTGTAAACAAAACATCTGTAGGTATGTATACTAATAATAATAATAATAATAAAAATTGTCCTCCTGGGTGGTGTGGTGGTAGCGTTTCTGCTTCACATTCAAAAGGTCGTGAGTTCGAATCTCGCTTAGGGTGAGTTACCCGAATAAGGGTTTTTTCTGGGTTTTCCCTTGTCCTGAGAAGACGAATGTCGACTAACTTTAAGCTCCATGGACCCCGAGATCATTTGAGCATCATTTACCAATTTCATTCATCGTCTGATATGACCATCCAGGTTAAAGGACGTTAAGCCACAAAAAAAGAAAGAAAAAAAAAATCCCATCACGAACTTGGAGTATGTCCTAATTATTCCTAATAGTTCTTCCGACGCGTCTTCTTTCAACAATAACATCACTACTACCAACCAACCAACCAGCCAGCTAACTACCCACCCAGCACCACCACTAATACTACTAACTGCTAAAAACATTATAACATTAATGCTGGAAACTGAAAATAAATGGAAACTTATTCAAGACATGGTAATCAAAATTATAAAAGCTAAAGAATTGGATGAAAAGAAGAGATAAACATGATTGCTTCATTGTGAAGTAATGCTGTGAAGCAGTTTCCGCAATGTGAGCAAGTGAATAAAAGAGGGTTTTTTTTTAGTCGGTATGAGTCCGGCACATCAGGGCTATCTCCTCTGATGCCCATGAGAGTTTTTCCCCCTCTTTAAAAAAACAAAAAAAAAAAAAACAAAAAAAAAACAATTACTCCCACTTCACCACCACTACTACTACTAATAATAATCTAAATAATAATGTGACGATTTTTACTTTGTACATTGTGTATAGAGAATGTATTGCACTCCACCAAAAAATTCGATACCGAGATTTCACCGGAAATATGTTTTAGGGTCCCCAATATCGAAAAAAAATTTTTTTTTTCGGAAAAAGGTCCATCTGTGTGTGTGTGTGTGTGTGTGTGTGTGTGTGTGTGTCCGTGTCTGTGAACACGATAACTCAAAAATGAAAAGTAGTTAAAATACCAAACTTGGTATTTAAGTTTAGTATCTTCCAGGGATGCGACACGAAGATTTTGAGAAAAATCCCCCCACCCCCAACTACCCTTTACATAGAACTTTTTTCGAAAATTTTGATTTTCTCAAAAATGGCTAACGATTTTGATTAAAATTACGTATATTAAAGATATTTACCTGGCAAGTAAAAAGTATATCTTGAATTTTCTGGGAATATCCTCTGAAGAGTAGTTTATTCTGGATGAATTTTACTAAATTTTGAATAACTGCTTAACCGTAAGAGATGGACAAATACTTACTACAAAAAACATGTAGGGCACGTTAAAACACACAGTTTATTTATAAACATTTTTTTCGTGGAGTTCGTCGTTTTTGTGACATTCCTTATTTTTGGTTTTTGCTATGAAAAACTTATACATTTCTCATAGAGGAATTTGTCAACTGCTGTCCATACAAACAAAGTGACATAGCAACCAGCTTTTGATTATCACTTTAACCTATGGTAGTCCCTTATTTCACCTCTACTTACAAGGAAGCAAGTAATATGGCTATTGCTGCTAATGTTTTACTGATTAGCATGAGGTTAATAGAATAGGTTTTTAAGAATAATTTATTGCAGGGATATGGAGAAAGTCATTTGAATGTTACACATCAGATTTTTTTTTTTTTCAATTTATACTACGCCTTTAACTATATGGTCCTATCGATTGTACGAATATTTTTCTGTGTAGCATTTTGCCTATCGGCAATGTTGTTAACTCCTATACTATTTAATTCAAAATCTTCTCGGGCTTCTAGCAAGGTAAAAACTTGGCTTGACACCAACGTTTCGAAGA
The DNA here is from genome assembly GCA_030762935.1 of Hymenopus coronatus. NCBI lineage: Eukaryota > Metazoa > Arthropoda > Insecta > Mantodea > Hymenopodidae > Hymenopus > Hymenopus coronatus. The sequence goes on from CM060889.1 coordinate 28,260,326, forward strand.
AGTGCATCTTCCTCGTCTTCAGGGTGAACTGATGATCGAGGAAGATGCACTTCTTCGAAACGTTGGTGTCAAGCCAAGTTTTTACCTGGCTAGAAGCCCGAGAAGATTTTGAATTAACACGTCGCCAGGAAAGCTTTAGTTCTTATCCTATACTATTTGTTGTTGTTAGGTTTCTTTTAACTGTCTTCGTTAGATCTCACACATATTCACTCATATAGGCGCTCTCTGTGAAATAGTAGTTACCATGTTAGTCAATGTACCCAAGGTCGCAGGTTCAAATCAATTGGAGAGCGTACGATTTTTTGGGGTTAAAAATTCCTAACATGGCTTCCTTCGAAAAGGAAACAAAAGAAGTCGTATACTTACGACACGTAAAACAACCTCAAACCTGATAGAGAGGCCTCTGAGCAACATTATGCGGTCTTTCACGCCCAACATAGAACAGGACGCTGAGAATCACAGCAGTAGAGCATTTTATTTCACTCATATTCTTAGTTTAGACTCTGATGAGGATAGGTAATAACAATCTGAGCTAGAGAAAAAGTCAATCCTCCAGCCAGGAAGGGAGACTGGTGATAATATTGAGATCCACACATTCACAACTTTAAGTGCAAGCTATTTTACCAACCTGTGCATGTCATAAAACCTACAAGTTCATAAACTGTCCGAAATTTGGCAACTACGAGCCGAGAACACAAACTTTTGGAGAAAACGTCATTAACTTGACCCATATGAGCGGCTTTCATCCAATGGAAGTTCTCAATGATGCTTTATTCAGCAATCAAAATTGATGTTAATATATAGTTTAAAAGCATGGAAATAAAAAAAAAAAAAATCTGATGCGTTTCATTCAAATGACTTTCTCTACACCTCTAAAACAAATTATTGTTAAAAATCTTATGTTTCTCTCTACTACATGCTAATCGAGAAAAATTAGCAGAAATAGTCTTATTACTTGCTTCCATTCAAGTAGAAGGGAAATAAGGGCATGGCATAAGTTAAATTATTATTAAAAGCTGGTTGCTATGTGACTGAAGTTCCTTTGTTTGTATGGCAGAAGTTGGAAGTTGTTTTTACTTTCTCTATACGCACTATGTACATAGTATATAGAGAAGGTATTACACCCCACCCAAAAATTCGATACTGAGATTTCACCGGAAATATATGTTTTAGGGTCCCCAATATCCAAAAAAAAGCATTTTCACAAAAAGGTCCGTGTGTGTGTGTGTGTGTGTGTGTGTGTGTGTGTCTGTGTCCGTGTGTGTGTCTGTGAACACGATAACTCAAAAACGAAAAGTCGGTAAAATACTAAACTTGATATTTAAGTTTAGTATCTTCCAGGGATGCGACACGAAGATTTTGAGAAAAATCCCCCCACTCCCAACTACCCTTTACATGGAAGTTTTTTCGAAAATTGTTATTTTCTCAAAAATGGCTCTAACGATTTTGATTAACATTTCGTTTATTAAAGATATTTACCTGACAAATAAAATGTATATGTTGAATTTTCTAGGAATAGCCTCTGAAGAGTAGTTTATTCTAGATGAATTTTACGGAATTTTGAATAACTTCTAAACCGTAAGAGATGGACAAAAACTTACTACACAAAACATGTAGAGCACGTTAAAATACACAATTTATGTTATATAATTTTTTTTTCGTGGAGTTCATCATTTTTGAGACATTCCTTATTTTTGGTTTCTGCTATGAAAAACTTATATTTTTCTCGTACAGGAACTTGACAACTCCGATCCGTATAAACAAAGGAACTACATTGACATAGCAACCAGCTTTTGACTAACACTCTAACCTATGGTAGTCCCTTATTTCGCTTCTACTTTCAAGGAAGCAAGTAATAAGACTATTTCTGCTAATTTTTTCTGATTAGCATAAAGTAAATAGAAGCATAAGCTTTTTAAGAATAATTTGTTGCAGGGATATGGAGAAATTCATGTGAATGGTACACATCAGATTTTTTTAAAGCTGAAACCAATATCAAGGAATATCTCTAAAACGATCAACATAAATTGTGCGTTTCATCGTGATCTACATTTTTTGTGTAGTAAGTTTTGTCAATCTCTTTCGGTGTACCAGTTATGCAAAATTAAATGAAATCATCCAGAATAAAGAGGGCTTTAGACGTTATTCCCGGAAAATTCAAGATATAAATTTTATTTGGCATGTAATGTTTTAAGTATAAGATATTTTAATTAAAATCGTTAGCCATTTTTGATAAAATCAAAATGTTTGAAATTTTTTCCCTGTAAACGGTAGTCATGGGAGGGGGAATTTTCTTAAAAATCTTCGTGTCGAATCCTTGGAAGATAGCAACCCTAAATATCAAGCTTGGTATTTAACGGTCTTTTCGTTTATGAGCTATACTGCCCATAGACACACAGACTCACACACGGTTATTTTTCTAAGAAATGCTTTTTTTGGTTTCAGGGTGTCCCAAAACACGAATTTCCGGTGAAATCTCGGTATCGATTTTTTGGGTGCATTACAATACCTTCTCTATACACGATGTATATAGTACGTGTAGAGAAAGTAACTAGAAATAAATCATTTTATCTTATTTTCATTTTATTCATGAACTAATAATTAGTTTTATCCTACTTTCATTTTTTCATTCCTGCAATCGCTTCTTTAATTTGACTAGGGATCTATGCAATCTTAACTAAAGAATTTTCCTGCTCAGTATTGGCGGATAGTAAAAATAAACATAATATTTTGTGACCGAAAATGCGATACGATACAGCTAATCCACTTCAGTGATTAGAAGAAGTACAAAAAGGATAAAAGTTCTCGCACAGTAATTATCTTAGCAAATCCCCTCTTGCCCCTAATGTTTCTTATATAATTAAATTGAGCTTACAAACTTGGTTAAAAAAATCTGATGGGTTCCATTCACATGACTTTCTCTACATCTCTGCAACAAATTATTGTTAAAAAGCTTATGCTTCTATTTACTTCATGTTAATCGAGAAAAATATAGCAGAACTCTTATTACTTGCTTCCTTGTAAGTAGAAGCGAAAAAAAGGGAATACCGTAGGTTAAAGCGATAGTCAAAAGCTGGTTGCTATGTGACTGAAGTTCCTTTCTTTGTATGGACAAGAGTTGACAAATTCCTGTTTGAGAAAAGTTTAAAGTTTTTTAAGGTAGAAACCAAAAACAAGGAATATCTAAAAAGCGATCAACTCCACGAAAAAAAAAGTATATAACATAAATTGTGTGTTTTAATATCCTCTACATTTTTTGTGTGGTAAGCTTTTGTCTAACTCTTACTGTTTACCAGTTATACAAAATTCCGTAAAATTCATCCAGAATAAATAGTCTTCAGAGGCTATTCCCAGAAAATTCAAGATATACATATTATTTGAGATATTATTATCTTTAATATACGATATTTTAATCAAAATCGAAAATTAAACTTTTCGAAAAAAGTTCTATGTAAAGCATAGCTTGGGGTGGGGGATTTTTCTCAAAATCTTCGTGTTGCATCCCTGGAAGATACTAAACTTAAATACCAAGTTTAGTATTTTACCGACTTTTCGTTTTTTGAGTTATCGTGTTCATAGACACACACACACACACACACACAGACCTTTTTCTGAATTTTTTTTTTGTACAGGGGACACTAAAACATATATTTCCGGTGAAATCTCGGAATCGAATTTTTGGTGGAGTGCAATACCTTCTCTATACACTATGTACATAGTACGTGAAGAGAAAGTAAAAACTAAGTTACAGAAAAATGATCGCACTCATAGAACTACTGAAGATAATAGTGAGTCACCCAGAACTGAAAATCTTGTTCTAGCTACATATTATATGATAGCTCAATAGTTTCCTGTGCAGTAGAACTTTCCAACTGCAGGCGTCAGTTTATGGGAATACAAGGCATAAATTGCGTCTTGTTCCTGCAAAAGGGGTAGGAAATGTCACTTAATTACATCGGGTCACGGCTTCTGCCTCTGTAGCCGCGCTGACATTGGCACAGGTCCAATCTGGAGGTCACACAAGGAACTCTTGCGCGTTAAACAGTGAAAACTGATTCAGTGAAGCTTTAGTTTTATCTTAAAAGGGCAGACAGAGAAGAGAGAGAGAATGAGGGCTCCAGAGATTGCGAATATGAAGCAGTTACGGGACTGCTAATGTATAATCAATTAATTGTAGCACTAAGAATGTTTATAACGTTTAGCAGAATTGCAGGGCACTTCAGTAAAGACAGAAAGGTCGGGTTTAACATGTTTCTGGAAAATTACGCCAAAAAATATGCGGATTTATACATTTCTTAAAGGGTCATTTCAGACAAGAATTACACAAAAACAACAAACACTGCCTACGTGGTCCAGTGGTCAGCGAGCAGACTTCTCATACGGAGGTACCGGGCTCGATTCCCTGCTTATTCCCTATCCCCCACAGAGTCTGGAAGTATGTATCTGAGAGTGCATGTGTGCGTGTTTGAAAAAATGAAATGCTTTAACTAAACGTAAAGGAACCTACAGACAACGAGTTGTTTGATCCTAGATGAAACAATAACAAAAAACAATAAAACATACAAAATATATTACGGTATCCATAGAAAGAAGATTCCTCCAACCACGTTGTTATTCATTGATACAGTTTATCCATAACTCATTGATTTCAAATTCTGTAAAACTACTTGCTTAGAAATACCCTGAGTACAAGAGAATTCTAGTAAGTCACAGGTAATAGAGAAATTAATTAAGAAGTCACAGAAACGAGATATTGCTAAGGGAAACCAAACAAAATATTGTGTGAAAATGTAAAAAATGTGGAAAACTCAGTAAAGTAACAAACTTACAGTTCTGTATATTCTCCTTTGGCAAACATTGCTTGAATCCTATGGTTTCCCCCCACCCAAAAAAAATATATTCTATAAGATTGAATACAAGGTAATTTGCAGTATATTTACTTTCTCTATACGCACCATGTACATAGTGTACCGAGAAGGTATTGCACTCCACCAAAAAATTCGATACCGAGATTTCACCGGAAATATATGTTTTAGGATCCCCGATATCCAAAAAAAGCATTTTTACTTTCTCCATACGCACTATGTACATAGTGTATAGAGAAAGTATTGCACTCCACCAAAAATTCGATACCGAGATTTCACCGTAAATATATGTTTTAGGGTCCCCAGTATCAAAAAAGCATTTTCACAAAAAGGTCCGTGTGTGTCTGTGAACACGATAACTCAAAAACGAAAAGTCGGTAAAATACCAAACTTGGCATTTAAGTTTAGTATCTTCCAGGGATGCGACACGAAGATTTTGAGAAAAATACCCCCACCCCCAACTACCCTTTATATGGAACTTTTTTCGAAAATTTTGATTTACTCAAAAATGGCTCAAAATTTTTTGATTAAAATTTCGGATATTAAACATATTTACCAGGCAAATGAGATATATATCTTGAATTTTCTTGGAATAGCCTCTGAAGAGTAGTTTATTCTGGATGAATTTTACTAAATTTTGAATAACTGCTAAACCGTAAGAGATGGACAAAAACTTACTAAACAAAAAATGTAGAGCACATTAAAACACACAATTTATGTTATATACATTTTTTTCGTGGAGTTCGTCGTTTTTGTGACATTCCTTATTTTTGGTTTCTGCTATGAAAAACGTATACTTTTCTCATACTGGAACTTGTCAACTCCTATCCATACAAACAAAGGAACTTCATTGACATAGCAACCAGCTTTTGATTATCACTTTAACCTACGGTTGTCCCTTATTTCGCTTCTACTTACAATGATGCGAGTAATAAGACTATTCCTGCTAATGTTTTCTGATTAGCATAAAGTAAATAGAAGTATAAGCTTTTTAAGAATTATTTGTTGCAGGGATATGGAGAAAGTCATGTGAATGGTGCACATCAGATTTTTATAAAAAGGTCCGTGTGTGAGGGTCCGTGTGTGAGGGTCCGTGTGTCCATGTGTCTGTGAACACGATAACTCAAAAACGAAAAGTAGCTAAAATACCAAACTTGGTATTTAAGTTTAGTATCTTCCAGGGATGCGACACCAAGATTTTGAGGAAAATCACCCCACCCCAAACTACCCTTTACATGGAACTTTTTTCGAAGATTTTGATTTTCTCAAAAGTGGCTCTAACGATTTTGATTAAAATTTCGTATATTAAACATATTTACCTGACAAATAAGATGTATATCTTGAATTTTCTGGGAATAGCCTCTGAAGACTACTTTATTCTGTGTGAATTTTCCGGAATTTTGTATAACTGCTAAACCGTAAGAGATAGACAAAAACTTACCACACAAAAAATGTAGAGCACATTAAAACACACAATTTATGCCATTTACATTTTTTTCGTTGGAGTCCGTCGTTTTTGAGACATTCCTTATTTTTGGTTTCTGCTATGAAAAACTTATTTTTCTCATACAGGAACTTGTCAGCTCCGATCCATATAAACAAAGAAACTTCACTGGCATAGCAGCCAGCTTTTGACCATCACTTTAACCTATGGTAGTCTCTTATTTCGGTTCTACTTACAAGGAAGCAAGCAAAACTACTATTTTTGCTAACTTTTTCTGATTAGCGTAAAGTAAATAGAAGTATCAGCTTTTTAAGAATAATTTGTTGCTGGGATATAGAGAAAGTCATGAGAATGGTACACATCAGATTTTTACACAGGTAACTCAAGTACTAAATTTTATCAAAAGCCTTACATACGTTTTTGCAAATATAAAAAGTTTCAAATATTTTTGCAGATTAAGAGCAGTTTAGTGCGGAGGATAAAGTTGAAAGAAATAGGGATGCAATTATGGCTAGTTCTGGAGTAGTAGTTTCTGTAGTGTATTACTAGTTTATAATTCATTGCTGTCCGTGATATTTTTAATATAGCTTAGAAATTAATTATACATGTAAAACCGTAATACTTTTTCTGAAAATAGGGGCACATAATACAAACGAGTTGTACTCGTAGTAAACAGTTGAAGTAAGACAAACTTTTATGTTTTCCTTTTGTACTTCACTCAGAAAATTGCGAAGCAAAACCCGTATTAAAAATCTGGTATGTTCCATTCATATGACTTTCTCTACATCTCACAAATTATTGTAAAAAAGCTTATTCTGCTTTCTACTTCTTGCTAATTGAGATAAACATTAGCAGAAATTTTCTTCATTACGTGCTTCCTCGTAAGTAGAAGCGGAATAAAGCAAGCTAAAGCAATAGTCAAATATTTTAAAAGCTGTTTGCCACAAGATTGAAATCTGTTTCTTTACATCGCCAGGAGTTTCCTATTTTACATATGAAGAAAAGTTTTAAGTATTTTAAAACTGAAACCAAATACAGGGAATTAATCGCAAAAGATCACGAAAAAATCTGATGTGTTTGTTTCACATGACTTTCTCTGTATTTCTCTAAATTATTATTGTTAATAAGCTTATCTTTTATTTATTTCATTCTAATCGCGAAAAATTAGCAGAAATAGTCTTATTTCTTGCTTTATTGTAAGTAGAAACGAAACAAGGGAGTACCATAGGTTAAAGTGAAAGCTAAAAGCTGGTTGACAAATTCCTGTATGAGAAAAGCATAAGTTTTTCAAAGCTGAAACTAAGAAAAAGGAATATGTCAAAAACGATCTACTCCACGAAAAGAATGTATATAACATAAATTGTGTTTTAACGTGATCTACATATTTTGTGGGTTAAGTTTTTGTCCATGTCTTACGGTTTAGTAGTTATGAAAAATTCATCCAGAGGCTATTCCCAGAAAATTCAAAATATACATTTTATTTGTGAGGTAAATAACTTTAATATACGTTTTAATCAAAATCGTTAGAACCATTTTTTTAGAAAATCAAAATTTTCTAAAAAAAATCCATGTAAAGGGTAGTATGGTGTTGGGGCGATTTTTATCAAAATCTTCGAGTCGCATCCCTGGAAGGTACTTAAGTACAAAGTTTGGTATTTTACCGACTTTTCGTTTTTGAGTTATCGTGTTCAAAGACTCATGGACACACACACACACGGACCTTTTTCTGAAAATACTTATTTTGGATACAGCGGACCCTAAAACATATGTTTCCGGTGAAATCTCGGTATCGAATTTTTGGGTGGAATGCAATACATTCTCTATACATTATGTTCGTATAGAGAAAGTAAAAATGTATAGGACATAAATTTGTGTTTTAAGGAGATCTACATTTTCTGTGTATTAAGCTATTGCATATTTCTTACGGTTTACCAGCTATGCAAAATTCAGCAATATTAGTCCACAATAAAGAGTACTTCAAAGGCTATTACCATAAAATTCAAGATATACATTATTTTTGTCATGTAACTATCCTTAATATACTGTATTTTATAATCAGCATCGTTTGAGCCGTTTTAGAGAACATCAAGGTGTTCGAATTTTTTCCCCTGTAAAAGGTAGTTTACGGTGGGGGGATTTTTCTAAAATCTTCATGTCACATCCTTGAAAGACACTAAACTAAAAGATTAAGTTTGGTATTTTACAGAATTTTTGTTTTTGAGTTATTGTGTTCACACACAAACACATACGAACTTTTTTCTTCTAAAAATGCTTCTTTTGGGTATAGGGGACCCTAAAACATGTAAAACCGCTGAAATCTCAATATCAAATTTTTGGGGGGTTTTTATGTACCGTGTACTATGCAGAGAAAATAAAATCTAATGTGAAACACTCACAGCATTACCCTAGACAAATTCTGATTTATCTTTATATAAAACGTAGGATTCAAATAAAATGAAATCCTTCTCTCCAATCAAAGGAGTGTTATGGCGATACTTTTTTACATAAGAATGATAAATCGTCTCACTTCAAAAAAATATTCTTACAAAATCTTATTTCGCAATCTAAAATATTAGTCGAGATAAGTATTAGCAGAAATTGTTTACAATATATTTCTTTTATGTACAATAGGAATAAAGGAGTATCAAAGAATTGGAGAGTATTTCAGAAACTGATTTGCATACGGGGAAAGCTAAAAAATAAAAAGTAGCTTTATTTGTACCGAAAAATAAAGAAATAATGGTCAGAGAGACAGCTATGTAGATATATGTAATAAAAATCTGATGTGTTACACTCACATGACTTTTTCTAGCTGTTCTACAAAATTCTTACCTAAGATTATTCTTCTTTCTGCACCTTGCTAATCGAGGTACTCATTAACACAATGTTCTTATTACTTAGTTCCTTTTAAGTAGGAAGAAAATAAGGGAATACACTAGGCTAAACCGATAGTCAAATGTTTTAAAAGCTGCCGTTATGCGATTGTCATAACAAATCGCTTTTTCTCTTGACCAGGAGTAGAACAAAAGAAAAACAGACACTTCCGTCTGAGAAAAGTGTAAGTACTTCACAACCGAAACTAATAACAAGGAATACCTCGAAAACGGTAAGCTCCACGAAAAAGATGTAATTGATATAACTTGTATATTTTAACAAGACCTACATTTTTTGTACAGTAAGTTTTTGTCTATCTCTTACGGTTTACTGGTTATGCCAAATTAAGCAAAATTCATCCAGAATAAACAGGTCTTTAGAAGCTATTCCCAGAAAATTCAAGATATACACTTTACCTTTAATATACGATATTTTAATCAAAATCGTTAGAGCCATTTTTAAGAAAATCAAAATTTTCGAAAAAAGTTCCATGTAAAGGGTAGTTTCGGGTGAGGGGATTTTTCTCAAAATCTTGGTGTCGCATCCCTGGAAGATACTAAACTTAAATACCAAGTTTGGTACTTGAGCTACTTTTCGTTTTTGAGTTATCGTGTTCAGAGGCACACGACACACACACGGACGTTTTTCTGAAAATGCTTTTTTTTTTTTTTTTTTTTTTTTTTTTTTTTTTTTTTTATAGATAAGAGGGTCCTAAAACATGTATTTCCGGTAAAATCTCGGTATCGAATTTTTTGGTGGAATACAATACTTCTCTATCCCTGTGTACATTGTACATGCGAGGCTAGAGAAAGTAAAAAAGAGGGGAAAGGATTTACTTGGATGAGGACCGGGACATTACTTTTGAAAGACAATGAGCTACAACGTTGTATTTTATGCTGGGAGCAGTTTAGTAAACACATTTGAGAATACAGATGGAATAGTAAAGATGGTAACGAGGAAACTCTTAAACATGAAAGGAAATAGAGGAATTGAAAATCTGATGTGTTCCATTCACATGACTTTCTCTACAACTGTGCAATAAATTATTGTTAAAAAGCTTATGGTTCTATTTACTTCATGCTAATCGAGAAAAAATTAACAGAAATGGTCTTATTTCTTGCTTCCTTGAAAGTAGAACCGAAATAAACGAGCACTATAGGTTAAAGTGATAGTCAAAAGCTGGTTGCTATGTAATTGCAGTTCCTTTGTTTGTATGGACACGAGTACACAAAGTCCTGTATGAGAAAAATATAAGTTTTTATAGCTTAACACAAAAAACAAGGAATATCTCAAAAACAATCAACTCCACAAAAATGTATACAACATACATTGTTTGTTTTAATGTGCTCTACATTTTTGTGTGGTAAGTTTTTGTCTCTGTTCCGGTTTAGCGCTTATGCAAAATTCCGTAAAATTCACTCAGAATAAAGTAGTCTTCAGAGGCTATTCCAAGAAAATTCAAAATATACATTTTATTTGTCAAGTAAATATCTTTAATATACGATATTTTTATCAAAATCGTTAGAGCAATTTTTCATAAAATCAATATTTTCGAAAAAAGTTCCATGTGAAGGGTAGTTTGGAGTGGGGGATTTTTCTCAAAAAGATCGTGCCGCATCCAGAAGATACTAAACTTAAATACCAAGTTTGGTATTTTACCGACTTTTCGTTTTTAAGTTATCGTGTTCACAGACACACGGACACACACGGACCTTTTTCTGAAAATACTTTTTTTGGATACAGGGGACCCTAAAACATATATTTTCGGTGAAATCTCGGTACCGAATTTTTTGGTGGAGTGCAATACATTCTCTATACACTATGTACATAGTGCGTATAGAGAAAATAAAAATAGGACAATATTTGGGACAGAAAAAAGAAAAGTAAATAAGGAGAGAGCGAGAGAGAGAGAGAGAGAGAGAGAGAGAGAGAGAGAGAGTGAGACGATAGAACAGCAGAGAATAAGAAACAGGACGAGATGGAATAGATAGCACAACCTAAAGGGGGTTATACTTGTTAACAGTCAGGGAGTTACGCGGATGTTGAGCCTTAGGTGTACTCAAACCTAATTGCACATTCTGACCAGCAATATACTTTAAGTAAAAGTACATGATTTTGTAAATAATTAAAAATGTAACCTAGGTACAATAAAATTACTATTAGACTCAGTTTGAAATAGCATTTTCTCATATAAAGGATAGTTTTATGGAGAGGATTATATTGCAAATCTTGGTATAACATCTTTGGAAATTCACTATTTTCGTTTTAAATTACCTATGCTTTTCTCTCTCTCTGTCTCTCTCTCTCTCTCTCTCTCTCTCTCTCTCATGTACACGCAGAGGGAGACACACTAATAGGCATACATGGAACGTTTCATGTGCATTTATGATGAACACTTGACATGTGGAAGTGTTGGACGCAAAATACTCCTCTAGTCATCTGGTCAGTAAAGACATAATAACAGTTATAATTTACTGCGTTCATGTAGTACTCCACTAAAATAGAATCGTTATGCCACTCACACGTGCGTGATGGGTTCCTCAATCATATCGTACAGAAACTACCGAATACAAAACATTATTACTGGATAAAAATGCCAGAATAACTTCCTGGATTATTTCATCTTACCTGGGGCAGAAACAACTTGGGAGAACATACAAAACGTATTATATACAAAACAAGAAGAAATGAGGGGTGGAGTTGAAAACAAAACACGAGGATGATTCTGCAAGCCGTTGTAGAGAAGCATTCTGTTTCTCTCTTCGAGTATTAAACCATGCTTTAGTGTGTTTCTCAGACACTTGTCATCACTACTTATATAGTGATTTGTTGGCAGCAGAACTCTCACGGCTAATTTGGAATTCTGAGAATCTTGCCCGCCAAATCATGGATGGTATAACGCTCAAGTTCAGCTCCGATACTACGGCACCTTGAGGGGAAGACAGGGTGAGGATGTTTCTATAATAATTGCTACATTTTTACTTTCTCTACACGTACTATGTGCATAGTGTATAGAGAAGGTATTGCATTCCACCAAAAAATTATCCCCCTGAAAACATAAAAAGCATTTTTACAAAACGGTCCGTGTGTGTGTGCGTGTGTGCGCGCCTGTGGACAGCACAGCTCAAAAACGAAAAGACCGTTAAACACCAAACTTGGTACTTAAATTTGGTATCTTCCAAGGATGCGACATGAAGATTTTCAAGAAAATCCCCCCACCACCAACTACCCTTTACATGGATTTTTTTTTCGAAAATTCTGATTTTCTCAAAAATGGCTCTAACGATTTTGATTAAAGTATCGTATATTACAGATATTTACCTGACAAATATATCTTGAATTTTCTGGGAATAGCCTCTGAAGACTACTTTATTCTGGATGAATTTTGCGGAATTTTGCATAACTGCTAAACCGTAAGAGATGGACAAAAACTTACCACACAAAACATGTAGAGCACATTAAAACACACAATTTATTTTATATATTTCTTTCGTGGAGTTGATCGGGTTTGAGATATTCCTTGTTTTTTGGTTTCAGCTTTGAAACATTTAACTTTTCTCATACAGGAATTTGTTAACCCCTGTCCATACAAACAAAGCAACTTCAGTCACATAGCAACCGGCTTTTGACCATCACTTTAACATATGGTACTCCCTTATTTCGCTTCTTCTTACAAGGAAGTAGATAATGAGTATTTCTGCTAAATTTTGTCTATTAGCAAGAAATAAAGAGAAGCATAAGCTTTTTAACAATAACTTGTTGCAGAGATGTAGAGAAAGTCACGTGAATGGATCACATCAGATTTTTACAAAAAGGTCAGTGTGTGTGTGCGTGTGTGTGTCTGTGTTACAGCATAGCTCAAAAACGAAAAGTCCGTTAAAAACCAAATTTGGTATTTAGGTTTGGTATCTTCCAAGGATGCGACACGATGATTTTCAAGAAAATCTCCCCACCCCTAACTACCCTTTACAAGGAACTTTTTTTTTCCAAAATACTGATTTTCTAAAAAATGGCTCTAAAGATTTTGATTAAAATATCGTATATTACAGATATTTACCTCACAGATAAAATGTATATCTTGAATTTTCTGGGAATAGCCTCTGAATACTACTTTATTCTGGATGAATTTTACGGAATTTTGCATATCTGCTAAACCGTAAGAGATGGATAAAAACTTTCTACCCAGAAAACGTAGAGCACATTAAAACACACAAGTTATGTTACATAAGAACTATAGCTTTCCTGGCGACGTGTTAATTCAAAATCTTCTCGGGCTTCTAGCCAGGTAATAACTTGGCTTGACACCAACGTTTCGAAGAAGTGCATCTTCCTCGTCTTCAGGGTGAACTGATGGTTTGAGCTTGCGGAGACTGGTATTTATAAGAGCTGGGATGAAGCTAACATCTGATTGGTTCAGGCCATAATATCTCGCGAACCAATCAGATGTTAGCTTCATCCCAGCTCTTATAAATACCAGTCTCCGCAAGCTCAAACCATCAGTTCACCCTGAAGACGAGGAAGATGCACTTCTTCGAAACGTTGGTGTCAAGCCAAGTTATTACCTGGCTAGAAGCCCGAGAAGATTTTGAATTAAGTTATGTTACATACATTTTTTTCGTGGAGCTCATCGTTTTTAAGGTATTCGTTGTTTATGGTTTCAGCTTTGAAAAGCTTATGCTTTTCTCATACAATAATTTGTCAACTCCTGTCCATACAAACAAAGGAACTTCGTAACATAGCAACCAGCTTTCGACTATCAGTTTAACCTATGGTTTGCCTTATTTTGCTTCGACTTACAAGGTAGCAAAAAATAAAACTATTTCTGCTAATTTTTTCTCGATTAGCATGAAGTAGAAGCATAAGCTTTTTAACAACAATTTATCCCAGAGATGCACTACATACCTAACGGCAGAGGTAGCGCGTGCATTAGCGACGTCAAACATCAGATCAGCCTGACTGGAATTCTTTTTACAGTTTTCGTCGGTCGCAATAATGTATTGCTAAAAGTAACCCTATTGTAATTTGAACTGCTAAACATAACCCTAACAGAGAACAAAAATAGAGAATACTGGGTTGGCTAATTTGATTTGATTTTCTATTATCTCTTTCATCACTACATTTTATTCTGTTCTTCACTGCCATACCAGACATTGGAACAATCAGCTGATATGCTATGACAGTATTTGCTGGAAACTTCTCGGAGAAGCAAGTCTTACAAATAAGAGCGTAATCCGTTAAAGAAGAAATGCTGAAAGTAAATAAATAAAATAATAGGATTAAAAGTAGAATTTCAACATAAATTCAAAACTAAAATTTCTTTTAAGGTAAATAAATAAAATTATAAAGAGGAGTTTAAACAAATGTTCACGAGCGTCTGTGAGCAGCGTAACTCAAAGATGAAATATCAGTTAATCACCATACTTGGTATGAACACCTTCAAGAAAATCTCACCCAGATCAAACCAACCCTTACATTTTTATCAAAAACATCATTTTAAAAATCTGATGTGTTCCATTCATTCACATGACTTTCTCTACAACTCTCCACAGGTTAAAGTGATAGTCGAAAGCTGGATGCTATGTGACTGATGTTCCTTTGTTTGTATGGACGCGAGTTCACAAAGTCCTGTATGAGAAAAGTATATTTTTTATAGCTGAAACCAAAAACAAGGAACATCTCAAAAACAATCAACTCCACGAAAAAAATGTATATAACATAAATTGTGTGTTTTAAAGTGCTCTACATTTATTGTGTGGTAAGTTTTTGTCCATCTCTGACGGTTTAACAGTTATGCAAAATCCCGTAAAATTGACCCAGAATAAATTAGTCTTCAGAGGCTATTCCCAGCAAATTCAAAATATAAATTTTATTTGTCAGGTAAACACCCTTAATATACCACATTTTAATCAAAATCGTGAGAGCCATTTTTTAGAAAATCAAAACTTTCGAAGTTCCATGTAAAGGGTAGTTTGGGGTGGAGGGATTTTTCTACAAATCTTCGTGTCGCATCCCTGGAAGATCGCATCCCTGGAAGATACTAAACTTAAATACCAAGTTTGGTATTTCACCGACTTTGCTTTTGAGTTATCATGTTTACAGACACACGGACACACGGACACACAAAAACACACGGACCTTTTTCTGAAAATACTTTTTTTGGGCACAGGGGACCCTAAAACATATATTTCCGGTGAAATCTCGGTATCGAATTTTTGGTGGAGTGCAATACCTTCTCTATACACTATGTACATAGTGCGTATAGAGAAAGTAAAAAGTTGGAGTATGGTGTGCTGTAAATATTCGAAGAATATACCAGTAGGTATTTGCTGCAAAATTTATAAATTATAGAATGTTAAACAAACTTCCCATATATGTATTGGACGTATATAAATTTCAACAGAAATTAATTTCCAACAAGACCGATGCTCAGAGAGACTTCAAAGTATGTGCAAGAAGCACATATGTTATTATTATGGAACGAAACATAGACGCTCTTCGGGACCTCTGGGGTTCATATTTGTGAGAAATTCTAGAAACTCGGTTTACAGTTAAGAAGCAAGAAAATATAAATTTTAGCTAACGATTTTCTAGTAATTTGAAGGTTTACAAGATGTTTTCATCATTATCCAGAAATAAAGGCAGACGTTGCAACCTACGGTCACCGTTCTCTGAAATTTTACCACTTATTTCTAAAATACCGGAGGTTATGAATAGAAGTCTTGATTAACGCAGAATGCTGAAGGTAGA
This sequence comes from Hymenopus coronatus, assembly GCA_030762935.1. NCBI lineage: Eukaryota > Metazoa > Arthropoda > Insecta > Mantodea > Hymenopodidae > Hymenopus > Hymenopus coronatus. The sequence goes on from CM060889.1 coordinate 28,276,256, forward strand.
GTTGAAAATATAAATTAACGACAGTTACGAACTGCTACCATACTGCTACAGTAGGCTTTGACAACAGTAAATCGCGGGTTTTAAAGAATGTGGAAGGTATTGTTGCTGCCCTATGACCCACTTGCCTTCGTGTTGTGTAAGGCCACAAACTTTTTTGACAAGACACAATAGTTGGATATTTAACTTTTATCTTATTGTACTTTGTGTTATATCTGCATTTAGCATTGCTAAATGTTTAGTTTGATTAGTAATGTGCGATGAAAAGCTATATTACTTTAATAAGTATATGAAGGAATACACAGACTCTAGAAGTGAACATTTGAGCCTATCCAATTAATGTATTTGAAAATTCAGCCACATACTTTTGAAAGTAATATAATGGAATTCATAATACAAAATCTGATGTGTACCATTCACATGACTTTCTCTACATCTCTGCAACAAATTTTAGTTAAAAAGCTTATGCTTCTATTTACTTCATGCTAATCGAGAAACATTAGCCGAAATAATCTTATTATTTGCTTGCTTGTAAGTAGAAGCGAAATGAGAGAATTCCATATGTTAAAATGATAGCCAAAAGCTGGTTGCTATGTAACTGAAGTTCCTTTGTTTGTATTGGCAGCAGTCAATAAATTCCTGTATGAGAAACTGCATTTTTCAAAGCAGAAACGAAAAACTAAAAATATCTTTAAAATGATCAACTCCACGAAAAAAATGTACATGACATAAATTGAGTGTTTTAGCGTGCTCTACATTCTTCATGTAGTAAGCTTTTGTCCATCTCTTACGGTTTAGCAGTTATGCTCAATTCCGTAAAATCCATCCAAAATAAAGTAGTCTTCAGAGGACATTCCCATAAAATTCAAGATATGCATTTTATTTGTCATTTAAATATCTTTAATATACGATATTTTAATCAAAATTGTTAGAGCCATTTTTAAGAAAATCAAAATTTTCGAAACTTTTTTCCATGTAAAGGGTAGTTTGTGGTGGGGAGATTTTTCTCAAAATCTTCGTGTCGCATCCATGAAAGATGCCAAACTTAAATACCAAGTTTAGTATTTTACCGACTTTTCGTTTTTGAGTTATCGTGTTCATAGGGACACTGACACACGGACACATGGACACATGCGCACTTTCTGAAAATACTTTTTTTGGATACAGGGGACCCTAAAACATATATTTCCGGTGAAATCTCGGTATCGAATTTTTTGGTGGAGTGCAATACATTCTCTATACACTATGTACATAGTGCGTATAGAGAAAGTAAAAATGTGATGTGTTACATTCACAAATATACTTTTACAAAAGATTATTCTTCTTTCTATACCATGCTAATCGAGATAAGCATTAGCAGATTGTTCTTATTACTTAGTTCCTTATAAGTAGAAGGCAACTTAAGGAATGCGCTCTGGTAAAGTAATAGTAAAATATTCTAAAAGCTGTCGCTATGCGATTGCTATTGCAAATCGCTTCTTTCCTGTCTGAGAAACTATGAGTACTTAACAATTGAAACCAATAACAAGGAATATCTTGGAAACAGTTACCTCCACAACAAAAAAGTAAAGGACATAAATTGTGTGTCTTGACGAATCTAGATTTTTTGTGCATTAAGTTTTTATCTAGCTCTTACTGTTTAGCAGTTAAGCAAAATTCGGCAAAATTCATCAAGAATAAGGAGATCTTCAGAGGTTATTCCCAAGAAATTTAAAATATACACTTTATTTGTCACATAAATATCTTTCAATATACAATATATTAACCAAAACCGTTAGAGCCATTTTTGAGAAAATCAAAATTCTCGAAGATACTTCCCTGTCGCATCCTTGAAGGATACTGAACTTAAATACACACAGACACACACACTTTTTGTATTCAGGGGGTCCCAAAATATGTATTTCCTAGGAAATCTCGGTATCGAATTTTTGGTTGCAATTCAATACCTTTTCTATACACTAGGTACATAGTTTGTGTAGAAAAAGTAAAAACAAGAGTTTGTGAGAGTATGAATATAAACGATAGTTGGTAGCGGAAATCATGTGAATGCAACCCATCATATTTTCCTCTGTGCTAACCCATTATTGAACTGATGACAAAAGATGGTTTCTTTGTTATTTTCTGAGAGCTATTGAAAGTAGTGTGATTGTCTTTGAGCCATGCAATATTTATATTGTAACACAGAAAGTTGCAAATCGAATGAAAAGGAAGATGAACGTCATGTAACTTGGGGATATCCGGAGGAAGAAGCGCGTGTATCGACTTTTCCAACTCGCGTTGTTAACGTAATTTTGTGTGAGCGGGAATAAAGTGCTGTCACATCTGGCAACACACTTGAGTCTCATGTAGTGCCACATCGAAATTCAATGCGAAGCTGAGTTCCATAAATTTGAGAGGAATGGAGAAGAGGCCACGTTATTGCAGTCAAGCCCGCCATTCTTTTCCGTTTTTTACTTTCTCTTGCCCCGTATGTACAATGTACATAGGGATAGAGAAGTATTGCATCCCACCCAAAAATTCGATGTCGAGATTTCACCGGAAATACATGTTTTAGGACCCCCTGAATTAAAAAAAGCATTTCCAGAAAAAGGTCCGTGTGTGTGTATCCGTGAACACGATAACTCAAAAACGAAAAGTAGCTAAAATGCCAAACTTGGTATTTAAGTTCACTGCCTTCCAGGAATGCGACACGAAGGTTTTAAGAAAAATCACCCCACCCCAAACTACCCTTTACATGGAACTTTTTTCGAAAATTTTGATTTTCTTAAAAATGGCTGTAACGATTTTGATTAAAATATCGTATATTAAAGATATTTATCTGACAAATAAAATTTATATCTTGAATTTTCTGGGAATAGCTTCTAAAGAATTTTGAATGAAATTTGCTTAATTTGGCATAACTAATAAACCGTAAGAGAAAGACAAAAAATTATTAACAAAAAATGTAGGCCTTGTTAAAATACACAATTTACGTCATATACCTTTTTTTCGTGGAGCTTACCGTTTTCGAGGTATTTATTATCATTAGCTGCAGTTGTGGAGTGTCTCGGACGGGAGTGTCCGTTTTTCTTTTGTTCTACTCCTAGCCAAGAAAAGCAGCGATTTGTAATGACAATCGCATAATGACAGATTTTTAAAACATTTGACTATTGATTTAGCCTAGTGTATTCCCTCATTTTCTTCCTACTTATAAGGAACTAAGTAATAAGAATATTGTGCTGAATACCTCGATTAACAAGGTACAGAAAGAAGAATAACCTTATGTAAGAAGTTTGTAGAGCGGCTAGAGAAAGTCATGTGAGTGTAACACATAAGATTTTTACATTCTCTATACGTACTATATACATAGTGTCATTCTATCAGATCCCTTGAGTGACTGATCCTACAGCTTTCTAAAACGGCGTGATGTCCAGAAGATATTAATGCTCTTTTAATTATGTCATTCAGCGCAACAGGTACAGCAATTCGACCACTACTCTTAACACACCTAAGAGTGTGGTAGCCAAAAGGGTCCACAACATCTCCGCACATACATTTGTGAACTTGGTAGATTCTACAACCAAGACCTATTGCTGTTCTGAAATATCTGCTGTCCATTATCAAACAAAATTACAAATACTCTGTGGGGGGAAAAAACGTTCAGCATTCGTGTTTTAGAAAATATGTATATAGGGTTAGATCACTTGTCTCTCACCTAGGCGGCTCGAGTTTGACCCCAGGGTACCCCATGTGAGATTTGTGGTGAACGAAGCGGCGTTTTCCACAGGTTTTTCGGTTTCCCCAGCCAATCATTCCCCCAATTGCTCCAGAATCATCGTTTCTTTCATCCCTAACACCGTCGTCTCATAGCATTTCCTCACTTTCATGTCAGGAATTGGGCCGATCACCTATCCTGGCTTCTCTGTACTCCAGAGTCCGTGCCCCTCAAAAGCCATCTGACCCCAGGAGCTGGCTTGTAAGTCCTGAGGGGGTGTAAGTCCTACATACAAGGAGGATAAAGAGAGAAAGAACTAAAGTGTGATGGTAGAGTGTCAGCCTCACATTCAAAAGGTCGTGAGTTCAAATCTTGCTTAGGATGAGTTACCCGGATAAGGTTTTTTGCGGGGTTTTCCCTTATTATGAGAAAACGAATGTAGACTTTAGACCCCAAGATCATTTGAGTATCATTTCAGCAATTTCATTCATCGCCCGAAATGATTAACCAGGTTAAAGGACGTTAAACTACCAAAAAAACAAAAAACAAAACAAAGCATTAACATTTAAACTCGGGAGATGATCATTTTAAAGAATTGCAATGTTTTATTAAAAGTGGTATCTTGTGTATGTACTGTGACGCAGACAGAATCGCATTATGGATTTCTCTGGAGTAAGTAAGACAAGATAGAGAGACTATAATTTTATGAAAGCTCAGGTTTAGCAGCATGCCTGAGCTTCTTTTTCTAATTCATGAGCATTTAAAACTCCCAGGTTTCATAAATGAATATAGACAATGCTGAAAAGCGTTTTCGTATAAAAGTTTCTGCACGTGCAACGCACAGTTTTACCTTTACTTCTTGCTTCATTGAGCGACATGAGCAATTTCACGTAGCTCGGTCGGTAGAGCACCTACCTATTAAAAAGAAGGAAAAAAGAAACTCAATGACAACCGTAACCGAATTATCATCATTGTCAAGGCAATATGTTCCAAAGGTAAATGCCGCTGATATTGACCGCGGAGTTAAAAGTGCGGCCTAAAATGGAACGAAAAAGGATTAAATTTGTAGCAGACGAAATTTAGAGTACATTTTTTTCGACAAAACAAATCCTCATGCAGATCATTTGAAATATTAGTTTTGACATCATACATAGAGAAGATTTAGGTAATCGAGGCAGATACTCTACCATCACACTACCCAATTTATTTAGTTATTTCTCTCTTTATCCTCCAGCTCCTGGGGTCAGATGCCTTTTGAGGGACAGAGGCTCTGGAGTACAGAGAAGCCAGGATAGGTGATCAGCCCAATTCCTGACATGAAAGTGAGGAAATGCTATGAAAGAAACGATGATTCTGGAGCAATTGCGGGAATATTTGGCTGGGGAAACCGAAAAACCTGTGGAAAACGCCGCTTCGTTCACCACAAATCTCACATGGGGTACCCTAGGGTCAAACTCAAGCCACCTAGGTGAGAGGCAAATGATCTAACCCTATATACATATTTTCTAAAACACGAAAACTGAACGTCCCCCCTCAGAGTATTTGTAATTTTGTTGTATTAACTAATCAATAAATCACTATAATTTGGTTTTATTTGGCTTTAAGAAAGCGAAATCAGCTACAAGATGATGCTCTACACGAAAAAGAAGCAAGTTCGTGGCTATATGCAATACCTTCTCCTAATATGGGAATCCTAATGGACAGCAGATATTTCAGAACAGCAATAGGTCTTGGTTGTAAAATCTACCAAGTTCACAAATGTATTTGCGGAGATGTTGTGGACTTTTTTTAGCTACCACGCTGTTAGGTGTGTTAAGAGTAGTGGTCGAATTGCTATACATGTACCGCTGAATGACACAATTAAAAGAGCATTAATATCTTCTGGCCATCACACCGTTTTAGAAAGCTGTAGGATTAGTCACTCAAGGGATCTGATAGAATGACCTTACTTCCATGCAGCAGAGGGAAATCGCTTATATGGGATGCAACATGTGTCGATACTCTAATCAACAACAGACAGACGTATAAGCTGTGCTCAAAAAACAACCTACATATGAGCATCTGCTTCATAACTATACATTTGTTATTTTTGCCGTCTAAACACTTGTTTACTGCAGTAAGGAAAAACTTGGTGTCTATTTCAGGGAATCATCACTGCTCTAGTTTCCTACGTCAGCGCATTGGTTTGGCAAATCAACGTGGTAATGCTTTTAGGGAGCTTTCCAGAGTCTGCTTCCACTGTCGAAATTTTTTTTCTTTAATTTACATTGCTAGCATTCATAAATTTCTTATAGATTAGTATTTCTTTCTTTGATATTATAAACCTTTTAGATTCTGTAAATAGTTTGCCTAATGTTTGTAAAGATATACATTTCTATTTTGTGTTGAAATGGAAATGGAGTCTTATTTATGGACGCTCTTTAGCTAATGTGATTCTCAGCGTCCCATTCTATATTGGGCGTGAAAAACCGTTAAATTTTGCACGGAAGCCTCTCTATCAGGCTTGAGGTTCTTTTACGTCACGGGACCAACGGTTTTTCTTCCCTTCCGAAGGCAGCCATACTAAGGATACTTAATTTTGTGTTACTATCATAGAGGAGTTTTCACTTATTTCTGTATTGTTGTATTTGTGTATTAAAATAGCAACACTTATGTAAATAGCGTATGACACTGCAGGGGATGGTTATAAAATAAAATAAAAACACAAACAATAACAAACTGATTCTGGAGCAACTTTTTGGAAATGAAATACTCATGTTTCAGTGAAAAAGGAATAAGCTTGAACAGGATCTCAATGTTGCATGCGCATGGTTAAGACAAACCATGTTAGCGTCTCGAGTTTTCAGGTTAAATGGTGTGTAGAGTCTTTGTGCCTGAAGTGGACGACGAAGCAGAGCTTCCGCCCCCTGGTTTGTAATAAACTCATAACTTTGTGTTGAATTTCTTGTAAGTATGGCTAACCGTTGTGCCATTATCACTGAAGGGGTCAGCCTACAAAAGAGGAATGAAGGAGTGAATCCCACAACAGAAGCGGAGGTAATGAGCTATGTCGTAAACCTAACCGCAGAGAGCGCCTACAAGCTCTGCAACTTCTCCAGCACGACCGCTATGTCAGTCTTTTACTCAAGGTTCTGCAGGCGCGAGTCTAACTGGTGTGCTATAAGTTTAGTTATAACTCCTATTTTGTAATTCCTGCTGAAAACAACTGTCCTAAATAAAGTATCACTAGTCTGCGAATAAGGAGCGTTTAACTGCCTTGTTTATTATACCTCTAGTGTATAACATCATCTTTGTAAGAATAAGGCCTCTGGGCTGTCTAATTTTCCCAATGCTCTTGCCATCTCTTCTTCAGTCTCTCTTCTACCTTCACGCTGATAGCGATTCAGAAAGGCTGCGATTTGTTCAGTATGCATTCGAAATTGGTGAGCTTTCTAATTATTTTATACCATTCTGTTTTAATTAAGTTATATATATACACTTATCTATCACATATTTAAATAGTTATACCAATTATGAATAAATTAAGATAAAACAGCAAATGTATTGGGATGAAATACGGGGAAGAGCTGAGCTAATATAAATAAAATATAATAGAGCAAATTTAATATAAAATCTACATAACATAATAAATAATGATTGGTATGTATTATAGAAGAAATGTCATGCAAAATACATTGGTCTCGTCCGCCTGCTAGAAACAAGAATTAGCAAACAAGCTTTGAAACCCAAGAGGTTGGAAAACGGTAGACACATTGTGATACTTGCCAATTAGTAGAAAAAAGATAGCAGTGGGTTCAGTTCATGGAAGTGTCAGCATAGGGAGCTGCCTAAAATAAAAACATCTAAAAGGCAGAATTCGACATGTACGAAAGAGATGGACGCCACTAAAATCCAAACTTATCTCTGAGAAAGAGTAAAAGTTCTTACTCTCTCAAGCACGATGTAAAATGAATATAGGAAGTAGAGAAGGTATTATATTTCACCAAAAATCGATATCGAGATTTCATCGGAAATACATCTATTGTTACCCGAATCCAAGAAAAGCATTTGTTTCTGTATGTGTGTGTATGTGTGAGTATGTGTGTATGTGTGTATGTGTGAGTATGTGTGTATGTGTGTATGTGTGAGTATGTGTATGTATGTGTATGTATGTGTATGTATGTGTATGTGTGTATGTGTGTATGTGTATGTATGTGTGTATGTGTATGTATGTGTATGTGTGTATGTATGTGTGTATGTATGTGTGTATGTGGGTGTGTATGTGGGTGTGTATGTGTGTGTATGTATGTGTGTATGTGTATGTATGTGTGTATGTGTGTGTATGTGTGTGTATGTGGGTATGTGTGTATGTATGTGTATGTGTGTATGTGTGTATGTGGGTATGTGTATGTGGGTATGTGTATGTATGTGTATGTGGACAACATAACTTAAAAACGAAAAGTCAGCTACTTACCAAACTTGCTATTTAGGTGTCCAGGGATGCGACCCTAACTACCTTTTACTTGGAATGTTTTTAAAAATTTTCCATTTTCTAAAAATAACACTGACAAAGTATATTAAAGACGTTCACATGGCAAATAACACGCATTTCCTGAGTTTTCGGGGAAATAGCTCATTGAATCGTTTTAAATCTGAACGACATTTGCATAACTGGTAAGCCGCAGAAATTTACTACTCAAAAAAAGTAGCTGTCATTAAAACATTTAATTTGTCATACTGTTTTAAACTAACGATTTCAGAGCTATTGCTTGTTATTGGGCTCAACTGTAAATACTTCAACTTTTCCCAAATGGGAAGTCCTCGTCCGTTTCATATCTCTAATGTTTTACTCCTGGTTATTAACAGATAAGAAAATTTTAATGTTAATCGCATTTCGCCAGATTTTAAACCATTTGACTATCACTTTAGCCCAATATACCATTTCTGGATAATATTATGTAGGTAAGAGAATAATTCTTTGCGAAATATTTTGATTGTAAAATGTATAGAGAAATCCATGTGAATGGAGCACATCCGATTTTTTATACCTCTCATCTAACACTATTGTCACTGCTAATCAAAAGATGTGTTACAAACATTGGCGAGAAATATCAAGGGGTTTTAGTATGACCAGAACATAGAACACCCCGAATCTGATCCTATCTGCGTAAACTCCAACTGCGTAAACTGCCACAACTTTGAAGGATGGTGGAAATGGTTGCGTGAAACTGAGAGCTTTCCCCCTTAAACATACTCAGATGGCGGGATTTTGAAATCAGTTTAACATATAATTCAGGAAAGTTGCTGCTAATTACATCGCTAATTCAGTAATAAAATAACGGCTAAAGTTAAAACGCGAGGTTATTACGACTTGCAGTCACCCAAACAGTCTCTTAAATAGAAAAAGATAAGAATAAGGATTCACAACTTCTGTAAGAACAGGCGAGTGTGTAGCCAGACGAGCATCGAACCAAGGATACCCAGATAACACACGCATAGATAGCCAGAAATCCATTCTTGTAGATATCTCTATAGAGAAATTTGCTTTCTGCTGTCTGTATATTACTTGTATCTCCTTCATATATTATTAAGGTTTCATACCCTAATATTAATATTGGTACAGTTATTATCTTTAGTATTTTAAGTTTGTATTTTTTCGGTTTTATTTTGAAGAGTTCTATTTGATTTAATCGGTCGTCTCCTTAGCGCGGTGGTAGCGCAGCTGCCTACCAAGCGCGAGACCTGGGTTCGATCCCCAGTACCGGCGTGGGGATTTTTCCCCCGCTAGGAGACCTGGACCGGTGTGCACTCAGCCTCGTGAGGTCCCTGGGGGGCCAATTGAGGAGCTACTTGATGGAGAAGTAGCGGCTCCAGGTCGCGAGGACCGCATTAACCGGCCGGGAGGGGCTCGAGGCGCTGACCACGTCTCACCCTCCAATACTGCACCCCATCCATGACGTCTGTAGTGGACCGAGATGGGGGACGCAGCGGCTGGGCGGTAGGCCAAGGCTCCCCGTGAGCTGTCGTGCCATGGAGTAAAAAATTTGATTTAATCGTCCTGGGGTAGCATCAGATTTTACCCCAATACTGGGAATTGTTTATGAATGGATTACGTCTTCGGATGCACTTAGAATTCATGTTAATACCTTTATTGGTAACGTTGTTTAACTATCAACTTCAAGTACTCGAATATTATAAGGATCTAATTCATTTTGGGGAATTAAGTAGGAATCAAATTCCACTAGTTGATTTCAGTTTAATGTCCCTTTGTATATTATATTTTATTTTATATACCAAACAAACAGTATATCGTGTTTCTATTTAGTATTTCACATTCTATTATTGTCTGCACTTGACCACAGGTTATTAGCCACAATTTCCGATGTACTTATAGATATTTTCAACTTACCTTTATTGTTTTTCAATTTGACTTAGCTTATATATTGAAAGTGAAATTTCCATAAATTATATTTTGAGGACTCTCGATTAAAATAAAATCTTTGGAAACTACTCTGTTTGTATTTTATATGGCGTGTGAGTGAGTGTGCGTACGCGCGTGCAAAGTGACAAATGAAAGGGAGCACAAATATAAGGGCCATAGACAATGACTTCTTGCACTCCGTTAGTACACCCCCCTGAAATCGACGTTTAGCCACTTTGTCATCAGGTGCTGGTCAATACTAACGACAGAATCAATGATAGTAGAAATTCAATGAGTGTTTTGAACACCACACTTAGATAATGTGTGGCAAAAATATCAGGGAATTTCCCCAAATGTGAGTAAATTTTAATTTAGAAGTTGAAAATGTATTCTTTATTGGAAGAACGCAGAAGAATAAAGCAGAGTAAATTACTGTCAATTCAGTCGATTGTGTTTTTCCCCCAAATTAAGGGTTACGAGAAATCCGATTACAATGTTTTGAGACTGAGCTACTGCTATTATAAATTAAACATGTTTTGAATTTCTATAAATCCTATTCAGACTTAAACCAGATTTGATCCTCCGGTCATCCAATTGATTTATTTCTGAGCGCTAGTCCTCTCGATGGAAGCTCTATGGATATTATCTCTCGATCACTTGGAAGCTCTATGGATATTATCTCTCGATCACTTGGAAGCTCTATGGATATTATCTCTCGATCACTTGGAAGCTCTATGGATATTATCTCTCGATCACTTGGAAGCTCTATGGATATTATCTCTCGATCACTTGGAAGCTCTATGGATATTATCTCTCGATCACTTGGAAGCTCTATGGATATTCTCTCGATCACTTGGAAGCTCTATAGATATTATCTCTCGATCACTTGGAAGCTCTATGGATATTATCTCTCGATCACTTGGAAGCTCTATGGATATTATCTCTCGATCACTTGGAAGCTCTATGGATATTATCTCTCGATCACTTGGAAGCTCTATGGATATTATCTCTCGATCACTTGGAAGCTCTATGGATATTATCTCTCGATCACTTGGAAGCTCTATGGATATTATCTCTCGATCACTTGGAAGCTCAATGGATATTATCTCTCGATCATTTGGAAGCTCTATGGATATTATCTCTCGATCACTTGGAAGCTCTATGGATATTATCTCTCGATCACTTGGAAGCTCTATGGATATTATCTCTCGATCACTTGGAAGCTCTATGGATATTATCTCTCGATCACTTGGAAGCTCTATGGATATTATCTCTCGATCACTTGGAAGCTCTATGGATATTATCTCTCGATCACTTGGAAGCTCTATGGATATTATCTCTCGATCACTTGGAAGCTCTATGGATATTATCTCTAGTAACATATATCTGTGTTAATTATTGTTTCGCAATGTTATTACATAAGTTATCTGAATTTTCTTTGAATTGTGCAGCATTTAATTATAAATGCGGATTAAGCAAAAGGATGAATAAGTATGCTACCATAAGGCAGAAGCTTGTACGGTGTTTTCATGATATTTCAATGAAGAATACCTTGTGGTTATATTAACTGTAGCAAACATGCAATAACTTAACAGATTGATACCATAATGTGTTGTACTCATTTTGAAATAGTATTATCAAATATGATTTCCCTTCTAAGCTCATAAAACAGTTTTATATTAGTTGCATTGCAACTTAATTGTCGTTACTACTATTATTATTCGTAAATATTTTTATATTATCAATAGAAACAAAGATAAAATAGACTTCTCCAGTGATCTCTTTGTAGACAAGCTGCTACTAGAATATGATCTTGAACGTCATCTAGTAAAGCGGAAACTTAAGTGAACTATATTTTTGCATCTGACTTTGAGATTAACTCAAAAAAGTACTCTGCCACGTTTGTCCAGTTAACCAGGAGGTTGATATTTTATTAATATTTTATTACCAAACGATGCAATTTGTCACATCCAACCGTATTTGCATTGAACAGCAGGTTTACAACGGTTTGATCTTTTAACTTGCACTCTTTTGGATTACTCGATTTTGAAGTGCTTTCTCCTACCTTAAAAATGAAAAACGCTCACATCAACATGATCGCTGTGAATTTTCACTGGAGTGACAATTTCTGCTGTCATGAGCTATACGACGGTTCGTCGCGCAAATTTCAATGACATATGTTCTGCACAGAATCGCATTTAAAGCGGAAGTCGCTGGACAGCTGACAGATTTCAAACATCCCATCGTGAATCAGTTCCAAGAAGCTAAGTTTGTAGTTCCATAACCAACATTACTGTCACAGCCTACCCGGTAAAAGTATAATAAGTACAAAAGCAAAAAGTTTAAGCGTATTTATTAAGTTTATTACATAATGTGGTATAAGTATATATGCCTCATATAGAGAAATACAAAATTTATTTTAAAGATTTACTCAATGCTAAATATTTATAATTCATTATTGTTCTCCATTTAATTTTCTAAGGACGTATGCTTTTGTCATACATTTCTTGTGTTTGTTATTTGCCAACAACATTATTGTTTATGTATTCATTGCATTCCAATGTATTGTAGCGGGTTTATAATGGACAAGAAAATCTAAAAACAATAATTAATTATCGAGAAATTAATTACGACATGTGGAATGACACGTAATCCTCCTTCCCTCTTAACGATCCTTTATGGAGAGGGGTTTATATAGTAAGATAATATTCGAAGCGTCCGTCTCGTACCATCTGTTTCGCCTGCTCTTCTTCTCGCTTTCATCGCTTACCGTGGCTCTTCATGCACGTTGATCAAATTATATGTAGCTACTGGATCTTCTGACTGTTAGCACATTCATTCTACAATTGCATTTAAAGAGTACTGTGCAACTGTCAGCTTGACTACCTCCTTACTCAGGTGTTGTCAAAACATGGAATATTCAACTACTACGTAAAGAGGATGGGAAAAACTGGTGGTGATAAACGTAATAACTGTACAGAAGTGGACACTGTGGAACACACCTTCTATCACTGTACAAAATGGGATTCGCAAAGAAGTGAGGCCCAAGGGAAGTCAGGATAGCAAATGAGTGCAGATAATCTAGCAGATATCATAGAGGACAAACGAGAAGCATCAATTATTGTAATATACCAAGCAAAATCAATATTATACGTTAAAGAGAGAGGTAAAAATCCAACTGGCCTGTAGAGTTGTCTTAGTAAGAGTTTATCCCGCCGAAAAGACGACCACGACGACCACCAACACCACCACTTCTCTCATTCCGAGTTCTCAAGAATATATTTTCAAGAAGTTTCTTACAGCTTATAAATTTGTTCATAACGAGGCAGCTATTGAGGAGGCGACAACCACATTGCTGTACAGGCAGTAACGTGGAATGCATTTTTGAAATATAAATCAGAAATATGTTCCTTTTTAATAACCCTGTAAAAACCAGTACATCAATAACCAACGTTCTCTATATGACTCTTCAGTAGGTTTGGCCCAAACATTTCTAGCAGTGAAAAGAACTTACTTGTGAACTCCAGCTAGAGTAAGTTACTCAGACTGCTACATCACCGTCCATCAGCGACAGTGAATACATCAGAACGGTAAGTACATCGTTTATCAAAACAACGACGGCAATAGTCCATTCTTGAGAACTCGGGATGAGAGAAGAGTTTCAAATTTGACGCATCTTTTATGTGCATAATTTATATCTCTGCTCCATCTCTTGATTATTATTCTGTGGCTAACGTGGGTATATATGTGTGGTAACGCAAACCACTTTGCGTGTGGAGTAAGCAAACAACCTTTGCATTTCGTTGATGAAGATATGTGTCACCGTGAAAGCGAATACCTTCAGCGCTGATCATTTGCAGATTAAGCAGCGTTTCAGGAAACTGCCTCTCTGCGGGGGGTGCTTGAATTATGGATGAGACATGAGCAGTGTTACGGAGGACAAGTAGATATACGTATAAAGCCTCCAAACTCACAGCCGTTCCCCCAGAGCCATTCTCTGCCTTGCTATTAAAAATTCATAGATATTGAGCTAGCGGTGCAATCCCAGTACAAATATTCAAGAACATATCTCTTTTTGTGGTTTAGCAACTTCTTCGCACAGTTACTATAAGGCATTAAACCGAAACTTGCATAATGAATACCGCGGAAACACATTGAAGTCGGTTTAAGGACGGTGAACTATAGATGCAATTTATTTGAATCAACTACTCTGTATTTCCACCCCTAGATAGCGAATTTCTTTAATTTGCTTTCAATAAATTTAATGAAATAACGCAGAAAGCTTACATATAGGAATGTGCCTATATACTAATGCAGCCACTGTTATAATAATTGTACAATTACGTCCATAAAAAGTGGCTCACTCTCCGAGATGACAATAGCGCTTTTCTCTCCGTAAAGTTTCTACATTCAGATATCCAACTTTGACTCCAAATATCCAATATCAGTTCGCCACGTGACTGGCCTGAAAAACAATCCAATGTTTTAATCGATATGAAATGGAGTGGTTCGGATACCGCTTCTATGAAAGTTTCTCTACCTCTGGTGCAAAAGGAAAGGTGCAAGAACGACTTTCCTAATTCAGCATTCTAGAGTGAAGGTGAAGAATTATTTAGATTTGTCAAACTGAACGACAGCCACGACATTTATATGAAATCTTTCATCAGCAACATGGAGGCAACAGAACTTTTTCGCCTTTATTCCCGTTTTTTCTGTTTATACGAATAAATTGTATGTATAGTTCACGGTCTGAAACCGATTTCATGGTGGTTACAAAAAGTAAAATGTTTGCGCTGGTATTCATTAAGTTGGTTTAGTTTTATTGGTTTTATGTTAACTGCGTAACATTATTGAAGTAAAAAAAAAGGTGCTGGAGTAAAAAGACTAACTTTTTGAAAAAAATGTAAATAACATAAATTGTGTGTCTTAATGAGATATACATTTTTTGGGCACTATGTTTTTACAATTTAACAGTTTACATAAAAGCCTTGCAGAATGAAGAAGTCTTCAGAGGCTATTCTCAGAAATTTGCAAAAAGTATGTCTGTGAGCACGATAATTCAGAAATGAAAAATCGGTAAAATACCAAACTTGGTATTTAAGTTTAGTATCTTCCAAGGATGCAACATGAAAATTTTGAGAAAAATCTTCCCACCACAAACTACCCTTTAATTAGAAAAATTTTCGAGAATTTTGATTTTCTCAAAAATGGCTCGTCCCCCTGAAATTGCTAAGAGACAAGCATGTTTCATTTACAGAATGCAGCATTTACTAGCAACATACACAAGCTACAGCAGTTGTTTTGTTTTCAGGAAAGGAGGTCCTGAACCATAAGTTCCCAAACTGCAGGCTGCATCTGTCAATAAACATATTCCTGTAAATAATGTGGAAAGGTATTCCAACACACAAGCTTCGTTAGATATTACTCTACTCAGCATCTCGGAGAAGCAAGGCGTCCGATATTTTTACAGGTTCTTAGTCGTAAAAGACATATTCAACTAAACCACGAATGTGATATATATTCCTCAACATTGTATTGAGAAGGCGCTGTCAGCTCAATAACTATAATGTAATAGTAAGGCAGAGGATATTTTTGCACCTAAATTTTTTGAAGCATTGCATATTGTACTCCGCTATTGAGGGCATGTTGCATAACGATGTCCTTTAGCAGTACCACCATATTTGGAGGAGTGAAATGCCTGCCAATACAGGGGCTAGAAATTAATGCTCGAGGAACAGAGCACTTCACGCTAGAAGAATGGCCACTTGTCATTACCAACTTAATCAGAAGCGTTCTGTAATATGGTTCGGCCACATTTTATACATCTGTATCCGAAATGAACGTGGACACCATCCTCTTCAAGGCATTGTTTCCACGTTCCAATGAAATCTCAGCCATTTGCAATCATTACGGAATAAATAACTATAATGGCAGCAAGCAGTAGGAGTTGTTTTATTGTAAAGCATTCAGTACACTATTATTTTTGATGATAAGGATACAATTTAATATAATTATAACATGCGTTTACTGTTAAAGAAACTCCTGCTTATAAGAAGTAACAGCAAATGTGCTAGTAAAGCTGATATAAAGATAATACATTTCTCTTTGACCTCAATCTGACAAGAACTTTGTTTTGTACCTCCATAAATCGTTCAATTTTCCAATTGTTCTACATTGATATATGTACATTTCATTTTTGTCTCGTATGGTTTTGAATTTCTTTGTCTGTTGGAAATATACGAGGTACGTCCAGAAAGTAAGTTCCGTTTCAATGTATCTCCGCTGCAGCGCTGCGATCGCAGTTCCGCACATGCGCGGTAGACGCTCTGTATCAAGGAGAAGAAACGTGCGCCATTTTGAGATCGCTGTCAGCCACATACGCTTTGTTGTGCTTGTTTACAATGTCGGTGTTGATTGAAAATCCCGCCGCTTGTGAAATCAGATCTGTGATTCGTTTTCTGAATGCTAGGAAAGTGAAACCAATTGAAATTTATCGGCAAATTTGCGAAGTTTACGGACAAAGTGCGATGAGTGATTCAATGGTGAGAAGATGGGTCCGACAGTTCAATGAAGGACGTAGTGAAGTGCACGATGAAGAACGAAGTGGGCGTCCATCTTTGGTTACAGAAGAACTGGTTCACGCGATTGATGGCAAGATCCAGGATAACCGCAAGTTTACAATTAGTGCTCACGATCACTAGTACATGAAATTGTTACCGAAAAACTGAAATTTCGTAAACTTTGCTCACGTTGGGTACAGGCGGCAAACTTCTATGAAGAAGGTATACAAAATCTTGTGCCACACTATGACAAATGCCTGCAAAATTTCGTCAGTTATGTGGAAAAGTAGTTTAAGAGTTGTAGAATGTTGTGCAATAAATAGTTATTCTATATCTGTACACAATTTAATTTTATTACCAAACGGAACTTACTTTTTGGACGTACCTCGTATTACCACAAGTTGCATTGTCTTGTAAAAAGTATAAACTCAAAGAGTGTGGGAGAGTTTAACACAGTGAGGTTAATACTTTAAAGATGGGTTTACATGTTTCCACCTCCTATTGTTCTTAGCTATGTGAACTGCCCCAGCGCAATTACAAAAGGCAAAAGCAAAATACACATTTCTCATTGTTTCAAGATTTAAACTTATATTCTTCTTGAATACGATTTTTCAAGATCTGTAGATCCCTTACCTTGTATTTGTATGCTCTGTCAATCCAACTGTTAGAAAAGTATGGTTGAGGAATGCTTGATGATGGCGTGAAACACAGCAGTGTGAATATGCCATTCTGCTTCAAAAATTACAGAAACTGATCCAAAATATCTACATAAGTGTTGGTTTAAAATTTGCTTTTGAAAATCCAAGCCACATGTTTAGCATTGGCGAGTCCCTCTACTGTTCAAAAGTTGACGAAAATTGTACTTATTCTTTAACCTTACCACAAATTTATAATTTGATGATGTTCGTAAGCCTGAATATCTGAAAGGATTTTAGTGTTTAGTTACATAACAAGGTGTCTTTCGAGCTCCATATTTTTGTTGCAGTCTGGTATGCAATATATTATAGCGATATAGGAGTAAACTGGTTATATTGGGTCACTTAACTTCCACACATAGGTAACTTACTTTTATAAGCATACAGCAAACGATAATACTTGACATCTTTTCTAAAACTTTAAACTTATACTCAACATTTTAACACACAATTAAATAAAAATTAAAAATGTGTAAGTTTTAAAATAAAAATCTGATGTGTTCCATCTACATGATTTTCTCTACATTTCTGCAACAAATTATTGTTAAAAAACTTATGCTGCTATTTACTTCAGCTAATCGAGAAAAGATTAGCAGAAATAGTCTTATTACTTGCTTCCTTGTAAGTAGAAGCGAACTAAGGGAGTATCATAGGTTAAAGTGATCTTCAAAAACTGGTTTGTATGTGACTAAAGTTCGTTTGTTTGTATGGACAGGAGTTCAAATTCCTGTATGAAAAAAGTATGTTTTTTTTAAAGGTGAAATCAAAAACAAGGAATAATTAAAAAACTATCAACTCCACGAAAAAAATGTAAAGAACATAAATTGTGTGTTTTAACGTGCTCTACGTTTTTTTTGGTAGGTTGTTGTCCATCTCTTACGGTTTAGGAAATATGCAAAATTCCGTAAAATTCATCCAAAATAAAGCAGTCTTCAGAGGTTAATCCCAGAAAATTAAAGATATACATTTTATTTGTCAAGTAAATATCTTTAATATACGATAATTTAATCAAAATCGTTAGAGCCATTTTTTAAAAAATAAAACATCTCGAAAAAAGTTCCATATAAAGGGTAGTCTGCGCTGAGGGATTTTATTCAAAATCTTCGTATCGCATCCCTGTAAGATACTGAACTTAAATACCAAGTTTGGCATCTTACCGACTTTTCGTTTTTGAGTTATTGTGTTAACAGGCACGCACACGTACCTTTTTCTGAAACTTTTTTTTTTTGATACAGGGGACCCTAAAACATATATTTTCGGTGAAATCTCGGTATCGAATTTTTGGCTGCAATACAATGCCTTCTCTATACACTAAGTACATAGTACGTAAAGAGAAAGTAAAAATTACTAATTCCAATCCAGAAATAATTGTGCTTAAACTCGTTCACCTAAGTCTGAACTGGGCCACATATTTAGAGAAATTTTTGTAGTAAGAGACAGTGGCAGAAACTATACATATCCATTGGCTGCATTTCATGTATCAAATCCTCTGTTTTAGAGCATGCAAGTTGTACAGTTTGCAATACCACGTTGCTTCATTTGATTAAGGCTTTCCATAGACAGGCTTATATGTTCTCTTGCACCTTCTGATGATTTTCCTCTTTCCTACACCTCTGGGAGGGAGATCTGCTGGTTTTACTGCGGTGAGATTTTTCTAGGGGAACCTCTTGGAGCTGAAGAAGATAAACGGAAGATAAAGCTTTTGAATCACATCCACATTATTTCTTTACGTGGCGTGTTGTACATCTCAGAAGATGTAGTCAACTTCCTGGAAAGCATCAAAGTTGGCTGCCCATATTTCACTTTACTTGTGTAATTATATGTATGTACATGAAATTGCATGCTTTCTAGATTAGGACACTGTCCATTTTGTTCTCAATTGCTTACAACACAGGAGCGTGAACTTCAATTATAATGAATCACTAAAACACACAATCTAACCAAAGACAACATATAGGTACTTACCAGTTATTTTATTACTCATTGGTAGCACACTACAAAAATCTGATGTGTTCCATTCACATGACTTTCTCTATATCTCTGCAATAACTTATTTTTAAAAAGCGTATGCTTCTATTTACTTGCTGCTAATCGAGAAAAAATTAGCAGCAATAGTTTATTTCTTGCTTCCTTGTAAGTAGACGCGAAATAAGGGAGTACCATAGACTAAATTGACAGTCAAAAGCTGGTTGCAATGTGACTGAAGTTCCTTGTGTGTATGGATACGAGTTCACAAAGTCCTGTATTAGAAAAGTATGTGTTTTATAGCTGAAACCAAAAATAAGGAATATCTCAAAAACAATCAACTACACGAAAAATATGTATATAACATAAATTTTGTGTTTTAAAGTGCTCTACATTTCTTATGTGGTAAGTTTTTGTCTATCTCTTACGGTTTAGCAGTTATGCAAAATTCCTTAAATTTGACCCAGAATAAAGTAGTCTTCAGAGGCTATTCCCAGAAAATTCAAAATATACATTTTATTTGTCAGGTAAATATCTTTAATATACGATATTTTAATCAAAATCGTTAGAGCTATTTTTAGAATCAAATTTTTTTAAAAAAGTTCCATGTAAAGGGTAGTTTGGGGTGGGGAGATTTTTCTCAAAATCTTCGTGTCGCATCTCTAGAAGACACTAAACTTAAATACCAAGTTTGGTATTTTACCGACTTTTCGTTTTTGAGTTATGGTGTTCATAGACACACGGACACACACACGGACCTTTTTCTGAAAATACCTTTTTTGGATACAGGGGACCCTAAAACTTATTTTCGGTGAAATCTCGGTATCGAATTTTTTGGTGGAGTGCAATACATTCTCTATACACTATGTACATAGTGCGTATAGAGAAAGTAAAAGTTAACATGTTGTCAGACAGTAAAAATTCATTTCGGCCAGCTGCTTATAGTATTATAGACTGAGCCTTCAGTGTTGCCTGCATTATTGCAACGTTAAATTTAAACAGGATTCAACATATGCGGTATTCCTCTACTACATTTTCTCAGTTACATTACAAAACATCTAAAAGGTTGATCTTGGGACATGCTTCATAATGTTCCAGAATAACAATTTATGTCACAGCTCATTACAGCTAAAAATCTGCCTATTAGTCCTTATTTTGATCTAAAAACTGTCTATTTTTTTCTTTTTTAAAGGAGCTGGAATTTTATTTCTTTTAGCATTATTTGGTGCAACGAGGTTTACTGGAATTAACTGATGACAAAACTATTTAGAGAAAGCAATTTTTAAACAATATGGTAATTAGGTTCCCTAAAGACGTGGTAGTTTCTAACTGCACAAAATGTCGATCGCTCTTTAAACCACAAAGCAGTAGCAGTAGTATATTAATATAATAATATAATATAAACATATATTCTGCGTTTCTGAAATCATTTGGTATAATAATATTACAAAACTTATAAATAATAAAGATATTCAATCCAACAATAAGGTTATAACAATAGAAGAAGATCTTAATCTAATTAATTCCCATTCAATAAAATAATGAGGGGTTACTGTAGTTAATTGATGGCAAAGTTATTTAAAGAAGGTTTTTTAATTAGGCCCACAAAACGCATCAATTTCTCTACTGTATATAATGTCAATCACACTTTAAACCACGAAGTAAAATTAATAGGAACTATATAATCAGAAAAATTAATTTATTGGGAACTTATTTAAATTACCAATCTATTAATCATTAAATCACACGCAAAGACTCAATTTTCGTCTTGAACATAATCCCTTCTCCGTCTGAAATGGAAAAGCGTAAAATGGGCATAGTCCATGGTAAAATAATATGTTAATTTAATCTCATAAATTAATCTATTTCTTTACTCCACAGAGTAAATAAGTTCCTGAATGTTTGAACTTAAAATCTACCAGAGAACATAGAACATAAAACAGCATTTCTGTTGCCGTAACTCAACAGTAATTTCACAAATTAATCCTTTGCACTTGTAAATTATTGACGCTGAAAGTTTAACTGTGGTAAAAGGTACATCATGCATTTTATTATTGTTTATTACAAGCGTTATCCTTTTTACTTTCTCTAGCCCCGTATGTACAATGTACATAGGGATAGAGAAGTATTGTATTCCACCCAAAAATTCGATATCGAGATTTCACCGGAAATATATGTTTTAGGGTCCCCTGTATCCAAAAAGGTATTTTCAGAAAAAGGTCCGTGTGTGTGTGTCCGTGTGTCTGTGAACACGATAACTCAAAAACGAAAAGTCGGTAAAATACCAAACTTGGTATTTAAGTTTAGTATCTTCCAGGGATACGACACGAAGATTTTGAGAAAAATCCCCCACCCCCAACTACCCTTTACATGCAACTTTTTTCGAAAATTTTGATTTTCTCAAAAATGGTTCTATCGATTTTGATTAAAATTTCGTATATTAAAGATATTTAACTGACAAATAAAATGTATATCTTGAATTTTCTGCGAATAGCCTCTGAAGAGTAGTTTATTCTGGATGAATTTTACTGAATTTTGAATAACTGCTAAAACGTAAGAGATGGACAAAAACTTACTACACAAAAAATGTAGAGCACGTTAAAACACATAATTTATGTTACATACATTTTTCTTTTTTCTTTTATGGTCATCATTCTCTAATCCTCAACTCGTATCATTAGCAGAAGCATCATTATCGCCGTCAATAATATAAGCATCATTATCCTTTCCGTTATGGTGGTGGTTTATTATTTACAGAATTATCAATTGCGCTGAAACTAAGACGCTATATTATGTGTGTATGTGTGTGTGAGAGAGAGGGAGGGAGGGAGGGAGGGAGGGAGAGAGAGAGAGCGCGCGCGCAAAAAGGAACTATTCTTATATGATATTTCATCCATTGTGTTAAAAATAATAGTGTAACAGATGGAAACAACAGCTCTACAAAGCAGTGTGTATTTGCTACACAACATAATTGAATCACTGATTCACGATTCAAATTGAACTACACTATACACTGTCCGCGCCAACCGCTTTAACTGCCCATTTAT
This sequence comes from Hymenopus coronatus, assembly GCA_030762935.1. NCBI lineage: Eukaryota > Metazoa > Arthropoda > Insecta > Mantodea > Hymenopodidae > Hymenopus > Hymenopus coronatus. The sequence continues at coordinate 28,298,614 of CM060889.1, forward strand.
TCAGCGAGTTCACCCTTCACTTCTTGGCTGCCTTCTTGACTGGGCACTCTTCTGCCCCTTATAGAAACCCAGTAAGCCAGAGCGAAGCTTCTTAGATGTCGACGGTACGAGGAACTGCAAAAACAAGTCTTCAGAACTGTTTAATTCAAAATGCAGACACGTGACTTAATGGGTTTGTTTGTATTGCCAGTGTTTTAATTACATGCTATTGTTAAGCTCATATGCGCTTAGTTGGCCCACGTTTTGCACGAAGACATTAAGACGTTTCTTATGTATAAACAACGTTTTATTACATTTTTAGATCATCGACCATCTGCTTCAATAAATCTTCCCTGCACATTCATGTCTGTGGCAGTTATTTTTACTTTCTCTATACGCATTATGTACATAGTGTATAGAGGAGGTATTGCACTCCACCCAAAAATTCGATACCGAGATTTCACCGGAAATATATTTTTTAGGGTCACCTGTATCCAAGAAAAGCATTTTCACAAAAAGATCCGTGAGTGTGTGTGTCCGTGTGTCCATGTGTCTGTGAACACGATAGTTCAAAAACGAAAAGTCGGTAAAATACCAAACTTGGTATTTAAGTTTAGTGTGTTCAAGGGATGCGACATGAAGATATTAAGAAAAATCCCCTCACCCCAAACTACCCTTTACGTGCAACTTTTTTCGAAAATTTTGATTTTCGCAAAAATGGCTATAACGATTTTTATTAAAATATAATGTATTAAAGATATTTACCTGACAAACAAAATGTATATCTTGAATTTTCTGGGAGTAGCCTCTGAAGACTACTTTATTCTGGACGAATTTTACGGAATTTTGCATAACTGCTAAACCATAAGACTTAGATATAAATTTACTACACAGGAAATGCAGAGCACGTTAAAACACACACTTTATGTTATATACAGTTTTTTCGTGGAGATGATCGTTTTTGAGATTTTTTTTTATTTCATATGCAAAACTTGCTTTTCTCATATAGGAATTTGTCAACTCCTATCCTTACAAACAAAGGAACTCAGTCACATAGCAGCCAGCTTTTGACTATCACTTTAACCTATGGTACTCCCTTATTTCGTTTCTACTTACAAGGAAGCAAGTAATAAGACTACTTCTGCTATTTTTTTTTCTTGATTAGCATAAAGTATATAGAGGCATAAGCTTTTTAACAATACTTTGTTGCAGAGATATAGAGAAAGTCAGGTGAATGGAACACATCAGATTTTTCATTTCTGTTTTAGAAAATATTTGCGGTGCAAGATTTAGATAACTATCCCTGTATAGTATGAATTTTTGGGGCCAAAGATTGATCTTTGATCAGTGTCCGACAATACATACACGTGGCCCATTAACTACATTTTTTGAAATTTATTCATAAGAAGTCGGCCCTTTTCTCAAAACTGCGACGGTTTTCGGAATTTAGGGTGCTCCTATTGCATTTTTGTACATGCTATATCACGTAATAGAGCCACGGTAATGAGTATCGCAATACTCAGCTTTCTATGACGATGATGATGATCATAAATGGGGTTTAAGGTCGCCCATCTGCTAGGTTATCAGCGACCTTTACATAATACTGGGGAGTTAAAACACCTGAGATATAACCATGCTTAAAAGAATCTCAATCGAAATAGCTAAAACGAAATATAAACGCCGTATAAGAAACTAAAACCAAGATAAAATAACTATCCACCCCTGAAACCAGAGCTGGTGATAAAAGTATGGCACCAAGAGATATAAACAAGGGCGAACATAAAACAACATGGTTGTAACGTGTAAAAGGTGATAAAAGATTTAAATAAAGCCACACACATAACTCAACTAAATGCTCAAGGTATATGTCAGTTTAGATAAAAATTTGATGTGTTACACTCATATGATTTTCTCTAGCTGTTCTACAAGCTTCATACCTAAGATTCTTCTTCTTTCTGCACCTTGGTAATCGTTGTACTCATTAGCACAATGTTTTTATTATTTAGTTCCGTATAAGTAGGAAGAAAATAAGGGAATACACTAGGCTAAAGCGATAGTCAAATGTTTTAAAAGCTGTCGTTATGCGATTGTTATTACAAATCGCTTCTTTTCTTGGCCAGGAGTAGAACAAAAGAGAAAAGATAAGTACTTCACAACTGAAACTAATAACAATGAATACCACGAAAACTGTAAGCTCCACGAGAAAAATGTATATGACATAACTTGTGTATTTTAACAAGACCTAAATTGTTTGTATAGTAAGTTTTTGACTATATCTTACGGTTTACTAGTTATGCTAAATTAAGCAAAATTCATCCAGAATAAACTACTCTTAAGAGGCTATTCCCAGAAAATTCAAGATATACATTTCATTTGTCATGTAAATATGTTTAATATCCGAAATTTTAATCAAAATCGTTAGATCCATTTTTAAGAAAATCAAAATTTTCGAAAAAGTTCCATGTAAAGGGTAGTTTGGGGTGGGGGGATTTTTCTCAAAATCTTCGTGTCGCATCCCTGGAAGATACTAAACTTAAATACCAAGTTTGATATTTTAGCTACTTTTCGTTTTTGAGTTATCGTGTTCAAAGGTACACGGACACACACACGGACGTTTTTCTGAAAATGCTTTTTTTTTTTGGATACAGGGGGTCCTAAAACATGTATTTCCGGTGAAATCTCGGTATCGAAATTTTGAGTGGAATACAATACTTCTCTATGTACAATACATTGTACATATGGAGCTAGAAAAAGTAAACATTTAAAAACCTTATCCACCGCTCCGGGATCATCGGTCAGGACCTCCGGAAGCCTGGCCGACAGTTGTAGAGTGGTTCGTAGGGGTACTCAGCTTTCTAGTACATTAGTTTGAAACAAAGCACAAATTCGGAAGTTAATTAAAACTGAATTAATGAATTGGAGTTTATGTCCATCTGCATTTAAAATCTGTAAAATGTTATGAATCAAAGAAAAGTTGTAGAATTCAAATTGTGCAGTTACAGCCAACCAACAACGCAACCACAGTCTTCATGTTCACACCTAACATCATTTTCAGAATGCAAGCATTAAGGCCATCTACCTGTGGCTATTAAGTATATCTTCCATACCTGGGAGCCTCGCATTGATGTACATTCAGCCATGATAAGAATAGGGTCAATGGCCGTTTCGGATTTTTGACACATAATCCCTCCATTTATTAGAGGGGCAGCCTCTACTACAGAAACCAACTGGAGTATATAATAAAAAGCAACTATTTTTGTCATCAGTTTATTTGCATTCTCTCTATTTCTTGCTAGTTTCTTATTTCATCAATTTTTACTTTCTCTATACGCACTGTGTACACTCCACCCAAAAATTCGATACCGAGATTTCACTGGAAATACATGTTTTTAGGACCCCCTGTATCCAAAAAAAAGCATTTTCAGAAAAAGGTCCATGTGTGTGTCCGTGTGTCCGTGAACACGATAACTCAAAAACGAAAAATAGCTAAAATACCAAACTTGGTATTTAAGTTTAGTATCTTCCAGGGATGCGACACGAAGATTTTGAGAAAAATCCCCCCACCCCAAACTACCCTTTACATTGAACTTTTATCGAAAATTTTGATTTTCTTAAAAATGGCTCTAACGATTTTGATTAAAATATCATATATTAAAGATATTTACCTAAAAAAACAAAATGTATATCTTGAATTTCGTGGGAATAGCTTCTGGAAACCTGTTTATTCTGGATGAATTTTGCTTAATTTAGCATAACTAGTAAACCGTAAGAGATAGACAAAAACTTACTATATAAAACACTTAGGTTTTGTTAAAATACACACGTTATTCATATACATTTTTCTCGTGGAGGTTACCGTTTTCGAGGTATGCATTGTTATTAGTTCAGTTGTGAAGTACTTATACTTTTCTCAGACGGGGTTGCCCATTTTTCTTTTGTTCTACTCCTGGCCAAGAAAAGAAGCGATTTGTAATGACAATCGCATAACGAAAGCTTTTAAAACATTTGACTATTGGTTTAGCCTGTGCTAATGAGTACCACGATTAGCAAGGTGCAGAAAGAAGAATGAAGTTTGTAGAACAGTTAGAGAAAGTCATGCGAGTGTAACACATCAGATTTTTCTTACTCGCGCGAGTAAAATAATCAAATGTATTTAATAAGTCCTTTATGTACAGATATTCTGGTAATACAGCAAATATGAATTAATTTTTACAAATGATTTTCCTTAAAAATGTCAATTTTGATCATTTCACCCAATTGCCTCAGGTACAGAGCACAACAATTCTGCGTTTCCCTCATGAAAACCGAAATCAGCTGCCCCAATTTTGATATGCACTACTGCAATTCCCTTGTATCTCTTTGCTGGCAGCTGTCACAGAGGTGAAGAGCGAGGAAAGCCAACTAATCCTCAAGTTCCCTAGTACCTTGGGGACTACCGCCGACTAACTGAGAGCTGTGTCCCGACTATCCGCTCTTGTCTAGCATTACAATCCGCTTTTCACTACCGACTCAGATTTGCTGGTCCCAGACATCCGTTTCATGTGCAACATAACATAAAACTAAACACGAGAATATTACTCATATATTCAGAATGTTTTACTGCTGCTCAACGAATCTTTTTGTGGACTAAAATTATTATATATGCGTGTATAAACTTGACTATTCCAAATTTAGAAGCGGGTTTCCCGCACTTCAGCCTAAAACACTTTTTATGGAATTCCTATTTTCTAACCTAAGAATCAATAAATACATCTTTGGTTAGTTCATTTGTCACAACGGATTAGTTTCCTTTTTAGTTGCGTGGTGGCTCCGAGAACAAGGTACCTCTTCCTTTTGTGGTTGCGCATTCTAGTATAATGCTACGAATACATACACAGGTGACAAATGAGTTCTGTTTGATATAGTTCCAAAGTTCGGATGTTAACGATAAAGCTCATAAATGTTCTATTTTAAGGTTTATGTAGCCTATTAAATGAGTTGCTTGCTTTAGTCTTATTAATAATTTATCGTAAAAGTTATTTTTGGAAATTATGTTCCTTTTTGTTTTGAGTTTCTCTTAATAACTTAGTGTTTTAATATATATTATTGATTTTTTTGGGAGGGCGAGCTTCTAATACGCTTATTCCATGGACAGGTTCTAAATCTATAAGCGGAGAGGTGATTAATTTTACGGCATTAGTTTGTCTTGAAACGAAAAGGTTCAAAAACATGAAACGAAAAATAAAAGACGAAAAATGAAACCTCTGACACGATACTCATTAATTAATAAAGACCATAATACCTATGTAGTAACCAAACAAGTTGGTACAGTTACGAACTTTTTACTTTCTCTACTGCGATCACTAAGTTGCGAAAGTATTTTATTCCACCAAAAAAATGTGATAACTAGATTTAGCCGGAAATATATGTTTTAAGACTCCCTGATTTCAACAAAGCATTTTTATAAAAAAGTTCGTGTATGCCTGCGTGAATTTATATAAACATCATAATTCAAAAACAAAAAGTCGGTTAAAAATTAAACTAGCAAAATACGACAGAAATTGTCAATAAAGGTCTTCCCAAATTAACCTTTGTATGGAAAATTTTTTCGAAAAGTTTGATCTTCACAAAACTTGCTCTAACGATTTTGATAAGATAAAGGTGTTTTTATGGCAAATTAAATGTATCGTGAATTTTATGGGAATAGCTTTTGAGGTCCTCGCTTTGTTACGCTTTGCCAGTTATGCAAAAATCTTTCAGAATGAAGAGGACTGATCCCCATGAATGTGATCGCTAAAGAGTCCAGCTTTGGTTTTCCGTGACGCCGGGGATAGCGGGCTGGAGTCCCGCATTCAGCATAGGCTTTTGTGGCGTTTTTCAATGTTTGGTTCTATATCGAAGTCATTTTTTCTTCCCTTTTGACCCTTTAGGTCACGCATGAAGGCCAATATGCGTATTAAAAATACTTATGCTCTTCAAAATGCATCATGGAAATTGTACAATACAAGGGCCATCAAAAACAAGACAGAATCCACTTGTAAGTACTGCGGAACCATATATTATTATGCAGTGACTACTTGTGTATGGGGTCACCTTCAGAAGAGTAGGCTCTGTTCGCAATATATCAAAAGTGTGGCCCAGAGATCAGAAAATTTCCCGAGGACCACTTTTAATGCAATTAATGCAATATCAATGTCTACTATGTTTGAGATATCACCTGATGAACAATTTAGCCTCTCAATACGACATCATCGGTTTCATCAGGCACAACAATGTCTGACAGACACATATATGAAGTCTTAATTTAGCTTAAGGAGTCTTGTTATCAATGCTAGAGACACGATGTGGGAAGAAAGTTTTTCATATAATTTCTCATGGCACGAGCCACAACAATGTTTACAACACTGCACAACGCTGAATATCATATGTTCACGCTGTTGTCATAGATCACATTAAACGATCAAATGACCTTGCTTTAATTTCTTATGATTGGTCAGATGTGTCCGGACACAAAGTGCTTAATTTCATTGTCACCGATATCTGAACCAGTTTTCTTCAAGTTTAGTGCAGAAAAAAAATTATACTCTCAAGGCTTAACAAAGCAGCTCAAGAAATAGGAAACACATAATTCATAGCGGTGATCACAGACAATACAATAAATACGCAGGCTGCCTAGAGAATTGTGGAGGAAAAGTACAGGGTTACTACAAAAGAAATAGACAACTTCAACTGCCTGTAAAACAAAAACTATTATATATAGCAACCTAATTATTTTGGAGGTATGTTGAGAAACTCTCAAAGTTTCGTTTGTTACTATTGGTAACGCTGTAGTGTTTTGTTTGTTGTTGCAGAAGCTGAAATGGCGGAAAATCCTGTGGAAAAAGGCATATTGCGTGTTGGAATTTGCTGGAACGCAATCAGCAACTGTTGTCCAACGACATTTTAGAACACGTTACCACAAAAATGAAACGATGCGCTCACAAAAACCAGCATCGTCCTTATCATGTCGCAACATGTCGATACAAAAGTCACGACGTATGACCTTATCTTCTTCACTCAGAAACTGCAACATCTGTAATCTGTAAGGCATCATGTGCAGTCGCTTCCGCAAGATTTTCCATACAGTTTGCTGTGGAATTTGTAATTGCATGCTTGCCCTAGATGTCGATTTCTGTGGGCATCTTATGTAGGCAGAACGAACACGTTCAACGTTTTCTTCCGAAACTCTTGGTCTTCCCGAGCTCTTCCCTTTGCACAAACATCCCGTTGTCTCGAATTTTCTATACCAGTCGTAGATTGACTGTCTAGTCGGTGGCGTTTTGTGTTAACGTGTTCTAAAATGTCGTTGGACAACAGTTGCTGATTGCGTTCTAGCAAATTCCAACACGCAATATGCCTTTTCCACAGGATTTTCCGCCATTTCAGCTTCTGCAACAACAAACAAAACACTACAGCGTTACCAATAGTAACAAACGAAACTTTGAGAGTTTCTCAACATACCTCCAAAATAACTAGGTTGCTATCTCTAATAGTTTTTGTTTTACAGGCAGCTGAAGTTGTCTATTTCTTTTGTAGTAACCCTGTACATGCATATAGCATGCATAGGATGTGCTGTTCAGTCAATTTCATTATCAAAGACATCGTGGTTGTACTTGTACTCCAGGAGGTGTTCCAGCTCAGTAAGAAACTAAGCAAATCATTCAAATCTCTTGCTCTGTAGGAAACGAAGCAAAAAGAAAAGTACGGGAATTCGGTTGCAAATTTAAAACTTCTCTCATCAATTTGTCGGGCTGGAACTGTGATATTTTTCGACAGCCTGATAAAGAACAAAGAGGCTTTTCTAGAATGCATTATTTCTGCTTCACTTGATCTCTGTAATACAGAAGTGTTGTGCTAAAGGAGGACAACACGCTTGAACAATCAAGTCGCTTATTATGAACAGTATCTATTGCCATCACCTACTTGAGGAAGATGATGACTTTGTTAGATATGCATAACCACCTTACTAATTGGACTAGAGATTACTTTTCTAGAAACAATAGCTCATTGCTATCTCCAGAAGACCAGCTATGTATTATATCTGCAATTATAAATAGAATAAAATCCACCTGCAAGCATATCCATACTACGGCAAATCTGTTAGATTCACGGTATAAATGGTGAATATGAAAACCATGCATTGCAGTTCATCAACTCTGATATTGTTGGGATATGAAAGAGACATATGCTAGTTAATTTCGCTGAGTTCAGAGCTTGCGATGATTTCTTCTCCAGAGGTATGTGCTGAACATGTTTTACCTTGCACCTGATGGAAAGAACTGTGTAGCAGTCAGTGTCCGAGCTGTTTCAGCTGCAAATTTCTGTGTACAACCATTAACAGCTGCAAGCGAGCGCAATTGATCGGCGCATGGCAGGATCAGTATTAAAAATTATAAAGAGGCTTTCTCCAAAATGTGATTTTCGTGCGCTATTTGGAAGACAATGAATCTGTGTCTTAAAAACGTTTGAAAAGCTCCACCTAATGTTCTACATTTCAGATTTGAAGGCACTGATAAGGACACAAGTAATGTTATTTTAAACCGCAAGCTACAATTTTTATTTTGATGAATTTGGCCAGTCATGTTCACTTTTTTTGGCCATCATGTTTAAATATTACATTTAATTTTTTTAACCCGTTGAAATTTGTGTTATTTCTTTTCTTATTATGGCTAACAATACTACCCCTAATCTTACCATTTACCACGGCATTTAGTTACTACGGTAGGACACATTTAGCAGAGAGCAAATTTTTAATTTTGGGTAGGAACAACCAGACTTGCTCGTGCATACAGTGGGTAGACACATATAAGCAGGGATTGTCACTCTTTCTTATAAGGTGGGTCGTGCGTCAGTCTATAATATCGGGAAAAAATGCAGTCAACATGTAAGCCATCGACTCCTACGTTAATACCTACCTTATGTATACGAAGTAGTGGATTCGAAAATGTTCAGTTTCCGGCAAAATTGTGCAGTCAGAAAATTTGCAGCGTTATTACGCAACCCATCCAAGTGAGTACGACAGTTCCCAAGGAAAAGAAGCAAATTTCTTTCGAACCGTGTTCGACCCCGATTAATGACCAAGAGACTATTCATTTTCACTGCTGAATTATTATTTTTTTTTTTTTTAACAGTACCGGAGTCTGGTCAGGACTCCGGCGCTGTATCCCCTGTTGACGTTTCCTCCCTAAATTTACTGTATGATTACTGGTTTTACTGTTCCTTTACACAAACTTATACACATTGTACAAACATATAACATCCATACCCACGATCCCCTGCCCACGAAGCACCAAAGCGAAACGTCTTAGCGAGCGTGGCCATGGGGACCGGCAAAATTTTCGTTACATCGCACCGTAGGCGATGACATTGGCGATACATGGAATGAAAACTATGTAATGCCACTTGGGGGCGGAGAACCCGGAGAAAATCCGCCCTTGCGCCGTTTTGTCCACCAGAAATCCTACTTATGATCGCCTTGGTGAAAGGGGAGTGGTCTTACCACCAAACCTATGAAACTATGAAAAAATATTTATTTTCATATCCGAACTATAAATACCAATGCAAGAAAATAACAGAGCAACATTTGTTCAACCAATCAGGAAACTATAATAGGTGTACTAAACTATGAAAGGTGGATTACTTATTTCAAACGCAAAATGTTATATACTGTAACTTCATTGAAGGAATTATCTGTTCTTGTTTTCCGTGCAGTATGGTCACACAAAGCGGAGTAGGCGATTCGAGCAAATTTGTTCTCTCGCTCTTTTCTGCTTTACTCAAAGGACAAACTGTTGGTGACCCCTGGTATATGTTGTATTGTTTAACGTAACTTTGTATCCCATAATATAATAATGCAAGGAAGACATCTGTTAGAGGGAATTATTTAAATAACCACAACTTTAAGTTCTCCCACCATGCACACTAACACATTTTTTTGCAGTACCCTAGGTTGCTTTGGCAAAAGGCTCGTAACCGCAGAATTGGTGGTTTGATTTTCGCTTTGTGCAGAAAACATTTTAGTTTGTTTGCTGTGTGTGTTTGTGTTACCTAACAGGCTTCGCTAACCGCAGTACACATGGAGTCCTGTGCCGTCAGCACCTAATGCGGTTCCGTTGATTCGGCAAAGCCAGTAGTACGCCACAGGCCTAATATCTCTGGGCTGATAGAGCAAATGTTATGTCACGGTGCCTTAGAAATGTGTAGTCCCTTTACCTAGTGGAGTGAATCTGAGGTTAAGTTCACTCAGAACTTGTCAACGTGTACCTAACACTGTTTTAATAGTTCTTTCATATATTCACTTCACGGTGAAGATCCGAAATTCGATAAACCATTTTATTAGAAAAACTTCGTTTATAAATATGTTTTTAAAAAACAGTTTTGTACTGCCAGAACTAGTTGTAATGAGTGCTACTAGACAGCTATATATAATTAGGGACCAAATTTTCGTTTCCAGCAATAAATTCAATTAAAATTCTTATCGCGCCATTGTTAAATCTGATAAGTGCGTGACTATTCATTTCGAAAACTACACTACATAAGACATAGGCTGAGTGTTTTTTCATCTAGGATGTAAAACATAAATCCGTTAAATTAATAAATTATTTAGCTGAGAAACTATTTAAGATATCATGTGTGTAGATGAATGTTTTCCAAATTACATCATTTGCTTTTATCTGATACGTTTCTTGTGAAAGGAAATAGTCCTCTTCCATACCATATTTTATTACAATTAATCACCAACCCCATTTAAATTAATGTTTATCCTATTATTTAAAATAATTTGTTGTTTAAACAAAACGTATGTCTACATAACCTCTCTTATACATGGTAATCCCTTTTCTCTATTTCAGGTAAAGGCAAATCCCAAACAATTTGAATACGCATTCCGCAAAGACGTTTAATGTTATATAGTTTAAAAGGAACCGGTGGATAGAGTAGGTCAGTTGCTGATTCTTAAATAAGCAGTATTCCTTTCTTTTATATACAGCTTAAGAGTACAATAAAACAATTGAAACACCATTGTAATTATAATGACATTCTTCTTCTACATTTGCAATTATTTTGTCAAATTCTGTTCTCCTATAGAGCTGTTTTCAGCTGCGCCAATAGATGTTCGTCTTCAAATAAGATCTCGATTTTCAGTTGGTGTAACTCATTTATGTAAACAAGCATAGCCAAAAGGTTTGCAAAAAATTGTAATTGAGTGGTTTTTCCAACTGATAGCTGATTAAATGGATGAACACCAATTTTGCCGTCAAATGATAAATTCATAATCTCTTATTTTTCAGATACTACTTCAAATCCAACCTTACCCTCTTAGGCTCAACATTTATAGGCTTTAAAAATAATTTTCCGCAAATCTTTTACTCCGATTTCTGGTAAGGAGCTATATTTATTCTTCTCACTTGTATTTTAAAGCGGTTGCAGAGTGATAAATGTGTCCCTCTTGTTACTATCCCTTTCACGGTTCCAACTGCAGTCCTTGCTGGTTAAACCTTTTAGGTGTATATTTATCAGCTTTTAACTCGATATACGTCGGATTTTCGGATTTACTGAAGTAATTGCCAACAATATGGATCAAAACTTTAAATATATAGTCTTAGAATCTGCCACGAGGACTTTCCAATTGGAACTCGGTTGCATCCCGCCACTGCTGTTAAATAGGCTACGTCACGCAAAGATTTATCTGTCATGTACCCCAAATTACACAAGATCTATTGCCGTATATGGGAAGATCAAGAACCACTTCGGTTTGTGAACCAGTAAATGTCCATATATATACTGGCTGCCGGGTATAAGCGTGGTGATAAAAACCTCCAAGCTGAGCGCATTTTTGAAAATTTTCAGTTCCATACTCAGTAATCGCCAACTGAACTACGAGTTGGCTGACCATAGAGAGATCTAGATATGCTGCGTCCACCACATTTTACACAAGTTTTAGGTATGAGAACGCCTTCCCCTTGATAGGTGTGCATAGATATGTTTAAACACAACTTTAATGAGTTTCTCTGATGATTTATAGCACGGTGAAAACTGAACTCATCACTAAATTCATTTAAGGGAAAAATAGCTCCGTTTTTTTGGGTTTTCTTATATTGAGGTCCTCACAGACTACCCCCAGAAAGGCGGAATCACCGCCAGTGAGCATTGCGCTTCACTACTGGTTCATATGAAGGTGGTGTTTAGGCTAACCGTCCACAACTAGCTAAAAGGTAAGTTGTGTTTTATCACAATAATGCGTCTCTGGTAATGTAAAACTGGATATCCTTTGCTTTCAAATACTTCCACATGTCCTATATTTGCCAGATTTGGCTCCAATCGATTAATTCTGTCTGTTCTCAAACCTGAGGAAAAGCTGATGCGCGAAGTTTCACATTCTGATACAGAGGTTTAATTTGGACGCTTGGTCAAATCGTGTTCTAATACACACACTTTCTGGGATTTAATGCCGTGATCCATTGGTAACACTCTACCGTAACGCTAAGACAAAAACACATGCGTGTTTTTTTTTGTAGTGTTTAACGCCCGCTTTAACTACTAATGGCACCGCAGGCGGTGACACTGATACATGAATGATGATGGAGCACCGGTGGAATGCGATGGCGGGGGAAACCGAAGTACCCGAAGAAAACTCGCCCCAGCGCCGCTTTATCCACCACAAATCTCACATGCGGTCGCTTGGGATCGAACCCTGGCCGTCTAGGTGAGAGGCTAGTGGTCTAACCACTCGGCCACGGCGTGGCCCCACATGCGTGTTGCCTAAGCAAACTGACTCTCAAAAGTACCTGAGGACCCACAACTGTTCCATGTACTTGGTCATCTTTTCAACGGAAGTCTGGGTGAGAAGAAAAGGGCTCCAAAGACATTCAAAATGCAAAAGTAAGCACAGATTAATCGATTTAGTAGTAAGGAGAGCGTTAAGGGTTGGAGTTTAAGTCTTGCCATTGTAATTTTTTGGGGTAATAAACTACCTATGTGCACTTTAGAAGTATGCATTTGTTCCTTTTACAGGTTTTTGTTGTATAGGTAATTTTACACATAAATGTCCTATTATCATTATTATTGTTATTGCATTAATTGCTTTTTTTTCAGACTGACTCTACCTATCCAACTCCTGTCCTACACACGACTTGTGTGAAAACAATTAAACCAATTGACCATAACATTGGCTATACTATGAATCCTGGGTCTCTGTCCCCCTCCGTGGTGTAATGTTTACCATGCTAACTTCATATACCCAAGATCGCGGGTTCAAACCTGGCGGAGGACATGAAGTTTTGTGGGCGTAAAAATCCTTAGCATGGCTTCCTTCGGAAGGGAAGTAAAGCTGTTGGTCCCGTGTCGTAGATTTAAGGCACGTAAAAGAACCTCAAGTCTGATAGAGATGCCTCTGAGCAAAATTAATCGGTCTTTCACGCCCAGGTATAGAATGGAACGCTGAGAACCACAGTAGTTAAAGAACGCCCATAAATAACACGTCATTTAATTTAATCCTGGGTCTAAAGTACTCATAACATGGTAAGTCACCATTGGGGTTGTCATCTCAAAATAATTTGAGATCATTTGTGGTTTACCGGGAAACATGCGAGTCAGTTGAGATATTCAATGCTCAGTGGCAGACCGACCGGCTAGAGATCGGGAGATCCGTGGTTCAAATCACGGCTATGACATTCAATTTTTCAGTCTGACTATATATATCCAATTATTGTTATTGTTAATAAAAAAGAATAATGTATATTTTGGTTAAGTTAATGATCATTATATATGTTATTATAATGATACTAATATAATAATAATAATATTAATAATAATAATAATAATAATAATAATAATAATAATAATAATAATAATAATAATAATAATAATAATAATAATAATGTCTCTTTTATAAGAAAAACACAAACTTATTTCCAATGGAGTTATTTCGTGATGGTGGACATGACAGGTTTAATACCAAGCTTCTCTGATTCCATTTATTGCCTAACAGTTGCTGTCAGAGATTCAATTGTAATTTTTAACCCATCCGTAATTTTTAACCCAATATTAATTCTAATTGCAATTTTGATTTTGGACTCGTACTTTCGTATTATTTTTGCACACACTCACTTTACCGTTTTATCAAAATATTTATAATATTTTCTTGTTTACATTGTGTGTTACACGTTTATTATGCTTTGTCATGTGTGGTAGCCCCTTTTTGAAAAGTGCAAAGAATTGATTGGTGTGTACATAACGGTTTCGAGTAGAATCAAATCCACTAGATTACGGTGGACTGGCGGCAGGCAACCACTCTAGTGGCAAAGTGTGCGCATGGAAAACCAAAGATTTGTGAATCGAATCGCAGAATTAAGTTTAAAAGTTCTCTGCCTCACATTTAAGAGGTGCCGAATTCGCATCTCAGTTAAGGTGAGGCTCCCCCCCCCTGGGGTTTTCCCTTATCTTGAGAATATGAATGTCAGATAACTTTAACTCGATGTTGACATAATTTCACTCATTTTATTCCTTCATCATACGATATAACCTTCCATTTTAAATACGTTAAACTTAAGAGAGCGATGGCAATGCCACATGGTATCAAGCTGCTCTGATTTCACCCTGCCATTTTAAAACAAAAAAATCTGATGTATACCATTCACATGACTTTCTCTATATCCCTACAACAAATTATTCTTAAAAAGCTTACACTTCTATTTACTTTATGCTAATCAGAAAAAAATATAGCAGAAATAGTCTTATTACTTGCTTCCTTGTAAGTAGAAGCGAAATCAGGGACTACCATAGGTTAAAGTGATAGTTAAAAGCTGGTTGCTATGTCAATGAAGTTCCTTTGTTTATGTGGATCGGAGTTGACAAGTTCCTGTATGAGAAAAATATAAGTTTTTCATAGCAGAAACCAAAAATAACGAATATCTCAAAAACGACTGACTCCACGAAAAACAAAATTATGTAACATAAATTGTGTGTTTTAACGTGCTCTACATTTTTTGTGTAGTCAGTTTTTGTCCATCTCTTACGGTTTAGCAGTTATTCAAAATTCCGTAAAATTCATCCAGAATAAACTACTCTTCAGAGGCTACTCCTAGAAAATTCAAGATATACATTTTATTTGTCAGGTAAATATGTTTAATATACGAAACTTTAATCAAAATCGTTAGAGCCATTTTTGAGAAAATCAAAATTTTCGAAAAAATTCCATGTAAAGGGTAGTTGGGGGTGGGGGGATTTTTCTCAAAATCTTCGTGTCGCATCCCTGGAAGATACTAAACTTAAATACCAAGTTTGGTATTTTACCTACTTTTCGTTTTTGAGTTATCGTGTTCACAGACACACTGACACACGCACACACACACACACACACACGGACCTTTTGTGAAAATGCTTTTTTGGGATATTGGGGATCCTGAAACATATATTTCCGGTAAAATCTCGGTATCGAATTTTTGGGTGGAGTGCAATACCTACTCTATACACTATGTACATAATGCGTATAGAGAAAGTAATACAAGGCGTTTAGAATACATTTCGTAGTTAGTGTGTCGGCTTACGAAATTAGAATTCGGAGTACAGTTTTGAGCTTGGAGAGAACATTTTATAACCTTTGATAATGTTTATTTCATATTTTATGGAGTAAGGAAGATTCAAAGATAAGAATAAACCGCTTCTGGTGGAAGGCAACATTAATGTGTTAATGCACTATAGAGCGTAAGTAGCAGATGCTACTCTTTAAGTCTTAGAAATAAAGGAGGGGAGGGGCAATTTGAGAACATCCCAAATATTCGACTCATGAATCCCGGCATTCCGTGTACAATAAATGGATTAAGTTCTGCACAGAGGACACTGAAGTGCTTCTAGTGCTCCTCTGAATTCCAAACACCTAACATAACATAAAAGCGTCTACCGAGCGTCAAATGTGCAAGTCCGGAGCTCGACACCCAGTAGTAGTTTGGTACAACGCCGGCTTCAGAACTTAGGATGAAGTTTCGAATACTTGGGTTTGACTTTTTCTTTATTTTTTCCACATTTGACCTGAATGAAGATACTTGCTTCAGTTCTTCAGTGTTTTACAATATACGAAAAATCTGATGTGTTCCATTCACATGACTTTCTCTATATCTCTGCAATACATTATTTTTAAAAAGCTTATGCTTCTATTTATTTCCTGCTAATCGAGAAAAAATTAGCAGAAATAGCCTTAGCTTAAAGTGATAATCAAAAGCTTGTTACTATGTCACTGAAGTTCCTTTATTTGTATGTATGGACAGCAGTTGACAAATTCCTGTATGAGAAAGGTATAAGTGTTTCATAGCAGAAACCAAAAATAAGGAATGGCTCAAAAACGACGAACTCCACGAAAAAAATGTATATAACATAAATTGTGTGTTTTAACGTGCTCTTCATTTTTTGTGTTGTAAGTTTTTGTCCATCTCTTACGGTTTAGCAGTTATTCAAAATTCAGTAAAATTCATCCAGAATAAAGTACTCTTCAGAGGCTATTCCCAAAAAATTCAAGATATACATTTCATTTGTCAGGTAAATATCTTTAATATACGAAATTTTAATCAAAATCATTAGAGCCATTTTTGAGAAAATCAAAATTTTCAAAAAAAGTTCCATGTAAAGGATAGTTGGGGTGGTAGGATTTTTCTCAGGGGACCATAAAACATATATTTCCGGTGAAATCTCGGTATCGAATTTTTTGGTGGAGTGCAATACATTCTCTATACACTATGTACATAGTGCGTATAGAGAAAGTAAAAATACAATAGAATTATAGGGTAGCCGCAGCATTGTCATTATAAGAAAAACAATATCTGATGTGTTCCATTCATATGACCGTCTCTAGCGTTTCCACTAACAATCTATTCTTACAAAGTATTATTTTATTTACACGATACTAATCGAGATAAACATTGGCAGAGCTGGCTCTGTTACTGACTTCCTACGTAGAAGGGAAGAACTCTGTTCTCTTTGTCAGACCAGCAGTAAAGCAAAAGAGATGCAAGGAAAGCTGGCTTTCAGTTTGAGAAAAGTTTATGTAGTTTATAACTGAAACCAATAACAGGGAATATCTCGGAAACGGTCAAGTCTAAAAAAACATAATAAAAATAATAAAATAAAAAGAGTATCTGATATAAATTGTGTTTTAACGAGGTCTACATTTTTTGTGTATCTCTTACGGTTTACCAGCTAGACAAAGGGTCATCCAGAAGTGAGGTCTTTAATGGCGATTCTCAGAAAACTTAAGATATACATTTTTGTTGTCATGAAAATATCTTGAAAAGATGGTATTTTGATAAGAATTCTTAGACCATTTTTGAGAACATAATTTTTTTTGAAAAACGATACATGTAAAGGGTAGTTGGTGACGCATTTCTGGAAGATGGTGAAATTAAATACCAAATTTGATTTTTAACCGGTTATTCGTTTTTGAGTTAAACTGTCCAAAAACACAGGCATAGAATATACACAAACACATGGATTGTTTTTCTAAAAATGCTTATTTTGGACTCAGGGGAGCCTAAGACAGATACTTTCTGTGAAATCTAGGTATCGAAATTTGGGGTGGAATCAATGTACATAGTAACAAGAGAAGGTATTATATTCCACCCAAAAATTCTATGTGAAGATTTCACCATAAATTTAAATGATCTTAATGTGTTTTAATCATCAGTTATGTAAAACGCGTTGGACACTGTGTTAATAATGAATGCCTATGATAGTTTTACCTTTCGTAATGCTACGGCAGTATCTGTAAGGGAATTTATCCCTCTCTCCCTTGTGAGGACATGGACAAATACAGCCAAAAGAACATTGTCCCCGACTTCCAGGTATTAGAAACAAAGCCACCACAGTGCACCACAATCATTTTATGTGACGCCCTTTGAAATCTGTTGAAAGCGCAGCTTTTAAGCCTTGTAGATCTAGGAAAGGTCTAATTCTCTTCCTCGATGTCAATTATACATTGTTTGCTTTACAGCAATGACGGGGACCGTAGTGCTGATGAAGAAAATGCCGAAATAAATATAAGACAACAGCAATTTCCCTTTTCAGCTCTTCTGCTGCAGCGGGTATCGCATTTCTCATTCAGAAATTAAACAATAAGAACCTGCAAATCGTATTCCAGGCCGTCTTTTGGCTCTCACCTCAACTTAAATTGTTATTGCTCTGTTCTGTCCAATATTTATAGAAAACAATTGCAAAACATTTTTTTTTCAAGAGTAATAGGTGTTGACACCTCTTAAGGTAACCTTCCGTTTGGCTTTTAGGTTAACATCTTCTTCCATGGTGATCTTTACTTCCTTCAAATTGTATTTAACACCAAAGTGTTCACTTACATGAGACAAGAATCTCGGCAAATATAGAAAACGAGATAAGTAACACTGAATCGAGATGTATGGCAATGCTGACTGTTATCAATTACTAATTTCGAAGTTGTTATTCAAAGTTATTTATATTGCAATTACCCGGTAGCCCAACTGCTCCGTCGTCATCCATGATCTAGGGGCAACATGGCCGCGCTCGCTAAAGTGCCTCACTTTGGTGCTTCGTGGTGCAGGGGATCGTGGGTTCGAGTCCCGCCTTGTGCATGAGTGTTTCTGTGTTTGTAAATGTGTATCTGTCTGTGTATGTAATAGGAAAACGTTAAACTAAGGAAATATAGGAAACTGGGGAATAAAAAAAAGAAGATACAGAGCTGGAGTCCTGACAAGACTCCGCAACTGTATTTATTGAATAAAAAAAAAAAACATGCTAGCCTGTGGTGTCCAAGATCGCGTGTTCAGACCCGCTCGAGGGTAATTGCTTTTTTTATCGGACATTAACATCTTTGGTCCTGTGTCGTAGATTTGTGACACTAAGAGAAACTGAAGCCTGATCAAGAGGTCTCTGAACAAACTTAGGCGGTCTTTAACGCCCAGTATACCTAAAGAAATGGGATATGAGCACTGCAGCAGTTAAAGAGCGTCCAGACTCAATTTAACAAACTGCCCCGTTTTTGATGAGTGGAAATAGCAGAGCTCAATTTGGATATTTCAAGTTAAAATCTGTAAGTAGGTAACTGGCTGAATAACTAACGTTTACCCCTCTTGCTTATCAGCGTAGACGATGAGTGGATCGCGCTCATTGAGAGGGGTAAGTCAAAGGACGCTCTTGCCAGTTCTTTACTTGTCAGTTTTAATTTGAAATAGCCCCCTTCAGTTCTGCTGGTCTTTTAAAGCACAAAGCGATATCTGCACAGGTCAAATATTACGGGACAGTTCGACCCCTTGGTACTATTTTTAGCTTCAAACAGACGAAGGACAGCATTCTGGGATTTGATTCTAAACAGCCAAAACTGGCCAAGCCTGGGCACATACTTAATGGAAGTTCGTGCACTAAGAGATAAAATATTTGTGTAAATATTGTATAGACTTATTTGGTGTTTGACTAGTCTATATGTATGAATACGTGGTGTAGTTGTGAATGCAGGTGTGTGTGTGTGTGTGTGTGTGTGTGTGTGATATCAGAGTGTTCTTTCTTTTGTTGTTCTGTGGTTCTGTTGTCGTAGCGCGCGAGCGTGTGTGTGTGTTTCCAATGTTGTTAAGATATAAAAAATATATATATGTAAGTAATATTTTAAACTCAAGTATTTTTCGACAGCATGTACGGTCACTCGGCCCATGCGACTGTGTGACGTAATTATTATATTATGGTAAACTTAATAAAATACTACTACTAGAAAGCCATAATACAATGAGAAAATAAAATGAAAGTGGCATAACCATAGGAAGACGTTATTAAATAACACTGTGTAAGATTAAATGTTGATGGCAGAATCAGGAGATGAACTGCAGTTAAAACTTAGTTTATAGTGAATGATACAGTTTATAGGTTTCATCCAATAAAACAATTTTTAAAAAATATGCAAAATAGTTTTAAACCAGAATGCTTATGAATAATTCGCATTATTGGTAGAAAAAGCCATTGGGGAGTAGATTTCAACAAATGTGCGGGACAATATGAAAAAGCTAAAAATAAGTCGGTTCGAATATAAATGTTTGGCTCTGAAATTTCTCACTGGGCCGGTCCGCTAAAAGGAAAATAAAAAATAATAAATTGAACTTCCTTCGTTGTTGATCTTGGTCTACAAGTCAAATTACAAGCAAAAACATCTTTGCCGAAGGCTTGCAAAGATAAAGATGAGCCTCCAAGTTTGAATTTCAGTTACGGTGAGTTAGGTTAAGGTTTTTTTTTTTTTTTTTTTGTTGCCTCCCCAGGGTTTTCCCTTATCCTGAGAAGAAGAATGTCGAGCATCTCTGCACCCCTGGCTCCTATGAGAATCAGCCATTTTATTCATTGTCCGGCATTTCCTATTTTTTTCGAGATACTAAATCATTCCTTTAACCATTATTGTGCATGAAATGAGCACGCAGATTGAATGAAGATGAACAGGAACAACGCTTTGGTAACACAGATGATTACCCACATGGATAATTATAAATTCAACCACTAGGAGTTCAATTGGTAGTGAACAATAAAATAACTGAGCAAGTGCAATACTTCACTATATTGTAGATTATATTTTTGAGAGATGTTAAGGGTGCTGCAAGATGAGTTAGACTAAAGAAAGGAACATCTGATGTATTCCATTCATGTGAATTTCTCTGCAAACTATTGTTACAAAAAATTATTTCTTAATCTCCATCATGGTAATCAAGATAAACATTAGCAAACATTTGTGTATTAGTTCGTTCCAAGTAGAGGAGACTAAGGTAAATACCCTAGGCTAAAGCAATATTCAAATCGTTTTAAAAGCCGATCGTTATGTGAAATAACTGAAAGCCGATTTTCCCTTCGCACGGCGCCAGGAGTAAAACAGAAGAGAAATGAAATGAAAGATGACCTCCAGTCTGAGAAAAGTTTAAGCAGCTTAAAACTGAAACCAATAACAGGGAATATCTCAGAAACGTGAACTGTATAAAAAATGTATATGACATAAATAGTGTGTCTTAACGAGATTTACGCTTTTTTGTGTAATACGTTTTTTTCTATCTCATTATCATCCATGCAAAATTTATCCAAAATGCAGAGGTGTTCAGAGGTTATTCCCAAAAAATTAGATATAAATGAGTTTTCCTAGTGAGACGCAATAAAATATACATTTAGAGGTTTTAACAAAACATATTATTATGAAATTATCTTAAATTATGCTATTTTAATCAAAATCGTTAGAGCCATTTTTGAGAAAACAACACTTTCGATGGGTGGGGGGATTTTCTTGAAAATCTTCGTCTCGCATCCTTGGAACACACTGAACTCAAACACCATGCTTAATATTTAACCATATTTTCGTTTTTGAGTTATGCTATCCATATACACATCACCCACACACAAAAGCTACATCCAAATGGAACTTCAATATTTTTAATTGTATTTATTTACACATTGGACGAGGTATATGTTATAGTTATTTAAACTCATCCACACACGTACCTTATTTTAAATTATTTATATACTCAGGGGGCCTCAAAACATTTATATCCGACTAAATATAGACATGATTTTTTGGGTGGAATACGTACAATAGCTTCTCCACCTAGTATATACATAATACTTGTAGAGAGAGCAATAAGAGAAGATCTAAGCAATAATCCTATATGAAAAATTATAGAAAATCATAAGCAGATATAGAATACCATTTTAACAGAATGGATACAACCAGGCTACCAAGAAAAGTGTTAGATTCAGTGTCGGCTCGTGGATTAAAATTTAGGTGTTCACAAAATCAGCAATTTACCACAGTCGCAACATCTAATCCAGTAATATTAGAAACAATGATAAATGTCTAATAACAAGAATTATAAATTTGTTATACCAATCCTCATCCATCCAGTATTGTAAAACTGTTAAATTTCTTAGTCTCCGAGAGTTAACAGCAATATGAGGTGATGAAGGGGTGAAGTCCTTTGATGTAGTTCATGTGAAGAATGGAATTTAAAGTAAATAATGTTTACATTGTTCGAATTACGAAATTAAAACCAACTTTATTTGTACAGAAATTCCACGTACTGGTTTTTCAAATATGCAAACTTTTTTATCACTCGGCGATTAAAGTATTTTATGCTGTTGACAGTTTTTACTTTCTCTATACGCACTATGTACATAGTGTATAGAGAATGTATTGCACTCCACCAAAAAATTCGATACCGAGATTTCACCGGAAATATATGTTTTAGGGTCACCTGTATCCAAAAAAAAAATTATTTTCAGAAAAAGATCCGTGTGTGTGTCCGTGTGTCTGTGAACACGATAACTCAGAAACGAAAAGTCGGTAAAATACCAAACTTGGTATTTAAGTTTAGTATCTTCCAGGGATGTGACACGAATATTTTGAGAAAAATCCCCCCACCTGAAGCTACCCTTTACATGGAACTTTTTTCGAAAATTTTGATTCTCTAAAAAATTACTAACGATTTTGATTAAAATATTATATATTAAAGATATTTACCTGACAAATAAAATGTATAACTTGAAATTTCTGGGAATAGCCTCTAAAGACTACTTTATTCTGGATGAATTTTGCATAACTACTAAACCGTAAGAGATGGACAAAAACTTAACACACAAAAAATGTATATCACGTTAAAACACACAATTTATGTTATATACGTCTTTTTCGTGGAGTTGATCGTTTTTGAGATATTCCTTTTTCTTGATTTCAGCTTTGAAAAACATACTTTTCTCATACAGGAATTTGTCAACTCCTGTCCATACAAACAAAGGAACGTCAGTCACATAGCAACCAGCTTTTGGCTTTCGCTTTAACCTATGGTACTCCCTTATTTCACTTCTACTTACAATAAAGCAAGAAATAAGACTATTTCTGCTAATTTTTCTCGATTAGCATGAAATAAATAAAAGATAAGCTTATTAACAATAATTTGTTACAGAGATATAGAGAAAGTCATGTGAATGGAACACATCAGATTTTTTTCTCAATAGCAAGCATTGCCAGTGCTGAAAGTCGGTCTTTACCCATCGTACTCCTAGTAAAGATTTTAATTCTTTTTACTGTGGAAAAGCATATTTCTGGTTCTAATGAGATCGTACTGATAACAATCTTCAGTAGCTCGGTTAGTTGCGGAAAAGTTTCTTCGTTGAAGTTGTTTTCTGTTTTGAACTGCTTAACTCTCTCTTAAGCTTAACTCTCGCATAAGATGCAAATTACTAAGAAAAATAGCGCGTCTCACAAAGACTGCAGTTGCATTTCCGGATAGTTTCAACTAAATCTCAAAGATAACAGCACCTCCCGCTGATAAACAGAACCCTGGAGTTTTTAATGAGACCGAAAGTGCACGGTCATTTCTGGCTGTAAAATTCCAAGCGGAAAGCTGCTAAACGTTAGTTATACGCTAGCACAAGAGGCCCGTTTACAAGTTGTCACATACTCAGGTTCTCGGCTGTGTTCAATCTGAAGAGAAGAGCGCGGTATATTTAAACAAGTGACACCGGATAGCGCATTTTATTAAATGTTTCCTGAAAGAAAAAAAAAGGAGATCCACTAAGAAATAATGGAGGTTCACGTGCTCTTTTGCTCCTACACAGCAGCCGCCGCTGGTTAGATTACAAACTAAAATTAAGGAGCAGCGATAGGAAGAGTTGTGCAGATATGGATTAAGGCCGGAACAGTTCTATAGAGGAACAGTTCTATAGTCTAAGACATGAAAGCTGAAAACGACGTTGCAAATTTATCGCCGCGTTTGTGAGTTTAGCATTCGACATGGCATTGTTTGAATGTCATCGCGCTGAGCTTGAATAAGCGAAAATAACTTTTCTTCAAAGAAACCCTCCTCTTACAATACGAGTACATATCACGCGAATTTAAGAGCATAACGATGTCAATACCCAATAGGCTACTCTCAATCACGCGTGGCGAGATAAAACAGCGTTTATGGTGTCAATGGTAAGGTCATAGTGATACAGTGATAATAGGGCAGTGCCACACAACCGTAGTACCTTCACGAGTACCATTTTGATGTAACAAACTTATAATTTGCCTATGGGGTTTTATGAAGAACCCATTTAAGAATCTACGTGCCTCCGTTTACTACTTCGAAACCCGGACGTACGGAGGCTGCAATGCATAGTCCGCTAGCCCATAGTTCGATCGATGGGTACAACAGTCTAAAATATATTAACTTGGTGGATTCCTTGATATTAAAGGTTTATAAAAAAATCTGATGTGTTACACTCACATGACTTTCTCTAGCTGTTCTACAAACTTCATACATAAGATTCTTCGTCTTTCTGCACCTTGCTAATCGTGGTACTCATTAGCACAATGTTCTTACTATTTAGTTGTATAAGTAGGAAGAAAATAAGGGAATACACTAGGCTAAACCAATAGTCAAATGTTTTAAAAGCTGTCGTTATGCGATTGTCATCACAAATAGCTTCTTTTCTTGGCCAGGAGTAGAACAGAAGAAATACAGACACTCCCGTCTGAGAAAAGTAGACAACTGAAACTAATAACAATAAATACCTCGAAAACGGTAAGCCCCACGAGAAAAATGTGTATGACATAACTTGTGTATTTTAGCAAGACCTAAATTGTTTGAATAGTAAGTTTTTGTCTATCTCTTACGATTTACTAGTTATGCCAAATTAAGCAACATTCATCCAGAATAAATAGGTCTTCAGAAGCTATTTCCAGAAAATTCGAGATATACATTTGATTTGTTAGGTAAATATCTTTAATATACGATATTTTAATCAAAATCGTTAGAGCCATTTTTAAGAAAATCAATTTTCGAAAACGGTGCCATCGTTTTTGAGTTATCGTGTTCACAGACACACGGACCTTTTTCTCGAAATGCTTTTTTTTTTTTTTTTTTTTTTTTGGGCATACAGGGGGTCCTAAAACATGTATTTCCGGTGAAATCTCGGCATCGAATTTCTGGGTGGAATACAATACTTGTCTATCCCTATGCACATTGTACATATGGGGCTAAAGAAAGTAAAGACAGCTAAATCCCACTGAACATGGTAAAGAACTAAACGATGAATGCAAGGCAACAATAGCGAAGTTTCTATAGTCGTCCAACCTTATTTAATCGGCGAACACACCAAGTGGCTCGTCTGATGTACGATTGTGAAACCCTGTACCTATGTTTGTTAGGGAAAGAAACAGCTGCCCACTTTCATTGTTCACAGATAATAAGCACCTCTATGAAGTGAATAAAAAAGTAGAGAGGCGAGTCGAACAATGTGTGATACATATTCACTGCATTTTCGGCTGTCATGTGTTATAAAGTTGCTTACACAGGATATCGCACCTCGGATAATTTAAAAGTTTTGTACACTTTATGCTGCTTTCGGAAACACAAATCAATTCTACTATTAAACTGAGAATATTGTTTAATGCAAAAGGAAGCTACGTTTCATAAAACTTTGTATACATATTAGGAATAATTCTTTTCCCGCCACTTTTTTTTTTATGGTTTCCTTGTTATGTTTCTCTACACTAGTATTGCGTTTCAGCCATACTTGCTGATTGGAAGCAGCCGTTACAGAAGAATTGCACAACGCTTATGCATTGTTAAATAAAGAAACAATTCTTACTATATTGTTTAGACAACAGTGCGTAATTTAATACGCTATTTCTGTGCTCACTCGGCAATTTAATAGGAACTATTTTGTGATGGAGAAAATCAGTAAAACGTTCAGCAACCAATCATAGCCATTGCAACCTGTTGCTTTTGCTTACATTACCGGTGAAGTAATGCTGGACGGAGAATAATATCGTGGAGGTGACGAAGTAGTTCCTCGCAAGTACTCCAGTTGCTTCAGAGTAAAACAGTCATGTCATGAATAGTATCCGAAACATAACTAGGCCATTCATTGTTTTAAATAAAAACGTATATTACAATACCAGAAAATAAATTCCGTTCTGACAAGACAGGATTAAGTGTCATGCGGAAAGGTTGACACTTGCAATAAATCTAGTACCCACACAGCCCTCCTTTAGACCGGATACCAATTACTGACCCAGGCGGCTAGGCACTCAGTTGTGCATGCTTGTGAATGGGATAATGGCATTACATGCTTGTTACAGCGGTTCGATCCCCGGGTGGTCGAGTGTGGGTCTGACCCAGATAATGCCTGCACTCATCCGCCATTTCACATCCCACATCGCGTTGCAGATCCTATAAGCTTGACACTTAAGTTCCGGTCGAGCGCACCGCAGTACAATGCAGTGAATGCTGCGTGCAGGTGTCTTGCTTCTCATAGAGATCTCGCTCTGCGAACATTCAAACCGGAATATCCGATACACTTAAAGCACCTAATTATTCACGCTGATAGCTGCTGTCACGTATAATTTGGAAATCCTCCCTAACAAAACCACGAAGAAAAGGTTAATTCTTGATATACCTCCAGATGTAAAGAGAAAATAGTAAAATCAATATCAAGCAATGCGTGAGCATGTTCGATGTAGAATGATTTATATAGAGCTGACACATTTCTTTCATTAATTGTTTCAAAACGTGTTATGCTAGCGACAACTTATTATGCCTAAATTATAGAGGAATTTTGGGAGATTATTTACCTGTATAGTAAATGTTGAAAATATCCTCCATCCTGCATAAGGCACAACTCAACACGTCGTTCCATGTTACTGACCACTCGTTGGAGAACTCTGTTGTCAATAGCTTGAATCTCCTTTGTGATGTGCTTCAGATCGTCCAATGTCTGGGGACGTGTGGCGTAAACCCTGTCTTTTAAGTAATCCCATAGAAAGAAGTCCGGCGATGTCAAATCCGGAGATCTCAGTGGCCACAGGTTCCTAGAAATTATCCGGTCGTCAAATAAACTTGCAATTAGGTTCATGGATTCATTTGATGTATGGCATGTAGCGCCATCTTGCTGAAAATATCCTTGACTCAGCAGTACATCGTACCGCATTTTCACGTTGACGACAAGAACAAAATGTCGAAACAGCTGCTAACAATGCAATTAGGAATAAAACATAAACATCTGCGCATCTAGTGACAAGGAATCGAAACTTCAGAACAATTGGTGCCAAAATTGGATCATTGAATGAATTTCCAACGGAATAATTAAAGAAAGAAAAGTGTCAGTTCTACATAAATCACTCTGTATAACTGGCGCAACAGATCTGGACATGTGAAAATCTTAATGAGAGCTAGGACGCGAGTTATACTTTCAGATAAGCAGTTCACCAGTCGATCCATGCATGCTGGAAGAGTGCCTTCACAGTCTATGTAAAATATCTGTCACCTCTTATGCACCTGCGCTGATAAACATGTGCTTTCATATGTATATTCATATCTACAAAACATCTAGACAAATGGCCTACTATATAAACAATGGCAATCGTCTGCCTCCAATTCTTCCACACCTGACAATCCTTCGTTTTCGCTCACGCCATTGTCATCATCAACGCTATCGCTACTTTCTGCACCATTATTCTGAATTAGAATTCTTTTCGATTTTCTGCAATTCTTTGTAGTGATTTTCAATGTTCTCAACATGTCGACATACATTTTTCCATGTTGGCCTGCAATTCGTTGGCGACACAACTGTTCCACATATTTTAATTTAAAAGTGATATATTAATTTTTATTTTTCTTTCTTATCTTTGAGAAACCTGGAAACGGAACTCAGCGAAATATCAGTTGTCTTGGCTACTCTTTCATTCACGTTCTACAGGCTTTTGGAGACCTCGGTTGAACAAACATTTCCTTCCTTCATCTCTGCCTGTTGTTTCATGAAGTCAAGGACATTTGCAATTATTTCTCTGCTCTGACTAAGTAATACCTTGCCACTTAACTTTGTAAACGAAGGAGGCATGGTTAAAAAAATAAGATAAATAAAATTGACGATATTTACTGCCCACTTTGAATGGAAACTTATGCGGAACTCTTTCCATGCAGACAGTACAAAGTTTGCTCGCTGACAAAGTAAGTAAAATATCATATCACAAACTCCGATAAGCTAGGCTCGGTAGCTGGGTTGGCGGTCAGGGTCACGATCCAGAATTTTTGCGCCGTCAGTAACTATGGAGATCATGACACAACGTACAAACAACAGTGACAAAAGAGCGCAGGTAAAACCAAAAACACTATAGCTTAATACAGGACACTGTAACATTTCGCGCGCCTCGCGCTGCCAGCGCATTCTAGCGTGTCGGCCTTGAGCGGCGGTGAGCTGGTGTTGCTGTAGCTTCAGTATAGCCTACGAAATAGCAGTAATGATTAATTAAAATGTAATTTAGCTGTGTATCGGTCTACACAGTGTTATAAGGATTATCAGACAGAGAAATACTGAACCATGTCTGGTAAGGTTTGTGGAAAATATGAGGACAGATTTAATATAAACAAAAACTTTTGTCACCGATGGTTCAGAGAGAGCAGATAAATAGATATTTTATTCATCCTGTAGATCATACATATGTACATGCAGTAACTTTGAACTTCTGAAGCTTTCCAAGTCCTGTTTCCACTTTCCACGAGATAAAACAATATAAGAAGATTATATTATTGTGAAACGTTAATGTACATAACCACTCCAGGTAAGCAATAATATGAAAATGAGAGCATTGCTGAACATCTCTGAGGAAAATCCATTTATTGAAATTTATAACTGTAGAGTGTATTTCTTCCACGATGTTCCACATCTGTTGAAATCAGTGAAGAATAATTTCAAACGGAATTCTATAATTTGTGAAGATAGGTTTCTTGGAACCATATTGTAGAATTTTATAAAAAAAAGACAGAGCCATCAAACCTCGGTTAGCTCCAAGGTTGACCAGCCAATGTATTGAACTACCACCATTTAGTCCAATAAGGGTATGTTTGGCCGTTCGTGTTTTAAGCCATTCTGTCTGTTGTTGCATTAAAACGCATGTTGCGTTTAATTCTACGTCTGATAAAACATTAGCTATCGCTAATTTCATTGAAAAAATCTGATGCGTTCCATTCACATGACTTTCTCTACATCTCTACAGCAAAGCATTGTTAAAAATCTGAATCTTCTAATTGCCTCATGCTAATCAAGAAAAAAATAGCAGAAATCGTCTATTACTTGCTTCCTTTTAGTAGAAGCGATATAAGGCAGTACCATAGGTTAAAGTGGTAGTCAAAAGTTGGTTGCTATGTGACTTAAGTTCTTTTGTTTGTATGGACAGGAGCTGACAAATTCATGTATGAGAAAAGTATGTATTTTAAAGCTGAAACCAATAACAAGGAATATCTAAAAAAACAATCAACTCCACGAAAAAAATATATATATATATATATATATATATATATATATATATATATAACACAAATTGTGTGCTTTAAAGAGCTCTACATATCTCCTACGGTTTACCAGTTATGCAAAACTCCGCAAAATTCATCCAAAATAAAGATGTCTTCAGAGGCTATTCCCAGGAAATTCAAAATATACATTTTATTTATCACGTAAATATCTTTAATATACGACATTTTAACCAAAATCATAACAGCCATTTTTGAAAAAATCAAAATTTTCGCAAATTTTTCCACGTAAAGATAGTTGAGGGTGGGGGATTTTCTTGAAAATCTTTGTGTCACATCCTTGGAAGATACTGTACTTAAATGCCAAGTTTGGTATTTAACGAACTTTTCGTTTTTGAGCTACGCTACGCATACACACACACGCGCGCACGCGGACACTTTTCTAAAAATGCATATTTTGGAATCAGGGGGTCTCAAAATATATATTTGCAGTGAAACCTTGGTAGCGAATTTTTGGATGCAATACAATACGTTCTCTATACACGATGTTCATATTACGTGTAGAGAAAGTAAAAATGGACTGTCTATTTGACATTTTCAACTCGTCTCAAAATCATTGTGCTAAATAGTTGCGCTATGCAATAAATGACAAACGTAAACATTTACTGTATTTGAATGAATTATGAAAATTCTTAGAAAACCACTGTAATGAATGGTCAGCGTAAGAAACCTGCTTGTTTTAATGCCCAGATTGACATTAAAATTATTGTGGCAGGAACTAAAATGTCAATATGGTTTCTCATTATTTACTTACAAGACGACTCACACAAGACTGTTTGGAAATGTAGTTTTCTGTTATTAGGGACTAGGGTGGGAACAATGTAACCCCAGATTCCTCAAAATTCAGACAATGTCTTAGACTTGCAATTACAAATCAGTTATTACAATCGTCTGACGACAGTAATTGTGCCTATGGATGTAAGCAAGTTTTTAGTTCTAAAGTCTGATTTACCTGAAAAATGTAAATCATTTGTAATTCAGGCTTCGACACCAATTATACCAGAACAGCAAAAGTGATGATTTTCTAGTTAATGTTCAGAGCGTGCAGATTCATATGTATGCACGTGGATATGTGCAAAATTTCCTCTTGAGAAATGTATAAATAAATAAGTAGACATTGATGAGAGCAGAAGTAGTAAATTAAAATGTGCATTTTGCTCTGAAACGTTATGGAAATGCTAGATTCATATTTCACAACGAATCTGCTTATACAATGTACATCAGCAGCAATACTCAATTTAATGAAAATTGTCTTCCTTATCTTTCTGACAGTAGACTGCATGTTAAACTAAGGTTAAATATGCGTGTAGATGATGCATTATTCACTTGCATATGTGAAAGTTGTAAATATGTGTTTATTGGCAAAGCTTTTAATGTGTTAATAAAATGTTATTTGAATAATGAAAATGGAAAAAAGAACAAGAAAGAACCAGGTAGAAACATTAAAGCAAAAAATGCCATGCAACTAAAAATAATTCCTATAGATGCAATCAATACCTTTACATTGTTTTTCTGCATTGTTTTGTATTGTATTGACAAAATATTGTTTGAATAAATAAAACATAACAATGCTTATTATAATATCATTATTGGGTTTCCCTTTCCTAACATTCAAATCTAATCGCTTGTTCCTTAAGGCCTGGCCGCTAGGAGCGCCACGGTATACCTGTCTCTCAGCTTAAACAGGGGAAAATGGAAGTGTCTAGTATTAACCTATAGTGTATTTAGTAAAACCTAAAGTGAACAGCAGGTTTAGCTTCTTTAATTATTGCTTTTGTGTAGAGGTATGGAAAATACCCTTCAGCCAGCTCAAGACTGATACCAGGAAGTAGCGCAGGGGATACTCTGCATAATCTTCTTTCCGTGATTATTTATCAATTTTTAATTATTCTTCATTTCGGTTGGGTCTGGAGCCAGACAAACACAAAGTGTTTCCATAAAGATATAGTTTGCTCAACTATTCATCTTTGTGCTTCATTCCATTTTCTGCTGAGACGAACGTTTTTTCGTCGTTTTCTTAAATACCCGTATCCTGGTTTATTCAGCAGGCGTTAATTCTCCTGCATATTTATTTGTTTGCTAATTCCATGACATTTTCTTGTAAAAGATGCGAGTTGTAAATAGCACTGTTTTATTATAGGATGCCTAAAACTAATTGTAACCAGATTGACCAAAAGGTCATGCTGACAAGCATCATAATAGCGTCATTTCGAATCTGTAGGAAAGCTGTGTTTGTTAGAACCCCATGTTCACTTTGGAAAGTCGTGGACCAACGTAATCCCATTTTTAACGCTATTCCCGCGTTTACATACTTTACAGTAACACCAGTGCACTTCAAACCGAGTTTTTCTTCTTGCTGTTTGTTTGGCTGTGTAATACTGGAATTGTATTCAATCAATATCAAAAGAGTAGCTTACTGTTGATTTATTTCAACTTGTGATACTTTGTTTCGATAAGAAATCAAATTCATATCTTTTTTCACTTGATTTGCAATACAGTGGCGTAAGTGATCAAAAGTAATCCGTTCGGTTTATGCGAAAAGGCTTATCTAAAGAATGAAAGACGTAAAGTTAATTTTCGGCTTTTCATAGTAAAATGGAATAACCTGTTTGTTTCTAGAACTTTTCTATTTATAGAAGTTTGCCAATAATTACGCGATATTTTAAAGAAGGCAACGTGTCGCGGCTATAAAGGAGTACAATCTTATGTCATGGCACAAAGATTGTCATGTATACTTATTCGGTATTCATTACTACATTACTTCATTACTGAACTTTCACCTGGATATGCCAAAGCAAGTTATATCTTGCAAAAACATGTTATCTTATTCCTTTTACTTTCTCTATACGTACTATGTACATAGTGTATACAGAAGGTACTGCACTCCACCCAGAAATTCGATACCGAGATTTCACCGGAAATATATGTTTTAGGGTCCCCTGTATCTAAAAAAAGCATTTTCAGAAAAAGGTTTGTGTGTGTGTCTGTGAACGCGCTAACTCAAAAACCAAAAAAACTCGGTATTTAGTTTAGTATCTTCTAGGGATGTGACACGAAGCTTTTGAGAAAAATCCCCCACCCTCAACTACCCTTTACATGGAACTTTTTTGAAAAGTTTGATTTTCTCAAAAATGGCTCTAACGAATTTTATTAACATATCGAATATTAAAGCTATTTACTTGACAAATAAAATGTATATCTTGAATTTTCTGGGGATAGCCTCTGAAGAGCATTTTATTCTGGATGAATTTTACGGAATTTTGAATAACTGCTAAACCGTAAGACATGGACAAAAACTTACTGCACAAAAAATGTAGAGCACGTTAAAACACACCATTTATGTTATATACATTTTTTTGGTGGAGTTCATCGTTTGAGAATTCCTTGTTTTTGGTTTCTGCTATGAGAAACTTATACTTTTCTCATACAGGAATGTATAACTGCTGCCCATACAAACAAAGGAACTTCAGTGACATAACAACCAGCTTTTGACTAGTTTCCCTTCTACATACAAGGAAGCATGTAATAAGACTATTTCTGCTATTTTTTTCTGATGAAGTAAATAGAAGTATATGCTTTTTAAGAATAATTTGTTGTCATGTGAATGGTACACATCAGTTTTTGTTTTTATGCTTCCCTCAGTATGAAGTATTTGTAGATTTATAAATATATAAAACAATTCACATATTTAGATTGCTAGCTTCATGCACTACTTTTCCACTGTTGTACTTTCTTCCACTGTTTTGTTCTTTTAGCCATATCCCTAAGAGAGGGAAAAATACTGCATTCGCGTTCACCAGAAATTTAAGTACCTACTGCTGCATGTTGAATATATTTCAGTAATGGAAAGTGAAGACTGTAACGGATTTTCTACATCTCAGCTAACCCTTAGCTTGGAAAATAAATTGATTTTTTTTCTTGAAATTGGCTTGAAATATTTTTAGAAATACCATGATCTAGAAATGTCAGCATAGCAAACTAGATATTTACTAGAAAGAATCATAGTAAAGTTTGAAGGTTTGGGTGAATATAATGCTGCTTTCCTCAGTAATTATTTGTAAATCCCCATGCACAATATATCTTATTCTATCACCAGATGTGATTATTAAGGTGATGTTTAGATCTTAACATATTCCACTAGAGCAGGAGCTAGAGTACTGCGCGTTCTCTATCACAGAGCCCGGCTGAATAGAGAGCATAATACCCAACACTCAGTCAACGAAAGTCAATGTAAAATGCTTGCCAATTCATTTCAACTTCTAACTAGCCCTCAATCCTGAGGTTATTACATATTGCAGGCGCACCCCTGGAGTCGTGAGGAACTCGCTGCTTTTTCGACGCGCACACAAGGTCCAACAATCTGCCTTAGAGCAATAAAAGACAATACAATCTATTTACTTATTGCATTTGCTTGAGCTTAAAGAGAATATACCAAACGATTTAAATAAACGATACAGCTTGTTACAATACTAATTATTATGCAATTAAACTTGCAGGCAAACGCGTGTTTACGTTTCCCTGTAAACATTTTAACTAAACTGTATGAATCTGACGCTGATTAATCCAAATATGGCAAGAAACGTTCTGTATTAATGTATGATTCTTTGCTGAGAAATATCTTAATTCTTAGTAAAAACTGTTGTTTCTACAACATGAACACACACGATTTATTGCTTTAACACATATACGGATTTTTGAGAGTATGAAATGATGTTAATCCTTAGTGTGCCAGTAAAAAGTGCAATGAACTATTTCTTGTAGTGTCACAGTAGTCCGCAATCATATTTTCATACCGCTTATGGAAAATTATATCTATCTTCTCCATCTGAGCCGTATCGTGATGGAATCTCTCTCCAAGTGCATCTGAAACTGCAACCATTAGCGGGAAACATTCCAAGTGAGAATGTAGGAAATGTGCTGTGGAGATACACTATACATTAAGGCGCCAAACAGGACAATACTTCCTCAATAATTTTAAATATCTTCTGACTTTCGGGTTCCAGAAACTCACTATTTTAAAATGCATCGCTGATCCTGTTTCACCAAATTACATGCATTTCTGAAGCCGGGATCTTGAAACAACTATATCACCTGAGGAACTACGAAGGAACCTTCCTTTATCTTGACTTCGCTAAGTGGTCGTCGTTTTTCTTTCAAACCAGCAAAATCCTTTACCATCTCTATCCATTGCTTTCACAAACAGTTTTCATATTGAGCTTAAAGAGGGGAAGAGACTAGCAAATTATAATTTTTGCTGGCGTAGTTAAAGATGAAGATTATTTACTCTCGACAAATATAGTTAATCTGGAGACAACTAAACTAATATATGCCAAATAGAGTATAACTAAAATTACCCTGTTATCATTTGAAAAAAATACAAGAACAAGTCTTGTGATAAAACCAGATAATAGAACAAGTTAAATATTTGGAATGTGACATATCAATTTATAATTTAAACCCAAACTTAGGTAACAATGTAATATATATTTCAATAAATGATTTTTTTATTTCAATTGTATAGCCTCCTTTAACATCAATGGTCATATCGGGGGCTTTGACTTGTGAAACTGTAGGTTCAGAACATTAGGTTAAACTTTATATTACTAAACACACGCACATTCACTCTCACATTCATACTTCCAGACCCTGTGGGGGATAGGGAATGATTCTGGTTAAAGAAAAATTCTCCTTCCCAGCCGGGAATCGAACCCGGGACCTCCGAGTGAACAAATGAATTATTAATATATACTTGATAAAATCAAATAGCAGCGATGTCAAACTTAATTACATCTAATATTCTCCGCAACTAACACTACTAAGATATGAGGAAGAAATATAAAATATAATTGAACGTGCAGAAATGAGATTCTCGATAACGCTACTAGAATAAAAAGAATGGGAAATGAAGATATAAGAAAGGAACTAAATATAAATAGTACATAACAAAAAGCAATACCAAAACAATCGGAAAATCAACACAATGTTAATTAACCGAATCTCCCTTATCTATATTACAAAGAGAAGAAGACGAAATGTACCATGACCGAGGATCAGGCTGAAGGATCAATATAATACCTTTGTCGCGGAACGGAATTAAATTGCAAATCTTGAAAAGGCAGAAAAAGAAGAAGTATATCACGAAGGAGTCGAATTTGCACATAAATATGAGTGCTTTATTTATCATTTGAGATACAAACTAATTTAAATAATTGGAGACGGTTCTCCTAATATTGCACTTGTAATATTTGATATCTTATCCTTCTAAAAATAATATTTATGTAGAGGAGGGGCATAAAATAGCTAAAAATGTTAAAAACTAAAATAACAGAATAATACTCTAACTTACATTCCTATTTTAGTAATCAGTTAAATACACACGTATACAGAAAGCAGACCAAAGTTATGCGAGGACTGTTGATATATATTTAAAAAAAATCTGAGATGTTCCATTCAAGTGATTTTCTCTATCTGTTCAGTAAACTTCTTAAAAAGATTATTCATCTTACTAATTAATGATAATCTAGATAAATATTAGCAGAATGGTGTATTACTATGGTTTATTTCTTGTAAGTAGAAACAAAGTAGGGAACATACTAGGCTAAAGCGACTGTCAAATGTTTTAAAAGCTGTCGCTATGTGATTGTCATTTAAATTCGCTTCTCTTTGCATGACCAGGAGAAAATAAAGGAAACACTACTTCCTGTTTAAAAAAAAAAAAAAAAAAAAAAAAAAAAGACTATACGATATAAATTGTGTATTTTGACGCGATCTTCATTTTTTGTGTTCTATGCTTTTGTATTATGAGAAAATAATTCAAAATGAAGAGGACTGATGTGGCTAATCCCAAGAAATGCCGGATATAAGTTTTATTTGCCGTGTAAATATCATTAATATATAATTTTAATCAATATTATTAGAGCAATTTTTAAGAACATTTTGAAAAATCTTATGTAATTTGGGTTGAGAGGATTTTTCTGAAAATCTTCAAGTTGCATCCTTGGAAGATACTGAACTTAAACACCAAGTTTGATATTTAACCTACGTTTAGTTTTGGGGGTTATGTTGTGTACACACGGTCACATTCGCGTGCTTTTTTTTTTTTTTCTAAAAATGTTTATTTTAACTAATTGCACTTCAATACATGTATTCCCAGTGATATATTGACATAACATTTTTGGGCGGAATGCCACACCTGCTCTAACTTCTATATACATAGTACGTGTAGAAAAAGTAAACCTTTTTGCGCGGATGCAGGGACTATAAAACGTACATCTCCAATTAAACTTCGGTAAAGAATTTTTGGCTGGAATACAATACTTTCTTTAGCTACTATATATTGTACATATGTGGTTGAGAAAGTAAAAATATGGAATCCCCTCCGAATTTTTTCAATCAGAAACAAAAACGCTGCACATATCATTAGTATTTATTTACTGTTATTATTATTATTATTATTATTATTATTATTATTATTTTATTTTTTCTTTCTCTACACGTAATATGTACATAGTATATAGCAAAGGTATTGTAATGCACTCAAAAATTCGATGCCGAGATTTCATCGGAAATACATGTTTTTGGCCCCCCTGAATACAAAAAAATTAATTTTTAGAAAAAGTTCCTTGTGCGTATGTGTTTGTGGACAGCATAGCTCAAAGGGAAAAGAGCGTTAAATACCAAACTTAGTATTTAAGTTTAGTGTCTTTCAAGGATGCAACACGAAGACTTTAAAAAAAATCCCCCACCCCAAACTACCCTTTACATGAAAAAGACTGAAAATGTTGATTTTCTCAAAAATGGATTCTAACGATTTTGCTTAAAATCTCTTATATTTAACATATTTACATACAATATAAAATGTATATCTTGAATTATCTGGAAATAGCCTCTGAAGACCTCTTTATTCTGAATGATTTTTATTGAATTTTGCATAACTGGTAAACCGCAAGAGATACGCAAAAACTTAGTACACCAAAAATGTAGATCACGATAAAATACTTCATCTATGTCATATACATTTTTTTCGTGCAGTTGGCCGTTTTCTAAATATTCCTTCAGTTTTCTCAAAAAGGAACTTATCAACGCCTGGCCACGCAAAGAAACGGATTTCATTCCCATGGCAACCATATTTTAAAACATTTGATAGTCAGTTTAGCATAGTGTATTCCCTTATTTCCCTTATACTTATTAAGAAACTAAGTTATAAAACCGTTTCTGCTAATATTTTAGCATTAAATAGATAGACGAATAAGTTTATTAACAATAACATTAAGTCATGTCAATGGAGCACATCATATTTTTATTTTCTCTAGCCCCGTATGTACAATGTACATAGGGATAGAGAAGTATTATATTCCACCCAAAAATTCGATACCGAGATTTCACCGGAAATACATGTTTTAGGACCACCTGTATCCAAAAAAAAGCATTTTCAGAAACAGATACGTGTGTGTGTGAATATCCGTGGACACGATAAAATACCAAACTTAGTATTTAGGTTTAGTATCTCCCAGGCGTGCTACACGAAGGTTTTGAGAAAAATCCCCCCACCCCAAACTGCCCTTTAGATGGAAAATTTTTCGAAAATTTTGATTTTCTTAAAAATGGCTCTAACAATTTTGATTAAAATATTTTATATCAAAGATATTTACCTGACAGATAAAATGTATATCTTGAATTTTCTGGGAATAGCTTCTAAAGACCTGTTTATTCTAGATGCTTTTTGCTTAATTTGGCATAACAGGTAAACCGTAAGAGATAGACAAAAACTTACTATACAAAAAATGTAGGTTTTGTTAAAATACACAAGTTATGTCATATACATTTTTTTCGTGGAGCTTACCGTTTTCGTGGTATTCATTGTTATTGGTTTCAGTTGTGAAGTACTTATATTTTCTCAGACGGGAGTGTTCGTTTTCTTATGCTCTACTCCTGGCCGAGAAAAGAAGCGATTTGTAATGACAATTTCAATTTTCTTCCTATTAATAAGCAACAAAGTAATAAGAACATAGTGCTAATGAGTACCTCGATTAACAAGGTGCAGAAGAAGAATGATCTTATGTAAGAAGTATGTAGAACAGCTAGAGAAAGTCATATGAGTGTAACACATCAGATTTTTTAAAACTTATTTCAGTGCTGTACGTATATTTGGATACTTAGTGCGCGAAGCGATTGAAGATTTCACATTATTTAAAAATCTGATGTATACCATTCACATGACTTTCTCTACATCTCTGCAACAAATTATTCTTAAAAGTTATACTTTTATTTACTTCATTCTAATCAATTAAAAAAAAAAAGCAGAAATAGCCATATTACTTCAGGCCTTGTAAGTAGAAGCGAAATAAGGGAGTACCATAGGTTAAAGTGATAATCAAAAGCTGGTTGCTATGTCACTGAAGTTCCTTTGTTTGTAATGGACCGCAGTTGACAAATTTCTGTATGAGAAAAGTATACGTTTTTCATAGCAGAAACCAAAAATAAGGAATGTCTCAAAAACGATGAACTCCGAGAAAAATTGTATATAACATAAATTGTGTGTTTTAACGTGCTCTACATTTTTTGTGCAGTAAGTTTTTGTCCATCTCTTAAGGTTTAGCAATTATTCAAAATTCAGTAAAATTCATCCAGAATAAACTAGTCTTCCGAGGCTATTCCCAGAAAATTCAAGATATACCTTTTATTTGTTAGGAACATATCTTTAGTATAGAAAATTTTAATCAAAATCGTATGAGCCATTTTTGAGAAAATCAAAATTTTCGAAAAAAGTTCCATGTAATGGGTAGTTTGGGGTGGGGTGATTTTTCTCAAAAACTTCATGTCGCATCCCTGGAAGATACAGAACTTAAATACCAAGTTTGATATTTTACCGACTTTGCAGTTTTGAGTTATAGTGTTCACAAGCACAAGGACACGGACCTTTTTGTGAAAATGCTTTTTACTTTCTCTATACGCACTATGCACATAGTGTATAGAGAAGGTATTGCACTCCACCCAAAATTCGATACCGAGATTTCACCGCAAATATATGTTTTAGGGTCCCCAATACCCAAAAAAAAGCATTTTCACAAAAATGTCCGCGTGTCTCTGAACACGATAACTCAAAAACGAAAAGTCGGTAAAATACTAAACTTCGTATATAAGTTTAGTATCTTCCAGGGATGCGACATGAAGATTTTGAGAAAAATCCCCCCACCCCCAACTACCCTTTACATGGAACTTTTTTCGAAAATTTTTATTTTCTCAAAAATGGCTCTAATGATTTTGATTAAAATTTCGTATATTAAACATATTTACCTGTCAAATAAAATGTTTATCTTGAATTTTCTAGGAATAGCCTCTGAAGAGTAGTTTATTCTGGATGAATTTTAGAAATTTTGAATAACTGCTAAACCGTAAGAGATGGACAAAAAATGTAGAGCACGTTAAAACACACAATTTATGTTATATACATTTTTTTCGTGGAGTTCGTCGTTTTTTAGACATTCCTTATTTTTGGTTTCAGCTATGAAAAACTTACATTTTTTTCATACAGGTACTTGTCAACTCCGATCCATATATACATAGGAACTTCATTGACATATCAACCAGCTTTTAACTATCACTTTAACCTATGGCAGTCCCTATTTCGCTTCTACTCACAAGGAAGCAAGTAATAAGACTATTTCTGCTAGTTTTTTTCTGATTAGCAAATAGAAGTATAAGCTTTTTAAGAATAATTTGTTGCAGGGATATAGAGAAAGTCATGTGAATGATACACATCAGATTTTTTTTAAATAAAAGGGACCCAAAAACATATATTTCTGGTGAAATCTCGGTATCGAATTTTTGGGTGGAATGCAAAACCTTCTCTATACACTATGTACATAGTGCGAATAGAGAAAATAAAAATCACAAAAAAAAATGTTTTGGTAGCACATACTAATGATTTGGTATTCTGGAGGATTAATAACTTAAATATAGTTGTACTTATTTCCAGTCACTGCCTGAAGTTAAAACCTAACCGCTCTTAAGGCAATTCGTTGTGGTCAGCTGATGCGTAAAACGTTTAGATCCGACAAATTACACAACAACCACACCTCCAACTGTGAGACCACATTACGAATTTGTCACTACTTTTTCCTTAATCCGAAATGTCCATCAGCAGGTAAATTTCTATCAGGAATTCATCAAATGGGGTTATCGATTGATGCACTCCCGTCCATACTGCATGCAAGTACCTACCCGAGAGCATCAGTGTTGACTAAGGATCATTCTCTAGTTATCCCAAAGGGTTAATGTTAGGCTTTCAGTTCAGTGGGTAGAAGCAGTATCTCTAATACTGTCCAATCGCTTGGCTCACTGAACTTGAACTGCAGGGCGCCTAAACATCACAGTTCTCTGTGGAGTGACTCAAGAAACTGTAATTCACCGATGAGTTTTCACTCCTCTTTGTCTGTGAATGGCCGTAACAAAGAAAAGTTTGTGCTGAAATTAGGTCCATAAGATTTAACACGATACATGATGAATAACGATGGTAACAAAGGAGAGTAATGAAAGACAAAACAAAACTACTTTGCTTCTATGGTCGAGTTGTGATCGTTCTGGCTTCTCAGCCCAAAAGTCTCAGGTTCGATCCCCGACTGAGATGCGATACATTTTTTTTTTTCTTTTTTCTATACATACTATGGAAATAATATATAGAGAAGGTATCACACTTCACCAAAAAATTCGATACCGCGATTTCACTGGAAATATATGTTTTAGGGTCCCCATGTATCCAAAAAAAAGTATTTTTAGAAAAAAGTCCGTGTGTGTGTCCGTGTGTCTGTGAACACGATAACTCAAAAACGAAAAGTCGGTAAAATACCAAACTTTCAGGGATGCGACACGAATATTTTGAGA
Organism: Hymenopus coronatus; assembly: GCA_030762935.1. Classification (NCBI taxonomy): domain Eukaryota; kingdom Metazoa; phylum Arthropoda; class Insecta; order Mantodea; family Hymenopodidae; genus Hymenopus; species Hymenopus coronatus. The sequence goes on from CM060889.1 coordinate 28,339,812, forward strand.
AAAATGCCCCCACACCAAACTACCCTTTACGATTTTGATTAAAATATCGTATGTTAAAGATTATTTACCTGACAAATAAAATGTATATTTTGAATTTTCTGGCAATAGCCTCTGAAGACTTTATTCTGAGTGAATTTTACGAAATTTTGCATAACTGCTAAACCGTAAGAGATAGACAAAAACTTACCACACAAAAAATGTAGAGCACATTAAAACACACAATTTATGTTGTATACACTTTTTTGTTTGAGTTGATCGTTTTTTAGATATTCCTTGTTTTTGTTTTCAGGTACGAAAAACTTTACTTTTCTCATACAGGAATCTGTCAACTCCTGTCCATACAAACAAAGGAGCATCAGTTACATAGCAACCAGCTTTTGGCTTTCACTTTAACCTATGGTACTCCCTTATTTCGCTTCTACTTACAAGGAAGCAAGTAATAAGACTATTTTTGCTAATTTTTTGTCGATTAGTATGAAATATATAGAAGCATAAGTTTATTAATAATAATTTATTACAGAGATGTAGAGAAAGGCATGTGAAAGTAAAGGATTGTGTTCAAGATAGAAATGAGTATAACCTAAGTTAAAGAATCTACAGTCATCGTGTTGTTTCATAAGTCAGAGCTACCTATATGTTCATAGAAATTAAAAGTGCTACAAAAATACAACAATACAAACATCTACTTCGTAGTATACCTAAAACCCCGAAGATAATACATTATATTATTATTGTTATTATTATCCTTTTGCTCAACTCAAACATGTTTATAGATCTCGGGGAGGTAGGCTTACCTTCAGGACAGAGATGTTACCACATTTGTACGCGGATACCATCTGTTACTGCAGCAGAAATTCGCGAAAATGAAACTACATGGTCTAACTCCGCCATGCTGAAAAGGTAATTGTAATTTTCAGAAGGAAACCAGAAACCACCTGAGCCTTAAATGGAAGGAACTGTACTTTTGTGTTCAACTGAGTATTTCTTTCAGAACTCTGTAGCACATAAATATGACCCTGTTATGAAGCATTTATAGGGTAAAATGTCCATGTTTAAAGGTTAACGATAAGGTTCTTTACCCATATCATTTTTACTTTTCCTACACGTACTATGTACATAGTGAATAGAGAAGGTATTGCACTCCACCCAAAAATTAGATACAAAGATTTCACCGGAAATATATGTTTTAGGGTCCCATGTATCTAAAAAAGGTATTTTCTGAGAAAAGGTCCGTGTGTGTGTGTGTGTGTGTGTGTGTGTGTGTGTGTGTGTGTGTGTGTCCTTGTGTCCGTGTGTCTGTGATCATGATAACTCAAAAACAAAAAGTCTGAAAATACCAAACATAATATTTAAGTTTAGTATCTTCCAGGGATGCGACACGAAGATTTTCAAGAAAATCCCCCCACCCCTAACTACTCTTTAAATGGAAAAAAGTTCGATAATTTTGTTTTTTTAAAAATGGCTCTAACGATTTTGATTAAAATCCCACATATTAAAGACATGTCTATCACAAATAAAATGCATATCTTGAATTTTCTGGGAATAGCTTCTAAAGACCTATTTATTCTGGATGAATTTTGCATAAGTTGGCGTAACTAGTAAACCGTAAATGATAGACAGAAACTTACTGTACAAAAAATGTAGATCTAGTTACAACACACAAGATATGTCATATACATTTTTTTCGTGGAGGTTACCGTTTTTGAGTTATTCCTTGTAATTAGTTTCAATTGTGAAGTACTTATACTTTTCTCAGACGGAAGTGTCAGTTTTTCTTTTGTTCTACTGCTGGCCAAGCAAAGAAGCGTTTAGCAAAGACAATCGCCTAACGACAGTTTTTAAAACATTTGACTATCACTTCAGCCTAGTGCATTCTCTTAGTTCCATTCTACTTATAAGGAAATAAGTAATAAAATTCTGCTAATACATATCTCGAGTAGCAAGAAGTTTGTAGAGTAGCTAGAGAAAGCCATGTGAGTGTAATACATCAGATTTTTATGCTAAGTTCAGCATACACAGTAAGGAGAAAAGGAATGAACTTCGCATTGTACTAAAAATTCAATGTCAAAATTTCATCAGAAGTGTATGTTTGGAGGACTCCTGAATTTGAAAAAAAATAATTTTTAGAAAAAGGTTCTCTATGAGCCTGTGTTATCCCTAAACGTATAACTGAAACGAAAAGTTGGTATTTCAGTTCAAAGATGCAAGACAAACATTTTGAAGACAATTCCTCCACCACCAACTACGCTTTATATAGAGCATTTTGATTATATATTTATAGCTAATAAAATGTATGTCTTAAATTTTCTGAGAATAGCCTGAGAAGACGCTTTCTTTTGTAAATGCTGCATAAACTTGTAGACGTTAAGCGATGATGAAAACGCTACATAAAAATGCAGATCACTGTAAATCACAGTTTATTCCCACTTATCTTTTAAAGCCATTTATGAGCTATCCATTATTCATGGTTCGAATTGATGAATACTTCATCATTCTTTATAGCCCTGGAGATTTTCAGTGGCTTCAAACTATTGCTTGGATAGGCTATGGAATTTTAAGACCAGCGATATAGCGTCCAATTAATAAACATTTGACTAACGATATTCTCTTTATTTATTATGAAATGTTGTGTAAAATATATATATACAGATTTACGATTTATTTTGATGACAAGTGTGGTACTCAAACATAAAAACAAACTTTATTGCTCGGAGTAGAATAAATAAACTTTAGAAAAAGATAACAACAATATATAAATTTCAGTTATGCCTAGCATTCATTGCAACAACATTCTCTGCATAAACTGTGTGTTCACATTGACTGTCCTTTCTAAAATGTTTCGGAATTCTGTATTTACTTTTTTACCTTCCGCTGTTTCAGAGCTAGAAGCGACAATAGAAGCTGCACAGGACCATCATGGATTAAGAAGTATTTTTTATAACTTACAAACACAATATTTTCGATTTTTTGGTTTGCACAGACAAGACGTGCAAGAGGAAAAATCTGATGTGTACCATTTACATGACTTTTTCTATATCCCTGCAATAAATTATTCTTAAACAGCTTAATCTTCTATCTACTTTATGCTAATCAGAAAAAAATTAGCAGAAATAGTCTTATTAATTGCTCCCTTGTAAGTAGAAGCGAAATAAGGGAGTATTATAGGTTAAAGTGATAGTCAAAAGCTGGTTGCTATGTCAATTAAGTTCCTTTGTTTATATGGATAGGAGTTGACAAGTTCCTGTATGAGAAAAGTATGCGTTTTTCATAGCAGAAACCGAAAATAAGGAATGTCTCAAAAACGACGAACTCCACGAAAAAAATTATATAACATAAAGTGTGTGTTTTAACGTGCTCTACAGTTTTTGTGTAGTAAGTTTTGGTCCATCTCTCACGGTTTAGCAGTTATTCAAAATTTAGTAAAATTCATCCAGAATAAACTACTCTTCAGAGGCTATTCCAAGAACATTCAAGATATACATTTTATTTGTCAGGTAAATATCTTTAATATACGGAATTTTAATCAAAATCGTTGGAGCCATTTTTGAGAAAATGAAAATTTTCGAAAAAAGTTCCAAGTAAAGGTAGTTGGGGGTGGGGGGATTTTCTCAAAATCTTCGTGTCGCAGCCCTGGAAGATATCAAACTTAAATACCAAGTTTGGTATTTTACCGACTTTTCGTTTTTGAGTTATCGTGTTTACAGACATACGGACACACACACGGACCTTTTTCTGAAAATACTTTTTTTGGATACAGGGGACCCTAAAACATATATTTCCGGTGAAATCTCGGTATCAAATTTTTGGGTGGAGTGCAATACATTCTCTATACACTATGTACATAGTGCGTATAGAGAAAGTAAAAAGTTGCATTTTGTTTTTAATGCTACAAACTGGCTAAATTCGTGTCTGATATTTGGTCAGTTCCTCAGGTGAGGTTATGTTTAATACAGCACTCAAAACAAGACTACTGATCAGATTAACACTTGGCGGAAAGAAACTAACGAAAGGTTGGCGTTGAAACAGCTGCTACAAAGCAAACATTTAGTTAACACATTTTGGAGATTGTTTTCTTCTTTTTAAGTGTATAACAATGGAAATACTTGCTACTGCATGAACTGAAGGATAAAAATCCCTTCAGCTAAATATTGTGCAGCAAATTAATGACTCAAATTTGATGGTACTGAGCATAGGCACCTATACCATTTTAAAAAGGACACAAGTTATGAGTCAGCTATGATTAAACAATAGAGATTCTCTATTTTTCTCTTACTAAAGCGTGGAAATTGCACTCAAACTTAATTTTCCAATGGTATTTCTAAATTTGGTTTCATTTTACTTTCTTTGGTACATATGTACATACAATGTACATAATCGCTAGAGAAGGTTTGTATTTTATCGGTATTTATGTTTAGTATCTTCCAAGGATACGACATGAAGGACCCCGCCCCCAAGCACAAACAATCCTTTACGTGGAAGCTTTTTAAACAATTACATTGTCTGAAATTAGCCCTGTATCTTATGCAGAGAGTGGGCTTTTAAGCTTGAAACTAAAGTCGGTTAAATGTAAGTGAAAAAATCTGATGTGTTCCATTCACATGACTTTATTCTACATATCTGTAACAAATTTTTGTCAAAAAGCTTATGCTTTTATTTACTTCATGCTAATCGAGAAAAAATTAGCAGAAATAGTCTTATCACTTGCTTCCTTATAAGTAGAAGCGAAATAAGGGAGTACCATAGGTTGAAGTGATACTCAAAAGCTGGTTGCTATGTGACTGAAGTTCGTTTGTTTGTATGGACAGGAGTTGAGAAATTCCTGTAAGAGAAAGGTATACGTTTTTTATAGCTAAAACAAAAAACAAGGAATGTCTTAAAAACGATCAACTCCACGTAATAAATGTGTGTAACACAAATTGTGAAATTAATGCATTTTTTTGTGAAATAAGTTTTTGCCCATCTCTTACGGTTTAGCAGTTATGCAAAATTCTGTAAAATTCATCCAGAAAAAAATAGTCTTCAGAGGCTATACCCAGAAAATTTAAGATATACATTTCATTTGTCAGGTAAATATCTTTAATATACGATATTTTAATCAAAATTGTTAGAGCAATTTTTGAGAAAATGAAAGTTTCGAAAGAAGTTCCATGTAAAGGGTAGTTTGGGTTGGGAGGATTTTTCTCAAAATCTTCGTGTCGCATCCTTGGAAGATACTAAACTCAACTTCAAAGTTTTTTATTTTACCGACTTTTCGTTTCCGAGTTGTCGTGTTCTTTTTTTGGGATACAGGGCGTCTTAATACATGTATTTCGGGTGAAATCTCAGTATCAAATTTTGGGTGGAGTGCAATACCTTCTGTATACACTTTGTACATAGTACGTATAGAAAAAATAAAAAGTGAATCTAAAGGTTCTCTAACATACATCAAGCATTCTCGCCCCTGTTATTTATGGCCTTTTACCAAAAGTCCGGAGGGCGTCATATACCATCTGCGCGTCTATTTCCGTATTGATCGCCCTAGAGCATGGATCATGTCATTTCTGGTGTTGTACCGGATCCGTCCCAGTAGTTCTTTCACTTTGGCAAAGAGATCGTAATCATAGGAACTCATGTCGCGCGAGAACGGTGGGTATTATAGAACCTCCCAATGCCAGCGGTGCAAGTGGTTCTGGACAGTAGTTGGGGTATGACATCTTGTATTGCCATGCAGAATGAGGGGGTGCTGATCCATGAAATGCGGTTGCTCTCGCTTGAGCGCTGGACGAAGCTGGTGTTGCAGAGTAGGCAGCGTCTCAGGGGAAAATAGAGGCTCTCCATTTCTCCTCGCCAAAGAAAATGCGCGCTGTGAACGTGATGTTAATTGCGGCGTATGACATTGATGGGGTAATATAGCATCATACTGTAGCAGCAAGGGTGACGATAGCTCCTGTGACTCCAATCTCTTTTCCAAAGTGAAAGAACCACTGCTAGGGATCCGCTACAACATCAGAGATGACATCCAAGCTAGATACTGTATCATACTATAGCAACAAGGGTGACGATAGCTCCTGTGACTCCAATCTCTTTTCCAAAGTGAAAGAACCACTGCGAGGGATCCGCTACAACATCAGAGATGACATCCAAGCTAGATACTGCATCATACTGTAGCAGCAAGGGTGCCGATAGTTCCTGTGACTCCAATCTCTTTTCCAAAGTGAAAGAACCACTGCGAGGGATCCGCTACAACACCAGAGATGACATCCAAGCTAGATACTGTAGCAGCAAGGGTGACGATAGCTCCTGTGACTCCAATCTCTTTTCCAAAGTGAAAGAACCACTGCGAGGGATCCGCTACAACATCAGAGATGACATCCAAGCTAGATACTGCAGCATCAAGGGTGACGATAGCTCCTGTGACTCCAATCTCTTTTCCAAAGTGAAAGAACCACTGCGAGGGATCCGCTACAACATCAGAGATGACATCCAAGCTAGATACTGCATCATACTGTAGCAGCAAGGGTGCCGATAGTTCCTGTGACTCCAATCTCTTTTCCAAAGTGAAAGAACCACTGCGAGGGATCCGCTACAACACCAGAGATGACATCCAAGCTAGATACTGTAGCAGCAAGGGTGACGATAGCTCCTGTGACTCCAATCTCTTTTCCAAAGTGAAAGAACCACTGCGAGGGATCCGCTACAACATCAGAGATGACATCCAAGCTAGATACTGCATCATACTGTAGCAGCAAGGGTGCCGATAGTTCCTGTGACTCCAATCTCTTTTCCAAAGTGAAAGAACCACTGCGAGGGATCCGCTACAACACCAGAGATGACATCCAAGCTAGATACTGTAGCAGCAAGGGTGACGATAGCTCCTGTGACTCCAATCTCTTTTCCAAAGTGAAAGAACCACTGCGAGGGATCCGCTACAACATCAGAGATGACATCCAAGCTAGATACTGCAGCATCAAGGGTGACGATAGCTCCTGTGACTCCAATCTCTTTTCCAAAGTGAAAGAACCACTGCGAGGGATCCGCTACAACAACAGAGATGGCATCCAAGCTAGATACTGTATCATACTGCAGCAGCAAGGGTGACGATAGCTCCTGTGACTCCAATCTCTTTTCCAAAGTGAAAGAACCACTGCGAGGGATCCGGTAAAACATCAGAGATGACATCCAAGCTAGATACTGTAGCAGCAAGGGTGACGATAGTTCCTGTGATTCTGATCTCTTTTCCAAAGTGAAAGAACCACTGTGAGGGATCCGGTAAAACACCAGAGATGACATCCAAGCTACATACTGTAGCAGCAAGGGTGACGATAGTTTCTGTGATTCTGATCTCTTTTCCAAAGTGAAAGAACCACTGCGAGGGATCCGGTAAAACACCAGAGATGACATCCAAGCTGGATACTGTAGCAGCAAGGGTGACGATAGTTCCTATGATTCCGATCTCTTTTCCAAAGTGAAAGAACCACTGCGAGGGATCCGGTAAAACACCAGAGATGGCATCCAAGCTATAGGGAGGTCAATACAGGACATCAATCGATGGTATACGGTACCTTCCGAACATTTGGCGAAATCATAAATAACGGGAGCGATTATATTTGTGGTGTGTAACTATAAGTACCTGTGTCAATAAAGTCATTTCAAAGAAAAAATAGTTCTCATTACTTGTATCTGGACCTTGTATGTTATAAAAATTATACTAAATGAAGACGCGTGTAAACAAAAGTAGGCACTATATAAACTGTCTGTATGGATCAACTTCAGCATTATCATATTGTCAACACTGTCATTATGAATACTTTTTAGTGTAGTAATGCTCCTCTTAGCACAAAGAATTTTTGAATTTGATTAAGTAAACCGTATAAAACTGTATCTAAAGTAACTGAATACCGTCTGATAATACTCCTTGTTGGTGTATAACAAAATGGCGTGTTATTTATGGACGCTCTTTAACTACTGTGGTTCTCAGCGTCCCATTCTAAATTGGGCGTGAAAGACCGCTTAATTTTGCTCAGAGACCTTTCTCTCAAGCTTGAGGTTCTTTTACGTGCCGTAAATCCTACGACGGGAGCAACGGCTTTAATTCCCTTCCGAAGGAAGCCATGCTAAGGATTTATACACCTAAAAGAAGCCATCGTCCTCCGCCGGGTTTGAACCCGCGACCTTGGGTATATGAAGTTAACATGGTAACTACTACGCCACTGATGTATAATGTTCGAATATTATTGATAATAGTTTAGTGTAGTGTAAGTGTACATTGCTCGTTGCATATGAAGAAATGCGTAAACAGCCATTTTGACTATCAAATATAAAGTCCTTTTGACAACGGAATGAGCTTATAGAATGTTCCTACAACTAAACTAAATTCCAGATGAGGTCCATATTATTGATGAACATTTTCGTTCCCCCATACGCAATGCACTCGCCCATCTAATCAGGGTAGGATTTGGTAAAGCCTCTCTGTCGCGAGCTTCCTGCAAAGCTGTGTTGACATTGTTGAGCATTGTTGTCCTTTGTAACCTGAATTTTAATAAGCATCCTTGCTTACATTTGCTAAACATGTTTTTTAGGGAATTACTAGAACTGCCTACAATTCGGTACTTGTGCCTTGTAAGTTTGTCTTTTAGTTTAAGGACGACATACATAACACATTATCAGCTAATTTTGCTCATTTTTGCCAACAGTTTTGTATTCAAACATGTACTCGAAGACAATTTATAATATATTAACGTTACATTTGATGCGTTTATTTATTTTATGAATAACCTATGTTTAACAAATTGTTATAATTTTCACTTTCTCTGCACGTACTATATTATAGGAAGAGAAAGTATTTAAAAAAATCGTTGAGTATTCACAGGAAATATGTGCTTTGAGGTCCAAAAAACGCATTTTACTTTCTCTAGCACGTATGCAAACTTAAGTAAAGACGGTATTGTCTTCAACCAAAAAATTAGATACCGGGGTTTCCTAAAAATCATGTTTTGAGGTCCTTGGATTCATAAAAACATTTTTAGAAAACAGTCGGTGTGTTTGTGTGTATGTGGACAGAATAACCCAAAAATAAAAACTCCGTTGAATACCGAATTGGGTATTAAGTTTCGCATCTTCCAAGGATGCGACACGAAGATTTTGAGAACATTCCCTCCACCCCAAACTACCCCCAAAATATTCGTAATTTTTTATTTTCTCAAAACTGGCCCTAAGAATTTTGATTAAAATATTTAGATGGCAAATCAAATGTATATCTTGAGTTTCCCGGGAATAGCGTCTGAAGTCCTCTTTATTCTGAATGACTTTTGTATAACCGGTAAACAGTAAGAGCTAGACAAAAACTTACTATATAAAAATCTGATCTTATCCATTCACATGCTCTTCTCTACCTGTTCTGCAATGAAACTATTTTTACGAAAAGATTATTCTTTTATCTACATCACGCTAGTCATGATAAACATAATAATAATTGACTTACTACTTGCTTATTTGTAAGTAGAAGGGACTTAAGGGAATGCACCAGGCTAAAGCGATAGTCAAATGTTTTAAAAGCTGTCGCTATGCGAGTCATGGAAATTAGTTTATTTGAATCGCCAGGAGTAAAACAAAAGAAACAAGAAGATAACAAGGAATATCTTGGAAGGTCTCTTCATTACGAATGACTTTTGGGCAACTAGTAAATCATAAGAGATAGAAAATGTCACTATGCAGAAAGTGTAGATCTCCTTATAGCACAAACATATCAAATAATTTCTTCTTCTGTTTGTGGAAGTGATTAGTTTCGAAATTTTCCGTAGGTATTATTGGGTCCAAATTTAAAATAGTTATATTTTTCTTAAATAGAAAGTCATTATTCAGATTTCTTTCCCTAGCCAAGTGAAGAGAATAAAAATACTAAACCATCATACAGCAACCAACTCTTAAAAGATTTGACTATCGCTTAAGCCTGCTGTATTCTTTTAACCTCGGTATACCTACAACGCAATATGCAATACAACCATTTTGCGAATATTTATCTGGATTAATATGAACTATATAAAAAGAACAGTTGAATAAAGGGTAGAGTGAGTCGTGTGAATGTAATACATCTGATTTTTATCTCTGTGGTCAAGGACTAATTAGCCATTAGGGTGTCGTACTTTTAATAAATTCTCACACATATTTAGTCTCTCTCTCTCTCCCTTCCAGATTCCAAACAGAACGATGAACAATTCTGGATACAGAAAAATTCCCATCCTTCAGCCGAGAATGGAACCCAAGACTTTGAAGCTAGCTTACTAACTAGCAGACCACAGAAGCAGTCTTTCTAGGGACATATACCTAGACACATGCGAAGCTCTTTCTAAAGGTTATTTCTTTTTCTTTGTATTAATCCTCAATACTGAGGATGAGATGAGAAAACACTTCTTAGGGAATTGGTAATGCTTATTTTCTCAACTATTTCCTGCAATTTAGAAAAAACTAGCACATACTCATATAAATAAATATGTTGTGTTCAATTCATATGACTTTCTCTAGCTGCTACACAAACAACTTTCTTTAAAACAGATTATTCTTTTATCTACGACATGCTAATAAGGGTAAACATTAGCAAAACTTGTCTAATTATTGCCTCTTTGTAAGTAGAAGGGACATTAGGAAATACACAAGGCTAAATCGTGAGGCAATCTTTTAAAAGCTGGTCCTATGTGAAACAATTGAAGTTCAGTTTGCTTTGTATGGTCTGCAGTAAAACAAGAGAGATGAAACGGAACGTCAGTTCCCGTTTGAGAAAATATTATGTAGTTTAAAATTATTGCAACCAATATCAAGGAATGTCTCAGAAACGACCAAGCTCTACATAAAAAAACCCTATATGACATGAATTATGTGTTTTAATGAGATTTCAGTTTTTGTATGGCAAGTTTTTGTCTCTCTCTTACGGTTAAGCCGTTATGCAAAATTCTGAAAAACTCATCCAAAATAAAGAGGTCTTCAGAGGTTATTTCCAGAAAATATAAGATATACAGTTTATTTGTCTTGTTTAAAATACCGTATATCTTTAATATGCAGTATTTTAATCAAAATCTACGGAGCCATTTTTAAGAAAAATACTATTTTAAAAAATGTTACCATGTAAAGGAAGATACTACACTTAAATACCAAGTTTGCTTTTTAACAGTTTTTTACGTGTTTGAGCTATGGTGCCCACAGACACACACGCTGACCTTTTTCTAAAAATGATTTTTTTCGGGTTTAGGGGACCTTAAAGCATATATTTTCGGTGAAATCTCGACACTGAATTTTTGGGTGAATACAATACCTTCTCTATCCACAATGCTCATAGTACATTCGGGCTAGATAAAATAATACTATGTATGTGATATGCATTATTCAAAAGGGAAATGTTGTACAATACGAAAATTGGCAGCTTTCCAAGAAGTCGCACCTAGATTTTCAAGCGGATTACTAAACCCCAAATTACCCTTTATGTGGAAACTTAGTTATTTTTGATTTACTGAAAAATGACTCAAATGATTTAAAATAACTTAATTTTAGTCTATCTACACGAAATTTTCAACACTTCCATAGGAACCCAAATGGAATAAAGGCTAGTTTACACCTGACGAGAGCTAAGTTCACCATATTTTCAAATGTATTTTCACCTGTATTTACAAATCTCCACTTCTTAAACCATGTGGTTAAAATATGTTATAGTTATAATATAAAGCTTCAAAAGCCACAAAAATAGCTGTTCCAAAAGCCAACCAATACTTGCTTTTAATTATATTCTCGGAACATTTAAATGTTTTACAATGTAAGATAAGTTTACGGTTAATACACTGTGTATCACGAATTTTCTGTGAATACTCTGTGAAGTCTTCTTTATTAAAAAGTAAATTTTATAATTATGTATACCTGAGTAACGTTAGAAATAACAAAGCTTACTACGTAAGAGTTAAAACAACACAGTTTATGTCTATTAAATTTTCGCATGACTTGAAGTAATAGAATAAAAACCTCTCATAAGAATATTTTGTGGAAGAAATATAAAAATCTGATGTGTTCCATTCACATGACTTTCTCTACATCTCTGCAACAAATTATTGTTAAAAAGTGTATGCTTCTATTTACTTCAAGCTAATCGAGAAAAAAATTAGCAGAAATAGAGGAGTTGAGAAAAGTTCGTGTGCGAAAAGTATTTTAAAGCTGAAACAAAAACAAAAAAAAAAAAACAAAAAAAAAATGAAGATAACATATTTTTGTGTGTTTTAAAGAGCTCTACATTTTTTGTGTGTTAAGTTTTTCTCCATCTCCTACGGTTTAACTGTTATGCAAAATTCCTTAAAATTCATCCAGAATAAAGTAGTCTTCAAAGGCTATTCCCAGAAAATTCAAGATATACATTTTAGTTGTCAGGTAAATATCTTTATTATACGATATTAAGAGCCATTTTTAAGAAAATCAAAAATTTCGAGCTTGTTTCCATGTAAAGTGTAGTTTTACGTGGGGGAATTTTTTTTTGAAAATCTTCGTGTCGCATCCCTGGAAGATGCTAAACTTAAATACCAAGTTTGGTATTTTATCGACCTTTCGTTTTTGGGTTATCGTGTTCACAGACACACGGACGTTTTTTTGAAAATGTGTTTTTTTTGGATACAGCAAAAAAAAAAAAAAAAAAAAAAAAAGAAAAATACCCTATATGGATACCCTAAAAATATATTTTCGCTGAAATCTCGGTATCGATTTTTTGGATGGAGTGCAATACCTTCTCTATACACTATGTACATGGTACGGATAAAGAAAGTAATAAACGGCAACGGTTGATATAACACCTCAGACTTTTTAATATTCGATTAGAGCAGTGAAGGTGGAAGATGTTTAATATTGGAACTTTGGCGCAGTTTTAGAATGGTCTGAATTTGAAGTAAAAAGTCGACTTTTCCTTTGTCTTTTATTTCTCTTCGGCCACACCCTTTTCCAAAGATGGTTATTTTCTGGATGGAGTGCATATGTCCCTGCAATGCGAGTTGGCCATCTGCATAGTGTTATTTCGCAGCTATAATCTGCTTCAGTCAGCCAGCCCCTCTGCGTGGGACAACACATGCTGTTACCATGACTACCTGCGTAGCTATAGCAACACTTCCCGTGATGTAAGCACCGTCTGGGCTGGGGCAGATGCTTCGCACGTTAATGACCATTTAAACGTCATATTTATAGAAATGTTAATTTTATATTTTAAAAGTAACGTCAAACTTTTTAATCTTGAAGATTTCAGTAATTAATCTTTTAGCCGCTTAAAATATGGGCCTTAATTCAAGTATGATTCAGTTTTACTTTCTGTACCACTCAGAGAAAGTAGGCATTGCAGTCCAGTCGAAATGTTTATATCGAGATTCATCAGAAATACATGTCCTCCAAGTTGGTTATTTCCCTTATCCTGTGTTTGATAGTTTTGTTACATTTTCATTTATGATTCTGCCAAGTCAATAATTAAAATATAAATCTGAATATTAAAGTGACTGAGGAGAGACATTTTTTCTATTTTAAAATACTCCTAGAAATATATTTATCAGTACTTGACCACAGTCCTCATTTGGAATGTGCATAAAGCTTCCAATCGGTACACCAAAAATGAAAACTGAACTGCTGGTAGCTATTGTTGATTTTTGTACTCAGAAAATAGATGTCTTAACAAATAATTTCTAATAGGGTGTCTATGACTTCCCTATTCATATTTCGATGCTACCTAATGATTATCTCGATCCAGAATTCATCACACAAAAAACCGGAGTGTTCAAGAGTGTGCCTCCCTGTGAAATAGTTATTGCATTAGCTTTCGAATAATAGATACGCTTTTGTTTTTGAGTTTGAATCTCGTCCACCAAGTTTGATCTCTATCTCTCTCTCTCTCCCTTATTTCTTTTTTTTTTCTCCCCCTCGGAAACTTGCTGTTTTGTTTGTTTGTTTGGAGTAGGCCATAATAACAATTCTAATCTAAGATTTTAATTCATGTTTCAATCCATGCATTTTAATTTCAATATGCCTATCAGTACAATTAATTATAATCCTTGCTATAAAAAAGTTGAGTCATACTTAATACTTTGACATCATCTGCTTCAAATTTGGAAGTGATGTTAAAGAGTGAAGCAAAGACCAAAATAAAAACATTGCAAGTCTTTAGGCCAGTTATGTACGAACAGCTGGAAATGCCAACGAATGTACTGCTTTGTCAAAAGTTCCTAATGTGTGTCGAATAACATTATTTCTTGATTTACCTAAATAAGATGAATTCTTCAAATATAGAGTAGTCGTCCATGTTTTCCACATTGTCCCAATACACATTGCTCAGCACACGAACTAACCTGAGGAGCAGAACCAAAGTAATGGTAGCAGTGTTATTACACTCGCAAATCAGAATTGTGGCCGATTGTACGTTTCGCAGCACTTCTTCGTATGGGGGAGAAAAAAAAACAAAAAACAAAAAAAACAACAAAAAACAAAAAACAAAAAAAAAAAAAAAAAAAAAAAAAGAAAGCTGCAAAACAGGAAAGCTTTTGATGTTACGCACTAATCCACGTAGACAAAGAAACACGTCTAGAATAGAACTAAATAACGCAAGAATATAGTCGATGTTCACTGTAGCACAGTCAATGTGAGTTTTTTATGCCAATAAAACTTTAAAAAGCGAGTTGCTGAAAACCTCTATTTGCAGTAGTTCTAAAAAAACAATCCAAGCCAACTTTTCATCTGGTTTTGCTTTCACACCAATTTATCTACATCTGATATGTAACACCATTTAGATTTAGCCGTATACCATTCAAAGCCTATCTCACATTGCTTATAACAGGTATATCTATAATCTCTGTAATTATTTCGGTGTAGATCATTAACAGCCTGTAAATTATTAATGTTTACATTTTTCTTTCGCCACCTCTGGAGACAGTTTTGGAATTGACTAAAAAAATACCGTTAGCAAGATTTCAAGGGAGATGCCCTAAATATAACAGAAGATAAAGATAAATCCGATATGTTCCCTTCACATCACTATGTTCCCTTAGACGGCGACAAACTATTCTTATACAGATGTATTCTTCTATCTGCTTCAGCTAATGTTATTGCTCACTTCCTTCTACATACAATGGAAATAAGGAAGTGCACTAGAATAAGCATCAGTGCTATTTTTTAAGAACTGGTCGTTATATAATGACTTTGAAATTTGGTTTATTTTGCAGGGCTAGGAGTAAAAACAAAAGAAAAATGAATGGCGACCTTCCATTTGAGAAACATAAATAGGCATTCATAAATTTAAACTAATAAGAAAGAATATCTGCGAAATGATTAACTCCATAAAAAATACATTTGTAAAAACTATGTATTCTGACGAGATCTACATTTTTTGTGAAGTTAATTTTGTCTACTTCTCGTGGTTTACCTGACATCCAGAATGAATTGGGCTTCATAGGATTTTCCCATAGAATTACATTAAATATACCTCATTTGTCACAAAAATATCTAAATCATATGGCATTTTTGGGTGGAATGCAGTACCTTCTCCACCTATCTAGAAAATGCAATACCTTATCTACTTATTATGGTAGAAAAAGTTAAAAGGAAGTGCATATTTGGGTTTTAAGCATTCCCGTCCAACTCCTTTGACCGAATTGGACTCGTATATGTTTCCGCTGGCAGCCGTTTGAGAACATCGATCGCCGGAAGTGGAATGCGAATCCAATGTTTTAACATTGAGTTAACCACCTATTCGTTTATGGTTGTCTATGGTTTAAGTGTGTCTCTGTACAGCGTAAAAAAAAAAAAAAATCTGACGTGTTCCATTCACATGAATTTCTCTATATCTCTGTAACAAATTATTGTTAATAAGTTTATTCTTTTATGTATTTCATGCTAATCGAGAAAAATTAGCAGAAATAGTTTTATTTCTTGCTTTATTGTAAGTAGAAGCAAAATAAGGGAGAACCATAGGTTAAAGTGAAAGCTAAAAGCTGGTTGTTATGTTGAAGTTCGTTTGTATGGACACGAGTTGGCAAATTCCTGTATGAGAAAAGTATGTTTTTCAAAGCTGAAACTTAAAACAAGGAATATCTCAAAAACGATCAACTCCACGAAAAAAATGTATGTAACACAAACTGTGTGTTTTAACGTGCTCTACGTTTTTTGTGTTTTAAGTTTTTTCCATATTTTACGGCTTAGTAGTTATGCAAAATTCATCTAGAATAAAGTAGTCTTCAGAGGCTATGCCCAGAAAATTCAAGATATACATTTTATTTGTCAGGTTAATATCTTTAATATATGATATTTTAATAAAAATCGTTAGAACCATTTTTTAGAAAATCAAAATTTTCAAAAAAAGTTCCCCTAGGTGGATGTGGGGAGATTTTCTTGAAAATCTTCATGTCGCATGCTTGGAAGATACCAAAACTAAATACCAAGTTTGGTTTTTAAGGGACTTTTCGTTTTTGAGCTATGCTGCCTACTTCCACAGACAGACACACGGACATTTTTCTAAAAATGTTTTTTTTTGGATTCAGGAGGTCTCAAAACATGTATTTCCGGTGAAATCTCGGTATCGAATTTTTTGGGTGCATTAAAATACATAGCTCGTGTAGAGGAAGTAAAAAACGGTCAATACATACCAAACGTCGTAAATACGCTAAGAAACGCTTAGAAATGTAAGCTGAACATTTTCAAAACATTATTTTTATCCCTCTAAGTGTCTATTTTATATTCTCAAGAACTATTCAACTATTTTCATTAAAATATCATAATACGCTCGCGGTATTGGTATGAAAAATGTAACTTTTTTTGGGACATTGTATAAAGCGCCAACTTCCCTCTATATTGTAATGAATTTTACGGAATTAAAGAGTACAAAAATAGTTCGTTAATAATTTAGGTTGTCAAATATACTTTGTCTTTGAAATTGATAATTTCGAAGTATTCTCAACTGCTGCTTAAATATGACAAATTGAGATTTTATTGGGTTCCACTAACAAACGATAGAGGGTACACAAGTAATGTGAATATAGCACTAGACTTTTCTCCAATTAATAGTTGTTATTTGTCGACTGTCCTTTGCCTACATATTCTTCTATTCTCTGTGTCTACATGGAAATTTGTAATAAAACCATTTCTACAAATGGTTTATCTCGATTAACATGAAGTACCTAGGTAAAAGAGAAAACTTCTGTAACTTCTATATACTTTGTTGAAGAATAGATAGTGAAAGTCATGTGAATGTAACACATACCTCTTTTAGAAAAAAGTCCATTGGAATACTTTAGCAGAATTGGTACAATAATTCCTGTGAACGTTAACAACACATTCTAGAGAAAGCTCTATGTGTCTTTATGTGTGTGTTAGGGAGAGGGGGAGAAAGAGAACATAACTGAAAAATCAAATGTCGGGTAAATATCAAGATGTGACGCAAACATATAAACAAACTCTTCCCCTCTCAAACTAATCTTTACATGCGAGATTACTCGGATTTGTCTATTTTCGGATAAATGGCTGTAGCTATTTTGTTTATATCACTATATATTAAAGACATTTATAAAACAAAGAAAATGTATATCTTGAATTTTCCTGGAATAATTTGTAAGTCTTCTTCATTCGGAAGGGAATACATATCAAATATTACATAACTGTTAAACGTTAAGGAGTAAAATACTTTTACGTCATCATCCGTTTCCGAAATTTACATAATTGAATTTTCGAATTGTTCAATAACTTATTATCGACTGCCTCTATGATTGAGTGGTCAGCGAGCTGACTTCTCACCCGGAGGTCCCGAGTTCGATTCCCGGCCGGGGTGGGGAATTCTTCTTTAGCCAGAATTATTCACTATGTATGTGAGAGTGAATGTGTCTGTATTTGAGGAAAATAAAATGATTTAAACCAAACGTAAACGAACCTACAGACAACGGGTTGTTTCAAAGTGTTAAAGGGGGCTATATAAATGAAACAATAATAAAAAGAACATTATTATTCTTTCGAAGGTAGTCAATTTACAGTCGTTGCTCACGATGTCATTGTCATAGTGTTTTCATGGCCAGTAGGTATATAGCTTGGAACTGTAAACAATTTAACCATGACTATTTCATTGTATATATAGCGAAACGGTAATGAAGCTATTATAGGATAGATTCATTTCGATTAAAATTAAGAAGGTAGAAAAATAACCTTTTGAAAATGTATAAATTCTGTAACTACTAATGAGTGACAGAGAGTAGAGAATTTTTTTACAAATGCATGAAGAATTCATATATGAGGAGTGGGTTTTGGTCCCTATCGACTCCCGAAGCTCTCATGAAGCACGTACTGAAGAGATAACCACCGTGTACACTTAGTGCATGGGTGCAGATGTGAAATTCAAATAGCCTGTGGCCAAGCTAATGAGATCAACTGAATATGGTTCATATTGAGGATATGCTGAAATGCGCTGGAGTACTGAGCAAACAAAACCGATACTAGTGAAGCACTTCAGTTTAAGGTAATAATACCACCTATAAGAATAGGAAGTTCAATGCAGAGAGCGCAGTTTCCAACATAACATTCCATATTTCCCTTTTTTGTGGAGAACAAGGAGAGGAACGCAGTGCCCAATACGGAATACTGAAACAGGGCTCTCTGTGTGTAACAGACTTTAATAGCCGTTACAAATACTCATATTGATTATATGATTAAGATATATGCGGAAACGCCGAAAGCTGTTCTATAGTCATGGCAACAGACACGCCCTCAAGTCGTTAATACCAGAATGCTTCATTTGCAGTTACCGCTGCGGCTGTCCCGGGCTTATACAAAAATCAAATATAACAGAATTCTCCATCGATAAAATATTTGCTAAGAAATTTGATGGAAGGTAATGACGCTCCTGATACGAAGCAATAATTATCTTTTAAGCTATAGAAATAAAAAATATGATGTGTTCCATTCCCACGACTTTCTCTACATCTCCGTAACAAATTATTGTTAAAAACCTTATGCTTCTATTTACTTCACTCTAATCGAGAAAAAAAAAAACAGCAGAAATATTCTTATTACTTGCTTCCTTGTAAGTAGAAGTAAAATAAGGGAATACCATAGGTTAAATTGACAGTCAAAAGCTGGTTGCTATGTGACTGATGTTCCTTTGTTTGTATGGACGGGAGTTGACAAATTCCTGAATGACAAAAGTATAAGTTTTTCAAAGCTGAAACCAAAAACAACGAATATCTCAAAAGCGATCAACTCCACGAAAAAATGTATATAACATAAATTGTGTTTTAACATTATCTACATTTTTTGTGTAGTAAGTTTTTGTCTATCTCTTAGGTTTGACAGTTATGCAAAATTCCGTAAAATTAATTCACAATAAAGAGGCTATTCCCAGAAAATTCAAGATATACATTTTATTTGTCAGGTAAATATCTTTAATATACGACATTTTAATCAAAATCGTTACAGCCATTTTCAAGAAAATCAAAATTTTCGAAAAAATTTCCATGTAAAGGGCAGTATAGCGTGGGGGGATTTTTCTCAAAATCTTCTTTTCGCATCCCTGGAAGATACTAAACTTAAATACCAAGTTTAGTATTTTACCGACTTTTCATTTTTGAGTTATCGTGTTCACAGACACACGGACACACACACGCACCTTTTTCTGAAAATATTTTTTTGGATACATGGGACCCTAAAACATATCTTTCTGGGGAAATCTCGGTATCGAATTTTTGAGTGGATTGCAATACCTTCTCTATACATGTACATAGTACTATAGAGAAAGTAAAAACAGTTTATTCTAATACCAGAACCATACAATTCGAACCTAGGATATTTTATTCTGATAATGAAAGTATAATTCATTAATCTATCAATCCTCAATGACCTCATCAAAATCAAAAATGATGTCCCAAATGATTTTATCCAATGACATTCACAATACTGACGTCCTTTAAGCGGATCTATTCTGCTATGAAGGAAATGTCACAGGCTCTGTACATCCCAAGGAAGAAAGAATAGGAATATGGACCTACTTCCAAATATTTATACTTTTCTCAAATGCGAAGTTGTCATTAGTTTTTATTTCATTCCTTCCCATGCAAAGAGAACTCAGCTTCAAGTCACCGCGACCAACTTTTAAGAGATTTGACTATAGCTTTAGCATAGTACATTCCATTATTTCTCTTCTACCCAAGAGGAAATAAGCAGGAAGATCATTACTGTTAATGTTTATCTTGATTAGCATGTTGTAGATAGAAGAAATGTATGTAACTTTTGTAAAACTACTTTGCGGCAAATAGGTTAAAAAAAAGAAGAAAAAAAAAAGGCATATGAATGAAACACATCAGATTTTCTATCTCAAAAGATTTATTTTTCAGAAAAGCTGAAGTCTGTATAAATGTTTATGCGTCTACAGTGAAAGCGTCTTTGAATTGTTTCATGGTATACTGTGTATATACACACACATATATAAAAGCATCCGTTATTGATTATATTTGTAATATCAGTAGCGATGTTTACTCAAAGACTTCAAAATTTTTTAATTCTACACATAGCCCGTAACTTCTTTTTAATTCATTATATATTCGCAATATTACAGAGAAGTTCTAAAACTTTCATCCCCCAGTATTGTCCAATACTAACCATCCATTTAAGCTAAACTCTATCTATAATAAAATTGGGAAACCTAAGGTCTCATAATTGGGATAGCATTCCAAGTATACGATGAGTACAAATACCTTAGTAAAATACAGGGTGCCTTAACGTACTATGCTACAGTGCATCCCATAAATTCTCAGTGAAGTTTAATTCTGATAAGATGAATTTAGACAGTCAGTCCAAACATCATTGAAGTTCTTTTATAAATATGTTCGTTTATAAATATGTACTGTTGTATCATAGTTTCAACAGACAGTCTTGGTAATTGTCTTGGCACTCCCGAACACACGAAGACATTTTATTGGCTATAATATCCATACAGAATATACCATATTTCAGGACAAAATATGGTCTTAGTAACATCTGTATTGTATGTATGTAATGTATTGTATTGTAATGTATGTATTTATGTAACTACGTACGTATGTATTTGAACAGCATTGTTCAAAAACGAAAAGTTGATTAAGTACAAAATGATATTTATTTTCAGCATTTTCAAGGATGTGACGCAAAGATATTCAAGAAACCTTCCACCTCAAAACTAAAAAAAATTGAATATTTTTCGTAATTTTTACTTTCTCTATACTCACTATGTACATAGTGAATAGAGAATGTATTGCACTCCACCAAAAAATTCGATACCGAGATTTCACCGAAAATATATGTTTTAGGGTCCCCCGTGTCCAAAAAAAGTATTTTCAAAAAAAGGGCCGCGCGCGTGTGTGTGTGTGTCCGTGTGTCTGTGAACACGATAACTCAAAAACGAAAAGTCGGTAAAATACCAAACTTGGTATTTAAGTTTAGTATCTTCCAGGGATGCGACACGAAGATTTTGAGAAAAATCCCCCCACTCCAAACTACCATTTACATGGAACTTTTTTCGAAAATTTTGAAATTTTTGAAATAAAAAAAGACTAACGATTTTGATTAAAATATCGTATATTAAAGTTATTTACCTGACAAATAAAATGTATATTCTGAAATTTCTGGGAATAGCCTCTGAAGACTACTTTATTCTGGATAAATTTTTCAAAACTACTAAACCGTAAGAGATGGACAAAACCTTAACAGAAAAAAAAATGTAGAGCACATTAAAACACACAATTTATGTTACACACATTTTTTTCGTGGAGTTGATCGTTTTTGAGATATTCCTTTTTATTGGTTTCAGCTTTGAAAAACCTACACTTTTCTCATACAGGAATTTGTCAACTCCTGTCAATACAAACAAAGGAACATCAGTCACATAGCAACCAGCTTTTGGCTTTCACTTTAACCTATGGTACTCCCTTATTTCGGTTCTACTTACTGTAAAACAAGAAATAAGATTATTTCTGCAAATTTTTCTCGATTAGCGTGAAATAAATAAAAGATAAGCTTATTAACAATAATAATTTACAGAGATATAGAGAAAGTCATGTGACTGTAACACACCAGAGCTTTTATGTTCTCAAATGTTTCTAAAGATTTGGTTTAAAATATCATATGTTCAAGATATTTAAGCTAAATTAAATGTGTATAATGAATTATTTAGAATAACCTCTGATGCCCTGTACATTCTGAATAACTTTTGTATAACTGGTAAACCATACTTAAATGATAGAGAATATATTATTACAAATAAAATGTGCATCTGGTTAAATCATACACTTTATGTCAATTTCTTTTTTCTTTGGAGTTTACCGTTTCCGAGGAATAGTTATTGCTTTCAATTTTAATATGTTTACACATTTTTCAAATGGAAACCGTTATTCAGTTTTCTTTCTCCAGGTGAACGGAATGACAATGCAAAACTTACCGACCAGCTCTTGAAAGATTTCACTATCGCTTTGGTGTATTTGCAAGGAAATAAGTAATAAAAGCATATTAATATCGATGAAATAAAATGTGAGGTGTTCTATTCACATGGATTTTTCTATCTGTCTGCAATTTATTCTTAAGAAAGATTATTATTTTATCTACATCATGTTAATCAAGATAAACATTACCAAAATTGGCGTCATACCGGACGATGAATGAAATCGGTGAAGCGATGCTCAAATCGATCCTGCTGCCATTCGCCTTCTCAGGATAAGAGAAACCCCGGATAACCCGCCTTAACCGAGATTCGAGCTCGGCACCTCTTGAATTTGAGATAGATACGCTACTCGAACACTACAGAGACAGGCCGAGAAATGGTCCTATTACTTAGTTTGTTATAAGTAGGTGGGAAATAAGGGAACGCACTAGATTAAAGCGGCAGCAAATATTTATAAACTGTCGCTATGCGATTGACTTTAAAATTCAGATCTCTTTCCATGGCCAGGAATAAAACAAACGGGATGGCACTTCTCGTTTCAGAAGAGTAAGTATTCTTGTACAGAAACCAATAACAGGAAATATCTCAGATATAGTTAAAGTGTTTTAAGAACTTGTTATTTTTTTTTTTTTTTGTGAAATTTTTCTATGTTTTCGGTTTATCAGTTATGCAAAAGTCATTCAAAATGAAGAGGACTCTAGTAGATATTTTTAAGAGAATCCTATATAAATGTTATTTGCCATTTAAATATGTTTAATATATGGCTTTTAATCAAAATCGTTAGCCATTTGTTAGAAAATAAACATTTTCGAAAAAAATGTTGCATTTAAAGGGTAGTTTGGGGCGAGGGGATTTTCCTGAAATTCTTGTCGTGTCCTTGAAGCACGGTAAACTTAATTTTCAAGTTTGTTATTTAACAATTTTATGTGGAATACAATATTTTCTCTAACTACTATGTACGTAGAAGAGAATGTAAAAAATTTGATGTGCTCCATTCACATTGACTTTCTCTACATTTCTGCAACAAATTGTTGTTAAAAAGCTTATGCTTCTATTTACTTCATGCTAGTCGTGAAAAAATTAGCAGAAATAGTCTTATTACTTGCTTCCTTGTAAGTAGAAGCGAAATAAGGGAGTACCATAGGTTAAAATGATAGTCAAAAGCTGGTTGCTATGTGACTGAAGTTCCTTTGCTTGTATGGACAGTAATTGACAAAGTCCTGTATGAGAAAAGTGTACATTTTTTAAAGCTGAAACCAGAAACAAGCAATATCTAAAAAATGACGAACTCTACAAAAATGTATATAAAGTAAATTGTGTGTTTTAAAGTGATCTACATTTTTATGTGGTAAATTTTGCTCAATCTCTTACGGTTTAACAGTTATGCAAAATTCCTTAAAATTCATCCAGGCTAAACTAGTCTTCAGAGGCTATTCACAGAAAATTCAGGATATACATTTTATTTATCAGGAAAATATCTTTAATATACGATATTTTTAATCAAAAACGTTAGAGCCATTTTTGAGAAAATCAATATGTTCGAGTTTTTCCATGTAAAGGGTAGTTGGGGGTGGGCGGATTTTCTTGAAAATGTTCGTGTCAATTCTTGGAAGAAACAAGACTTAAATACCAAGTTTGGTACTCAATGTACTTTTCGCTTTTGACTATCCTGTCCACACACACACACACACACACACACACACACACACACACACACACACACACACACACGGACCTTTATCTGAAAATTCTTTTTGGGAGGGATTCAGGGGATCCTAAAACATGTATTTCTGGTGAAATCTCGGTATCGAATTTTTGGGTGGAATACAATATTTTCTCTATACACTATGTACATGGTACGTATAGAGAAAGTAAAAGTATATCTTTCTCCTATATTTATGTCAAAATTACAGAATTCCGTAATCTATCGAGGGAATTCAGTGCTCGAAATGCATTTATGTTGGCATTTATTTTCGATGAAACTTTTTCGAAAATGTTGATTTTCCGAAAATGGGTCTAATGATTTTGATCAAAATATCGTATATTAAATATATTTATCTCACTAATAAAATGTAGATTTTGAATTTTCTGGGAACAGACCCTGAAGACTACAACTTTATTCTGGTTGAACTTTACGGACTTTTGCATAACTATTAAAGCGTAAGAGATATACAAAAACCTACCACGAAAAAATGTAGAATACATTAAAAGAGACAATTTATGTTACATTCATTTTTTTTCGTGGAGTTTATCGTTTTTCAGATATTCTTTGTTTTTGGTTTCAGCTTTGAAAAACACACTTTTCTCATATAGATATTTGTCAACTGCTGTCCATACAGATAAAGGAACGTCAGTGACATAGCAACTAGCTTTTGACTATCACTTTAACCTATGGTACTCCCTTATTTCGCTTTTACTTACAAGGAAACAAGTAATAAGGCCATTTCCGCTAATTTTTTTCTCGATTAGCATGAAGTAAATAGAAGCATAAGCTTTTGAACAATAATTTGTTGCAGAGATATAGAGAAGGTCATGTGAATGGAACACAACGGTTTTTTTTTTTTTTAACAACACAGAACTTTTGTCCTGGTGGAAGCTTTAGGGAATTAATGATAACGCTGTTTTATCACTAGGTGGACACTAATATGGTTTTATTTACTCTGTATAACCCACTCACATTAGGTTTCAGCTAAGTATTCCTACTATGTTTGCGTTAGACCCTATTCAAGCCTGTTCCATCTGGTGATCGACTTTGACAGATTTATTCCCATTATTCTGCTGCATTCACGTTGTTCCATAGAGCTTGGCGTCATTAACTGTGTATCTCGGAAAAGAATGCTCAGGCTTTTAAGCGGAAAATGCTGTTAATGTTTACTTTCTCTATACGAACTGGGTACATAGTGTACAGAAAAGGTATTGCATTGCACCAAAAAATTCGATGCCGAGATTTCACCGGAAACACGTGTTTTGAGACTCCCTGAATCCAAAAATGCATTTTTAGAAAAATGTCCGTGTGTGTCTATCTGTGTGCATGTGTGTGTATGTGTGAGTGCGCGCAACATAGCTCAAAAACGAAAAGACCGTTAAAGCCCAAATTTGGTATTTAAGTTTGATATCTTCCAAGGATGCGACACTAAGATTTTCAAGAAAATCCCCCCACCCTAAACTACCCTTTACATGGTACAAATTTTGAACATTTTGATTTTCTTAAAAATGGCTCTAACGATTTTGATTAAAATATTGTATATTAAAGATATTTACCTGACAAATAAAATGTACATCTTGAATTTTCTGAGAATAGCCTCTGAAGACTACTTCATTCTGGATGAATTTTGCGGAATTGTGCATAACTGCTATACCGTAAGAGATGGGGAAAACCTTACTACACAGGAAATGTAGCTCACGATAAAACACACAATTTATGTCATATACATTTTTTTCGTGGAGTTGATCATTTTTAATATATTTCTGGTTTTTCATTTTAGATTTGAAAAACTTATACTTTTCTCATGCAGGAATCTGTCAACTGATGTCCATACAAACAAAGGAATTTCAGTCACATAGCAACCAGCTTTTGGTTATCATTTTAACCTATGGAACTCCCACATTTCGCTTATACTTACAAGGAAGCAAGTAATAAGACTATTTCTGCTAATTAGCATGAAGTAAACAGAAGCATAAGCTTTTTAACTACAATTTGTTGCAGAGATGTGGAGAAAGTCATAGGAATGGAACACAGCAGATTTTTTTACCTTACAATTTCTTTTGAGTTGCGCATCATTATACACTTCTAAAGGAATTCTATAATAATCGATTTACGAATGGGAGATGCTATACCCAAAATATATTTTCGCGATGAATAAATCGTGAAGATATTAACAATTTCAGAAAAGAAGCTCCTCTCATTTAATGCTTTCAAATGTTTATAAATTGAAACAAAGGATTCTATACAGTAAATAGAGAAAACGTATGGAAAATACTGGCTTTTTAAAACCCTCATATGCTCGTAACAGAAGATTCCTTGTAACAAGAAGCGAAATAAGAGAGTACTATAGGTTAAAGTGATAGTCAGAAGCTATGTCACTGAAGCTCCTTTGTTTCTATAGACAGCAGTTGAAAATTCCTGTATGAGAAAAATATAAGATTTTCAAAGCAGAAACCAAAAACAAGGAATGTCTCAAAACGAAAAAATTGTATATAGATAACATAAATTGTGTGTTTTAACGTGCTCTACATTTTTCTTGTAGTAATTTTGTCCATCTCTTACGGTTTAGCAGTTATTCAAAATTCCATAAAATTCATCCAGAATAAAGTACTCTTCAGAAGCTATTCCCAGAAAATTCAAGATATACATTTTATTTGTCAGTTAAATATCTTTAATATACGAAATTTTAATGAAAATCGTTAGAGCCATTTTTGAGAAAATCACAATTTTCGAAAAAAGTTCCATGTAAAGGGTAGTTGGGGGTGGGGCGATTGTTCTCAAAATCATCGCCTCCCTGGAAGATAAACTTAAATATCAAGTTTGGTATTTTACCAAGTTTTCGTTTTTGAGTTATCGTGTTCACGGACACATGGACACACACACACACGGACCTTTTTCCGAAAATGTGTTTTTTTTTAGATTAAAAGGGGACCAAAAACTTATATTTTCGGTGAAATCTCGGTGGAGTGCAATACCTTCTCTATACACTATGTACATAGTACGTATAGAGAAAGTAAAAAGGAAATTTAACACCTTAAGGACCTCGTGCAGGCTAACGGATACAGCAATAAAGAAATGCGACGAGCTAGCCACGCTAGAAGGAGACAAACAGAAGAGAAGGATATCCATTCTCAAGACATGGCTTACTTTTGCAAAATCACAGATTGCATAAGGAAGCTCCTGTCCAAGTATAAAATCAAGACAGTTTACAAACCCAAACGGAAATCAAAGATTATTTAGTATCTGCGAAGGATAAACGGGTACCACTTAATTTGGCAGGTGTATACAGGATATCGTATACCTGTGGTTACATCTACATAGGCACAACTAAACGCTGCATAAATACAAGATTAAAAGAACTCATGTATATATAAAGGAGGCAGGTGCTCTGCATTTTACTCTTAAAAAGTCCTCTGATGATGTTCAACAGAGTTTTGAGCAAAACGACAAGAGTAATATCTACTTTTCGATCTCGGCCTACAAGACTGGAAGAAATTTTACTTCAAATGGACGCCGGCCATGAAGTCTTAATACAGATAATAGATAATATTTTCCATAAAACATAAATATCACTATTAAAACTTTTGAGCAATATTACAGGCATGCATAGTATATTTTCTTTATTATGCTTTAAAAACTTACCCTTCAAAGAATTGATCTTGCAGTATACTTCTAAAACCTTGATAAATCAACTCACCTAAAACAAACAGAAAGAAATATTTACATTAGAATATATAAATACTATATATACTATACCTTCATTTTAATACACTGATTTTTAGGCTATTTATTTTATTTATAAAATACTCCTGCTTTATCCATTTTGGGATTGCCGACTAGTTAAAGCCTACAAAACGCACTGAAACTAAAATACAAAAAGCGATTGCAAAAATTAATGAAACAGGGCAAACAAAGAAATTTAAACAAAATGGTAAACTGTAGGCAAAATAAACAAATAACAAATTAAGGATAACATTATGTAGCAAATAAATTTTGATATTGATTGGTCACAAACACACAGACACACACACTCACACACATTGGCCAAAGAAGTTTTGATAGTAGCGAAGTTTTGTACACGAATTCGTTCTCAACGAAATCCAAAAGCAAACATGATTTAGCCTCGTGCTCCAATATCTGCCTCAAACAATGTACAATTAATTATACATTTGCTTGTACAAAGGAAGTGTTGGTTCATAACCCTGCATTTACTTGGTGGACATAAATGGATTCTTCAGCGTAAGATTCGTTTCTAATTATAAAATCAGTAATATAACGAAGTTTCTTTAGGAGCAAACGCTATTATGCCATTTCTTCTACAGGGTCCATCTTGTGAAATTCATTGCACTTCTTTATAAACTTGATACCGCTTCTTCTTCAAGGGATCGGATGGTGTAATGTCTATAATGTCTACAGTTTCATCTAAAAGACAGGCATCCAAGACGTGATGAATTGTTTCTAAATATATGCGTAAGCTTCCACGGCCGGTGTCCATAGTTTTAAAATTTAAAATTTTCGGGCTATTTTGCCGTGGTCTGTAGGTTAAAATATGTTTACTTAAACTATTTCTACCTAACGTTTCGTCGCTGTCTGTGATGGACATCTTCAGAGGAAATGCGACACGTGAAACCCATATACATGCCGACAACTAAAATAAAACAGTTCCTCAAATCAGCTCGATCCACTTTCAAAATCTGGTGTTTACAAAATCCCGTGCACATGTGGCCAAGTTTACATCGGCACTACAAAACGTAGCATCAATACACGCATCACGGAACATAAAAGAAACTGCCGCCTCGGACAAACAGAAAAATCAGCCGTGGCACATGTTTTATCTTTGGATAACCACCGTATGCAATATGATAGAGTAGAGGTTATAGCTACGACTAAAAATTATTACCCCCGTTTATACATATATTGAGATTTATAAAAACACAAACAACTTTAACAAAGACGAAGGTCTTAAATTAAACTCCACCTGGTTCCCTATACTTTCCCAACTCCGTAACCTCCAGGCTAAATAAACACAACTAGAACCCGTCCACTTGACCCCGCCCACCTGTGTCCGAGTATATATACTGGCTATAAACCGCACTGTTGTTATTCTTTTCGAGTTAGCGACGTGAGCACATTTCCTCTGAAGATGTCCCTCACAGACAGGGACGAAACGTTAGGTAGAAATATTTTAAGTAAACATATTTTAACCTACAGACCACGGCAAAATAGCCCGAAAATTTTGAATTTTAAGAATTGTTTCTAGTTCATTATGACAACACCAATAGTGATTTCCGTCTTGTTACCTTCCAAGTGAAGCATGTAATGAGCATACATTAACTTCATTTTAAGGGCAGACCTCCATTGACTGAGGACTTATCCCACTGGAATCCTGATCCATCTATTTGCAGAAGTGCTTCCTTTATAAAGTACTACTCCGTGCCTTTTTGAGGTAAGCTACATCACACCTTGAATTCCCGTTATCTTAATTCACGACTTGAAGGATTTTATGTTGGCCAACAGAAATATGAAGTTTTTAAATGTTAATGTTTTAATTTCACCACCCAAATCCCAAACTGCAATTGTTTATCAGATCTTTGAAAACTTAGGAGTGGAAAGATGGGCAGTTCTCAACTAAACTTAAAGAGGTCAAGCCAATCTTTGCATTAGATACATAAAATGCTATCTGGCATATCAAAGGGTGTTTAGAGAATGTATATTAGAGCAAACCTTATTAATCTATCTGCATCAACAAGGAATTTTGCGGTCATTATTTTCGAGGTATACGTGGAATATTAACAATTGAATTTTATATAACAACTTCGCCAGCTATATCTAGAGAAGAATCAGCCTTAAGATGGTGAGATGTGACTATCCGTTGCTTGCTACTGCGTATTTTAGGATAGGATAGTGTCTCTGTGGACCATAGAGCGAGTCAAGCTGATGTGAGCAGTGGATATGGAATAACGGAGTTGATTTGTGAGAGTCATTATGCTCTACGGTGTCGGTATGACCGAGGGTGAAAATTAGCTTTCATCTTTAAGTTGTTTATTATCCTTACACTCTTAAACAAATAAATCTACTGCTACTACTCATATAAAGCAGGCGTGTGTTTATTCTTTATGGTAGAGGAGACTTGAAAACAATTATGATTCTGAGAAATGTGAATATTTATGCCTCTTTAGTAAATCTTTGCATATGGTACATAATACACAGAACTGAAGCAGAGGTCATTGCTCATGCAAGCCTGCCTCCCCCCTTCGCCATTATGGGGTTTAGGTGTAGTTAATATAATGTGTCGCATTCATTAGACTAACACTATCGCCTGTTACTTTCCCTACTTAGTACACAGAATATAGGTACGGAATTGATACCGATTTCACTGAAAATACACGTTGTAGGGTGCTCTGTTTCAAAACATTTCGTACGTGTCTTCAGATGTCTGTGAACATAACTCAAATATCAACTTTTGTGTTTAACTTACTTTTAAGTTCGGTATCTTCTAAGGATGGTCGCCTCCTTAGCGCGGTGGTAGCGTTGCTACTTACCAAGCGGGAGACCTGGGTTCGATCCCCAGTACCGGCGTGGGGATTTTTTCCCCCGCTGGGAGACCTTGCCCGGGGTGCACTCAGCCTCGTAAGGTCTCAGGGGGCCAATTGAGGAGCTACTTGATGGAGAAGTAGCGCCTCCAGGTCATGAGGACCGCATTAACCGGCCGGGGGGATTCGAGGCGCTGACCACGTCTCACCCTCCAATACTGCATCCCATCCATGACGTCTGTAGTGGACCGAGATGGGGGACGCAGCGGCCGGGCGGTACGCCAAGGTTCCCCGTGAGCTGTCGTGCCATGGAGTTATCTTCTAAGGATGCGCCACGAAGATTTTGAAGAAAATTCCCACACCCCAAAACACCCCTTCATATGGAAAACATTTTGGAAATTTTGTCATTAAAATATATGGAGTGGAATTAAATATTTCCAAGATATTCCTTGCTACTTAGACTTTCACCATACAGGAATTGTCAACTAGCCATGTAGAGAGAGCGGATTTCAATGACATAGCAACCAGCTTTTAAAAGATTTGATATCGCTTAACCTAATGCATTCCGGTATTTTCCATCTGCTTATGCGGAGCTAAGTAATATAAGACTATATCTCTAATTTTGATTTTGATTAGCGTGAAATAGACAGAAGAATAAGCTTTATACGGATAATTTGTTAAGTTTTGGACAAATTTGATTATTTTGGCTGTGTACTTTTTTGTTTAACATGCCCATCACATACCAATCCAACAGGATTCATTAAATGTACACATATTTTAAAGAAAATATTTTCAGGAATAGAGATGTAGAGAAAGTCAAATGAATGGAACACATCAGATTTTTTATAGAGTACTAATTGTTCATTCAAAATCTTCTCGGACTTCTAGCCAGGTAAAAACTTGGCTTGACACCAACGTTTCGAAGAAGTGCATCTTCCTCGTCTTCAGGGTGAACTGATGGTTTGAGATTGCGGAGACTGGTATTTATAAGAGCTGGGATGAAGCTAACATCTGATTGGTTCGCGTGATATTATGGCCTGGTATTTAAGATGACTGAGACATGGGCACGGACTGCAGGTAGAGGATTAGGTATTAAGGCTCTTTAACATTGATGTCCATGCTGAACTTAATTGTAGGCCAGAATCGCGATTTAGATTATCTGTTTCAGATGAGATGGCTAAAGCTTCTTTTACTCTCCTTTCCCAGCTGTTAGCTTCATCCCAGCTCTTATAAATACCAGTCTCCGCAAGCTCAAACCATCAGTTCACCCTGAAGACCAGGAAGATGCACTTCTTCGAAACGTTGGTGTCAAGCCAAGATTTTACCTGGCTAGAAGCCCGAGAAGATTTTGAATTAACACGTCGCCAGGAAAGCTTCAGTTCTTATTTTACTAATTGTTCTTTCAAAAATATATTTGCTTATATTTCATTTTACTATATCCTTTAAAAGCAGACTATATGCTGGCTTTCACAATCCACACTCTTTCGATAACATCGCGGAAACCAGTCTGCTCTGAGAACTTTTCTTTAGAATTTTCCTCTCATCCATGCATGAAACTGAAATGCAAAATGTGTTATTTATCCGAATTCGCTTTTGAGGTATGCTGTTCTCTATCTCCCTCCAGTCCCTCACACACACATACACACACGTTTCTAAAGTTGTAATGTGTTACATTCACATTAATCCTCTATACAGTTTATAGTGACAGGGATTGTATAATAGTTTTGAAAGTAGAGTCAGACTCGGTAGTACAATTACTGTCAACGTGAAATAACTGTAACAAATTATAAATTAATTCTATAGTACGAGTTAATACATTTCCAAACTTCTCTAATATAAACAGTTTGGAAAATAAAAACACAGTATTGCATTTCTATTTTATGTACAACTTGCCAGAGGTGCGGAGATTTGCTTATTAGAGAATTTGAAAGTGCATTCGTGTCTTGTTAGGATAGCTCAGACTTAAGAGCATATCAAGGGGCTAACTCCCTGTATCGGAGTCTCGGGTATGGTCATGAATTTTTTTTTCTTAACTGATTCACTAGTCAACTTAGCCTGTTCATTACCACCAGGAAATAAACACTTACACATGTCAAAGTTTACGTTTAGAAAAGTATATTATTTTCAAATTGGAAATAAATTGTTCTTTCTTAATTAAAATCAACCTGTGTGTGCCGTAGGTTTTCCTGAAGTGCAATTTCAGCATACTGGCGGAAAAAAGCTACTAATCATAGAGCTAAATCTACCAGTGTTTGTAAAATGCACAAACCACCCTCAGAACCTTGGAATTTAAAGTTTTAATTAACTTTTGAAAAATAAAATATTGCAATGAGTTAATACATGCATCCAACTAAAACAATTTCGTGTGGATAACTGTTTTATAAATTTTGGTTTAAAATAAATAGTATTTTACAAAATTATGTTACTTTTATTAGCAGCGCGTGAGATTTGCAGCCAAATATATTATTCAATTCTTTACAATAAATACAAAGTCCAACTCATAAATTGTGAGAAGTCTTTAGGTTATCAACAGTAAATGAAATTAATCCTTTCGTCCTAATATATAAAATCGTTTAGAAGCAAGCAAAATATATTTTAATAGAATGTTAGTTACTGTGTAAAAATTAATCCGAACTTATATCTGATTTTTTCTTGCCTCAAAGACCCCCACAGCTACCGTACATTTTGGTATGTATGAGGGAACAAAGAGTTGTTTATAACGATCATTATTTTTTCTCACAGCTTTCCACTGCTTTTACTTTCATAGAAATCAGCACATTCATAACATTATTGAATAATAAGACATATAAGGACGTTAATTATCTATTCGATAACTTTAATTCTCTCTGGTTTTCA
This sequence comes from Hymenopus coronatus, assembly GCA_030762935.1. NCBI lineage: Eukaryota > Metazoa > Arthropoda > Insecta > Mantodea > Hymenopodidae > Hymenopus > Hymenopus coronatus. The sequence goes on from CM060889.1 coordinate 28,373,326, forward strand.
AATTACCTTCCTCTAACTATACAGTTCTCCGGCTTCCAGCCAGGACTTGAAGAATTGGAATTCCGAGCGATGTTTCGAAGACTTCCACTGTCTCCCTCTTCAGGGAAACTGAACATTTGAAATCTTCGAATCCTCTGAGTTCTAATCCTTCACCTAGTTGTAAATCCTAACAATTTCAGGTAGCTACCAAGAAAACCTCAGTTATTATTTTTACTTTCCTCTATGTAAGTAGGTGTTTGGTGGTTAGATTTATGTCTGTTTTTCCATGTCGACTTGGTAAATCGATTCCGTACGACCATCTACGTTAGTGAACTTCGATGAAATGCATATGTTCCTCCTCCGCTTCTTCCGCTCTCGTTATCTGATCAGCACTGGCTCTGAAATGTCGGGATTGGGAAATAGGCACAAGTCTAACTATTGAATACTTTATTTCGCTGCCTTTACCTTGTGGGGCAAATGCACGCCTTGAAAACAAGGCACAGGAATGACACAGTAGTAGGAAATGAAAAGAAGAAATTGACGATGTGGAACTTTGACTAACTAAAACGAACCAACATTTGCTTCAACCGAGAAAAACTGGTTGACCACTGAGCACTGGATTTCTTAAATACATGTAATGCATTGCTATCATTATAGTTACCTCACTGGATCTTGTTGCCTCTCAACATTCAAGATTTAAAACTTTTATTTACCAGCCCTTTCAAACAATTCTTACCCTATTTTATATAGAGTATAACTTAATAAGCAATACGTTATAACTAACTGTAAAAGGCGGAAGCCCATGGATGTTGTAAAATAACGCTGCGTAGTTGAAATTACGAGAAAAACTTGGGTGCCCCGCCGAATATTATCTACACGTGATTGGCGAATGCCCCGTTTCCCAAACTGTCAGGGCAAGCTTGCTGATGCTTTGATGCTCAAATACGTAAACGAGTTTGGAAGCGATATTTTTAGCGAAGTCGGTAGGGTTTTGTTTTGCTTGGTGTGCGAAAAAAGTGTTTCTACAAAACAAAAACAAAAAAATATGACATTGTAGAGCACATTAACACAACTCCTCATAAGGAGAGGGTTAAGAAGAAATCTAAGTTACAGCAGCAACTAATTACAGGCTCTGTAAGCAAACAATCTAGCTCAAGTGATACTTTTTCAAAGACTTGTGTTTAGCATTAGTGAGTTCGGACATTCCATTGTGGAAATTAAATAATGAGCAGCTTCGGGAAGTTTTAGAAAAATACACAAACAGAAGGGTGCCGGACGAATCTGCGTTGCGAAAAAACTATTTGCAACGGTGTTTTCAATACGTAATTTGTCATATTCGGGATCAACTAAAGCACGAAAAAATATGGATTTTTGTTGATGAAACCACAGATGCAGCTGGACAATATGTATGTAGTGCAGTAGTTGATGCTATGAAAGCAGGTAGTGGATCATATTTTCTTAATGTACAAGTATTTGATCCAGTGAATCATTTCACTATTGCAAATTTCTTCAATAACTCGGACCAGAAGGGATTCGGTATGAATATTATTATTTCTTAGTGATGCTGCTCCATATATTAAAGCAGGAACTGGATTATAAGTCCTTTATCCTAAGTTACTCCACCTGACGTGTCTTGCTCACGCTTTACATCGTGTCGATGAAACAGTTGGGAGCCAATCTGAATGAATAAGTGCATTTATTGACAAAGCAATATCATACATAGAATTTCAACAATCGCACGGGTCCACAGACCATACGTGCTTTTGTAATACACATTACAAGCAATATTAAAACAACAACAACAAAGAATTAAAAGCGTGAACACGAAAATAAAAAGACGAAGGTAATACACAGTCAAAAGCAATATTAAACAACAATAAAGAATTAAAGGTGAACCCGAAAATAAAAATACAAAGATATTCAAATATAGCAATTTAAATTTACAGCATACAGTACATTTTCATATATGCACCCTCTTATAATAGATGATTACACTTAAAATACATATATACACATTATATATACACCATATATAAAACCATAGTATAACAGTGACCTAAGTATGCCCCCCCCGCTTCTCTATTGGCAGCCTCCTCAGATCTCAGCTGTCTTGCCTTAAGTATAAATTTACCTAGCCCGTCCATGTTTTCCGTGCCTGCCAGTAGAGTCCAACATGCTTCTAGCCCTACATTCGCAGTGGTAAAAAATCGCGGCAAATGTTTTTCCCGCCATTCCTCCGTACCCCAACATCTTGCCAAGATGCGAGTCCACGACAGATGGGACAGATTCTCGTACCATTCTCGTCAGAAATGTTCGTGCTAAGAGCCAATATAAAGCCATGGATCTTTTTGTCTCTAGTGTGAAGAAAGTGTTTCTAAAGTTACCGATTTGAGTTCAAAAATGTCATGGAATCCTTCCAAATTTGTCTTTACCTCCTCAGCCAGTTTTAACTCGATGAGGTTCTTGGTTAAAGGCTGCGTCATACTACGCAGAACATTTCAGTGAAGTAAAAGCAGTGTTGTCATATTTCAATGCAGAAGATGCAGAAGCATTGCCGCAGCACAGGAATGTTTTGCAAATATTGGCATCCAAGATAAGATAGAGTACATTCATAAGCGTTTCTCCTAAATATCAGATATTATAACACAGTTGCAAGTTAGAAATAATACCTTGGAACATTCACTTTCTTTGATAGACGTAATTTCAGTAACGTTGTCTTCAGAGACTCATGGATTATTAAAACTGCCTTTGAGAAACTCAGTAAGGTATTAACGAAAAAAATCTGGCTACGAAACACTGTGTGACATTTCTAAAAAGCTTTCTGGTACAGAAACGTATTTCGAAGAGGAATTCACTCAAGAAGAACTATGGTGCTTTTCACACGTTCCTGTAACGCCATGCGACATTGAGAGATCCTTTTCAACTGTATAAGATATTCTTCACTGACAAACGGAAGCTTCACACAAGAACATTTCAAGATGACCTTCCTCGTGTACTGTAAGTAACAAGCTTACGTAAGCTAAGGATTCTATTAAACATCATATTTTTATTTAATTTGATAGTTTTGGTGCTTACTTGACTCATTTTTTCGTGCTTATCTGCATGCTTATTTCACCATTTGATTGTGCCTACAAATTTGGGCTTTAGTAATGACTGTGTTAACTGAGGTTAATATTTTCTGTGCTAGGTGGCGGTATTCCCCACATGATACATTTTAGTAAATTTGCAACTTTAAGGGTATCTATGCCATCTTTCCATATTTTAAGAAAATTCTTACAAATATTGAGATCTATAAAATATTTTGTTAACGACACTGTCAACTATCAGCGCGGTGTACCGGAAGTTTGTCCCGCAGGAGTTTTTTTGCAAGTCAGTAAATTTGTTGTGACTTAAGTACGCTAAAATTGTTTCGGTCTGAGCCGCGACCTTTGGATTAGAAGATCAACGCCAGATCGACATTGCATATCTGTAGGTTAGTTTCCTTTTAAGCAGTAAATTCCAATTTATTTCGCTGCGTTTTATGATGTAAATGATGAGGTCATAGCATTTGGGAATATATCCCCAACGAGCCAAACTTTTCTCGCTAGTTATATATGCAAATAAGCTTTTGTTCCTGTTCTGTTCCCATATTTAATTTGAACGCTTCAGAAGCATGGGGAAGCCAAATACGTTCGCTGTAGCATATTATTTTCTATGATTAGCTTCCTCTCTTTTGAAGAAGAGAGCATTGGCTAGTCTTTGCTGCAAGGAAACTCAAGTACTTCCTTTCTCATTTCCTTTACTTGTATTCCATGCTTTATAATAACGTTTTAGTTGATAGTACGCAGGTGATTTTTAAGGGAAGTCAGATTGCGACTTCTGTTCCCGTTTGTTCTCCTCAAACGTAAAGTGCTACGAGGCTGGAAATTAAATGTGACCTTGCCTAGGTTTGGATGCGCATTTATTCAGATAAAATAGAATGTGTAGAATGGAGAACACAAAGCATAACCTTGAGCCACATCGTTTCAGAACGTACAAATCACTGACTTTTTAGCTGAATAAACGAAATATGGGCCAATTTTGCAAAGGGACATAGCATTTGAAACGAGCGTGTTCAAAATCTACTTACACTAATCCTTATATTACAATCATTGCTGTCTATAAAGGCGCTAAACTTTGTAGAATGTCCTGATCGTACGGCAGTGTTTAAAATAAATCAAACGTTTCGCTTAAAATACGATCCACCCGAAGTGTCCATTTTCAAGGTTCTCTATTACCTGAAGCCAGCAGATATGAACACTTTTGGGACCCAAAGTCGCAAGTTTTCAACATTAAAAATAGAACGTCTAAATAAAAACATGTTCAACAATACTGTACGTTATCATGTGTTTTAACTAATGACGGAATACATTGAACCGAAGGGCCCACGAGCTCACAATTTAAGTCCTTGCTTCCCAATATCGCAGTTCCTCTGTTGAACTCAGATGTACGGAGATGTCGGTCTCGGTTCATATTTTCTTCGGAGTTGAAAGCAGGTTGATAATATCCTTATCTTAAAGCGATGGAAACGTTTTCTAAGACAGTCGTGACCAATTCTGAGTCGGCATTTTTCAATGGACATTCCTCTTGGTTCATTTGGAACCAAGTTCCAAGTTTTTGACTGGTGTTTATTTTCTATTGTAAATGTCCTGGCCTCTTTTGGCCAGGCATGCCATCCACATCTATTTGGGACCCATTGCGGTTTCGCTGTTTTGCCTTGCAAATCCAGTTGGAGAATCTGTTGATAGTTGTGGGTTTCTTCGGATGCTGGAAAAGCTGTGTTGGCTATTGACCGGATAGTATCTTGTGAAGCTAACAAATATAACTGAATTTGTAAATTTCCCTACAGGAAGTGAAAGCTGTGTTTTAGCAGCGCTAATGGCTTTAATCTTCTCATTGTATACTGTTTTATTTTATCATTAGAGCCCGGATTTTATATAATACCAATTTCAGAGATATCCCATAAATAATGAATATGCTATGAATAAAGAATGTCAACTCTACATTTTCTTGAGCTTCTAACCAATTGACTCCAATGTTTCGAAGATCATTTTCGTCTCCAGAGAAACTGATGACTTTAAAATCCGCATTCGTGTATTTACAGTGCCAGGATGAAGCCAGCATTTGATTGGTTCGCATGCTATTTTTTGGCGTCAAAGCAACTGATATTTAATATCTGAAGTATCTGAAGCACCCAACAGCTGCTACGGCTAAGCTCCTTATAATCCTTCAAGAGTTGCTTAGACATCAAAATTAAAACCCCCAAAATAAACATTTTTGACTTTCTCTATACGCACTGTGTACATAGTGTATAGAGAAGGTATTGCACTCCACCCAACAATTCGATACCGAGATTTCACCGGAAATATATGTTTTAGGGTCCCCTTTATCTAAAAAAAGCATTTTCACAAAAAGGTCCGCGCGCGCGCGTGTGTGTGTGTATGTGTGTGTGTGTGTGAACATGATAACTCTAAAACATAAAGTCGGTAAAATATCAAACTTAGTATTTAAGTTTAGTATCTTCCAGGGATACGACGCGAAGATTTTGAGAAAAATTCCTCCACCCCAAACTACCCTTTACATGGAACTTTTTTCGAAAATTTCAATTTTCTCAAAAATGGCTCTAACGATTTTGATTAAAATTTCGTATATTAAAGATATTTACCTGACAAATAAAATGTATATCTTGAATTTTCTGGGAATATCCCCTGAAGAGTAGTTTATTCTGGATGAATTTTGCTGAAGTTTGAATAACTGCTAAACCGTAAGAGATGGACAAAAACTTACTACACAAAAAATGTAGAACACGTTAAAACACACAATTTATGTTTTATACATTTTTTTCGTGGAGTTCGTCGTTTTTGATACATTCCTTATTTTTGGTTTCTGCTATGAAAAACTTATACTTTTCTCATACAGGAATTTGTCAACTGCGGTTCATACAAACAGAGGAACTTCAGTGACATAGCAACCAGCTATGGTAGTCCCTTATTTCGCTTCTATTTACAAGGAAGCAGGTAATATGGCTATTTCTGCTATTTTTTTACTGATTAGCATGAAGTAAATAGAAGTATAAGCTTTTAAGAATAATTTGTTGCAGAGAGATGTAGAGAAAGTCAAGTGAATGGTACACATAAGATTTTTAAAAATCATTACACCAGCGGTACACCGTTAAACCATAATTGGCAACCGTCTAGGAGCAATCACTTGCCTCCTCCTGTCACTCCACAACCTTATTTCTCACCCGCCATCCTGTAAATCCCACATTCCCGTCAAAACGTGGTTAAGTTGTGTAAAGAATATATAGGAACACATCTAAAACACCATCGCGCTGCCCTCAGCCTACTAACTGTCGTGAGATTGAGGCATGACACAGACCTGGTTTAGTTTTAAACTTGTGCACAGATCTGTTCGTATTATTATATGACACGTACCTTTAGTGTATTTACCATCCTAAGTGGCCACGCAATAGTCAAATTCAGATGACTATTAATCAAAATAATTTCTTCACTTTAGCTACAATTACAAAGGTCCACCAATCTAGCATTTGAGTTACATTGGAATGGGATCCATAGTTATTTACAATATATTTTTTCAAATACTTTTTACTTTCTGTAGTCCCATATGTACAATGTACATAGGGATAGAGAAGTATTGCATTCCACCCAAAAATTCGATACAGAGATTTCACCCGAAATACATGTTTTAGGATCCCCTGTATCCAAAAAAAGCATTTTCAGAAAAAGGTCCGCGTGTGTGTGTCCGTGTGTCTGTGAACAGGATAACTCAAAAATAAAAGGAGTTAAAATACCCAAACTTGGTATTTAAGTTTAGTATCTTCCAGGGATGCGACACGAAGATTTTGAGAAAAATCCCCCACCCCAAACTACCCTTTACATGGAACTTTTTACGAACATTTTGATCTTCTTAAAAATGGCTCTAACGATTTTGATTAAAACATCATATATTAATGATATTTACCTAACAAATAAAATGTATATCTTGAATTTTCTGGGAATAGCTTCCGAAGACGTGTTTATTCTGGATGAATTTTGCTTAATTTGGCATAACTAGTAAACCGTAAGAGGTTGACAAAAACTTACTATACAAAATATGTAGGTCTTGTTAAAATACACAAGTTATGTCATATACATTTTTTTCGTGGAGCTTAGCGTTTTCGAGGCATTCATTGTTATTAGTTTCAGTTGTGAAGTACTTATACTTTTCTCAGACGGGAGTGTCCGTTTTTCTTTCGTTCTACTCCTGGCCAAGAAAAGAAGCGATTTGTAATGACAATCGCATAACGAAGCTTTTATAACATTTAACTATTGGTTTAGTCTAGTGTATTCCCTTATTTTCTTCCTACTTATACGGAACTAAATAATAAGAACATTGTGCTAATGAGTACCGCGATTAGCAAGGTGCAGAAAGAAGAAGAATCTTATGTATGAAGTTTGTAGAATAGCTAGAGAAAGTCATGTGAGTGTAACACATAAGGTTTTTTGTCATGCTCAGTCCTTTGTATGGCAATATGCCCTTATATAGAGAAAGATCTTACCAAGAAGTAACGTTGTGAGATTCTTCTAAGAAATACTAAGGTAGTTCTAAAATGTCACCATCAAATAAACGAGGCATAGTAAGTATCCAGGCTTTTTATTTAGCACAAATAACAGTTCAGTGGAACACATTACCTAATACAAAAGTCTTAAATGCATCTTCAATAATCAGCTTCTTGGAGAGGTATCCTGGAGTGTCCAAAAACTGTCGAAAAGCTGAAGCGACTTACCATCTGTGAAACTAAACTACACACTTTAAAACTGTTGAAAGCTGACAAGAATTTTATCACAGACACGGCAGAATCAGAAGAATGCTTTCACACTTTCAAAGTTCTAACTGCAGTTCAGGAGTTGCCAAACTTTTCATAACGGGGTACACATTAACCGTCAGAGAATCAATCGCGAGCGAAGTCACGTAAACTTAAAATAGATCCATTTATACATAGTTACGAGGCGCACATATCACATTAATTTTCAAACACAGTATATATTGAACAAAAATCTGCACTTCAAAATTAATAACTGATGTAAACAAATAAATGATCAATTTTTCAGAGTTTCGTATAAAGTAACTCAGATAAATATATGAACACGTGTTACAAGTATTATTTTTGGTCAATAAGCAGTTCATATTTAATGATACGAATGAAACGACTTTTTTGAGCAGTAACTGCAGATATTTGTGATCCCAATTTTGTGTTCCTATCATCAAAGCTGATTAAATGTTCATCAGCCCTAGCGAACTTATAGGCTATTTTACTTGGTATATTTCATTTTTGATAATGTATTTAGATAAATATTGATGCAGTACTGGTATTAGTTGCAAAAGTTGCAAAAAAACAACCAAACTTTCCTATACTTATTATTTCACAAAGGCAAATCATTACTGCACGTGGGATTTATGATGGACATCTGGACGGATATGGACGGATTTTCTCTGGTTTCTCCGGGTTTATCTGTCAATCATTTCACCACCTACTCCTTTCTTTCATTCGTCATTTTATGTTCTTGTTCTTTACTCTCATACCAGGCTGATCACTCATACTGGCTACTCTCTGATCCAGAGACATCTGCAGATATGACCCCAGGCGCTGGCTTGTAAAACCTGGAAGTGTGAGTCTTACATAAAATGAGGTTACGTGTTTGTTATTTAGTAACTCATTAATTACTTAATATATCAAATACAATCTGAGCTAGTCTTATTTAATTTTCGAAAATCGAGAATAAATGAATCTAACATAGGCGGATTGTTTTCTTAATGTTTATTATATATATTTTTTAAATTTGTAGACGACTCAAACAAAAGCATCTAACTCGCAAATAAACAGCAGTTTCTATTAATTGCTGTTGGATCATATCAGCCGCTGCCGTAGAATGCCAGTGAATTTACTGACATGGGAGCTGTCGGTTTTAAGTCTGGTCTGGGCCGAGTTAGAACCCAGAATTTAGGATCAGAAGACCAGCGACTAACCAACTGAGCCACCTATACCGACTGCAATCCGAGTGACTACAAGCTCCGGAGACAGAAGTACGCCAGGCAGCTTCATCTTGTAGCATTGTATGTCACTGGTGCAAGGGTTAATGTAAGCGCAGGTAACTGTGTTTTGAGAACAAGATATTAAAATGCTGCAAAATAAGTTTGAATGTATCGAAAATACACATGGCATTGAATGTACAGTTAGCACAATAATGAAACATTGAAATTATTTTTTCTTGCATGTATTAGCTAAATAATAATAATAATAATAATAATAATAATAATAATAATAACTCTATTGAGGCGAAATATAAACTGAAAAAGTACAAATATTCTGCGACAGTGTTGAAAGATGTGCAATTATGTAATATGGGTGAAACATGTATTATTATACAGAATATATAAAAATATGTGAAATAAAAGTGCATCTCGTAAACGTTTGTCTTTTATTTATGCATAAATACATAGCATTAAAATACGAAATTATCAGCGGGCGCATTTCTATGTTTTAATCTTGGTAGGTTCCCAATGCTCTTGTTGGATAATCCAGACATATCATCCAGAAAGAAGTAACGTGGCATTAGTAAAGGAAACTGATATTGGAGGCAAGATAGCATAAATACTGGTAGCTTGAACTATAGCTAACGTTGGCTCAAGCATGGTTTTAGCTATGAAGATTCGAGAAACAGGCCATGTTAAGCCTTTACATCTGAACTGCAGGAGCCACAAGACGCACTCTGGATCGATGTTGAGTAAAGGTGCAAAGTTGAATTTCAAAGTGCTTAACTTTCAGCAAAGCATAATGTACAATATGAGTTGTGTGGAACTTGGGCAATCCAATGGGTTTCTACAACATCACAGCTTTGTATTCTGGTCAATTTCTACCAGTGGTAATAAAAGCATTCTCTCTCCTTTCATCCATGTACCTATTTATAATTCCCCGATCTCTCCCCGAATGCATCGCCTCCTGTACCTTTCACCCCTGAGGTCACGTACCTCCATCTCACCACCTCCGTAGTCCCACGTCGGGCATGTGTGTTTCTGTTCTTGTATACTATCTGAATCATTCTCTCTGCCTTAATGATGGCCAACCAGGTCAAGAAGCGAAATAAGACAGTACCATAGGTTAAAGTGAAAGCAGAAACCAAAAACAAGGAATATCTCAAAAACGCTCGATTCCAGGAAAAAGTATTTATGAAATAAAATGTGTGTTTTAAGGTGCTTTACATTTTTGTGTGGCAAGTTTTTGTCTATCTCTTACGGTTTAGAATTTATGCAAAATTCCGTAAAATTGATCCAGAATAAAGTAGTCTTCAGAGGCTATTCCCAGAAAATTCAAGATATACATTTTATTTACCAGGTAAATACCTTTAATACACGATATTTTAATAAAAATCGTTTGAGCCATTTTTAAGAAAATAAAAATTTTCGAAGAAAGTTCCGTGTAAAGTATAGTTGGGGGGGTCTTGAAAATCTTCGTGTCGCATCCTTGGAAGATACCAAACTTGAATACGGTATTCAACGGTCTTTTCGTTTTTGAGCTATGCTGTCCAACGACACACACACACGCACACACACGGACCTTTTTCTGAAAATACTTTTTTTTTGGATTCAGGAGGACCCAAAACATGTATTTCCGGTGAAATCTCGGTGTCGAATTTTTGGGTGGAATGCAACACCTTCTGTATACACTATGTACATAGTACATTAGAGAAAGTAGAAATAAAAAAAAAAAGCGATCTCATTGCCTCGTTGCACAAACTCATATTTATTCATCGCGGTTGATGCTGTAGAATGCCCAGTGGGCGAGCCTATCGCCGCATGATAGATCATTCGTTAAGTTAATCATTTATTTATTAATATTTGATTATGTAATTTCTATTACTAAACGAACCACTTTATTAACATTAATATCTATAGCTACGCATCATAAATTTATTAATTCGGAATAAAAATATTACTCTTATAAATCATTTATAAAGTTTAATTTAAGTAAAACATGTAGTCTTTTTGTACTAAATCATAGCTTAGTTTCATATTGTGCAACATAGAATTCCAGAAGCACATAAAATGGTTCAAAACAGAAACTGTTAAATTACTGACTCGGTACGCAACGGCCATAAATGTGCTTTTCTCTGCACTCTTCATCAAAAAGAAAAATTACCACTGGAACAAAATAATGTAGTGAGGCACTTTACGTGTAATTCTACAAATGGAATATTCTCTGTACAACTGTTTAAACATTGGTGGTGCTATAGGGGGGGGGGTCGCAATTCATACCACTCAAATTACAGTCCTCGCTTAACAGAGTTGTAAGAACGGAGTTTTGCATTAGTTTTATAATTCAATTCTTCTAATATATATTTTATATAAATAAGTCCTTTGCTGCAGCAATTTATACTTTTTTTTTAAATTAAAAAATACAGTTCCGGGGGCTTGTCAGGACTCCGGCGCTGTATTCCTTTTTTCTCCATTTTTTCCAGTTTCCTATATTTCCTTAGTAGACATTATTCTTAACGTTTTCCTTTTACATATACATACACAAATATAGACACATTTACAAACACAGAAACATCCATGCCCAAGGCGGGACTCGAACCCACGATCCTGTGAACCACGAAGCGCCAAAGCGAGACATTTTAGCGAGCGCGGCCACCGGGATCGGCTATTGGAACGGAGTTTATTCCTGTTTCCCTTAATTTTATTCGCTTGGCTTTAAACATACACTTTGAATAAATAAACTAACAGAAAGAAGCATGTGTCTGAAAAGGAAACCAAAACCTTCAGCTGATTAATTCCTCATAAGGATGTGCCAAAACAACTGATGTGTTCCATTCTCATGACTTTCTATACATCTATGCGACAAATTATTGTTAAAAAGCTTATTGTGCTATTTACTTCATAGTAATCGAGAAAAAATTTAGCAGAATTAATCTTATCAGTTGCTTCCTTGTAAGTAGAAGCGAAATAAGGGAGTATCATAGGTTAAGGTGATAGTTAAAGGCTGGTTGCTATGTGGCTGAAGTTCCTTTGTTTGTATGGACAGGGGTTCACAAAGTCCTGTATGAGAAAAGTATAGCTTTTCACAGCTGAAACCAAAAATAAGAAATATCTCAAAAATGAGCACTTCACGAAAAAAATGCATACAACATAAATTGTGTGTTTTAACGTACTCTACATTTTTTGTGTTGTAAGTTTTTGTCCATCTCTTATAGCTGTTAAGTGTGTCATTCGTCATCGGACATATTAACTGATTCGTGTAGCAAAGCAGTTATTTGACAAAGGAATATTGGGGGCTAACTCAACAGCTGTAGTGTTTTTTTTTTTTTTTTTTTTTTTTTTTGCAATTGTTGACGTTTTCTCGAACCAAAAAGTTTTGTTGCACATCTTTAAAAATTCAAACTGTTTATCTTTGAACTCGGGATGACTTTTCTCGAAATCGCACTGCAGTTTAGCAGAAGCATGATACAACTTCAAAAAAACATGCAAATCACACACAGGTTGACCATCAGTTTTTTAAGTTACTTTATCCGTATTTCACTTTTTATTGATGTTTCTTTGCCCCACTATTCTGTTTCTGTTGAGTGTTGTAGACAATGATTACGGTTGTGCACCTGATTCAGAAATAGTTACATTTACGTAAAGATATTCCAATAAACAAACATTGCGGTGCTACATTATACTTTTCCAGTGCGTTTTTAATTTCTCTTTACGTACCATGTACATAGTGTATAGAGAAGGTATTGCACTCCACCCAAAAATTCGATACCGATGTTTCACCGGAAATATATGTTTTAGAGCCCCCTGTATCAAAAAAAAAAAAAAAACTATTTTCAGAAAAAGGATCGTGTGTGTGTCCGCGAACACGATAATTCAAAAACGAAAAGTCTGTAAAATACCAAACTTGGTATTTAAGTTTAGTATCTTCCAGGGATGCGACACGAAAATTTTGAGAAAAATCCCCGCACCACCAACTACCCTTTACATGGAACTTTTTTTCGAAAATGTTGATTTTCTTAAAAATGGCTCTAACGATTTTGATTAAAATACTATGTATTTAAGACTATGTACCTGACAAATAAAATGTATATTTTGGCTTTTCTGGGAATAGCCTCTGAAGACTACTTTATTCTGAATGAATTTTACGGAATTTTGAATAACTACTAAACCGTAAGCCATGGACAAAAACTTACCACAAAAAAAAAATGTAGAGCATGTTAAAACACACAATTTATGCTAAATACATTTTCTTCCTGGAGTTGATCGTTTTTTAGATGCTGTCCATACAGACAAAGGAACTTCAGTCACATAGCAACCAAAGTTTGATTATCACTTTAGCCTATGGTACTCCCTTATTTCGCTTCTACTTACAAGGAAGCAAGCAATAGGACTATTTTTTCTAATTTTTTCTCGATTAGCATGAAGCAAATAGAAACAAGAACTTTTTAACAGTAATTTGTTGCAGATATGTAGAGAAAGGCATGTGAATGGAACACATCAGATTTTTCTGATATATGTATTGAAGTTGTGCAGGAAATAATCCTAAAGCTTATTTATTATCAAGGGTAACCAGAAGAAGTTTTTGTGCTGCATTGTCTTCCATTAGCCTGGTGTTTTGGAGGCAAATGTAACTCTCCATGATTTTAATTTGGCTGCTCCACCACCATATAGTGAATGTGGCTGCGGAGCTGAAATATAAAGCGAATTTTCTATCGCGCAATTACGGAATTTAACTCCAGTTGAGGTGGTTACACTGAAAGCGGAATACGACCAACATGTGAAATTGTAAGCTGAATACAGAAGTAGTCGAAATACTCAAATCAACTTCATGTTTGCAACGTTTCCATAGTGAACTCAAGTTACACGTTAGGTCATGTTACTCATACTGTATCTATAACAAACATAATTAAACTTTGATGTGTGTTTGTGAGATTACCCTATGATATCTTTGGTCATGGCAAACATTTTCATCATTTCTAAAGCAAGTAATTCTATATCCTAACTTATAGAACTAATGTGAGAAGCCATAGTTTTTAAAACGGCGACTCTAAGAAAATAAAATAAAAAATCTAATTCACATGATTTTCTCAACAACTCTGCAATAAATTATGTTAAAAAGCTTATGCTTTTATTTACTTCCTGCTGATCAAGAAACAATTATCAGAAATAGTCTTATTACTTGCCTCCTTGTAAGTAGAAGCGAAATAAGGGAGTACCATAGGTTAAAGTGATAGTCAAAAACTGGTTCCTATGTAACTGAAGCTCCTTTGTTTGTATGGACACGAGTTCACAAAGTCCTGTATGAGAAAAGTGTGTTTTTTATAGCTGAAACCAAAAACAAGGAATATCTCAAAAACAATCAACTCCACGAAAAAAAAATGTATATAACATAAATTGTGTGTTTTAAAGTGTTCTGCATTTGTGGTGTGGTAAGTTTTTGTCCATCTCTTACGGTTTAGCAGTTATGCAAGATTCCGTAAAATTGACCCCGAATAAAGTAGATTTCAGAGGCTATTTCCAGAAAATTGAAAATATACATTTTATATGTTAGGTAAATATCCATAATATATGCTATTTTAATCAAAATCGTTAGAGCCATTTTTTAGAAAATCAAAATTTTCGAAAAAAGTTCCATGCAAAGGGTAGTTTGAGCTGGGGGGATTTTTCTCAAAATCTTCGTGTCGCATCCCTGGAAGATACTAAACTTAAATACCAAGTTTGGTATTTTACAGACTTTTCGTTTCTGAGTTATCGTGTTCACAGACACACGGACACACACACGGACCTTTTTCTGAAAATACTTTTTTTGTATACAGGGGACCCTGAAACACATATTTCCGGTGAAATCTGGGTATCGAATTTTTTGGTGGAGTGCAATACCTTCTCTATACACTATGTACATAGTGCGTATAGAGAGAGTAAAAAGAATAACAATAATAATTGACATATATAAGCAATAATTAAAATACATTTTATAGTAATACAAATGAATAATTGAAGCGTAAATGCATTTAAATATACTTTAAAATTGCAATTTTAATGTTACTGGTTAGAAAAACATTTCGC
Source organism: Hymenopus coronatus (assembly GCA_030762935.1). NCBI lineage: Eukaryota > Metazoa > Arthropoda > Insecta > Mantodea > Hymenopodidae > Hymenopus > Hymenopus coronatus. Next base: position 28,388,422 of record CM060889.1, read on the forward strand.
TCTCTTATTAATTAAAGCATAGTGAATGCTAAAAAACACATTTTGAAAATGTGCGTGTGGATATGTGTGTGTGTGCGCGTGCGTACTTAACATTTTGAACTTAAAAACGAATAGTTTGATAAAATCAAACTTGGTATTTGATATAGATATTTCCAAGGACGCGACCTGAACATTTTGGGGAAATTCTCTCACACCAAAATATTCCCTAAATTTTGAATGATTTTCATTAAAGTAATATATTTAAAATATTTACATCATACATAAAATTATATATTGCACATTCAAGGAATAGCTTCTTAAATTCTCTTTATTTGGAAGCATTTTGTAGAATGTATAACTAGTAAACCATAACAGAGAGACAAGAATCGTGCTGCTCAAAAAATGTTGCTCTCCTTAAAATATAGAACATATTTCCACTGAGCTGTTGTGCCATTAGCCATTTCCATTATGTACAATGTTTTAATTTGCAATACTTTGATATTCTAAAGTGTAATCGTTATTCAGTTGTTTCTCGGCATATCATGGAAAGAGCAGGGAATTTCTAGGCCATGACCAATGAATGAACCAATTTTTTAACAGCTGAGCATGGATTAGACTTCCTTTATCCCCCCTTATGTCTTCAACGAAGTTTGTAATGAAGGTATTTCACCAAAAGTTTGATCTCGACAAACATGAGATAGACAAGAAAAGCCTTCGTAAAAATAGTTTGTGAAGTTATAACTAAATATATGATATACGTACAGAAAGTCATGTGAACGTAACACAGGATGTCTTTTAACTCACAATATCCAAACTTTACTTTTGGTCAACTTACCCTTGTATAGGTAACAAATGGTTTGGCTTAAGGAAGATGCTATTGATAATTTAATACATTTACTCTCTGTACCATATACATAATAGAATTCACCAAAAAATGCAACACAAAAATTTAGTTGGACCACTTTATTATACCCTGAACAAATAGAGTGTTTATGTAATATGTATTTCAGTCACATGACTTTTTCTATTTGTTATATTATATTTATATATTATTCTTTAGTCTACATACTGTTAATCAAGGTAAAATCGACTAGAAATGGTCTTTTTATTTAATTCCTTAGAAGGGAAATAAGCGATTGCCATTGAAATGCAGTTCTTTCCATGCGCAGGGGAAAACAGAAGAGAGATGAAACGGATGGGACCTCCCGTCAGAGGGAAGTGTTCAGTATTTCAAAAGTGAAACCAATAAAGTAAAACCAGAACCATCTCAACAAGAAAACTGCAAATGACAAAAACTGGGTGTTTAACAAAAGCAATATACTCTGTGTATTAAGGTTTTGTTCATCTCTTACGGTTTATCAGTTATACAAAAGTCATTCAGAATGAAAAGCACAAGAGAAGTATTGCTAAGAAATTCAGGATATACATTTTATTTTCCATGCACACATCTTTAATACACGGCATTTTAATCAAAATCGTTAGAACCATTTTTGAGATGATAAAAAAGTTTAGAAAACTCCCACGTAAAGGGTAGCTGGCGGTGAAAGGATTTTCTTGAAAACCTTCGTGTCGTGTTCTCAGAAGATACTAAATCGATATACCAGTTGGTATTAACCGACTTTTGGTTTTTGTTTTCTGCTGTCCACAGAGAGAGAGAGAGTCATTGAACGTTTATAAACATTTTTTATTCTGGGGTCTTCGAAACCATAAAACATGTATTTATGAAATTCCAGTATACAATTTTTGAGCGGAACATAATATATTCTCTACCTTATATGCATTGTACATGCAATTGGAATTGCAAATCGCTTTTTTGCTTGGCCAGGAGTAGAACAAAAGAAAAACGAACACTTCCGTTTGAGAAAGATATAAGTACTTTACAATTGAAACCAAAAACAAGGAATATCTCGGAAACGGTTTCCTCCACAACAAAAACGTAAAGCACATAAATTGAGTGTTTTGACGATACCTACATATTTTGTGTAGTAAGTTTTTGTCTATCTCTTATGGATTAACAGTTAAGCAAAATTCACAAAACTCATCCTGAATAAAGAGGTCTACAGAGGCTATTCCCAAAAAATTCTATATATATACACACACACACACACACACATTTTATTTGCGATGTAAATATCTTCAATATACGGATGTAAATATCGTTAGCGCGATTTTATAAAAAGAGATAGATTTTTTTCCCATGTAAAGAATATTTGTGGTCGGGGATTTTCATGAAAATGTTCATGTCGCATCCTTGGAAGATACTGAACCTAAATACCAAGTTTGGTTCAACGGTCTTTTCGTTGTTGAGCTATGCTGTCCACAGACACACACACACATACAACGGAGCTTTTTTCTAAAAAAAAAAAAAAAAAATTGTTTTGGGGATTCAGGGAACCCCAATACATGTATTTCCGGTGAAATCTCGACATATACTTTTTTGGGTGCAACACAATATCTTCTCTATCCAATATGTACATTTTATATACGGGCTGGAAAAAGTAAAAACAAAAATGAACATCTTTGATCCGAAACCTAGGATTTCCGGTTGACTACCCCTTAAGGCTGCATTTCCATAGTTACACTATAACTACGAGGAAATATGTAGTTAGGTCGTCTCCTTAGCGCGGTGGTAGCGCAGCTGCCTACCAAGCGGGAGACCTGGGTTCGATCCCCAGTACCGGCGTGGGGATTTTTCCCCCGCTGGGAGACCTGGACCGGGGTGCACTCAGCCTCGTGAGGTCCCTGGGGGGCCAATTGAGGAGCTACTTGATGAAGAAGTAGCGGCTCCAGGTCGTGAGGACCGCATTAACCGGCCGGGAGGGGCTCGAGGCGCTGACCACGTCTCACCCTCCAATACTGCACCCCATCCATGACGTCTGTAGTGGACCGAGATGGGGGACGCAGCGGCCGGGCGGTAGGCCAAGGCTCCCCGTGAGCTGTCGTGCCATGGAGCTATAAATATGTAGTTAAAGCATTTTCGCAAATGGATATTTCGATTTAGTAAAGTAGATAGAAAAAAAATCTGATGTGTTCCATTCACATGACTCTATATCTGTGTAAATTATTCTTGTTAATAAGCTTATCTTTTATTTACTTCATGCTAATCGAGAAAAATTAGCAGAAATAATTTTATTTCTTGCTTTATTGTAAGTAAAACCGAAATAAGGGAGTACCATAGGTTAAAGTGAAAGCCAAAAGCTGGCTGCTATGTGACTGATGTTCCTTTGTTTGTATTGACAGGAGTTGACAAATTCCTGTATGAGAAAAGTGTAAGTTTTTCAAAGTTGAAACCAAGAAAAAGGAATATCTCAAAAACGATCAACTCCATGAAAAAAATGTATACAACATAAATTGTGTGTTTTAACATGCTCTACATTTTTTATGGGTTAAGTTTTTGTCCATCTCTTACGGTTTAGTAGTTATGAAAAATTCATCCAGAATAAAGTAGCCTTCAGAGGCTATTCCCAGAAAATTCAGAATATACATTTTATTTGTCAGGTAAATGACTTTAATATACGATAATTTAATCAAAATCGTTTGAGCCATTTTTTAGAAAATCAAAATGTTCGAAAAATGTTCCATGTAAAGGGTAGTTTGGGGTGGGGAGATTTTTCTCAAAATCTTCGTGTCGCATCCCTAGAAGATACTAAACTTATATATCAAGTTTGGTATTTTACCGACTTTTCGTTTTTGAGTTATCGTGTTCACAGACACACGGACACACTGACATACGGACACACACCACACACACACACGGACCTTTTTCTGAAAATACATTTTTTGGATACAGGGGACCCTAAAACATATATTTCCGGTGAAACCTCGGTATCGAATTTTTGGTGGAGTGTAATACATTCTCTATACACTATGTCCTCTGTATCCAAAAAAATCTGATGTGTACCATTCACATGACTTTCTCCATATCCCTGCAACATATTATTCTTAAAAAGCTTATACTTTTATTTACTTTATGCTAATCAGAAAAAATAGCAGAAATAGTCTAATTACTCGCTTCCTTGTAAGTAGAAGCGAAATAAGGGACAACTGTAGGTTAAAGTGATAGTCAAAAGCTGGTTGCTATGTCAATGAAGTTCCTTTGTCTATATGGATAGGAGTTGACAAGTTCCTGTATGAGAAAAGTATACGTTTTTCATAGCAGAAACCAAAAATAAGGAATGTCACAAAAACGACGAACTCCACGAAAAAAATGTATCTGACATAAATTGTGTGTTTTAATGTGCTCTACATTTTTTGTGGAGTAAGTTTTTGTCCATCTCTTACGGTTTAGCAGTTATTCAAAATTTAGTATAATTCATTCAGAATAAACTACTCTTCAGAAAATTCAAGGTATACATTTTATTTGTCAGGTAAATATGTTTACTATACGAAATTTTAATCAAAATCGATAGAGCCATTTTTGAGAAAATCAAAATTTTCGAAAAAAGTTCCATGTAAAGGGTAGTTGGGGACACACGGACACACACACACACACACACGCACGCACGCACACACACACGGACCTTTTTGTGAAAATGCTTTTTTGGGATATTGGGGACCCTAAAACATATTTCCAGTGAAATCTCTGTATCGAATTTTTTGGCGGAGTGCAATACTTTCTCTATACACTATGTACATAGTGCGTATGGAGAAAGTAAAAGGTATTTTCAGAAAAAGGTCCCTGTGTGTGTGTTTATGGTGTGTCCGTGTGTCAGTGTGTCCGTGTGTCTGTGAACACGATAACTCAAAAACGAGAAGTCGGTAAAATACCAAACTTGGTATTTAAGTTTAGTATCTTCCAGGGATGCGACACGAAGATTTTGAGAAAAATCCCCCCACCCCTAACTACCCTTTACATGGAACTTTTTCCGAAAATTTCGATTTTCTCAAAAATGGCTCTAAACATTTTGATTAAAATATCGTATATTAAACATATTTACCTGACAAATAAAATGTATACCTTGAATTTTCTGAAGAGTAGTTTATTCTGAATGAATTTTACTAAATTTTGAATAACTGCTAAACCGTAAGAGATGGACAAAAACTTACTACACAAAAAATGTAGAGCACATTAAAGCACACAATTAATGTTATACAGATTTTTTTCGTGGAGTTGATCGTTTTTGAGATATTTTTTTTCATGGTTTCAGCTTTGAGAAACTGCTTCAGGAATTTGTTAACTCCTGTTAATACAAACAAAGGAACATCAGTCACATAGCAACCAGCTTTTGGTTTTCACTTTAATGTATTGTACTCCCTTATTTCGCTTCTACTTACAATAAAGTAAGAAATAAGACTATTTCTGCTAATTTTTCTCGATTAGCATGAAATAAATAAAAGATTAGCTTATTAACAATAATAATTTACAGAGATATAGAGAAAGTCATGTGAATGGAACACATCAGATGTTTTTAAGAATAACTTATTGAAGAATAGATATAGAAATGCATTTAATGTAGCATATCTGACTTTTGAAAGGTTATTGCACATTACAAGTGAACATGTACCTTAATTTCAACAACTAACAGTCATCTTTAACAGCGTCACTTCTACTCATGAATTAAGCTACGAACATGTGGTACTCTTGCAGGAACTGCACCCACTCCATCTTGCGCTTCGATTGTCTTGCACGTGTTGTTTCCTACGGTGAAATGTAGCGGTTCCCAATGCTGTTTGCGAGGAATCTCATTATCTGTAGATCAGGCTATGTGACTTGACCAGAAAGATAAACCTATAGGATGTGAAGGTACAAGGAATGCTATTTTTACCTTCTCTACACGTACTATGTACATAGTGTAGAGAAGTTATCGTATTCGACCCAAAAATTCGATACCGAGATTTCACTGCAAATACATGTTTTGGGTCCCCCTGAATCCAAAAAAAAACAACACATTTTTGCAAAAAAGTCCGTGTGTGTGTGCCGGTGTGTGTGTTTGTGTACATGGACAGCATAGCTCAAAAACGAAAAGACCGTTAAACACCAAACTTGGTATTTAAGTTTGGTATCTTCCAAGGATGTGTCACGAAGATTTTCAAGAAAATCCCCCGACCCCAGCTACCCTTTACATGGAACTTTTTCCGAATATTTTGATTTTCTTAAAAATGGCTCTAACGATTTTGATTAAAATGTCAAAAATTAAAGATATTAACATGACAAATAAAATGTATATCTTTTTTTTGGGCATAGCCGCTGAAGGCTACTTTATTCTAGATGAACTTTACGGAATTTTGCATAACTACCAAACCGTAAGAGATGGACAAAAACTTAAAACACAAAACATGTAGAGCACATTAAAACACACAATTTATGTAATGTATATTTTTTTCGTGGAGTTGATAATTTTTATATATATTCCTTTGTTTTTGGCTTCAGCTTTGAAAAAAGTATACTTTTCTGATGCAAATTCCTGTCCATACAAACAAAGGAACACAACCAGCTTATGGTTATCAGTTTAGCCTATAGTACTCCCTTATTTCCCTTTTACTTACAAGGAAGCAAGTAATAAGACTATTTCTGCTATTTTTTCCTCGATTAAAATGAAGTAAATAGAAGTATAAGCTCTTTAACAATAATTTGTTGCAGAGATGTAGAGAAAGTCATGTGAATCGAACACATCAGATTTTATATTTTAAGTTCTACCATATGAACTGCAGTTATATTTTGTATTCCCAGAAAATGCGATTTAATATTGATTATTTATAATATGACGAAAAATGTAATTGTAACTGCCTGTTAAAAAACCAGGATTCGCATCGTAGATATTGTTTCCTGAATTGCAATCCTTTTAAAGTCTCCAAACTTTTGATTTTGTTCAATTGGACACTTAAACACTCAATGTGTGAAACATATTTTCCATATTAACTTAACGATAGGGGGGAAAAAACCTGCATTTGAAAAAATTGCTCATATGCCGTGGCAGCTGTTAGGTCAAATGGTAATCGCGCGTTTACGCCACGGCAGAATGAGAGACTTAACCTCTGCTTTAATCACACCAACTACTTTTAGCATGACACCAACTTTTGTGGACAGTATTTTTATGGTATCGAAATGTTTATTTCCTCTGAAAGAAGTAGCAATCAAATATTTAATTCTGAAACAAATATGAATCCTAACCTTAAACTCAGGGAGCATTATTTGATTGGTCAATTATATAGTAATAAAATCTATGTGCAACAAACCAGAAGCCACGTCTTCCAGGTTAAACATCCCCTGTCGGTTACAGATTTCACGCCTGAAATCATGCATTGGTGTCCATGGTGTTTTACCTTGTCTGCGGTCTTGAACGAAAGATCCATTCATGCATGCCTGTATGAAAACGGCGCAGGTACATTGTTAAATTCCTCCATAGTGGTGGAATAAAAAAGATATGCGAATGTGGTAATACCCCTGATTCCTTGCTCTTGTGGTGATACAGTGGAGAGGGTCGAATGAATTTGGAGAGGAATATAGCTTCTCACTTTTATTGTTAAAACTGTGCAAGCTATTATTTCCAATTTTATTCATCTGTTGTTTTCGGATTCCCTCTCAAGTATTTCTTGCAGCGTCATGAAACGGAACCAACCTCACAAAATTTATTCATCAAGTTGAAAGCAGCATCCCGAAGCAGAAACTGTCCGGGAATTCAGAAACTGACCGGGAATTCAGAAACTGTTTTGTAAATGTTTGTTGCTCTTTTTCTGATATCTAACACTTTTTCTAAAAATTATCTAAAAAAAGGAAGCACACATACTGTTCAAAAAACAATTTCAACTTAAATCAAAACACGCTTGCACTGGCACTGATTCAGAACACTTTTTATAATAGAAATAGAGCTTTGGGCACGGAACGCAACTGCCGTGTCCCTGACAGATACTAAAAACAACTTGATACCGGGCATTTTGTGAGTGAACTGAAGGCAATCCTGCGGTACAGTGGAAGGACTGAAGAAAACTCACTGTAAGCAAGGAGTGAAATATGTTCTCTAGATACTCAATACTGCATTAGCTTTCAAAAAAATCTGATGTATTCCATTCACATGAATTTCTGTACATCTCTTCAACAAATTATTGTTTAAAGCTTTAGGCTTCTATTTACTTCATGCTAATTGAAAAACCTTAGCAGAAATAGTCTTATTACTTGCTTCCTTGTAAATAGAAGCGAGATAAGGGAGTAGCATTGGTTAAAGTGATAGCCAAAAGCTGGTTGCTATAGGACTGAAGTTCCTTTGCTTATATGAACAGCAGTTGACAAATTCTTGTATGAAAAAAGTATAAGTTTTTCAAAACTGAAACTGAAAACAAGGAATATCTTAAAAACGATCAACTCCACGAAAAAAAATGTATATAGCAAAATTGTGGTTTTAATGTGCTCTATATTTTCTGTGTGGTAAGTTTTTGTCCACCTCTTACGGTTTAGCAAGTATGCAAAAATCCGTAAAATTCATCCAGAATAGTCTTCAGAGGCTATTCCCAGAAAATTCAAGATATACATTTTATTTGTTAAGTAAATATCTTAAATATACGAGATTTTAATCAAAATCGTTAGAAGCATTTTTAAGAAACTCAAACTTTTCAAAAACAATTCCATGTAAAGGGTAGTTTGGGGTAGGAGATTTTTTTGAAAATCTTCGTGTCGCATCCCTGGAAGATACGAAACTTAAATACCAAGTTTGATTTTTAACGGTCAGACACACACACACGGACATTTTTCTAAAAATGTTTTTTTTTTGTGTTCAGGTGATCTCAAAGGCATATATTTCCGGTGAAATCTCGGTATTGTATTTTTTGGTACAATACAATACCTTCTCTATACACTATGTACATAGTACGTATACAGAAAGTAATACATTTTAACTTTAATATAAGCATATTTATTCCCTTCTTTCCAAAGATTCTGTGTACTGCGAACTAAAGCCATTAAACTTTATACAATGGGTGCCGATTAAAGCTAATAGTCACCCATTCTATTTTGGCAGTGTTGGAAGGATACATAGATATACATTATTTATATATTTTCATATTTAATAGGAAATTGTCAATGAGAATAATACAAAACATTTACTGAAAAAGTTTCACTAAAGTATTTATAGCTGTATGTGGTATACTTCTCCTAAATTAAAATTGAATGAGTTTTATATATGGACACTCTTTAACTGCTGCCGTTCTTAGCGTTCCACTCTACAGTAAGGATGCTACAAAAGTTGGCCGTCAGGCGCACAGTCCGTCTCCCGGTTGCGTATTGTACACTTGCCTAGCAATCGTACGGCCCTACATTCTGTCACTTATGCGTGGATGTCAAATAAAATCTCAAACCACATTAACAATTATGAGAATAAACACAAAACGTACCATATCACAGAATTGTATCCATTTTTTCAGCACCTCCGATTTTTTGATCATGAATTAAATTGGGTTTGTCGTAGCATAATATCTGTTGTATTGTGATGCCACATGAACATGTATATGAAACTATGTTTCGTCACTGAACAGAAGTAATCGTGGATCGATTGTTCCATCATTAAAATTCTTCAAAGTCCTGTTATAGAAATTTACCCGACTCTGGTGAATCACGTGGTGGCAATTTCTGGACAACCGTAGCCCTATATGGTTCGAGTTTTAAAAGTCTTGTCGCTTTCCATGCTGAAGCTTTCGAAATGTCAGTTTCTTGTGCAAGGTGCTTAAGAGATTTTCGAGGTGACTGTTGAAACCTCTCTCCGAATTTGTGTTCCGTAAGCTTATCACCATCTCCGTGAATTTAGTCTACTGGGAACACGTGCGTCAGGAAATTTAGTTTCAAACTGCCTTACAAGTTCCCCAAAATATGATATAAATGTATACGTATCGTACATAAACACTCTTTGCGGTGCATTTTGAAAGCACTTCAAACAAAACTAAACACTTCTAAACCTCCCTAACGTTATTCATGTGTGAACTGGACCTGACGAACGTGTGACGACGTGTGAAGGATGCGCGTGAGGGAAAGGCAATGAAGGTTCACGGGCCGTGCTGTTAGCGGCCAAGTTTTGTGGGCGTGAATTATCGCTTAATTCCTCAGAGGCCTCTTCACCAGGTTTGAAGTTATTCTATGTGTCATAAATCTACGTCACGGCTGTACTTCCCTTTCGAAGGAAGCCATTCTGAGGATGTTTATGCCCGAAAAAATCCATCGCCCTCCACCAGGTTTGAACCCGCGAACTAGAAGTACTACTCAAATATAACTTAATTTAACGAACATTATAACACGGATAAAGGATATAGAAGCCACTAGACAGTCACAGATAGCTCCAATATTATAAAATGTTGAACTATCAAATTTTATAACCATGGATAATACAGTGTTAGTGACATGCATAATGATCTACAACTCACCTTAAGCTACTCAAGTTTCAGCTAAACCTAGTTCTTTCTTTTTCTACTAATCATAAATCCTTAAAGAAAGCTTCGCAAATCTGACGCATACGATATACTGTAAACGTCTACCTTGATTAGTCAGTAATGCAAAAACTTACATGATATGTAACATCATAAAGCATGTTTATAACATACTTAGTCATTGACCTGTTTAGTAAAAAATTCGTCTAGAAAGTGGTAATCACAAAAAAAAAAAAAACTTAACCTAAAAAGAAGGAAGAAAACGACATATATCTCTTCTGATATAACAATAGCAAATCCCTAGCGAATGAAGTTTGTAACTACTATAGATAGAGTCGATTACACACTACAGAACCTCTTTTCCTTAACAAAAAACCAGGTGCAATATTTTTTAAGCGGCGTTGGTCACAGGAAGAGCTTGCGCGAGTACATATTATTCTTTCATCTGTATTGTTAGTCAAACAATACAGATGCGAAGCAACAAGTTACGGTGTCCGTAATTCAAAACGCTCTCTCGTTGATACAGTTCACTGAAAAGGCAAGGGCGGCGGGAGAGAATTGCAGCACTTCTAAAACAGAATAATAAAGCATTGTGCTTAACATTTAATAAATTGTTTTACTTCACTCATATTTTACTTTCTCTAGCGTATATACACATCGTACATAATACAGCCAAAACTGGCCAAGTCTGGGCACATAGTTAATGGAAGTACGTACACTAAGAGATAATATAGTTGCGTAAATATTGTATGGACTTATTTGATGTTTGACCATCTATGTGTATGAATACGTGGTGTAGTGTGTGTGCGTGTGTGTGTGTGTGTGTGTGTGTGTGTGTGTGAGTATTTCCAATGTTGTTAAGAGATATAAAATATATATGTAAGCAATATTTTAAACTCGAGTATTTTTCGACAGCATGTACGGTCACTCGACCCATGCGACTGTGTGACGCAAATATTGTTTTATTGTAAACTTAATAAAATACCACCACCACCACCACCACCACAACATAATATTCCATCCAAAAATGTTATATTCACCGGAAATATGTGTTTTGGGACCTCTGAAACCAAAAGAAAGTATTTTAGAAAAAGCTCAGTGTGTGTGTGTGTGTGTGTGTGTGTGTGTGTGTGTGTGTGTGTGTGTGTGTGTGTGTTGACAGTTCAGCAAAAACGAAAAGTTCATTTAATACCAAACTTGTTATTAAGCTCAGTATCTCCCAATGGTAAGACACGAAGATTTTCAAGAAAATCCCCAATCAAACTACCAAACATTTTCGAAAATGCTAATTTTCTTAAAAATTGCCATAACGATTATGATTAAAATACCATATATTAAAGATATTTACATGACAAGTAAATGTATATTTTGAATTTCCTGGTAATATCCTCTAAATTGCTCTTCATTCGGGATGAATTTTGCGTAACTGGCAAACCATAAGAGATAAAACAAAAACTTACCTCACAAAACATTTAGACATCCTCAAAACACACAGCTTATGTCCCATGCATTTTTGCTGTGGAGGTAACCGTTTTCAAAATATTCCTTGCTATTGGTTTCAATTTTAAAATACGTTTACTTTCTTCACACACGAAGTGTCTTTTGTTTTACTCTTCGTCAAGCAATAAACGAAGTTCAATGACAATCGCATAGCGACAGCTTTTAAAACATTTGACTATCGCTTTAGCATAGTGCATTTATTTTAGTTCCCTTCTACTTATAAGAAGCTAAATAATAGGAACAATCTACAACTGCATATCTCGATTAGTATGGTGTAGAAAGAATAATCCTTTATAAACAGTATTTGATAGAACAGCTAGAGAGGGCCATGTGAGTGTAACACATCAGATTTTTATTCCTAGTATCCTGATTCGATACTGTACCTGTTCACTATTGGTTTTATTTTTTATGCACATTTTAATACAAAATAAAAAAACATGTTGTCTTCCATTCACTTTCTTTAGCTGATCCACAAACAAAATTTCCTTACAAAAGACTTATTATTTTATCTACCATTATCAGTTATGGTCTTAATACTAACTTCCTTGTAGAGAGAAGAGAAATTAGAGAATACAGTAGACTAAAGTATAGTAACATTTTTAAAACCTATCGCTATGTGAAGCAATTATAACCCACTGCCGGGAGTAAACTAAAAAGATGGAACGAAAGCTGACTTCCGCTTAGGTACTTTAAAATTGAAACGAATAACAAGGATCATTCGGAAACGGTTAACGCTATGACAAAAAACCTATATGACACATTGTGGTTTTCATGAACTTTACACTTTTTGTGTAGTAGTTTCTGATTGGCGACGCCATGGCAGAGTGGTTAGAACACTCGTTTCCTAAGCGGGCCGGGTTCGATCCCAAGTGCCCGCATGTAGGATTGGTGATGGACGAAACAGCGTCTGGGCGAGTTTTCCTTCGGTTTTCCCCCGCCAATTGTTCCCTGCGTTTCGACCACTCGTTCCAGGTTCTTCATTCTGTGAATACGTGCCGTTGGCTTACCGACAGGCTTCTTGACCCCTGAGCACCGTTTGTAAGTCTTAGGGGGGTGTCAGTCCTACATACGGGGAAGGTAAGACAACCACGTAACGTAAAAAAATCTGATGTGTTCCATTCACATGACTTTCTCTACATCTCTGCAACAAGTTATTGTTAAAAAGCTTATGCTTATTTTTACTTCATGCTGAACGTGAAAAAAATTAGCAGAAAAAGTCGCATTACTTGCTTCCATGCAAGTAGAAGGGAAATAAGGGAGTAGAATAAGCTTAAGTATTAGCCAAAAACTGGTTGCTATGCGACTGAAGTTCCTTTATTTCTATGGACAGGAGTTGACAAATTCCCGTATGAGAAAAATGTTTTTTAAATCTGAAACCAATAACAAGGAATATTTCAAAAACGACCCACTCCATGAAAAAATGTATATAACATTAACTGTGTGTTTTAACGAACTCTAAATTTTATGTTAGTAAGTTTATCTGTATTTCTTGGTTTGCTAGTTATACAAAATTCTGTAAAATTCGTCCAGAATAAAGTAGTCTTCAGAGGCTATTCCCAGAAAAGTCAAAATATACATTTTGTCAGGTAAATAAATCGTCACAGGCATTTTTGAGAAAATCAATTTTTTTCCATATAAAGGATAGTTGGAGGTGAGAGAATTTTCTTGAAAATTTTCGTGTCGCATCCTTGGAAGATACTGAAATTACCAATTTTGGTATTTAACGGACTTCTCGTTTATTCTGTCCTCAGACACACACCCACACACATGGGCCTATTTCAAAAATTTTTTGGTTTCAGGGGGGACCCAAAACATGTAATTCCAGTGAAATCTCGGTATCGAATTTTTGGGTGCATTGCAATACCTTCTCTATTCACAATGGTTTACGAGTTATACAAAGGTATTTCAGAATTAATGGTTGTTCAGAGGCTATTTCCAGAAAATTCAAGATATACAGTTAATTTGTTATGAAGATATCTTAAATATAAGGCAGGTATTTTATTCATGATCGTTAGAGCCATTTTTCAGAAAATAAAAAATATCGGAATTTTGTCCATGTAAAGGGAAGCAATTAGGATGAGGGCATTTTCCTGAAAGTCTTCGTGTCGCATCCTTGCAAGACACTGTTGTAAATGATAGGTATATTTGTATTTAATCGTTTTTTGTTTTTGTTTTTAATTTATACAGCTCCTCCCCACCCCCCCCCCTCTTTCCCCAACACACAAATATACTTTTTAAAGTACTTTTTTGGATTCAGGGGTCTCAAAATATGTGAAATGTCGGTATCGAGTTCTTGGGTGGATTGCAATACCTTCTCTACATAGTACATACATGCTAGAGAAAGTAAAGATGCTAATATGCTGCATTTACGATAACGCTCTCTACCCATTATTCCACAGATCAGCGAAACGAAATCTTATATTCCTACCTATTTCAAAGACATAGTCACAGCCTTTTAAAATTGAATCTCTTTGAAATTAAACCTTAGCATGATCACGAAAAACAACCGAAAGCCGACTTAACAATAGGTATTTTAAAATCCAAACTACTAATAAACAATTCTTTGGTATTACCTAATATTCCAAAACTGTTTCACATAAACAACATGTTTTAACAAAATGTATCTTCATTTTTATGAGGTTAAATTTTTACCCTCTCACTCATTCATGTACTCAATTCCTTTCTAGGTTTATCAATTATACAGAATTACAACAAATTAATTCACAGCCCTTCTGAAATAATTCAAAATACAGTTATATTTGTTAAGCATATGTATTATATGTAAGGCCTTTCATAACAATCGTAAGTCATTTTTGAAAATACGGATAATGACACAATATTTTCCATGTAAAGGTAAGTTAGAGGTGAAATGACTTTCTTGAAAGTCTTTATGTCGAAACAATGGCATATTTTGAAGTTAAATACCAATGTTGGTGTTTAACGGATATTTAGTTTTTGACTATTCTATTCACACACACACGAACCATTATCAAAATCACAAAGTATGCATTTCCGGTGAAATTTGATGCATTTTTATATAGGGTGCAATATTTCCAATACTTATTCTAAGTAAGTGATAGATAAAGTAACACGACAGAAAAAAAAATCTGAAGTGTTCTACTCACATGACTTTCTCTACATCTCTTCAACAAATTGTTAAAAAGCTTATGCTTCTATTTACTTCATTCTAATGGGGAACAAATTAGCAGGATAGCCTTATTACTTGCTTCCTTGAAAGTAGAAGCACAATAAGGGAGTACCGTAGGTTAAAATGATAGTCAAAAGCTGGTTGCTAAGAGACTGAAGTTCCTTTGTTTGTATGGACAGGAGTGGACAAATTCCTGTATGAGAAAAGTATAAGTTTTTCAAAGCTGAAACTAAAAACAAAAAAAGTTATATAACATAAATTGTGTGCTTTAACGTGCTCTACATTTTTTGTGATAAGTTTTTGTCCATCTCTTACAGTTTAGCAGTTATGCAAAATTCCGTAAAAATCATGCAGAATAAAGTAGTCTTCAGAGTCTATTGCCAGACAATTCAAGATATAAAATTTATTTGTCAGATAAATGTCTTTGGTATACAATATTTTAATCAAAATCGTTAGAGCCATTTTTCAGAAAATCAAACATTTCGAAAAAAGTTCCATGTAAGCGGTAGTTTGGGTTGGGGGGATTCTCAAAATCTTCGTGTCGCATCCCTGGAAGACACTGAACTTAAATACCAAGTTTGGTATTTTACCGACTTTTCGTTATCGAGTTATCGTGTTCACAGATACACACACACACACACATCTTTTTCTGTAAATGCTTTTTTTTTTTTTTGGATCCAGGGGGCCCTAAAACATGTATTTCCGGTGAAATCTCGGTATCGAATTTTTGGGTGGAGTGCAATACCTTCTCTATACACTATGTACATAGTACGTGTACAGAAAGTAAAACTCATATCGATATATTCAGAATCCAACATCGAAAGCTTGCGCAGACCTTTGTTGTTATTTTTTTCTTTCTCTACATAGCATATGGTACGTAGGTAGAGAAGTAATTGCACTCCACTCCAATTATTCGACATCGAGATTTCAGCTGAAATACACTTTTTAGCATGTTTACTTTCTCTACACGTACTATGGACATTGTGTATAGAGAAGGCATTTCATTCCACCCGGAAATACGATAGCAATTAACCGGAAATATAGCTACGTTTTAGGGTCCCTATAACCAAAAATGCATATTTAGAAAAAGCTTAGAGTGTGTGTAAGTGTGTGTGTGTGTGTGTGTGTTCGTCGTGTGCCTGTGTAGATGATAACTCAAAAATAAAAAGACGATACAATACCAAATTTTGTATTTAATTTTAGTACCTTCCATGGATGCAAAACGAAGATTTTGAGAAAAATCCCTTTAAATGGAAGGTGTTTCAAAAATATTGATTTTCTGCAAAATGGATGTAACGAATTTGAATAAAATATCGTATATTAAATATATTAACATAACTAAAATGTATATTTTCAATTTTCTAGGAATAGTTTCGGAAGAGCTCTTCATTCTGAATGAATCTTGCTGAAGTTTGCATTAACTGGTAGGTAAACCTTAAGACACCAACTTACTACTCAAAAAATGTAGATCCATTAAAACACACAATTTATGTTATATACCTTTTTTTCGCGGAGCTAACTATTTAACACGACATTCTTTGTTATTGGTTTCAGTTTTAAAATGCTTAAAACTTGTCTCATACAGGAATTTGTGAACTCTTGGCACTGCGACGAAACACATTTCTACGACATTGCAACCAGCTTTTGAAAGTTTTGACTATCGCTTTAGCCTAGTGTGTTGCCTTATTTCCCTAACACTTACGGAAGCAAGTAATATAGACAATTTCTGTTAATGTTAGAGTACATATCGATTAGAATGAAGTAGTTAGAAGAATAAGCGAATTGACAATGATTTGTTACAGAGATGTAGATAGTGATGTGAATGGAACACATCAGATTTTAAGAAAAAGGTCCGTGTGTCTGTGTCGGTAAAATAGTAAACTATATATTTAAGTTTGTATTTTCGAAGGCTGCGACATGAAGATTTTGAGGAAAATCCCCCCCCGCTCCAAACTACGAAAATTTTTATTTTCTCAAAAATGGCTCTAACGATTTTAATTAAAATACGGTATGTAAACGATATTTACATGGTAAATAAAATTTATATCTTGATTTTCCTGGGCATAGCCTCTTAAGACCTCTTTATTGGTAAACCTAGTAAACCATAAGAGAAAGGCTACACAAAAAATGTTGATATCGTTAAAACTCACAATTTAAGTCATATTTGTATGTTTTTCGCGGAGTTGACATTTTTAGATATTTTTCGTTATTGGTTTCTGTTTTAAAATATTTAAATTTTTTCTTATACGGGAATTTGTCAAATCCCAGCAAAGCAAAGAAAAAAAAAAGGGGGGGAAGGGATTTCAACGTATGGCAACCAGCTTTTAAAACAGCTTTAACCCACTGTATTTCCCTTCTACTTACAAGGAAACAAGTAATAAGACCTTTTCTGCTACGTCTTATTTATATTAGATGAAGTTTTAACAATAATATGTTACAGAGATTTAGAGCATGTCATGTGAATGGAACACATCATATTTTTAGGAATTACAACTAAAAAATGCACAGTAAACCAAGATGTGTTATGTTACTTAGGTACTTCTACTTTAAATGCGATGGGTTCAGTGGTTTAAACATATACAGCGAAATGACTAACAAATTCATTTTGTGCACAGACAGAAGAGATGTTAATTTATCTTAATACTTTACTAGTGCACACCTACTTCTCTCTCTTTCTCTCTCTCTCTCTCTCTCTCTCTCTCTCTCTCCCATTCTCATTCGCTCTCTTGGTTTAATTTAAGCGTATTCATGTTGCTAACAGAGTCTGTAGTGAACGCCTACGAGCAAAAATTAATGAGAGATCCATACGAAAACAACTTCAGTTGAAGTATGTGCTGAAAGTTTCGCAAAATTAGCATTACTTGATATTATTTTATTCCTGAGCAAAGGTTTAACGCATTGTTAATGTATCAAAAGTTCTTAGCATTCGTGCTCCTTTCATCTAACAATCCTTTTAAGTACAGTTTAAAGTTGTACAGTGCAAGTTCCTTTACAATTGCCGAGCTTGTAGCTAAGCTGTATCATGTGAAGTCCGCATTTGGGAGGTACGGAGTTCGATTCCCGGTCATTCTGTACTTCTATTATTTTTCGTGATTTTCCCAGATAGGTAAGTGAATGCTGCGGTGGTGTCTCTTGCAACTCGAGTTTCTTGACCCGATTATTTCTTTCATCTTGCTTCTTCCTGCTTCACGAGTTTAAGAAACAGGCGACGGCCATTCGTGAGTTCCATTCACATCAATTTCTTTCCATCTCTGCAAGAAAGTATTGCTAGAAGGCGTATGCTTCTATTTACTTTATGCTAATTGAGAAAAAAAATTAGCAGAACTGGTCTTATTACTTACTTGAAGTAGAAGCGAAAAAAGGGAGCACCATAGGTTAAAGTGATAGTCAAAAGCTGGTTACTATGTGATTGAAGTTCCTTTGTATGGACAGGAGTTGACAAATTCCTGTATGAGAAAAGTATACATTTTTCAAAGCTGAAAACAAAAACAAGGAATATCTCAAAAAACGATCAACTCCACGAAAAAAATGTATATAACATAAATTGTGTTCTTTAACATGCTCTATTTTAATAAAAATCGTTAGAACCATTTATGAGAAAATCAACATTTTCGAAAAAAAGGATAGTTGGAAATCTTCTTGTCGCATACTTGGACGATACCAAACTTAAATACCAAATTTATATTCAACGGTCTTTTCGTTTTTGAACTATGCTGTTCATAGACACACACACACGGACCTTTTTGTAAAAATGCTTTTTTTGGACTCAAGATGTCCTAACACATGTATTTCCGGTGAAATTTCGGTACCGAATTTTTAGGTGGAATACAATACTTCCTCTATACACAATGTACATAGTACGTGTAGAGAAAGTAAAAAATAAATAGAACCTATGTTAATGATTGTAGCTCAGCTATCTTATAACCCACATGGGATTTCAAGGATAAAACTTTCAAATAGATTGCGAAATTAAGATTTACCTTAGGGCCGTTTATAATAAACGGTATATCCTGAATCATTCACTGTATTTTTTCACTCAAACACTGTTCTTTTTCTTTAGGTATTCAAACTTTCAGGCTTCTAACTGATGAACTATGCCTATAATTATTTATTAAACATAGGTTTTCGGTAACAGCCCCCTTAAAACACATTTAAGATACTGCTCGTTTCCTCTTGTCTAATATTTTTCAAGGGGGACATTACCATTACGATTTTAAGATAATATAGTGTATGTTCATGTAGGATGGAGATGGAGTTCGAATCTCGAATAGATAAGCTGCTGGATGAGATTTTATTTTATTTATTTTTCTCTTAACCTGAAAGACAAAAGTCGGATAACACCAAGCTCCAAGACCTCGGGTTCATATGAGCATCATTTCAACATTACTTCATTTGTCCAATATGAACCTACTCAGATAAACAACTTCAGACAAAAATAAATTAATTAAAATAATAACAACATTTAGAAATAACAGCTACAAGGCTCATATTAACCTTAAGTAGCATGGTGAACAAGATTCTGGAAATACAGCAGGGCATCTGAACAGTATTTACGATGTCCTTAAAGATAAGCAAGTTAAGGAAATTGCATTTGGTGATATCGATCATGGTAGCTCAGTGACAGAGTGTCAGCACAATAAGTAGGTGAACATTTCGAGTCCCAGGGGTGCCAATTATTTTTTTCCCCAAAGTTAATTCAATTACCTAGGGAAGGACAATAAGTGCTCAGAAAATCCAAGAACTTACACTAGTAGCACATCGAAAAAGTTTGTATATAGTAACCGTCGTTTCTTACTAGATGACAGTTAAAGTTTCAGCTATATCCATCGTTGCCATAGGCGATTGAATCAACAACCTCGTGCTTCTTTAGAAATATGGAAAAAATCGAAGTTCATGCGGTGATTTTACACCTCTATTTAAAAGAGCTTAACACCGAAAGACATAAAAGCGAGTAGGATGAAGTTCATAGCAAATGTGCTCATGCGTTTGCAGCAATTTACAATTGATTAAATTAATTTAAACGGGTGGCCACATCCACAAATGATAAACATACAGTAGAAATGACTTCCTCCGAAATTGACAAAATCAAGAATATGGTTTTGAGTGATCGACGAATCAAAGTTCGCGAAATAGTAGAAGTCACAGGTATTTCACATAGTACGCTGTTCTCAATTTTGCATAAAAATAGGTCTGACATAGGTCTCGGCAAGATGGGTGCCATGTTTCCAATCAATGAAGAATAGACACAATCATGTGATCGATTCGGAAGCTAGTTTGGCACTTTTCCGTCGCAATCCTGATGGGCTTCTGCGTCGATACATAGCTGTGGATGAAACATTTTACTACTACACTCCTGAGACAAAAGTACAGATAAAACAGCATCGAACCGGCTCCAAAGAAGGCAAAGGTGGGTGAACTCTGCAGACACGGTGATGACCTCGGTTTTGTGGGATGCACGCGGAATCATCTGCATTGATTACTTGCAGAAAGGATGAACGATACATGCAAAGTATTATGCACCGCTATTGCACCGGTTGAATGGAGAAATCAAGAAAAAACGCCCTCATCTGACAAAGATAAGGATTCTCTTCCATCAAGACAGTGCGAGGGTGCACACCTGCGCAGTTTCGATGGTGATTTTTTTTTTAAATTAAAGTTCGAATTAATACAACATATAACACCGCCTTCACCATATATATTTTTTTTATTTCCAAACTTGAAAAAGTAGCTCGGCGGAAAACAATTCATGTCTAACTAAGAAGTCACCAAACAAATAACTATTTTGAAGACCTTCCTAAATCCCACTTTTTTGGAAGGCTTAAAACAGTTGGAGAAACACTGGGAAAAGTGTATTGAGTAGGAGAACATGTTGAAGAAAATCTATAAAATAATTGTTTTTCCATATTTTTGACTTTTTGAGCGCCTCTCGTATCAACGGAGTGACCTTATAACTTTGCACTATCCTTACAAACAGATCACAGTTTTTAAAAATTACCACAAATATGATCTAATAAAACCTTAAATCACTTTGAGTGGCGGTTTCGATTCCCGGCTGGATCGAGGAGATTTTTCGTAATCACATTCATTCCCTATCTCCCACAGAGTCTGGAAATACGTAAGAGAGAGAGAGGGAGTGTGATGTTTGAAGCAGAAAGAAAACAATGATTAAAAGACCTAACGTTAAGGAACCTATAAACAACCAGTTGTTTCTAAAACAAAACCCCCGGATATAACCTTAGATGTTAAAGGGGTCTATGTAAATGAAATAATTATTATTACAAATAAAAAAAATCTGATGTGTTCCATTCACATGACTTTCTCTATATCTCTGCAACAAACTATTGTTTAAAATCTTATGCTTATATATACTTCATGCTAATGGAGAAAAAAATAACAGAAATAGTCTTATTCCTTGCTTTGTAAGTAGAAGCGAAATAAGGAAGTACCTTAGGTTAAATTGGCAGTCAAAAGCTGGTTGCTATGTGAATTAAGTTCTTTTGTTTGTATGGACAAGAGTTCACAAAGTCCAGTATGAGAAAAGTATGTTTTTACAGCTGAAACCAAAAAACAAGGAATATCTAAATAAACAATCAACTCCACGAAAAAAATATATATAACATAAATTGTGTGTTTTAAAGTGCTCTACATTTGTTGTGTAGTAAGTTTTTGTCCATCTCTTACGGTTTAGCAGTTATGCAAATTTCCGTAAAATTTACCCAGAATAAAGTAGTCTTCAGAGGCTATTCCCAGAAAATTAAAAATATGCATTTTATTTGTCAGGTAAATATCTTTAAGATACGATATTTTAATCAAAATCGTTAGCCATTTTTTAGAAAATCAAAATGTTCGAAAAAAGTTCCATGTAAAGGGTAGTTTGGGGTGGGGGGATTTTTCTCAAAATCTTCGTGTCGCATCCCTGGAAGATAGTAAACTTAAATACCAAGTTTGGTAATTTACCGACTTTTCGTTTTTGAGTTATCGTGTTCACGGACACACGGACCCTTTTCTGAAAATACATTTTTTTTGGATACAGGGGAGCCTAAAACATATTTCCGGTGAAATCTCGGTATCGAATTTTTGGTGGAGTGCAATACCTTCTCTATACACTATGTGCATAGTATGTATAGAGAAAGCAAAAATTAAATACACTGCTCTTTTGGTATAGAATTGTGTTTCCAAGTTTGACTACGTATGAATATATGTCCACCAGATGTGGGCTCGCAAGAGAAAAATCTTCGTGGTATTTGCACTGAACTCTTTTCGGGAAATATATCTCACCCAGGAGCATTTGCCAGGCGCCAAAGGGCACCCAGCTTTACAGATATACGTGAAGCAATTTGAGCACCTTTTATGCAAAGGACCATTTCTGACGTTGGTTCGGGGTGCTAACAAAAACTCGTTCACTTACTGAGAAGCCATTCATACGCTTCTTATTTGCACGATGGATTTGTAGGCCAGGGTTTTACTGCCTGCCTTCGTGTGCCTCTAAACTGGCTCCAAAAAGAGGTCGTACATCAGCCCAAATCCCAGGTGTCCTCACTGGTGGAGGAGTCATGAATCTTGCGCAAGCGAACTGCAATATATTTGCAACAGTCTAAATTTAGATACAATTTCAGCAGTCTTTTGTAGCCACTTCCTTCCACCCCAATAAAAATATAAACTGCAGCTGCCTTTGAATGGAACATCTGTCTCTGAAGATCTATTTTAGCTGAGGTTGTTCGATTTGCAACGGGACAGGTTTCCAGCTGGTTTTCTTTTTGTGCAATCTTTTCCTGTTTCATAAAGGCAAATACAGTGTAAACGCTTGCTGATTTATCTTCAAACGCTGGACAATAGTATATTATAATAAGTATGAATTTAACAAAAGTTACATCCAAATCTGTTATATCCGAAATTATCTATGCTTAATTTGTGGTTTTCGGGTGTAAAAATCCTTATAATGACTTCCTTCGGAAGGGAAGTAAAGCCATTGGTCCCGTGTCGTAGATTTACGGCACGTAAAAGAACTTCTCTGAACAAAATCAAGCGGCCTTTCACGCCCGATATAGAACGGGGCGCTGAGAACCTCAGTAGTTAAAGAGCGTCCATTATATAGAAAAAACAAAAACAAAAAAAAAAAAAAACTCCAATAATTTGTGATTTGGTTTCTCTTTGTATCGGATTGCTCCTTTATGTTTGCTTCATTTTTTACTTGCTCACGAACCACTTCGCATGTTAAGATGAACTTTTATATACAACAATTTGAAGAAAACCTTATGCATATGTTCCGTATTTGGACATATATAGGGTGATTTACCCCATCCATGACGTCTGTAGTGGACCGAGATGGGGGACGCAGCGGCCGGGCGGTAGGCCAAGGTTCCCCGTGAGCTGTCGTGCCATGGAGTTATAGGGTGATTCATATAGAGCGGACACCTTTCTTTCTTTAAATTGATTCAAAACGAATTGTGCTAGTGACAACTTATTATACCTAAATTGTAGAGGAATTTTGGGAAATAGCAAATGTTGCAAACGTCCTCTATTCTGCATAAGGTACAACTCAACACGTCGTTCCATGTTACTGGCCACTCTTTGGTGGACTCTGTTGTCAATAGCTTGAATGTCCTTTGTGATGATATGCTTCAGATCGTCCAATGTCTGGGGACGTGTGGCATAAATCCTATTTTTTTAAGTAACCCCATAGAAAGAAGTCCGGCGATGTCAAATCCGGAGATCTCGGTGGCCACAGGTTCCTGGAAATTATCCGGTTGTCAAAGAAACGCAATTAGGTTCATGGATTCATTTGATGTATGGCATGTAGCACTATCTTGCTGAAAATATTGTTGACTCAGCCCTACATCGTCCAGTTGCTCAACAAACTCCATGAAAATCAGTCGGTACTCTGCAGTGTTCACAGTCTGGTTGAACATCTACGCCTCTAGTGACAAGGAATCGAAACTGCAGAACATTCTGCTTAATTTGGTGCTAAAATTGCGTCATTGAATGAACTTCCAAGGGAATAGTTAAAGAAAGAGATGTGCTAGTTCTATATACATCACTCTGTATATATATATATATATATATAAATTTGGAGCAATTAATATTATTAGCCAACTTACTTTTGTGTAGTAAAAATGTTGACAGTTCATCATTATTTCTGCCATAATACAAACGCTAATAAAAGTAAACACCGTAAATTTGCGATATTGGTCTATATTACTATGCGCTCACGTCTGTGGTTGTAACATAGGAGCCTCAAATTTGCAGAGGTCGAGTGGCAGAGATAATACCTTTCCTAGACCCTTTTAATTTTCTCTGCTTTGTACATTCGATGGATAAGGGATTGCATTTCACCCAAAAATTCAATTACATAAATACACGTTTTAGGGTATCCTGAATTTAAAAAAAAAGTATTTTCAGAAAAGAATCCATGAGTTTTGTTCTGTGCACAATATAGTTCAAGAACGAAAAGTCCGTTAAATACCAAACTTGGTGCTTAAGTTTAGTATCTTCCAAGGAAGCAACAGGAGAAGATTGCCGCATCCCTAACTACCCTTTACGTGGAACATTTTTTTAAATTTGTGATTTAATCAAATATGGTTCTAATGGTTTTGATTAGAATACCTACCATTCTAAGATATTTACGTCACAAATAAAATTTACATTCTGAATTTATTGGGAATAGCCTCTGAAGACCTCTTCATTTTGGATGACTTTTGTGTAACTGGTAAACCGTAAGACACAGAACTGAAACTTGCTATACCATAGAAAATGTAACTCTCATTAAAAGACAAATTTATATTATAACTTATTTGTAAAGATAACCATATGCTAACTTAATGAAAATTGTTAGTTATTTTGAAAGAATCAAACATTTCGAAAAAATGTTTCATTGAAAGAGCAATTTGAGGTGGAGGAATTTTGTTCAAAATCTTTGTGTCCATCCTTTGAATATGCTGAACTTGAATACAAAGTTTTTATTTAATCCATTTTTGCATTTTTGAGACAGACAAGACAGAAATATATACATATTCACATACGCGGACCTTTATTTAAAATGCTTTTCTTTGATTCAGCGGACCTGAAAACATACATTTACAGCGTAATCTCGGTATAATTTTGTTTGGTTGGAAAACAATACGTTTTGCTTTTTAATGTTTTAAAATTGCCACGTGATCAATTACCTATACGATTTGTTGTAGTTATTCGGGTCCAAAACATATACTTCCGATGAAATCTCGGTGTCAAATTGTTGGGTGGAATACAATACCTTCTGTATACACTATGTAGACAGCGCGTGCAGCGAAGTAAGAATCTTTAACATATGATCGCTTAATGAAAATTGTTAGAATCATTTTGAATCAAAAATTTCGAAAAATGTTCCAATGAGAGGGCAATTTGGGGTGGAGGAATTTTGTTCAAAATTTTTGTGTCGCATCCTTTAAATATGCTGAACTTGAATACAAAGTTTGGCATCTAACCCACTTTTCGTTTTTGAGCTATTCTGTTCACACAAAGAGAGACCTTTACCTAAACCTGCTTTTCTTTGATTCGGCGGACCTCAGTACATATATTTCCAGCGTAATCTCGGTATAAAATGTTTTAGGTTGGAATACAATACCTTCTCTACCTACCTTATACATAGTACGTGGTAGAGAGAGTAAAAATGAAAAATTCTATGAAATGAGCATTATACATGTTACCGCGTTTATCTTCGTTTTGCTTTTTTTTCTCTGCACGTACTATGTACATAGTGTATAGAGAAGGTACTGTATTGCACCCAAAAATTCGATGCCGAGATTTCACAGGAAATACATGTTTTGGGTCCCCCTAAATCCAAAAAAAAAAAAGCATTTTCAGAAAAAGGTCCGTGTGCCTGTGTGTCTGTGTGTGTGTGTGTGTGTGTGTGTGTGTGTGTGTGGACAGCATAGCTAAGAAACGAAAAGACCGTTAAATACCAAACTTGGTCTTTAAGATTGGTATCTTCCAAGGATGCGACACAAAGATTTTCTAGAAAATCCCCACCCCAACTACAACTTTTTTCGAAAATTTTTATTTTCTTACAAATGGCCCTTATTAAAATATCGTATATTAAAGACATTTACCTGACAAATAAAATGTATATCTTGAATTTTCTGGGAATAGCCTCTGAAGACTACTTTATTCTGGATCAATTTTACGGAATTTTGTATAACTGCTAAACCGTAAGAGAAGGACAAAAATTTTCCACACAAAAAAGATAGAGCCCTTTAAAACACACAATTTATGTTATATACATTTTTTTTTCCTAGAGCTGATCGTCTTTTTTTTTTTAGATATTCCTTGTTTTTGGTTTCAGCTTGGAAAAACAATTTTTCATACACCAATTTTCAACTCGTGTCCATACAAACAAAGGAATTTCAGTCACATAGCAACCAGTTTTTAACTATCACTTTAACCTAAGGAACTCCCTTATTTCGCTTGTACTTACAAGGAAGCAAGTGATAAGACTGTTTCTGCTAATTTTTTCTCGATTAGCATAAAGTAAATGTTACATAAATGTAGAAAGAGTCATGTGAATGGAACATATCAGATTTTTGAAGTTTAAAAAACGTCATGTGATCAATTACCTATACGACTTGTAGTAATTCGAGTAACAAATCTTATACCGTAGCTCTACCCATTCTGACACTTGTGGCAGGGAATTTCATTAAGGTTCAAGTACACAGATGATCACACGCCTAAGTAACAAAGATGTTTCTGGAAGTACTGCAGGGATTCACAGCAAGAATGTGGAGGCTCGCGAACGGCTGCTTCCAGCCTTCTGCCACTGAATAACATTTTAAAAAGTTTCAAACGTAGTTTAACTCTCTTGAGCATTATTATATCTGACTGACGTACCCTCGGGCGCTGCAAAATAATGACTGCGAGAGTAGCAGAACTTCTACAAAATACGCATTTAGATTTGAAGACTATATAATTATTACAGATAGAGCTATATTTCCTGTAAATGTAATTTCCAAAGTCGAGTTTAGAAATTCTTATCTAAATGCTGGAACTAGGAACTCTTGTTTCTCTCACTGCAATTAAGAAACAATACTGATTTTATAAAGAACAGTGGAGTCGTTAATCCTGTGCTTAATATTTTTTATCAAACATGGTGAAACATATCTGAAGAATCTGCCACCTTCGCTACATACTTTGTGCAGCCAAACATATGGATTTTACTTTCTTTACACGTACTATGTGCATAGTGTATAGAGAAGGTATTGCACTCCACCAAAAAATTCAATACCGAGATTTCACCGGAAATATATGTTTTAGGGTCGCATATAACCAAAAAAAAGCATTTTCAGAAACAGGTCCGTGTGTCAGTAAACACGATAACTCAAAAACGAAAAATCGGTAAAACACCAAACTTGGTATTTAAGTTTAATATCTTCCAAGGATGCGACACGAAGATTTTGAGAAAAATCCCCCCACCCCAAAAGACCCTTTATATGGAATTTTTTTTTCGAAATTCTTTATTTTAAAAATGGCTCTAACGATTTTGCTTAAAATGTTGTATAATAAAGATACTTACCTCACAAATACAATGTATATCTTGTATTTTCTGGGAATAGATTCTGAAGACCACTTTATTCTGGATTACTTTTACGGAATTTTGTATAACTGCTAAAGCCTAAGAGATGGACAAAAACTTCCAACACAAAAAATGTAGAGCACGTTAAAACACACAATTTATGTTATATATATATTTTTCGTGGAGTTGATGGTTTTAGAGATATTCCTTGTTATTGGTTTCAGCTTTGTAAAACGTACGTTTTGTCATACAGAAATTTGTCTACTCCTGTCCATACAAACAAAGGACTTCAGTCAGATAGCAACCAGCTTTTTACTTTCACTTTAGCCTACGGTACTCCCTTATTTCGCCTCTACTTTCGAGGAAGCAAGCAATAAGGCCTTTTCTGCTAAATGTTTCTCGATTAGTATGAAGTAAATAGAAGCATAAGCTTTTTAACAATAATTTGTTGCAGAGATGTAGAGAAAGTCAAGTTAATGGAACATAGATTTTTAATGAGTAGATATATACTCTCTCTCTCTCTCTCTCTCTGATAATAATTATGTAATTGAAAAATGAACAGAGAACACAAAGAATTCAATAAATGCATAAATAAAAATACCTAGTATTATTCTATCTTTTCAATGTGAAGCAGTATAATTCATGAGGAACTGTTTTGAACTTGGTACACCTGGTACCTCTTGGATATACGGGTATGGTATGAGCCATTCTTCGAAAGTCAGCATTACTTACTGCCCTCTTGCTCAAAATATTCGTTTCCGAAGTATTTTTCCTTTACCCCCTATGTGCGTAAAAATGCTTTATCCTAAACTAAAACCGACTTCTGAAATTAGGCTTGCTCTCAATGAAATGATTATCAGCGAAAGCTTTAAAGGAAACATGCAATGTTGTGGCAACATTAGCGGCAACAGAGTGATCATTTCTAACTGTTGCTTCTGTACTCGATGGCAGCCACGAAAAGAAATTGCGCCTTAATGCAGGTAATGCACCACTATGTACTAAGTGATATCTAGATAAGAAACATGCTAGACCTCCACTGTTAATATTTCAAATTTCTCCTTTTGGCCCTTAAGTTTAGCATGACCTCTGGTATATCCTCAAAAAAATTGATTTGTACCATTCACATGACTTTCTCTATATCTCTGCCACAAATTATTCTTAAAAAGCTTATACTTCTATTTACTTTATGCTAATCAGAAAAAAATAGCAGAAATAGTCTTATTACTTGCTTCCTTGTAAGTAGAAGCGAAATAAGGGATTGCCATAGGTTAAAGTGATAGTCAAAAGATGGTTGCTATGTCAATGAACTTCCTTTGTTTATATGGATAAGAGTTGACAAGTTCGTGTATGAGAAAAGTATACGTTTTTCATAGCAGAAACCAAAAATAAGGAATGTCATAAAAACGACGAACTCCACGAAAAAATGTATATGACATAAATTGTGTGTTTTAATGTGGTCTACCTTTTTTGTGTGGTTTTTGTCCATCTCTTACGGGTTAGCAGTTATTCAAAATTCAGTAAAAGTCATCCACAATAAACTACTCTTCAGAGGCTATTCCCAGAAAATTCAAGATATAAATGTTATTTGTTAGGTAAATATCTTTATTATATGTAATTTTAATCAAAATCGTTGGAGCCATTTTTTAGAAAATCAAAATTTTCGAAAAAAAGTTCCATGTAAAGGGTAGTTGGGGGTGGGGGATTTTTTTCAAAATATTCGTGTCGCATCCCTGGAAGATACTAAACTTAAATACCAAGTTTGGTATTTTACCGACTTTTCGTTTTTGATTTATCGTGTTCAAAGACACACGGACACACACTGACCTTTTTGTGAAAATGCTTTTTTTGGATATTGGGGACTCTAAAACATATATTTCCGGTGAAACCTCGGTATCGAATTTTTGGGTGGAGTGCAGTACCTTCTCTTTACAATATGTACATAGTGCGTATAGAGAAAGTAAAAAAGGATCAATAAAATCAGCTGTAATTATTAATCTAAATTGCAGTGACTCCAATTACATTTTGAAATAGGGTCCTGCATGGTTTGCTTCTAGGTTGTCCACACCAAAGTTCTGGAATTGATTCCCCTCTACGAAGGGGAAGAATTAGAATATTTTCCTACACTCCACAAAGCCGGGAAGTATGCATATAATAAATGTAGGTGGTTTCACAATAAAATGATTCAAACACTACGTTAAAATTACCTACAGTCAACGAATTCCCGACATGACCACAAAAGTTAAGGGAGCACCTTTAAGCAACTTCAGCGGGAAGAAAAGTATTTTCATTCACAAAATAATTTCAAATTTTGTTGAGGGATTTCTAAGATTATTTTACTCACAGACGCATGTCACACACTTACCATGAGATGTAAAAGGCTGCTGAATTATCTTTCACATTAAGTCAAGTCCTTATAGGAGTTCTAGGCAATGCAATACCTGCTTGTAGAATCCCCTAAATGCACACTTTGTAAAAATTAAGGCAAAATGGCATTACATGTAATGGCAATTATTAGATAATTTCAGTTATCTTAGAGCGAATAGTCAAGGAAAGGAAAGCTACTGTGAATTCTCACTCATAGGCCATGGAATGTAATTGAAGAAACTCTTGCTCGGTCCATATTAATATAATTACTCTCAGCAGAAAAGTGAACGGAAGGCAAGTGAAACTCTTTCCAAGTCCTCTTGGGCATCACTATTGGAAACACAATGATCGTGCGGAGGAAATTCTGAAAGCCACTAAACAACGCAGGAGAATTTTTAGATGTCACACATAACAAGCAGCTAAGTTTTGTAGAATGTTAATGAAATAGAGCGAACGAATATCTTGTAAACAAATAGAAGAGTCCATCAATTTCACTTTCAGTTTTACGTTTATGGAGTTACACATTATAGGGGATACGCAAAACATAGTACGTTGCCAAATCACTTTTGTTCATCTGCTTGAGTCACTTGTAGAAAGACGATCTTAGGTATGTGGGCGCCTTCCTGGCTGTAGGGCATTGTGACATATTTTATTATTGAGATATTATTTCGGTAAAAACACCACGACTTTTCCTCTGGCCTTCACTGGTGGGTCAACATCCCCTTAGGTATGTGAGCTCAGCAAAATTACGTTCTGTTGAAGCAGGAGCTACACGTCCGGAACCTGATTTACTTTCCTAAGTTCCGTATTTATATGGACGTATACAATTTCCAATCAGATCGACAGATATCTGCAATTTGAAATTGGGAGCTCCCAATTCTTTAACCTTTTGGTTCAGCAACAGAAATTTGTCACTTTCTTTTTGCTTCCTAAAGAGCAGTATTTTACAGGGTTTCAGTATACTGAGAGAGACACTTATGATTCGCTTTGGGATACTCTTAGATTCAAATTTCTGGAGATGATCAACCTGATGAACATTTTTCTCGCGATTTTTCTCAATTGTAAGGAGAATGCTGGATTGATTAACTGGGTTATTTATCTGCCTTTTTACTTTCTCTTGCCCCATATGTACAATGTACATAGGGATAGAGAAGTATTGCATTCCACCCAAAAATACATGTTTTAGGAACCTCTGAATCCAAATAAAGCATTTCCAGAAAAAGGTTCGTGTGTCTGTGAACACGATAACTCAAAATCGAAAAGTAGCTAAAATACCAAACTTGGTATGTAAGTTCAGTATCTTCCAGGGATGCGACACGAAGATTTTGAGAAAAATCCCCCCACTCCAAACTACCCTTTAGGTGGAACTTTTTTCGAAAATTTTGATTTTCTTAAAAATGGCTCTAACGATTTTGATTAAAACATCGTATATTAGAGATATTTACCTGACAAATAAGAGATATATCTTGAATTTTCTGGGAATAGCTTCTAAAGACCCGTTTATTCTGGATGAATTTTGTTTAATTTGGCATAACTAATAAACCGTAAGAGATAGACAAAAACTTACTATACAAAAAATGTAGTCCTAGACAATTTATGTCATATTCTTCGTGGAGCTTACCGTTTTCGAGGTATTCCTTATTAGTTTCAGTTGTGAAGTACTTATACTTTTCTCAGACGGTAGTGTCCGTTTCTCTTTTGTTCTACTCCTGGCCAAGAAAAGAAGCGTAATGACAATCGCATAACGACAGCTTTTAAAACATTTGACTATCGATTTAGCCAAGTGTATTCCCTTATTTTCTTCCTACTTATAAGGAACTAGGTAATAAGAACATTGTGCTGAATACCTCGATTAACAAGGTGCAGAAAGAAGAATAATCTTATGTAAGAAGTTTGTAGAACGGCTAGAGAAAGTGATGAGTGTAACACATCAGATTTTTCTGTCATCCATTTAATTCCATTTACCTCATCCTTCCCCCTACCTGTGTTAAACTAAGCCAGAGTCCATAGATTCTATGTGTCTAATTGATCCAAACTTGAAAGAGTGTATACTAAGAAAAGGAAAATTCTAAAGCCTACTTGGCAGGTGGCACTCAGTTCTGTTTGACACTGTGAGCGTTTTCTTGAGGCACTTACAAAAATTGGGCCAAGTGTTGATCTGTTAGAACACAAGTCTGGTACTGTAAAGTAGGATTTTACAGACTATTATTAATGATTCCACTGAAACTGCCGATAACCCACATCAGTCTAGTAGAAAGGAAAGAACATCCCACACAAGTGAATTAAGGTACTTACACTCAAATTTATGTTTAGATCCTACTTTGGGAGCATAAAAATATTTCTTTTTAAACATATTCCAGTTTGCTCTTTCCAATTTTGCGTTGAACAGCTTTTTCTTCGAATGATATATTCTGGAATTAGTGGCCAGCTGAGAAGCTATTCTTTTTAAACATATTCCAGTTTGCTCTTTCCAATTTTCCGTTGAACAGCTTTTTCTTCGATTAGTGGCCAGCTGAGAAGCTATAGATGATAACTAAACTATATTTTAGAACAATACAAAAGTATCCAAGAGCTCTTGTGGATCTGCTTGGGTTTGATAACGTGCTGGTTCCTTTTTAAAGAAATAATGACGGCTGAATTTTAATCAAAAGATTCTAATTTAAGAAAATAATCATACATTCATTAATGAATAATCTTAGTGGATAATAGTAGATATGTGAACTTAGAAGATATGAATCCAAATTCTGTATATAGATTTAGTAGGTTTAACACCGATGGGATAGGGTTTTTAGTCTCCTTTAAATGAATTATCACTAAATAGAGCGAGTATGCTGGTTCCTAAATATACATAGCAGCATTATTCTCTATGCTCATGAAACTACGTATTTCAATTACATTTAACGGTTCTTATCGTACTGTAACAAACATCCTCTTTACTACATTAAAACTGATTACAAATAACTGTTTCTATTGCAGTCCTACAACTAATGTTATTCTTTCATCGCTACGACACTCACTTGAATGCTTCGCTGTGTCTCTACTGCACGCTAGAACACACAATCGAAATTGAGTTTCTGCATCAAGTTACTCCGTGTTTATAACTGCCAATCGCGAGGCAAGAGACTTCCAGAAGTATAGATAATTATTGTGGTATCACAAATTCACACACGTGAGCAAAGGCAGTAGAGCTTTGAAAGGAAGTTGACCACACAGTGCAACAGTTGGCTATACGGTCGAAAGCAAGCAGCTCACACACGTGCAGCGATTACGGGCCCGGTGCCATATTTAGCCATTGGTTACAGTATGTTAGCTTAATTATCTGTCTAGGTTTAAACTATCAGCACACGGAACCTAATAAAAGATTGATAGAAAATATGCAGTATATTCTGCCAATAATTTGGATAGAACAATTACATTTCTAAACAACTACAAATTTAGGGTTATCCCAACTATGCAACGAATGAACTCCACAGAACCTGTATTAAATTTTGACGTTCTAAAATAATTCAGAAGATTTATTTGGGAGCGTTTATTCCTCCGCTCAACTTAACTTCTAGTGACAAAGTGCTCCCTTCCCCCATATTTCAATGTTAAGTGGTCGTTATAAAACAGACAACCAAAGGGAAAACTCCGGTGAATATAGCATCAATAATGAATATGCCTAGAAGATTTGTTAGTACAAATAAACCTGCAACAAGCCCAAAGCCGCAAAGAGGTACATTTGTGTCTGCCTCACATTCAAGAGGTCGCGAGCTCAAATCTCGCTTAGGGTGAGTTACTCGGATAAGTTTTTTTTTTCGTGATTTTACCTTATCCTAAGTAGACAAATTTAGAGCAACTTTAAGCTCCATGAGCCCCGAGTTCATTTGAGCATGATTTCACCGATTTCATTTATCATCCGACATGAACCAGGTTAAGGGACGTTACGTAAGAAAATGAATTTATTTTTTACTTTTTACTTTTGTTGGAAAGAGAAAGATAACAACTTATAGGGAAAACAGTTTATTATATCTTGCCGAAATGACAAAGCTCTGTCTAGAGGTAGGAGAGGGAAAATGAATTAATGCGCAAGAAATAGGAAACTCAAGGAGAGCAATAATGGAGTACTGTATAGTACCTCCTTAATCTTATCACAAGACCAGTTAGACAAGAGCATTCTGACCAGCCAATAGCGTACTGAGGCCACTGAAGCCCAAACCTGGAACTTAATCAATAACTTACTGACCAGTACAACCCTACTGAAGCTCTAACCTGAAACTTATCCAATTGATTTTTGAGCATCCCTCTGATGCTTTAACCTGAAACTTAACCAATAGCAGCACAACCCCTTTGTAGATATTGCCTGAAACTAAACCAAGAGCATATTGACCAGCACAACTCGCATGTAGCTTTAGACTAAATTAACCAATAGCTTACTGCCCAGCACTACTCCTCTCAAACTCTAGCCTGAAAACTAATATCTTTCTGACCAGCACAGTCAGCGCTGCATCTGAAGCTTAACCAATATATAGCTTACTGACTTGTAGAGTCACAGCTGTACCTCTGGCCTGAAACTTAACCAAAAGCGTATTAATCAGCACACTCACTACTGTACCTCCAGTCTGAAACTTAACCAATACTTTTGTCCAGCACAGTCATCACTACAACCCTAGTTTGGACCAATTTAATTGTGGAATTTGGAGTTGTCAACAGTAATTGGGAAGTGGGTAGATGTTACTTCCTAGCCTCAGGAACTCAAGGGGATTAAATGTTACATTTATTGTGAGGGGTAGCCAATAGCACCAATCCAAAGACGTAATCAAGTGTATATTCTGACTGAAAAGTATTGAGCATAGCTTACTGCTGGTTTCTGCAATATTTTGTGTGGCAGCCTTATTTTCAGGACTTGATCTCCTTGATCTACAGGACTTGGTACTCCACGCAGCTTCCTATTTTAGCAGATGTTCATGATAAATGCAGTAGATATTTTTCTCCCTAGGAGTCACAAGACCTTGTAGTTGGTGGGGGGGGGGCTTCCATGTACCAGTTATTTACTAAGCTGCACTGGTAGTGGCTCAAAAGAAAATCCAACCCAAAAGGGACATTCATTAAGAGAACTTTCAAAGACTCCCAGTTGGAGGACCTTTAATGGGCTCTGGTCCAACAAATCCAAGGTGCAAATGCATCGTGCCGAGGGATGAATGGCACTAGCATGGTTAATAATGCAGTGTCGCAAACAATCTCTTCATGGCACTAGGTGACACCCTGAAGTAATTAGCCTTCCCAATACATACGGGGCTCTGTATGGGTGAATTTTATTTCCCTGATACTCGTGGGACCAAAATGGGCCAAAACATAAAAACAAATCTAAGGCGGGAGAGAGAGAGAGAGAGACTCTCCAGTTGAGAGAAATCCCTCACCTGACACAAAGAAAAGTCAATAGAGGAATCTATCACTTATTAAACAAATGAGTCGCACTCCGGGGTGTAATGGTTACCATGCTAACTGCATATACCCAAGGTCGCGGGTTCAAACCAGGTGGTGGACGATGGATTTTTTTCGGGCGTAAAAAGCCTTAGCATGGCTTCCTTCGGAAGGGAAGTAAAGCCGTGGGTCCCGTGTCATAGGTTTACGGCACGTAAAAGAACCTCAAGTCTGATAGAGAGGTCTCTGAGCAAAATTAAGCGGTCTTTCACGCCCAACATAGAATGGGACGCTGAGAATCACAGCAGTTAAAGAGCGTCCATAAATAACACGCCATTTCATTTCATTAAACAAATGGGAGCAACTGCATCTGGAATTAATAGAGTCCATCTGGACACTAAGTGGTTGTCAGTGTCAGCCAGGAGAAGAATTAAAAGAGATAAAATGAATGAGGGCAAAGTTAATGTAAACCCACAGAATGGTGGGGGGGAGGTCAGCACTGATGCAGGGATACTCCTATGGACAAAGCGAAACCAGTTAAGAGGCCCAGGAGTACTGAACCTGCGTCACTTACAGGGAAGCTTTGGCCGCTTTTAAGATAACAATGGTTGAAGAGTCCTATCCTAAGAGAAAACTGATTGGGTTAGGCATTCGACTCATTCAGGCAGAGATTCTGGGGAAGTTAGATGAGGTGTCATCCGGTGAATCTCTACCTAAACCCAGGTCCTTTTCTCTATAGGATGGGGCTCTGATATATTATTTTGAACCGTGAGCATTCATGCAATTGGCTCCAAAAACAGATCCAAGGATCTAAAAGCAAGGAGATTTTAGTCCTTAAAATAGTAGACCCAAAAGATCTACCCAAGTCAGTCAAGGGGCCCTCAGGACATTACAACCAATTATCCAAAGGTGCTGCTAAGACGTATCCAGAGGTTAAGCCAGGAGCTGAAAACTGAATACTGGAAAATCATTGATAAGCAGGAGAATCTTCTGGTCAACGCTTAATTTTAATGATGGACCAAGAGTCTGCTAAGAAGATAACATCTTGGCATATCGGCCTATCCCGGGATTGACAGTGCTCTTTTTAAGACATTTCTTAACCGGTGAGGAAGACAAAATCCGATAAGGAGAAGAAGTCAGGCAGCGATGGCGGAGACGGTCCGGAGACGATGAAGATAGGGGACTCTGGAGGATCCACATCGGGTACTGCTTAAGGTAAGTTCTGTAGGTTGAATGCAATTATGAAAATAGTTTAAATTAACTTGCAGCACTGTAAGGCAGCTTCAGCTCTTTTGAGTAAAAGACTTGTTGAAAACAATTTTGGTATCCTCATACAGGAACATTGGCTTTACAGGGGCTCATTAGAGGGCTCAGTTGTACCAAGGGACCTAGTAATAATAATTCAAGATCATACATTTATGCTAAGAATTGAATGAACACATTGCTTCATATTGAACGCTGTTCCAGGGTTGGAACTACAA
This sequence comes from Hymenopus coronatus, assembly GCA_030762935.1. Taxonomy (NCBI): domain Eukaryota; kingdom Metazoa; phylum Arthropoda; class Insecta; order Mantodea; family Hymenopodidae; genus Hymenopus; species Hymenopus coronatus. The sequence goes on from CM060889.1 coordinate 28,425,185, forward strand.
TCCAACCAACAGTGGAGGAGGCAAGAGAGACGAAAGTTTTAATACTCTTTTCCACCTATCTCCCTTATAAAGACTCTGAAGCACCAACGACAACAATAAGGGACTTTGTGGCCCACTGTGGATAGAATGGAAAGGAGCTAATCTTGGGGGTCGATGCCAATGCACACCACCCATTATGGGGGAGCAATGACATGAATCATGGAGGAGAAAAACTAATGGAGTACCTGGCGAGTACGAACCTTAATATTCTAAATCGAGGTAATGAACCAACCTTTGTAACTTCACGAAGGTAGGAAGGAAGTCATTGATATGTCGTCAGGGACTAATTTTATTGAGAACCTAATTTTAGGGTGACATGTATCGGAGATTACTCTTTCTGATCATAGATGCATATGCTTCAATATCAAGTCACTCTACCAATGATTTAAACCTGAAGAAAACTGACTGGGACGGCTATAGCCGAGGCCTATCAACATTGACATCGGGTATCTTAAGGAACATTCGTTCGACATTGGATGTGGAGTTTGCCGTTGATGAATTATAACAGTCAATTCTCCAATGCTATTATCAAAATTGTCAATCTAAGGTGGCTTACTCGCCAAGGCTAGTGGACTAAAGAGTTAAGCGGACTTAGGAAGAAAGCAAGAAACTTATTTAGACTTGCAAAAAGTACTCGTGATTGGGACTCATGTGGACAATCCCTCACCAATTATGATAATAAAGAAATACGCAAAGACATAAGTTTTCTTGGAGGGAGCACTGTCAGGGAATGGAGAATGTTCTCAGCAATACAAGACTGATGAAACAAATGTGAAAGAGTGTTAAAAAGATTGTGAACAATATCAAAAGGCATGATAGTACGTACATACAATCTGGTTCTGAGACGCTCCTACTACTTGCGAGAGCTCACTTTCCAGACTCTAAGGTAGACAAATCTTGGGCTTGTTTTAGACAAAAAATTAACTTGGAAACATCATATGGAACTATGTATTACCAAGGCCTACAGGGTCTTTTGGACATGTTCAGATATACTTGGTAAGACGTGGGGTCTGAAACTATCGGATATACACTGTCATGGTGGGACCTATATTCTCCTATGCCGCACTGATGTGGTGGTCTAGGGTGCAGAAAGGAACTCTATAAATTACAGAGGATCTTCTGAACCTCATTTATGGGAGCTTCAAAACTACCCCTGCTGCGGCAATGGTGTTTAATAATACAATCAAATAGAAGCTAATGGCTTCCTGAAACAACTAAAACAAAACATAACAAACGAATACCAACAAGTTCTCCTTTATAGGAAGCTAATACCCTCTCTGAGATAAATTTGACTAATACATCCGTTCATTCATCTGTTGCATTTTCATTCATTCATTCATTCATTCATTCAACACTCTCTGTAAAGCGGTGCTGTGGTTAGAAGAGCTTTTTCTGATTCTGAATATATGGATTTCAAAAAAGCTGGATACAATATTACATCAATGGTGGAGTGTTCATTTTGATATAAGCACATTTTCCCATAAAAATAATATGCAATTAATCAAATGCTACTTACCAAGGAAACTCGCCTGTAAATTGAACAAGAATATCACTTACCTGAAACAAACGAGAACGCGCTAGTTATTTCCTCGTTACTATCTGGTGTGCAAAAGCTAAGGACGAGATGGATAAATTAACGTATTAACTACTTGGTGGCAATGAATGAAAGTGCGGAAGCATGTTGTCAGATATCTCTCACACGTACACAGAAAGCTGGGTGTTACATGGCGTGAGTGTAGGAACACAATAGTGCCAAAATGGGTCTGGTCTCGCAGAACGGGGCAATTGAAGAAACAGGAAAAGATACAGCGTGGCAATCAATGAACTATTACGGTGCACTGTAGTGGAGTCCTCCTTTACAGCATGGCCCATAGAACCATTTGGACGACTTCACACTGGAAAAGATCATCGGGAAACTGGAAATGCGAAGTGAGACGAATGTTTCCAGGAATATGGTATTGCTCAGTATTGTTTCACGCGCATGGGAAGCCATCGAAGCTACAAGCGAAGAGGTGTCCAATCATGTTAACTACAGCAACAAATTACCGCAGCATTATGTAACAGGCAAGAAAGGATCCACGTTAAGCTGCGCATAAATTGCAACCACATTTAACAGGTTTGCAATCTCACGTATATCCTGGCGATTACATTGAGATGGTCTCTTTGCACGACATTATGTTCCATTGACACCCGCATATCGGCGGCACTGTTTGTTATGGTCCCAAGAGCATCAGAAATTGACCAACGGGGAATAGAGTCGCCCGATTTTCTCGGATGAGTGCAGATTATGTTTGAGTAATGATTCTCGACACACTCTCATCTGGCAAGAGTTGGCATCACTTAATGAGCCCAGGAGCATCATTGAACATTGTCGTTTTGGTGGGCCGGGTGTTATGATGTGGGGAGGCATAATGTTGCATGGGCATGCCGGCCTCCAAATCTTTGAACACAGTACGTCCATTGGTCAAGGTTATTGTGATATTGTACTCTTTCCATAGGTGCATCATTTCAGGGCCGCAGTCGGCGCTGACTTCGTTTGTATGGAAGACAATGCGCGACCACATCAAACAGTGCAGGTGGAGGATCTCTTGGAACGAGAGGATATTCGGCGCAAAGATTGGCCAGCCCGTTCCCGCAATTCAAATCCCTTTGAAGAAGTGCACGTCGACATGCACCAACGACCATCCAACAAATGACAACAGCGCTGGTGAACGCCATATCATAAGAACTCCCCACAAACCGTGTGGCCAGCGTTGGAGCACAATTCAGAGTATGCATTTGTTGTATGCATTTTAAGCCCCACGTCCCTATTTATGTAAACATGGAGGAGCATCATATGACGTTATGACTTTTGTGTAGCTTATTTTCTAGAATAAAAGTGTAATTTCTGTTCGTCTGAATGCATATTTCTTTTAGTTGCCTACTGTAGCTTACAGTTCTCTCCAAGTATAACTCAAGTTTCATCGACCTTTGTTTCTTGGAAGTGGCACATCATGCGAATGTTAATTTCGTCCTTAGATTTTGCACCAGTGTATTATAGGAACCTCCCGGCAGAAAATGAAGCAAAGAGAACAGTAGCTGATAGATGAGAAGAGAGATGTCTTTAAGTGGGTGTAATGCATTATTACTTTTAAATTGCAATATATACTCTGAAAATCTCAACTATCTTGTGTTTTACGTCGGCTTGAAATTTTAATTTGCTATGCATCATTTAAATTCTCAAGTGAATATAATATACGAGCCTCAGTTGATGTAATGTAATTTGCATTGCAACATCTTAAACATTACAACACCCCATAAAATAACAATGAAACATTAAAATCAATTTATTTCTAATAGAAATGTATATGCGGTGTTTTCAAGCCCTTTCCCAAAGATGTCCCATCAGAACAATGTCGTATGTTAAAAAATTCTATTTTTTGAAAATAGTAAATACTTTGAAATATTTTTGTTTTCAGACAGCAGTTCAGAATTGATAATTTTTTAAATGTTAAAAGCCATATGCAAACTTCATTTAAAAGCCCAGTTTTAAATTTTAAAAATACTTTCGTCTTTTGTGAGTTACTACGCTTTTCTTCTGATGCCAAAAGTCCTATATTTCCAAGCTAATGTAAATATAAATGAAAAATGCGAAACGCAATTTGCTTGACATGTTCGTAAAAGCCAACCATAATTTAGATTGATATTTCAATACTTTCAATACAAACCAAATGTTATATTTAACTAAAACCCTACAATTTTCATCAGCATGAGAAACACTTTACTATGAATGACACGCCATCTTCATGTTTCTGCAGCAGCGCCATAGCAAATGATAGCACATCAGATGATGTACCCTGCCGGCTTCAGTGCTGGAGAACAATGATTAAGCCAGAGAGCTCTGATAGTATCTAAATGATCATAGCGAATATCCGCCGTAGCTTACCCAAGAGGCAGTAACTTTAGCCTCCAGTGACAATGCTTTGCAATATCCCTCTGAAACCTCTATGTTTACGTACAAGCTCTCCCTGTCCTTCATCATAATTTGGTTTACAAAAGTTTTCCCTCCGCTTAATCCACATTTATCCATATCCAAGCTTGGGAATGTTCAGGACGGACAATAAACAATTTTTGGCAATTATTTAAGTTGAGGAAATATGTTGAATCAACAGATCAATGTAGCAAAAGTTACTTAAAGTGGTGCCAAACACAGGAAATAAAAGCAGAAAGATATTACATCGTTGTAGAAAATTCTGGCGCACTCTACCAAGTACATTGTGCGTCATTCGCAGTTTACATCTGATAAGTCATCTATGGCAAGTGCATTGTTTGCATTGCGGTACGGCAGGTGTCCATAGTGTACTACAGGTATAGGATAGCATTACATTGAACTCTGCTGTTGTCATTTGTGAGCTCTAAGAAAAGCACGTTCCTTGCTATCTGTGGTGTACTATAGGCACACGACGGCGCTACCGTGAACTGTCCATCTGTGATTTTCCTGACATGGAATACACATTGTCAGAACGCAGAAATATGCATTTCATGTATAAAATAATGGAAGAACAGCTTGCGTGCCTTCTTTATACCATGTGAGGTTCCCAAAGTGATGTTTGGCGAGTCTTGCATGGCAACTTGTCGAAATTTCTTCCATCCACGGGGATTTCATGGAGTGAATGGGGTTTACTTCCCATGATGACTTCAATTTTGTGAATGGATTGTTGACCGTTGTGAGAAGGGACCTACTTCTTAAACTACGCATTGTTCACAAATGAGGTACAGTTCACCAGAGATGGGGTTTGTAATTTGTCGTCACAACCGTGTCTGGGCCTGGCACAATCCCCGAGCTGCATTCCAAAACCACCACCAATACGTCTGCAGTGAATATATGGACTGGCATTATTGGTGATCACGTAGATGAGACGTACATCCTATCGTCTCGTTTGAATGGGGTGCGTTACAGCTCTTCTTGCAATGCATTCTTCCAGAAATATTAAGAAGAGTGGGTAGTGTAAAATGCCAAAAAATGACATTTTGTGTTTTAACGGAAAAAATTATGTGATTCTTTCTATTTCCTGCCCTGAAATAGAGAATGTTTTGGTGGCAGAGTGCAGCTTGAGTTGGACCAAATGACTTGCAGTCTTCCCTAGCTTTATACATTACTCGGAATTAGTGTAAACAGTCCGTGAGAGTTGACAGATGTCATCGATTTAAACATTTCTGCAGGAGAGTATGAAATTCTCCGGTCGAGTTAACTGTGATTATCTTCAATTCCGAATATCTCAAACGTACTTTTTTTAAAACATATGTTCCTTTTTCTAAAAAATATAAAAGTTATATGACTCAAATTTTGCACACTTGTGTGAGATAGTCTATCACATACACTGAATTATAAGTGTAGTTATATTTATAAGTGTAAAATAGTTTTTTTTTTTTTTTAAATTAAGGACATTGCTTAAAAATTTAGGTATAATTTTGTTTCAGACAATAAAAGCTTTCAAATCAGAAATATCATATATAGCTTAATTCTCCTAGTTCAGTGGTATAAGGTAGAATAAGACGTAAGTTTCAGCTTTCTACTACCACTGATTTCTTTGAAAATAGTAAACACTTTGATATACTTTTGTTTTCACACAAGTTACAAAATTGATAATTGTTCAAAGGATAAAAGGTTAAAACAAAATGCAATATTGTATAAACTTGATTTAAAAGTCCAGTTTTAAACCTTAAAAATACTCTTCTCCTTGGCGAGTTACGACACTTTTCTTCTGCTACGAAAAGTATTTGAAAGTTAATGCAAATCAAATAAAGAATGCGAAGCGCCATTTGCATGAAGTGTTCATAAAAGCCAACCGTAATTTAGATTGATAATTCAATACTTTTAATACTTTTTGGTGCAAAATTGAGAGCACTGCCCCTTGTGATATGCCTGTGGCCAACTTTGATTCGTCGATCACTCGAAACCATTCCCTGTATTTTGTCAGTTATTTCGGAACGATGTTGATCATTTGTGGATGTACGATCATGTTTAAATTCATTTATCTAATTGTAAATTGTTGTAAACTCAGAGCAGATGTGTTATAAACTTCAGCTTTCATCTCTTTCTGTGTTAAGCCCTTTAAATAGAAGTGCTTAATCACCACACGATACTGTTTTTTTTTATTTATTTCCCCATCTTTCTAAAAAGTACAAGATTTTTTATTCAATCGATTCTTGCAACGAAATCACGCGATGAATATAGCTGAAATTTTAACTGCCATCTAGTAAGAGATGACGGTTACTAAATACAAACCTTTTACGGTGCTAAGAGTGCAATTTCTTGGATTTTCTAAGGACTTATTGAACACGAGTTAAATTAATTAATTAAATTAATTAACGAGTACAGTGTAATGGATATTTCGCTCTTGCTTCTTTGTAGGTATGTAGGAAAACTTCGTGAATAGTTTTCAATAACACAGTTACATGGGCAATGCTTCGATCTTTGAAAGAAAAAGGGGAATTTCCCCGCTGGGCCAGGTAATGCAAAAACGACAATGCAGGGCAAAGTCTTATAATATACCCATCAGCAAAACGTGCTTCTTAACTACAAAAAGGGGAAAATGTCCTCACTTCGATGAAAAACCAGATGACATATTTATGCAAAGGTGTACTTTATGAAAACTATACCTTGTCTAAAGATTTGTATCGTTAATTTACGAATGTATATGCAACCGAGGGAAACAGAAATCTGATCTTCACCATGCTCCTGACACAGTTCTGATTAAACCCTCCACCACCATCATTCTAATCATCATATACAACTTGGGTTAGATAGTCTTGTCTGCTCCGAAGCAAAGCAACAATATTCCAATCAAGCAAATTAAATCTTTAACGATCCTAATATGTTATTCATCAATAACAAATAAATATGTTAATATCACCCTAGCTTTTCTTGTTTATATCAGTTTAGGATGATTGTAGGAAACTTTCCAATCAGCCAACAGCAATTTCAATACAATAATTCTATAAAACTTGCAGAAAGCTTTTAGCATAAATAGCTAAAGTAGGAGTGAGTTATGTGATTCTTGTTAAGGAAAATAACGTTATTTTCGTGACAAATACAGAAATTGCTACTCTTTTGTGGAGATATGTTCTATTGGATTACAGTATCGTTCACTGGTGTAAGTAAAGCTTTGCACATTTTTTGTGAATCTGAAACTGCAATCACTTCTCCATGAAAAAATATCCCCTCGTATTGACATCTATAAGTTTTTCACTTTCAAAACCAAAAGGATTCACCCAACAAACTAATAAAGCAATATAATTTATAACAGTATAGTAACAATGGGCTGGGCAGGAATATGAAGCAAATAGGTACGATCTGCTGTATTAATAAAACTTGGCATTTTATACGAATGTCAGTGACAGAAGTTAGACGACGACCAACATTATCTCATTATTTTAGATCAAATGAAGTCATTTGCAAAACCAATCTTCAGTTGCTAACCTTGTATTTAAAACGCTGAAACCAGCCGTGTGTGTTACAAGTGAATCCCTAGATATGACATACTACTGAAATATACAAAAAGCTTATGGCTTGTAAGGTTACAGTTTCGCAAACACATCACCTGACGAATGTGTTTTAAAGGTTGTTATTCACTTTTTCTTGCTATCATAAGAGTCATTCCCATACAATAGTTGATCATCTCAATGCTCTTTCCGAATGCATTGAGTAACTAGGCATTTACTGCTTAATGTGAACTCATTCCTACACAAAACCGTACCTGAATAACGTAACGTGCATAAAGGAACCACTGAACTCCTTATGAACAGTATAATATAAGCGTACTGTCATGGACAGAGAAAGTCCTATGAGTGTTGGCGTCACATTTTTAGGACTTATCCTAAGTTCGTGAAACTTCTTATGTCGGAGAGTAAGGGACTAGTGAAACACAGTAAGTCCTGGGCATGTTGTCAGTCCAAACCAAGGTAGTGAGGATAGAAATTATATCAGATAGGAAAATCTAGGAAATAAAAACACATACCTAGCATTCACTAGCGATTGACTGAAACCAAGAAAGATGAAGGAAGGAAATTAGGAATGGATGAAGGAAGGAAGAAGGGAATCAGATTGGACCACTTAAGAATGAGGTGAATCTGAGACCTCCAGAGTGCAAGCCACAAACCAAGTCACTTCAAGCAGATGATACGTTTATAATATAAAAGCATGCGTAAGTCACTAATCCAAATACTTGCTTGTCTCTCTTTTACATGTTTAGAGTATTTTGCATTGCAACAAAGTTGTCTATTTGAAAAATGTTTCTTTCTCCTCTAAATTGAATCTAGGAATGCGAGAAGAAATAAGCACCCAGTTTAAAACTTCTATATATTACATGTAAGCCCATTTCTAATTACTGTATATTAATATAGGGAACCTTAGAAAAGAATATCTAAGGCTGGAATACAGAATTAGAAGACTACTTCAGAAGCCATATAGATCACCTATTTGCGCTCTAAACGTCATTGTGAGTGATGCGTCATTTGCACTGGTTGCACTTAAAAGCTATCTATTTAGGTATGATAAAGAATCATAACTGACTATAGAAGGAAACCTACATAAGCAATCATTTGCACTGGTTGCACTTAAAAGCTATCTATTTAGGTATGATAAAGAATCATAACTGACTATGGAAGGAAAGCTACACAAACAATCATTTGCACTGGTTGCACTTAAAAACTATCAATTTAGGTATGATAAAGAATCATAACTGACTATGGAAGGAAACCTACATAAGCAATCATTTGCACTGGTTGCACTTAAACACTATCTATTTAGGTATGATAAAGAATCATAACTGACTATGGAAGGAAACCTACATAAGCAATCATTTGCACTGGTTGCACTTAAAAGCTATCTATTTAGGTATGATAAAGAATCATAACTGACTATGGAAGGAAACCTACACAAACAATCATTTGCACTGGTTGCACTTAAAAACTATCAATTTAGGTATGATAAAGAATCATAACTGACTATGGAAGGAAACCTACATAAGCAATCATTTGCACTGGTTGCACTTAAACACTATCTATTTAGGTATGATAAAGAATCATAACTGACTATGGAATGAAACCTACATAAGCAATCATTTTTCACCAATATTATGTTTTTAAAAAATCTCATGTTATACATTCACATGACTTTCTGTATCTTATTCTATCTACTTCATACTAATCAAGAAAAGCATTATTAAAATGATCTTACTACTCAATTGCTTGTAAGTAGAAGGGAAGTAGGGAATACACTGGGTTAAACGATAGTCAAATGTTTTAGAAGCTATCGCTGTGCGATTGAACTTCAGTTCTCTTTGCACACCAGGAGTAAAATAAAAGCAACAGGAATAACAAATGTTTTAAGAGATCTACATTTTTGTGTAGTAGCTTTTTGTCTGTATAGGCTTCACACGGATTGGTGGAAAAACAATTGAATCAACTTTTTTTTGTCTATCTCTTACAGTTTACCAGTTATCCTCTTAAGAATGAAGACGTCTCGAGAAGCTATTCCAGAGGTTTCAAGATATGTATTTTATTTGTTATATAAGTATCTTTTATGCAAGGTATTTTAATCAAAATCGTTAGAAAAATATGAGAAATAAAAAGTTTTAGAAATGTTTTCCATGTAAAAAATAGTCTCTGATCGGGGATTATCTTAAGAATCTTCATCGCATATTTGGAAGATTTTTTAATTTAAATATCAAGTTTGGTAATTAAATGGCTATCCACTTGTGAGTTATGGTGTTTACACACACACACATACACGCACACACACGTTTTCCCAAAAATTCTTTGGATACTAAGGGCCCTAAATCGTCTATTTCCAATGACATTTCGATACCGAGTTTTTGGGTGGAATGCAGTACCTTCTCTACGCATGCACCATGTACGAAGTAGAGAAGTAAAAGCTGTACCGCTTTAAAAAGGCCACAATTTTTTTTAAATATTCGCGTATTTATTTTTCACAAAATGGTTGATTGGAGGCATGACATTCTATTAAGAAGTTGTTAAACTTAGAAGTATCAAATTATTTACTTTTGGACCAACAGAACAGAAAGACCGCTGACACCCTTATTCAAAAGATTTCCTCAAGTTGTACATGTGATAGTTCGGCATGCAGGCACTTTGAATTTGACTCCCTGAAGGGACAAATTCTGTTCAAATTAGAGGGTAATTTATTTCTTTAGCACACATAGCTGTGAGAATGAACGTTGAGCCAATATTCGAAACTGTTGATTATGACGGCAGCAATTAAATAAAACAGTTTTGAACATAAACCTCAGTATCATCATGCTTACCTGTAATATGCCCTTCAATATTTCTGTCTAACACATTTTATTTATAGTCACTTGTAACACAAAAAATACGACTGAATTTCAAAGGCTGAACCCTCTTGACAACCGGAAAGTCAAAACAAGTTTATAACTGTATTGGTATATCCACTATTCACCACTATCTAAAGCCTTCATTATTCCGTTCTTGTCAGCTAAATGTAACAAGCAAGCGCAAACTATGTGAGTAACGCACTTCATTTGGCTCTCAAGGAGAAGTTGGGTCTAATGAATGTATGACGTTAACGTGTTAGACGGGTAATTAGTTTATTGCACCAGCGCTAGACTACGCTACCATCAGCACACACTGTTTAACAACCTGGAGTTATGCACCTTATTATTACATATTCATTGTACTGGGAGATAGAAATCACGTGACTCAGAAGAGTAGGTAATATTGAAACACTCGAACATCAAGTTATACAGTTATGAATTCATTAAAAAAAATTGACGTGCTCCATTCACATGACTATTCTCTGAAATAAATTATTATTAAAAAGCCTATGTTTCTATTTACTTCATGCTATTCGAGAAAAATTAGCAGAAATAGTCTTATACTTGCTGCCACGAGTACAAAGTTCCTTTGTTTCTATGGACAGGAGTTGACAAATTCCTGTATGAAAAAAGTATGATTTTTAAATCCGAAACCAATAACAAGCCATATCTTAAAAACGATCAACTCCACGAAAAAAAAATGCATATAACTTCAACTGCGTGTTTTAACGTGCTGTACATTTTTTGTGTGGCAAGTTTTTGTCCATCTCTTGCGGTTTAGCAGTTACGCAAAATTCCGTAAAATTGATCCAGAATAAAGTAGTCTTCAGAGGCTATTCACAGAAAATTCCAGATGTACATTTTATTTTTTAGGTAATTGTCTTTGATATACGATATTTCAATCAAAATCGTTAGAGCCATTTTTAAGAAAATCAAAATTTTCGAAAAAAGTTCCATGTAAAGGGTAGTTAGTGGTGGGGCGAATTTTCTCAAAATCTTCGTGTCACATCCCTGGAAGATACTAAACTTAAATACCAAGTTTGGTACTTTACCGACTTTTTGTTTTTGAGTTATCGTGTTCACAGACACACGCACACGGACGGACCTTTATGTGAAAATGCCTTTTTTGGATATTGGGGACCCTAAAACATATATTTCCGGTGAAATCTCGGTATCGAATTTTTGGGTGGAGTGCAATACGACTGCTTCTGGTACAATCTTTCAAAGGATTTATAAACATTGACCGTTATTACTAGATCTCGGTCTTCATTGCCTTTCCATTGCTGTCTATTCGTATTGTATGGGATGACTGGTGAACCGCAGAAAATGAAAATGGGTCGTAAAACAAACATCCTTAGACCTAAGAGAGGTCATAGTTGCGTTACAACAACGGAAGAAATCATATTCTGCAGTGGCTCGCATTTTAGGAAGAAATCATTCGACAGTGTACAGAATGACAAACATTTTAAAGAAACTCATAAGCTAACGAATAGAGAGTGAGGCGTCCACAGAAGTAAATTCTAGGGAACAAAGGCAGGCGGTGAAATTCCCTCTTCTTAAATAGCAGCATATACAGTCATGGAAATAAGTATTCATAGAGTACTGCAGTTGAAATTGACCACTGATATTTCCATATTAAATTAAATGACAGCGTTACGATTCTGTGTAGGAAGCCACCCCATTAAATAAACAGTGTCATGATAAGAAAGATTTGAGTATTAAACAAACGTACCTCAGGGAAATAAACGATACCCCAATGCTGGCTGTATTTGACAGTGAAAAAAGTATTCATACACCACTAGAAATGTAAACATAGAAACCACCAACGAACCGTTTGCAGCAAGCAAGGCCTTCAGTGGCAAGCTACACCTCCTGCTTGTTACTTCTGTTACGTAGTGAGTGCCCTGCGACAGAAAAATGGGCCGCAAGGTAAATAAACAACTGTAGAGGAAAGTCAGATAGTTATCTCTCAATATCAAAAGGGAAAATCATTTTCAAACATTGCTGATGTTATTGGAAGAAGCCGGGCAACTGTGCAGTCCCCAATACCACGATATTTAGAGAGAAATTCTATCATTAACAGCGAAAGAAGAGGACGACCACAGAAGCTAACGCAAAGGGAAAAGAATATGTTAATAAGAATGATAAAAAAAGAACCTAAATTGACAGCCTCTGCATTGTCTGCCTATGTTAACGATCAGTTCGGAAAGGAAATAACACCAAGGGCTGTTCGCTATGTTCTAAGTAGTGTAGGCTATGGAGCTAGGGTACCTAGAAAGAAACTATACATCAGCAAGAAGAACAAGAAAGTCAGACTTGAGAGCATCTAAGCAAGAACACAGTTTCTGGGACAGGGTACTGTTCACAGATGAAAGTAAATTGAATATATTTATAAATGATGGCAGAATTTTGGTGTGGAGAAGATCAAATACTGAGCTTGAACCCAAGCACCTTCAAGCCACAGTGAAGCATGGTGGAGGAGGAATTATGGTATGGGGATGTATGGCTACATCTGGTGTTGGGGAACTTGTTTTTGTTGAAAGTAACATGGATAGATTTCAATATTTAAATATCCTAAAGAATAATCTGCAAAAGAATGTTGATAAATTGAGTTTAAGCATAGATTACTACTTTCAACAAGACAATGATCCTAAGCATACGGCGGAAATTGTTCGTTTGTGGTTGTTGTACCATATTCCCCACGTTCTCAAGTTTCCAGCACAGAGTGCAGACCTTAATCCAATTGAACATCTTGGGATATCCTTGAAAGAATGGTCCGAAAGCATGACATACGAAGTAAAGCAGCTCTGAAACAATGTCTTCAGCAAGAATGGCAAAATTTTACCTAGAGACTACAAAAACCTGGTTCATTCCATGCCAAGATGGTTAACAGAAGTAATACGTAGAACAGGAATGCCTACAAAGTATTACTTTTGTTATTGTATTGTATTTAAACTATCATTTTCTTTGAGTGTATGAATACTTTTTTCCTTGTTGTGAGAAGCCAGCTGGTAGAAATGTTTTATTTACTTTTTGAAGAGGAGTAATTTAGGTCATGTGTTTATATGTATAGATTCAGGAGGAAATATCATACTGTTAGTTTACCATATAACCTCTCTGGATGTTAACTTTAATAATAATAAATTAAGTTTTTCTACATAAACACTGGTGAATGAATACTTTTTTCCATGTCTGTATATGCAGAAGACGTATGGGAAGCACTTAACGCCTAAGACAATAAAACAACTCATCAATCGAACTGGTTTCCACTGCAAGGTACTAAAAAAGAACTAAAAAAGGTGCGTTATATTTGCTAATAATATATAGGAAAGTATACTGCATTCAGGAAGATGTTTATTTTCGGACGAGAGTAAATGTAATATATTTCATAATGATTCTCGAATGTGAGTGTGGAGAAACCTGAATGTAACATAAGTTATTAGAACTTTGCAAGGAATAGTTAGTATTCAGGTGGAGTCGTTGAGGCCTGGGAATACAGCTTTTCGTATAGGAGAGCCAAATTTCATTGAGGAAAATATGGACCGATAGGGCTACCTAGACAGCAATATGTGCAGCAATTTCAGAAGAGGTCTTTTGTGGGTTTTCTTCATTTCCATCACCTGCCTTTGTTCCTAGTATTTAATTTCTGTAGGCGGCCAACTCTCGTTAATTATTAGATGCCAGTTTCCTTAAAATATCTAATGACACTCTGCATTCCTCTTACAGTGCGAGCTAATTCAGAATATGATTCTCTCTATTAATATAATACAAAAATGACGTCTGTTAGTTCAAAATTTGTTTCCTTTCCCTTGAGACCCATTTTTACTTTCTCTAGACCCTTATGTACAATGTACATAGGGATAGAGAAGTATTGTATTCCACCCAAAAATTCGATACCGAGATTGTACCGGAAATACATGTTTTAGGACCCCCTGTATAAAAAAAAGCATTTTCAGAAAAAGGTCCGCGTGTGTGCGTGTCCGTGTGTCTGTGAACACGATAACTCAAAAACGAAAAGTAGCTAAAATACCAAACTTGGTATTTAAGTTTAGTATCTTCCAGGGATGCGACACGAAGGTTTTGAGAAAAATCCCCCCACCCCAAACTACCCTTTACATGGAACTTTTTCGAAAATTTTGATTTCCTTAAAAATGGCTCTAACGATTTTGATTAAAATATCATATATTAAAGATATTTACCTAACAAATGAAATGTATATCTTGAATTTTCTGGGAATAGCTTCTGAAGACTACTTTATTCTGGATGAACTTTTCATAACTACTAAACCGTAAGAGATGGACAAAAACTTAACACACAATTAATGTTATATACATTTTTTTTCGTGGAGTTGATCGTTTTTGAGATATTCCTTTTTCTTGGTTTCAGCTTTGAAAAACTTATACTTTTCTCATACAGGAATTTGTCAACTCCTGTCCATACAAACAAAGAACCATCACTCACATAGCAACCAGCTTTTGGCTTTCACTTTAACGTATGGTACTCCCTTATTTCGCTTCTACTTACAATAAAGTAAGAAATAAGACTATTTCTGCTAATTTTTCTCGATTAGTATGAAATAAAAGTAAGCTTATTAACAATGATAATTTACAGAGATATAGAGAAAGTCATGTGAATGGAACACATCAGATTTTTTTATTCTATATTACTTTCTGCGGCTCACCAGAGACTCCAAGCAACACGATTAGCAAGCAATACTGCAGCTATAGGTGATAGTACATTGTGTTTTGCCTTTTGTTCTGGCTTAACCATTGCTATACGAATATTTAAACTCCATATAAAATGCAACCCTTTAGAAAAAGAGAGAAAAAAAAAAAACATGTTCCTATTGCTGTACAACACATAAATGTAATTAAAATATGCACATACGCTTAAGAATTTTTTTTGGTAGTGTTTAACGCCCACTTTAACTACTTATGGCACCGCAGGCGGTGACACTGATGATACATGAATGAAGATGGAGCACCGGTGGAATGCAATAACTGGGGAAACCGGAGAACCTGCCCCAGCACCACTTTGTCCACCACAAATCTCACATGCGATCGCTTGGGATCGAATCCGGGTCCTCTAGGTGAGGTCTAACCACTCGGCCACGGCGCGGCCCCTTAATGATGTTTGAATTTCATACATACGTGTAAGAAAGAGAAAGGAGAACAGAATGCTATGACCAAGTATTCCTAATCCTTGAGGGTAGAAGAATCACTGCAATGAAACGTAACTGTTTATTACTTAAGTTGTGGGAAGGAAAGAAAGAAAGTAAGAAAGGATAATTGGCTAAACTTATGATATTAGTAATTCGCCATTGGGGTATGTCCTCAAAGTGATTTGAGACCACTTGTTGTTTACCGAGAAACATGCGAGTCGGCGAGTCGGTTGTCTTGCCAGCATGTGGCCATGTCAGCTCAAAGGTTAGAGCAAGCGGCTAGAGATCGGGAGATCTATGTTTCAAACCCCGGCTATGGCATTGCATTTGTCAGTCTGACTCTACCTATCCAAAGTAAAACGTTTGACGTTGTTACTGTCACAGGGAGTCCCATTTTAGCTCTTGTTGATGGAAACCAGGTACATAATATGGACCTCTAAAGGTCAAAAGGTTTAATAGGAGCTTCCCCATTCCAATAATCTTCGGTAGGTATACATGGAAGCCGAGGTGGTTGGGGGTGAGTGCCGCACGAAATTTAAAGGTCAAACATCCCTCGCCTCCACACAGTCTGTGCAATAACGACGAAAATGTAGCATGCTGTTTGGGAACTTCACAGCCAGCGAATTCAGCAAAGGTTTAACAGCAGCAGCTAAGATATGAAAAAGCTTTGTGTGTCTTGGATATTGCAGAAGTGTAAAGCTAGTTGGCAACTTACACAGTGTTACAAAAATGAGAGCATTAAAAAGGCGAGAATACAGTTTAAAGGAAGTTTATGTTTCAGAGAAACGCGACCGGCTCTTGCCATTACCATTTCATGGGTATTTTACAGAGTATCCATATAAAGATCTGTTTATAATATTTCCTTTAACATAACCCGTAGTTACATACTGTGGCATTCCTTGATATTTTGTTGGATTTAGCATCCCTTCTAAGTATTACTACCAGCGGCGGCTGCTGTGTAGGAGCACAAGAGCACGTGAACCTCCAATATTTCTTAGAGAATCTCCTTTTTCTCTTCCAGGAAACATTTAATAAAATGCGCTATCCGGCGCCACTTGTTTAAATATGCCGTGCTCTGCTCTTCAGATTGAACACAGCCGAGAACCTGAGTATGTGACAACAACGCTTGTAGCACAGGTCTCGTGTGCTAGCGTATAACTAACGTTTAGCAGTTCTGCGCTTGCGCGGGCAACAAAACAGCTCGGAATTTTACAGCCAGAAATGAGCACAGTGCGATCGTGCACTTTCGTTCTCATTAACGACTCTAGGGTTCTGTTTATCAGCGGGAGGTGCTGCTATCTTTGAGATTTAGTTGAAACTATCCGGAAGTGAGACGCGCTATTTTTCTTAGTAATTTGCATTTTAAGCGAGAGTTAAGCTTAAGAGAGAGTTAAGCAGTTCATAACAGAAAACAACCTCAGCGAAGGAACTTTTCCGCAACTAACCGAGCTACTGAAGAGTGTTATCACTACGACCTTGACGACATCAGAACCAGAAATATGCTTTTCCACAATAAAAAGAATTGAAACCTTTACTAGGAATACGATGGGGTAAGACCGACTTGGCAATGCTTGCTATTGAGAAAAAAACTGGTCGACACCATAAAAGACTTTAATCACCGAGTGATAGAAAAGTTTGCACATTTGAAAAACCGGGGCGTGGAATTTCTGTGCAAATAAATTTGGTGTTAATTGCGTAATTCAAACAATGTAAATATTATGCTCTGCAAATACCATTACTCACATGAACTGCATCAAAGGACTTCACCCCTCATATTGCTGTTCATTCTCGGAGACTAAGAAATTCAACATCTTTACAACACTTGGTGGATGAGGATTTGTGTAACAAATTTATAATTCTTGTTATTAGCCATTATCATTGTTTCTAATATTACTGGATTTGTGTTGCAGCGGCTGCGGCGGTGGTAAAGTGCTGATTTTGTGAACACTTAAATTTTTAATCCAGGAGCCGCCACTGATTATTACATAATTTAATATACATATTGTCACATCCTGGCTGTGTAAATATGATGTGGTAATGCTGTAATATACAGGGTTACTACAAAATAAATAGACAACTTCAACTGCCTGTAAAACAAAAACTATTAGAGATAGCAACCTAATTATTTTTGAGGTATGTTGAGAAACTCTCAAAGTTTCGTTTGTTACTATTGGTAACGCTGTAGTGTTTTGTTTGTTGTTGCAGAAGCTGAAATGGCGGAAAATCCTGTGGAAAAGGCATATTGCGTGTTGGAATTTGCTAGAACGCAATCAGCAACTGTTGTCCAACGACATTTTAGAACACGTTACCACAAAAATGAAATGATGCGCTCACAAGAACCAGAATCGTCTTCATCATGTCTCAACATGTCGATGCAAAAGTCACGCCGTATGACCTTATCTTCTTCACTCAGAAACTGCAACATCTGTAATCTGTAAGGCATCATGTGCAGTCGCTTCCGCAAGATTTTCCATGCAGTTTGCTGTGGAATTTATAATTACATGCTTGCCCTAGATGTCGATTTCTGTGGGCTTCTTATGTAGGCAGAACGAACACGTTCAACGTTTTCTTCCGAAACTCTTGGTCTTCCCGAGCTCTTCCCTTTGCACAAACATCCCGTTGTCTCGAATTTTCTATACCAGTCGTAGATTGACTGTCTAGTCGGTGGCGTTTTGTGGTAACGTGTTCTAAAATGTCGTTGGACAACAGTTGCTGATTGCGTTCTAGCAAATTCCAGCACGGAATATGCCTTTTCCACAGGATTTTCCGCCATTTCAACTTCTGCAACAACAAACAAAACACTACAGCGTTACCAATAGTATCAAACGAAACTTTGAGAGTTTCTCAACATACCTCCAAAATAATTAGGTTGCTATCTCTAATAGTTTTTGTTTTACAGGCAGTTGAAGTTGTCTATTTCTTTTGTAGTAACCCTGTATAACTGTCATATGTTGTTGGCATTGCCAACTTTAGCTTTCATAAAAGGCATAGGTAGAGTAGTAACAGCCTCTTTAGTAGTGTGAACTTAGGATGGAATAGTGGTAAGGTTGGCTCCTTGGACGCCAAGCTTGGTCTCGTGCCAAAATGGTGGCATATATTAAGTACAAGGTAACAATATATTTGCTATTGATTTGAAGTGTTTGTCTTTAAAGTATGTAATTTAGTTAAACCATCCACATCCCTTTATTGAATTATGTAGTTTATTTTCCCTGTTGTAAAACATTGTATAGAGCTACGTTCCGATATGCACGCCTGACTGTAGTGAAAAGTACATTTTTATTTTCTCTATACGCACTATGTACATAGTGTATAGAGAAGGTATTGCACTCCACCCAAAAATTCGATACCGAGATTTCACCGGAAATATATGTTTTAGGGTCCCCTGTATCCAAAAAAAGTATTTTCAGAAAGAGGTCCGTGTGTGTCCGTATGTCAGTGTGTCCGTGTGTCTGTGAACACGATAACTCAAAAACGAAAAGTCGGTAAAATACCAAACTTGGTATTTAAGTTTAGTATCTTCCAGGGATGCGACACGAAGATTTTGAGAAAAATCACCCACCCCAAACTATCCTTTACATGGAACTTTTTTCAAAAATTTTGATTTTCTCAAAAATGGCTCTAACGGTTTTGATTAAAATTTCGTATATTAAATGTATATCTTGACAAATAAAATGTATATCTTGAATTTTCTGGGAATAGCCTCTGAAGAGTAGTTTATTCAGGATGAATTTTACTGAATTTTGAATAACTGCTAAACCGTAAGAGATGAACAAAAACTTACTACATAAAAAATGTAGAGCACTTTAAAACACACAAGTTATGTTATATACAGTTTTTTCATGGAATTGATCGTTTTTTAGATATTCCTTGTTTTTTAGTTTCAGCTTTAAAAAACCTTGTCAACTTTTGTCCATACAAACAAAGGAACTTCAGTCACATAGCAGCCAGCGTTTGACTATCACTTTAACCTATGGTACTCCCTTATTTCGCTTCTGCTTACAAGGAAGCAAGTAATAAGACTATTTCTGCTAATTTTTTCTCGATTAGCATAAAGTAAATAGAAGCCTAAACCTTCTAACAATAATTTGTTGCAGTGATATAGAGAAATTCATGTGAATGTAACACATCAGATTTTTCTTAATCCATCCTCTTATAGCCAAGCGAGTTTGTTGAGTTGGTTAAGTTAATAACAGAAGGCGTGACAATATTCATCTGAATTCACTGTCGGACTATTCCTTTCTTTAGTTTGCAAACCAACTACAATTGTAGGGTTCAGATCCATAGTGGGCCAAGCACCATTTTTTAAAAATGGAGAAATAGAAGATCAATGGTTTTTCAATATCATAGTTTATTGTGCCAAGTTACACATAACTAAATGCCACAACAATCTAGAACATATTTTCTATCTTATATTAGTACAACATTAATGTGGCTTCATGCAAAATTAGGTTTTACAGTTATTTATTGGGAGCTATTTTCCTTTACTGGGATTTGGCTCAGCCTAAAGAACTGTAACTGGGTCATTTCCATACATCTAATCAATGATCATCATTATTGACTTGCACACGCAAACTCTTGTAACAATCGTGGTTCACTGGAGGAATAAATGGTAGCATGGACCTAAGATCATCATAAGCAGTAGCGTGATTTGCTGCATGGATTTGGACCACTCTAACAGAACTTCTAGTTTCATTTAGACCAATATTTTGATGCTCTATTGTTTGTAAACGGGAAATGCTGGACATGGCCCACTGCAATATAAGATGTATAACCATAAACTATACCGACAGATGGCAACAGCTCAATTTTGACCTCACATGGAGATGGCCCACTATGGTTTCTCAGCCCTTCAATTAAAATTTATAGTATGCATCAGTATCAGATAGTTGAACAACAATTCGATAACATACACTAAAATGCAAAGAGTATATTACAGTTTTCCTCTTGTCCAGACCTCATCAATTAGCTCATTGAATGCTAGAGCAATCAAGTTGCTCCGAGCACTGCAGTGAACAAACAGGTGACAACAGACAGCTAAGGGCTTTGACAGTAATGGTGGTCCTTTGTTCCTTGCAAACTTCCGTGTATCAATTTATAATTATGGAAAGCAATCCAACATGCAGGCCATCAACCACTATTGTATGCCTGTCTGGGAGGAATCTTTCTTATTTATAGGAAGGGGCTTACAATTCTGTATTGCTTTAAATATTAAGTTTGCTCGATTTGAGTTAGATACACATCAATTACCATATTGCTAGTTCACATTTACTGCTACGATAAATGTGAAGCTTTTCGGTTCAAATTAATCCACATGCTGTTGCCCTTACAATGGGATTACAATTATTTTTACCAAACCTATGAATATATGTATATTATATGTTCATGTCAGAAATAAAATAATATTGAAATAAACATTATAACACAGTTATTTTACCAACCATGTACATAAATTGGTTTAGTAACCTATAAACGGCGGATTACGTTACAAAAGCCCCGCTACTGTACTGAACTAAGTATCCTAATCTCCAGTTACTTATTTAGCCCAATATCTGTATAGTTCAGTTAATTACCCTTCTCTGTTAGCCTGCTTCCTGTGCAAGCTTCACTCTTTATAAAATTCAGTTCAACATGCATTATATCATACTTATTTACTATTCCCAACTGTTTTAAATTCTAGTTAGTTTTTAATTAAACATTCCTTTTATTCTATCATTATTTTCGTTTTCTTATGTCTCTTGCTAAAGTTAATCTATTTAAATATCTATGATATTTACCTATATGTTGTAAAATTTGTTTCTAGTGAAGTAGGTGTTCCCCCTACTTAATGAAAGACAATATCACTCCTACATTCTATTTTTAGTTTCAGCGGAGGATAGGGAATTATTTTGGTTACAACAGTGTTTCTCACCACAGCTGGTAATGGAATTCAGCATCTGTGCTGAGAAGCTTACAATAATGTATTGAAAACTATGTTTTTCTTTTAAGGTTTTGGACTCAGTGAAATCCTTGTCTTGTCTCTTCTAAATAAGTTTTAATATTTTCTGGATCTAACTGTTTTCAACTCATCTCACACACACTCTCTCTCTCTGTCTCTTATACACACACAAATCAGTTTGTAGGAATTGTTTCTGTGAGTTCACGGATTTCAGAGCACGTGTCACCGGTGAAACCCTGATATTGACAGCACTCCTGCTGCCAGTTTCAACCTGTTATGTCTCAGGAGACGTAGGACCAAATTCTATTCCGAGTTTTCCTAGTTTAGGCGAACGCATCTTTTGAGATTATTGAATGTATTTAACTGAAGAACCACTTTCTGTAGCTTTAATTAGGGGATTGTCAAGCATGAATTGCAAATTTCGGTTCGGCACTTTTTATGTTGCAAGGGGTAGTATTACGGCTTACTGTATTGTTTTTGTTTGTTGCAAAGACCAGGATAAAAAAAAATCTGATGTGTTCCATTCACATGACTTTCTCTACATCTCTGTAACAAATTATTGTTAAAAAGCTTATGCTTCTATTTACTTCATGCTAATCGAGCAAAAAATTAGCAGAAATAGTCTTATTACTTGCTTCCTTGTAAGCAGAAGCAAAATAAGGGAGTACCATAGGTTAAACTGATAGTTAAAAGCTGGTTGCTATGTGATTGAAGTTCCTTTGTTTGGACAGGAGTTGGCAAATTTCTATATGAGAAAAGTATTTCATAGCTGAAACCGCAAACGAGGAATATCTAAACAACGATCAACACCTACGAAAAAAATGCATTTTACATAAAGTGTGTCTTTTAACCTGCTCTACATTTTTTGTGTGGTAAGTTATTGTCCATCTCTTACGGTTTAGCAGTTATGCAAAATTCCGTAAAATTTATCCAGAATAAAGTAGTCTTCAGAGGCTATTCCCAGAAAACCCAAGATATACATTTTATTTGTCAGGTAAATATCTTTAATATACGATATTTTAATCAAAATCGTTACAGCCATTTTTAAGAAAATCAAAATTTTTGAGAAAAGTTCCAAGTAAAGAGTAGTTGGGGGTGGGGGAATTTTCATGAAAATATTCGTGTTGCATCCTTGGAAGATACCAAACTTAAGTACCAAGTTTGGTATTCAACGGTCTTTTCGTTTTGGAGCTATGCTGACACACAGACAGACATATGGAACTTTTTCTGAAAATGTTTTTTTTTTATTCAGGGGGACTTAAAACATGTATTTCCGGTGAAATCGTGGTATCGACTTTTTGGGTACAATACAATATCTTCTCTATACCATAGTACGCGTGCAGTATTATAGCATTGCAAAGAACACAGTGCGTCATGACGTTAAATGTGCGTTATGTAGATCCGAATGTATTTCATCAGATTAGTTCAGGCTTTTACTCCACCTGCTCTCAGATAACTGATTAGCTGCTGCACAAAATGACCACACAAACGCTTAATCACAGATTATCCCAACATTCACCTACATTCCATTTTCGCACAAAAATCCCTGATAGCATTAATGTTACCTACAGACAACAATATCTGGAATATTCGGTATGACGCCGGATTAAAATTCTACCGCAATATTTGTCGGTAACGAAGAAGAACCACAGCCTAAAAGAGAAAATTATAACATAGTATATTCAAGAAAGCCCCCTACATGGGGCAATATTTTGAGAGCTACTTCATCGATTGTTACTCTCTTTAGCCCCGTATATACAATATACATAGGGATAGAGAAGTATTGTATTCCACCCAAAAATTCGATACCGAGATTTCAACGGAAATATATGTTTTAGGGTCCCCTGTATCCAAAAAAAAAAAAGCATCTTCACAAGAAGGTCCGTGTGTGTGTGTGTGTGTGTGTGTGTGTGTGTGTGTGTGTGTGTGTGAATACGATAACTCAAAAACGAAAAGCCGGTAAAGCACCAAACTTGGTATTTAAGTTTAGCATCTTTCAGGAATGCGACACGAAGATTTTGAGAAAAATCCCCCCACCTCAAACTACCCATTATATATTTAGCTGACAAATAATATGTATATCTTGAATTTTCTGGGAATAGCCTCTAAAGACCTGTTTATTCTGGATGAATTTCGCTTAATTTGGCATAACTAGTAAACCGTAGGAGATAGACAAAAGCTTACTGTCCAAAAAATTTAGGTCTCGTTAAAATACACAAGTTATGTCATATGCATTATTCTCGTGGAGCTTATAGTTTTCGAGGTATTCGCTGTTATTAGTTTCAGTTGTGAAGTACTAATACTTTTCTCAGACGGGAGTATGGGGTTTTCTTTTGTACTACACCTGGCCAAGAAAAGAAGAGATTTGTAATGACAATCGCATAACGACAGCTTTTAAAACATTTGACTATGGCTAGTGTATTCCCTTATTTTTTCCAACTTATAATGAGTACCTCAATTAGCAAGATGAAGAAAGAAGAATAATCTTATGTAAGAAGTTTGTAAAACAGCTAGAGAAATTCATGTGAGTGTAACATATCAAATTTTTACTTTCTTCTATAACCAATATTCTTTATTGCTGGGATTTTATAAACAATATGAATAGACATGTCCAGTAATAGAAATTTAATGTTGTTTTAGCACTTTGTTATGGCAAAGAGATAAGGTACAACCTACTAAACTTAAAGCAACGAGTTTTGTTTAGGACACTCGGTCCATATGTCGGAGCTCGCTGAAGTATCGGAGGTTCGAGTCCCGCCTTGGGCATGTGTGTTTGTGATGGCCAATTAGGTGCACCTGAAGGTCATTATGTGATTCGGGGAGGAAAAGCTAGAAGTGGGAGGAGAGTCAACTTACCTCGCCACTTTATCCTTGCAATTATGTAGGAAGTAAGTGGTCCCTGGAATATGGCACTTCGCCAAAAGAATAATACTCGTAAAAGCATTGATATTAATATCTTTCTGACTCTCTTATTTTTCTATTAAAAATATATACTGTTTAAATGCATTGTAAAGTTCAACATGTACAAAACAAAGGAGAAATGGACAAAAGGTTAGCATTAATTTAAAACGTTGTAAAAAGTAAATAGTTAAATGCCGAAGCGTTGAAATTTGTCGCATTTTTCGTTCGTCTACCTTGGAGTCGAGCTTATGTGTTCCTTTCACATGACTTTCTCTACACCTGTGAAACAAATTATTGTTAAAAAGCTTATGATTCTATTTACTTCATGGTAATCGAGGAAAAAATAGCAGAAATAGTCTTATTACTTGCTTCCTTGCAAGTAAAAGCGAAATAAAGCGATAGTTAAAGTGATAGTTAAAAGTTGGTTGCTATGTGATTAAAGTTCCTTTCTTTGTATGGACAGGAGTTCACAAATTCCTCTATGAAAAAATTATGTTTTCCAAGCTGAAACCAAAAACAAGGAATATCTAAAAAACGACTAACTCCAGGAAAAAAAATGTATACAACATAAATTGTGTGTTTAAAAGGGCTCTACATTTTTTGTGTGGCAAGTTTTTGCCCATCTCTTACGGTTTAGCAGTTATGCAAAATTCCGTAAAATTGATCCAGAATAAAGTAGTCTTCAGATGCTATTCCCATAAAATTCAAGATACACGTTTTATTTGTCAGGTAAATATCTTTAATATACGGTATTTTAATCAAAATCATTAGAGTCATTTTTAAGAAAAACAAAATTTTCGAAAAAAGTTCCATGTAAAGGTAGATGGGGGTGGGGGGATTTTCTTGAAAATCTTCATGTCGCATTCTCTGAAGATACAAATCTTAAATACCATCTTTTGCACTTAACGATCTTTTCATTTTTGAGTTATGCTGTCCACAGACACACGCACACACACAGACTTTTTTCTGAAATTGCTTTTTTTTTTTATTCAGGGGGACCCAAAACATGTATTTCTGGTGAAATCTCGGTATCGAATTTTTGGGTGGAGTGCAATACCTTCTCTATACACTATGTACATAGTGCGTATAGAGAAAGCAATAAAATATCCTTCTATTATCTTCTGAAAAATATCTATACTTTCCTGTACTTTAACTTATATGAAATATTTCATAAATATCCACAAATATTCTGCAGTATTTTGTTGGCGTGGACTATCTGGTTGGAGTTATGCTAGATAGTCGAACTAAAAATATGTTGCTTTAGAATTTGCAAGTTGGAGAAGTAGTTGGCTCATTGTGTATGTAAAGTTGCTTATTTTATGTTTATGACCAGCCAGTGAGTTGTTGCTTCTTGTGTAATTACGTATATTTTACATAAAGTGGGTAGAAGTTGAAGAAACATCAGTTTAAAAGATAACATGTTTGCAAGAGGAAGGATTATTATCTCCGAGATTAAATTCCCCAATCTTCACATGACAATGTAGTAGATGCACCAGACTGAACATGTAGTACTCCGTGGTCAGAGGGCAATATGATAGCCTCTAGCTCAACCTGGTAGAGGGCAACGGGTTTTGGAACGTAACAATTATTAGAAGGGCTTCCTTCGGAAGGGAAGTAAAGTCTTGGTTCCGTGTTGTGGCTTTAAGGTACGTAAAAGAATCTCAAGCCAGATAAAGAGGCCTCTGAGCAATATAGAATGGGACGCTGAGAAACCACAGTAGTTATAAAGAATCCATAAATAAAACTCACTATCTTTCAGATCGAATATGTGGACAAAGAAAACTGTGCTCCTTATAAAATATCTGATGTGTACCATTCACATGACTTTCTCTACATCCCTGCAACAAATTATTCTTAAAAAGCTTATGCTTCTATTTACTTCATGCTAATCTAGAAAAATTAGCAGAATTAGTCTTATTACCTTCTTCCTTGTAAGTAGAAAGGAAATGAGGGAGTAGCATAGGTTAAAGCGATAGTCAAAAGCTGGTTACTATGTGACTGAACTTCCTTTGTTTGTATGGACATGAGTTGACAAATTCCTGTATGAGAAAAGTTAAGATTTTCGACACTGAAAACAAAAACAAGGAATATCTCAAAAACGATCAACTCCAAGAAAAAAATGTATATAACATAAATTGTGTGGTTTAACGTGCTCTACATTTGTTGTGTGGTAAGTTTTTGTCTATCTCTTACGGTTTAAGTTATACAAAATTCCGGAAAATTCACTCAGAATAAAGTAGTCTTCAGAAACTATTCCCAGAACATTCAAAATATACATTTTATTTGTCGGGGAAACATCTTTAATATACGATATTTTAATCAAAATCGTTGGAGCCATTTTTTAGAAAATCAAAATTTTCGAAAAATGTTCCATATAAAGGGTAGTTTGGGGTGGGGGGATTTTTCTTAAAATCTTCGTGTCACATCCCTGGAAGATTCTAAACTTAAATACCAAGTTTGGTATTTTACCGACTTTTCGTTTTTGAGTTATCGTGTTCATAGACACACGGACACACACACGGACCTTTTTCTGAAAATACTTTTTTTAGATAAAGGGGACCCTAAAATATATATTTCCGGTTAAATCTCGGTATCGAATTTTGTGGTGGAGTGCAATACTTTGTCTATACACTATGTCCATAGTTCGTATAGAGAAAGTAAAATCTGCTTAATACTGGCGGACAAATAAAGTGTAGCAAAGAATATAACATATTACATCTGAATAGAATTATAGTTAAAACTGATATAAATCATTTTAAAAAAAACATTCATGAGATGCAGGAACTAAAAACCTCATATGGTCAGGGAATAATAGCATGGTTGAGATATGAAGGGTCGGTTTTAAAAGTTATTAAAGTCTGCAACTGTGAGATTTGAACATAATGTTTGCAAAAATCTCATGCGTACATTCACATGACTTTCTCCATATCCCTGAAACAAATAATTCTTAAAAAGCTTATACTTCTATTTACTTTATGCTAATCAGAAAAAATAGCAGAAATAGTCCAATTACTCGCTTCCTTGTAAGTAGAAGCGACATAAGGGACAACGTAGGTTAAAGTGATAGTCAAAAGCTGGTTGCTATGTCAATGAAGTTCCTTTGTTTATATGGATAGGAGTTGACAAGTTCCTGTATGAGAAAAGTATACGTTTTTCATAGCAGAAACCAAAAATAAGGAATGTCACAAAAACGACGAACTCTACGAAAAAAATGTATATAACATAAATTGTGTGTTTTAATGTGCTCTACATTTTTTGTGTAGTAAGTTTTTGTCCATCTCTTACGGTTTAGCAGTTATTCAAAATTTAGTAAAATTCATCCAGAATAAAGTACTCTTCAGAGGCTATTCCTAGAAAATTCAAGATATACATTTTATTTGTCAGGTAAATATGTTTAATATAGAAATTTTAATTAAAATCGTTAGAGTCATTTTTGAGAAAATCAAAATTTTCGAATAAAGTTCCATGTAAAGGGTAGTTGGGGGTGGGGGGATTTTTCTCAAAATCTTCGTGTCGCATCCCTGGAAGATACTAAACTTAAATACCAAGTTTGGTATTTTACAGACTTTTCGTTTTTGAGTTATCGTGTTCACAGACACACGGACACGCGCACACGCACACACACACACACACACACACACACACACACACACGGACCTTTTTGTGAAAATGCTTTTTCTGGATATTGGGGACCCTAAAACATATATTTCCGGTGAAATCTCGGTATCGAATTTTTGGGTGGAATGCAATACTTTCTCTATACCCTATGTACATAGTGCGTATGGAGAAAGTAAAAACTTAAAAAAGATAGTCTCTAGCCTGAAGTATGGTGTTCAGTTCGTTAAGAAAACGGGTTAAATCTACAAGGAAAGCCAGATTGTTTACCCACAGCTGATCTTGGAACAGATTTACCATGTACATTTCGTAAAGAATACAATTCACTCCTGAGAGCGAAAAACGCTGCAGAACGTTTCCTCGACTTCACCACCTTACCTCCGTGTGTTAAAGCAAATCCTCATACTCCTTGTCAATATCAAGTAGTACCCGGAACTCTCTCTGATTAAGCCCTTTAGATCTGACGAAGTTAATTGTTCGCACATCATCCATTACATTGCTATGACGAATGATTTTAGCACAAGTTTTCTTGGTGTAAAATGCAATGCACCGGTATAAGTTCCATTTGTATGTTTAATTCCTTCCTTCTTTGTTGTAGCAATGCCACATGACCCTGTTTCTTTCTACACATAGCCGGTGCTCCGCCATTTTATGTCATGGAAGTTCAAACTGTACCATTGTTCTCTCGATGCAACTGATGTTATTGGCTCCAGTAGTGGTTTGCTTCATCGGCACAGTATCTAATTAGTTAGGAGTCTTCAATCCTTGGACTCTCCATTCAGATCTTCTCTCTGCTTTCCGTTTGAGTTCTTCATATTTACTGCATTTCATATCTTCCATAATTTGTTTTATATATTGTGCTCTTGGTCTTCCTTTGCCACTTCTTCCTTCTATCATACCTTCTATTATAATATTCAGTGTGCTCTGATGTCTTAATAAATTGCCTATTAATTTTGTTGTTCTTCTTTTAATTTGGTTCCAAATTCGTTTTTCCGCTTCTGCTCTTTTATATACTTCTTCATTTTTAATTTTGTCACTCCATTTAATTTTTAGCATTTTCCTATAGCACCATGTTTCAAATGCTTCTATTCTCTTTCTTTCTGCTTTTAAAATTGTCCAAGTTTCACATCCATATAACATAATACTCCATACATATGTTTGTAATACATTCTTCCTGGTTTCAAGGCTAATATTGTTTGCAGTAAATAGCTGGTACTTTTTATTAAAACAAGTTTTGCATGTTGTATTCTACTGGTTATTTCTGTTTTGCTCCTTCCATCAGCTGTTATTTTGCTTCCTAGATATTGAAATATTTCGGTTTCTTCTAATAGTTGTCCATTTAGTTTAATTTTTGTGTTACTATTCCCTTTCTTCCGGCAAGTCATAATTTTTGTTTTTGATTTATTAATGTTTAAGTTGTAGTTTCTCCTTAATGTATTTTCTAATTTGTTTATGAATATCTAATAACTCTTCCTTTATTTCAAGATCTTCATTTACGTTTCTGATGTAGATGACAAGTTGTGCAGTGTCAGTTATATCATTGCTCTCATCTATCGCAAGAGAAAAGTCGCCCTCCGTGGTTTAATGGTTACCATGCTAACTTCATACACCCAAGGTCGCGGGTTCAAACCCGGCGGAGGACGATGGAATTTTTTCGGGCGTAAAAATACTTTGCATGGCTTCCTTCGGAAGGGAAGTAAAGCTGTGAGTTCCGTGTCGTAGATTTACGGCACGTAAAAGAACCTCAAGCCTGATAACAGAGGCCTCTGAGCAAAATTAAGCGATCGTTCACGGCCAATATAGAATGGGACGCTGAGAACCAAAGCAGTTCAAGAGCGTCCATAAATAGAACGCCATTTCATTTTGCAAGAGAAAACGCAATGAGTATTGTAGTTATCTCAGACAATTGACTCCGAATATAGTCTGCAAGGTCCTCCACACGTGGAGGGAGGCGGATAAACTGACTGATTGGTAATCCTTTACATACTCTGGGCTCAATTCTTCAGCCGCATCAATTAAATATTGTTTTACCATCTCACCTTCACTGAAGGATCGCATGTTTCTGGCAATACGTGACGCCATTTTGTAACTCACTAACAACAATAGCACTAGTATTTACATCTTCCTTGTTCATTTTACGTTTCAGATCTGCAACAACACACGTGCGTTCAGTGTCTTTGTATTTATCATAATCGTGTGCGTGACATAGCGAGTAATGCTGTTTCAAATTATATTTAGTTATTTTGTTTAGACGTTTGTAACACATTAAACATTTTGCCGCGACATTTTCTTTCCATTCTGCTCGAAACATCACAGATGTGTAGCTATGCGGCCCGCAGTGAGTGTACTGTTCAGCCCTGCGCACCCTCAAGCGACCTTGACTCGACTTGGGGATGCCTGATCTAGAGGAACAGGTCATGTTACGCATATTTTATCATGCGGCAACGTTACAAAAGAAAATGAAGTGTCGGAAAAGTGATGATGTGATTACCAAGTAAAGTTCAGTGAAAGTTTAATTTAGATGAAAATCGGGACAGTAAAAACACAAAGTTATAATTTTATCTACACTATAAGTACAACTTCAGCAAGACAGCAACGTGCAAGAAACACAGTTAAAAGCTAGGGATTACTACTCCCCGACAAGAAACGGCTTGTTGCCAAGTTGTTTACATCAAGGAAGCAAAACCACTTTACTCTCTCCGGGAGGCTAAAGGGACAAATGGGTTGCTTAAAATATTTTGAAATGGAGTTATTGGAGGGTGTTTTCTTTTGTTTTGTAACAAGGAATATTTTTTGCATAATTTTTGATAAAACATGATATTATTTTAGAACCTGTCAAAATAATAGGCTAACCCGTAACTTTCAAAAACTTCCGCCATCCTTATATTCAACCCCTCGCATAAAAATCAGAACTCCTTAGTCTCTGTTGATCTATCTAATGAAAATTATGGGAGCATACCTTAAAACTCTCAAAACCACCCCTGGAATAATGTAACTTCTTGTGTGGAAATCTTAATTATTCAGTTATTTTATAGAATTGGCAAACATGTTAGGTTATGTTGAATTTTCAGAAAGCTATCCATCTTATATTCCCCATTATTTATTACTTACTAGAATTTTTAAAAACTATACTTATCCTTTTCGTACAAAATTATACTGTTTTGCCAAAAAGAGAATTTGTCCACTTCGCATAGGACTTGACAAAAATGAATATCGCATATCCACATACAAAACCAACTCTTACTCATATTTTAGCCCGTTATGCACTATTTGATCAGTATTTACAAAAAGTTGAGCACTTTTGCTTTAAGCACAACTTAAAAAAAAATACCCGGGCTATATATCACCCCTTGCTTCAGAATGCATCCATGAAATGCGGATAAGGCAAATAGTGATTTATATATTTCAGTATAAGCAAAGTTGTATGATAGTGGTGCGTAATTCCTCCGTTAACAGCCATTCCATTCCTTTTATAAATGTTCGACCAACATTAGCAAGATAACGTTGGACCAAACAAAATCAAATGACAATTACATCGATGCAGAGTTGTAATGTAATTTATGTGATACATGTTGTTGCTGTAAAGTTTGTGTAACATGAGCTTAGTGTGGTTTAGTGCTCCTGCAAATCAGAGCAATTCGAAATCAGTATTTGCTACACTCCCTAAATCTGTATTGTTAGGTTTCTATATTATTGTGCGGATTATAAACCTTCCTGCCGGGCTATGCTCATATTTACAGTTGCATTTTCTCAGGTGCTTCAAAATGTGTATTAATAACATCCATATATCCTCTTACATAGCATTTGGCTTGGGTTAAGACGAGGAATATCTGAGGCAAATGCACAATTATTAAGTGAGTGCTATTGAAAAGCTCTGAATAGGGTAGCCGCCCGTCTGGATGTACGTATTGTGACTTTCTGTAACTTCGGTAATATGTTATGGTTTGGTTTTCACTTTCACTCCACTTTTCCTGGCGCGTAGCGACGCAATATACTTGGACGAAATAGCCTCTACGTTTCGCTTCACGCGTTGGTGCGTCGAACAAAGGACCTCTCTAATCTCTCGCAGTAGCAGCATTCATTATACATTACAAATAGCTCACCAACTTAAAGAAAGCACTTGCCGCAACAGAAAATCACTCATTCTCACGTTCTAGAACGTTTGCGGGAGCCGGGAAGTACGGGTCTGGTTTGTTTTCTTCTAGTATTTACAATGGGCGAGAACCCTATTGTATGCACGTATTTGCCCTTGTCTCTTCAACCGACCAGCCAGTCGGTCCTCTTCCTCCCGATAAATCTCGAGCCGTAGTCGCTGTATTGCTACATGAAGCCATGAACTTAAAATATGATGCTAAACTTACGCAGAAGAATATAGCAAAATAAAATTATCTTTCAAATTGGTTTGAAAACAACACAAAATTAAGGGTAGTAATATATGGAAATCGTATTTAAATGCTACAAATATTAAAGTGCAATCCGACTTCATATTTTGGAGGTAACGGTTTGAAGAAAACTTGATGCAGCAGTTAACATTTGTTAGAAATAATAATAAATGGTAATTTTTATAAAGAGAATCCCACATATGTAGCTCAAAGTCTGCATTATAATTTGGTTTTTGTACAGTACAAATCTACTTTAGTTCACCTTCACAGTTTCAAATTATTCCACATTATGTAATTCTCAGGTTAAATCAACGGCATTTTATATAGGCACCTTTTTATACATAAAACATCTGATATATTAGATTCACAAACACTTCTCTACTAATACTGCTGCAAACGAAAAATATAAATAATGACTTACCATTTAAGAAAGGTATAAATATTGGAAAAAAAAAAATCTATGACAAATTGTATGTTTAGCCGGGGTCTACTTTTTTGTATAGTAAATGTTATGCAAAAGCCACTCAGAATGAAGAGGAACTCAAGAGTCTATTTCGAGGAAATTCGGGAGATATATTTTATTTTTCATCTTTAGTATATGATGCTTTACTCAAAATCATTAGAACCATTTTTGAAAATGTTACCATGTTACCATGTAAAGCATATTTTGGGTTGGGAGAATTTTCCTGAACATCTTAGTGTCGCGTCCTTAGAAGAAGTTGATCTTAAATATTAAGTTATTTAACCCACTTTCAGTTTTTGAGTTATGCACACACACATGCGCGCCCGCGGGCCGACCTGAAAAAAAACTTTTATTGTTAGATTTAGGTGACGCCAAAAACCGTGCTCACTGAGTTACGCTCTCTGTGTTTGGAATTTTTAAGTGAAATGCACTATGTACTATGTACAAAGCAGAAAAAGTATAATGAAATGAACTGTTGTTAGCTGTTACGTTATTAAAGACTAACACTCATTGTTTAAACTTTTACTTTTAGGTAAAAAGGAAAATTAACATATTTAACCCAATCAATGGAAAAACTAAAACGTCATCTCTAGAATGTATTATGTTGGAACTATTAGAGAGGTTAAATATCCTATTTTAGTAATGTTTAACGCTTTTACTACTTGTAGCACTACGATTACACTGGAGATATATAAAATGGAGCACCGGTGGAATGTGATGGCGGGGGAAACCGGAGAACCAGGAGAAAACTGGCCCCTGCGCGCTTTGTCCACTATAAATCTCACATGCAGTCGCTTGGGATCGAACCCGGGCCGCCTAGGTGAGAGGCGAGTTTAAATATCCCATAAAAGTAATTGTATTGCATGTAGCAACTTTTCAAAACAGTAAACAAAAATAAATCATAGATAAATAAAGAAACAAAACACGGTGATATATTGGGAATTAACTGTAAAAGTACATTAATTTAGTTTATATATAAAATATAGCCTATACTCGTATATACTCTACATTATGATTATTCTACAAAAGTTTCAAACGAATCGAAAGGAAATTGCGGACTTATGACATTTTAAGGATGTCATAGCATAAGGACAAATTATAAATGTTGCACTAGAATAAAGAAAAGTCGTAAACAGTAAAATTGTTTCAGAAGCCCTAAAAGAAAGCTTCACAGAAAGAAATTCTGTAATAAAATCAATTAAGAAAACTAAATCCTTTACGACCGTATTTTTCTGCCTACTTTTACCGATCTGGAAAGATACATTTTTAAAATATTATTTATTTATTTTAAGTTTTAACGTCCTTTTACTCGGACGATGAATGAATTTGGTGATATGCTCAAATGAGCCCGGGGTATATCGATATTAAAGTTATCCGACACTCGTCTTTACAGGATATGGGAAAATCCTGGAAAAACTTTCTCTGGATAACTCACCTTAACCAAGATGCGAGCTCGAGACCTATTGAATGTGTGGCAAACATGCTACCACCACATTGTAGAGGCCAGCAGATAGATACATTGCTTTGTGCGCACGCACACACAAACAACACACACAATAACAAAATATCTGGTTAAAGAGGTACATACATGAATAGATGTAAAACATGCATAAGCATTTCAAACTCACTGCAAAATTATGTCAGAAAAGATGGAAGAGGTTGCTAATGTGTTGCAAACAAAGTATAGAACCAAATCCTTTTATGTAATAAAAGTCAATAGGAAGTGGACACTATAAGCCTAAGATGATATTTCGATTGGTAAAAAGTTATTCCTTATCTAAATGATTTATCTCCTATACTTCTTAATCAGTGTTTCAAATATTAAATATGTACATCCGTCTCCAAAAAGGCGAGTCATCTCTAGATTCCATGTGTCGATTGAAGAGAGCTGTGTTCACAACGCAC
The DNA here is from genome assembly GCA_030762935.1 of Hymenopus coronatus. Lineage (NCBI taxonomy): Eukaryota > Metazoa > Arthropoda > Insecta > Mantodea > Hymenopodidae > Hymenopus > Hymenopus coronatus. The sequence continues at coordinate 28,459,920 of CM060889.1, forward strand.
CCGAAAGAACTGTACAGTGGCCAGTGACTGACAGCGCAATGGTTAACTTCTGAGTTCTGAAAATAGCTCTTGGAACAACGTTACGTGGCCGAGAGGTTAAGAAGGGGAGTGTACGCATAAGTCAACCATAATTTACGACTCGACAAGTATGAGCTACTCTAGAAAAAGTTTGATCAATGAATTCTGTTTTATATTTATGAATTAGATTAGATTTTAAGTGAAAATACTTAAATATTTCTAAGGGACGCCTTGGTTCTACTCATAAGTTCTTAGGTTCAAATCTAGCGGTTTTTTAATGTTTGTTAATTTTATGACTGGATATGTAGAATATAATATTGAAATAATATAATATTGGCATTTGCAGTTATGGGCCTATCGATGTACAGAAAGATATAATTCTACTAACACTCGTATTAAATAACTTAAAAAATATGTGTAAATAAATTGTTATTGGGTATATGAACCCTCATCCCGTATAACTGCCCTCAAGCTTTAGGTCATAGACAAAATAAATGCCTGCAGTAATGTGGACGAGAAGCTACAAAGCCCAGAAGTCATAATTTGTCCTTCGCCCATTTACAGATAATTGGAGCGCAGCTACCTTTTTATCTCAGCTCACACATTCTCAACAGAGAAGACATTCTCACAGACGGAATCAAAATATTATCGAGTATTACCATGTATTTCACACCGTTCATTGTATCGTTAAGCTACCACAGCACGCCTACAGCGTCCCTTGATATCCAACTCCAACACGATACAGATACACGACCATAATGGAAATGTGACTCCACGTATGTATTTTGCAGTACACTGGGTCCTCTTTGGATGAGAAACAATCACATTTCCCTTACGCGTAGAAGAAAATACCACCTCATATGAGAATGTCACCACGAATCAGTTTATGAAGGGTGTATTGAAGAGTATGCTAATTTAAAAAAAATGACAATTTAAAGCCTTTAAACGGGAACATAGTTACATATTAGTGCCTACGTAATTTTTTGTTTGAAGGGAGCTAGAACAGCATACAACAGCCACAATGATATACAATTAGAATTTAGGAAATAATATGCTATCCTTGACAACTTGCAATTTTCTGCTATGTAAAGACGCTTCAAGTTAAGAAAACCCTATGTCACCTTAATGCTGAACACACAAGAATACCGAATTTCCATTATTTAACTTTCTGCTCACCAAGCAATCCGAGAAACAAATGTCTCTTTAATTCTTCAAAATCAGAATGTATTGTTCTCGACCTTGTTATCCAAAACCGCTGCAAGAAAGACTCCTGGAATACTACACCGAATTCCAAATTGAAAAACCATCTGTTCTTTTGAGAAAACTTCATCCTATCCCTCCACGGAAGTCTTTTATCCCAACCATTGATTTGGAGATGTCACAAATACCAAACTATTCAACAATTCCCAGATCAGAAATCCTGCCAATGATCTCTTTGCTTCACCAGAAATACCACAAACATTAGAAAGTGTACACAGATGGACCTAAACGAGACTCGTTTACCAGATTACTTCTCCAGCCCTATGAAGCCTTGGCCGTCCTCAAAGCAATTGAAATATGCACACAAAGGTAGAAAAATCCACCACTTGTGATCTTCTCTGACTCCATGTCAACACTTACTCTTGTTGCTAATAGATTCTCTAAGAATCCCCTCATTCAAAGTACACAAGAACGATTATATTATCACTACAACAATGGTTACCAAATTGCATTGGTATAGCTTCCATCACATAAAGGCATTACCGAAATGAAAAGGCAGATGTTGAAGTTGGATTAAGTGGCACACTTCAACATGTTTAAAAGTTATATCGCAGACCACTGGGACAAACAGTGGAAATCTACGCCTTCAAAACTGCAGCTGGTTAGGAAATCTATTACAGAACCGGCAATATCACAGCTTAAATTCCGAAGAAACAAAAAGTCCTACTTACCAGGTTGCGCATCGACCAGTTCAACCTCAGCCATGGTTATCTGATGAAGAAAACAACCAAAGATCCATGCCCGAGATGTTCAGCCCGAGAATCGTATCAACACCTCTCAGCCCGAGAATCGTATCAACACCTCACCTTATCCTCCAGTGCCCTAATTTACTGAACGACAGAAGGAACTTAAACCTCAAGAGTGATCTGTATTCCATCTTTAACACCACCAAAGGATGCAGAAAAGCTATCAAGTTAATGGAGATATCATAAACGTTGTCTTTTATATAATGTAATTTAATTGTTATAACCAGAGTTGATACTATATAATTGTTTACCAATTTACAGTACTATATTTTACTGTTACCAAACTTCAAATAGTTAAATTTACGACCGTAGTTGTAATGTATTTTTATTAAATGTTGTGTATATATTGGTCGTGTAACAATATTGTGGTCGCTGATGACCTTTGTTGTTATAAAGTTACCTTAAATAAACAAATTAAGAAAAAACAATACCGAAGAGAATACTCTCTCTCTCTCTCTCTCTCTCTCTCTCTCTCTCTCTCTCTCTCTCTCTCATTTCTCCTCTGCGAGTACCTACCGAAGAAAATTAACCACCCCTCTTTAGTTTTATTACAGCACTGCCATGTGGGAGCAGTGCAAAACCATATCCGCAACCGAAAAAAGAAAAGAAAGAATAAAGTTTTGCTTAACGTAGAGGTAGCAAGCTCTATTCCCAGCTGGCGTGGGGTAATTTTCTTTACATAGAATCTTTCTCAATCCTCTGCAGTGTCTGAAGGTATGCATGGGTGTGAGTGTATATAATGTTGAACAAGATTAAAAACCAAATCAAAAAATCTTATGTGTTCCATTCACATGCCTTTTTCTGCATCTCTGCAAGAAATTACTGATACAAAGCTTATTCTTCTATTTACTTAATGATAATCAAGAAAAAATTATCAGAAATAGCCTTATTACTTGCTTTCTTGTAAGTCAAAGTGAAATAAGGGAGTTCCGTAGGCTAAACTGACAGTCAAAGGCTGGTTGCTATGAGACTGAAGTGTCTTTGTTTGTATGGACATAAGTTCACAAATTCCTGTATGAGAAAAGTGTGTTTTTAAAGCTGAAACTAAAAGCAAGGAATATCCTAAAAACAACCATCTCCACGAAAAAAATGTACATAATATAAATTATGTGTTTTAATGTGCTCTACATTTTCTGTATGGTAAGTTTTCGTCCATCTCTTACGGTTTAGCAGTTATGCAAAAATCCGTCAAATTCATCCAAAATAGTCTTCAGAGGCTTTTCCCTGAAAATTCAAGATATACATTTTATTTGTATAGTAAGTATCTTAAATATACGAGATTTTAATCAAAATCGTTAGAGCCATTTTTAAGAAAAACAAAATTTTCGAAATTTTTTCCATGTAAAGGGTGGTTTGTGGAGGGATTTTCTTGAAAATCTTCGTGTCGCATCCTTGGAAGATACCAAACTTAAATACCAAGTTTGGTTTTTAACGGTCTTTTCATTTTTAATCTATGCTGCTCACAGACACACGCAGACAGACATTTTTCTAAACATGTTTGTTTTTTTATTGAGGGGGTCTCAAAACATGTATTTCCGGTGAAATCTCGGTATCGAAATTTTGGGTGCATTACAATACTTCTCTATACACTATGTACATAGTGCGCATAGAGAAAGTAAAACATCGTCATAGAGTTTTCAACTCAAAGTCTCTGATATGACTATCATGATAGAAAGGGCCACACAAATGAAACAACAAACTGCTGTCATGCATCGGACACTTACAGAGCATTTAAAAGTTGTAGAGCACTTATGTGCATGTACCTAGACAGGAAGGTTATTGCATTCCACCACCTAAAACTTCGATACCGAGCCTTCACCGGAATCCATATAAGGTATTTTTAGAAAAATGTATGTGTGTGGGGGGGGGGGCATCATAGCTCAAAGACGAAAAGACGCAGTTCGGTATCTCCCAAAGATGAGACAAAGATTTTCAAGAAACTCTCCCACCCCCCAGCTACCCTTTACCGAAATGATTTTGATTAAAATGCCATATTTTAATAGTTTTATGAGAAACGAATTTTATATCTCGATTGGCCTCTTGACGACCTTGTCATTCTGGGTGACTTTTTATAACTTGTAAATCGTAAGTGATTGACAAAAACTTACAACACAAAAAGTGTAGATCTCATTAAAACACACAACTTATTTTATGTATATGGTTTCAATTTTAAACTATTTATCAAACGGGAAGTAAACTTTTGTTTCATTCCATTTGTTTTATTCTGGGGAATGCAAAAGAGAACTGGATTTCAATTGTGTTACATAGGGATAGCTTTTAAAGGATTTGAGTATTGCTTTAGCTTAGTGTGTTCCCTTATTTACCTTTCACTTCCAAGAAAGCAATTAATAGGACCATTTTTGCTATTGTTCATCTAGATTGGCATGACGTAAAAAGAATAATATTTTGTAAAACGAAAATTTATTTGTGTAACAACTAGAAAAACTCATGTGAATGGAATACAAAATATTTCTTTCCATTAAATAAAACATTCCTTTATTTTTCCCCAGAATATTCCTCCAAATAGAAAAAGCAAGTATGAAGGGCTTCTTTTAATCGTTAATAATGCATTCTGCATTCTATACTAGAGCTTAAGATACCAAAATACGCATTATCGTTTAGACACAACCAAGTGGATGAACACAGTTATTTAAGTCGTTAGGTGAAGTGCATATAAATGCAAAAAACGTTGTTTTATAAAAGCCGCCACTGCGACAAAGATTGCCCCCGGGGGCGGAAGGCTCCATTTAGCTGCAGTAATGCTGAGGTCGATATTATGTAAAACTGCCGACCGGCAATGGCAGCTGACGCCGATTTCCCACCAAGGGCGTCTCGACGCCTTGCAAACGCGAACTGGGTTACACCACAAACAAATAGAAGAGTAAAAAGGTTTTTCCCTTGCCCTTCTCTGTAAAGAGAAAGCTGACTCACGATTTACGAAACTGGGACAAACCTTAAAGGCGGACTTGTGTTTCATGCAGAAAAAACAAGCTAGTACTTCAGAGGAAGCAGAATGCAAAGAGGCAGGACAAACTATCACTTGCTATTCAGAACTTCGAAAGTCATCATACAAAAGTAATGGTACAACGGTATAGCAATTTAATACGCCACTTACAAACTAACCGAGATGGTGCTAGCATGTAAGTGTCCGTGTGGCTGTGGTCGTCCTCCGTGGTGTAGTGGTTGTCATGCTAACTTCATATGCCCAAGGTCGCGGGTTCAAACCCGGCGGATACGCCAGATTGTTTTCGGAAGTAAAAATCCTTATCATAGCTTCTTTCGGATAGGAAATAAATCCGTTGGTCACATGTTGTAGATTTACAGCACGTAAAAGAACCTCAAGCCTGACAAAGAGGCCTCTGAGCGAAAAGAAGCGGTCTTCCACGCTCAGAATAGAATGGGACGCTGAGAATCACAGAAGTTAAAGAATAACCTAACCTAACGCCGGTCCCCATGGCCACGCTCGCTAAAGCGTCTCGCTTTGGTGCTTCGTGGGCAGGGGATCGTGGGTTCGAGTCCCGCCTTGGGCATGGATGTTATATGTTTGTGCAATGTGTATAAGTTTGTAAAAGAAACAGTAAACCAGTAATCAGTAAAACCTACGGGGGGAAATATAAATAGGGATACAGTACCGGAGTCCTGATCAGACTCCGTTACTGTTTAAAAAAAAAAGAAGAAAAAAAAAAAAAAAAGCGTCCATAAATAAAACTCCATTTCAATTTTTTGTATGGCTCTAAAAAGCATGTCGCCCTCCGTGGTGTAGCCGTTACCGTGCTTATTTCACACACCCAAGGCCGTGGGTTCAAACTCGGACGATGGATTTTTTCGGTCGTAAAAATCCTTAGCATGGCTTCCTTCAGAAGGGAAGTAAAGCCGTTGGTCTAGTGTCGTAGATTCACAGCATTTAAGAACCTCAATCCTGATAAAGAGGCATCTGAGCAATATTAAGCGAGCTTTCATGCCCAGTGTAGAATGAGACGCTCAGAACCGCAGAAGTTTAAGAGCGTTCATAAATGAAACTCAATTTCTCAATTTATTTAGAGGAAGTATTGAATTTCACCCAAAGTTAAATGCCGTGATTTTACAGGAGAGTAAGGTTTGAAGTCCCCTGCTTACAAAAAGCAGAATTAGAAACATTTCCACGCCTTTCTCTGTGAGTCAGTGTGTCTGTGCCTAGCTCATAGCTTATATTTAATGGGCAAAAGGTCCATTAAATAACTAATTTTGATATTTAAATTCAGAAAACCTTCGGAAAAATTCTCCTACCCTTTACATTGAACATTTTAAACTTGTTTTTTTATTTTCTCAAAACCGGCTGCTAAGATTTTGATTAACACGTTTAATATATTTTCAGAAAAAAGAAACGTTCTGCGGAAGGCGTCTGAATACTTATTCATTCTGACAGACCTTAGCACAACTGGTAAACCCAAAGAGCTGACTAAAGCTTACTACATAAAAATGCAGATCTCTTTAAAGCCCACAATTTATCAAATACATATTTTTGTGCAGTTAACCATTTCGAAGATATTCCTTGTTATTGGAATGCATTTTCCAGCACCTAGCTTAAATGGGCAGTAACCATACGTTTTTTCTTCACACCTTCTCTCTACCATGTGCTATTTTGATTCAGGGGACCTCAAAACATATTTCCGGGAATTTTCACATCGAATTTTTGGGTGTTATTTAACTCCTCTACATGTTGTTATATTGTGTTATTTACATGAATAAAAAAACATTTTTAGAAAATGTCCCTGTAAGTTAATAATTCCAAAAATACGACACACTGATTTTCAGGAAAATCCCTTCACACCTAACTACACTTTACATGAGGGTTTCTCGCAATTTGGGATTTTCTCAAAAATGCCTTTAATGAGTTTAATTAAAATGCCATATCTTAAAGATATTTTTATATTTTAAATATAAAATATATCTTGAATTTTTTTGGAAATAGCCTCTGAAGTCCTCTCCGATCTGGTAAATGTTGTATAGTAAACATAAAATACTACTACAGAAAAAAAAATCTGATGTGTTCCATTCACACAACTTTCTCTACTTCTGTGTAACAAATTATTGTTAATAAGCTTATTCTTCCATTTTTTTCAACCTAATCGAGAAGCAATTAGCAGAAATAGTCTTACTACTTGCTTCCTTGTAAGTAGGAGCGAAATATGTATCATAGGTTAAAGTGAAGTCAAAAGCGGGTTACTAGGTGATTGAAGTTCCTTTGTTTGTATGGACACGAATTGACAAATTCCTGTATGAGAAAAATGAAAGCTTTTCAAGGCTGAAACCAAAAACAAGGAATATCTTAAAAACGATCAACTCCTCGAAAAAAAATCATAACATAAATTGTGTGTTTTAATGTGCTATACATTTTTTGTGTGGTATGTTCCTTTGCATCTCTTACAGTTTAGCAGCTATGCAAAATTCCGTAAAATTCGTCCAGAATAAATTAGTCTTTAGACGCTATTCCCAGAAAATTCAAGATACATATATTATTTTTCAGGTAAATATCTTTAATATACAATCTTTTAATCAAAATCATGAGAGCCATTTTTGAGAAAATAAAATTTTTCGAAAAACGTTCCATGGAAAGGGTAGTTCGGGGTGGGGGGCTTTTTCTTGCAAATCTTCGTGTCGTATCCTTGGAAGATACCAAAATTAAATACCAAGTTTGGTATTTAACGTTCTTTTCGTTTTTGAGCTATGCTGTCCACAGACACACACACACACACAGAAGGACTTTTTTACAAAAATGTTTTTTTTTTTTGGATTCAGGGGGACCCAAAACGTGTATTTCCGGTGAAATCTGTATCGAATTTCTGGGTGGAATACAATACCTTCTCTAAACACTATGTACATAGTACGTGTAGAGAAAGTAAAAATTAGATGTAAAAAACAAAAAAACAAGAAACACACACAACCAAATCATAATATGGACCTACAACAGGGGATTGGTAATATATAGATTGTCTCAATATAAGTGTATATGTAAAACATTTTTTAAGTAAAACTTTTCCGAGATATTCCTTTTTTTTTTTTACTCTTAATTTTATAAAATGGAAAGTGGTCATTCGTTTTTTCTCCTTCTATAGTTCTGACTATTCAATGAAAATTATTCATCACTTAGCGACCAGTTTTTAAACATGACTTTAGTCTAGAGTATGTCCTCATTTCTCTTGTACCTACAAGGAAAAAAGGAATAGGAATATTTCGGTTAAAGTATCTTGGTAGCCAAGGAATAAATAGAAGAATAAGCTTTTATACGAACATAAGTTTGTTGTAGAACATAGAGTACGTCGTGTAAACGGAATACATCATATTGTTATCTTCTGGCCAAGCAAATAGAACAAAATTTCAATAGCATCACTTGGTGTCTAGCTCTTAAAACATTTGACCTACTTGGCAAACTATTTGCCTTATTTCCCTTGTACCAACAAAGACATAAATGATAAAAGGATCTTTGCGAACTATCTTCATTAGAATGAATATATGATTTTTTAAAAAAATATTTGTTGTAGAATAAGTAGAAAAAGCTATGTGAATGAAACATTGAGATTTTTAAAATATATTGTATTACATCCGTATTTGTCTTAAAATTGCTTTGCAACCGCCCAAGTTTTACCAATATCAATAAATATTAATGCGGTGATTAACTTTTTTCTGCAGAAAGCTCACAGTGGTCGACACATTCGATTCAAACCTTTACCATCTATAAATCAATTATCTTTATCATTGTCTAGAAATGTCTACTACTGGAAAAAGCTACACCATCACCTTTAAGGGGACCGAATACCTCCGTGTGCTTAAATCTTTCAATGAGGGGTGATTCTTTTGCATTGTTATTTTAAAAGTAAAATTCTGAATTTTCAGCTCCGAGCTACCACTGGAAGTTCCTATAAAAAAAAATCTGATGTGTACCATTCACTAGACTTTCTCTATATCCCTGCAACAAATTATTCTTAAAAAGTTTATACTTCTATCTACTTTATGCTAATCAGAAAAAAAAAAAAATGAGCAGAAATAGTCTTATTACTTGCTTCCTTGCAAGTAGAAGCGAAATAAGGGACTACCATAGGTTAAAATGATAGTCGAAGCTGGTTGCTGTGTCAAAGAAGTTCTTTTGTTTATATGGATAGGAGTTAACAAGTTCCTGTATGAGAAAAACATAAGTTTTTCATAGCAGAAACCAAAAATAAGGAATGTCTCAAAAACGACTAACTTACGAAAAAAAATTATATAACATAAATTGTGTGTTTTAACGTGCTCTACGTTTTTGTGTAGTAAGTTTTTGTCCATCTCTTACGGTTTAGCAGTTATTCAAAATTCAGTAAAATTCTTCCAGAATAAACTACTCTTCAGAGGCTATTCCCAGAAAATTCAAGATATACATTTTATTTGTCAGATAAATATCTTTAATTTACGAAATTGTGATCAAAATCGTTAGAGCCATTATTGAGAAAATCAAAATTTTCGAAAAAAGTTCCATGTAAAGGGTAGTTGGGGGTGGGGGGATTTTTCTCAAAATCTTCGTGTCGCATCCCTGGAAGATATTAAACTTAAGTACCAAGTTTGGTATTTTACCGAATTTTCGTTTTTTAGTTATCGTGTTCACAGACACACGGACACACACACACGGACCTTTTTCCGAAAATGTTTTTCTTAGATAAAGGGGACCCTAAAACATATATTTCCGGTGAAATCTCGGTATCGAATTTTTTGGTGGAGTGCAATATATTCTCTATACACTATGTACATAGTGCCTATAGAGAAAGTAAAAACATTAACTTTGAAATTTTATTCAAAAGGTTTTGTATTTTGAAAAAATCAGAAAAAATGACCCATATAAATAGTAGAGGTAACTAGGTTTAATACATAGTAAAAGGTATAGAAAACATTATAACCAAATTTCTTCTCTTTAATTTGAATAGTTAAAGAGTTGGTCGTACCATACTTTTACAGATTTAACATTTTGTATATAGGAGGTTCTCTATCCTTTTTAAGCTTTTTAGAAATTTGTAGTTATTTTTATTCGAATTAATTAAGTGATGTGCAAACAAAACATATCTCTTCTCAATCAGCAGCTGTGACAGTGGCGTTGTAGTGATTTAACTCGAGAAGTTAAAGCTTCCATCTTTACTTTCTCTATACGCACTATGTACACAGTGTATAGAGCAGGTGTTGCACTCCACCAAAAAATTCGATACCGAGATTTCACCGGAAATATATGTTTTAGAGTCTCCTGTATCCAAAAAAAGCATTTTCATAAAAAGGTCCGTGTGTGTGTGTGTGTGTGTGTGTGTGTGTGTGTGTGTGTGTGTGTGTGTGTGTATCCGTGAACTCTAACTCAAAAACGAAAAGTCGGTAAGATGCCAAAATTGGTATTTAAGTTTAGTATTTTCCAGGGATGCGACGCGAAGATTTTGAGAAGGATACCCCCACTCCAAACTACCCTTTACATGGAACTATTTCCGAAAATGTTGATTTTCTAAAAAATGCCTCTAACGATTTTGATTAAAATATCATATATTAAGGATATTTACCTGAAAAATAAAATGTATATCTTGAATTTTCTGGGAATAGCCTCTGAAGACTACTTTATTCTGGACGAATTTTACGGAATTTTGCATAGCTGCTAAACTGTAAGAGATGAAAAGGAACATACCACACAAAAAATGTAGAGCACTTTAAAACACACAATTTATGTTATATGCATTTTTTTCATGGAGTTGATCGTTTTTTAGATATTTCTTGATTTTGGTTTCAGCTTTAAAAACTAATACTTTTCTCCCACAGAACTTAGTCAACTCCTCCATACAAACAAAAACTTCAATCACATAGCAACCAGCTTTTGACTATCACTTTAACCTATGGTACTCCCTTATTTCGCGTCTACTTACAAGGAAGCAAATAATAAGACTATTTCTGCTAATTTTTTCTCGATTAGCATGAAGTAAATAGAAACATAAGCTTTTTAACAATCATTTGTTGCAGAGATGTAGGGAAAGTCATGTGAATGGAACACATCAGATTTTTCTGGTTAGGTCTTAGCTGCGAGCTAAGCTATATTTATAGGTGTAATACCGCACGCAAAGCGCACTTATGAGGAGCCCATTAACCCCATTTGCGAAGTCATAATGGCTAAACGGCAGTATTGCTTTTTCTGTTTCCTAATCATTTCCTACTGATGCAATTGGGCTTTAGTTGTGACGGAAATTGTCGCTTGGTAGACTTTGAACTCAATTCTGTAAATTATGTTTGCTCATTCTATAAATGCTTATGTAATTTTATATAAAATGTGTTTAAACTAAAACGGTGTATTTAATGAAAGCTTCACCAAATGATAATAATAAACATAGAAGCTTATACAACATAAAAATGTAAGTAATACCCTGTTTGAAAGTCAATACTTTATGAAAATATTTTATGAAAAAATCACAAAGTGTAATCTGTCACGATACACTCACATGACTAACAAATTCAGTATATTCATTATATATTACACTGTCTATATAGAACTCTATTCATCTATTCCGTTAGATACTCACAACATATTTTATCTATGTATTGTATCAAATTAAGAAAAATTTCATTATTTAGAAACCATATTCAATTGCTTATTTATTTGTAAGCTAGGTTTTGGAAGCAGGGGGGAAGCAATAATTAATTATAAATATAAGAACATAAAAATTAAACATTGTTCTTCCATTTAATAGGTAGTATGGACGGGGAGAATTTTATTTTAAAACATCTTAATTGTTCCCTTCCTCTGAAGATGCCGAGTTCCGTCTTTACTTTCTCCAGCACGTATGTACGGTGTACATAGAGAGAGAATGTTTTGCATTCCACCCAAAAATGCGATACCGAGATGTCACCGGAAATATATGTTTTGACACCCCCGAGTCCAAAAAAAAGCATTCTTAGAAAAATGAATTCTATGTGTGTGTGTGTGTGGGGGGGGGGGGTAGAATAGCACAAAAACTAAAAGTCCGTAAGTTCAATATCTTTCAAGGATGCGACACGAAGATTTTCAAGAAATTTGCCCACCTACCTAACTACCGTTTACATGGAACATTTTTCGAAATATTTTATTTTCTCAAAAATGGCTCTACCGATTTTGACTAAGATATCGTATATTTAAGATGCTTTTGTCGCAGACTAATTGTACTTCTTCATTTTCTTTGAATAGCCTCTGAAGACCTCTTCATTCTGGATGAATTTTACTGAATGTTAAAAGAGAAACAAAATCTTATTCCAAATTTACGGTTTTTTTTTTTGTTGTTTTTTTTTTTGAGATAATTCTGTGATTGATTTCAATTTTAACTACTTTTCTCAAGCGGGAATGTAAAGGAGAACCATGTTTCAATTGTTTCACATAGCATTTAAAGGATTTGACTGTCAGTTTAGCCTAGTGTATTCCCTTATTTAGCTTTTACTTATAAGAACTAAGTAATTAGGAATTTCTGCTAATGGTTACCTCAATTGGCATAAGGTAACGAATAACTTTTGGTACAGAGGTTAGTTTGTATAACAGCTAAAGAAAGGCATATGAATTGAATGCATCAGATTTTTTTTCTAACACACACACAAAATCATATTTCGCCTTCTTCTAAATACAAAATAGGTAGTTCTTTGATAATCCTTCCATAAAATCACGAAAAAAGCAAATCCTTATTTGTCTAACAGCATCTAAAGAATTAACATAAACTACCCATTAAAGTATTTGGTAAACACAGACAAAATTCTGGTTATCCGCATCTGCTGTCGTTTCAAACGGTTCTTAATAAGAAGAACCCTTGTGTAATTATGGTGAACTAGAAATGAGATGGATGGTCATATATGGAAGAGAAAATTTTTTAGATTATTGGAAAACTGAACATACATGAATGAAAATTATGTTATATAGTATATTATATTTCAGGAGATATTAAAGAGACCCCATTCGAAATAATCTACTTCATTAACATATATATTAATTTGAAAATTATAAAATTATTTTCGAGAAATGGAGTAGGAAAGATAGGGTCAGGGATTTCATGAATATGTCAATACCTAAATTTATCTTGATTAGGAAGAAAAAGTAAAGTAGAAATTTAGGTTCAGTCATCAGAGATGCAAATGCAACACCATGTATTGTACACAAATTTAGTCAAGAAAGCATTTCTGAACAGTGCAAGGAGGGATATACCACTATGCCAACTTTACCTAAGCCTGTTAACCTTTCCACATTAATTGCCAACCAGTAAGTGGAACACAAACACTGAAACGAGAAGTTGAGTGTATGCTAAACTATCTTTACACTTCGAGGTACTATCAAAGTTCTTAGGAAGAAAGGGAACACGGAGCTTCCAAAATAGTTCTGTATTTTATGTCTATCTCATTTTAAAACATGTTATCTATTAAGTAGTTTATTTATATGAAACCTACAAGAATCTTCTAATTTGGGGGATACAATTTCCGAATATGCAAGATTGAAAACCAAAAATTCCTTAGGAACATAATGTAGATATTACTAGGTCGTAAGCCTGGACCTACCCTGAAAACACATTTTTCTTTGTTTTTTACTTCCTCTAGCTCTTAAGTACAATGTAGTAGTAGATAGAGAAGGTATTGTTTTCCACCCAAAACTTCGGTACGGAGATTTCACCGGAATTATGTCTCAGGGTTCCCTGTATCAAAAGAAAAAAAATTGTAATTTTTTAGAAAAACAAAATTTTCAAAAAGTTTTCCACGTAAAGGGTAGTTTGGGGAAGGAGATTTTATTTGAAAAGCTTCGTGACGCATACTTGGAAAATACTGAACTTAAATACCACATACACACATAGGTACATACACAAACCTTATTCTAAAAATACCTTTTTTTTTTTTTTTTGGACTCAGGGGATCTCATAACATATATTTCTGGTGAAATCTCGTCATTGAATCTTTGATGAAAACGTTATTTGTGGAGCTTAAATCCACTGCACTAATGTACCATATTAATAATACTTAGTAATAATAGTTAATTCATTATAAATATGTTCAGCAGGAGGAAGATTATACATTCATTCAATAGATCTATTTAGTTGTGATAAATATATGTATTGGCATTTAATTAACTTCTCTAGAATATAATGTTCTTAGAACTGCAAATACATAAAATTGAATAATAGTTACTGCAGATTCTAAAGTTAAAAGTAGAATTTGTGTAATAATGAGAAGAGGTAAAAGATATATTATTATTGTTCTACCTGGTCGGTTAGAAATTATGCTTTTATCATAAAATGAGGCTAAAGATAAGAACTGCAATAAATGAAATTATTGATCCTATGGATGAAGGTATAAGCATCTGAATAGTCTAAATATCGCCGAGGTATTCCTACTTAACCTAAAAAGCGTTGAGGGAAGAATGTTAAATTAGCACCAACAAATATTGTTCAACATTGGCATTTAATCAGTTGGGATTAAGGGATAATCCAGTAAATAATGCGTATCAATGTAAAAATCTAGCTAACACAACACATTCTCTGCCTATTATATGCATAGCACGTGTAGAAAGCAAAAATGTATATTTAGAAATGCGGAGAGGGAGTAGCGAATTATAGATTCTTTCATACTCATTCTCAGTTCATTTCATTTACGTTAAAATGTAACTTGCATAAATGAATTTTCTCCGAATCACTTGATTTAAAATAAAAATGGTGATAAGTAAACACATGCTAATAAATAAGTAAAGAATCTTATGTGTTCCAGTCACATGACTTTCTCTACAACTATGCAACAAATTACTGTTAAAAATCTTATACTTCTATTTACTTCATGCTCATCGAGAAAAAATTAGCAGAAACAGTCTTATTACTTGCTTCCATGTAAGTAGAAGCGAAATTAGGGAGTACCATAGGTTAAAGTGATAGTCAAAAGCTACTTGCAATGTGACTGAAGTTCTTTTGTATGGACAGGAATTGACAAATTCCTGTATGAGAAAAATACAAGTTATTCAAAGCTGAAACCAAAAACAAGAATATCTAAAAAACGATCAACTCCACGAAAAAAAATATATAACATAAATTGTGTGTTTTAAGTTGCTCTACATTTTTTGTGTGGTAAGGTTTTGTACATCTCTTACGGTTTAGCAGTTATGGAAAATTCCGTAAAATTGATCCAGAATAAAGAGGCTATTCTGAGGCTATTCTCAGAAAATTCAAAATATACATTTTCTTTGTCAGGAAAATAACTTTAATATACGATATTTTAATCAACATCGTTAGAGCCATTTTTTAGAAAATAAAAATGTTCGAAAAAAGTTCCATGTAAAGGGCAGTTGGAGGTGGGGGAATTTTTCTCAAAATCTTCGTGTCGCATCCCTGGAAGATACTAAACTTAAATACCAAGTTTGGTATTTTACCGACTTTTCGTTTTTGAGTTATCGTGTTCACAGACACACGGACCTTTTTGTGAAAATGCTTTTTTTGGATATTGGGGACCCTAAAACACATATTTCCGGTGAAATCTCGGTATCGACTTTTTGGGTGGAGTGCAATACCTTCTCTATACACTATGTACATAGTGCGTATAGAGAAAGTAATAAAAATGGTGATAAGTACACAAAAACTAATAAATAAATAAAATGTCTATCAATATCGTTTTGTTGTATTCTTCTTGTTATAACAGATTATCTATTAACATTAATGTTCCTCAAAATATGCCTTATCAAAGTTTATATTCTATTCAGAAAAAAAAAAAAAACCCTTCCTCCACTTATTTGGGCAGTACCCATAATGTGGCCCACAACGACTGTGAACGTAGAGACTAAATATAATTGTTATACAACTGTGAAAGAAAAAGAAGTGGCATACACTTATGTAAAGTTAATAGTATCAAATATATATCATATTTTGGCAACAACGTTTTCTTTCTGTCTTTTGTTTCTCTTCTACTCTAAGAGGTGTTGTATTCAAACCAAAAGTATATTATTGTATTAATATCACACTGATAATAGACTTTTTGAGATTCTCCCAATGACGAATCCAGTTAAAACATATTTAGAATAATGGCTGACATTAATGGCAATGGGTGTCCAAAGTTTTAATCTACATTTTGTAATTAAGTTTTATACAATCTGGTCACCTTCAAGGAAGAAGCATATATGCTTAATACAATATATTAGTCGCATAAATGGAAACGCACTCAATTCCTAACTGGGCATTTGCAATGATGACTATAAAAGCAAGTTACTAGTAGGCAAACTTACTTGATAGAGAAACTGATATTAGTATAATTCGCAATATTAGGCCAATTACTGGCAATACGGGAATCCGTACCTATTCAATTCTCAGGGCGACAGCAGTAACGTTCATTCAGAAAGACGAGCCGCGAATAAAGCAACGATTAAACAGCCCTTTACCTCTGCAAGTGCATACAGAAGGACTCCATATTTTATAATTGTGACATTATTAAATATAAAAGCTCTGATGTGTTTCATTCACATGACTTTGTCTACATCTCTGCAACAAATTATTGTTAAAAAGCTTATGCTTCTATTTACTTCATGCTAATCGAGAACAAATTAGCAGAAATATTCTTGTTACTTGCTTCCTTGAAAGTAGAAGCGAAATAATGGAGTAATATAGGTTAAAGTAATAGTCAAAAGCTGGTTGCTATGTGACTGAAGTTCCTATGTGACTGAAGTTCCTATGTTTGTATGGACAGGAGTTGACAAATTCCTTCATGAGAAAAGTATGTTTTTCAAAGCTGAAGCCAAAAGATAGGAATATCTAAAAAATGATCAGCTCCACGAAAAAAATGTAAAAGATATTGTGTGCTTTATCCTGGTCTGCATTTTTTGTGTAGTGATTTTTTATTTATCTCTTACGGTTTACCTATTATACACAATTCAAGATATACATTTTATTTGGCAAATAAATATCTTAAATATAAGGGATTTTAATCAAAATCGTTAGAGCCATTTTTAAGAAAATCAAAATTTTCGAATTTTTTTTCATGTAAAGGGTAGTTGGGGGTGGGGGATTTTCGTGAAAATCTTCGAGTCGCATTCTTGGAAGGTACCAAACTTAAATACCAAGTTTGGTATTTTACCGACTTTTCGGTTTTGAGTTATCGTGTTCAAAGACACGGGGAATTACGGACCTTTTTCTAAAAATGTTTTTTTTAGATACATGGGACCCTAAAACATATATTTCCGGTGAAATTTCGGTATCAAATTTTTGGGTGGAGTGCAACACCTTCTCTATACATTATGTAGATAGTGCGTATAGAGAAAGTAAAAAATGCTGCATAATTCCCAACTTTAAACGCAGTTTAATTAATTTATACGAAGTTTAAGTATCTGACATTCAGAGATCCTCCTATGGTGTTCATGTTCCGCTAATATTGCAACACTGCAAGCTATATAAACTTTGCTAGTCGAATATTGACTGCTATGGAGAATCAATGAGAGCAGACGTCTATCCTTAGCCACAACGGGCCCGTTTCATCCGCAAAAAGAGAAAAA
Organism: Hymenopus coronatus; assembly: GCA_030762935.1. Taxonomy (NCBI): domain Eukaryota; kingdom Metazoa; phylum Arthropoda; class Insecta; order Mantodea; family Hymenopodidae; genus Hymenopus; species Hymenopus coronatus. Next base: position 28,477,434 of record CM060889.1, read on the forward strand.
AAGGGTCCAAACCTCGAATTAAATGCACTTTTGCTCATAAAACGGACCGACCCCTGACCTTCAGTGC